>JAVMKO010000007.1:7309404-8768130 GCA_032164245.1 Sternotherus odoratus | reverse complement strand
AGAGAGCTGAGTGAGTGGAGGGGCCGTTTGGAGTGGGGGGAGGGGGGGTGATTTTAAAATTTTTTTATTCTTACCTGAGTGGGGAGAGTGCTGAGCGAGTGGGGGGGGGAGGCGTTGGAGGGGGGTGAGATTTTAAAAATTTTCAATTCTTACCTGAGGGGGGAGAGAGCTGAGCGAGTGTGGGGTCCATGGGAGGGGGGAGAGAGCTGAGCGAGTGCAGGGTCCATTGGAGGGGGAAGGGGGGAGAGAGCTGAGTGAGTGGGGGGGCCGTTGTAGGGGGGAGGAGGGAGAGAGCTGAGCGAGTGCGGGGTCCATTGGAGGGGGGGAGGGGGCAGAGAGCTGAGCGAGTGCGGGGTCCATTGGAGGGGGGGAGGGGGCAGAGAGCTGAGCGAGTGCGGGGGTCCATTGGAGGGGTATTATTACATCATAACTATGTCACAGAGAACAGCAGGTGTTAACTTGCTGCCCAGCTGATGTGAATGGACTTTAAAGAATTTCACCCCTGGGGGCGTCAGAGGTGAGATTTGAAAAATTTTCAATTCTTACCCTGATTAGGATCCTAAAGCCTATAACTGTACCAAATTTCAAGTCTCTAGCTCAAACGGTGTGGAAGGAGTAAGGGAATGTACATACATGAACGCACGCATACACCATTTGACTTTTATATATATAGATTTATTGGGGAGGGGGAGTTAAGCCTTTTCTTTCTAGACACTGCCTACCTCGGATTCTATCAAAAATAATCAGCATTACTGGAATGTGCAAATTATAGCCAGTCTCCATTGAGGGAGCCATGTTAAATTAACCCATCGCTAACAGGCATCGCTAACTGGAATACAGTAAACCCTCGATTTAACGGACCCCGATTTAACGGACTTCGGATGCAACGGACAAAATTTCCGATGCATCCGAAATCCGTTATTCGGGGGCTGCCGGCTCCCGCCCCGGGGAGCCGGGCAGGAGCTGTCAACCCGGCTGCCCGGCTCCCCGCAGAGGGGAGCCGGGCGGGCGGGCTGATGGCTCCCGCCCGGCTCCCCGCAGAGGGGAGCCGGGCGGGCGGGTTGACAGCTCCCGCCTGGCTCCCCGCAGTGGAGAGCCGGGCGGGAGCTGTCAACCCCCCCCCCCGGAGCCTGGCGGGAGCTGACAAACCCCCCCCCCCCCCGCCCGGCTTCCCGCAGCGGGGAGCCGGGCGGGGGGGGGGTTGACAGTTCCCGCCCGGCTCCCCGCAGCGGGGAGCTGGGCGGTGGGGGGGGGGGGGGGGTTTGACAGTTCCCGCCCGGCTCCCCGCTGCGGGGAGCCGGGCGGGCGGGCTGACAGCTCCCGCTGGGCTCCCCGCAGCGGGGAGCCGGGCGGGGGGGGGGGGGGGGTGTGACAGCTCCCGCCGGGCTCCCCGCTGCGGGGAGCCGGGCGGGGGGGCTGACTCGCTCCCGGCTGTGATCAGTAAAACCTCGATTTAACGGACTAATTCGGGTGAGGGGAATGTCCGTTAAAGCCAAAAGTCCTGTTATTTAATGATTTAAAAAAATTATTAAATAATGGACTTTCGGCTTTAACGGACACCCCCTCGCCCGAATTAGTCCGTTAAATCGAGGTTTCACTGTAATTTACAATTAGGCTCTGTCTATTCCTGCATTCCTTTTATTAATAAGAAGAACCATTTATATAGCTCCAACTGGGTATTCAGTGCTTCACACAGAGGACATTTCTCTCTGCCAAGGAACTTGTAGGATCAGATACTCTACACAGTTCATTGAGCACCAGTCACCAGAGGTGCAACTTACAGCAGCTGCTATATCTTGCAACAGGGCTGGAGCTGACCCTGAGAATCAGGAAACTGCCATCAACTTCCTGATGCCTGGCTCACCTCTTGTGCAGAGTGGAGGTCTGGCAGAAGAAAAAAAATCGAGGCCCACTGTGACGGGTTGAGATCACAGATACCCCTTAGGAGCTGCCACCCGATGTGCCAAGGCTACACCTGCCTCAGTTTTCCTGCCCCAACAGCTTAGGACCTCAGTACCTTGCCTCTGGTCTGAGCCACGTCCCCTAACAGCTGTGGGCTTTCCTGGAAACAGGCAGGAAGTATTCTTACCTCTGGCACTCAGATGCTCAACTCCCAATGGGGTCAAACCTTGAATAAAATGTGTTTTGCCCTGTATAAAGCTTATACAGGGCAAACTCAGAGATTGTTCGCCCTCTATAACAATGATGGAGCGATATGCACAGCTGTTTGCCCCCCCAGGTACCAACACGTACTCCAAGTTAACTAATAAGTAAAAAGTGATTTTAATAAAGACAGGAAATAGGATTTAAGTGGTTCAAAGTAGTAACAGACAGAATACAGTGAATTACCAAACAAAATAAACAGAACATGCAAATCTAACACTATTACAGCAAAAAACCTCACCCTCTGAATTCCTTCTTTCAGGCTAAACTCCCTGTTAGCCTGGGTCCAGCAATCACTTGCACCCTCCCCTTCCCCCCCCAACAGTCACAGTCCTCTGTTCCAGTTTGTTCCAGGAATCCTTGGGGGGTGGAGGGCTGTTGCTTGAGCCAGCTGAGAACAAAATGGAGAGGTCTCTCCCAGGTTTTTCTAGGCTTCCTCCTCTGGGTGGAGAGCCCCTCCCTCCTTCTTATCCAGAGTCCACATGGGCTCTCAGAGCACATGGACAAAGTAGCAGGTTTGAACCAGACTCCCCTCGCCACTAGTCAGGCCACATTCCTGAGGAGGCTCCGGTGTGGACGGGTTTCTACAAAGTTCATTGTTTGCTTGATTGGTTTTCAATTGGGCTTAACTGAGAATAGTTTTTTTTCTCAGAGAGCTGTTTAGCTGTTTTCCAAAGTCCACATACAACCAACCAAGCACATAGTTAATATCCATAACTCTGAATACAACACAGACACATACATACAAATAGGATGAACAGATCCAGTGGATCATTACCTTCACAGAGATGTAACTTTTTAGCAAAACCATATTCCCGTAACATCATACATATATTCACAGGCACACACCCCCATAAAGCCTTATGGGGTACACTGTCACACCCATCATATAACTAGGACGATACACAGAAAAGGGAAGGTGTAGGAAGCTAATTGAGCACAAGATAAGTCTGAGATGTCTTGTTGCTTTGGACATTTTTATTACAACTATTTTTATTACAACCTATTTTGCGTAGGTGTGTGATTTGATCCTGTGCTAGGTTGGTGCATTAGGATTTATAGGCCTCATGGAAGAAGTGGGATTTGAGAAAGATTGAAAGAATATAGGGATTTAGAAAATGCCTTCATACATCAGACCAGAAGGTCCATTTAATCCCATAGCCCATCTCCAACAGTTCCAGCACATCAGAAGAAAGGGTAAGAAACCATATAGAAGACCATTCTGGAGTAACCTGCTCATAGTAAGTTTGTTCAGAACCCCTATCAATTAAAAGTTGAGTTATGTCCTTCGAAGTCTCAAGTCAAAAAGAATGTCAGGCTTCTGAAAACATGCCACTCCACAAAACGGGCTGTAGCTTTACCCAAAGACAGCGTTTCAGAGAGCTCTACATTTCAGGTAACAATTCTAGGAGCCAATTTTCCGAATGTCAAAATGGGACATTTCAATACTTTTAAAATGGCTTTTCAAAATCTTTTTTGAAAATAGGACATTCATAAAATATCGAACCATTCCTGTAACCAATATCGATTTCTGTGAACCAGTGTATTCCACCAAATGTTTTGTCAAAACATTTTCAACCAGCTCTGAATCCCTTATTGTCAAAGCGAGTACCCCTTCTGAAGGTGCTAGCTCAGTGCAATGTATGCTCTCCCCAGAACATTCATAGAGGATACAGGAGGAAGGCTCCTTGCCCTCCCCCCCCTCCCCCAGTAAAGAGGATAAACCATAATCCTGGCCTATCCCAGCATTGTTACATCTATATATATAAAAGTCAAATGGTGTATGCGTGCGTGCGTGTATGCACGTTCCCTTACTCCTTCCATACCGTTTGAGCTAGAGACTTGAAATTTGGTACAGTTGTAGGCCTTAGGGTCCTAATCAGGGTAAGAGTCGAAAATTTTTCAAATCTCACCTCTGACGCCCCCCAGAGGTGAAATTCTTTAAAACCCATTCACATCAGCTGGGCAGCAGGTTAACACCTGCTGTTCTCTGTGACATAGTTATGATGTAATAATACCCCCCTCCAACGGACCCTGCACTCACTCAGCTCTCTGCCTCCGCCCCCCCCCCCAACGGCCCCGGCACTCGCTCAGCTCTCTCCCCCCGCCCCCCTCCAATGGACCCCACACTCGCTCAGCTCTTTTCCCCCCATCCAAGGGGCCCCACTCTCACTGAGCTTTCTCTCCCCTCAGGAAAGAATCGAAATTTTTTAAAATCTCACCCCCCTCCCTCCCTTCAACGGCCCCCGCACTCGCTCAGCTCTCCCGCCCCTCAGGTAAGAATCGAAATTTTTTAAAATCTCCCCCTCCTCCCCCCACTCCAACGCCCCCCCACCCACTCACTCAGCTCTCTCCCCCCTCCCACCCTCCAACGGACCCCGCACTCACTCAGCTCTCTGCCCCCGCTCCCCCTCCAATGGCCCCGGCACTCGCTCAGCTCTCTCCCCCCTCCCCCCCTCCAACGGACCCCACACTCGCTCAGCTCTCTTCGAGCAACGCTGGGTCCCCTTCCCCCCCTCCGACGGACCCGAGCAATGCCGGGTATTTCTGCTAGTAGTCACTAAAAATGGGTTGCATGTTGATCATAAAAAATAATGTGCAATATTAAAGTTCAGTGCTTTTGAATATTTTCCCTCTAACGTGCTTATGTGCCATTATCAATCCCTAGAATGTTGCTTAATTGACTAGGGTATTCATCGAGCATACACAGAGAGTCAATTCATATAGTTTTGAATTCAAACTACAAGTTGCTCAGTTATTTTCTTTTAATAACTTATTGCATTTGCTCAATCGCTATTGTGCTTCTAAATTATATAAATGACATTCCTGTGCGGAGGAATGTCTTCATTAGTGTGCTATTGTGCTATGCTAAAGGGTAGGGTTGGGTAATTTTAAGCCATTCTATTTTGATGGCTAGAAACAGGTCTGAATTATCCCATGTCATTTACAGTCTAAAGCAGCATTGTTCTCTTTCTGACTCAGCCTCTCAGCCTTTGCATCTGGCTCATTTCAATTTCCCTGTCATTTCATCAAAACTTGAGACAGCAGACACTATAGTGGAAATGATCCCAATTTGAATTTTAAAATAGCATTCTTTTTGTGCAATATTTACACAGGGAAAAGTGGAACACCTTCTGAAATTTCACAGAAATAAAGGAACAGTGTTTTGTCTAGTGAGGCTTTAAACTTCTACACTTGAGAGGCTCCAATTGTACAGATTGAAAAACTGATACTGAATACAGTCCAAACAGTTGTGGATAATAGTCCAGAACCTCAGCTGCTGTAAATCAAAATAGCTCTTTTAACTTCAGAACTACCCTGATTTACAGCAGCTGAGGATGTGACCTAACATATACACTCATGAAAATTATGTTCAGAAATAATTTGCATATTAATCAAAGGACCAAAAATTGTCAGATCTTGTAAATCACTCACTATGAATCGTTCATCAAGTGATCAGATACCAGGGTATAAATGCTGCAAGAGAGAGCTAATAGCAAGCATTCATAAAGGCATATTTTAAGTAAATTGTGTTGGTTCACAGACATAATTGCAGGTACAGTAAATATTCAAAAGGTTAAGGGCCAAATTTGTAAAGGTATTTAGGAGTTGCTGTCCTTAGCATTGCAATGCCTAACTGATTTAGGAGCCTAAATCTCATTTTTGACAGGAAGTTAGACCCTCAGGAGCCAAAATTCTAATTGCCTACATCACTTTTGCAAATGAGACTAGGGCTCCTAAATCAGTTGGACATTGCAATGCTGAGGGCAGCAACTTCTAAAGACTTTACAAATCAGGGTCTAAGGGCTCAACCAGGACTCATTAAAGCCCATGAAAGTGCTGTCATTGATTTAAGTGAATCCACAATCAGCCACTCAAGCCTCCTATAGGCCCTAATATGGTAGAAATACTCAAGTACATGCTTACCATTAAGCACATGCTTAAATCTCATTGATCTGAATGGGACTTAAGGAGGAGCTTAACACTAAGCATGTACTTAAATGTTCTGATGAATAGGAAAAGGCTTAAGCGCAGACGTTGGTGTTTTGCTAAATTAATGCCATAAACAGTAAACAAGGCTGATGAGAGGAGGCTATAGCACCACTGGCTCACAATGAGACTAAATATCTGGAACCTGATTTATTTTAACTTCCCCCTCCACCATCAAAATAAATAAACCAACGAAAATCTTAATCCCTCATGTACTCCCAATACTTCTCTAAAGAACAATTTCACCACCCCAACTCTTCTAGCTCCCATCACTGCTGAAAAATCTCAAAGATGGTTACAAGAAAGGAACTAGAACATTTGGCTCACACCAGAATGTGCCACATTTATTTTGGTCTACCTGGTAAGAGAGCTGAAGCAAGACCTCAATAACTCAAATTTCTTCTACTGCCTTTTCCTTCCAAGAGCAGAGCGTTTAATCAGACTTGAGAACAAAACTGCAGAGAGGGACAGGAGGGGGATAGTTCTGAACCCAAATAATAAGGTTTCCTGACCATATAAAGACCTCAACTAACTTCCTTTCGCCGGGGAGTTAAAATGAGATCACTCATCACTATCAACAGTGGGAAGATGTGTGGGAACCACAATGATACTCAATATTTATAAAATAGCCTTGACCCAAAATCAGAGGACATTTTACCAAACAAGGTGACATTAACTACAGCTAAGTGGGAAATGATTTCTCCTTCCCCCTCTCTCCCAAACATTTTTACTATTTTGAGAAATGTTTTCATCTTGACTCAGGACAAAAAGGGTAGAATTCTCAAATAGTTTCAGGAATCAACAACTCCCACAAAAAATTCAGTTTGGATCAGTCGAAATGTAGTGTTTCAATATGCTGAAACATTTCATTTTGATTTTGGCTATTTTTCTTTACTCAGTTTAAGATTCAAAATAAAAAACTGTTTTGAACCAGAAACACAGATTTTTTTTATCTTGAAAGAGTCAATGCGGGTGTAGACAATTATAAAATTTGCATTTTTCTAAAAAAGCAGTGGTCAAGAAATTTGCTGAAACCAACCCAAACCAACTAACCAAAGTTTCCATTTTGACAGATCAACAGTTTTTGATTTAAAACATTCCTCAGTTGCTTTAATTACTGCATATCCTTGCACTTGAAGCATTCTTGATCTAGCAACAAACTGACGATGGAGACACACAGTGTACGAGCTATTTTATACAGTCTCTTGTATGACTGTTTCAGAAATGCTATGACAAGATTTTACTCCATCTGTCTGGCTTTTTGTTCTGTATCTCCCAGGCCTTTCTGGCTCTTGTTCCCAAAAGGAGACTAGGATGTATTTAATTCTGTCTATAGCAGAGATATTAAACCTCTAATTAGACCAGGTGTATGAAAGATTAATTTCACGAGAGACCTAGGTAAATCTATTTTACTTTCCCAAATTTGTGAATTAATGAAATGCTGAAGTTCTAATTAAGCAAGAAAAATGAGTGTAGAGGGAGATAAGAGGTACCTTAAAAGTCTATAAATGAATGACGGCCTCCCACATGAATATCTGCAATGTCCCTGCAAGTATCCATAATTAATAGAGCACAATGGTGAAAGAGCCATGGAGTCACTCATCAAGTTATGACACATAAGCTTCTCCAAGCCTATACATAGTTTGAATAAAGGAAGCCAGTTCACTTGCTTGGGAAATTTGTGCATCTGGAAAGAAAGTTGATAGGATAAGTAATAGTTTTCTTTTTAACCGCTGGGGACTATTGCAGATCACATAGTGATGGGGAATCTCAAAAGCTTGAAAGGGTCAGGTCAGACAAATATCTAGAAGTTGGGATGTGTTTATGAATTTTTTCCAGTTGGGTCAGAAATCTCATGAGAATAGGTAGTTCCATGTAATTATCGGTGCAGGAAGCCCCAACCTTTATGAAAGAGGACACATTAAATCTTCATTAAAACAGGGAATCATAAAAATGAATGTTGGTTTCTGTCAGAATTGCCAGACGCAAATTTCAAATAGCATGGAGATTCAGAGACCTGAGTTTGGAGAGAAGGGGGGAAATAGGATGTTACTTATATTTCCTACTTTAAAGAAAGGTAGAAATACCATAAAAGTAACCTCTACTCCTCTCTCTTCCATCTCCATCTGCAGACATCACCACCAAGCGACTGAAGTGCTGATCAGCGGGGAGAGCCTGGCTGAAGAGCAACCAGTCAGCCTGTGGCGAGAAGCATCTAAATTGGTAAGGGCACTGACAGTGTCAAGATCAGCTTAGAATATGTTTTGCTTTTATGTCATTTGACCAAATCTGACTTATGTTTTAGATTTTAAGTGATTGTAAGTCAGGGGTAGGCACCTTATTTCACGTGTGCCAAAGGTGGCACGCTAGCTGATTTTCAGTGGCGCTCACGTTGCCTGGGTCCTGGCTGCTGATCTGCGGGAGGCTTTGCATTTTAATGTAATTGTAAATGAAGCTTCTTAAGCATTTTAAAAACCTTATTTACATACAACAATAGTTTAGTTCTATATTATAGACTTATAGAAAGGGACCTTCTAAACACATGAAATGGCACGCAAAACCTTAAATTAGAGTGAATCAATGAAGACTCGGCACATCACTTCTGAAAGGTTGCTGACCCCTGTTGTAAGTTATCTTTATAGTTTTGTTTGTTCTACCTGAAGCAGTGTGTTTGGTTTGAAGTGTGTCAGTGGCTCCCCTTGGGAGAACAAGCCTGGTATATATCCATTTATTTATTAAATTGACAAACTCATAAGCTTGTAGCATCCAGCAGACATAACTGGACACTGCAAAATGGATATTCCTAGGGTTGTGTCTGGGACCAGAGGTTTTGGTTAGTGTTGTTTGGTGGCACAATCCACGGAGCAGAGGCTGTGCGTGAACGGCGCAGGAGTGGGGCTCTCACAGCAGAGCAGGGTAAGTCTGGCTCCCAGAGTCCAGGATTGGAGTGACCTAGCAGATCACCAGTCCAGATAACACCAGAAGGGAATGTCACACAGGACTTCACAATCAAATGCATGAGTCTCTCCAGCTTGAGAGATTTGTTGAGGGGGGAAAATGGCATTTATAATTTAAAAAATACAGATAACTCATCATCTTATGATATTGAGAGGAATCCAATATCTAGCACAACAATTCCACTAATGTTCATCAGGATTAATTTTTCCCTGCAAGTTTTGTCCAGTGAATTTTTATAAGAAGCAAGGAATGGATCCTATGCAGAGATATACCATAATATTTCAATATTACGTGATGCAAGTACAATAACAAAATTGTTCACAATTGTGATTTCGGAGGAACAGCAATATAATAACCCAGAAGCCTGAATTTTTATTTATCTCAATTAGTCATGCACTTTTACATAAATAAGTCTTCATCTATTTTAGGAGCTTTTCATTAAATCCAATTTTCTCAAGTATTAATTAAAATTAACGATGCAAAATGCTTTCTCCAAGTCTGAAAGAGTAGTATAGCAACACCAGATTTATATCTGTTGTGTTCTCAATAAGTCAGACATGGCATAGTTTATTAGTCTTTTCTAATAATTCACTTTTTGCAGAGAATCTGGTTCCACTGAAGTCCATGATAATTTTGGCATTGGCTTCAAGGGAAGCAAGGTTAGGACCTAATTGATTTTCATTTTAGATATTATCCAGCTAATTACAAAGCTCTACGTTCTGTTTTCTTTGCTATGGCAGGAAACACAGGTACATCATGTGTCAAACTGTAATAATAACTGGTCTGGAATCCCTACCCTGGGAAAGTAGAATTACATGTACAATTCCCCACTGCCTCTCTCACTCACCATTGCCTCAGACAGCATGGAAGGCATACTCAGGATCTGGGATCTGTTCATCCCATGGTTCCCATGTGCAATCTCCTTCCACCAGCCCCACAAGGCATCAGTAGAATTTATCTATGGAGCCTACATGGCTTGTTACCATAGTATCTGAGCACTTCACAATCTTTAAGCTATTTACCTTCACAACATACCTGTGAAGTAGGGAAGTAGCCTCCTGGTGCCTCAGTTTCCCTATCTGTAAAATGATGCTGACCTCCTTTGAGAGCTTCTGAGGAAACGGGTATCTAAGAGCTACACCCAGTTTTACAGCTGGAGAACGGAGGCACCGCGGAAGTGCTTACACTCGCACAGAAGTCTGTGGCAGAGCAGGGACTTTATTCCATTGTCCCATGCTCTAGGCTAGTGTCCCAACTACTATATCTTCTTCCTCTCCTTGGAACCCCCTCCACACTGCAGAACCAACCTGAAGGAGGGCACTAGCAGTAGCAATGAGGGAGGGAAGCCCTGAAAACACAAGGCTTCCAAGGCCACGCAATCTCAGAAGGATCACAGGGGTGTGGAACCTCAGCAGACACCCAGATGCTAAGGTTTGAGTCCCCTGTCCATCCTACTTGGGGGGAGAAGGGAAGAGGATACTTCTCCCCAACAGAACAAATCTGGAGGAAATCAAATAGATGCTCAGATAAGTTTCTATATCCTTCCTCTTCCCAGTGCCCTCCCGCAGTTTTTTTAAATGGGTGGAGAATATCTAGCTCCGTATATTTATTATGTACCATCACCCGCCGCTTTCTGCAGCCCCTATTGGACCGGAGTGGCTAACCATGGCCAGTGGGAGCTGTGATTGGTCGAACCTGCAGACGCGGCAGGTAAACAAACTAGGCCAGCCCACCAGGGGCTTTCCCTGAACAAGCGGTGACCCCAATTTGAGAACCGCTGCTTGACCCCCTTCCAGGCCTGTTGGGGGGTGGACATCACAGGATCATTGTTCGGTTTTTCTTCACTTTGTATCCATGTTCATAACTGTAGATAAAAGTATTTTAGAGCCTGGTCTGACTCCTTTGGAAGCAAAGGGAAAGACCCCTGTTCAGTGAGGGTTGATCAGACCCCTAAAGGGTGACGCATTCCAACATAATTGCTCTCAATATCATCTAGAGCAGGGTTTTTCAAAACGGGGGTCACGACCCCTCCTGGGGGTCGCCAAGCACTCCCAGGGGGGTCGCCAGCTCCCGGCACCGCTGAAAAGCTGCCAAATGAATTACTTCCGCATTCGGCGGACATGCCGAGCTATTTCAGGAGCGCTTGGCATGTCCGCGAAAATAGCCACCGAATGTGGAAGTAATTCATTCGGCGGCTTTTTGGCGGACATACAAGGGTCGCGCTGCCAGACAGCTGAAGAAAAAAAGGATTGCGGTTCAGGTAAGTTTCAGAACTGCTGATCTAGAGACCTGGGAGTAAACCCTCAGTCCTGAGGCATTACTTAACAGAAATAGGGGTTGATACCAATATTTAGGACAGCTTAAAGAAAGTGTAACATTTCCCTCCAGAAGAAAAACACTGAATTATTGTTAAGGGCAGTACTTTTGGTTCTAAAAGGAACCGTAAACAACATTGGAAACACAGCAAAATGATATGTACCAACAGCAAAGGAACCCCCTTCATTCCATGGGGATATGGAGCAAATTACAAGTTTATTTTATATAGTATTTTTCATATAAGCTGGTTCCCAAAACACTTTACTCAGTTAAATAATATAGTTACCAAGCTAAATAAGTAAAGCAGAGAAAGCGGGAGAAATTAAGAGGAATAGGCTAGGGAGTAGAGACAGACATTTCAAGATGAAAGTTGAATGCCTCTTTTGCTCTACATTTTACTCTAATTTTATACTGTGATTTTTTTTTTCTGCAGTAAGATTGTAATTTACATTCTGAAATAAAACTGGAGGTGTGGTTAAAGTCAGGAAATAAAGGCCAAGTCATGTGCTGGATTTTGCCATCCTTATTCTTTCAGAGTAGCATTTAGGGTCATGAAAGGCAAACACTTCTGCATGTGCTCTACTCACTGGAGTAAATTCAAAAGAACTACTCAGGTACATAAAGTAACTCACATGCACAAGCATTTACCGGACTCAGGCCAAAGTGACGAACCCCCTTTGACTTGAGTGACAGTACTTGTATGGAAGCATGACTCAGTGTGATTATTTGGCCCTTAATATTTTTTTTGCATATATGGATGGTCTGGGGGGTGACGTATGGAGCCCAGCATTAAATAACACTGAGTGACAAAGCCAATAATGACAGAGAGGAATAATAAGGAAGGTACCAGCCATGTGATCCACAGCAACTATAGCAAGGCTGCTTCATCAGCCAACTGTGACTGAAGCCACAGAAGGGGCTGGAGAATGAACACCCACTGGCAAAACCTTTGCTCTCTACTTAAAACCAGCTAGTTCCTCTTGACAGTTATTGTGAGGCTCCGTCTATCTGGATTACCACGGTATACAGTAATGAGTGTAAGATGACGATAGTGAGATCAAATATGTGCATGGGGGCCAGATTCTCATCTCCATTGCAAAGGTGCAAGCCCAGGATCACTCCAAGTCCCTTCAGATTTACCACAGCAGAATCGGACTCCACGTCGGTGACATTCCATGCAAAAGGCAAATCTCTGGCATTATATTATTTTTTCATGAGTAGCCTATTGCTAATGCATTTGCCCTACTGTAGTGCATAGAGAATTATGTAAACAAGGAAGACACCACTAAGTTAAATATTGATAAACAGAGCTTGTGCAGTACTGTATAAGCAAATCTGAATGGCAAGATTATGGAATTAGAGTATGATATTTTAGGTAAATACCAGTGGAGTTTTTCAGCTAGTTTAACTGAGTCTCTACATGAGTTTCTACAGAGACCATATCTGACCTGATGATTCAGATATCACAAGCAGCTTAGCCAAAAGTATTTTGGTTGAATATTTTGAATTTTTAAACATTCACTGTGATCTGAATACAGCCTTTAGGAACTGGGCCATTTTTAAAATCCCCATAATTTATTTACAGTGTCATTTACATTTCTTAACCCAGCCTGGGCCTGATTGTATATATTTGCAGGCAGAGAATGTTAGAAGATGGGTATTTGGGGCTGATTATCAGATTTGCCGAGTATCCATAACTTCAGCTGAAGGCAATACAGTATGCAATAGCTCAACAAAAACAAAGACAAAATAATCAAGCCCTAAGGATATGAGCCAACCTGTGAGAATAATATGTACTTCTACAGTGTCTATCCAAGAATCTCAAGTCATTTTACAAGCATTCATTTAGCCTTGGAATATCTCTGAGGTGAGCAGATTTTATTTTCTGGTATGTAAAATGGAGGTAAGTGAGGCAAGGCATGGTTTAGCAACTCCTCCGAGCTCATGCAGGCAGTGTGTGGTAGATCTGGGAGAACCCAGAGTCCCTCACTCCAAGTTCCATGAATTAACCATAAGATCATTCTTTCCCGCTCGTTCTCTGATCTGAGCATTGTTTACATCACTCCTCCCTCTCTCCAGAATATGTATTATGGTTTTTACCTCAGGATACGCTCTGTCATTTGGAATGCCGTGCTGAGTACCCACTGAAATCGAAGAAAACAAGGAACAGCAATAACTAAGAGCCATCTTGTGTAATAATAACAGACATTTTGCACTTTATATGGTCCAAATGCCATTTACAGGGAGGTGATATTAACCCATTTTATAGTAGCGGAAAATGAGATACAGGCAGGTTAGCTGAAAAATCTAGATTGGACTACCTGTCTGTAGAGGATGCAAGAAGGAAGAATTCCTGTCAAACACCTTTGTGAGCTTCCCAGGCTTTAGGTCCAAATGCAGAAGATTAAAGAGGAATGCTACTCTCCCTAGCTCCCTGGAGAAGGTGAGTGGGAACTATGTGGAGAGGGGAGGGAAGTGGGTGTAACTCAAATGTGCTGGCCACCAAGGGTAGTGATTTACTGCTGATATAGGCGAGCAGCAAACTACGCCCTCACTGGACCAAAGTTGAAGAATTCAGGCATTATACATTCAAGGAATGTCTTGGAGTCACCCTGCTTCCTGGGGCTACATGTTACGTACCTCCCTTACACAGAGCTGTGCCAAGGTGACTTTCACTATTCTCCACGCTTCTAATGGAATAAATCCTACCATGCATCATTCATTCTTGTAAGTATATCTTATTGCTAAAACTATTTATGCATTTCAAGTTGGATGTCTTTGGGAAAACTTATTTTTTGGGCCAAAAAAACAACAAACACCCCCAATGGATTTGCACAACTAATTAAACCAGAAATAAATCTCATTTTAGCTGCAGTCTTACCTTTACATGGGAATCTGGTCAAAATGATCTTAAAGACTTTGCAAAGTCAACTGCTTATCCGCATTCCAGAGGCGCTGAAATTGGTAGATATAGCATGACACATCAGCTCTAGCCTGATTTCAGTATACAGTTGGGAATGGCACCATTCTTTCTGTTGGTGAGAATACTGATTGAGCCATTAAGGGCCAGATTCTGAGCTCTTTGGCACTAGTGCAAATTTGGAATCAAATTATACGGACATTATCATGTTAACTGATACTGTGGCAGTGCCTAGAGGCATAATCTGGGTTTGGGCTTTGTTGTGCTGGGCACGGTACAGACATATAGCATCATTTAGAATCTTTGTTTTGAAGATCGTAGACTGTGAAAGACAGGACATATCAGATGGATGAAACAAACAAGTGGACGGGAGGGGAGAGAGGACGGGATTACAAAAACGCTAAAATGTGTTAGCGCAGAGTAGCTATGAATTGTTCAGACAGCTAATCATTAGTAGTGATTACCGTAATGACCTTCATTCATCCTTCCAGGCATTACTGCTTGACAGACTTCCTCCCTCGTTATAGGTTGTAGTGGCACTTTCAAATGGGCAGCAGAAACATAGCACTCTTTTTATGCAAATTAAGGCACTGACTGTTAACTTGCTGTAGTTGATATCGCATACTGTCAACAACCGCAGCATGTCTACAGATGTGCTCTAAGGTCCTAGGTTAATTCCCCCAGACATCCTGGCCATAGAGAGGGAAGGGGTGCTTTTATTTTACAATTGGCACCCACTGAATTCTATTACAAAAGGAAGTGTTGACATCTGTCCCTATTGAAGCGAATGGGAGAACTATTCATGTCAAAGGAAGTGGCAGAGTTAGGCCAACGACAAGCACAGTTGGAACTATGCTGTAGAGGAGAGTCCTGCATTAGGTTGGTCTGATCTCCCAGAACTTCGCCCTGTGTCACTTCTGATTGGTTAAGTGACTTGCTTTGGGAATTGGTCATTCAGGCATAGGGCCCTGATTCTGAAAATGGATGTGGCCAGGCAACTCTTACTCCTGTGCAAAAGCTCCATTGATATCCACAATGCTCTATGTGAACGTAAGGGTTCCCCAGCCTAGATCCATTTGCAGGAACAGGGCCTGGCAGAAGGGGCAGGGAAGGAGGAGATGTACAGGAAAGGCAGCATCGGGCCTGCAGACCCAAAGCAAAGGGGGGTATGTGGCGCTCTCTTCTCCTCGCTTTTCTCCTCCCCCCTATTATGATTTTCCTTTCCTTTTCCATTGTTTTGTTTGTTCCTATATAATGATGGGAATAACCATCAGTACTGAACAAATAACAATTATTCCTGATTCTATTGTACGGGGTGCTGGAGATCCCAACCAACCATTGTGCTGGGTGCTGTACCATCACATAATAGGGTTGTCCCTGCCCCCCAAAGTTTACAGTATAAACAGACAAGACCGGCATTGAGTTGAAAGGGAAATCCCCGATATTCAGACACTCTGAGGCCATTGTGATCATCTAGGCTGACCTCCTGTATAGCACAGGACATAGACCCTTGCCCAGTAATTCCTGTATCATATTCAACCAGAAGTTATAGGCTTATATTTTTGAAAGATATCCGGCATTGATTGAAGGGCTTCAAGTTATGGAGAATCCACCAACTCGCCGGGTAAGCTGTTTCAATGGTTAATTGCCCTCTCTGTTTAAATTATGAGAATTTGTTTTGCTTCAGCATCTAACTATTGGATCTATACTGGCTACAGACTAACACGGCTGCTAATCTTAAACCTACTGGATCTTGTTACCTGTTTTCTTCTTGAGCAAAGAGCCATGTAGGTACTTCTAGACCAGTGATGGCAAACCTTTTTGAGCCCAAGTGCCCAAACTGCAAACCAAAACGACTTGTTTTTTTCAAAGTGCCAACACTGCAATTAAACCTGAATAACGAGGTTTTAGTTTAGAAAAAACAATTCGTACAGTTTTTCAAACTAACTAACAGCTTTTGTTTAAAAAGAAAAACACAATAACAGAGCTTTCCATTAAACATTTTTTTTATTGAAAAAAACAAAAAAAACAAACAACAACTGTACACGTGCATGTATTTTTTTAAAGACGCCTTTTGTGGGCACAATTAATGTGATTTTTGCTGTTGTATGCATGCTGATAACTTGTCAAACCTTGGCTCATACTCTGTTAGTTTAAGAGCAACACATACAGCACTGAGTTCATCTGTTAGTCTATTTCTGGCATCACATTTGATATAATTCAATGCTGAAAACAGCTGCTCACAAGCATAGGATGACCCAAACAAAGAAAGAAAAGCAATCCCAAGTGTTTTCATTGACTTAAAATTATTTGGCAGAGAATTCCACACTTTAAGGATTTCATTTTCCGAACTAGCAACTGTGCTGTCCTCTGTTATCCCTTCACACTCCATCTTCTCAAGTGTTGCACGCAGGTCATAGAATTTATTTTTCCAGATAGAGCTTTCTTGAAATTCCAGTAGCTCCATTTCAAGATTTTCTAAATCTAACCAGTGTAAGCAGGAAAGATCAAGTTCTTCACATTTGGCTTTATCTGGAGACGTAAGAAAACACAGGGTTGTCTCCATCTTACGGAACTGTAAAAATCTGTTACTAACATTCTCCTTTGCAACTGCTATAATGCTAGAAAATTCCTTGTAGATTTCATGATGGTTTGGATTGTCTGTAAATGTAGAATTTTCCAAATACATTTTTAGATTTGGAAAATATTTCAGCTGCCCACTTTCAAGGTCTCTTTCAAAAACCTGCAGTTTTCTCTCAAATGTTCTGATATCAGAAAACATCCTTCCTGCTGTTTTCCCTAAACCTTGCAGTTTTTTGTTCAGTACATTGAAGTGTATTGTAAAATCAGTAAAAAACATGAAGTTGGTGAGCCAGGTCATATCAGTGAGCTGTGGATATTCCTGCCCCATTTCATTCATAAACAGCCTAATTTCATCCAAGCAGGCTACAAATCTCTCCAAGACCCTTCCTCTGCTTAGCCACCGTACATTATTGTACATAAGTAAAGTATTATACTGTGCCTGTACCTCATCAAGAAGTGCTTGAAACTGTCGACAATTAAGAGCACGAGCCATGATGTAATTCACCATTTTTATGACATCCTTGAGAATATCGTCTAATTTTTTGCTGCTTTCCTTGGCACAAAGAGCTTCTTGATGTATAATACAATGAAATTGAATGACTGGATGCTTTGCTTCTTTAACAAAAAACTGTATGAAACCAGATGTTACCCCCACCATGGAAGGTGCCCCATCACTAGTAACTGAAACCACTTTTTCTGGCCTTATGTCTTGTGACAAAAAAGCCTCCATCACAGCATTGTAGATATCTATCCCTTGTGTTCTTCCAGGCAAAGACACCAGTTTCATGAGCTCTTCTCTCATGGTGTCACCAACAACATAACGCAAAATTACTGCTAGCCTTGCATGATTATTTATATCTGTGCTTTCATCCAAGCACATGGAGTAACAGACTGCCTTTTGTAAGTCAGTGGTGAGCTGCTGACTAACATCACTTGCCATACGCAGGACTCTATCTTTAACAGTATTTCTGCTAAGTGGCATTTCAGAGATTCGTTGCTTGATTTTGTCCTTGTTTGGGAAATCATGAAAAAGGGAATTACTCACAGCCACTGATTTATCAAATTGTGCCCTAGGCAAATTTTTTACCTAGCACCCCCCCACACACCCCTTTTCCCAGAGCACTGCTTACTATAATTTTTTAAAATGAATATTGCATAGTGTAATGTAGCATGGGGAAGAGGGTTGGAGTGCAGGGGGACTCTGGATGGGACTGGGGATAAGGTGTTTGGGGTGTTGGCAGGACTCAGGGCTAGGGCAAAGGGTTGGCATGTGGGGGGAGGGCTCTGGCTGGGGCTGGAGATGAGGGGTTTGGGGCATAGGGCTTGGTAGAGGGTTGAAGTGTGGTTTGAGATGGGTGCAGGCAGGCTGCTCTGTCACTGTGGCCAGAGAGGATTCCCCCCATCCCTTTCCCTGCGGGGAGCAGGAGCAGCAAGCTTTGGGGCACGGCCCCCTCTTTCCTGCCCCCTCTCCAGCAGTACACTCACTCACCCCTATCAGTGGTAACACAAGCGGGCGGGCACTAGGACCCTGCGGAGGAGAGAAGGGAGGCTTCTGTCCCGCTCTGCTCCGCGGCCAGGGAACGTTTAAGGGACAGCAAGGGGAGGCCGGGGGACCCTGGGGGGGGGGACTTGCGGGGGGCAGCCGGAGCCAGATTCTGGGGGGCTCTCTCCCCCCGCCTCCCTTTGCTGGCCAGCACATGCATGCAGGCAGGGCCCCCCCCCCAGCATGTGCCATGCGGCAGAGAGCTCTTCTGCCGTGGCCAGGGGCACAGCCCACCGTCCCGTCCCCCCTACTGTCTCTGCGGGGCGGGGAAGTGAGCTTTCTGTCCCCCTGCGCCCCTCCACCCCGGCACTGGCTTCAAGCCGGCAGCAGCAACTCTTCCGCCCCCCCCCCCCCGCCGCCGCCGCCGCCGCCCCTACTGCATGTGCAGCCAGAGACCTGGCCGCCCAGTCTCTGCCTGGCCCTGGCGCAGTGGGGGCGTTCCGTATGCTCCTGCCGGCGCCCCGCTCTTCTGACCCTCCCGAAATCGGGACATTAGAGCGGGGGGCGTGGCTTCAGTGTTCTCTGGGGAGGGTTCTCCCCAGAGAACTGTGGGAGATGTAGTCCGCGGGAGCCGATGCCGTGACTACAGTGTATGACTGTAGTCACAGCGTGCCCACAGAGACGGCTCGGCGTGCCAGCAGCGGCACGCGTGCCACGCATTCGCCATCACTGTTCTAGACTCTCAAGTCACCATTTAACTTCCTTTCCTTGGGTAAACATTGGGCTTGGCTCAATGTACAGTAAAACCTCGATTTAACGGACTTCGGATGCAACGGACAAAATTTCTGATCCATATCAGACTGCGACCCCTCCCTGCTGCGGCCCCGGTCCCCTTCCCTGGCGTCCGTCTGCTGGCTCCTGGCTGCCGCCCCGGTCCCGGCAGCAGGCAGGCTGGCTCCTGGCTCCCGGCTCCCGCCCGGGTCCCACCAGCGGGCGGGCTTGCTGCCCCCCGGGTCCCAGAAGCATGTGGGCTGCGGAGCTGCCACCCTGCCCCTGTGGCGGGCAGGCTGCTGCTCCAACAGCTCGTTTTTTTTTTTTTATTAAATAACGGACTTTTTGATTTAATGGACACCCCCTCGCCCGAATTAGTCCATTAAATCGAGGCTTTACTGTACTTTATTTTGAAAGTGTCCGCATGGAATTCAGTTCAAAAGATTGGGCTTCAGGAAAGGTTGTGATCTTCTTCAGTACTTCCCAACTAATAGGCGGCTACTTGCTGTCAACCTTGGTCCTTGTGGCTCAAGTTTGATTTCTGAAAAGCTATAAATTGAATGGCCAAATCTTGCCTGGCTTTGCCCAGAGCAAAAGCGAGAGAGGGGGGAGAGAGGGATCATGGGCCATCCTGCTGAGGCATGGTAGGATGGCTGAGTAAGATTTGAAGACACACCACTCCCCCCAGGTTGCTACAGGGAGGCCAAGTCCAGCTCCCCATGAAGCCCATGGAAGCTTTGCTATTCACTGTATTGACCCTAATTATGGGTCAGACCCTCAGGTGGCATAGATTTGCCTCATTCCATTGCAATAAAGGGAGAGCATGCTTCGGTACACCAGTTGAGGATCTGACCCATTCTATATGTATTAGAGCTGGGGAGTGACTGCAAATTAGTGAATGGATTGGCGATGTGAAGAATGAGTGGAATTATATGGGGTGGAGAGGATGGAGGGGAGAGTGGGGGAGACTGAGCAAGATGTGAGGATGGGGAAGCAAGCACTGGGGAGGATACGAGAAGGGAAGAGGAAGATATCTGTCGGGGATGAGAGTAGGCAAATGTTAGCATTATGCCGAGGTTGTATGGCCATGAATATATTGCAATAACATAGCTCACCATTGATGGAGTCAGTTATCTGCATTATCCCCACTGAACTCCCAGGGAACCTTCACCCCACAACATCACGTTATCGGAAGTAGCTACAGATTTATGGGAAAGTTCTGTTATAACAAGGTTGGTGGAATTTAAAATGTTTTACTGGGTCTGGTTTGTAATCTCTGTGATGGCATAAAGTCAGAAGTTCTTAGTTCCATGATTTGAAATGTGTCAATCAAGTGGGGGAGAGAAAATAGATACACAGTCCTTTGCTAGCACTCATCAAAAGCTAATTTTTCCAACTTGTACTTTCCTCCAGGTAGGCACTTAAATCTGTATTTAGACAAATATTCATAAATGTCTGTGATTATGGAAGGGGTGGGGGCAGGAGCTCCCTTTTATGGACACCCAACCAGTCAGTTAGTATGTGGCATCATGTTTTCTTGTGTTTGATGTTTTGTCTTCCCCATTTCTAGAAGTGACTGATTCCTTATTCTAAGGAAGCTTTATTCAGAGACTTTGAACATAGTCATGAAACTACTATAATGCCTACTTATGGTCATCATCAATCATTCATCAACACCTGTTCTTCCCTGAGGAAGGGATCTACAGACTGAATTGATTCACTACTCTATAATGTTGTTCATGCCTTCAATGAAAGGAGGATTCTTTAGAGAATTGGGGTGATTTATAAACAGATTCCCAGAAGTCTGATGGGAAAAAAAGTCACCTTTGCTTTGGTTTTTGGTGGTGTGTTTTGGATTCACACTCTGTCGTGAATATCAGAGAAAGGAAAACTGAGACTGAAGAAATTAGTATTCAAGGTCTACTTGATTCTGCCCTCAAGGTTCCTTCCCGTCCTATATGTCTATGATTTTAAAGCACTTATTGCGCGCAGGACTCTATGATAAAAGATACAGGGTCAGAATATCAGGTGGCATAAATCATCCCTCCTTTGAAATCAAGATTCAGTGCAATGTTTATATTGGTTCCAAAGTACCTCAGAACTGTCTGACTGATTGTGTATACGTAACTTATGAAAATCATCATGCATTTGTGATCAAATTATTAATGACTGCAACAGAATTATGGGGATTGATTCACATGTACGACCTTAATTTTTCTCTACTGTAGTATTTCTTTTTCCTCTCAGACAAAATAAATGCTCCATCCAAATGTGTGTGTGTGTGTGTGTGAAATGTATACTTTCAATGCTGGCTTTCTCACTTATTTTGAATAGTATGAGCCCCAGGTCCCTGTTCGGAACAAGATTTGTCCAGTTCAAAGTCTGGCTTGGGACTTTAAAATCAACAAAGAGGAATTTCAACTACCAGCTTGAAATCGGGGAGCTGAAGTTGAGAACCTTCTCTTGATGTGAAAACGTTAGGTCATGCTCTCTTTCTATCAAGGAAATCTCCCTCCTTCTCTTGCCACAGCAGCAATACAGCTATGTTCCTTCTAAGGTCACATTTATATTCAGGACTCAGCAGCAGTTCAACTTCTAGGTATTCTTTAGCCATATAAATACCAGCACAGATTTTGCTCTTTCATGACTCACCACCTAAGCAAATTAATCTTGATTCATTCCTCTCAGTGCTCCCACAATGGGTGGCGTTCGGATCTGATCTTAACTGATGTCTTATCATTTCTATAGAAACTAAAAGCATACTGCTGCTTCTCTTCTAGCCATGACAATGTAAAGAATTAGGCCGGTAGGGTAAATGACCTGTCAAGGGAGAAAATTATTTGATTGGAGGAGAGAGCAAAATGAATGCAGTTGGGATGGTGGAAAGGGTTGAATTTGATGGAATAAGAGAGGGCATTCTATAGTTTGGAATAATTGATGGGGGGTTTATGTAGTGGGATGCCCTTTTTGCGATTTTAAAATTTGCATGACACTTAATGTACATAAATATTACACAACTGTTTCTTAGTTACATTGGCGCACACAAAATCTAGGTGTGATGTAAAGTTATGTCTGAGTAGAGCTTGATGCTGCAACAAAGTCCTGATTCCAAAGATGCTAATCATCATGTCTCCCTCTTGTCTGAGCCCAAGGAGTGACTGGCAGAGCAATGATCTGAACACAGAGTCTTGCTTTTCAATGTTCTTCTCATTCCTTTAGACTATGTGGGTGTGCACTTTTGTGCTTTCCTCCACAAAGATCATTAGACAGAAAAACAAATGTTTTATTGCTCAGACAGGAAAGATCTTCTCTTCCTCCTACAGCAAGAGAATAAATAAACTCTTGAAAAAAAGCTATTTAATTTCAGATGACTGCTATTCCAATGGGAATGGGGTGTACAGTAAACCCTCGATTTAACGGACCTCGATTTAACGGACTTTGGATGCAACGGACAAAATTTCTGAGCAAGTCTGATGCATCCGAAATCCATTTCTCGCGGGCTGGCTGCCGGCTCCCGGCTGCCGCCTGGGTCCAGGCATCGGGTGGGCTGGCTGCCGGCTCGCACCCGGCTCCCGCCTGCGGGCATGCTGGCTGGCTGCCGGGTCCTGCCCGAGTCCCGCCAGTGGGCGGGCTGGCTGATGGTTCCCGGCTGTCACCCGGGTCCCAGCAGCCGGGACCCGGGCGGGCGGGCTGGCTGATGGCTCCCGGCAGCCATGACCCGGGCGGGCGGGCTGGCTGACGGCTCCCGGCAGCCGGGACCCGGGTGGGCGGGCTGGCTGACGGCAGCCGGGACCCGGGCGGGCGGGCTGGCTGACGGCTCCCGGGCGGGCGGGCTGGCTGACGGCTCCCGGCAGCCGGGACCCGGGCGGGCGGGCTGGCTGACGGCTCCCAGCAGCCGGGACCCGGGCAGGCGGGCTGGCTGACCGCTCCTGGCAGCCGGGACCCGGGCGGGCTGGCTGACGGCTCCCGGCTGTCGCCTGGGTCCCAGCAACAGGCGGGCTGCGTAGCTGCCGCCCCGACCCTGTGGCGGGCGGGCTGCTGCTCCGACAGCTCGTTTTTTTTTTTTTATTAAATAACAGACTTTTTGATTTAACGGACACCCCCTCGCCCGAATTAGTCCGTTAAATGGAGGTTTTACTGTATTTCAAATAATGGAGCACTGAAATAAATGCATTTTAAACTAATTTTCTCTGTCTACCTAAGAATAGTTTAATCAGATTGAAAGTCAAGAATTGATTAAGAGATTGGCGGTTTTCCAAAGATAAGTTGTAAAAGAGACACACTTGTGGTTCTGTGGTCCCAACACAACAGCTGCTGGGGATTTCCAAAGCTATGGTGTTAGAACAACTCTCCCCTCTCTCCCCCAATCCCCAGACAGTGGTACATTCTCCTTTTGCTCAAGGGACCCATAAGCACCCAATACCTTTAACAATCTTTTCTGTTTGGACTGAAAGGAAAAAAGGATGAACAAATACAAACATAAGTCCTCAACTCTGTAAGAATGGGGATGTCCAAGTATGGGTTTACCACAGTCTACACTTTCAGATAAGTATTGAAAGTGAGTAATCTCCTTTTTCCCAGTTGTACCAGTTGTAATGGAACTCTGTTCTCAAAGCCCAGGGTAGGATGGTCAACTTCAGGAGTCAGGAGCATAATGGGACGTTTGCTTCTAAATCATTAGGTGCCTTTGAAAAAGAAATCATCCCGTAACATCTCCAGGAAAATTATATAATGGTTCTGATCTTATTTTCATGTGTACTGGTATGAGTCAGGTGGGACCTGGTCAAGAAGTCTCACCAGTCTAAGTGAGATCTGAATCAGGCCCTACGAAACAGGCAGAAGACCAGCAGCAAACTGATAAACAAGCACCGATGTTCCAAGACCACCAAATTAAAGTACCACAACTGCGGACAACCACTCAAGTTCACACCTTGAGGCGTGCAGGTGGTGAGCAAGGTGGGCATCTTCAGCCAAGGATATATGCTGTAACCTTAAGAAGACAAGTTAGCGCTCATTTTTGAGTCTCTCTAGATCAGCCACATTTTGAGTGAATAGGTTAACTGCGTGCAGAAGGTAGACCATTCATGTTCTTAATGATGTCTGGAAACAATAATGTTTGTCGGTAATCAACATGCTGTACACAAATGCAGACCTCTCTTTTTATTCATAACAGAACATTCTTCTTCAGCTGCTGGTTTGTTTTCAGAGCTTTCAGAATGCTAAGCAGATTTTAAAATTAGTTATATTGTGTAAATAGCATGATTACAAAAGCTTCTGGTGCTTAGACTGACATTTTGCTGATCACAGGAATAAATATAGCTGGTGCTCTATTTACCTTGTTTGCAAGATCTAGACATCTGTGGAAAGCATTCATGGTAAATACTAGTGTCCCTGACAACTATCACTCTCCATAAAATGTTGCGAGTAACCACTTTCATATTAATAGATTTCTTAAATTGCTTGATGATGTACTTATGGTAATGGCATTATGTTGGGTCCACTTTAAGAAAATGCTTAAGATGTTTTATAGGATAGTGTTTAATGACTTGTGTTGTTACCAGAGAAATAATACAGCAGCGTATATTAAAGTTCATGTCTTCTGGCAGACATGTTGTGTCAGTGAACAAAGAAGAAGTAGATGCTTTTTTCAATCTTTTCACTTTATTTAGTTTTTGTAGTATAATAAGGATGGCATCATGGTAATAATAATATTTACTAGAAAGATGGAGATACTATGAAATGTATCAAAATTACACCCAGCTCTATAAAGAATTAGCCTTCTAAGTAAGGATATATTTCATTGCTGGGATGAAGAATCGAGCCACCTGTTCACACTTTCAATAAGCACAAGCCAAATCTTTTTGAGGTTTGAAAGCATTTGATTGTAGACTTTTTTCCTTCCCTATTTGCACTTGTGAGCTTTATCTGGGGCCTGGAAGTGAAATGAGAGAGGTTGATCTAGTCTTTCCATCCTGATTCCTAAAGCAAAAGGAAGTTAACAAGAGTCCATCGTTCAGGGTAGTTTTTCCAAATCTTTGAGCTTCAGCCTTCACTAACTTTCTTCCTGAGTGTCTACTTACCTGGAAGGCCAAACAGAGGGCCAGGCCTGATATTTCTTTAGCTTCAAATGATGTCGGGTTACTCTATTGATCTAACTTGCCCAAGTGTATGGAAATTGATCTTGAGGTCTGAGTGAAAGTCTGGTCATCACTCAGCAATCTTGGGCTGTGTGTGCACAAACAACACATCACAGAGCACAGAGGTGAGAACACACCTATAATACTATGTTCAGTTCTGAACACCAACGATCAGAAAAGTGTAGGCAAATTGGAGTTTAGTGAATTGCAACAAAAATGATCAGGAGGTTGGAGATACAAACTAAAAGAGTTGACAAATCTATATCCTGATTGAAAAATAACTAAGGAATGATAATGGAAAAAAAGTAACTAGGCTTACTTTGGTTTTGCCTCAGCACATTGGCTGGACTTGATGATTTCTTGAGGTCCTTTCTAGTGCTAACATTTCCATGATTTGATAACTATCCTATGGGTGTAAGCACTAGTGATGAGGAGGAGATATTGAGGTTGATACAAAGGGGCTAGAAATAAAGGTATGAAAGTGAAGAAAAGGATATTTGGAAGGAATATCAGGGGAAAAGCTTTCCTGTCAGTGAGCTCCATTAAATTGTGGAAGAGACATCCAAGAGAACTGTTGGGAAACGCTAATGTTTGGGACCCTTTAAACAAGACTGAACAGGGCATTAATCCCAGTGATTTTGTTAGCCATTGGAGTAGATCCTATATATTTCTAGTGACTTAATGGGCATTGAGTGAGGTCCATATTGAATAATATCCCTGTTCCTTAGATCTCACAGATTTCACCACACTCAGTCTGGTTGGTTGGCTTGTACACTGGACACATTTGCTCTGTTGCACAATATGTGTTGTTAATATTCATAATCTCAGGAACAAATGATGAGAAGGCTTATTAATGAGAAACTTTATGTTGGTCGTAATATCCCCTGGATCAATGGGAATAGAGTTAATCTTATTCCTCAACCGACGGGACGTGAAAATGTTAAACTTGGGTTAAACACTGTCGTTAGGCGATGACATTGACATAAACATGTTTTACAATCCTCTGTGCGGTCTTAAGCCCATGAGAACCTATAGCAGTGCAATAAAGAACATTTACATGATGTCTTTGAATAGGTCACAATGCAGTCAGAGAATGACAAATGAAGATGACACCTCTTACACTTAGCATTTAGAACTACTATAATCTTAAACACGAGTAATTCAGTTTATCAGGTGCAAAAGGAGTATATAATTTGGTCTCAAAGTGCAGACAAGTTTGCCTTAAAAAAGAAAAATTAAGCCTGTGGCGGCAACCTAAGGAGATTTTGGAAATAACTTTTCTCATTGTGAACAGACGAAGCTTGATTCAATGCCGAGTGGAAACAGTGGGAGTCTAATCATTGTTTTCAATGGGCTTTGGATCAGGACCATGATGTTCTGATCAAAGCTTTCATGGGTTCCTTCCTCATTGCTTCTGTTTCCATATTAGACACGACACTGATGTTCTCAATAAATCTAAATGGGTGAAATAGACTCCTGGTGGAATCCCAGGCACACACATACAATGGTAAAACTTAATAGCCTTAATGCAGATCTAGAGTATACCATGTGGCGATGTATGTTTTCATTATTTTTTACACTCAAATTAGCAAAGGGAAGTGTTTCTGTTAGTTAAAATATTTGTTTCACTAAGTCTCCCAGGCATACAGTAGGTATGGCATTCCAGTCTTAGGGATGGCTTTCTCAAGCAATAGGCATGGATAAATAAATTGATAGTCATATTGGGAAGCAAATATTTCATGATTACTAGTACTCTAAAATACTAATCGTCATGGAGTGCCTGGGGCATTGCTCTGGCACTGCTCCCCATGAAGCCAGTCAGGACTCCGGGGGTGGGGGTGGGGGGGAACTTTCTCTCCGCACACAGCCTGTCTCCAAGGCTAGGAATTTCACAGGTACAGCTTTCACCTTCCTGGGTCTGACCTCAGAGCATTCAGCACTTTCTGCCCCTCCGGGCATTTCCCCCAGCGAGCCCGCCCAGGTGGGGTCCTGGGGAAGCCCATGGGTCTGCACCCCAACTCCACAGTCAGACATGACTCTCAGCCAGCCAGTAAAACAGAGGTTTATTAGTCAACAGGTGATCTAACACAGAGCTGGTAGGTACAGCGAACCGGACCCCTCGGCTGGATCCATTTTGGGGGCCCAGGGAGGCCAGACCCTGTCTGGGCCTGCCTCTACTTTCCCCAGCCAGCTACAGACTGAAACTGCTTCTCTAGTCCCTCCGCTGCATTCTTTTGTCTTTCCCGGGCAGGAGAGATCACCTGACCTCCCTCCAACGGTTTCAACTGACCTCTTTGTTATTCAACACTTCCAGCCAACACCTTGAGAGGGAGGAGGGGCCAAGCCCCAAGACAGATCTACTTGCTTATACTGTCTGTCTGCTCTGCACCAACTACATACCTTTATCCCTCCACATAGACACTCAAGAAATGCATTGGGGAAACTGAGGCACCCCACACTATTCAGAGGAAACGGTAAGAGCATTCCTACTCCGTCACACTAATATCACTCAGTGTCAACATCAGCATGTTTGCCCATTCCTAACTTGCAAGCGAAAATTATTCCCCCCCCATTGGATATGGAACTGGGGGGTGGTGGTCAAATATTGATGCTATTCTGATTCAAAATAATGATTCAATTAAAAAGAGGTGGAGTAGGGAAATTGATTATCTGTTCAACAAATTTATATGGAATGCTTGGCATAAAATCAATGGCTTTAGTTTATGATACATTCAACAGTATAGTTGCCACGTAATAGCCTGGTGCATACTTAATACCTTTGGGTTATTTACACATATCTACAAGAATCTTTCTTGACTAAATCAACTAGGGCAACATTATTAAGCCACTTAACCTATTTTAGATCAACTAAAAGAAGAAAGTGATTGACAAAGGACTGTGTGTGTAGCAGGGAAGAGTGATGTATTACTGTGCAATTACAGCATTATGTTCTGAGCATGTTCATGTTAGTCACTGTAATTTAGAATGTTTATAATCCATCATTCAGGGTTCATTCTTTTCTAGTCTTCCATTAGACAAATTATGAAAGTTGAAGCATTAACAGATTTACATCTAATATTGTGCTCAAGTTGCTTTTGTATTTGAGGAAGCAGAGTAGGAATGATATAAACCTGTAATTAATTGGACCCGGATCCTGCAAAGTTTTACAAATGTATTAACTTTATGCACTGTCAGTAATCCCATTGAAGTCCATGGGACTTCACACCATGTATAAAGTTGACCATGTGAATCAGTCTTGTAGGCTCAGGGCCTTGAGTTGAACTCTTGAAGTACACTTAATATATACAAAGAAAAATACTAGGCTATCAAGTGATTAAAAAAAACATGCATGATTAAAAAGATTAATCGCACAGTTAAACAATAATAAAATACCATTCATTTAAATATATTTTGGATGTTTTCTACATTTTAAATATATTGATTTCATGTACAACACAGAATACAGAGTGTACAGTCTTAACTTTATTTTTATTAGAAATATTTGCATTGTAAAAAACAAAAGAAATAGTGTATTTCAATTCACCTCATACAAGTACTGTAGTGCAATCTCTTTATCATGAAAGACGAACTTACAAATGTAGAATTATGTACATAAAATAACTTCATTCAAAAATAAAACAATGTAAAAACTTTAGAACTTACAAGTTCACTCAGTCCTACTTCAGCCAATTGCTCAGGCAAACAATTTTGGTTACAATTTGCAGGAGAAAATGCTGCCCACGTCTTGTTTACAATGTCACCTGAAAGTGAGAAACAGGCATTCACACAGTACTGTTGTAGCCGGCATCCCAAGATATTTATGCGCCAAATGCGCTAAAGATTGAGATACCCCTTCATGCTTCAACCACCCTTCCAGAGGACATGCATCCATACTGATGACGGATTCTGCTTGATAACGATCCAAAGCAGAGTGAACTGACACATGTTCATTTTCATCATCTGAGTCAGATGCCACCAGCAAAAAGTTGATTTTCTTTTTTGGTGGTTTGGGGGCTGTATTTTCCACATTGGAGTGCTGCTCTTTTAAGACTTCTGAAAGAATTCTCCACACCTTGTCCCTCTCGGATTTTGGAAGGTACTTTAAATCTGCTGTAAAAGTGTTCTTAAATGAACACATGCTGGGTCATCATCCGAGATGGCTATAACATGAAATATATGGCAGAATGCAGGTAAAACAGAACAGGAGACACACAATTCTCCCCCAAGGGGTTCAGTCACAACTGTAATTAATACAGTATCTTTTTAATGAACAAAATCAATATGTCCTCTGGAATGGCAGCCAAAGCATGAAGGGGCATACGAATGTTTAGCATATCAATACCTTGCAACACCGGGTACAAAAGTGCCATGTGAAGGCCTGTTCTCACTTTCAGGTGACATTGTAAATAAGAAGCAGTCAGCAGTATCTCCCGTAAATAAAAAGAAGCTTGTTTGTCTTAGTGATTGGCTGAACAAGAAGTAGGATCGAGTGAACTTGTAAGCTCTAAAGTTTCACATTGTTTTGTTTTTGAGTAACCAATTCTACATTTGTAAGTTACACTTTCACAATAAAGAGATTGCACTACAGTACTTGTATGAGGTGAACTGAAAAATACTATTTCTTTTGTTTTATGATTTTTTATTACAAATATTTGCACTGTAAAATGATAAAGCGATCACAGCACACTTTGTATTCTGTTTGGAATATTTGAAAATGTAACAAAATATTTAATAAATTTCAATTCTAGTGTTTAACAGTGTGATTAATTGAGATGAATTTTTAAAATCACAGTTAATTTTTTTTTTAGTTAATCATGCGAGTTAACTGTGATTAATCGACAGCCCTAAATATACCCTACTTTTTTTCTCCCTGTAGAACTGCAAGGTCAAAGTCTCAGCTGGTGAAATCTGGTACAGCTCTTCCATTGATTTGAGTACATCTCTGCCAGTTTATATGAGGCAAGAATTTGGCCCACTATTTCCCATTTGTCGTTGGTACAGTAAAACCTCCATTTAATGGACTAATTCGGGCGAGGGGGTGTCTGTTAAATCAAAAAGTCCGTTATTTAATAATTTAAAAAAACGAGCTGTCGGAGCAGCAGCCCGCCAGCCACAGGGTCGGGGCGGCAGCTCCGCAGCCCGCCTGCTGCCGGGACCCGGGCGGCAGCCGGGAGCAGTCAGCCAGCCCGCCCCGGTCCCGGCTGCTGGGACCTGGGCGGCAGCCAGGAGCCGGCAGCCAGCCCGCCCAGGTCCCGGCTGCTGGGACCGGGGTGGCAGCCGGGAGCCGGCAGCCAGCCCGCCCGCAGGTGGGAGCCGGGTGGGAGCCAGCAGCCAGCCCACCCGCAGGTGGGACCCGGCAGCCAGCCAGCCCGCCCACAGGCGGGAGCCAGCCCACCCACAGGCGGGAGTCGGGAGCCCGCCCGCTGGCGGGACTCGGGCGGGAGCCGGGAGCTGGCAGCCTGCCCGCTGCTGTGACCCGGGCGGGAGCCGGCAGCCAGTCCGCCTGCTGCCTGGACCCGGGCGGCAGCCGGGAGCCGGCAGCCAACCCGCCCGCTGCCGTGACCTGGGCGGCAGCCAGGAGCCGGCAGCCAGCCCGCCCGCTGCCTGGACCCGGGCGGCAGCCGGGAGCCGGCAGCCAACCCCCAAGAAATGGATTTCGGATGCTTCAGATTTGCTCAGAAATTTTGTCCGTTGCATCCGAAGTCCGTTAAATCGAGGTCCGTTAAATCAAGGGTTTACTGTACCAAATATGTCTACATCTCAGGTAATCTGTGCCCTTTTGTATGTATTTAATGAAATCCCAAATGATAGGGATAAAAAAAAACCTTCTGAATCTCGCCCACTGCTACGTCATCTCTCCCGGTCACTGCCTCCGGTTCTGTTCCTGGCGGCTGGGGCCCATTTTCCACCTTGACCAAGAAGCACGGCTCCTGGTGCCTGCCTCGCCCCATGTGTTGGCAAGGGCGGTGGGGCCTACGGCAATGGTGTCAGCCTCTAATATGTACGGGAAGGTAGTTTTATTCCTGTCATTGGAGGCCGCTGCCCAGGAGGCGGTGGAGAAGGGTCTGATGGGGGAGCGGGGAGTGTGTATGTCCCCTCGAGCCACTGGAGGACCTGGATATGAGGGTGGTCCAGACTTCTGTCCCACTCTTCCTCCCTAATAATGCTGCCCTGTTGTCTTCCCTCTCCCTAAAAATATTGCAGGTATCTTGTAAATAACTGTCCCCAAACCAACATTTGGAAACCCAGGGCACTCAGAGTTAAGGTTATAGGGTTTTTAAAATAATAATAATAAACCAAACATAAAAAGGGATGACAATGCACACAGTCAGGGCATCCAAACAGCCTTAACTCTGCCCTAGAGTGAGACCATGCAGAAAGCGCATAATTATCATTAAGGTATTTGAGTGTTCATGGTCCCAAAATTGATTGAACTAGTTACACATTCAATAGTTTCTCCTCCCCCCCACCCTTTTCCTGCTCACAGGGATTTTGTACTTTGATCATTTCTGTGAAGGAGCTGGCAACGTTCTGAGCACTATAAATGAAAAATAACAAATGGACATATGAAGATAGATGGCCTGTGCTTAGCTTCCTGTATATATTTAGAGCATTATGCATTACATACACACCTTGTAACAGTATATTCTCAAAACCACTGTTTTATATGACAGCACTCCATAAGCAAGTAAACCTTCAGTTCTTTAACAACACACACCTCACCCACCACCAATAATTATTAAAGCCCAAAGGACTTTGGTTGCATATTCCAAACAATTAAAAGTCAAGTTATGTAGTTATATCAGAAAACACACATTGTTTTCTCTCAGGAGGCTGCCTGTGCCTGTTATGAGTTATTCATGAGAATACCCTGGAGTTCTACCCTGCCAAGTACTGGGACTTTGTTAGCAGTAAAGCAAAAGAGCAGCACAGGCTTGGGAAAGAAATTCTCTTTCAACATACGTGGAGTGCAACCATATTTTCTCAAGTCAGATTTATAATCCTTTCATGGTGCATTGCAAAAGGGTCAGTTGTTTTTTAAATCTTGTTTTTAAACCTCTTAAAGTCAAACTTTCTGTGTTTGGAAAAGGTGTCAAATGGCAACTTTTGGTAATAGCTTATTTGTTTTAATTTGTAAGCCAGTGGGGAAGACAATGTCTCTTATTATGTGCATGTACCATATGTAGCACAGTGGTACTCTGATTCATAGGAAGGCGTGGTTTAGTGGTGAGGGTGCTAACCTTCAATTTGGGGGATCACATTTGATTTCCATAGATTCCTTTTGCGACCTTAGGCAAACACCTAGTCTTGCTGTGCTTCAGTTTCCCATCTGTAAAAAGGGGATAATAATGATACCTAGCTCTTCTAGGCACTTTTCATCAGTAGATCTCAAAGTTCTTTTCAAAGGATGTCAGAATTATCAGCCCCATTTTACAGATAGGGAAACTGAGGAACAGAGGTTAAAGTGACTTGCCTGAAGTCACCCAGCAGGCCAGTGACAGAGCTGTAAATAGAGCCTAAATATCCTGTATCCTAGCCCAGTGCTTTATCCACAAGGACATACTGCCTCTCATTTCAGCGGTTTCCCAAGGTAGAGTGCACTTTTCACAAAAATGAACTTTTCTGCAGATAAATTTCAATATTTGTTGAAAAATAGATTTTATTTTCCATCAGGGAATTTGAAATGCAGACAGAAAGTAAAAGGCATAAGAACCTTCCAGGTGGGTAGCTGACAAGCTGAACAATTGGAATTTTTAATTGTGATGGGTGAAGCTGCTACAAACCATTTTGCCATTTAAAATAACGATAAATGTCTGTCAGCATGATATCTTGGGGTGATGAAGACCGTGTAAGCCCTAGGGCGAGACGACATAGGGATGGAGCTCTCCTCTCCCTCTCCTGGGGAGCAGGGGAAAAGCCAACTGGGGCCATAAAATATAATGTTGACCCATAATTCCACGTACTGTGTCTTGTTTTGGTTAGTCATAGGAATTGTGCAGGATATGTCTGGTGAGGCGTCACCCGGCAGGTATGAGTGTTGGAGTTTTGGTTGGGTAATGAAGCTTTGGCTCAGCAGGTAGTGTCTTGAAGGAGGACTCCTCCTATTCTGATGTTGACAGAAGAGATGTTTAAGATTTGGATAGTGGGTTTTTGGTTGGTTTTTTTTGGGGGGGGGGGACGTTATGCTGTAGTTTAAAAGGAATCATTTTTGGGAAGTTCTCTGGCCTGTGTTATGCACGTCACACTAGATGATCACAATGGTTCCTTCTGATCTTGGAATCTCTGATTCCAGGGACCCACATATCAGAAGGTGGTTCCCATCCTGAAGTGTGCTGCTGCATTATGTGCCTGCTGCTACCAGGCAAGCCAATTTGTGAGCTTGTGCAACTGTAGACCAGAGCCGGTTGGGGACTTTTTTTACTTAAATGGTTTTTGTTGGAAAATGCTGAATTAAATAATCCCTGTCCACAGGAAAGTCAATTTTGACACATTTCTTGACTTAATTTTTTTTTTTATTTTCAAAATTGTTTGCTTCACTTTGATGTTCTCTAAAGGGAAATAAAATTCGGATTTTTCTGGTAGGAAACAACTTTTTGTTTAGAAATGTAAGCTAATTCTAGTTTAAACTGAAATCTAAATGTTTTGATAGACTGAAACTGGTTTTTTTGGTCTTACAAAAATTTGAGATTTGGATTTTTTGTGCCAATTCAGGATGGGAAAAAATTAATATCTTGAACATGTGCAAGATGGAAACACCTTTTCCTGCCCACCTGTATTTTAAATTAATAAATCCCTTCACCAAAACCTCCTTAGGTTACACTGGCTATGTGGAAATGCAAAGGTATCAGTGACAATGAGATTTTCCACTGTTAGGTACTGACCTATGAACTGGTACTAGGAGGTGCTAATATACCTCAGCTCTCATATTAAAGTCAGTGCAAATTAGAGTGCCAGCACTCAAGGATTGTTCTGGAATCTCCAGGAATTAAAGATTAATCTTTAATTAAAGATTACATCATCTGGTGAAACCTCCAGGAATAGGTCCAACCAAAGTTGGCAATGCTAGTGTGAATCTTTGGGGCACTACATACCTTGTACAGCTAGCATGAGAAAATAGGAAGCCTGCGTCTATCAGGAGGCCTCCTCCGTTTACCCCAGAGTTCTTCCTTTCCATCTTTCTTCAGGGACACAGCAAAAAGGCAACAAATGATACAGGAGGTGGTTGTATGACAGATTTATCCAAGTGCCATTTTAACAAAAGAGCTATGTATGTTAATAATGTCCCTGCCAGGGAAAGTCCTTGCTGAGGATGAAGAACTGTGTTGTTTTTGCTTAGTGTACATCAGTTTAATGACACGGGCAGCTTTCTGTCCGTGGGCTTCACCTATGTAACAGGAATAGCACTTTCATCGTTCATGGGAGTGTTTGTACTCACAAGGACAATATCGTAAGTCTTGCTGGGGTCAGCAGATTGGAATTTGCCCGAGCTCTAATGAGGCTTCACAGAAAAATTACTTGTAATTCATGGTTTTGTTTTGTGTGTGCTTTTTAAATTAACATTTTTTCTAGTGTTCCAACTGAAAGCGAATTAATGAGACCCAACTATCATGTTTGGCTGGAGCTGCTTGGCCTATATCCAAGGAACAACTGCAATGGCTAAAATGAAGGGCCTTAGTCTCCATTGCTCAGCAATTTGTGTACTCATTTACACCAGAGTTCAGTGTAAAATGTTACCAGCTCAGCACAGTAAGGCCTCGTTTACTCTAAGGACACATCCACCAATTCTGCAGTGTAATGGGTCCTTAAAACGAGTGTAAATGTGACTTACTGACAGAATGGAGTCAAGTAGCCGTCTCCTAAGTGGGAATGCGGCCTATTGCATCTTGCACCTCCTACTTTGCACTGAAATAAAAGACTACACCGGGTGCACTATATTGGAGGACTAGGCCCCAGAAATGGAGATCTGAAGTCAGCGGCATAGGCCGGGTATATGAAATGGTCATGCCTTTCCAGAGGGTGGAAAAAAGTATAGTTGAAAAAACCTATTTTCTGCCTTTCATATTTTGGAGTGCAACCCGCAGAATGAGCCTTCTGATGGCAGTTCATAATGCCGGTGCAGATTAAATCTCACAAACTGAGGTGATGGTGGTGTGACTGGGCTGATCAATACCAATATAGCTGCTTTTGACAACACAAACAGCTCTTTCAGGGTGCTACTTACAAGAATTTATCTCTTCTCTCCTCCTCAATAGCCATGGCTCCTCCAGGGTGTTTTGTGAGTGGATGGGCCACGTACAATGCTGTTTCATGGAACAGAATCTCCCCTACTCCCCCCTTTCAATCAATTTGAAGTGCACAGCCCTCCTCTCGATTAATAAATTACACCTGGGCCATTCTGTAAATGAGGGATTTGTAGGCAACTCTGTCGATAAAGGACAAAGAGCATTTGGAAACAGCAGAAATATTAAGATTTACAGTCTTTCATCTGGTGGTTTTAAACACCCTGTTTTATTGAACCTGTAAAAAAAATTAGGATAATTTAAATGACTTTTACATCAATGTGCAAAAGAGAGGTTGGTTTCGGTTCAGGCAAAAGCAACATTTTCATCTATAGTTGTGTATAAACATTGTATTTAGAATGCGTGTGCAACCCACCCACCTGCAGGCAGTGGTGTTCTGTCCTATATAGTGACACTGAGATCACTTTAACACAGAGATAAAATGCTTCTACTTTATGGCCTTAGCTAACATGCAGGTGGCTTTTAGCTCATGCGGTAGAAGCTGATGCACTAAGCTCCAGAGATCCCAGGTTTGATCCCATCTGCCGATGATGGGGGTTGGTCGGTGTTACAAGTGGTCTTGGTGCTGCAAGAGATATCAGTAAACCAGTAAAGTACCTGAAACCACTATTGCGTATTGTTAAAAGCAGCCAAGTCAGCAGGCTGTAAATTGACCATGCAACAGCCTCGGGGGGAGCAGGGGAGGGGATCTGGGGTTCCACAGACGGGGAAGCTTGACCCTGCATCCTTCCTGATGAGAATTGGGTTGAAGTTGTTGATACGTGCACTTTGGAAGAGCAGGACGTGCCCTCAAAAATGTGTCTTTTAGGGCCTCAAGGCTGCAAAGGCTGGAAAAACCCACACTTGGTTAATCAATAATCAGAAGAAAACTTCTTGCTTGACCACTGAAACTGCTCACTTAACAAGTTTTCTTTAAGGGACGTCATTGTGCTACTAATGTATAAAATAAGTGTGTGTGTGGGGGAACCTGTTCTGGGTCCAGTGTTGTTTAACATCTTTATTAATGACCTATTAATTGATAAATTGGACAACTTGGCTATGGAAAGTCAAATGAAATTCAACCAAGACGAATAGGGAAGAAAAACCAAATGCACAAATCCAGACTGGGGGATAATTGGCTTGGCAGCAGCAAGGCTGAGAGGGATCTGGGGGTTGTGGCGGATCACAGCCTCAACATGAGTCAGCAAGGGGATGCTGTTGCAAACAAAGCAAATGCAATTTTAGTTTGCATTAACAGAGGCATAGCATAAAAGTCATGGGAGGTGACAATATCACGCCACTTGGTCTACGTAGGCCTCAGCTGGAGTACTGTGTCCAGTGTATAGCAAAGATGTAGAGAAACTAGAAAGGATCCAGAGGCAAGCAACAAAGATGATAAAAGGGATGGATGGATCTGAAGAAGTGGTGGTTTTTTACCCACAAAAGCTTATGCCCGAGTACATCTGTTAGTCTTTAAGGTGCCACTTGACTCCTTTTTGTTTTTGTGGGTACAGACTCACACGGCTACCCCTCTGAAACTCAGCATCCATTATGCACCCAATACGTTGAGTTGCTTTGAAAATCAAGACCTGAATGTGTGCTGACTCTTCAGAAAATCTAGCTCTAATTGGATGCGTGGAAGTCTATTGTTCTTTGAATATGGCGTGCAGAGTAGATCTATGTAAATAATTATTTGGTTTGCTAGCAATTCTGAAAAATAGGATAAAAATAAATTCCTTTTGTGTCAAACCAAAAATGAAACTCTTGGCAAAGGAAAAGGTTGAAGAAAAATTGTTTAAGGGTGAATAAAATGTTTTATTTGGACAAAACTGAAGCACTTGTTAGATTTTGACCATTTTTAAATATTGCTATTTAATATTTAATAAAATTTAAGCACATTTTGATGTGAAAAGCTGTTTCAAAACAAAAAAATCAAAACTTCTCGATTCCTCCCCCAATCAAACCAATTCAGTGATCCAAATATGAATTCACAATATTTTTTCAAGCATAAAAGAATGTAAGCTGAAAATTTTCATGTACCTGTAGTGTGGAATAGAGCCAATTTAGAACCCACAGAGACATTTAGGGTAAAATAATAAATAAAAGCAATTAAGTGATTTAGGAGCCTAACTCCCATGGACTTGGACTCCCATGAGATTTAGACTCCTAAGTAACTAAGGCATTTTTTTAAAAGAAGCACCCTCTGTATATTATTTGTATAGAGCGCTGTTCACTTCATTGGGATAACTCACATTATATGATGGTGACAGGGTGTTCACCCCCATGATAGCCTCATCAGCCCTTTCTCTCAGATGGGGTGGGGCATTTAATCTGACAGACCTCACCTGAAGGAGAGTTAGACTTGAAAAGAAATCCCTAATTAAGGATGGAGTCCAACTGAGCAGAAGCAGGCAGGGCTGGTATAAAGCAAGGAAAAGGGCTACACTGTAGAAGATGCAATCGTTCTCTGGGATTACAAAAGGAAAGGGTAAAAACCCATGGCACGAGTAGAAGCTCTGGGATCCTGGCTCCAAGGGAAGGATATAGTCAGAGATATGGTGCAGGAGGAAGCCTGATAGAGGCAGAGTAAGGAAATGGCAGCGAGGTTTATATGGTGCAGACCTTGGCTGCTAATTCCAGGTCCCTGAGCTAGACCCTGAAGTGATATACAAGGAGGAGCAGGGTTCCCATATCAGCCACTGGGGAAGTGGCAGGGCTTTGAATTAGAGGGCTACTAGGAATGATACCCAGACAGCCAGTCTGGGGAAACTTTGTTAACCTTTGTAGTGTTTAATTCATCTTATGCACAGCACCTCCCTTATTGTTAAAATTAACAGCCAGCCGAACCCAGCAATTTCTCCAACCTTCAGCTTTTTAATTTGGTTGCTGCAGCGTGTTTCTGTAGGATTGCTTTCATCTCCTTGAATGCGGAAATAAAGATAATGTCGGTCACACGCTTGTTTAGCCCCCTTTACAAGGAAAATCTAGTTTTAGGAAACCTTAAAGATATATTAACTCCTGAGCTGGTAGTATTAAAATAGCACAAGGAACTGTACCTCTCCTGCTGAGAGGAAGAACTTCTAAACAGTAGCAAATGGAATAGGTTTTGCAGAAATCTTTTCCCGTGATTAAGAACTCCGATGTTTTCTATTTGTCTCTGCACAGTCAATTTCTCACTCCATTTTTTTCTTAAAATTAAAAGTTGAGTGAATATAGAACTTATGAAAATGAGGCAGTAACAATGCAGGATGCTGCTTTATATGCTTGTATTCGCTCAAATTTGGAAATAGATTTCATATTTTACCAACTATATACAAAATAATCAGCCTGATCCTGTTTCCATGAAGATTTATGTGATATTGGCCACTTAGTTCAATGGGAATAGGAGCAGCCTGCCTGGGTTTGAAGGCATTATACTGTGGCTGTTGTAAGGAAGGCCAAGGACAAGATTGCTTTCTCCTGTAGCAGAGGATAGTAACCAATCATGAAAACCTCTTGCAAATGGAATTGATAGATCACACATGGATCTTCTCCAAAAGCTCTGTCATGGTCACTTTTATGCCCAGATTCTGCAAAGACTTGTGCACAAGCTTAACTCAATGATGACTCCTATGCTTGAAGTTAAACATATGCATAAATCTCATACATCGTTATAGGATTGTGGCCTAGATAGTTGAGAGAGATTTTTAATGATGCACTGATTAAGGGTCACATTCTGCTCTCTGTTACCTTGGAATAGATCCAAAATAAATCCTCAGGAATTAATGAAGCTACTCTGGGTTTAAACTGAAGAATCTGGTCTCTTCTGAGTATTGTTATGGCAGGGATCATCAGATGGTGCTATTATAGTTTCACACATTCTTTCTTATCATGTGAAAGCAAGCGTTTAGCCTTAGATGAAAATACTGTGTTTGGCTTTCTGATTCAGATTCTTTAAGGGAGCTCTGGCAAGCAGCAAGGGACTTCACGCTCTGCCTCGATTGCTTAATTAGTTTTTGAGGTGGATTGGCTCCTTGGTGTTTGGACGCCCAATTCTTGAAAGAGACTATTGTCAGAATGCTGTTTGTGACCATCTTTGTTCCAGGACTGGCATATACCGTTAAATAAACCCAGTTATATGAAATATATACGCAAACTCTGCATCACTAATTTCTCCTGCAATGAGAAGCTGACTTTGCAAGGCCTGCCATCTGTTACTGCTTGGCAAAGAAATAATAGTGTATTGGGTCTCATGGATTTAATACAGAATGAATTTAATAGTCTCAGTTCAGTTATGTATGGACAAGTGCCTGCATTACAGCGCCTTGTCTACAACTGGCATGTACGCTGGGTTGTTGGCAAACGAAGCACAAAGGATCGAAAGGGAACGGAGATTGAACTACTCTCTCTCCTTTAGAAGGGTTCCCTCCTGGGAAAAGTTTAAAGCCTATGAGTTTTTTAAAAAAACCTGTTCTCCATTACGCCAGTGTAAATCTGGAGTGACTGAGATCAGAGGAACTAGTCTGTATTTACTTGGGTGCACAGGACAGCAGTCAAAGGCAAGCGAAATAAAATGTTAGGAAATGGGATCTCTATTTTGTCTCTAAAAATGTCCTACGGCTTTGTTTGCAACTACCTGGCCACAAATATCTCAGCAAGAATTATTCTGGGGTGGTCTGCCTACGACCACACTTTTCCTGCAGCTGCTCAAACTAGCTGCAGCAGATTAAGTGCAGCAGTTTGGTAAGTGCAGCAGATTGGTCCGGCCTTCTCTCCTCTTCCTGGTGTGCTGCTGGAACCACTGTGTGTAGGGTGCAGGGGAGTTTGCATGGTGGAAATGGTGTATTATTAGCAGTGCTAGTGTAAGCTGCAGAATTGGCATTCCCCTTACAGCCGCTGCCATGGAAAGACAGGGTGTTGGTGTGGAGAAAGTAGTACGAATGTACCACAGAAACTGACTGAGTCGTCCTTGACCAGACAAAGGTTAGTCCAGGGAAGGCTGAATGTATCTAATCAGTTCTGCTCGTTTGCATTGTGGGCTGGGCATTTTGGTCTCCTTTTCCTACAGTCTCTCCCCAAAAACGTAATTGATATCTGCCAACCACCACTGTATCTCTATGCACAGGACTGGCCTGAAGATTTTTGGGGAGGGGTGGCAACATTCTTAATTGGTTCTCCCCCTTCCCCCCAAATCCTCTGGGTGGGATGGGGTTCTTTCCACTTTCCCCAGCTTGCTGATGCAGCAGTAGATCCCAACTACATATTCCTTTTTAACGGATCAGTTTACATTGGTATACATCACTTTATATTTTCAAAGCTGTATTTGCAAGGAAATGGGATATTGACTTTGGTTGCAAATGGCAGCTGAGATTCTTTCCTCTTTAATGAAGGGCATGGAAGCCCATCTAGCTCATTAGTAAAGTACGTTTAGTTCGTGGTACAATGCTGTTTTGTGAAATCATAGTTCTAGAATAACAAGCACATTGGCATTTTCTGCTTGTTTAAGTTCTATCCCCTTCCTCTGACCAACTCAAATCTCTATTTCCATTTTGCAGACAAAATTAATGTTGCACATGTACATTGCTCAAAGAAAGGTCTCTGCAAACTATCCTTTTGTTGATTTTAAAACATCATTCTGTCCACAGAAGTAATTGGAATGTTGACAGAATTCATTTTGTCCATAGATGACTTGATGAAATGCATTTCATTTAAGAATAGAAATTCTGTACGGAAGACTGAAAATAAACACATTTGCTACATACTGCAGATTTTGCCTCAGTCTGCAGCACAGCATGATAAACATTGACTGCAAACAGTTTGGAAAACAGAGGCTGTGAATCTTTTCTTGGGTTGCCTTCATCCATCATTTTATTTAGAAGTTTGTTTATGGCAGTGTGGCAGGGCTGGGGTAAAACCCCCAGGATTGCCCTGCCACTGCAGGCTAAAGCCTGCTTCTAAGTGGCAAGGCTAAGAGCAGAGGCTAGTACAGCCCAGCTGGGAGCCCTAACGAGGGCTACCCGGCAGTACCTAGCTGGAGCAAGCGGCTACAGCTGGGGCTGGGAGCTGTGAGGGCTTGAAAAGCCGCAAGCTCCAGTTAGCAGGGAGGCAGGCTAGGAGGGAGGCAGGGAGGTGCTCTGTCTCCAAGCAAAGGGCCAGAGAGCCTCAAAGGCTAAAGGCTGCGAGCCAGGGGGGTGAAGGTAACCAAGGTGGGGGTTTGGGGGAGCACTTTCCAGATGTAGTAAAGCTGCACTGTAAATAAAGGACACTTGAAAACCACCAGAAAAGGCGTGGACAACAACTTTATTGGGGGCGCCAGGTCGTGAGACACAGGAGGACCCAAGGTACAGGAGGGGACCCTGTGACAGGCAGCTACATGTCAATCTATTGATTAGTAGAGTCATGTTATGAATCTGGTGTATTAAATAGGTTGATCTTGGGCTTTGAGAATGATGGCCGTATCTAAGGAGCAAAAAACAACTGCGCAAGATCAGATAATTGCAATACTAAATTTTCTGGCCTAGCAATAGATAAAAACAGGCATTAACATTTTTCCATCAGTTGACCTCTCCCCTTTCAGCTAAAGGTCGCATGCGGTATTCTTGCGGCTGTGAGCAAGTGTGGGAAGAAGCAATAAAATTACAACTATCTGCATGAGAACCAATATAGACTAGATAGAAAAGGAGAAAAATAAATCTTATTTTGTTCGGTAGTACTAGCTAATCCCATCAAACGCAGCACATCTACGAAACCTCTTTCCACTGTGTAGACTGAAGGCTGTGGACAAACACTATATTTCTCCTTGTAATGAACTGAGTTCTGCCACAGGTTTGTCAACAGCAGGGGAATTTGCTGAGATTATTTGCCTAAGGAACGACCTTAAGTTGTATGTCTCTGTGCATAATGAAAACAGGACACTTTTGGCTGCAGATGTAATATTGGGAAAAGGCATATTGTACTTTATAAATTCATTACACTGTGTGAATTGGGATGTAATGCCACAGGATTTTAAGTGTCCCCAGACTTGCAAATATTATTTGCTCCCCCCCCCCCCCGAGGTGCCAGTCAGAGAGTCCGGGGGGGGATAATGGTTCTGAGAGTCAGAGGAAAATATTTAATTGGCAGTTTTACAACAATATCTATATCTCTATCTCTCTAATCTCTATCTCTAATCTCCAATAATATGTGTGTGTATATATGAGAGAGAAAATAAAAGGCAGGTATAGATACAAACCTGCCTTGAAGAATAAACACAGATGTGGAAAGCATTGTTAATCCTGCCCTGAACCAACTATAAAGTTTACGGGCTAGATCCAAAGTCTACTGATTTCACTGAGCTTTGGATAAGGCCCGATGTGATGGGGTGTCTATACCACACAAGCCCTGGAGGGGTTAAGGTGGCTATGTAGGCCAATTAACTCCCCAGACTACACCTGGCTCCTCCAGGGAGCAGGGATTAATTAGATGAGGCTCCGCTTGATGGGAACAAGATGGGCCTGGGTAAAGCCCAATAGCTCAGGGTGGCTGAAGGGTTCCAGGGAAAGAGTCTGCAACCATTTTCTGGGAGAAGGGAGGTTTGTTTGGGATTCTAGAGGCCTGTCAAACCCAGAGAGGAGGAAGAGCTGGACAGGCTCGGAGGAAAAGCAGCAAGGTTTGGGATAGGGTAGACCTTGGTTGCTACTAAGCGGGCCCCTGGACTGGATCCTGGAGTAGAAGAAGAGTCAGATTCCCCTACCACCTGCTAGGGAAGTATCACAGACCAGGCAGCAGAGAGTGAATTGCCTGGGATACTTTGCCCCAAAAGATCTTTGAAATAATGGAAGGGGGAAACACGTATAATGACCTAGCTGGAGGGCCAAGTCGTGAAGGAGCAGCTGGAGTTTGAGATGGCTGGAGAGACCGCCAGAGGTAGGCACAGCACCTGGAAGGAGCTAATCCACAGCATGGGCCAGGAGGAAATACCCCTAGAGGCAAGGGGACCCCGTGACACCCTAAAATGGCAACATTCTACTCTCGCCTCATTCCACTTCCTTTTGGCAGAGAAGTAAAATAACTTTCATTTTCCTCGCAAAGAGCAGGGTGAGAACGTTTTGTGCCTGATATGAATTCATAATAGCATCTAAAGGCTTGCTTAAGGCATCTGAAAGTCGGACATGACCGATCTCTGGGGCTGGTCATCTGAAAGATTTATGAGAAATCCTACATGGCAGCTCCCAAGTGGTCTCCTTTTCCCCTGGTCGGAGTCAAGCCCACAAACCTCAGACAGGTGTGGTGTGTTTTTTGTTTCCTCCCCCAAGTATACCTATGCTATTGCCTTGCTGTACTGGTAGTTAGTGTCACTTTCACTTAGACACTGCAGTATTACCTCCTTATGGAGTCCCAGTCCTAATGGTTAGTTCTCCTGAGAGACCCATTCATTAAAACACTCACTTTTACCGATCAGTGGTATCCTATTTCTAACTCTTCTCAAGCATGCATGAATATTATGGCAGAAATCCTCTCCCTCCTGCAGTAGTGAGGAAGTGGGAGGGGGAAGAGTAGAGGGTTGTGCCTAATGATCACAATTATGAAATAACCCCTGGGAGAGGGGACTTTATTGACATGTTGAAGGGTCAGTTTTTGACCCAGATGAGTTGACCAGACTAGCAGCAGACAACCGCACTGTTGATTCCATCTTGTGGACAAAGTAATATTTTGTGTAATGATATATACTTAATATCCTTTATTTAGCTAATGTCAGGAATACTCTCACACCAGCCAGGCTTGTGGGTTTAATAAAAATGACCAATTCCTCACCTCAGGTAAGTGTCGCCACCAAGATTACAGGGCTATTGTCCATGTTAGAAATGGCTATGATGCTCACACCTACATCTTGTCCAGGTTATACTGGGATCTGAGATGCCAAAGACTATTCTAGCTAATTGCTGAAATGTGTATCTAGGAACCAATCTGCAAAAATATGCAGCTTCTTAATTCATTAACGCAATTAATGAGCTGTCATTGAAAAGTTATCTGCTTTCACAAAAACAAACGAAAAACAGTGTACTATTTTATTACCAGTGCAGACCTCCAAACAGGAATGTACACAGGATCCTCGCTAGAATGTGGGATTTCGAATCCATACCAAGTACCTCGTTATAGCAGGGACCGCATTAAAATGAAATTAATGACCATAATTAAATTATGGCTCCCGACTAATGAGAGCTGCGAAGCCGGTGCTCTGGGCAGAAGCAGCACACATAGCTGCTTGGCCATGCCTCCACCTAGGAGCTGAGAGAGGGATGTCCCTGCTTCCGGGGAGGCACAGAGCCAGGTAGGGAGCCTGCTTGCCTCAGCACCAGTGGGGGGTCTTGGGTTGCATGCCACAACCCGCCAACACCCAGCGGAGGTCCCGTCTGGGCTGTGCACTGCTGCCCCTTCCAGCCCCACCAGGGGTCCAGGGCACCCCCAGGCCAACCCCCTCCCAAGACTTAGTCGGGGAATATAGTAGTAGTGATGGACAGGTCACAGAGCATGAATTTTTGTTTACTGCCCGTGACCTGTCTATGACTTTACTAAAAGTACCTGTGACTAAAACATAGCCCTTCCTCCTGATTCTCCTGCTATTTGTTGAGAGTTGTGTAGTCTGAGTAGAATGCAGCTGTTCTGGGAGGTCACGGCTGCGGAGGGAAAGGTGATCTCTCAGATATCTAGGGCCAATCTTGTTGGAGGGCTTTGAATGTTGAAAAAGAGACCTTGATCTGGACTCTATTTCGCAGAGCACTGAGCTGAGGTAGCCATGGTGACTTGTGTTGCTAAGCAGAAAGGCTGCTGCTCTCTGTAACAGTCGGGGTTTTTGCAGGGTATTACGCTTCATTGCTAGATATGATTTGCACTAAGCAAGCCAACAGGTAAAGTGTGGTGTCTCCTTCAGGATCGAGAGCACTATATGCACATGACATACCATAAAATAGTGTGCTTTCACAAGGCACATTGAGGACTAACTGTTCATTGTTTTACCTATACTGAAAAACATTGGCTAAATTATCCTTCTTTTTCCATCCTGTCTGGACCTAACTGCATGCCCTCTCAGGGTATTGGCTGGTAGTGATGCCTTGTTTTAGAGAGGCAAGCCCCCTTTCTTGATTCTGGGGAAGCTCTGCTCAGTGTAGGATCCCAGGATGGTGGGAGGGGTAAAGGGAGGTGAATGCTCCCTGGTTCTGCAGGTTATTGGGGGATGATTAAGCCACCAATGCAACAGTCTCAGGACTATTCTAAGGTGCACCTGGCTGCCTATTGCTCGAAGGGTCATTCTGGCTTATGGGACTCATTTGGGTTTTGCACTGCTCTCCCCTCCCTCCGTGTTAGGGGAATCCTCTGCTGTCCTGTAAAGGCAGCTTTATGGACCCTTTGCATCACTGGAGTGAGTAAGGCTGTACATGCTCCTGCAGGACTGGTGTGACACTCTGGTCGTGAGGATTACAGCTGGCAGGATTTTTTTTTTCTTGGACAATGTTGGGGGATTTTCCATTGCTGATTGTAGTAATCAGAACAAACATACAAAATGGGAAATGATTGCCTAGGAAGGAGTACTGAGGAAAGGGATCTGAGGGTCACAAGCTCAATATGAGATAAGTGTAACACTATTGCAAAAAAACAAAACAAAACCCCAAACCCTCATTCTGGGATGTGTCGTAAGCAAGACACAAGAAGTATTTCTTCCGCTCTACTCGACGCTGATTAGGTCTCAGTTGGAGTATTGTGTCCAGTTCTTGGCACCACATTTCAGGAACGATGTGGGCAAATTGGAGAAAGTCCAGAGAAGATTAACAAAAATGATTAAAGGTCTAGAAAACATGACCTATGAGGGAAGATTGAAAAAAATGTGTTTGTTTAGTCTGGAAAAAAGAAGACTGAGAGGGGACGTAAGTTTTCAGGTTGTTATAAAGAGGAGGGAGAAGAATTGTTCTTCTTAACCTCTGAGGATAGGACAAGAAGCAATGGGCTTAAATTGCAGCAAGGGCATTGTAGGTTGGACATTAGGAAAAACATCCTAACTGTCAGGGTGGTTAAGCACTGGAATAAACTGCCTAGGGAGGTTGCAGAGTCTCCATCATTGGGGATTTTTAAGAGCAGGTTGGACAACCCCCTATCAGGGATGGTCTAATGCTTAATCCTGCAATGGATGCAGGGGACTGAACGAGATGACTTCTCAAGGTCCATCCCAGTCCTATGATTCTATGAAAACCAAAGACTTCCAACTGAAAAATGTAATCTTTTTGGCTGAAAATTGCTCAAATGTGAAAACTTTCCAGTTTTCAGGAGTCTCTGGTTTTCTGATGAAAAATTAGATGTTTTCAAAGAAAGTTTCTGTGAAAATCCTTCTTTCACTGAAGAACCAACTTTCAACCAGCAATTCTCCACCTGCCCTAGTTCCGATCTCATACATCCAGGTTCACACAGTAAAAGGAATATCCCCGGCACATACACAGTAGGCATCCTGTAGTCCTTTCCTCCTCCCCCTCTAACTTTGTAGTGGTCTGATATGTTATGTAAAGAGTTTGATTATAATTAGGGTGCCCTTCTGGGTTAATACTTCATCCTCAAGAAATCCCTACAGAAATTGCATGGACATTTTGTTACTAAATGACACATTGCTTTATAGCACTGGTGTTTTTGTTTCCCTATTGGGGAGTCATATTAACTGCAGCTGCCTCAGTCTTCAAAGCTCTTGAGGAGAATAGTGGAGAATTTCTACACCTGTCTTTTCACACATTACTTAAGCTGTCTCCTCTCCCAGAAACAAAGAAATAATATTTTTCTCCTTAAAACAATTTTGCTAAAACACTTTCCCCTTAAGGAGTGGAGGGATGAAGATGAGAGTAATTTGTTTGCACTCTAGCTTCCTATCGTATTTGTCATGTTAAATTGGTTTTAGTTTTCCCTTTTCTAACCTAGGCACAAGTATATAATCAAACATTCTATTTTCCTCTATAGCAGCAGTATGCTTAGCTGCATTATCTTGCCTAAAAGCAAAGGAAGATGGAAACATTTATCATATTCCTATGTAGCTGTGGATTCTAGGCAAATATAAGTGGATGATTGATAACTTCACACATGTTTTCCATTTTCTTTACATCTGGTTTAATGAGGCAACCAATTTGTGGATCCCTATTTTGGTTTGGTCCAGAAAAATGAACTTTTCCCCTTTCCATTTCACAGCCTTATCAGCTAAATGAAGACTGTTCCTATGTATGCCCTTAATATCTACAGTCAAACTTGACCTTTCGGAACTAAGTAACCAGGTTTCCAGACGAATAGAGATCCATTTAGAAGGACAGCTGAATTCCATTGATGGTGTGAATTGTGATGAGGTTTTAAGTGAGTGTGTAAGGAGGGAGAGCCTACAAGGAGTACTACTCCCACCCCCATTCCTTGTGCAAAGGAGTCATAGACTTTTAAGGTCAGAAGGGACCATTATGATCATCTAGTCTGACCTCCTGCACAACGCAGGCCACAATCTCACCCACATTTATGCCCTAAATCCTTCCCTCAAGGACTGAGCTCACAACCCTGGGTTTAGCAGGCCAATACTCAAACCACTGAGCTATCCCTTCCAATCGTAGGTAAATTCTTGCGGGAGCACAGGAAGCATTCGGGGCCTGATCCAAAGTTCATTGAAGTCAATGCTGCATTTTGGTTAGAGCACAGGACTCGGGAGTTCCAGTTTCTATCATTGACCTTCTTGTGTCCTCTTAGAGTCACTTCTCTATTGCTATTTAATTCGCTGCAGTGGTAAGTTTAGCTGATATTTGAAAGCTCTTTGAGACACTTGGAGGAAAGGAGACATGGAAGTGCAAAGTATTGTGGTCTCCGTACACTTTACAGGGAGTGCTTCCCCTCAGCTGTTAAATAGGCTGGATCCGGGAAGAGAAGAGTAGGTGTAGAGGTTTTTTAGCTCTAAATATGCTGCTGATGTGACCGCTACTGGAATTCAGTGTCCAATTCTAACGCCCACAGTTCCAGAAGTTTGTTGATAAATTGGAGAGGGTTCAGAGATACGGGGTCTGTAACACTGACCAGTCCACTCACTGTCCTCCCAATATGCTCCTTTTTGTGTCTTAGTCTTCACGTGCACTGGTGTCCTAGTTTTAAGACCAGAAGGGATCATTAGATCATCTAATCTGACTTCCTGTATATCCCAGGAATATCTGGGTGAAATGTAATGGCCTATATTGAACCCACTGACTTGAGTTAGACTCAAGCATGTCATTCCTCTGCTACAGGCAGGAGAGGCTGGGGTGGTACCAATGCCTGAGACCTCTACAAATGGCAGGGAATGAATTAAGTGAGACATGCTCAGGTGATCCAGACCCCACACTAGAAGGAAGGTGTCGCTCCTTCTCTCTCCGGCCTCCTCCAAGGTCCCTTTTCAATCTCACCTGGCAGAAAATTCCACCCCAACCCCGGTGGTCAATGTTACCCTGAGCATGTGAGCAGGACACAACATCTAAAGGTACAGCTACACGTGGAGCTGGGCGTGTGATTCCCAGCTCAGAGCCGGTATTTCTCCTTATCTCTGAGTGAGCTAGCACGTGAGTGGTGGGAGGAGCTAGCTGCCCAAGTACTGCCTAAGATCTTGGATGGGATCACACAAAGACTGGCTAACCTGTACCCCGTTGCCCCGCTGTGGGCTACAATCTATTTTCAGTTGGCTAGCTCAATGAGAGCGAGTGCAGCTATGTCTCCTCAAGCTGGGAATTATACACCCAGATTGAAGTGTAATGTACCCCATGACAGGATTCTCTGTACCACTCAGAGCACTGGTCCACTTCATCTGGTTCCCTGTCTGCAGCTATGGACAACTAACTAATGCTAAAGAACAGCTCTTAATTGCAGGAATCTAACCACGTGCGTGGAGAATTCCTGACAATCAGCCCTTGAATCAGAAGGGGGAATTCAAATGGGAAACATACAACTTTAACCATTGTAGATTAAAAGAATCCCTCTCAACTGTCAGACAAATCTGCTTTCTTAGTCAGATCATCAGCTAACTCATCCCTTCTTGATGCAAGAAAATTTCTAGTGACCTCCAATGCTCTGAAAATGTAAAAGTGTCCTCCACAGCCTAAATTAATCCAGCTGGGCACCAAGCAACCTCAGATAATCCCAATTTCTGACAAACCTTATTAAGAATCTTATCCATCTATCTTAGGCATTTCCAGTTGCACCGGTTACCGTAGTATCTGGATTCTGGATTCAGAAATTGAATGATGAGTTCAATTTATCTCTATAAAGGAGCCAAACTAAAGCAAAAAGTGTTTAGCAGCACCCAATTTATAGTTGGTGAAAATACAGGAAGGAACTCTTGAAACATAAGATGGACCAGCAAGCTCTGTGCTTATTATCTGTAACGGGAGTATCTGTATAACACACACAAATTCCAAGCACTGAGTATGGAGAACAAAATGTAATGGTAGGCAAAATGAGGAGAGACGCAGGAGGACATGTGATACCAGTAAATCACTCTGCAATTAATTACCACTTTCCCCCCTGTATTCTTCAATGTATCCATTATACTGTTCAGAGCTTTTCTTTGCAGTTAAAAAAACAAAGACTCTACCTTGCCGAAGGGCAGTTAGTTTAGTGCCCAGGACACTGATGGGATCCGAAGACCTACGTTCTAGTCCCAGATTGTTGCGCAAAGAGGTGACGTGACTTGCCAAAGGTCATGCAGCATGTAAATGGCCTTTTCCCCCTCTCTTGTCTATGAAGTTGTAATTTGGGGGAGGGCAGGGGCTGTCTCTTACTATGCATTTGTACGGTTCCAGGATGAGGCTCTGATCTTGGCTAGAGACTCTAGATACTGTTGAAATTCCAAGGGGGCCTGGGGAACTGGTTGGTCAAGGAGCTAGGAGGTGGGAGAGGACTGGGAGTTGCTGGGCAAGGAGAATGGACTGATAATGGCGGTGGGAGGCTGAGTTTGGGACAAGGAGCCCAGAGGGGGAGAGCAGGACTGGCTGAAGGAGGCGGCTGGGACAGGAATGAGAAGCCTGAGTAATTGAGACTAGGATAAAGAAGTGGGGCGGGTGAAGAAGAGAAAGGACTTGGTCAGAGGCTGGAGGAGATGAGGCAGAAGGGGTCAAGCTTGGGGGATATGGGCAAAGGAATCTGTGCCTGTTCTAGAATACACACCCCTCCAGAGCCTGGAATGGAACGCCCCATTCCTTTGCTGTCAGCCATTGGCAAATTGTACCAGTCTCCTCTAATGCCGGCCCGCATAGCCAATGACTACCTACTACTGCTATCGGTTACTGACTCCATTAGCTCGAGTGCCAGAGGACTGTCTGGAGGATCTAAAAGGTCCAGCCCTGCTGATGATCCATGTGGGGGGTCAATATGATGCCACATCAGGGATTTTTTTTTCCAATGTGCTTTTTTTTATAAGCCTAGAAAACTACACACACACACACACCACACACATACACACCCCAAAGCATACACAGAGCAATAACCGTTAAAAGAACATGGTAATGTTGCAAAGTCAAATGCTTACATTAGAAAATGCCATTGCTAAAGACGTTGGTGCAACCTTCATTCGGCTCCCTTGTTTGTAATCAGTGCGTAGTATGGACCTGTTCCAGGGAGGAATCGGCTTTCAATAATCTTACATTCTTTAGGGGTGGGAGTTGTGTGTAATTAAATATATTCATAAAATGGGCAAATATGGAATGCAGCCTGGCTAATGTTGCCATTAGTAACATGTAGACTTTTTCTTTTTAAGTGAGCCTTAAACTTACCTGTATGTCTGATATTCCATATATTATTTCTTTTAAAATATTTTTCTGCCCAGAATTTGTTACACTGATAGATAAATACACCTGCTCTCCCTCTCTCTGCTCCATTCTCTTTCCCCTCGTGCAACTGGACTGAAGCTGATAAAGAAATGGGAAAGCACATTTATAAATAGAAAAAGGGGGAAGTTGATTCACTACATTACAAAAAGACATCACAGACACAACTGCAGAAAGACCTGAGCCCTGTTAATAACCTTCTTTAACAAGGCATATGACTTAGTCAGAAGCACGCAAGTGAACAAATCTTCTACGACCAAACAGCTGAGACTAATGGATACAGCAGAAAAGAACCATTATAGCCATAAAACTGTTTCAAATATTGATCAAAATGCTAAGTACTATTGACTTAGTTAATGAATATTTGCCTTTCCAAGTGCTTTCTACGGAAACAGAAGTGCTGATTCTTTGATTTGTACATCTTAAGAAAAATGATGACTTAGGGTTTTTTGTTTGTTTTAGAACGGAAAAGATTGAAATGGATACATAACTTCTGATAATACAGCAGTGATCTATTTATATTCTTTCCATTAGCTGAATTCCAGAGCATATTTGTTAACACATTTCCACTTGATAGTCAAATTTGATTCTAGCCCTTTCTAGAAGCTAGGATAAGAATGTAGATCAGGGGTCGGCAACCTTTCAGAAGTGGTGTGCCGAGTCTTCATTTATTCACTCTAATGTAAGGTTCCGCATGCCAGTAATACATTTTAATGTTTTTAGAAGATCTCTTTCTATAAGTCTATAATAAAGAACTAAACTCTTGTTGTATGTAAAGTAAATAAGATTTTTAAAATGTTTAAGAAGCTTAATTTAAAATTAAATTAAAATGCAGAGCCCTCCAGACCGGCAGCCAGGACCCAGGCAATGTGAGTGTCACTGAAAATCAGCTCACATGCTGCCTTTGGCACACATTCCGTAGGTTGCCTACCCCAGATGCATAGCAACAGAAATCTTCACTGCAGTGAGGGCAAGTCCTTAAACTACCATGCAACTTAATCTGTATATGATCTGTTAGAACATGAGAGCTATCTGCTATGGCAAATGGGACCTCCAAATAAAAAAAACAATCAGACCAACTAATTAATTAGGCAATTCTATGTGATGATGCTGAATGGACATCATAAGTCACTAATGACAATGAAAGTTATTGCTTTTTGCCCTTAAAGAGGGCTCAAACCCTTAAAACGAAGGACAAAGTGTGGGATAAAAATCTTTGGTCTTTCCCAAACTGCTTATATAACAAGATTTAAACATGAAAGAAGACATTAATGTACATGACTTTAAGTTTTTTGACTGTGACCAGTGCACTGTTGTTCAAGAATTAATCATTTTACTTATTTAAATCACTATATTAATCATGCACATGTTAAAGATGAACCTAATGAGTTTGTGAATTTAGGTTTCCTATTGGTATTTAAAAAAACTGGGCCCAATCCTCAGATAAAGAACGGACTGTTTCATTTTATAATTAGGATGAATAGACATGCATGAAAGGCCTCTTCAAAGCTTTGAGCCCTCAAAGGTTTTACCAAGATCAAAGGAGAGGAATTTATCTTCAGTTCTGTGGAGTTCAGGAGCATTGCAGAAGTGAATTTAAGTCTGTGCAATCCCAGTGAAAACAAATGACTTTAGATTGCTCTGGGCCTTTGTTCAACAAGAGTACAGATAGTTAAGGTAACTGTATATTACTCTTCACAGTGAGTTCTGTTACCACTCCAATGGGTACTGGCTGCAAATGCTGATGGAGGCATGGGTGGGGAAAATCCAGCACATTCCTGGAGTTTAACTGTCTGCTTGGAAATTTGACATTTGAACCATGATTCAGAAAAAATAATTGATTTCTCACCATTAAAAAGTCATCTTTCATCAACATCCGGCACTTGGGCAGCAAAATACTTGCCCTACTGACTGGTAGTAGGCTACCGTATTCTATATAAAAATGTATTTGGAGCTTAGCCCATCTCTACTTGGTTTGATTTATTTTTCTAGGGAGGAATGTACAAACAAACTTAATCTGGATAACAGATTTTTTTAGCGTTTTTGAGTATTAATTTCAGGCTGGAGTATTAATTGGGGCTAGGGTTAGCATTGGGGCTTAATAGGCGTTTTTGAGCATTTTTGAGCGTTTTTGTTGTTAAACATTGATGTGTGTAACTGTTCCGTCACATACTGCCTGCCTGACAAATAGCCTGGCTCCTGTCCTGATCACTGGGTGCCTCCACTCTCTTCCCTCCCCCCCACCCCGCGCAACATAAGTTACATCAACTTAAGCGCGGTCCACACCAGTGCAATGTTGGCGGGTGACCATCTCCTGCCGACATAGCTTCCGCCTCTCCCAGAGGTGGAGTTATTATGCCGTCAGAAAAGCTCATTCCCATTGGCAGAGAGTGTGGGGAAAATTCAGCCTGAAATCTCTGAAACAATCTGTCCTAAAATAATGAGAGTGGACACAGGCCAACCCATTCCTGATTTTCTCACCGGTATGGTATTCTGAGATTTGACTAGAACATCCTATTTAGAATTTGATTACGAGATATGAAATGTTGCCAAGTGCCCTTAACAATCTAAAGGCACAATGTTTCTTGATAAATAGATGTCTCCCATTACCTTATTGGTACCGTGAAGCATGGGTTTTTGACGGGAGGGGTTGGCAGGTTGGAAAAACTGTCTTTTGTTTTGGTGAAGCTCTCCATGGCTGGAGGCAATTTGTGGTTTCAAAACAGTTACATTGACACTGTTATGGCTGTACCCTGTCATCATATGTTTTCATAGTGTAGTGTGCGAGCTGGAAGTAGCAGTATTTTGAGAATATTTAGGCAATTAGAGAAATAAACACTTAAGAAATTCACTCACTGTGAGAATGGAATAACTTGAGCTAAAGGAGATCAGGTAGTAATACATCATATGGCACAGAAGAGAGGAAGGATGGTCCTGTAGTTAAGCCACTAGTCTGGAACTTGGGAGACAACAAGTCTCTGCTTTGGAACAATTTTTGTGTGACTTCGGACAAGCTAACAATGTTAGGAACCACAAGGAAAGAGATGGATAATAAGACAGTAAATATCATAATGCTGCTATATAAAGATCACAGCTTGAAGACTGCTGGCAGTTCTGGTCACAGCATCGTAAAGATACTTTAGAATTGGAAGAGGCACAGAGAAGGGCAACAAAAAGGTATGGAATAGCTTCCATATGAGGAGAGATTAAAAAGATGGGAGTTTTCATCTTAGAAAAGAGACAACTAAGGGGGGATAGGATTGAGTTCTATAAAATCATGACGTGTGGAAAAAGTGAGTAAGGAAGTGTTATTAACCCCTTCATAAAACACAAGAACCAGAGGTCATAAGAATGCCCATACTGGGTCAGATCAATGGTCCATCTAGCCCAGTATCCTGTCTTCCAACAGTGGCCAATGCCAGGTGCTTCTGAGGGAATGAACAGAACAAGGAATCCTTGAGTGATTCATCCCGTCTCATCCAGTCTCATCCAGTTGGAAGCTAGGGACACCCATAGCAATGGCTTGGATCCCTGACCATCTGGGCTGACCGTCATTGATGGACCTGTTCTCCGTGAACTTGTCTAGTTCTTTTTTGAACTCTTTTAAAGTTTTGGCCTTCACAACATCCCCTGGCAATGAGTTCCACAGGTTGCTTATTCATAGTTTGAAGTACTTCCTTTTGTTTTGTTTTAAACCTTCTGCCTATTCATTTCTTTTGGTGACCCAGTCACAATTTTAGAAACCTCTAGCATATCCCTTCTTAGTCGTCTCTTTTCCAAGCTGAAACATTCCAGTCTTTTTAATCTCTCCCCATTCACTCAATGAAATTAATATTCTATTAACCCAAGAGAAAAGGTACAGTAATACTGCAACAATAGGGGGGGGGAGCAAGTAGGTTTATTTGTTTTTTAAATACTCCCCCAAATGTACACATGGGGCGGAGGGGAGAAATGCAGCACCAGCAGGTGATGTTGATTGAAAACTTACAATAAAGAAGTAAATGGTCTGGGGGCTTTGTTTTAATAAGTTCAGTTTGCACTTTCCCCAGAGAGAGTCCACAATTCATTTCTCTAGGTCACAATATGTGGCGAGAGAACAAAGAAACTACTGGATGACCTTGCTTCTAGGTGTTCTTTCTTTTCCTTTTTTGAGTTGCTTTCCAGCCCGTAGATAGAATAACTGCTAAAAATAGTGGGACTCTTTTAGACGGTGCCTCACAGCAACTTCTGACAAAATATATAGATGCTTCTAATGTGAAAACCCACCAGCTATTCCCTTTGTCTTCTGTTGCCGTGAGCAGTTCAAGAGGCTTCTGATATCTTAATGGTTTTGTATTAATCATTTAGAACACTGGTAGCCATCGGCTTAAAGTCCATTTTTGTTAAGCGACGGATACCAGAAGTCTTGAGGGTGAATTGCAAAGGTTTGGTAAACGAACGTCAAGTGTTCGAGATCCTCTGATGAGTAAATGTGCAAAGCTAAATATTTAAAAATATATTTTGTTACAGCACCAACAAACATCGGAGGCTAAGGCCTTTATCTTGCTCAACTTCATTGGGACCTGTCTGAGTTAGTAGCCATGGAGAGCCATTATATGAACTTGGAAAAATTTGGATTCTGTTTCTAGATATATTTGGTTGAAAACATGGGGTTGGCTCAAAGAATGCCAGACCTCCATTCCACCTGACCCTCATCTTTTTCACCCCCTCCCCCCAGTCTCTTCCTCTTCTATTCCTGTACTAGTGTAAAAGCCCGTGGACACGGGCCAATGGAAACCGCTCGCTGTCCCCCCACTCGCTAAGTTCTCTCCCCCATCCCCTCCACTCCAATGCCCCCCTCACCCAGCTTCCTCCCCCCCAACCCACACCCCGCTCAGCTCCCTCCCCCCCATGGCCCCCCGTCGCTCAGCTCCCTCCCCCCCCAATTACCCCCCCCATCACTCAGCTCCCTCCCTCAGGTTCAAAATAATAAGTAAGAAGAAGAACCCCCCCCCGTCCCCCGAGCGGTCTTGCTTACCCACCCCCGCCTCGCTGCGTGTGCTTGGCACTGAGCGATCCTGGGGAAGGGCTTGTGTAGCTGGTCCCTAGCGGAGCTGGTTTGCTGCAATCCGCCCAACTTCAGCACCCAGCCGGCAGGGAGAGCGAGCGAGCGAGGGGGAGGGAGGCAGGGAGCGAGTGCACATGAGCCTTGCCACTCACGCTGGACCCAGCAGAGCTGCTGGAGTTTCCCCGCTTCTCCTCCCGCGGCGTGAGTCACTCCCAGACCCGTGCCTCTGCTTCCTCCCCGGGGAGCTGGCCCTGAGAAGGCTGGCGGAGAGCCCCAGGGACTGGTCCGGAGGGGGATGCACTGGGAGAACCGGTGCTGTTGGCCAGAGGGCTCTAGGAATGAGGCTCCAGTCAAACATGGGTGCTTGTGGGAAGGGAGACTCGATCTGTTCTTAAATCACTTGGCTCTGGGCAGGAGTGAGTAGGGGCTGTGTGTGCCAGTGGGGCGCTGGCCCCCTCACTGAGTCCAGCTGTGTTTTGTATGGAGAGCAGGGGCAGCTTGGGACAGGCGCCTCCTTTTCTGGTTCTGAAGTGGAAATAAATGTCGTGGATAAATACAGAAGTGAATACTATTAAATGGTACCTCAGCCACCTTGTGTCTCAGGGCTAAATACAGTGGGGGGGGGGAAGGGAAGGTAGCTGGACCTGGACCGGGCCGTCTCTATGGCCCACGGTGGCAGACGTGCGGCGGCCATTTTGTGCCGCCAAACTACACCTCCCAGCATGCCGTTCGTCTGGGCCGTCTCTACTGCGCATGACGGCTTCACACACATTCTCTAGTCTTTTATAATATAGGATGGTTTGTTGTATTTTATTAACGTGACCCCCACTGTAACACATTATATCTATGTAATATTGACAGGTCTTGTTGCTTTCACAAGTTGTAAAATTGCATGATTCTCTTGGAGATCCCATGAAGTGTGCAGTATTGGGAAACATACAAGCTGTACCTCATTTACCTTTTTTGTACTCTTCATTATATGTTTTTTATGAAAATCGATGCAAAATGTAATCCTCCAATTACAATTATTTTTAAACGCACCTGAAAAGCTCTTCCTCCCAATCTGTTAACAAGTGTCAAATTCTGCTGTTAAGCTGGTATATATCCAGCATACCAACATAGTTGCACTGGATTTACATGACTGTAAGCAGTACGTGCCCCAGGATATCCAGGGTTTGGGGATCCTTTATTAATCCAAATTTCTCATATACAGAACTATTGGCTGGGCAGTCCTAAGATGAAGGCTGATCCTGAGGCTAAAGTACTGGACTTGGGCTCAGGGGATCATGCCTCTGCCACAGACTGCCAGGATGACTTTGGGGAAGTCACTTAGAGTCCATCTACACAGCATTTTGAAGTCCACGGGAATCAGCTCGCCAGCCTGGGTTGACAGACTCAGGCTAGTGAGGTTGGTACCAGTGCTTTAAAAATAGCTCTGTAGACAGCTGGTTGAAGTTGCTCTGATGCCCACCCTACTTCATCTGGGGGGGGGGGGGTGATTCCCCATTCATGTAGACACACATGCACTAGCTCTGCTCAAGCTAGTAGGTTAAAAATAGCAATGTGGCTGTGGTGGCATGGGGTGGCTGGGTACAATCCCACCCAACCCCTTGGGGATGTAGCTGCTCGGGTAGCGTTCCGATCACTTCCGAAAGAGAAGAAAAGCCCCACTAGAGGGCTCTCAAACTGTCTTAAGGGATATGACCCCATTAGCTGATCTGCTTCTGATTGCTGTTTGGCACTGCAGGAGGGGGACAGAGAGAGACTCAATTACCTCCAGTTTTTTGCTGGTGAGTTATTTCAGCTTAAATGATTGAATTATACTTAATATGAGTGTGCATTATTTATGGAGCTCATCTCTCTGCTCATCCTTATTCTGTGACTCTCCCATCAGTTATCTAGTGAATAAACCTTATGTAAGGTACGTAGAGTGTAAATACGCAAACGACTTCACCTTGCTTTCCTCCTGTAGATAAATATATTAGGTTACCTTTCCCTAGCAGGCTGAAGAACTGTGTTGTCAGATGTCTGCCCCCTGGAATGTGGCTTTTTCCAACAAGGCGTAATGTAAAATGCAACAAAAGAAGCCAAAGACTCTGTTCCCTCTTTTCAACATTTTCTGCATATCTCTTTTCTTCCCAGTTGATATTTGAAGCTATGCAGGAGGATAGGAGCATCGGTTACATAGTTCTCTGCTTGTAGAACCCCCCCAAATACCAGCCGCTCAACAGGATATGAACATCAAGCTAATGAATGGGCTAGGCAAATATAAAAGTTATTCTTTGGTAGTTTTACTGGAGTGCAACAAGTCTTGAAGGCTGTCCACGCTATTCACGATGTGTGGAAATACTTTGCCAATAAGTAGTACACTGACACTAAGTTGGTCTTTGTTTAAAAGGCAACTTACCTCGGCATACCCTCTGCAGCCCATGCAATTGACTTTGCTGCTAACTTCTGTGGTATTCTCAGGTGATTAATCTTTTTTCCCATGCCAGGAGGAAGAAAATCAATTCCAGTGTCCAAAAGAAGGAATTAATTTGTCAAGAGTTCACTCAACGTGATCAGTGGCATATGGCATTGGTGTCTTGATTAGTAGATCAAACAAAATCAAGCTTGGAAGGAATTGCATTGGGATAGTTGCTTGGAGGACAATGAAAGTCAAACAAAAGTGGAGATTAAGATTTTTCTTGCCCTGTACTACAGCTATGAAATACAATTTATATACATATAGTAATGGTCCTTTTTCAACCCAAGTGACTAGTCAAAGTCTGGGCCCCTGGGGATATTCCAGTTGGGAGTAGAATGATGATGGAATCTGGTATTTTCTTTGATGCAATCTTCTTAATTTTATGAGGAATGTATGAAGTCCTGCTTCTTTGAACACCAAGGAACCAAAAGGAGCAGTTTTTTAATTACAGTGTTTGCTGTAAGTGCTGATTAAAAGGCCTTAAATATAAGTACCAAGTGACCCATTGTAGAAGTGCTCACAACTACAAATATGTTCTGGAACTTGAATGTTGGAAGGCTGATTGTTGGTATCCCAGGTGGGAACTTCTACAGGACCCAAAATTGCGGGGCAGGGGTGACACAACCCCCCACTTGTCTGAACTGTATGTCACAATGGCAAAATGTTCGGTCAGAAAATGTTCAGCCAGTAATGGATCTATTCACTTCATGGATCACATGAAGTGAGAACACAGAGCCATGCCATTTATAATCGGTCAGCATCTGAACAAAGTCTAACCCAGCAGGGACATAAACAGCTGTTGGTAGCATCCCACAAACTCCTTCATGGAGATAAAATTCTAATTTTACTTAATACTAGCACAAATACCCGGTGTTGCTCGGGTCCGTTGGAGGGGGGGAGGGGGGAGAGAGCTGAGCGAATGGGGGGGGGGCGTTGGAGTGGGGGGAGGAGGGGAGATTTTAAAAATTTTCGATTCTTACCTGAGGGGGGAGAGAGCTGAGCGAGTGCGGGGGGCCTTTGGAGGGGGGAGGGAGGAGAGAGCTGAGCGAGTGGGGGGGCCTTTGGAGTGGGGGGAGGGGGGAGAGAGCTGAGCGAGTGGGGGGGCCTTTGGAGTGGGGGGGAGGGGGGAGAGCTGAGCGAGTGGGGGGGCCGTTGGAGTGGGGGGGGAGGGAGGAAAGAGCTGAGCGAGTGTGGGGGCAGTTGGAGGGGGGTATTATTACATCATAACTATGTCACAGAGAACAGCAGGTGTTAACCTGCTGCCCAGCTGATGTGAATGGGCTTTAAAGAATTTCACCCCTAGGGGGCGTCAGAGGTGAGATTTGAAAAATTTTCAATTCTTACCCTGATTAGAACCCTAAAGCCTATAACTGTACCAAATTTCAAGTCTCTAGCTCAAACGGTGTGGAAGGAGTAAGGGAACGTACATACACGCACACATACACCATTTGACTTTTATATATATAGATTGAGAGGAAAATGTGGCAGGTGACATGCACGGAATAGAACATTATCTATTCTGACATTCCAGACAGTTTACATTACATTTCAAATGGAATTGTTTTGAATTGTTTACTGTGACGCACTTAAAAGAAAATTACTTTTTGTGCTGCAACGTGCTACCAATTAATCTTTATTTCCCAACATTCCCCAGGGAGTGACAGATGGAAGGACCCTTTTTTTTTAGGCTAATTAAAATTTGTGCTAGTCTTGCAGGAAGATGTGTCTGTGAAGGATGCCCATAGTACACTCTCTTCTTCCTTGTACTAACCGATGGGTCAGAGACATATGAAGAAAGGAAGTAGGACAGTGGTTTGGAGAAAGAAAATGTGCGAGAGAATTTGAATTAAAATGAAGTGATGTGGGTCCAGATAAGGAATGAGCTCCCGTAGGAGATAATATTGAGCTAAAAACTGTCTCACTTCAAAGAAACCAGTAAAACCCACCTTTTCATTGTTGTTCTTACCAGGTCAGATAATTATAGTGTGAGCTCAATATCCTAGAAGATCAGGGTTGGAAGGGACCTCTGGAGGTCATCTAGTCCAACCCCCTGCTCAAAGCAGGACCAATTCCTAACTAAATCATGAGATTAGGCTCTGGTGAGATGTCAGGCATTTTCTGCATCCAATTGGGCTGATATTTTGCCACTTCCAGACTTAGTACAACTAGCAAGTGCTGAGTTCATGGAAAAAAATTGCATTCATGCTTTTAAGATCAAAGATTTGTTTTTGTTCCTGGATGGGCTAAAATTTCTGACTTTTTTTTCAAAATTATTTAAGCCATTAGAGTTCCCTCTTTTTGAGTGTTTTGCACCCATGTTCGAGTGCTCTGTGCTGCTACTTATCACTGATGAATTCTGTTTGTCATGGGTTATTACATTTGCAAACCTAAGGTGCGACCCACAGGAGTGATCTTCATGTGATGGCCCTAGTCAGTGACATGGCCAGGATCACAAAAGGTGTTAAAACCTGTGTAAAGATTCTGCCATATCTTGAGCGCCCCCTCATGGCCAGATGCCTCCCAGCATCACTCCCCTTTTGTGTTTCCTCTTTAGGGCCTCTAATGACCTCTATGCATTCTCTCTTATGAACAGAAGGGCCCTTCATTTGGGCCTAGTTTAATGACCACAGACAGTCCCACATAGCCCTTCAAGTCTCAAAAATAATTGCACCCCAAGAGTTCATACTTATCTCTGGCTCATCTGCCACCCACCTACAGGTCTTCTCCTGCCAGGACCTGTTCTTCACAGGGTCATCACTCCTTGCCCTCGGGACTCTAGCTTCCTTCCCCTACCACTATCACCCCTGCTCTGGGGGAGAAGGCCATCTACCGTGTTTCCCCGAAAATAAGACAGTGTCTTATATTAATTTTTGCTCCCAAAATTACATTACATTATATTACAGCGAGAGGCAAAACTTGAAGTACGTCTTATTTTCGGGGGATGTCTTACTTTCGGGGAAACAGGGTATATAGTGCCTTCTTCCAGAGAGCTCCTCTTGACTGGCTCACCTTAACCCACGCCTACAGAGCTCTAACCCTAACCAGCTCCTGGTTGCAGGCCTTTAAAGGGGAAGTGTCTTCTGTATTCTTCCCCTGCCCCTCCCAACTATTAGTTCCCCCGGACTGCTTCCTCTCTTCTGTTACAAGGCCATTTCCTGGGCTTTGGTTCATTTTGGTTTCCTGGAATGAAGTCTTCTGGCCACCTCTACTCTCAAAGGGCCAGGTCAATATCCACTTACTCCAATGGCTGCTATTACAGACAAGAGTCATCTGAATTAAAAAAAAAAAGTTCACGAATGCTAAAAACAATCTGGAAATTTGAGCAGACCCAGAAACTTGGCATTCGTGCATTCATATTAGCGTTTCATTAAATAATTGAGGAGGTGCAAAACTGCTGGCATTTAAAGCCTCCCAAGTCAGGATCCTTTATAGGCACGGCAAGATACCGTACACCAGCATTTCTATTTTTCGAATCAGACTTGCATTGACAGGTGCTCTAAGGTGATATCTAGTTCTTGATGCTGTAGCCGCCGGGTTCCTCTTGAAGAGGATGCCATGCTGAGCCAAGAAATTGTAACAAGCTTGTTAGACTGAGATGCAATGTTTGATTAATGCCCAGTAGTAGCAGGATTGTAGTCTGATAGGTCTTAAAGGAGTCTCTGCCTTACTGTATGTGGGTGAAAGTTACTTCATGATCTGCGTGGATAGGAAAGAGAGTTAGATAACTCAAACTAAGAGAACTTACCCTCAACCCTTTTCTCAGCCTAAATCTGAATATAGTGGAAAATATTTACTGCCCAATATCTAAGTAACAGTTCATAATAAAAGCCAAAATTCAGATGAAAATGTGGATACTTTCATTTCCTCCTTAGTTTTCATAGTATCTGGTTGGAAAAAGAAAAGCCAGTTTCATTTGGAAATTTCAAAATTGCTTCAGTTACATTGATTTTTTTAAATGGATAATTTTCTGTCTTTCCAAAGTTTGCAAAATATATTTCAGTAACCCTCCCTGAAATGTGCTTTATAAGGTACAGAAATAGAACAGTCTAGGCTCCCGTGGCCTGTAGACTTTGGTTTAATTCTAGTTATTGGGTGCAGTAGGCGGTGGTGGTGGCAGTCTATGGTGTATAGAGGGGATCAGATTAAATGATTTTTCTGGCCTTAAACTCTATGAATAGGATTTTAGTCATTTTTGAAAGGGGGGGATCCTAAACAGACTAAATATTTTAATTTCCAGTTTTCTCTGTGTGTGCATGTGTGTGTATTCTAGAGTTGAATTTTGTGAATAATAATTCTGAAAGTCCATTTTTTAATGAAAAAAGTTTGCAAATTTTTGATAGGCTCTAGTTTTCACTGTTTAATTATCTTTATTTAAACAGGCTATATGTATTATGAAGTTGTAAGAGGGGTTATCCTGGTCCCTATGCTCCGAGTACAGAGATCAGGGCTCTTGTATGCCAGAACAACAAGTCCTTTTCCCCCCACACCTCCACTTTGCCAGTTGGGAATTTGGGGTTACCAAATGCTGCCACCATTCGGGTGTACTTCCAAAACCTTGGAGGGGCCCCCAAAATTCCCCAAGACTCTAACTTGGTCCTCCTCCCTGGGAGCCCGAGTCAGACACCTGAAGGCTGCTTTCCCCCTCCCGGCTGAAGGCAGGAACAGCCTCCGTTCCTCAGCTGATAACCTGAGCTGATTCTTACCTACCCCCCACCTTGTCTCCCTCTCTTCCCAACCTGGAAGCAAAGGAAACCCTAAGGGAAGTAAACCACACGTTTTATAATTAACAAGATTTAATAAAGAAAGAGAATAAAACAGAGATACAGTACACGTCACAATTTGGAGTCTTCTAACTTCCTTCTGAAACGGAAAGAGACACCCCAAAAGGCACAGGCTTAGTAGAATTAAATGTTATACTCACAGTACAGCTAAGTAGAAACATAAGAGAAGAAAAGCGGAGTCATCTCCACAGCTAGAGATGAGCTCACCCCTGGCCCTTGCCTCCTGCCTCATGGCCAGCCAAAATGGAACTGAACTTTAAACTCCTCCCTCCCTCATGGTCTGGAGGCTCTGACCACACTGCTGTCTCAGATGACATTAACCCTCTCCAGCCCTCCACACCCATGACAGAAGTGATGAGGAGATTTACATTTGTTAGCCAGCAAAAATAGTAATGGTAGCAATAGTGACGCTTTGGTAGTAATGACAAGTGAAGTTGGCAGAAAAGATTTCACTGAATCCTCATGGTATCTCAAAAGGCATTTAAATTTTTGTTTAGATGTTATTACAAAATGGTGTATGCCACCCATTACCATATCAAGACTTGATTGTATTTGTTTTTTCCATTAAATTGAGAGGGAGGGTGTCAAATTTTTGCTCCCTCAAAATCCCATGTTTAGACCTGATATAGATCTAGTCTAGTTTAAAAAAATATAAAACTCAATTGACAATTTCATTGACATTTTGAAGAAGAAAAAGGGAGGTTTCATGAAAGGTTTCCCCCATATTTTCACTAGCTCTAGGCACCAGATCAGAAACTTAACTCAAACCCAAATGGGGCACAGGGGCTCCTGGTGTGCCCTGAAAGAATGTGTGGTTTGCGGCATTCATAACCTTAAGGACTGAACCAAATATCACGTAGCACTTGGAACTCTTCCTTTATACAAAAAGAAAGGGAGCAAAACTGGAGAAATATGTTACTGGTATTGAGATCAATTTAATAGAAAAGGAGATTACTATACTTTCCCCTGGAACTGGCAACTAAAGAGGCTATTAATGGGGAGAAATATGATTGGATTTGAAAAAGGAAGAAGGGAATCTAAATCAGAAAGGACTGGAAGTCAGATTAGAGACACATAGAGGCTGAGCTACAAATGTAGGAGCTCTCAGAATGTCTAAAGGCAAACATGAGTTAATGTGTAACTGTGGCAAATAAAAGAGCAGGGAAGGTAAATTACATTGAAAGTGAATGAGTGTTGGAAACAGCAGGAATGGAAGCAAAAAAGCTATCATCGGGACACAAGCTGGGGAGCATCTACATGAGATAGTGGGAAGCAGAAGAATGAACCTTGAAGGGTGATAACACAGGAATACAGATTAGTCACAACAGCTATACATTGGGAATTACTTAGCCAGAATGCAGGTTGGAAGCCTAAGTCCTCAGCACAGGATGATGCTTGAAAGTCAAAAAGCAATTATAAAGGGTGTGTGCGGGGGACGGAACGATATTGAAACAAAACATTTTGCACTGGGGCAGGATATGTTTACCATCAATAAAGATAAAAGGGATAAATAGTGCTGGAATACTAATGTGATGCTCATTGAGCTATTCTAATTAAGAATATACTAGTTTGTACTATGTGGAATGAGAAGGGGAAAAAATTGCTTCTGTTTTTCTTTTTCCTGGACCAGTGTCTCACGATTGAATTCCTGACTAATATATATTCATTCTTTCACATGTTGTGCTTTTCTATACACAAGCTGCCAATATACAGTTTTAGTTACAATGGTCTTTTGCGTGTAGAGAAAAAACTAACACTCACATAAAAGTGAGTTCAATTAAAGAGCACGAAGTGCTGGTGAACTGAAACATTAAGTGGTAGGCCTTTTCTAAAGCTCCAATCCGTTTTTAAAGAGGCAATTCTCAGAATGGGAATAGTTATATTGGTATAAGCACCTTTTATACCTATATAATTATGTCTACACTAGGGGGATTGTCATGCTCCAATTATCCCAATATAGTTGAATCTCTATAACTTGTGTGTGTAGACAAGTTCTAGGAAAGTTGGGTGCCCAACATTAACTTCTTTAAGTTCCTTTGAAAATCCCAGTCATCAAGACTATGGCTATGACCCGGTCTATACTACAGGGGTAGGTTGATATAAGGCGCCTTATGTCAACCAAACTATGGAAATGTCTGCAGTGAAATTTCGCTCCTGCTGACTTAATTGTCCTGCTACGCTGACTTAATAACTCCACCTCCATGAGTGGCGTAGAGTCAAGGTTGATGTACTTAGGTTGGCAGTGTCAGTATAGACACTGTGTTGCTTATGTCAACTGTTACTGGTTTTCAGGAGCCTTCAAAAGAAATCAGCTTTTAGTAATTTGCCTTTAGATTGGCATTAGACGAAAATATCAGTGATATCTACCTGAGAGTTATTCCCTGACAATAATCTTGGTTTATTCAAGGGGTTTGACAGCAATTTTCAAATAAATTATCTAAATAATTGTTTATATTTGCCCAGCTTTGGTTAGCTGCAGTAAGCTGACACAAGAAGAAGTGAGGTTTGTACAGTTGAACTCCGAGAGAGGGAAAATGAAAGCATAAGGATTTTTTTCCCCTCAATACATTTGCATTTTGCTTATGACGAGGGATGAATTCACGTTTGTAATAACATCATGGCCAAACCCTTCGGCTGCTTCGATGGCTTTGTGACAATCCCCTGAGGAAGGAGCAATGCATATTTATGCTGTCCAGGAGCAAATCTGATATCCAGTTTCCCCTTGTTGCAGAGGGACAAATAATTTACACTAGCTAAATATACTTAGTACAGATTACTTCCCCTTCCACACCGATCAGCGGAATTAAAAGAAGAGCTCTGTCGGCTGTAGAAAAATTTCGTCTTGACTACATGGAGAAATTGATTTGGAATGGCTATTGCAGAATCCATGTTTCCATGTGGAGAGCTATTCCACAATAACTATGTTGGTTAATTTCTCCATGTAGACAAACTTCAAGTTTTTATAAACCAGCAGAGCAATATTCTCAAATGTGGGATACTAACCAGACGCCCTCTTGCTGAAATCCAAGGCACAAACAGCCCACTGAAATCAATGGAAGCAGGATTAAGTCAAAACTATAATCAAGAAATCCATACTTTAAAAACAAAAATAGAAAAAACTCATACGGTGGATTTAAGGATGTTATGACAAAATATTCATTGCTTTGTATGGGCTATGTTATGTGTGCAGTGTACCTTTTGTGATGTCCTTATCTTGCTTTTAGCACTTGGATTTCATTTAGGGCTGTACAAATAATGGATTTTTTTGTTAATTGACAATTCTGAAAAATAAAAACAAATGATTCAGGTTGAACCAAAATTGACACGTTTGAAATTTCTGGCAAATTTTTTGCAAAGTCAGAAAGGAAAGCTTTCAGTCAATCAATGCTTTTAAGCATTTAACTAAATGTTTTGTGCATTTTTTTTTAACTTTGTAAAACAATTTTAAAATATATTTGAGGGACATTTCAAAACAACCAAAGAGTTGAAATTTCAGTTTGAAAATGTTGACATGAAACAGACTATTTAAAAAATTGGTTTGGAAATAATTTGGCGTGTTCAACACCAGTTTGCGAGACTGAACCTGCATTTTTCAAAAGGAAAAAAATGTTTGTTCTGAAAGATTTAATGCCACTCTAATTTCATTAATCACGTGATCATTAAGCACGCTTGGTAAAATTTTCAAAATGACTTAGGATCCTAAGTCATTTAACATGTTGCTATGAATAGCCGTCTCTCTGAAAAGAGCTTCTGCATTTTCCAGAGACGGTTAATTTTGTTATTAACTCAGCTAGATTTTACTTGTGTAAGTCTTATAGCAAAAGTCTGTCCCTAGCTGTTGGTGTCTGTGGGAAAAGACAGAGTGGGATGACTTAATTTACATTTTGCTACTGCAATGAGGTACATACACCTCAGGCTAGGGGAGCTAGAAAGTGGTTAACAAACGGGTCAGCTACCTCTCCAGCTGCTGAAGGCTAGAACTCAGGCAGGGGATGGTGGTGGCTGGAGAGGTTAGGAACTGCCCTGGGAGGCTGCAGAAGGGTATGTCTATACTGGAGTGGGGAGAAGACCCGCCGCAATGAGTGTCAGAGCCTGGGTCAACTGACTTGCTCTGGTGGGGCTCAAACTGTGAGGCTAAAAATAGCAATGTAGGTGCCTGGTCTCTGACCCCCAGTGAATGGGGGTGGGTTAGGTCTCAGAGCCGGGGCTCCTGTCTGAACCCAAATGTCGACGCTATATTGTAGCCTCATGGCACAAGCACAAGTTGGTTGTCCAGGGCTCTGCGTTCGCTGCTTTGGGTCTTTATTTCGCAGTGTAGACATCTCCTCAGTAACAAACTGGGGGAGAGCTCTGTGGAGAGAGGACATGCCAGAGAGAGGACAGGAGAGTGCGGCTCTGTGACTGACTTAGAAACAGGCAAAGGCAGGAAGCAGCCCTGGAACCCAGGGAGGGATTGTAAGGAGCAGACCCCCCCACTGCCTATCACAATGTCCCTGGGTTTGAGCCCAGAGGAGACTGTTCCCCTACCATTATCCCCTGCAGGAGGGGAGATGTAAATTGTGGGAGTAAAGGGACCAGGGCAACTGTACCTGGCCAGAGACTGAAGGCCTGATATAGCATCATTGGACTTCAGGTTTTTGTTTGGCCCTTTTTGCTACCTTGGAAGAATGAGGCTCCAAGTGACCTGGCTGGAGGGCTGAGCTGTAGGTTACAGAGGGGTTGCTACACTGTGGCCAGCCCCTGGAGGCACATCAACGTTAACCGTTATCCACCATTTCACCGTGAAAGATTTGGTAACGGCTCGTTTAAGTTTTGAGTTCTGTAGGCCATGATATGGCCCTAAAGTACAATTGCAAGCTCTCCACATTCCAATAATGAGGGAGACTGGAAGAAGGCATGTCTACAGTCTGCATCTTACTGCTGTATTCTTCTTCCCCTGGAAAGAGTTTACATATATATCAATATGGGGTTATAACACAATCAAATTAACCTTCTAGCAGAGACATTCCCTGGGGTTTCGTGCACACTGTGGTGGCTTGCTCCATACTACCTGTCACGGAGTGCCCAGGCGATGGTCTGGAACCACTCCCTAGGAAGCCAGCCAGGACTTTGGGTGAAGGGCCCCTTCTCCGTAAACAGCCTGTTTCCAAGGCTAGGAGCTTCACGGGTACCCACTTCCACCTTCCTGGGTCAGACCTCAGAGCGTTCAGCACCTTCTGCCCCTCCGTGTGCTTGCCCCAGCAAGCCCACCTGGGCAGGGTCCTGAGGGAGCCCATGGATTCTGCACCCCAAATCCACAGTCAAACGTGACTCTCAGCCAGCCAGTAAAACAGAGGTTTATTCATCGACAGGTACATGGTTTAACACCGAGCTTGTAGGTACCCGAACCCCTCCGCTGGATCCATTTTGGGGGCCCAAGGGAGGCTAGACCCTGCCTGGGCCTGCCTCCCTTCTGCCCACACAGCTTCAGATTCTAAAACATCTTTCCAGCCAGCTCCAAACTCCCAAAATAAACTTCCTGCCTTCCCTTTTGTCTCCCTCCCGGGCAGGAGGTATCACCTGACCTCTCTCCAACAGGTTCAGCTGACCTCCCTCCCCCACTTGGGGTCAGATTACAGCATCAGGGATGCATACCTTGAGAGGGGCGAGGGCGTTGCCTCCTTGCTTCCAGTGTCAGCCCCTATTTCTTCACATAGACACTTAAGAAATGCATAGGGGAAACTGAGGCACACACACACAGTATTCCTACTTTGTCACACTACCCTCCCTGTACAGGTCATAGAGAACACCCATAGATAGGTTATTAGAGTGGAGGTAGAAGGTGGGGGGGAAAGCAACCAGACAGGGGGAAAGCCCACAGAAGTGGAATCCTTATTTGTTCCTACCCTTGTTTCTTATAAAACAAGTCTCCATTTGACAATATGAGTATTCAAAACTCATGAGTGAGCTCTCCAAAAATCTCAAAATTGGCTTAAAAATTGCCTGGGGTATCTATAAAACTACACAATAACTGGGGTCTTTTGTTTACCTGCTGCTGTCTGCACCTTTAGGATGCACATGGGTCACGAATTCTAGGTTTTTCCTTGCGAATATGAGAGCTAGGCATTTTATTTTTAAATGAAAGCTGAGATGCTCGGGTATTCACGTGACTCCAGAAGTTGGAGCTTTAAGGAAAATGGTAAATATTGTGAGTCCCACGAATAAAATAGTATCAGTGTTGCAAACTCTTAAGTCAATGATACTAAATGGTACTGAAAGAATGTCAATTGTCCTGGCATTACCCCACTTGTTATGTTGTGAGTGGAGTTACCCCAAGGATAAATTTTGACCCACTTATGGTGTCCTTTCCATAGTTGAGATTTCCAGGTAATTTTATTTTGAATCTGTCATGAGCAATAAATTCATTTAAATATATACTTTGCAGGCATGGTCCTTACTCGCTACAAGCCTGGTAGTTTGACAGCTGTGAAGAGTGAATGTAAAGTGCTATAAAATCATGATTAATTACAAACAGTCAGTGTGTGCTTTGCACTCCTTAAAAGACAACCAAAATTGCAACTCACTGGAGTATCAGTGGCGTGGGTGTCTATAAACAAAACCACACAAGCTCTTTTTGTATCTCTATATTTTTTTCTAGGCTGTTTTCAGTTTAATTTATTTCAGGTTTTTGTTTTCATAGCATAGTTGTCTGTCTTTTATCATCCACCAGGAAAACTGATATTTTCCCTCTATTTTCTGACTGTCACCTTGAACTGCTTTGTTTGGTGACATGCATCTTCCTGTTAATGGTCCTGATGACACACCAATTATCTATTTGACTTTTATCTTGAAGAAATGTTGAGATCTATTATGTAGCATTTTGAAATTGTATTTTTCTAATTTTCTTCAGTGAAAAATCCAATCTCTGCCATTTCATCTCCCTCCTTCTCATTTGTCTATTCCCAAAGGTCCTGAATCTTGCCATTTCTCACTAGCTGATTTTGCATTGGACGCTCTTGTGTGCATTTATTCTGATTCTAACTAGTCAGCCCTGAGATAGAAAGTGAGTTGAATTGTAACCTTACCATCTGGTCCATGTAAGGGGCCCACAGCTGCCCTACCCAAGGAGAAGTGCAGGAATCAGATTGTGACACAGTGGAGAGCGAGAATCGTGGTATCCCCCAAAGGGTGTCTACTGGGACCAGTGGTCTTCAACATATTTATAAATGATCTGGGGAAAAGGGTAAACAGGGAGGTGGCAAAATTTGCAGAAAATACAAAATTACTCAAGATGAGTACTCAAAATAGCAGCCACAAGGCTGCTCTAACTTGGCTCAGGGGGCTGAACCATTTGCTAGTGGTCCACAGCAGTGTGTGTGTGTGTGTGGGGGGGGGAGTTTAAAAGTGACAAAATCCTCCCTCCCCCAACCTTCTCTCATGCATATAGTGCAGCCCTGGCCCCCTTGCTCCATAATTTCTACTTCCTGAAGGATTTGCAGGTTATATAGAACTGGACAGCCACTAATGGATTACATCTTATTACTAGTGAAGAGTACATTTATTTCAGCTTCCTTCCTCCCCCAATAGAAATAAGGTTCTTTCTCGGGCCTGATCCCGCTCCAAAAAGCTTATGGTTTAATCAGACACTAGTGGGAGGAAACAGGAGCACTGAGGCAGAATGGCTTGGCCAGGATCACCCAGCGGGCTAGCAGCGGAGCCAGGCTTAGAACCCTGGTCTGCTGAGGCTTTGGCCTAGTGTCCTTCCATCTTACCTTTCTCATGAACTAAAAGCCTCCTCCCCAAGGACAGCAGACTGTCAGATTCCTCCCCTTCTCCAGAAAGCCAATTTGTGGTGATCCCCTTCCCCATACAGTCCTATTGCTGTAAGTCTCGTCCTTCCTCACCCCATCTCTCTGATTTGGCCCCCACTTGTCCTCTCAGGTGTAAAGTTTAGGCTGTAAGTTCTTCAGCGTAGAGACCATGTGCTCTCACTTCTGCTGTGATATCGAACACTTTTGTCAGTGGTGTCCGTCCTCAGCAGAAGGGCTTCCAGTGCTAAAGAGGTGGGGGGTGGATGGGTGCTAAAAGCCAGGGCACTCGTCTCCATTCTTCTTGTTCAGTGTTTGGAAGAAAGTGGCTCTTTCTGTGATTCTTTACTGATATCACATGAGAATCTCAATAGCAGAATGCAGTCTGAGGAGGCTACAATGAGGTTTAATTCATGCTTACTTAATGAGCTTTGGATCAAGCGCTGAAATTGCACAATATGCTTTCTTAAACTTCGATTCCTAAGCTTGCATATTATTGAAATATTATTTTATCCAATTTTTGGTGACATTGAGAAATGAACATAAAACTAACATGGCCTCTTTTAGCTGCAGAATTTCTTCACTCAGCTCTTGCTGCCATGGATGGACAAGTTTGACACCAAACTTCAGGGTTTACATTTCTGTACAATTAATCTTGTTTAAGGGATTGTAAATCAATTAAATGTAATTATTGAGACAAACCACCACACTCACTCATGTCTGATCTAAATACCAACTTTGAGATTTGTTTTATACTGTTTGCTTGATGAGAAAATATGGGAACAAGAGAAAATCAAAGATCATATTTATACTGTCATAGTTAATGAATCAATTTCACTTCTAAAGTATATGGGAGTTTACAAATAGTTGTTCCATAAATGTCATCCAATAACTTAAGTACAGCAATTTTCAGTGTGTGACAAAAGGTTTTGTTTATATAAATACCCCTTGTTTAAAAACAAGGACCTTGCATTAAAGGAAGGTGGCTAAACCATCCCTGCCAGAGACAATTTCTTCCTGAAGCTCAATAATAATGAATAATTAATACATTTAAAGAGCAGATTTTCCCCTAGAGTGGGCCAGATTGCACCAAATATTAATATTTTCCAAACACTTTCCCTGGGGGAGGAGAGCCCTCTGGTGCCCCCCTGTAATGTGCTGCCAAACGGGGGTTATCACTAAAAGGCTACCACAAAGAATAGTGGTAGGAAAACCCTGAGAGAACAAATCTGTCGCTATGCACAGAACTATTCAATTATATCAACTTTTGAACCATGTTCTTCGAGAGCGCTTTAGTAGCATCAAACAGCAAACAAAGATGTCTCATCTGTACAGTGATGGGTCTTTCTGTTCCACAGTTATAGAAAAGTTTGTGTTGCCATATAGAATATATTTGGTGTGGTTTTCCTCTACATTTGGTGTGGGGTCTATTTTCTAGACCAGGGGTTCTCAACCCTTTTCTTTCTGAGCCTCCCCACCACCACACATATACTATTTTACACTCCCTGGCTCATCTGTGCTACAATAACTAGTTTTCTGCATAGAAAAGCCAGGGCTGGCATTGGGGTGGGGGGGGGGGGCAAACAGGGTAGTTGCCTGGGGCCCCATGACACAGGGGCCCCATGAAACTACATTGCTCACATCCCAGCCCACAGGAGGCTGCAGTTCAGGGGAGAGTGAAATCCGTTTTGTTGAATGGTTTGTAAAGTGGGCTGGAACCTTTTTGGAATGAAAGGTGGTATCTAAATCTAAGATATTAATGGGAGGCTTTCTGTAAGAAAATTTTATAAATCTGGGTTGGTTCTTGAGAGGTGAAGAGCCGGAGTCTTATTTACACTATTTTGTGATATAAAGGGGTTGTAGACTAAATGAAAATCAGACTCTAACTCATGGAAGAGATTGCTAAAAGGCCTTCTTTAAAAACTGTCAAAATCTTCATTAATTCAAGTTATAATATAGCCAGGGATAAGAAAAGCCCCAGGGCTAGATTTTCAAATGCTCAACACCAAGAACTGGAGCCTAATTAATTTTTTTCAAAAGAGGTGTTGTGTTAATTTAGATGGACTAAATGGGCCAATGGTGTTAACATAACACAGTCTCTCTCTAACAATAAACAAGGTCAAGAGATTTGTCGGTGGAATGAGTCAGATGCTAGAGAACATCAAGGATCGACTGGAGGAACAATTTGCTGAGGACTGTATGTGCATATTCTCTGTACTCTCTCTTTTGAAAATGGGTCAGACGTTTGAAAACACCTCAGACTGAGTTCTTTTCAAAATTTGGCCATAAGTATCCCCCTTCTCCGAATGCCCCAGCTTTTTTGAAAATCTGGCCCTTAGTGTTTATAAAAAAACAAGAAGGCAATTTAGCATCCATAAATGTGACCATGCCATGCAACATTTCAGCAAAGTGACTGGACTATTTTAAACACGCAGGTTGTCTTTGGTGCCCTCAGTCGTTATAAAAATATAGCCCCCAATGCCTTTTTTGAATTGCCTTGTTTCAATATAGCCTTCCCTCCCGAGGACACAGGAAACAAGCCCCTGTTGAGTTTATCTGATAAACGGTTTAAGGGCATCATTCTGTGACACACATCCATCATGAAAACTAATAAACAAGGCCTATTTTAAAGGTGACTTCTGTTTGTAGCTATTGTCAATGGGCGGGTAATTGAATTCCAAGTCCAAGAAGCATTATGAAGAAAGTTAAAATAGTTTTGTACTCAGAACCATTATTTTAATCATTCGTAAGTATTATAATACACACATGTTTTCTTTGATTAACGTTGCTATTTCTCCTAATTGGGGGATTACTATTAACACCAAATACCATATGCAGAGCTTTGTTTTTTATAAATCTAGAAATGTGGCACACTGAAACTTGGCTGAATAGGTTCTTGTACATGTATCAGATTCAACATGGTAGTATCTGCATCTAGAAAAGGAAATAAAGGACAGGAAAAGTCTCAACAGAAAGGACCTTTGAAGCCAGTGGCGTCTGTATCCTGTAAACATATGGAGAATTCTCACCTGGTGGCCAAGTGCAGATGTTTATTAGATTTGTTCCATACTGAGATTATCAGTTTTCTGCCACTGCTTCCACAGTTCTGGCTCCAGTCCAATGCGTCTGCTGGGAAAGACTGCGCGTGTTTGTAGCGGGATACCACTAGTAAATAAGCCTACTGCGCAAAGCACAAAAACAAAACAAAACCCCCCAGTAATTGTTGCCATCTACGACCACCCTTTCTGCTTCTAATTTGAAGTCTCTTTGGGAGTTTCCAGTAAATGATGTCTTCACATATTGAATTCCTGGCTTTCCATTAGGAAACAACAAATAAGAACTGGTGTGTTTGCACAGAATGCTTTGCGGGGGGAAGGGAGGTGTATGTGGCATATGATGATGGCGCGAATTTGCTTTGAGATTGTGGAGAAAGCTTAAGATTTGGTCATGCTACTAGGGCTAATGAGTTTGATATCCTTTATCACTTTCTTTCTGAGAACCTCAGAGTTTCAGAACTTCACAAGTTGCAGGGTATGTCTACACTACCCGCCGGGTGGGCGGGTAGCGATCGATCCATCGGGGGTCAATTTATCGTGTCAAGTCTAGACGTGATAAATCAAGCCCCAAACACTCTCCTGTCGGCTCCTATACTCCGCTGCCGCGAGAGGAGCAGGCGGAGTCAATGGGGGAGCGGCAGCAGTCGACTCACTGCAATGAAGGCGCTGCGGTAAGTGGATCTAAATACGTCGACTTCAGCTACGTTATTCTCATAGCTGACATTGCCTATCTTAGATCAGCCTCCCCCCACCCAGTGTAGACCTGGCCTAAGAATCCAGAGCAGTTTGCAGCCAGCTGCTGGCCAAAAAGCCAGCTATCCAATCTACTCCAGCATTTTTAAAAATTTTTTTTTCACTACAACTTCTGAGTGGCTATGGGGCCCCTCGGGTCAGGATTAGACACTAAACATTAACCTTCCTTCAGATTCTATAATCCTTGAATCTTATAAGAAACAGCTTAAGGCTAAATTCTACCTGTGGTGATACCTGTGCAACCAGACTAAAATCAGTGCGATTGTCATGGTATAACGGACCACAGAACTTGTCCCAAAGACCTCGTCATAGAGACACCATATAGACACCAGCTGGAGTCGTGGTTGCAGTTAGTGGAGATGGGGGGGTTACCTCCTATGCAGGTGGCAGAGAACTTGCAGCGCTGGCCCAGTGTAGTGGCTAAAGTAATGTTCACAGAGCACTTTTGTGGCCCCCTCATGCAGTGTAGGGGCTGGGACATCTCCAGCCCTGTTCTGATACACTTTTGGCTGAGAGCAGGACTATGGGGCATGCACACCTCCTTCCCGTCTAGCTTGTACTCTTGAGTAGAAGATTGGACATGCCCCTCAGAGAACAATAAAAGCATGTCTCCCCCCTCTTACTTTGTGCTAATTATAATAATGAAAATTGAGGCCAAAATTTCCACATCTGGATACCGCAAATTAAGTTCGGATACCCAAGTTGTAGGGTAGCCTAGTGGTTGGAGGACAGGGCTGGGTGTTGGTAGTCTCAGGTTTTTGTCCCATCTTTGCCACTGACCAGCTGTGTGACCTGGAGCAAAGTCCCAAGAAACTAACCACACAGCTGGGCATCCTCAAGTAAGTGCAGATTTATGGGGTCACGCCTTGCAACATCTGAGCCAACACACAAGCTGCAGCTTGTGAAACCGTCAGAATTTTGGGGAAACTGACACACTTCTTTGCTCACTAAAATGAGCTGGACCGTTCCCCTCCCTCTCAAATTTGTGGAAGGCTGGAGTACAATATACCCTCCATGGTAAAGGCAGGAGAGGAACATTTCTCTTTTTGTTTAGTGCCTTCTAGGGAGGGCGCTTTAAATGTATTGCTACATTTCTGTAGGAATTCTAAGGCGTGTGCTACTAATCTTGGTTATTTAGATGCATTATGTGTGCATAGACTGAGATGCCACAATCAAGAAAGAAAAAAAAGGCCCCTGGAAAGGATTTCCCTTCGGCAGAAAGATATGCAGCATTATTTGTGGCCAGGAGTTAAGACAATGGAGCAGCTCCTGCTATGTGTTGTATCCCAATGGCAAGGGGTCAGTTTCGGTATCCCCTGTTTCTTCTTCAGTGATAGTAAATGAATCATTTGTTTCAATTGTCCTGGTAGTTGTAGGTTTATGGGAAGCTGTGTTATAAGCAAACCGTGCTGTGGAAATTAGCGTGGACATAAATATACAGTGGTCTGATCAGCAATATTAAGGAGGAAAGATGGTCTTATGGAGAAGGCCCTGGGTAGGGACTAAGAATATGTGAACTCAATTTTTGGCTCTACCAAAACCTTCCTGTGTGACAAGTCAGTTTAGTCTCTCTGTGCCTTAGTTCTCTAGTCTGAAAAAGGAGGATAATAGCATTGCCCTACCTCAAAGATGGTTGTGAAGATACATGAATTAAAGATTGTGAGAGACTCAGCTTCAATCACCACAGTAGCTATTGGAGTACCATGGATGTGTTTGAAGAGGATCTAGAACAAAGAGGTTCTGATCTTAGTTGTGACCTGTGACTTCAGGTACTACTATAATACTACTAATGGTAGCTGGTAAGAAGTAAAAAAAAAAAAAAAAAAGAGAGAGAGAGAAAATACTTCAAGAATCTCTGGAGTTGAAGTCAGAATGGCAACTTTGGAGGGAAAATAATATGAATTTAAACTAATTTCTCAGTATGAAAGCTTAATTTGATTCTGTGGTGGCTGTTAGGTGGACAACTATGTAAAAACTCTTTTCAGCAGAGAACTCTGCAAATGAGGGGAAATGTAATTACAGGTAAAACAAATTTTAATTTCAGGGCTGCCAGAATGTGAGGTTATTGTCTCCCTGTGGATTTCAGGTCTTAATTGAGCTTGTGTTAGACAAACAATTTGATCTTCCATTATAAGCAGAGAGCGCTGTTAGCATGTCTCTGAGAGGAAAGAACATAAAACATTTCAGCCAACGAGAGCAGAATACTATTCTGAATTCAGTGTTATTTTGAGCCATTTCTTTACTTAAAAATAATCCGCTCAGTGGGACACAGTCTGCCTGGTTTTATTATCTATGCAGAAATGTGTACATATAAGTGCATTATATACAAGAGACAAGTAGGTTCCCGTCCCTGCTCCAATGGCTAGTTAATGGTTTACACAAAGTAGAAGGGCTTCAGCAGGAGAGATTGGGAGAAACCCACTCCAGCAAAACCAATAGCTTGGTAGTGGGGAACTCCTGGGTTTAAGGCCTTGCGCTAGAGGTAGGATTCAAACCTTGGTGTTTGCAGCTCAGCAGAGTGTACTAACCACTGGGATAGTAGGTATGAGGGGAGTACCTCATTCTCTTTGGTTTTGTGTATCTAGCCTTTTATTTCCTTTTTTTTAATGCTTGAAAACAAAGCATTTTGTTCAACTCAAAATAAAAAAATTCCAACTTTTCAATTTACCAATAATTCCTCCCCAAAATAGTTTGTTTGACCCAAACCAAAATGTATGTATTGATGTATGTATACACGTGTTGGGAAGTGCAGGCAAACTGAAAAAGCTGTTACCAGAGTTCCTTTTCAATGGGGTTAAAACAGGAGTGAATTTGTCCCCATGGTCTTATTAACATTAAACCAAAAAAAGAGGCTTTCATTCTCGTAAAGAAAGATGAGTCTGTGTGGTCCTTTATATCTCTCATGCTTTGGGAGCATAAAGAGTTACGGTTCTGTCCCTATAGGCTGAATTTGTCAAATGGGATGCTGAAATTACCCCCTTTTTCCTGAAGATTCTGAGGTGTGTGTGTGTAGGGGGTAGAGCTTTAATAAATGTGGGAATGTTACATCGTTACTTCACCTTTTAAAATCTGGATCATTCAATATGGCAGGTGTAGTGAGTGACTGAACCTAAGAATGAAGTGACATTCAGTAAAGTTAGTAAATAAGAGTCCATTCACTGTGCTAATTTGATTCATTGCAAGTAGTAGGGTGACCAGTCAGCAAATGTGAAAAATTGGGGCAGGAGGGGAGTGTAATAGGAGCCTATACAAGAAAATGACCCAAAAATTGGGACTGTCCCTATAAAATCAGGACATCTGGCCACCCTAGCGGGTAATGGTTTCCCTATACAACTAAGCCAGTGCTGCTCATTAATGAGGAACTGTTGGTTTATTTGGCTCTCCTGTGATAACAGTAAAGAGTTAAGGATGGTTCCTCTGAATCTCTGCAAAGTTGTTATATTTGAGACCCAAGAAAAGGAAAAGATGGATATTAGGTGAAGAGGCTATTCCAGACCAAAGTATTGATCCAGCCTAACTCTGCTTACATTGTGAGATGAAACAGGATCAACTAACACAATGTCATGGCTACACAAGTTCCTGCATCCTGAGATGGACCAAGTAGTGTTAGGATTTTGTGCCTGTTCCTGAGGAGACATAAAATCTCTTTTTATTCTTCCACTTTTCTTATGTGGCATTCTAGTTCTTTATCATGAACCTTGCCCGGTATGGAGGCAGTGATGGAGAACAGGAGGTCATAAGAGGGAAACCAGCTTTGTTAGTCCTAAGAAAAAGGTCCTAAGAAGATTAGGCCAGATTCTGTTCCTATTGAAGTCAATGGCTGTGTTCTCCTTCCCTCCATGGAAGGTCAGACACTTGGTATATTTACCATAAAGGTGGATTTTCAAAAGCACTCACCGTTGGTCTACCTCTGCTCTATTTAAGTCAATAGTAGCAGAATGAAAAACTCATTTTGAAAATCCTTCTCTAAAACTGTTAAATATTTCAGTGGTATAAAAAGGAAGGGAAATGCCCAATGATCCATACACATTTTAGGCAAAGGTTCAGATTAAAGTTTGTTGAATTTGGTTTGTATCTGATGGTACCTAAAATTTAGGTGCTCTTCTTTAAAGTTTCAGCCTGAAAGTTTTGAAACTATTACAAGATCTGTAACCATGAAAAATTCTACCATGTTGGACCAAAATCTCATCAAAAAGTCTTTTTTTTCATGAGATTCTGCTCATGACTAAGCCCGAATTGGAAAATGTAGCCTTTCCTGTTTTGGATTCACTGCAAAATCAAAGGAGCAGATTTACATCCAAGGATTCAGATTTTCAAACATGTCCCCCAAACACGTTGACAATGGAAGGGTCCATATTTGACAAGGTTCTCATTTTAGCTTGCTTGTAATTTAAGCATAAGAACTAACATTTTATCCATTGACTCAGCCTGTTTACAATCCAGCAGCATTTCCCTCCAGAACTGAAATCAGTAGTAAATGCAGTACAAATATTACTCATTGGATGCCTCTGCACAGAAAGAATAAAATGCTTCCATCTCAAAAATGTATTGATTCCACTGTACTTATGTGGAAGTTACTATATTTTGTAATAATAGAAGATTGGCTAAGTGATCAAATTCTCATTTATTCTGTGTTTCATTGGTTGAACTGATTACTTCAGATGGTACATATTCTTGCTTTCTTCCTTGGTTCCTTATACCTAAATTGTTTTTATTGTTGCTTTTCATTTTTATGGGAAGACTCAAACATATTTTGCTTAAGATTGGGAAGACAGACAGGCCTATAGATAGGTATCTATATCTACCTATCTAGCTTGCTGTCTGTTTATCTATAATGTAAAATATGTGTGTATTAGCTGTTACAATCTTATAACTGTTACTGGTATTTTTTCCCTGTATTCTGTAAACCATCTTCTATTTATACTTAAACGTTACAAATCTAATGAATACATAGCTTTTAAAAAACAGGTCATATTGACAAAGATAAGTACAGTAATTTTTACCTCCTTAGGTTGTAAAAAAGCATCAGTATATTCCGTGTTGGCTCAATAGAACAGTGTGTGAAAAGTTTTGTTGGTTTTTCGCCTGTATAGGAAAAAACAAACTTCTACTTTTTCTTTGTTTTGCCAAAGGGTGAAAAACTGTGTTTTGCCAGAAGTTGCCCTCATTTTCACTGTAAACTAAAAACAGTTTGGTCAGCAAAACCTGGTCTGAGTTTAGCAAAAGTAAAACTTCTCTCTCACTGCAGAGGATGAAAGCTGAAAGTCAAGGAATATGTTCTTACTTATTTTGAAACTTCTCCCATAACAGTGCTCAAAATGCACAACAGAGAGGTAACTTACAGGAGATTGAAACTTAAGTATATGTCCTAGGAATTTTTTTTTTAAAGAAAATACCCAGAAATTTGTAAGTAAGTGGCAGCTTTGCCTAAATCAATATCAAACCATGGGTTTTGCTTTTGATATATTAGAGTTAATGTTGCATGTTTAAAAAAACAAAAAAAGTTTATTCTCCAGTACATCAGAAGCATACATATGCAAAACTTTAAGCACTTGAGGTAGTGCCTTCTGTTTGCTGCTTTTAAATTATGAGTTTAAAGACCTAACTCCTACAAACATTTAAGTATATGAGTGACTTGACTCTTGTGAGTAGTCTTGTTTACTCAATGGGAGTAGTAAGTGTTTAAAATTAAGCACATAAGAGTTTTCAGGATCTGGGCCCATTGGTGCTTTTCATACATAGGTAAATGTTTTACAAAGGTTGGCAAGTGTAATCTATATGGATGGGGAAACAGAGGCACAGAGCAAGGCCCTGATCCAACAAACCCCTTAATGATGAGAGTAACTTCATGTGTTGTAGAGTTGCTGGCCCCTTAAAATCAAGCAGATCCAGATCCTCTGTGGTAGAGGAGGTGCTTCCAGTTTGGCTAATTAAGACAGCCGGGCAACATCGGGGGCTGTTCTGGATCAGGCAGCTGCAGAGAAGTAGACCGTCCTTGCAGACTGGACAGAGCAGAAGGCTTCAGGAGAGCCTGAGACACTGGGGGAAATAAGACTCCAGTCAGGTAGGGCTAGGAGTGGTCTGCTAAAAAGAGGGAATCACATTGGAGTTTGCGGGTCTGATATTTGTTTGTAACTTGGATGATGTTAAACACAGCCTGTAGGGAGGGGTGTTTGCACAGAGAGAGAGAAGCCTGCATGTGAAGTTTATTGAGGAGCCCATGAAGGGGGAAGCTGAGGCAGGATGCTGGCTAAGAACCCTCAGGACTTGAAAGTTAACTTGAGAGGTGGCAGATCCAGTTCAATGCATGCAAATATATCTATTGACTTCACGGAGATTACTCATGTGAATAAAGTTATCCATGTGCTTTGAATGGCAGGGTCAGGGTGTTAAGGTGTATTATAGTGTAGTTTAACTCAAAACATAACGGATTATAATCTCATTGACAGATAGTCTTAATAGATAGCTCACTATGTTTTGCTATGATTTTAAAATGGTAATTTTATAAAAACATTTAAATGCATTTTTAAGTGTTTTTCAAACTGTGGCTCTTTGGAACGTGGGCTTGTCTTGCGTGAAATGAGAGGATTGTGATGTGTCAGGTTGAGAAATCTGATGCCATCTCTCAGACCATTCTTGCTGCTACATGCAGAATTGCTTCTGCATATGTGTCCAACACACTGGCATTGCTGAAGTGGGAAGTGGTTAAGTTTAATTTTCAGACATGATCACACACCTGAGCTGTGCGATATGGTGAACTCAGACAGCTAAACAAACACACTCCTAAATCCATTTCCAAATGGACTTGGTCAGTTTTAACTTCTGTGTGGATTCCATTTTGGCGTGGAGCATGCACGTGTGTGGTTTTTTTTGGTGGTGGTGATTGTTTGCCTTCAGTATGTCCCTGACATACTGTCCCATAGGTGGACAGATTCAGACACACCTATGGGAAGTCGATAATGGGGCTGCAGAAGTGTACTTATTGTGTGTGAAATCTGTAGGGTTTTCATCTCTTCTGCCCGTGGAAGGGAAGACTTGTTCCCTGGTGAACAAATAGTTGATGTCTAGAGTACAAAGCTTCCTGAGAACCTGCGTGACACACATTTGTGTGTGGTGGCTTTTTCACCTGTGTTACTGTTCTAGCACGATTGCTCAGTGATGTGAGTTGATGTGATCGCTTCATGCCTGCTCTGCGTTCTTTACATTGGCAGTTTGTCAAGTGTCAAATGGACGTCAGATGTTCCCACTAGCTTTTGATTCCTTTATCAGTTGGCCTTGTCTACATTTGAAACCTACTCCTGGAGCTTTGCACATCCGCCTCTATTTAAGGCTCCTATACATCACATCAAATAACGTTCTTATTGTGCCTAGATATTAGTGACAGATCCGGTAGAAATGCCTAAAGATGACTAGATTATTGACCGTGAAGCGTTTTTCACTCGCCCAGCGATGACGTGTCCATGTAGAATGTCAAAGTTAATCTACTGAAGACAAATATTATTTAATGAAGCGGGAACATTTTGTGTCTGCATGAGGCACTGAAGCCCATCAGGTGCTGACTGACCTCTCACAGATCTCTTAAAATGGGGCTGTAAGTTCCTTGCTGCAGAAGCCCTGTGCTCCTCGCGTGTTGAAGACACTGTTGGACCAGTGACATCCTTGACTTCAACAGTCAATGCAACAGCCCCTTAGAGGATAGGATTATGTTTCCCTACCTCACAGAGGTGTCTGAAGGCCTAGTGACATTAAAAAGCACTGAGATCCATGGCGGGAAGGCACTCGGATATACCTGTTCAGGGTGGGATCTTCAAAAGTGCTTGGCAATGGCTTTACTCGGCTCAGTGACGTTTTTGATTTCAGTGGGAGGAGCCTTCAGTGGAAGAGAATAAGAATGACACTCAAAATGCTACCATCTCCTTTGACGCCTAAGCCTTAGCTACCATCTTCTGCCCCTCCATTTCCTTCTGCCGCCAAACAAGAAAAGAATATGAAAACAAAGCATACATCCTTCCCCCAAGGAGAGCTTTACCCCCTGAAAGGGAAGTGCCAGATACACCATGAAGTCCACTACAGACTCCCCTATTGCTACTGATTTTTACGGGGAAGGTTTCCAGATACCATGGTGATGAACAGCCATATAAAACCATAGGATAGATGGGTAGAAGCCAATACTGAGTGCTTCTGCAAATCACTTTTGGTGATGTAAACTAACTTCCAAAGGGTATTGTGAGGGTATTTACATGTTTGCAATAGAGGGATGAATTGAGAGCAGTGGATATTTACTTTCCCTTGGTTCTTCTCTTTAAAAAAGGTACCAGCTTATTGAATAGCTGGGGAAAAGGGCAATAGGAAGTCATGATGGGGACTCTGGGGGACAGGAGAAAACTAATGATTCAGATCACAAACCACCACTTCGCCTCTCAAGAAAAGAGCAAGACACAGCTTTCAGGGAGGCTGGAGACACAGCCACAGCAACGAATGTCCTACAGTAACTGCAGCATCTCTCCGCTGGGCTTCTGTGAATTTACTACCATATTCTGCAGCAGAAGCACAAATGCAATCCACTGGGGCCTGGTCCTAGGTCCAAATATTGGTTTTAATATTATAAATATTGTATTGAGGCCAAGGTTAGTACTGACCAAAATCAATTCCCCTGAAATATTGTTGGCTGCAGCGAATATAGCAGAAAGATACATCCCCTTTGCTGCAACTGCACAGCAAGACTTGCCACTATAGATTTGTAGCCGTTGCCTCAGGGGATTCTCAGGATGAAAGTGTGGTGCAACCTCTCCACACATTATTTCCATTTCCTATACCTCCCCCAAGCTGGAGGCAGCGGAAGGCTTCAGAAACAAGCCACTGTGATGAGAGAATTAATAATGTTCCAGAATTGATGTATAGTGTTGGGAGAGAGACAAAGTGGGTGAGGTAACATCTTTTATTGGATCAATTCCTATCCGTGAGAGAGACAAGCTTTTGAATTCCACAGAGTAGGCAGAGTTGTGGTTTTTCCTTCACTCATCCTCTGCCATCAGCCCCCAAATTGACCAGATGAAGGGCCTGGCATTGAGTAGTTTACCTGAAATCTCATACTTGGGACATCACAAGTAGTCATTGTACATTATCTTCCTTGCCACCATTCAGTTAGTACAGGGGTTACAAAGGGGCAGAAGGGTGGGAACGATTATTAAGCTCTAACAGTGTGCTCAACGCCTGAACCATGCAAATATCAAAACACTTATTTAGCATCTGTCAACCTGGGCTGGTAGGCTCCCTCCAAACAGCTGTGCAGACACACCCTGTCTGCTAGCTTGCTCTGCAGGGAGCAGGTCCATGTTGCAAAAGTCTATCAAACAGAATTCCGATGGAGGAAGAACCTCTCCCCTGCTCGCTACAGTTGGCAGGTATCTCTACAAAAAGAATGGTAACAAAGTCCTGTGGCACCTTAAAGACTAACTATAAAGTTTTGAAGCATAAGCTTTCGTGGGCTAATACCCACTTCGTCGAAGTGGCAAGCATCTGACGAAGTGGGTATTAGCCCACGAAAGCTTATGCTTCAAAACTTTATAGTTAGTCTTTAAGGTGCCACAGGACTTTGTTACCTCTGCTATTCCAGACTAACACGGCTACCTCTCTGATACAAAAAGAATGGAACACAATATGGCCAGATTTGACATTTGAAAAGGTTTTCATATAAATACAGAAGATAGAGGATTTTCTATAAAGGGCCTTAATAAATGAAAGGGGGAAAGACCAAGATTGTGTTGTATCAACTTGTAGGAAATTAGAACTGTATTTTTGTCGTTTGTAAAATGTGAACGTTGTACAACGATAATGAAATGACATAGTGAAATGCTGAATGGGACGACAGTATTTCCCAGGGGCATTTCTTTCTACCAGCTGTCAAAACTAATCTCAAAATTTTAAATATTTATTATACTCCGAAAGTGATGTATGTTTTCTCAAGAGAGAGGAGTTTCAGGACCAGGAAACCCAGAAAAAGAAAAATCTAAACTCAACAACACTATCAAAGCTGAATATTCCGAACTAAGACTATAAAGGTCATTCCTCATTCAGTTGAAGCGAAAGGAGATGTGTGAACCTGGCCCCATATTTGTTACTTGTATTGCAGTATCACCGAGGAGCCCCCATGAACTTGGACCCCATCATGCAAAAAAGCAGTCCCTGCCCCCACAGCATTTTACAATCTAGTTTACAACAAGAGACAACAGCTGGAAACAGACAGGTTGGGGAGGACAAGGAGACTGTATTCCCCAAGGTGTTCAGCGGTGGTCTCTGCTCACCAACGGCCTTAACCATTGTTAATTTTAGATGGCATCCTAGCAAAGGAGTTTGGGGTTTTTTTAAAGGAGGGATTATATTGTAATACCTATTAGCCAATGGCCTGCCATCCAGTCTGATGTTCACAAAGCTGTGCTGCTGAATATTTTGTCCATAGCTAAGAAAAGAGGAAATGTACTGAATGATCTTTCATGAGCAAGGGCTTCAATTTTTATTAGGGTTAAAAAAAAATCCAGTATTTTAATAAATTCTTGTTTACTAAGTTTTTTTTTTAGAACTATAGATCGGTTGAGGAAGAGAAATGCTTCCCCTGATTTATGTTTGAAACCCTTGCAAATGAGAGCGCAGCAGATGTGCTGAATAAAGAACATATAGATGCTTTTAAATCACTTATCACTTACTTCTTTATAATGTAATTGCAATGTGAATTATGTTCATTTGTTTGCAGGCTGGAGCAGATGGTGAAGGCTTAGGAAATAAGGGAATGCATCTCTGAAAACAACCTTGGTGGTGGGTAGCATAGATTCCTTGGTCATAGAGTCATTCCCTGGGTTGCTATGGCAGAAGGTGATGCAATCCCATTTGTCAGGAAGTGGTCAGGACCCAAAATGGGGCATGCAGTATAAAACCAGGGTAGGCCAGGTAGTAACGAGCTAATTCAGGTAACTGGTGCTAGCAGGGTTCCAATAAAGCTTCAGCCATATTGTTAAGCAAGGCAGTGTGGACTGGTGTGTAAACCCACTGGTTTGGGATTCAGCAGACCTCATTCTAGTCCCAGCTCTGACACTAGTCCGATGGATGACCCTAGGAAATCACTTTACCTCTGTGCCTCAGTTTCCCCATTTGTAAAATGGGACTAATGTTACTTTACAAAGGAGGTAAATTCTTTGAGATGAATGGGTCAAAAGAGCTCACTCTTATTAAAGCTGCAGAGACTAATCTGGTGACTTCAGGGTGTGTCTGTATTGAGTTGAAGCTCTTTAAGACAGAGGCTATGTCTTCAGGTGTATCTTTTTTCACAGTGTTGGGAACAATATGGCCACAGGCCTGATGAGGAGTGCTGGACATTATTATTATATATATATGTAAAATTATGGTAGAATATTATCAAGCAGTGGAGTCACTGTCCTAAGTTTAGGATTTTGTAAGAGAAAAAATGTTCAGAGACTTCATGTGGCTACGTAATAAGTATATTCTGTGTACCTACACACAGCACTATCATTAGCAAACCTCAAAGCTGGCCCCAATACACAGCAACGACAGGACAGGTTTCTAACTCATGGGCGACCTCCACCAATTGTGAGGGTAGCCCCATCTCTGGAGGCCGAGACAAGCTAGCACGAGCAGCTATTGAGCTTGAGCAATGTGAGATTCGTTCAGACCACACAATCAGTAGCTTTAATTGGGGACTGACAATTCCTAAGTACAGTGAAACCTCCATTTAACGGACTAATTCGGGCGAGGGGGTGTCCGTTAAATCCAAAAGTCCGTTATTTAATAATAATAATAATAATAAAAAAACGAGCTGTCGGAGCAGCAGCCCGACCACCACAGGGTCAGGGTGGCAGCTCCACAGCCCGCCCGCTGCTGGGATCCGGGTGGCAGCTGGGACCCGTCAGCCAGCCCGCCCGGGTCCCGGCTGCCGGGAGCCGTCATCCAGCCCGCCCGCTGGCGGGACTCGGGCGGGATCCAGCAGCCGGCAGCCAGCCCTCCCGCTGCCGGGACCCGGGCGGCAGCCGGGAGCAGGCAGCGAGCCCGCTCACCAACCAGCCCTCCTGCTGCTGTGACCCGGGCGGCAGCCGGGAGCCGGCAGCCAGCCCGCGAAAAACGGATTTGGGATGCATCGGACTTGCTCATAAATTTTGTCCGTTGCATCCGAAGTCCGTTAAATCGGGGTCCGTTAAATCGGGGTTTTACTGTAGTGTGGAAGCTTTCAGTAGGTCCCCATGCTTTTCTGAAAGCTAAACATAAAGTGTGGGTTTGTTGGGGGGAGGGGAAGGAGGAATAACACAATGCTTTGGATGCCCTTGGCCTTATTAAATAGACAAAACTTAGCAATAAGAATGCTAAGGAGGGGGAAAACTGCAGACTTGCAGATGCTTGAAAATACTTCATCACTCTGACATCACATAATTAGATATGAATCACACAACAACAACAAAATGGACAAATCGTGGTTGATTGAATGTAAATGCATGCTAGAGAACATTGGAGAACAATTTTGAGTTACCATGCTATCTGAGGGGTATGTGCACATGTAGCTGAATACCACTGATACACCGAACTGGCACAGGAATGAAATACAAATTGAAAGGAGAATTAAACCATGATGACTGCAGAATGAAAATGGGATATTTGGAACGTATAAGCTCAAATTCACTGGTGCAGCTGAGGAAAAGGGGGAGAAAGGTGGTCCTAAGCCACATTTCTGCTCTATTGCATTTGATGGAATAGGCGCCCAAAGTGCTAAAGGTGTTGTATGACCCTGTCACTGTCCAACACAGAATAGTGTTAAACAAGGTTCAGGGTTTGGTTTACAGAGACCTCAGCCTGCTTAAATATCCCAAGCACTAGTGAAAATCCTTTTAGCCGTTTATTAAAAATAAAGGAAAAAGAGTTTAAGCAGTTGAAATAGAAAGTATTAAGTAAGACTCTCATTTTAACAACTCTATTTGTTCCCTTTCCCTTTAATGTGAAGAGTTTTAAAAGGAAAACCCCCTTTTTTGACCATCTTTAGGTGGCAATGGCTGTCCTTTTTTGGCAGTGTGTGGGGGAAAGAAGTGAGCTAAGTTGTGCTGGAGCTGTTAAAAGCCAATTCTGTGTTTCTCCCTGCAAAGGGAAATTCATTGGAAATTGCACTGGATGCAAAGGGAAAATCTGGGATTAATATGTTTATAAGGAAACAGGGTGACTGTATATTTATACACAAGTTGTAGACATGATGGGCCGGGGTGGGGGGGATTATAATTAAGACTAGATGAAAGCATTCAAGGCCCACTGCGAAATACGAACAAGTGTAACAAAATAGCCCCGTGAGTGTCTCTGTCACCCTCCTCTAGTAGCTTATCCAGAGTCAGATGTTATCAGCCACCTACTGCTTTCAGTTAATTGGTTTAGTTCTTTAGCACAAACCTCAGGTTGCTGTAACTTGTGCTGGGACTAGAGGGACCAAATGTCCTGATTTTTTTTTATAAGGACAGTCCAGATCCACAGGGTTTTCTGTTATATAGGCACCTATTCTCTCCCCCCACCCTCCAAATTTTTCACACTTTCTATCTGGTCACCTTGGCTGGGGCTCAGGTTGGCGCAAGCCATCTTTGAGACTGGGGGAACATAGATAGTCTCTTGCAGCACCCCTCTCTTGGCACAGCAGAGAATCTTAGCGTATTGCAGGGGACTGGGGAAACTTTTAAGTGAACTCCCCTTTCACACACAGCCATGTGCACAGCGTGATGTATTGCTTCATCTATCTCATAATAATACTAGCGCTTTGGGGGTCTCTTCCAGTAAGAGCAGTCTGTCATTTCAACAAATCTCCTGGGGTTTTTATTGAAGGGTGTGAGACAGAATCCAAGCTGTGCCTTTGAAGCTAGGGAGCTGAAAAGCAAATAAATAGAGATATTGGTTAAAGCACTGTTTTCTGCTGTCTAGAAGTGTGAAATATACCTGGGCAAGAAAATTGCTGTTTAAAGACTGCTTCTCATATAGCAATAGGGTTTAGGATGTTTTTAAGGCATCTCTTCCTGATGGAAGAGGAATGATTATTTTATAACTTACAACACACATTTCCCAGGCTCCAGATGGTACTTGTGGCAACATGGCGAACACTTACGGTAAAAGTAGCAGCCAGCATGAAATGAGGAGGGATACAATGAAGGGGAGACAGAGGGACTTAGTAACAAAACCTGCTCATTTTCTCTGGAATCTCGACAGGGAAAGAGAGAAATCAGTGATCTGCGACACGACTCTGTGGGGAATCTTTGAAAACAATGACCAAGTGAGAAATCGAAGTGGAATGAGATCAAAGCTTGTATCCCCAGAGAAAATTGTTATGATGAACCTGCCCGATGTTCTCTTTTAGAAGAGAGTAAACAAAGAGTTGGGGATTGATTGAGGGCCCTGTGGGAGAACGCCAGAGAGTTGGCACACAAAGCAGCATTTAATTTTGAGAGGGACAAGTGTAGGCAGCAAAGGAGAACAATGAAAATTAGAAGCAATGATTCTTGTCGGGTAGGACCAGGAGATGGGGGTTTTTCTCAGAACACACTGTAGAAGCACCTTAGAGAAATAAATTCAATTAAGGTGAGATGTGAGCATTTTAAAATTCAGTAAAGAGAGAACTTCAGTGCTCACAGCTTCAGCATTATCTGTCAGAAGAGTTCAAGGTAAACAGGTGTCTAGCAGAAAGAACAGTGACTATTGTTCATAGAGGGAGCAGGACTGGTCACTAAGATACTAATGCTGGCAATGACAAAGGGGTTGGAATAGACAGAAGCTAGTTTGTCTCTGGCTTCAGAGCTGGGCTTCCAGCCAGCAGCTGCTGCTCTCCAGCTGCCCAGCTCCGAAGGCAGCGTCACCACCAGCAGCAACTCAGAAGTAAGGGTAGCAATACCGCAACCCCCCTACAATAACCTTGTGTCTCCCCCACAGCTCCTTTTTGGGTCAGAACCCCACAATTACAACACAGTGAACTTTCAGATTTAAATAGGTGAAATCATGAAATTTATTATAATAAAAATCCTATGACCATGAAATTGATCAAAATGCACTGTGAATTTGGTAGGACCCTAGTTATGTCCTTTGCCCAGACCTTTCTGTAAGAAGTCTCAAAATGGGAAGAGATACATACTGTGCTTCTCTGTCTCCTAGAAGTTTGCACTAGCAGGATAATTTAGTCAAGATGTGGTATTTGGTAGAATAGATGGAGAATGACCTAGGCCTCAAATAGGCACCACTTAATTTGTATGAGACCTACTGCTTGGACATGTAACTATCTCCTTTGACTAGCCAGTACTTGAAAGGAAATGTTTCAAGGTTCAAGTCCACCTGAATACATTATGAACCCACATTTAACCTCTGATGTAACACAATGTGTTGTGATAAGTTAACAGAAAAGGAAAGAGAGAGAGAGAGACAGAACAATTCGATCAACTCTTCTGCATGGAAGTCTACCTGCTTCCTTTTTCATCCCCTTCTTTCTTGGCAGCTCTCATCTGTGTGAACAGGGGCATCATTAGCTGTTCTCAAATGACTAACGGAGGAAAAAATGAGAATTCCTCAGGAGATGCATTGGAATGGTATGAAACCATGGTACTATCTGGAGGAGATAGGAGGGGTGAATATTCTCTGGAAATACTAGATATAAAACTAGGACACAGTGTGTGTCACTGGCCTCAGGAATCATGTAACTGATTCATATTTTTGTCTTTCCTTGAGTTCAATATACAAATGTACTGTTCCTTAGTTACACAAAGATCAAAGAAGAAACATTTAACTGCCTTCCTGTATCGCATCATGAATCACATCATCCAACCAAAGGATATTTAAAGGCATGTACTGTAGGTGTGTTATCAGATGTTGACTATAAGCAGACAGCAAAGGAAATGAACATGTGAAAAATAAAAGTGGAGTTAGTTAGGAAAATCTGTACCACTGGAGACTGTCACTTTCATGATCTTGCTTTTGCTGGTAGTGTTGTATTAACTATAGCAGAGCAGAAAATTTGCAACAGGAAATAGATATTTCATACACAAAGTCAAATTGCATCCAGTGGACTAAAAGAAGACAAAAGAGAGAGACAGAGGAATGGTGAGACTGTATCAGATGGGCAGAAGCTGGAGCAATCGGAAGCTGTATTATGTTGTTAAGAAATTAGCTCTAGAAATAGGAAATTTTAAAGCCAATGCAACATGGCTGAAGAACTAAAACTAATAAAGCCACTGGTACAGAATCAATTTTGCAGAGGTTGAATAGAAACATGTAACCAACTAAAAATATTGATGGATTCATTACCAGCCTTTTAGGACAAAATATTCCATGTCAGTCTTTATTACCATAGACTGTGTTCATCCAAAATTGTTCCCACTGCTGTAAATTCAGCAGATGCTCCATGTCATCTAGGCTATATGGCTACAGAGGGTACTTCCTGTTCTGAATGGATATGTTCCCGCTATATGCCTTTGTTAAGTCTAAGTGCTGATGCGGTCTAAAGGGTTAGAATTTACAACTGAACATTGACTCAATACAGCTTTGAAACTTTACTATGCAGAAAAAAAATGTGGCTTTTCCTTTATTTTGTAGTGGTTTACATTTAACATAGTCTGTACTATATTTGCTTCCTCCCCCCCCCCCTTTGGTCTCTGCTGCCTGATTGCATCCTTCCGGTTACTGTGGTTGACTGGTCAGTTGGTAACTCTGGCATTGGTAACTCTGAGGTTCTACTGTATACAATGGGTTACGAAGACCACAAGCTTTGCTGAACATTTCCTCAAGTGAGCAGAACCATTTCCCCAAACAACTCGTATATTGTCTCTCCTAAGAGAGAGAGAGTAGTTTAGCCTCCATCCCATCCAGTCCATGACATCTTTGCCAACTTCCAGACGGTTCCTCAGAGGCTGGAGCGTTGGGTCACACAGCTGAGGCCAATGGAGGTAGTTAACCAGACCCTTCCAAGTGAAATGATGTGAAATGGGTATCTAGATCAGGGACTATTACTTGATACACAAAACCCTTTCATAGGAATGATGATACATATAGCACTGTAGGTCATCTGCATGACACAGAAATGTGATGAACTATCAAAGCCAGGCTTCCCAGTCCTATAGAAGCACAAGAAAGGCATAGTCAGAAAGAAGACAGACGTTCTCTTTGGTGTCTTGATACTGTAGAAGTGAATTTGCTCTCCCATTTGATGTGTCTTCTATCTGTGCAGTCATCACACAGCTCCTGAATATTATTGTTTGTCTCATAGTTTTGAGTGCTCTTAGGTGCTTCATTGAAACACTCTGATAACACCAAACACTCACTGATATTCACATGATATTATGAATGACTTCATCATTTTCTTGTGGACTTTGGAACAGCAAGAGCTCTGCTAAATTCCCTAGTTTAGGGAGTTTACATTTAACTTAGTAAATGTATGTATAATCTGTCACTCAGGGTGAATGCACAATGAAACACGTGTTCCACATGCTGATAGTGAGAGGATGGAGTTAGGACAGCCAGCTTCAGCAGTGTTACTGACCCTACTCAGTTGATGTGAGCGTGTTCAGTACAAGCCAAGCAGCAAATCTGGATGGAGGACACACATCACCCTGCATTTCCCCCCCCCCCCCCCCCCGCCTACCACACGTATTGTCTCTGTCTTGACAGTAAGCCCTAGGTCCAGAAGACCTAGAGAGATGGAACTCTCTGATTCCTGTTGGAGAGAAGGGGAAACGCCAGCCCGGGCCACCCTCATTCACATGAATAATAATGCTATCTACCCATAATTCCACAGACAAAGTTCTGTTGTTTTCAACTGGAATTCACCTGTTTTGATATGTAAAGGTGACAGATTATTATCTTTATTGTACTTATGAAATCAAGTGGGAATTGTGAAGGACGTGTCCTGGGGCAGGAGTCACCTTGAGCATCAGAGAAATGGACTTTGTTTAGGTAACAAAGTCTTGGGGGGCTCAGCAAAAGGGAGTAAGTTTTGTCCTGGAGTCGAGAAGTGTTTTTCCAAGGATCCATGGTCCAGGACTCTACTTGCACTTTGGTTTCTGTCATCTGGGCTGGACAAGAGCAGAGCTGAATCCACAATGAGGCTGGGCTGGTGTGATGACAGTAAGTAGATCAGAGCAGACCCTTCAGAGGAGTCAGATTGGGCTGGAAATTCTGGTAGAAATTTAGAACTGAGTTTGCAGTGCCCCAAACCAGCTGGCTTTGGGAAGCAGAGTCGAAATCACTGAACTGGGCCAGATAGCTTGCACTGGAGTGGGGATCTGTTGAAGCAGTGCTTTCTGGGTAGACTGGCAGAGGAGACCACTCCTGGATGTCCCTTGATGACCACTAAGAATAACTTGACCTATGGGTGGAGGTTTAGAGGGGGAGGTTTGTGGTGAGATGGAATTCTGAGGCTAAGGGACTTGAACAAGCTTCTGATATATTGACTGGGGTGGTTCCATATCTTATATGCACATCTATCTTAGTGGCTTGCTTCTTCTGACTGCTTTCCCCTTCTCCGTACTGACAACAACATACTTGTGTGCCATGCTCCCAAGGACTCTGCACTGTCTCAATATCCACAAGATCTCTCCCAAAATCTTGGGATATTCTTGTAGTTGGAAACCCACCTCTCCATGTTTCTGCAAGCTATAGCCCAGGATGCGGAATGCCTCGGGATCTTTCCTTCTTGCACTTGTGTGGAACACTTCCAGCTCATGTGAGTGTGAGTTTTCTTTCTCCCTCCTGGAGGGAATTATCTGCATCAATATCTGTCTTTACCATAAGAATTCACTGAGGACTTACTCACTGAAATATATTCAAAGACCATTGAATTATTTTCTGAGAATGTCCTATTCTGTTTTCATTCCATCGACATTTCATTGAAAAGATCAATAGTTAATTACATTAAGTTCAAATCCTTCATTAACCCATTTATAAGCAGCAAACAAATGGTCTCTCTTGAGTATGGCCTAGACTGGGAAAGCAAAACTTGCTGATATTTTGGCAGAAAGCCTTAGAAGAATGGCAGTCAACTGCAGACCTACATCAAGCTACCCTTATGCATCACTACAGTATTCTGTATTATGCTACTATATACAACGCTGGAATGTTCAGAAAGAGGGCATTGTTCTCCTTTTATAGCTGTAATCATCCCAAACTACATTATTCTCATCCTGCAGAAATCCATGGCAGGGTCACCCAAGTGAGCTAAAACATTTAGAGTGTCTGATTTCCCTCCGCCTTCTGCACTCAAAGTGCCAAAGTGAGGAATCAGCCTTGACCATGTCCAGGAGCTTCTCCCCACACTTGCACATGTTGGGACACTTTTGCTGGGATTTCCTCTCTGTTTGTTCTTGGTCCCTTTTACTACTTGCGCCTAATTTTTTAAAAAGCAGTAATGAATACAATCATCAATAATAATAGATTAATTCATATTTCCCAAAACTCAAGAAAAGTGTATAATTGCTTTTTAGGGGAGGTTAAAGGTTAGTCCTTATTCTAACTGTTACCAGTTATGAAAACTTGGCTCTAAGATCATATAAGAGTGGAAATGCAAGTTCAGAAAAGAGAGAAGAGAAAAGTTCTGTTTCTCTGGTAGAAATAAATCTGGCAAAGACATTTGCACTTACTGAATTGTGAGAGGAGTTTTAATTTCTGAATCGTAGCTATGTGAAATGTCCTCTTGTATGCATAATAAATAAATTTCATCTTTAATTGAAAAGAAAACAAAACACCCTAGTTTAAAAAATCCCAAAGACTTTTATTTATCAAAGTGCTGGGCAGCCTTATTCCAGTTCAGTTGCTTGTATCACTCTGAGTAGTGTTTTGCTTTTAGCTCCCATTTTTCATGGGTTTATAATGAAATTTTATAGACAATCACATCAATTCCCACTTGTCTGGAGTAATAGGGAGCAAGTTTCCATATAAGCAACCTTGGTGGATTGTCAGAAGAGAATGCAGCTACCTGATTCATTCATACAGTAGTAGTGCTAATAGTGCTTGAAAATGCAGTTGCATAATTGCACAACGAAGCAGGTCTCTACTTTATTTAAATAAATAAATAAAATTCTGTGCAACCAGACCTCTGTCCCGAGAAGGCAGCAGGGAGTTGGCAGCTTCCAGCTGCTACAAAGTCTGACGATATTGGCCGAGACTTTGGTCCCCAGGGACAGATGTTCAAAGCTGGGCTAGTCAACAGCTGTGAAGTGAATATGCTGAATTCACTGTTACACAAACGTTTTTCAGGTGGGAAAATATGAAACCCTGGCAATGGAAAAAGAGCTGTATGTGTATTTTGCTGGCTTCCTTATTTATTTGGAGAGCTCCTCTCTGCAAGTGAAAGTAACTCCATTATTTCACACTGGGCTATTGGTGATTAAAATAAAATAAAATTGAGTTCCTTAAATCCAGGAGTGTGTCTCTATTAATGACAACTTGACTACATTGGAAAAGTTCTCTTGATATTCCTGATGTAAACATGTTAGGATAATACTGAAATCAGAGACTTAATATTATTTCAGGGGGAGATTTTCAAAAGCACTCAGCATTGGCCTAACAGTATCTCCCACTGAAATCATGTGTTGACTGGCTTCACTGTGAGGCAGAATTCAGTTTAATTCTGAGATCTTTTGAAAATCTTATTGGAAAACGTTAGCATTCACATTTAGATTCAAACAGCACTATAATAGTGTCCACACATTTACCACCATTATTTTCCTTGTGTGAAATCATTGTGACATAGAAGTAGAAACACCTGATCTTTCATCTAAGTTCATGTACTTCTGCTCTCAAGCCTCTTTTGAAGTATGTAAAATGAGCTATTTCATTATGCTTTGAGAACAAAGGTTAATGACTCATGAAGGGGGAAAATCACTACCTACTCTTTCCATGTAAAATATGCAAAATTATGCAGAAACAGCTGACTATTTTCAAATGAATATGGGACTTTAATTCTGGATCTAGTGCTGCCAGATTGATCAGCATTGTCTCCAAAAACACCATTTATAATAAGCCCCATTTTGCTCCTGTTGAATATAATGTGAGAGTTGCTACTGATTTTGGTGGAAGTAAGAGCCAGTCTAGTCTAACTAAATCTGTGTCCAGTAAACGAATGAATGCAATAGGGAGCCATGTTAAATATTGGCCATCATTCCAAAGTGTGAGTGATGGTTTATGGGACTTTGTGGGACAAGCGGCTGTCATTGGGAAGGGAAGAATAGCTGATTGAAGCTCAGTCTGATCAAGACAGAGGTTATACTAAGTGGGGGTAGAGGAGAACACACTGGAGAGTCTGAAGCCAAAGTGCAGCTTCCTTTGGAAGATGCACACCCAGAACTGGTCAATTCAGTGCTCCCAAATTCCTTGCTCACACAAACCTTTCACAGGGCAGCCTCTGTGGGTCACACTTTCTGCCATCTCTGGGTGACAAGGAGACCACCCTACACTGGTGGATAATGACCTGGCCTTAGTTATACACGTGTTTTGGTCATCATGCCTGGCTGCTTACCTGGAGTTGAAGTCATCAGCCCATAGGAAATTGCAACTGGTACTGGATGCTGCAGCAGGTCTCCTCAGAAACATAAGCTATTGCAGGCATATCAAACCTATCTTCCCTTCCTTTCACTGGTTCAAGGTCCTCAATGGCTTGGTCCCAGCATATCTAAAACATGTATCCTAAAGCTCCAGGATGAAGACCATGGTTGACAATTCCACAGCTTAGGCACAACGGGAGTCTCTATAATAAGGATCAGAGAGGTAGCCATGTTAGTCTGGAATAACAGAAGTAACAGAGTCCTGTGACACCTTAAAGACTAACTAAAGTATTGAAGCATAAGCTTTCGTGGGGTAATACCCACTTCGTCGGATGCCATTTCTGTCACTACGTTAGTTAGTCTTTAAGGTGCCACAGGACTCTTTGTTACTTCTATAATAAAGATAAAGCTCGTCTGTGTCAGATACAGAGTTTTTTCTGAGACATTGGAAGAAATTTCTTCAGGAACAAAGGACCATCACAAACTTTGCCACCTTCTTCTGTAAGTGCAAGGCACACTTCTTCAACCTGCCTTCTCTAACGTTAACACTGAGTAGTGTGTATATAGTACCAAAAAAACCCAACCCAAACCCAACACCAGAACAAATAACTCTACACACCATGGAACATGCAACAGTCTGGAAAGGATCAGACCACATGTGACAGATTTTAATTATGGTACTTTATGCATACTGCTACTAGGGTGACCAGGTGTCCCGATTTTATAGGGACAGTCCTGGTTTTGGGGTCTTTTTCTGATATTGGCCTCTATTATCCCCCATCCCAATTTTTCACACTTGCTGTCTGGTCACCCTAACTGCTGCAAGGAGCTCAGATAATACAGTGACAAAAGTGGCACAAGATCAATGTAGAACAGAAGTTAATATCAGAGGGCCTGTTTCTACAAGGTTCTGAGTTCCTGCTATGATTTGGTTTGCAACCTCAATTCCCTTTGACTTCAATGCAACCTGAATTTGCTTAGTCCCTTGCAGGTCTGTGTGGACAATTAAATGGGTCTGGTTTCTCTCTTCCTTGTTCACTAACTTACACCTGTGCAGCATGGGTGTAAAATGATACAGGTTCAGACAAGTCCGATGTAAATGACTACATAAGATGTAAGGCAGGGAAAATTCCTCCTTCATATCTGCTAGCCCATATTTTTATTCCCAAAGGAAAAAAATCACAAAAGGTAATGAGCAAAGTAATTTTGATTTGTATTGAACATGGTCAGTGTCTGATCACGTGATCTAAATCTTCTTCAAGTAACTCCTGATTCATAAAGCAAATCTGTCTCAGTTAGCGTGACTAGATGTCCTGACTTTATAGGGAGAATCCTGATATTTGGGACTTTTTATAGGCACCTATTACTCCCCACCCTGCCCCAATTTTTCATACATGCTATCTGTTCACCCTAGTCTCAGTCCAGGGATTATCTGCCATCATTATATAGTAGCTTTGATACCTCATCAATGCATATTCCTGGAGAAAAATCAACCAATTACTAATTCATATTTCGTATTCTACAGAGAAATACTGCATTGCAGATAAAGTTCTCATCATGATATTTGCTTTCATGAGACAAAGTAATTTAGACAGGCTCTACCAACAAGCTTAGTTCATTTATTATAATCTCTAGAAGCAAAATCGCAACACTGGTATTGTGGGACTGCTTATGGAAAATAACATAGGCCAAGCAGCAGTGACGTATAGGAAATTGCTCTGTGGAATCCTCTAGAGCTACTGTATTTCAACAGTCCGAACAGCTCGATTTGTGTTTCCATGTTAGGTACTTATTAGCAATTCACAGCTTATTTCAGAAAGAGAAGAACCTACTAGCTGATATAAAACATTTTGGTCATGGCAAACTACAACCCCATTCTACTCCCAGTTAATAATTCACCCTGAGAACGTTTGTACAAACTGCCACAGGCTCAGGAACTGTAATTGAATTTGAGGTAGAAAGAGTAAATGGAGGACGTAGGTACAACGAACCAGTGCATCAAATTATGAATACTCTGCATGCAATCTCTTTGAATTTAAAATACATTTTTGGTGTAAAGATTGTACCAGAATGGTTTTCAGTGAAGAAAGCCAAAGAAGTACAACCCAAGCGTATGGACAAGAGACAGAAAACTGGACCTAGCTGCTTGACTCAGTTCCAAGTGTTAGGGGAATATTATGAAACTGTTCATGTTGTTGGGTTGGCTTCTGAGACACTCGGTGCGATGGACCCCTTTCCTTCAAAATGTCCACTGAGGCTTTTCAGGGGTAGGGGAGGAAGTACAGTGGTGGTAGAAGTTGCCAGCATGATTTGCATGATTTGTTTGATTACTAAGAATTTTATGCTGCTCTAACCGGGTTTCATTATTAAACCAAGGATTCTGTTTTAAAAACCCTTTAAAAATTCTCTTTAACACTTCATTACTTTTACTACCCCTGACTATTTAGTTCACTCTGAGCTCTGCACTGTTGTGTGAGAAAAAGCTTTTTTTAACTGCACATATCTTGTCCTAAATTACTGACTTTTATTTTCTATAGTTTAATAAGATACTCCCCAAGATCTCACTAGCTACCAAATTCTGGGACCATGACTTTTTCATTTTAATTTCCAGTAAAGCCCTTTACTCAGAATGATTCCCAACATTCTGGTTGCTTTTCCTTGCCGGTGCTAAGCTTATAGTTTGTTTTTTGCACTTATTTCTGAGCCTAGCTCTTTGCTTGAAAAGCTGTACTCATTAACTACAGTCATTGAAGGATGGCTGCTCTTTACTTTGAATTACTCACATACTCATAACAGACTTTTTTGGGGGGGTAGAGGGCCTCTCAGGAATTTTTTCCAATTTGTTTTTTTTTTCTCCTTTACAACTTTTATTTGCTCTTTATGCTTTTTACATTCACCTCTCCGGGTGGCACATTTTGTTTGTAAAGTTATAGGCAGCAGAAATTATCCTTGTGAAACTGCTGCCTTGATTAAGCTTTCATTGCCCTAGGATGGGGGAAAATAATTACTGTTTTTTCCATGGTTACCAGTGGATCTCATTTTTGAAAACTTCAGGGGCATTCAACAGACCTTTGATGTACTTTGCCAAGGATCCTTTCCCCCCTCTAATACCACTCTTTGAGTTTCATTTTTTACCTGGTCCCAGTCTCCCTAATACTTCTCTGGGGAGTCCATAAGGTCTGCCCTTAGATTTAACCTACTTCTCTAGTGTATTAATAACTTCTTCATGTTTAATCCCTTAATCCCCTCCAATACCATTTACAGTAATGCTACCGGTGACCCTCACACAACAGGGTGCATACATTACCTGCTGCAAATCAGCCATTCCGAGGCTAAACTCTAGTATTTTGGGCTGGCTTTTCAGACCTTGTCCACTCAGTTCCCAAGAACTCAGCTCAACTCCAAACTCATCAGTGACGTTTCTTTATAGGCATACAATCGAACTACACTTAGGTGATCAGGCTCTGGCACTGGGAATGAGCATAGAGGTACCACGCATCCAAAGTTATACAGCAAACTTCTTTACATTTGCACATGACACTGCATATTTACTATACATTGCATCACACACTTTGAGATTGGCTTGGTTAATGTGTAAAACCCAATCCCTGAACCACAGGTCCTCGTAATACCTACTCTTTACTTCATCTTTACATTTCTGATGTATTTTATCCATTACGTAAGAACATGAGAACGGCCATACTGGGTGAGACCAAAATTATCCCCAGTGTCCTGCCTTCCAACAGTGGCCAATGCCAGGTGCCGCAGAGGCAATGAACAGACCAGGGCATCATCAAGTGATCCATCCCCTGTGAACCATTCCCAGCTTCTGGCAAACAGAGACTAGGGACACCATCCCTGCCATCGTGGCTAATAGCCATTGATGGACCTATCCTCCATGAATTTATATAGCTCCTTTTTGAAGCTTCTTGTAGTCCCAGACTTCATAACATCCTCTGGCAAAGAATTCCGCAGGTTGACTGTCCAATATGTGAAGAAATACTTTCTTTTTCTTCATTTTAAACCTGCTACCTATACATTTCATTTGGTGACTCCTAGTTTTCTGTTATGAGAAGGAGTAAATAAAATTTCCTACTTTAGTCAGCCTTTAGGTGCCACAGGACTCTTTGTCACTTCTACTATTCCAGACTAACACAGCTACCTCTCTGATTCTTAAAATTTCCTAATTTGTTTTCTCCCCACCAGTCATGATTTTATAGACTTCAGTCCCAGCTACCCGATTGTTTCAGGCCTCACCACAATAAGGCACAGTGGTCAGATCCAATACAGCTACTCTTGGGCTCAGAGTTGTGTGGCCTAGTAGCCAGAGTCAAAGAAAAGGACTGTTACCCAGGAGTGGGTGGCAGCAGGAGTGGTAGGGGGGCCTCAGCCCCTCCCTCTCCACTGAGTCTCAGCTCAGGGCCCTGTCAATAGTGAGAGTGGTCACCACTCAGTCAGTGGGAAACCTACCGTAACACATTGACTGTCTTTGGGTGCGAGGTACCACTCACTACACACACCCCCGGGCCACTTCCTACCATGAGTCCTGAAGCCGGGGTCAATTCGTCATCAGGATTTACTAGCTTCTTGGTACAAGTAGCTGGTTGGGACTCAACTCCCATCGACTGACTGTGCAGAACCAGTCTCTGGTCTGGGCCTCAGGCTCTCTGATTCCTGCAATTGGAGACTGAAAGGACTCCTGGGTGTCCTTCCTTTGCAGTGGTCAGCCCAGAATGAGCTAGGCTGCTCTCCTTTATACTAGTGCAGCATTTGGAGCATGCCCAGTCTGGTCTAAGGGGTGGGTCTTCTGCCGCCTATAGTGTGGGACTAACCCTTTACTCCCTTGTGCAGTTTATGCACGCCTCGACACAGGGACCAACTTAGCTGATGTAAGTTAGAGTGTCCTAACTCTAGGACTGCTCTAATGCACCTGCCATGCAATAAGGGGAGGAATAAAGGTGGCTCCGAGCCATCTTTGCCTTCTTTGTCCTTCAGATGTGGGGAGTGGAAGCTCAGTGTAACTGAGGCTGTGTCCCTTAAATCTTAAAACACAATACTTTTCAAACCTACAGCATTGTCTTTCGGGGCATTATTTCCTGAACTTTCCTGCTGAGGCTAGCACTGATAAAGTATTTATTTGTCCTTTTGTGAATATTATGAACAACATGCTGCAAATCCTGTTAATCCTACAAGAGTAATATGGATTTTTCCCCCAAAATGTCTCTATAGCATTCTTAAATCTTTGAACTTATGTATATCCCAGTTTTGTTTTATATATCTATATAGATATATAGATATAGATATATATAGATATAGATATATCGATATATAGAGATATATATAGAGAGAGAGAGGGAGAGAGAGAGAGAGAGAGGAGAGAGAGTGTTAGTTGATATATTAGCCTGACAGTAAAATCACATTTAAGCTTTGTGGGATTTGAAATGGGTATGGATACATCCATTATTTATGGAAACAGAAATACAGATTGACCAAGATGACAGTCTCTGCAGAGTAAACAGTTAACTTCTCAGCTTCAGATGCCACTGTCTCGGCAGCAGTACCAGAAGTCTTGCCTAGTCTATCAACACCTCCTAAGAAAAACAAGCTTCATCTGTTGGCTTATGGGGAAAAGGAAGGAACCAGCACTGGAGGAGAGGCAGCCAGATGGTTCTTTCAGAGGGAGAGTGGTTACAAAAAACAACGTGGAACAGGGTGTCCTCGCAAAATGTTTAGTTCTAACAGAAATTATGGGCTTGATGTCAGAGTCAATTAGTGAGATTCGGTCACCTGTGTTTGGTGGCCTGAGAAGTCTCTGAATCTATAAGATTTTTCCATCAGTTGAAGAGAGGCACATATCCACAAAGAGCACCATTTCTAAAAGAGGTGAGCCTCAAAGGATGCTAGACTATTGGAATGAATTGGCAGTAGTTCAGCAAAGTGTGTCAGAAACACGTTACTGAATCAGTAGGTGGTGCACACTCATGTTGACATGCAGTTACAGAGCTAGAAGAATCAATTTTAAGATGAATAGGACAATCTATACAGGTGCAGCACCTCTGCTTAAGATGGACCTTAGGTATGTGCATAAAAATCTAGACATACAATTCAAATTCCCCCCCCATCCGCACATTTGGTTATTTGGATACAAGTGAAGCAAAGTCACAGAGAGCTGGGTGATTGCTCAGCTAAACAGTGATCACAGCTCAAGCTAGAATTCTTCAATAACTGTGCTCCAAAAGGAACTGACAATTGGAGCCCCAGAGGGGAAAAAAACCATGGTGCAGGTTGATGTGCGGTATTGTCTAAGCAAGGGTATTATCATTTATATAGCAGACAGCCTCTATGATCTTGGACAAGTCACTTAGAGCCTGTCCACAGTCACCAGAAAGACTCCCATTGGGGTAGGTCCTATAGCCCTCTATAGCTCACATCTTAGGAGCAGGGGCAGACGGTGAAGTGGCTTGTCCAAGGTCAAACAGCATGGTAGTGTCAAAGATGGTAACAGATCCTAGGTCTCCTGAACCTCAGTCTAAGTTCGACGCCTATCCTCAAGACCACATGGCCTCTCCAGGTACCTAGTGAGAATGACAGTTCCGCTGTTCCTAAAAATATCTGTTGTTGTTTGGCAGTTCTTTACCATCCTGCCACCAGGAGAGGTTTTATCAACTCATTTCTAATACACTGGTTGCGAGTTTCCTTGCAGGTGAGATCAGCAAAGGAGAAATATTTGTGTGTGTGTTTTGTGTTAAGAACTTTTAGTGCCTTAACAAATGGGAACCAATTTCATTTCACTGCTTTCCAATAAAATAATGACGGCAGTAAAAAAATATATGATCATGATAGAGATACCTGAACAAGAAACTGATAATAGTCATTTTAGCTTTTTACACAGTTTGGTTTATGTCCTCCAGATCTTCGACAAGTCTTTGCATTCTCAGAAATATCCAACATAATGAAAAAGGGAAAATCCTCTAAAACCATGTTGGCCACGGCTCGTCTTATGGGTTTCTATTCCTACAGGCTTCTCAAATTTCTATCCTTCATCAACCACCACAGAACATACTGACATCCTCTCAGTAAGTCATCCTTCTGCTCTGTCTAGTGTCCTTGGGGTACTATCCATCAAAACAACACCTTCAGAGGAACAGCAGAGTGTCCGTCTTGGCTACTAACCTGGACGTGGCAGTCACAAAATAAACTCCACTGCCCCTCCCCGCCCAAATTTCTGCTTCTCCTTTAGTGAATGGCTGGTTGAAAGGCAAAGAACAGCAGCTGCTTTAGAGCTGAGAAGCGCTAAGGAACTATCAGCAGGTAGTTCCACCTATCCTGCCTGTCTAATTGTCGCTCTCACCATCTGTTAGCAGGGAAGAGTCACAGCGAAGGGAAATGTCTTCTTATAGCTAGTGCCATTAGACATTTCTCTCACTCAGACCCGTACATACAAACAGCTGTATGTTCCCCTCCCCCCCCCCCCACAGGAAAAAATCCTTTGCTGAGGTCCTTGCTTTCAAACATGCTGAAATGTGCCGTAAGTACAAAGCGGTGCCTCTGTCCTACCCCACAGCACACTGTATGTCATCCGCTGGATGCAGGGGAGAGGATACGTAGTATTATGATTTACTTATTATTACTCTGAATTCACTCTAAGGTGAGTCTGCACACCACACCGCAGTCTGCCACAGCGAGGCTCCGAGCCAGTCTCTATGGTGCTCACAACGGCTGTGTAGGTGTTTGGGCTTTAGACTCTGAAGCCTAGGCAGAGGAGCAGGCTTCAGGGCCCAAACTCTAGCCCGAGCGTGCTACGGAGCTATTTTCTGGGTTCTGGGACTCGCAGCCCTGGGCTGTGTGAAGTGCCCTTAATTCAGCAGTTAAACACTGCGTCTGGCCAGTCTCAACCCAGGCAAGGCTCTGGCCGCAGGGCTTTCTAACTGCAGCGTAGCTAATTGAACTTGGTTGGGAGCCTGGCATCTGAGACCCTATGAGGTGGGGTGGGAGGGTCAGAGACCTCAGGCTCCAGCCTGAGACCAAATGTCTACACACCGCTTTACAGCCCCTTAGCCCAGCGTTAGTTGACTCTGGCCAGCTGTGGGGGCTTAATTGCTGTTTAGCCCTTCCCTCTAGAGACTTCAAACCGGTCAAGGCCCCATGGTGTTAGGTGCTGTACAGATATACAGAAACTCTCTTTATGTTTCTCCTTGCTGCGCTACTTTTAACATTACTTATGGTGATGGGGAAGGCGTAGGCGCTTAAAAATGGGGCCTATTTCTCTGCCCCCGGGCTGGGAGCAGCTCACAATAAAAATCCACATTATCTTCTCAATGTGAATTTCAAACCTATCCATGCCATTTTACCTACAGAATACTTGGCGATGGTTAAGCTCCTGGTGTGGTGGGATTATTCCATTAATAATCCTAACCATCTTGCTGTGCTCCCCACGTCTGTTTGTTGTGTCCACTTGTTCTCTCTTGTTTTATACGTGGACTGTAAATGTTTTGAGGCTGAGACCCACGTTTTTATGATGTGCACACAGTCCTGAAATGGAGTGACCCTGATCCTTGACGTGGTTCCCTCTAGGTGCTAGTGCGGTAGAAATAATGAATAACAATAGTCTTTTCATATATTTGAGAGGGGAAAGAAACACAATAGATCTCCTGAAATGCATAGTGATGTAGGGGACATAGGGCTTTCCATGTCGACTGGTCTTCACTAGGGGGGGAGATCGGCTGTAGCTACGCAAATTCAGCTACGTGAATAACGTAGCTGAATTTGGTGTATCTACAGCTGATGTACCTGCTGTCCTCACGGCGGTGGCAGTGGGCAGCATGGTCCCCCATCGACTCCAGCTTGCGCCTTTTGGCGAGCTGGGCTTCCGGAGTCGATGGGGGAGCCGTTGGCAATCGATTTATCGCGTCTTGACGAGATGTGATAAATCGATCGCCCAAAGATCGATCCCTCCCTGCTCTAGGGAAGACAAGCCCACAGGTTCTGTCATGCTCTGGTAATGATGTTTCACACTTTGATCTGAAGCGGTTACTTTGTGATAAGAATTTCAGTACAAAACAGTTCCTCAGCATTTCTTTAGATAGAGTGGAACCCCGCTATAACGCGCCCCGTGATAACACGAATTAGGAAATAGCGCGATCAGAAGTTGGCTCCCCTTTTTGGGTCTGGGGATGCTGGCTCCCATGAACCAAAAAATTGGATCACAGAAAATGTGGGATCGCATTATATCAGGGTTACCATTTAAAGCCAGTCAGAGGCTGAGTGCCAGGGACAGCGGCAAGAACCCTGAGGGCACGCCGGGGCTGCAGGGTGAGCCCCGGGTGAGTAGGAGCTGAGCACCGGGGACTCTCGGAGTATTATCAAGGCTCTTGAATAGCACAAAGCCCTATAAAATTGATTATGAAGCCTTTGCAGAGCACAAAAGTAGGCGTTAGAGGGTAGAGAGAAATCCTGTGGGTGAAGTCTGTCAGTTAGAAGAGCATAGAACTAGAACTGAAATGCTGGGTTCTCTCTGGGTTCTAGAAAATAGATCAACTAGTGTTCAGTATAAGAGTTATATAAGTTCCATTAATACGGGAGGCAGTAGGGTACAGCGGGGACCGTGTGGGACAGGGTTCCGTTGCCAACCCCACCACTGACCTTTTGGGTGACACTGGGCAAGTAACTTCACCTCAGCAGCCATGATGGGTCATCCACCAAGGAGAAGAAGTTGGATTTCAAATCAATCATGTTAGATCTAGCCAGCCAGTTTGTAAAATGGTGCCAATTACACATGCTCTATGGATTGCTACTGCCAACCCCAACTAATGGGACAAGGCAAAGCAAGCCTTAGTCCCACTGATCATTATTTTATTTATTATTAATTCAGGTCAACCTCAGTCTAGTAAATGCCCTCTCTTTATTCTTGCCTAGAACTCTTCATAACTCAACTTAGCCAAAACATTATTTTATAAGGTCATGAAAACAGGGTACTGTTCTTGTTTAGAAAAGATAATGCAGCCCAGAGCTGGCTTAGTAGCAGAATATCCTTTCATCCCTTCTCAAGTAAATTACACTCATTCCAGTCTGCCAGCATGTCTTTGTGCCTACTCATAAATTGGCCAGATTGTTACATGAGATAATGAATGTCAGATGAGCACATGAGAGTGCCAGCTCTTTTGTAGAAAGTGTTCGCAATACCAATTAGATCATGAATGTTGGATGAATTCAACTGCCCAAATACAAGCTGACTGTAAAAATAAAAACTAAGATATGACTTAGGAAAACAATATATTACATGCTGTTAGCTTATTGTTTCTTAAAGGAACAAATTCTGGAATGTGTGTGCTGAATGAAGCAGGGGTCCTGTGGAAAAAAGTAGCATGATAATTTATTTAAAGACTATCTCAGAATGCATGTGCATAAGGAAGCCAAATTAAAATGGAGTGAACAACCCTTAAAGTGGTATTTCCTAACTTTTGAATGCTTGACATTGCAAACAAAACCTTTTTTTAACATAACATTATTTAATACACTAGTGTGTGTATATTATATGTCACTGAGACTTTCAGGTGAGAGTGTGTGAATGTGAGTGTGTGTGTGTATACATATTTATAGGTTCAAGAATAGCAGCCGTGTTAGTCTGTATCCATAAGGAAAGCGAGGAATACTTATAGCACCTTAGAGACTAACTAGTTTATTTCAGCATAAGCTTTCGTGGGCTATAGCTCACTTCATCGGCTGCATAGAATGGAACAGAAGTAAGATGCATTTATACACACAGAAAGAAAAAGAAAAAAAATTGTACATTAGCATACCAATTCTAAGAGGGCTGTTAAATGTAGATGGGCCATTATCAATATACAATTAACCAGAGGCCAAACAGGACTTGCGAATGGTTCTCTCATTACACTAATTGATTGCATTTCCTGAGTTAATTTACTTGACACAGAAATCCATTTCAAAAGGTATTTTTTTCTCCTGCTGATAATGATACCCTTCTGCGCACCCCCGCCCTGCTGCTGCCAGGGCTGGGTAGCTGCTTCTTTTTGCCCCCGCCATCGGTGGTGGCGGGGGTGGGTGGGTCTCTGTCCCTTTTGCTCCCCCCCCCAGTTGCTGACAGGGGAGAGGGGCAATAGGAACAGCTAACGGGGGAGGAGTGCGACTGCTGAGTCCCTAGCCATGCCCCTTCCATCAGAGGCCGCGCCCCTTCGGGGAAGTTGTGCACCCCCCACCCGTACCGGTAAATGACAAATTTTACTTTCACCCCTGTTTAAAACCCATGGTAGTGAGTCCCCAAGCCTTTGTCTGTGGTGCTTAAACAGCAGTGTAGACGTATCTTGAATTGGAGCCCACTCTCCTCCCTGGGCCTGAGATCCCGAACCCAAAGATTACACAGCTATTTTAGCACCACAGCACAAGTCTGAGTTGGACTCACTGACATGGATTTTAAAATGCAATGTTGAGGTGCCCTCTGAGGTCAAACCCTTAGCTGGTGTAAGTTAGTGTAGCTCCAACTGATTTCAACGTTATCAATTTGCAACACTTTTAGGATCTGGCCCATTGTATAAAGTCAGGAAAGAGAATGCAACATGAAGTGGATTTTTGAAACACTGCAAGTCATTGATATTTGTCCCATAGGGCCGCTGGACTTGTAAAGTGATAGTACAGCAGCCACCAATAGAACTTGCTAATTGTCGTATATAACACCTTAAACACTACATAACTTTATGTCAATATTTGTCATGTTTAAGATATTTTAGGTAGGAAAGGTCAAGGCTAATGCTACAGATACCAAGACAACGTCATCTCTTTAAGGTAGACTGGACAAGTTTTTAAGGGGAGATACTGTCCAATACTCTTAATACTGTACTTTTTGAATATGCTGTGCTTTATGTTGGCAGAAGTACATAAGGGATCTGTACTTTAACACCATCCGAGGACAGCAATTTTTGAATTGTACATGCACAGCTATGACACCAATGCACCAATATCTATCAGACAAAAGGTTTAAATGCAGAAAAAAAAACTGTCGTAGTTGAAGATGGTCTGATTTAGTGCCGCTAGCTTTGGAAAATTAGCCATTGCATTTTGTAGCCTTGTTGTTTCAATCTATAAGAGGGCAAAGACAAAAGTATATAATTCTATAAAAAAGTTGTGGTAGAGGATGGGGCAGTGTGAAGGAGCTTGTACTTCCACTGATGATGCGGCACCTGATGAGTGGATAACAAAGATTTTCACTTCACAATGCTGCCATGCTAAATTCACTTCAAAAGCAAAATAAACAAACACCCAAATTTGGCTTCAATTTAATTTTAATGTCAATTGGTACTGAAAGAAAATACTCAGATTATTCACTCACCCACAGCTGATGCATCATGTTGGGTTGCAATGGTCATGTTTTATTATACGATAATTGGCAAAGTCTGAGCCTGAGGCTTAACATCTCCGAATTCAGAAAATCAACAAAAGAAACTAAAAGAGCAGGGTAAAATATAGCACTGGTAGAAAAATGTCTCTTGCAGTTGTGGTTGACAGAGAATTTGTTTTTTGACAAAACAAGGCTTTTCACAACACTGCTTTCCTCGGGAATTTTTTATTTTCATTGAAACATCAAAATCAGAAAGCTGAACCATTTCTCTTTGGATATGCCACCACCATGCCTCATAGGAGTTGCTGATCAGGTGTAATATCAGCATTTTTCTCTATAGGCCAGGCTCCTTAGCTGGACTCTTATGATAAACTTGACTAGAGACTCTGGTCTCCTATGATACACTATAGCTATGTGGATTCCATGATTCACTGCTTCTTCTCACCAATAGGAGAGACTGTGGTGTATCATGGGTAGTCTAATCAGGGAGCCTGGCCACAGAGAAGAATAGGAGCATGAGGCATCCGTATCATAGCTACCAGGTGACACTAAGGCACAATTTCTAGGATGAAACATTTTGATTTATGATCAAAATATTTGTTTCTTGAAAATTTGAAATTTTCTATTGGGAAAAAATGTGTTTTTTCCAGCAAGCTCTAGTAAAGTATGTTGATACCAATGGAAATTCGAATATAATAATTATTAATTGAGATAACCTTTTGGATCTAATGTGGAGGTCTTTGTTCTTTTTTTTTTTAAAAAAATGTTATTTCTTACTTTGGACACGTGTGTGTATGTGTGTGTGGGAAAACAACACAAGCCAGACTATAATGAAAACTGATTAAGGCCCCATTTCAGCAAATTACTTATTCATATGCTTAACTTGAAGTAGATCCCATTGAATTTAATGAGAGTAAAGTATGTGCTTCAAGTTAAGAAATTTACTTTGCTGAATAGCACAGGGGTGCAATTTAGAGCATGTTAAAGTGCTTTGCAGAACTGAGGCTAACTGACCGGGTTGGGGAAATTAAATTGACTATATACAAAGTGCTGCCAAAGTGCTCGGACTGAAACCTAGAGATAGGCTGATCATACGTCCCGTTTTTAACGGGACAGTCCCGTTTTTTTAATGTTTTTTAACCGTCCCATCTTTTTGTCCAAAATATCAATTTTGTCCCATTTTTGGGGTAGGACTCATAAAACAGGACTCATAAAACGTCCCCCCCCCCGCCGCCGCCGCCGCCGCCGCCGCCGGCGCGCTCGGCCCCCGGCTGCGGCTCCGGACAGCTCCGATCTGCCGCCTCCTCCAGCCCACCGCCTGCTGCCGCCTCCTCCTCTCTATTCCTCCTTCCCTCCTTCCCTCCATCCCTACCTTCTCTCCATCCCCCTTCTCCATCCCTCCCTTCCTCCCTGCTCTCTCCCTCCGTCCACTGCCTCCTCTCGCTCCCTCCATCCCTTCTCTCTATCCCCTTCTCCATCCCTCCATCCCTTCCTTCCTCCCTTCTCTCTATCCCTCCATCCCTCTCTTCCTTCTCTCCATCCCTCCCTTCCTCCCTTCTCTCTCTCCCTCCGTCCACTGCCTCCTCTTCCATCTCCCTTCTCTCCATCCCTCCTTCTCGCTGTCCCTTGCCTCCTCCATCCCCCCTGCTCCCTACCCCCATCTCTTCTCTCATCCATCCATCCTCTCCCTTCTCACCTTCGTGCCTTCTCTCCCTCCGTCTCCTCCATCCTCTTCATCCCTCATCCCCCCTTCTCTCTCTCCCTCCATCCTCTTCATCCCCCATCCCTGTTCTGCTTATTCCTCCATCCATCCCCCCGACCCCCCTCTTCCTTCCCCCGCCCAGCGCTGGGGGGCCCAGGTGGGGCCATGCTCCCCCCCCCCATCCCGTTTTTGCCATCCCAATGTCCCGTTTTTGTCTAAAGGAAATATGGTCAGCCTACCTAGAGACCACTCCAACTGCCCCACTCTGCCCCACTCCAGCAACACAAAGCAGCGGAAAGCCCATCTTAAGAGGTTGTTTATGGTGGGTTTAGAGCTTCTTTGTACATACAGCTGAATCTGACCCAATGTGTGTTCCATTATAATCATCACAGGTGTTATGTGTAGATTCAGGGTTTGTTTTTTTTCCTCCCCCAGTTGTATTTGGGTGGATACAAACAACGTAACTTGGTAAATATATTATTCAACATGAGCTGTGGCTGTCGCTGAGGAGGTTGAGGAAAAGAAGCACTGCTTTGCTGTTCAACTGAAGGGGTAATCAGAGGCTCAAGGGTGTCTGAAGAAACAAAATGCAAAAGAAATTACATCTTCCACATTTATTAATTAAACATGATATTGTCTGCACATTCATAGGCCATATGACATAAAATGGCTCATAAAATAAGGGGCAATGTGGTATAATTGTACACTGCAGCAGCACTGGTAGAGAGGGCGTAAATTAAATACAGAAAATCATAATTGGATTGTACTGTAGATGGTGCAGTGACTTTAAAACTGATTTTTCAAAAGTGCTATCCCTTAACACTCTCTCTCCTACTTTTCCATTTAACATCCACTGTCAAGGAACTCTAAATTAGCCAGTCATTGCCTGACTGTTCTCTGCCTTCCTTCATGATACAGAGCCAAATCCTCACCCCACTGAACCAGCATTTTGCCCCTATGTTGAAGGGATTCAGGATTCAGCCCACAGCAGATGATAAGAAGATTATCTGGTTTCGGCTCTTTTCAAAAGAGTAGTGGCGTTAACTACACTCCTAGATGAATTCTGTCTGGGGGTATTTGTTATGCTTACTAAAACTCCACCAGTAGTTTCAGCTGCATATGGTGTTTTTCTTTTCTTGTATTAAACTAATTGCGTGGTTAAGCATCTATTACATGAGAGAGTCGAAGTGTGTGAAATGAGTCACATGGCTGCATGCATATTTTGTATTCATCATCTACCTATCAGTCAGTTCTCTGGCCTGAGGGCAGATTTCTATGGGATCTGCGCTGGTTTCATTTGGTAGATCCCCTTATAGCAATATGCCATGCTCAGGTGTCAAATAGCTTGGATACCAATGAGTCAACAAAACCACGCAGTCAACTGCAGGCCCTGGTAGAGTTCATAGGATCATTCTAGCAATACTGCAAAGGCATTCATTCCATGACATTGTGTTGAATAAAATTGTTCATTACCCAACAAGCATTCTTGTGCTTTGTTCTATGTGGGTTCTGGTCTCTCAGCTCTCCTCTTAAATGGAACTGGACTGGGATTTTTGCCAACATATTTGTGTCATGAAGAACTATCGCTTTGTTGAAACTGAGATTTGAGGGTGGGTGTGAATGATTTTGACACATTTCTTAACTAGAAAATTTTTGAAAAAGTTTTGAAATTGTTAAAATGGGATGTGAACATTTTCTAAATGAAAAATTCTGTTTGTCTAGTTCAAAATGACTTTTAATTTTGAAAAGTGAGTTACTTAGATTTAAACCATTCTTTATTTCTAAAGTATTTATTTTCTCTAAGTCAGAGGTTTAGATTCAGTTGAACTGAATTTTCTTTTAGATTTTTGAGATTTCAGTGTTTGGTCTCAATTCGGGACAGGACAATTTTGCATTTTGCTTACACTTCAGGGAGAACAGTTTGGTGTCCAGACTCCACTATTGAAATCCATGGAAGTTGTGCAATTGAATTCAATGGGTGCAGGATGGAGCCAGCCCATGGGAAAAGCTCCATTAACCTCTATGGAGTTGCTCCAGTAGGAGAGGAAAATATGGTACATAATTTATCAAAGTTGATCTTTTCAATGGGAACTTGTCTCTTAATTTCTTTAGTCGCCTTTGAAAATCAAAGACTCAAACTGTATAAAGTTATTTCAATTTATAGTGAAGGCTAATGCAATTCATTGTTTTCAACACACCATTAGCTACTCTCCAGTACTCGCATACTACAAAATCTGGACATTTTTATAAAGCACTATTCAATGTTATGAATTTCTTTTTGGATAAATATAATTCTTCCAGTTGGCAAATATTTGAATAATTTCTTCTTTGGGGACAAGGTGAGCTTTAAAAACAGCAGAGGTAGCTGAATTCATGTCCTATGCTTAGGCACAGGCATGTCTTACGAACCATGTTGCCATTTTAAATTTACCAAAGATCAGTTCTTGGATGCCCGCATTTTAAAACGTGAGACAAACAATAGGGAATTTGAAATATTGTGTACACTTTTGTTCAGCTTATGTAATGATTTGTTAGATGTATGTATTTCAGTGTGTGATGTATTGTAGGTAAATATTCTGAATACCAGGAGCATAAAAATACAAAATCTGTTGCTGTATGTCTGGAGATTAAATACGATCCCATATCTGAAGTACTAGACATTTTTAATCTACAGCCCACTTCTTTGTTTTTTTTCCCCAATATCCCCAAACTCCTAGCTGGGATATTGATTTGTGCTTGTTATCTTGATTTTTGGTCATAACAGCATCACATGATACTGCTTAGGAGGATGACACAAAGCTTGCCTTTGTGTCCACTCAGTTCATGGCCTTCTATACTCTGTGATGTCTCCCAGCATAATTTGGAACAGACTAATGGCTACTCTACTTTGCATGGGTACCAGTAGTCCCACGGGACCTCTCTGGCAGCTGGGGATCAGCACTAATGAGTTACTCTTTCTGATTTTCTTTTCTTTACCTACCAGCCAGTAATCTTTTTTTTTCCTAACTTTTCTCATGATCGAGGGGCCAATCCTACAAAGGTTTACTATCAAGTGTAAACACTTCAAACCCACTGAAATAAATGCCAGGCTTTGCACTGACTTTCATGGGCTTTGGACCACAGCCTGAGGTTACTAGCTTTTGTAGGTCTGGCCCCTATGTAGTCTTTGACTATCTTCTGTTGGAAAAGAAATAGGAAATTATTTGCCAAAAAGTAATCCCCAAAAAGCTAATATTCATCCTCGCTGCATGATACTGCTAAACTTTGTGTGTCTGAAATGATGTGTTGACTAACTGAAACAATTTTCCCCAAAAAATTCATCTAATAGGCAATGTCTAATTTGTTTTTTTTCCCCATTCCAATTTGGAATTGAAAGAGATTTCAAAGTGTTGGAACCTCTGTTCCTCTAAAATTCAATGTTTCAACCAGCTCTAGCATGGACATTCCTTTGTGGTGGGGGAATAGGGACACTGTCCAGCCTCCTTGACTAAAATTGCCCTTCACATCCAGCATGCTGCATGAAAACTGGTTATTATTCTCTATCTGCATTTCAGGGTGTAAGAGTGTCACCCCCCTTCTCTGAACCCTGGGTATAGAGAAGGGACTCTTCTATGCTAGGCCAAATAACTCCAAGCTGCTTTTCAGCCTAAGTTATTCTCCACACCCCCAATCCCCCACACTCTACCAGCTGGGAAATTGGGGTTACCCAAGCTGCCACCATCCGAGTAAATCTCCAAGGCCCTGGAGAGGGGGTACCCGGACTCCCCCAAACCCCGCTGATTCTCTCCCTGAGAAAAAGGGACCCTCACGCTGTTTCATCCTCCCTGATAGCCCAAGGCAATATTGCTACAGCACTTCGGTCTCACACTCTCTGTGAGATTCCCAGCTTCAAGGCTCAGATTACCTTACTAGAATTACCAGACAGTTCTTATAGATATAAAAAGTTTAATAAAGAAAAGAGCAAGCATACAATTAAGACACGACACTGGTATAGAATGTTCTAACCTCAATCTTCTTGCATAACCCAACTTCTCCCCCCCCCCCTTCTTCCCCTCTGCTAACTACACAGACAGAGACACCAAGGATCGAATGCAAGCTTATGCAGGATACAATTCTGACTTACAGTTTTAGCTAGTTATGAAGACATACAGTGAAAGGACAAGGTTGGAGGTCCATAACTGGACAAGAGGTCTGAGTCAATCCAAAGCCCAGATTGAACTGAACTCAACTTCCTGGTCTCGTTGTGTCTAGTCAGACTCTTCTGACGACACTCTCTCTCTCCTCCCTGAGTTAACCCTTAACAGGCAACCCAATTTCCTAACCCTCTCCACACTTATGACACAGGGGGATTCTGCATTTTAGTTTTTGTTTTCTAACATGCACCAGTAATGGCTGTGAAACAGTTTGTTTTAATCTTTGGGAGTAATTTCTGGGAAAAGATCACCTTTCAGTGTAGACATTTTGCATGCTTGTTCTTAGTCCAAAGACAAACTTTCCTGTTGGTTGAAAATTTAAAGAAAATCCTTTCACCCATTTTTGAGTTTGTGTTAGGCAAAGACATTATTCCATCTATATAATAATATTGGCACATTTCCTACTCATACAATTAACTTACAAAGAGGCAGGTTTTGGGACTTGAATATTGACATGTAAATGGTACTGGGTCCAACAGGAATAGATCCTTGACAAATGGCTTGCGTCTCCTTTGCCTTGCACCATGTGTGGTCAATAATCATTTGTTACAGCCTGTTTCAGTTTCCATTGATTTCAATGGAAGCTAAATCAGGGCCTTACAATAGCATGAGTGCAAAGTGGACATGAAAATGCTATCTGATAAGGTTTTATGTTGACTTTGCACAGGTGCAAATGGCTATACAAAGTTCAAGGCTGTGAAGAATCAGAACCTGTCTCCAGTGGAGGTGTTTGAGAAAGAGGACAGGAAGCTCATTTGCATGGGCTTCTTCCCAGAGAATCTCAGTGCTTCCCAACCAGACTGTCTTCCATGCAGACTGAAACCTAATATAACATCTTTTTTTCATGAGATTACAAGTTTGGCTGATAAAATTAATAGTACTTACGTAGTATACTTAAACTTCAGTAAGGCATTTGACTTGGTACCATGTGACAGTCTGATTTAAAAAGCTAAGAATGGTATAAAATTAACATGGCACACATTTAATGGGTTAAAAACTGGCTGATTAATTGGTCTAAAAATATAATTGTAAAGGAGGAATCATCATCAAGTAGGTATGTTCCTGGTGGGGTCCCACAGGGATCAGTTTTTGGCCCTATGCTTTGTAATGTTTTTATCAATGGAAGAAAACATAAAAGCATCTCTGATAAAGTTTTCAGATGACACAAAAATTGGGGAAATGGTAAATAGTGAAGAAGACAGATCAATGATATAGTGCAGTCTGGATCAGGTGGTAAACTAGGCACAATCAGTATGATCTTTAATATGGCTAAGTGAAAATGTGTACATCTACAAGCAAAGAAAGTCGTCTATACTTACAGGATAGGGGACTGTATCCAGGGAAGCAGTGAGTTGGGGAAAAGATTTGGTGGTCATGGTGGATAATGAGGTGAAGATGAGTTCCCAATGTGATGCTGTGGCAAAAAGGTCTAATTCAATTCTTGGCCACATAAACAGGGAAATCTTGAATAGGATTAGAGAAGATATTTTACATCATTCTATATATGGCACTGGAGCACTCACTGCTAGAATGCTGTGTCCAGTTCTGGTGTTCAGAATTCAAGAAGGATGTTGATAAATTGGAGAGAATTCAGCAGAGTCATGAGAATGATTGAAGGATTAGAAAACATGCCTTATGGGAAGAGACTTCAGGAGCTAAATCTACTTAGCTTTACAAAGAGAAGGCCAATAAGTAACTTGATTACAGTCCATAAATATCTATATGGGGAACAAGTATTTCAAAATGGAGTCTTCAGTCTAGCAGTGACAAATATAACACACTCCAATGGTTGGAAGTTGATGCTTGACAAATTCAGATTGGAAATAAGATACATTTTTAACATTGAGGTAATTAACCACTGGAGTAATTTACCAAGATTTGTGGTGGATTTTCCATGAGTGGTAATTTTAAAATAAAGATTACATGTTTTTTTCTATAAAATAGGCACTAGATATTTTTGATGATTGTTTTGGCCTGTGTTATACAGGAGGTCTGGCTGGAATAGGTGATTACAAATTATGTCAGAAGAGAACTTGGCCTGAAAACCAGAAGTTCACCAGAATAAACTTTTTGAACTCATAGGGAATTCATAGATTTGATATTCAAATGGACAACTCTTGCAGTGATTCATCTGAAAGCCAACATTTATTAACTATTATTAGCATTAAAATATCATTGTTATCTTTAATGTGAAATGAATATTTTTTTCATGTAACAATGTGGACTGCTTTTAGCTGGTCGTAAAACATTTTTAAATAGTAACAGAAAGCACGATTTTTATGAGATCGCTAGCAAAACTTACAGATTCAGTTGAAGTTATAAAAAAATTCATTATACTTTAAAGGGCTTTCTAACATTTTCATTTATGTTTAGATGTACTAGCTTAACTCCAGTAATTAATAACATACAATAGCCTCTGTTACAGTTATTATTGTTAGCATAGTCAAGAGCTAAAATGTATGCAAACGTAAGGATAAAACAACAATAAATGCTTTTAATTAGCCTCTAACACTTAGAGATAATGGGATAAATAATCCATTGTGGATAAGGTGTGAGAGAGAAGGTCTTTGATATGAATATGCTTGTTGCTTAGGAAACTTGTTATAGTTTGCATAGCAAATATGTTTTGGCTGAATACTGCTTGTATAGTCTTTGAAGTGTTTATCTCCCTAAGGTCTTTTGGCCACAACTTTAATTTAATTCGAACTCTTCACCTGGTTTTGGATATTGCTTATGGAAGAATCTCAGACAAACTTAGGGCATCTCTACATAGAGACTTAGTGTGTGACAAGGTTAAGTCCACAGCACACCAGTTTTCTGGGTACTAAAGCTCCATTATGTGTTTCGATATAGTGCTGCTGGGATTATAGACTCATGTAACACACAGGAACTTGAATTCATCCAAAACTCTGAAAGAAAAATTCTGGTTTGTGGTTCCACTTAACGGGTTGAGTTGGCAGCATTCCCAGGTGGTAAGGTTGCCCAACATTTTTCATTACAACACCAACCAGAACTGGTTAAATTAATGGATCCTCCATTTTTGAGGTCACAGGGGGAATTCTAGCAGCAATGGAGAGGTATGCAGTTATAATGTAATTCAACATGAATCCTCAGAATCTGCTTGCGAAAGCTAAGTACCCTCCCCTGCTTCTATTACTCCTGTTCCTGACAGGGATGATTGCAAGGGCAGCGATGGGTATGGAAGGCCTATCACTGACTGGACTATGGGCACATAATGCTGCTTTGAAAGCAGCATTGGTTGGTGGTTGTTTTGGAGATACCATCGTTTTCTCCATGCCTGTTGCACATTACTGGAAGATGGGGTCACTAAGACTGGAAACTCTTTGGGACAAGGATTGTCTCCATCTTCATTCACGTACAATGTCCGGCACAGTGTGGCCCAGATTCCTAATTTGGGCCATCTAGTTGCTACTGCAATACAAATGATATCACTAATGGTGACATAAAATAGAGTTAAAGGGAATACTGGAAGGTTAGCAACAAATAGCTACATTTCACTTGGTCATACAGTTTTGTTTGAGGGAACTTTTTTAAAAAAGTCTAATCTTCGTACAGTTAAGGTCAGTCAGGATCAGGACTTCATTGTGCTAGGTGTTGTACAAAGACATGGACCCTTTCCCAAAGACTCTAAGGACTAGATCCTACAGGTGGAACCCTACAGCAGGCAATTACACCTGCAATGAGCCATATTGACCACAAGGGTTTATGGGCATGGATCAGATTGGAGGACTGGGACCGTAGAGCCTCTGCATTGCAAGTACACTGCAACTTTTTTCATATAACCTCTGCTGCTTTTAACGACAGATGTGGACGGAGGGTCACCAACTTCTAAAGAGTCGTATACTTCCTAACGGGTTATTGATGCCTTGGGTGGGTCTGAGGGTGAGCTCTTAGTCCCTATAAAAATACTCCAAATGGCTAATGTAATACATAGCCTCTGACAACCAAACTCCTACCATTTGCCTTCTTGTGGTGGAGATGTTCCACATGAAAATTGGGGGCATGAAATGCTAGTGTATGGTGTCCTAAAACCAGAGTGCTTAGGGCAGGAAACTGATCTAGGAAAAGGAAAGCTCTGAATTAAATGTTCTTGTGATATGAGAAAAAAAATAGATTACTGGGCAGCAGAAGTATTCTTATGAGCTTTGAAGAGACACCAGAAACCTTGTACACACTCCTGAGAACCAAATGGAGGGGGAACTACCTATGTAGGAGGAAGTGGCACCAGGCAGTGGGTTCTTCCTTCTGGAGACCTAGATTATGGTGCTAGGTGATAAGCTGGATCTCTGTTCTTTTCCAGGTTGCCCTTAAAAGGGCAAACGTAGTTACCAGTTTTAAGGGGTGACTAGTCTGACTTAGCATATCGTCCCACCAGGGAATCTCACGAACGATACGGTGGATGGAGTGGATTTGGACCAGCAAGTGTGGAAAAGACTGTTCCAGCAACCCAACTGCAGCTAGCTGTAAAAAGGGAAAGAAAAAGGTCAATCTGATCTGCGCATCAAGGCTTGTTTATTTGATAATCAACTACATTTAAATGAACATTTATCAGGAGAAGCAAATGAGATTTCCTTGCTGTTGAAGTATCATCCATACCAATTAGACAAAATCACCAGCCTGTGATAGTCAAAAATTCAGAAGCCAGAGAAAATGAAATAAATCAATAATTGGGAAAGCAGTCACATTTTCAGCTGTTTCAATCCATCGAATATTGTGCCCCTCTGGACTTGTTGCTTCATGAGAATTTAACCTGTGTAATTCATACACTGCCATAATAAGGTTGACCGCTTTACAGGAAAAGGTTGAAAAGGAAAATACCAAGTAGAATATTGGGTTTTTCATCCCGTCTATTTGAAAAATAATGCATTTTTCAGAAATGAACTCGTGGGCTACTTGTAACAACACTGCCAATTCCTTTGACAGCAACACTTTCAGACTGGTCAATAAGAACAATTCCATACATAGCATTAGATCCGTAGTGGACCTGCCCTGTTTTAATGCATTACAGCTCCTTTAGGTGTATCAGGGCTGATTCTTACACTGATCCACAGGCTCAGATCTATGAACGACAATAAGTACAATGGGAGAGAACACCCTTTAGTAAATGGATGGAAGGATACATTTTACACATTTTGTTTAGAAAGTTTGCAAGTAGTTTAATCTTTCCATAAGTCTTTTTCCATGGTCCTAGCCCATGGGGAAACTTTGAAAGACAATTCTGAAGCATAATTGATATGAAATTTTGCCTGCTTTTCCACCTCCAATGGAGCATAACAATTAGAAATATTTTGAGGGGTCTACATAATAAGATGAAACAAGATAACATTCACTGTGACCGGTGAACTCAGTTGACAAATCATAAAAGTAACTGAAAACAAAAATTTTTATTAGGGCTGTCAAGCAATTAAAAAAATAAATCATGATTAATTGTGCGATTTAAAAAATTAATCGTGATTAATCGTGCTTTTAAACAATAAGAAGTACCATTTATTTTAATTTTTTTTGGATGTTTACTACATTTTCAAATGTATTAATTTCAGTTACAACACGGAACACAAAGTGTGCAGTGCTCACTTTATATTTATTTTTGATTACAAATATTTGCACTGTAAAAACAAATTGTGTAAGTTGAACTTAGAAATGTAGAATTATGTAAAAAAACAACTGCATTCAAAAATAAAACAATGTAAAACTTTAGAGCCCTCAAGTCCACTCAGTCCTACTTCTTGTTCAACCAGTGTGAGATTTAATTCTCACTAAGGTTTGAGAATCTGAAGTACTTTTCAAAATCCGATAGGGATGAGGTGTGGAAAATGCTTTCAGAAGTCTTAAGAGAGCAACACTGATGTGGAAACTACAGAGCCTGAACGACCAAACAAAGAAAATCAACCTTCTGCTGGTGGCATCTGACTCATATAATGAAAATGAATATGTATCAGTGCACACTGCTTTGGATTGCTATTAAGCAGAACCCATCAGCAGAATGGAAGCATGTCCTCTGGAATGGTGGCCTAAGCATGAATGTTTAGCATGTCTGGCACATAAATTCCTTGCAACACTGGCTGAAAAAGTCCCTTGCAAATGCCTGTTCTCACTTTCTGGTGACATTGCAGATAAGAAGCAGGCAGAAGTATCGCCTGTAAATGTAAGCAAACTTGTTTGTCCTAGCGATTGGTAGAATAAGAAGTAGGACTGAGTAGACTTGTAGGCTCTAAAGTTTTACAGTTTTGTTTATAACTGCAGTTACGTAACCAAAAATATCTGCATTTGTAAGTCACACTTTCACGATAAAGAGATTGCACTACAATACTTTTATGAGGTGAATTGAAAAATACTATTTATTTTATCATTTTTACAGTGCATATATTTGTAATCAAAACTAATAATATAAAGTGAGCACTGTTCACTTTGTATTCTGTGTTGTAATTGAAATCAATATTGAAAATGTAGAAAAACATCCAAAAATATTTAATAAATTTCAATTGATATTCTATTGTTATAAGTGTGATTAATTGCAGTTAATTGTTTTAATCATGATTTTTTTTGAGTTAATCACATGAGTTAACTGCGGTTAATTGACAGCTCAAATTTTTACATAGCTTCCTCACTATAGAATGTATCTACAACCTTTTGCAAAATGAATGAAGAAAATGAAAATTATTTATGACCATAAAAAGCATTCTATATAGATCCTGCTGCTTTTAATTTCAAAGAGGCTGAGCAAATCAGTCACAGCACACATCGAATGTTCCCGGTCCAGCAATCAACTGATTTAAATTCAGCTGTAAAATGCCTTAGTTAAGCATATTAAGGAAACTGTATCATCATTTGAACATCTATCAGGCCTTTTATCCAGGAAATTAAAGTGCTTTTCAAAAACAGTTCAACCTGCACCAAGGTTCATTATCAATAGTCTTAAGTGACCTATTTAAAATATTGCTGAGGTTAGCCGCACAATGTTGTTTACCTAGTAGAGGTTATCTTTAACTACAGGTCAATCAGTTTGACGGGTTTCACTTTATTAATGAAAGAAACCCTAGTATTAGGTATGCACTGTCTATGGATGCTAATGTAGTTATGCCAATGTCTAGTAGCTTAGGATCTGGCCCTAGAAATGGTTTCATCAGGGCGCTAAGAAAAGGGTGATAGGCTCTCTAGTACACTATGTACTGCCTCTCCCTGTAAAGCCCCACATCAAATCTGCTCAATGCTCCCTTTCCAGAGATTTCATCTGGGCTTTTCAGAAGCGCCCAAACTCCAGGTGTCCTTTCCTAAAGCCCAGATTTCAGGTTTAGGAAACTTTCCATTCATGGAATTTCCTCTCAATCTTCCTCACCTTCATGTGGAAGTGGCATGTTGATTAAATGTTGTCCGGGTGGGATGTATTGTTCACCTTGCGAGACGCATACTAAAATGTGGATTTTAGTCTAACAGCCAAATCTCCTTCTTTACAAGCCTGTATAAAGCAGAATTCTGACCCTCTGCTACAACCTACTTTGGTGTTTGACTTTCATTTCCCTTTGCTATATTTTTCACTGCACCAGTGAGCCCAGGAAGGTGGCCGGTAAACTAATTGTTGTTGCTGCCAGATTACTGTTCAAGTCCTAGTCTTTTTAGTCCTCACTCCACAACACTGAGGTAGATTGTTAATGCTACTCTGGAAAGCAATGTCCTGAGATTCTTGATGGAGCGTTCCCATAGAGCAGGACAGAAGAGATAGTGACTGATAGCAGTGACATACATACAGCTGTGCAAATGATGGATTTTTTGGGCTCACTGGCAAGTAAAATAAAAGGGGGGGGGACAAAAAATTATTTCAGGTTGGGGGGGGGGAAGAGACCGGGTTGAGCGGGTCAGTTGGGGGGGGGGGGGAAGATACCGGGTTGAGCGGGTCAGTTGGGGGGGGGGGGGGGGGGAAGAGACCGGGTTGAGCGGGTCATCAGTGTTAATGATTTTTAAAGTTTTCTTTTCTGTCTGATTTCCATTTGCAGCCCTGCACAGCATGGGTGTGCACAGCACATTTCATTATGGTGTGCACCCAGGGAAGACTGTGTCTCCGCCCATGAGTACCCAATATCATCTATTGTAATCAATTGTTTAGCAGAGTCTCTTAGCCTAATAAGCAAAGTGACACGTCACCAGCGCTGTGCTTGCTAAACTCTCGTGCTTGACTCTACATGGTGTCCATTTCTGTTCCTTCACGCCTTTCCACTTGTAGGGCCAGATTCTGACACCCTGACTCTCCTCTCAACTGATTCTTTGCTCCTTAACATGAAGCCAAATTTCACTTGGGAAGCAAATGTCAAGGTTTGGGTAAAAAAAGATTCCTTTGGCAAAAAATCTAGAGCATATATTCCTAGATTTTGAAAGCAAGACAAAACAAACCATAGTGATCACCTAGTCTGTCCTCATGCAGAGGGGAGGCCATCAAGCACAATAACTTGTGGTTGTATTAGAACAGTCTCTTACAAAAGCATCCAATTGTGTAGATGTCCAACCCAACGTATGCACAGTTAAGCCATTATAATACAAACAGTGTTTAGTTTGCATTACTTAAGGTCTGGCTTAAAAATCAGCTGCATGAAAATGGATCAATTCCCTTATCAGAGTTAATTAAAATCTAAAACAAACAACACAAAGGATAATTAGTATTGTGGTCTAAATGATCCTTTTGGCTGCTGCTCCTCCACTTTGGTCTCTGTGTACTGCCAATGTTTTCCCAAGACTCTGTTGAAATGAATGGAATATTAGGATGTACAGTTTGTAGGAGATTTATGAGGACAGCAGATGTGTTCTACCTCAGTGTAAGCACACCATGTTCAGCTGCAAGTGACAGGTAATGCAGAATGGTGTTTAAAGATGGATAATGGTTAATGTCAAATTGGTAAATACCATTTTTTTTAAATAACAGCAGGGCGGTTGCCCGTTGGCAGTAGCCTAACTGTCTCAAATTTGTGTAAAGGGTAGAAGATGCTTTAATTAAAAAAAAAAAATCTAATGTTACAGAATATGTCTAGAGCGCCACCTATAGCAAATAACTAAAAGGAAAAGGTCTGAGCCAGTAACCTCGCAGGGTATGTCTACATAGCGCAGAGCAGCCCGAAAAGGTGAGTCTCAGAGCCTGGGTCAACAGACTCTGGCTCGCACGATAATGCTAAAAACGGACATTGTGGCTTAGGTTCTCAAGCCCCTCTCCCCCCCCATCCCTAGACTTCAAAGCCTGAGCCTCAATGTCCACACAACTATTTTTAGCACTATAGCCTTAGCCTGAGTCTGTCAACCTAGGCCCCGAGACTTGTAGTTGCCCCAGCTGTGTCGACTTTGGTGTCACCTCAGCCCAATGACTGCTCAAACACTTGGTCCTGACCCAGTGAGACAGATCTGCTGAGCCACTGGGGCCACTCGAATTGCTTTGCATTTGGATACTGCAATTATGGGGCCATGTTTACTTGAACTGATGATGAGGAAGGGTTGCAGCATTGTGCCCTTCGTAAGGAAGGTCATGCCTGCACACAGAAGTTGCCCTGGTGTAAGTTAATTATTTTAAGTGATTTTTGTTAAACTGATGTAAATTAATTAGTATATAAATTATTAATTAGTAATATTCATATTATTTCCGTTCAAGAGCGACTTAGTTCAGTTCAACTCAAGCACCGTCCTCATTGATTTAAGCTAAATGACATAACCACTAGAGATTACAACGAGAGAGACTCACAATGCTGTGGTTGGGATGAAGGCCATGCTCCATGCTCTCGTTATACACACGCTTCCCTCTGTGCTCTTCATACCGAAGAGGGGCTCTCAATGTTCACAACTAACACCACATAAACCAGATTTATATAATGGTAAGAGGGTCCATGCAGCCTTTTCCACTGGCTTAACTAAATCCATTTTAAATCTTGCTTTCGATAAGAGCTTTGTGTGTAAACAAGTCCTAAATTTAAATTAGTGTAAAGAGGCCAAATTCTGCTCTTAGCTAGTCTGTGTTGGTATAAATCTAGAGTAATTCCACTGACTAAATTGGAATTAATGCAGATATACATGTATAACGGAGAGAAGATGCTGCTCTAGGTATTTTAAATTGATGTAAGGATTGGGGAGAGTCCACAATAAGATGCAAGTTAGTCCCACTTTGTTTGTATCTAGATTACATTGGGCTCACTTAGAAATGGATGGTATCTATTTGTCTATTTCAAAAGTTTCAGCTCCCTGTGTCCATGCATGCCTATTGTGTTAATTACTGTGTTATCTCTGTGCTAAATACAAAACAGTTACATTATAGATGTCCAAAAATATCGATAAAATGGGAAATTATGCCAGAACGTTTAATCTGAGAATATATTGTGTATTTCTGCGTGTTTTTATATTACTGAAATGCTCCTTGTCATTTTCATCTGCCTATTGGCTCAACGGCAGAGGTGGTGGTTGTGCCTCACTTATTCCTACTCAAGATGTGGAATACATTCTTTTTGATCTGAAATTTAAGCCTCTTTTTTGCTGGAGAAATCCATTTTTTATTAGGGGAGGGTGCTCAGTAAAATTTTCCCCAAACTACACCCCTTCTGAGAGGATGCAAGACATAAAACAAAACATGAAAACAGATCACTGTTCTCAATCTGAGAATATCGTGAGGGTCACGAGGGCCACGTTTATTCATTCAAACGATGTACCTGATCATGATCTCCTGCTATCTGATGGTAGCATTTAGCCTTCAGATCCTGTCTACGGGGGATGAGGAATCATGTTTGCTTAGTTAATTTAAAATGCAGGGGTAGATTGGTTCAGGATAAATTGGTCTAAGTGTGATTTGATCAGAATATGTGGGTGTCCTACTGCGTTTAAAGTAGAAAACTGTTTACTGAATTGTATTTATTTGGTTTAGACAGGGTATTAAGGCTTATCTAAAGAACAGCACCGTTTCAATGTTAAACAGTCCAGCTAATTGGTTATAGATAATTGATCCTGAGTATCCACACTAGCTTGCTGGTATTGTGTGGATATCCCGGACTGATGTACACACGTTGCTCCCTCCAGCAATTGCAGTACCTTTGAAAGGGACTGAGGAGGGCAAATGTGGATCCCGGGAGACCAGATCTATATCCCTAAAGCTTTTAGGACTCAGTGTCTCTCTCTGCAGTTACCATCAACATGAACTATATCTCAGAGCAGCTGATGGAAATGGGCCCTGTGGGCCAAATTGTGCTCTCACTTCTTATGCCAGAGTAAATCTGAGTAACTGCATTCAACTCCGTGAAATGTCTGCCTTATGCACAGAGCTGGAAAAGTGGGTGAAATCCAGCCTGTCTCTATGGAAGTCCATAGGAGTTTTGCAGTTGGCTTCAGTGAAGGTCAGGTTCTCACCCAGCCCCCTCCACCCACATACATACACAGTAATTTAGTCTAAACTATAAATAATATCATTAACTGATACTAACTCACTTCTCTTGTTCCAATTGCACGCTTGATTTATATGTGTGTGTCCATGGGCCAGAAAGCCCAAAAGCTCTCATTTTCTTATTTCATAGTTGTTTATTATTGACAATATCTGGTACCTCTTAGCCCATGTGCACGTTGGTTTAATGTCTTCCCTTTTTATAAGGTTCTAGAGAACAGGGTTCAAATCCTCCATCATCTCATGGCCGTAAATGTGGTTTTTTAAGCCTAGTTCATGTGTCCATGTTGAGGAAAAAAATAAAATAAAAGAAGGTGGCAACCCGGGCCTGGACTACCATGTTATGGGTTAGGACTGATGATCGTTGGCAAAGCTTTCTCAGGAAACTCACATTGTTCATGACAGTCTTGTTAGTAGAGCTGTGCAAATATCAGATTTTTTTTTTGGCGGGGGAGGGGGGGGGTTTGCTGGCAATTTAGACAAATTAAAAACAATTGTTTGGGGTCAAACCAAAAACCAACTCTTTTGAAATGTCAGCAAATAATAAAACAAAGATTCAGGTTGACTAAAATATTGCCTATTGATTTTGAGCCTATATTTACATTTTTAATTTTAAAATAATAAAATAGGAAATGATGAAACAAACGGTCATTCTGACCTGGAAAAAGAACCCTGAAACATTTCTTTAAAGAAATGTCAAACCAAAACATTTTGAATATTTTTCAGCGCGTCTTTTGGCAGAAACAATTCAGCTAAAGTCACGTAAATGCACAAAACGTTTTGGTATCACCGAATAGTCACACCCCCCTCCTGCCCGGAAAAAAAAAGGCACCCCCCCATCCCCCGCACCCTATTTGTCTCTTATTTTCAAGACTACTCCATTCACTCAGTAGATGAGAACACACCATGAACTCTAGCACTGAAATTATTGTCACATATAATTGTATCATTCTGCTTATTAGTAGATGTTTGAATGTAAATTTTAGCCCAACACTTTGTGTTCATCTGTTTTGTAACTGTTGTATTAAACATTTCTTATCTTCCTGGTGAAATGCTCATAGCTCTTTTTATGTGCTTTACTTCTGCTTCAGCATTAGCAGTAATGTCAGCAGAGCTCGAGAAACACTCTGTGTGAGTGAAATGTCATTTGTAGCCAGAAGAAAGTGCAGAGGGAGAAAAAATGTGTTTGTTGTTGAGATGGCTTATAATAACGCTAGTGATTGTATTTTAAGATGTCTCCCTGGTGGATAGTTTAAATATCAACATTAGAGATGGCTTGAAAATGATGAAAAGTTCAAAATGTTGATGCAAAATAGAGAAAACAACATTTTCTGTAATTACTTTTAAACCATTCTAACCCTTCTAATAAATAGAATCCAGTGAATATTTCACACCTGAAAATTTTAAAGCTGATTTGGCAGTGTCAGGAAATCCAGGATATGAACCTTTTGGAACACAGCTCCCAAGGAATCTCATGGAGGTACCGGGAAGTAACTATGAAGCCTTAAATGGAGTTCAAAGCAGCTTATCCTGGAAAAATGGGGTGGGAAGAGCAGTTTTACCCTCTGCCGACTGCTCGTGTAGCCACAGACATCTCCTACCCCCACAGTAGTGAATCATACTGTGTGTATTTGTGTCTAAAATACTGTTGCCCCTTTTTTTAACCTGTTCAGGCTAGATGGAGTTCAGGATTTTGGGGATGTTTTAGTTGGAATTAGAGATTGGTGGAGGCTTGTAAATAAACGAGATAACATTAAAGTAAATGCCAAGAATGTGCAAATTCTGTGTTTTTGAAGGAAAAAAAAATTATAAAGGGAACAGTTTCATAGCTTACTGCCCCAAAGCCTCTTTAAGCTAACACCGGGCCCAGAAGCTCTCTCACTAGCTTTCACTAGTCACACTGTGTTTTGCCATCCACATTTGGCTTTTTATTGCCTTTCTCTCTGTTTTTGTCCACCTCCCCCGCCGCCCACACATGTGCTGGTTTGTCCTCAGTTTCTGCGTGATCGCTCCTCCCACATACACCTACCCAAAACAATATTCAGCTTCCAGAGGGGTTCAGGCCCATTTTTTGACTTGAGAGCTTACGCTTACACATATGTTTGTTGATAAGTGAGGTCATACCTATCACTCTTAATGGAGTTTTAACCCCACTGATTGCAAGCTTATAACAATATATTGGGTGAACAACATCTGTAGGTAGCACTGAGGTTCCTACACATGAAGGGAAAATATTATACAAGCCACTTTTCATAACAAAACTCATCTATCCACTAGGTCTTTAGTGGGACAAGCATTGATCAATGGCTAAAAGGGGCACCCAGGTCCCTTAGCCATGTTTCTAACTGCTCTGTAATGAGACATTGAAATGATGACTGCTAGGGGTGTCTTTGAGATATGCCGTATGCCAGTCTAGTTCCAGTATGAGGCTCCATTGACACTAATGGAGTACAAATTTCTTTGTTAGATCATGACCTTTTAAAAAACTGCTAGTGTAGATGCTTCAGTTGCCATTGAGATTCATAAGACATCATGTAGCTGCTCATCCCAGAAACCTGCATGAAAAATGTATATTGTAGAGTCCAAATGTTAAGGACTGAAATTGCATGGGAAAATCCCATTAATTTCTTCCAGTCTGTGTAATGAATTAGTTCAAGCAGTATGATCTTGACATGCACAGACCACTCCATCTTATCTACCTTTGTGTAGCCTCCCTCAGTTCTCAAGAATCCATTTTTTTATTGCGGGATAATGGGACTTGCACTTGGACAGGAATGAAGACATGGTGACATCCTGTGACTATTCAGTTGCTCAGAGATGCCTTATATTTTAGGGATTTCTTTCAACCCTTTCTTCTTTAAAGCACTAAACTGTATTGAGATTAGTTAACAGGTTGGGTAGCTGACCTCTAGTTTGCATCTCATCATTATTTTGTTACTTCCTATTGCAGAGAACTGTAAATATGGGGCTAATTCTGAATGGAAATATTTGTTCCTTTGAATTACAGGCTATGTTAAAAGGGGGGAGGAAAGGATTGGTTGGTGGTTTCCCTCCCAAATGAAGGCAAGAAACGGGATATCTCAAAGGACTGGCGATGGGAGGCAAAAACCTTCATTACCATTTCCTGAGTCTGATTCAGGTTGGTAGTGAGAGTAGCCATAGTTACTAGAGTAACCAGATCGAAGTGTGAAAAATCAGCATGGGGTTAGGGGATAATAGGAGTCTATGTAACAAAAAGACCCCAAAATGGGGACTGTCCCTATAAAATCGGGTCATCCGGTCACCCTAATAGTTAGTGTCCAGTAACCCGTGTCAAACAGCTGAAGGATATCAGTGCATTTATTAATGGATAATGTCCATATCACCATAATCTTAAATAGTACCATTGTTAATTTCAGAAGAGAGAGAGAGACCAAGGACTGAATGGATATTTAGGGCGTGGATTATGAAGTATCTTTTTTCATGCCTAGAAATGGCCATTTTGGAACAAAGGCAAATCCTCAGCTGGTGTACAGCAGCATTAGGCACTAGGCTGATTTACAGCGGCTGAGGATCTGGTCCGGAGCAGTTAGCGTATTTCTGGGGCGAGATAGAGAAGTTTTAATATCCAGGCTGGACCTCGTCAATGGATTTTGTAGAGAAAATGAAGGTTAGACTTTCAGAGCTAAGTACACGCATATTGCCCACACACATTGTCACACCCACAATGTAGTTACCTGCATAGCATATAGAGATGAAATATTCACCCAGACATGTTGGGGAACAGGCACCTACCTGACCGGATGTGCTCACAAATATGTTATTTGCGCATCAAGTATTTGGCAGAATACAAAGTATTGCACACAACTGTGAGCATCTGACTTTAAAAACCTGGAATTTTCTCTTTCATGCTGTCCCTCAGGCAGTATGGCCCCAACTGGACTTAAAAAAAGATCCCAATAATCACCCCCCAAAAGGTTAAAATTTAAGTGTATTTCTATTTTGTTTGTTTGCCTGGTTGTTAATTGTCGTGCATAAAATTGATGATATTGATTTCCCCACCCCCCAAAAAAACATTTGTTTGGGGGGGGGGGGGAAATAAGAAGGGACCATTGCATTTGTTTTAGGTGAATCAGTAAGAAAGAAAAGAAGGTAAAATCTGGAGTTCTGCAATATTACCAGTGGCTCACCTCCTTATTACGTTATCATTGCAGCGACAGTGGGACATGATAGGGAAGGTGTTCCTGTGTTAGAGAGGAACAAGATTAGGATTCCACCATATAGCCCATGACTAATTGGAGGATACAATGCAGACAGGCCTCAGGGGCCATAACTACTTCAAATTATATGGTACAGAAAATGCTACGGCAATCCAGCGAGTGCTATATAGACAGCACTGTGGATATTAGGGTCCTGATCCAAACTCACTGGAGGTCAATGAGAATATTTCATCGAGTGAATGGGTTTTGGATGAGCTCCCAGTGCTCCAATTCAGCAAGGTAATTGCAGTACCTGCTTGATTGCAATGGCACTAACTCACATGCTTGCAGATAGGCATATGCTTCAGTACCTTGATGAATTTAGTCCTAGCTAGAGAAGGGGAAAAAACGATGGGATACAGTGAGGTGTAGATACATAGAAGGAATTTACAGATGGACTTTCAATTCATGCAGCCCTTTCTCAAGATGTTTGCCTCACTGGGAGTGTAATTCCTGTTGAAGCCAATAGGACCTTTGTTTGGGTAATGTCTTACCCTGGTACCCTTCATCATGGGTGTCTCAGGACTGCCGGATGTGGCTCCAAATTTTTCATTCACTGGCGCACTTATTTTTCGCATTCCAAGATAATTCCCATGTTTGGACTATAGAAGAATCAGAATCAAGATACCTTCCAGTTCTTCTGTCATCAGAAAACAGTGCACAACCTGCCGTTTAAAACACATTCAAGACTAGTCATGAATATTTTTCCTGTTTCTCCCAATGAGGTCTAATCAATTCTACAACTAATCAGGAAAAAGATCTTGGAGTCATCGTAGATAGTACTCTGAAGATGTCCATGCAGTGTGCAGCAGCAGTCAAAAAAGCAAACAGGATTTTAGGAATCATTAAAAAAGGGATAGAGAATAAGACGGAGAACATCTTATTGCCCTTATACAAATCCATGGTGCACCCACATCTTGAATACTGTGTACAAATGTGATCTCCTCATCTCAAAAAGGATATACTGGCATTAGAAAAGGTTCAGAGAAGGGCAACTAACATGATTAGGGGTTTGGAATGGGTCCCATATGAGGAGAGATTAAAGAAGCTAGGATTTTTTAGCTTGGAAAAGAGGAGACTAAGGGGGTATATGATAGAGGTATATAAAATTATGAGTGGTGTGGAGAAAGTGAATAAGGAAAAGTTATTTACTTGTTCCCATAATAGAAGAACTAGGTGCCACCCAATGAAATTAGTGGGCACAGGTTTAAAAAAAAAAAAAGAAAATTCTTCTTCACACAGTCAACCTGTGGAACTCCTTGCCTGAGGAGGCTGTGAAGGCTAGGACTATTAAAGGATTTAAAAGAGAACTGAATAAATTTGTGGAGGTTAAGTTCATTAATGGCTAATAGCCAGGATGGGTAAGGAATGGTGTCCCTAGCCTCTGTTTGTCAGAGGGGGGTGATGGATGGCAGGAGAGAGATCACTTGATCATTACCTGTTAGGTTCACTCACTCCTGGGCACCTGGCATTGGCCACTGTCAGTAGACAGGATACTGGGCTAGATGGACCGTTGGTCTGACCCAGTATGGCCTTTCTTATGTTCACTAGTTCAAGAGCTATATCCTGTTTAATGGTATGAGATAGATACGGATGGTTTTAGGGGTGATAAGAACTCAATTAAAACAAACTTGAAAGATGATTCTTTAAATCCAAACAAATATCCTTTCATTTTTGTTGTTCTTGATTATAACATTTTTCTTAGCACACACTGTTTGCCCTACAGAAGATGTAATTTTAGAATTTACAACCTACCCTTTAAGCATACCCATTAAGCACTAGCAATGTGTTTCTGCTTCAAGCAGCAGGGTTTGCATGATAATCCCTTCAGAAATCCATGTTAGCACCAGACGTTTCCTGGAAGGTTAAGAATGGTAAGTAAAATATATATTTAATGAATAGAAGGTTGGGGGTGGGAGGGAGATAGGGGATTCTGCCTGAAATTGAGAGAAAAGAGAAGTGGTCAGCAAGGAAATAGTCCATGCAAGAAAAAATTACAACATGCTAGTGAAGGAAATGGAAATGAAATGCCAAAGAGTGAAAGAGACTAGACACAGAAGGAAAGAGAAAGGGATTCCAGATACAAAGCAAAGATGAAAAAGAAAGAATACTGCTTCAATATAAAAAGATCAAATGAATCAGACACTTTCCAGTGGGAAAGCAAGGAGCGCTCAACACCTATGCATATCAAGCTAACACCTAGACACAAAGGAAAGGGAAAGAAATGATTATAAAACACTGTAGCCTTAAAAATTGTTTCCTTTGTCAGTAGTGAAAGAAAATTGCATCTGTAAAGGGAATATTTATTATCGAACAAGTGCATTATTTTAAGAAAACAGCCTTAAAATTACTCGATTGATTCTTCCATTACCTGTTAAAGAGAGTGGGCTAATTGTATTTCTCTAGGTGTCTGGGGCTAGATTAGAAAGGATGTTGGGGTGATTTATATAAGAAAAGGAGGGCATTCTTAGTCCATCTATCTGGTTTAACATAACAGTGGTCGAGAAATGCGTATTTCAAACTGCCTTGTCAAGTCATTTTAAAATGGTTTCTACCTGTTTTATTGATTGTCATATATACTTGAAAGTAAATTTTCTTTCCCTACTGCTTGTGTCCTTACCCTTTATAGACCATTGATTTTTGACCCATGTTTTTAATGGCACTTGAAATTACTTTGCTTTTTTGTTTGTGCCCCTCCATAATTGAAAACGGTAGCAAAATACCTGGCCAAAGTGGTGACCACTGCATATAGCTGCCAGACTAGGATCTTTTCTCAGCCAGCTCTGAGTAAATGTGAAGTAAATGTTCACCTGCATGACAGCAAATCAAAATAGACACATTTTGCAGTGTTCATGAATTAATTATTAATATTTTACGTAAATCGGTCATCCATGCAGCTCAAAACATCTTCGATCAGATGCTCTGTTGCCCCTTGTGATATCATTTATACCACTGCAAAGTGTGTCGAAATCATTCCCCTAACAACATGTGGATACTGATGAGATCATCAAAGAATCAGTTACAATAGACACTCTCTCTCCCCTGTGCTCATTGGTTGTTTGCTTCAACTCCGCCCCACCCTTACTCTCTCTCTTCACCTAAACCCCACTCACAGGCAGGTCTTCCTTCCTTCTCTCTATCTTCTTACTTCTCGGGTCCCCTCACCCTTTTCCTTCCATTTAGCTTATCCACCGAATCCAACCCACATTCCAAAAAATGTGGAACTAGAACATTAGTTGTCAATACATTTTTCATGTTACTTGTATCTTATACCTCTTCCCCGTGGCTGTCTTGTCTATTTACACCGTAAACTCCTAGGCACTGTCCCTTGCTCCATGTTTGTACAGTGCCTAACACAATGGAGGCTGGTTCTTAGTTGGTCCCTAGTCAGTACTAAAAAAACCACGACTACTAATAAAGTAATAATGTTACACCCACTTTGCACTAGTATACGCGACTAAACAAAGTGACCGACACTTGAACAACGACATGCATACGCAACTCAAAACATGTTGCCAACGTATTCTGGCTTCACTCAGAGGCTCTACTGTAAGATTGGAAGAGACATGTAGTCGCTGACACACATTCTCCAGCGAAAAGAATGAGAAACTATGAAGCAGAAATTCCACCTGCCTGTATCTGGAGTTAGAACAATGCATATGAGTGGTTGAAAGGAAAGCATTATGCTACCCCGCTATTGTCTACAGAGTTTTCATTGAGCTTCCTAATTAAGAACCTGTTGTAATACATCTTGTGAATAAGCTTCAAACAGGTTTTCTATAGATCTGCTGCTTTGTTGTAACACCTTCTGTTTCTCACCCCCCCTATTTGCAAATACGCCACTCCCTGGAATACTAAATTTATCACAGGCTAGGACAGAAAATGTTGGGAATCACTGAGGTTCAAACTCTTCCTTTAAATATTTCTTCCATTGACAAGAATGGAAGTTGCATGTGTGAAACCGAGGGCCCTTTATCTGGAAAGAAGAGTAGAAGGGATGATGCTAGCTCACTCTCACCTGAAGAATTCTCTAGTGAAAGCCAGGCAAGGCACTCCTCTTGCTCTGTCCCATAATGCAATAGCAAGGGAAAACTAGGCATTAATAGTCATATTTATAAGTGATAGAAATGAGAAAAACAAGAAGCCCTTTAAAATACTGTAGAATCAAGCTGAGGAATTCAGTGATGCAAGACTATTGGAAAAAGGATTTAGCAATATTCACAAAAGAGATAAACGTTTATACCAATAAAAGAGCAGACGGAATTACACTAACTAGGTGAACAAGTGATGAGCAGCACCAGCACAAGAATATTTCGCGCCCTAGGCAAAATGTCCACCTTGCATGCCCCCCCACTGAGGCCCTCTCCCCAGCGCCCCCTGCCCCATGGTAGCTCCCCACCTGGGGAGCCACCGCCTGCAGGTACCCCCCCCCCCATGGCAGCTCCCTGCCCTTGGGAGCTCCCCGCGAGCCCCGCCACAGCAGCTCCCCGCCTGCGGCAGCCCCCCCCCCATGAGAGCCCCCCACCACAAGAGCCCCCCCGTAGCAGCTCCATGCCCGTGGGAGCCCCCCCCACTGCAGCTTCCCATTCACAGCAGCTTCCCGCTCCCCAGAAACCCCCCTGTGGCAACTTCCCGCCCACGGCAACTTCCTGTCCCCAGAATCCCCCGCCCCGCGGGAGCCTCCTCCCTGCGGGAGCCCTCTCCCCATGTAGCAGCCTAGTCCACCTAGTGGTTGCACGGGTCCTGGTGATGAGGCATATAAAGTCTTATGCCCCAGGATATACAACTAATCTTCAGTAGCTATTGGGAAGGCTCTAGCCTCCCCCTAGAAAAGCATGGCAAATTTGACTTTAATTAAATTACTCACATCAGTAAAATTAAGCATGTGCATAGGTGTTTGCAGAATCCTGAATGGAAATGACATTGTTTTCCAACAATCCTCTGGACAGGGTGTCAGAAGAATAGAGAGTTCATCAGATCCAGGATGGCAGTTCTGATTTAAAAGAAATGACAGCAAATATTTGGAGGCCTGATGACCTGCAAGATTTTTAATGTGTAATACTTTAATATAAGGTCTTTCAGTACTGATATAATGGTGGGAGGGGAGGGTTCAACACCTAGGTGATTTAGGCACACAAGACCGAGCTCCTCAAATTTATCTAGCCACCTAACTCCCATTGAATTCACTGATTTGGGCCTTGTGTCCCTATATAATTTAGGAGCTTTTGAAATTCCCATCCTACGCCCCTTACTGATGTTGTTATATTTCAGAACTAAGATTAGATCTTAAAATCTATTTCCAAATTAGCAATACTATATAAATGATAAATATTTTTCTAGGCTGCCGGTGATATAGTCAGCAAATCAGGATAGGATTCATTCTCTTAGCTGTGGCATTCACATTTGAAACACACATGGCTCATGCTAAAGTTTCTGCTGGGAGGAAAAGGAAAAAACAAACCAACCCACAAACAAGCTTTTTGAACAAAGTTTTTCTAAGGTGAAAAATACACAAAGGAAGAAAAATAATACACCAGCTGATCGGTGTTCTTTGTTTTTGTTAGTTTGTTTTATTTTTATACCCCATTCATCGCAAATTCTTTTGTCTTCTCTGTCATTTATTTTTCTCTCTCATACACACACATTTGTGTGAGGGATGGGAGTGGGAGGGGAGGAGAGAGAGAGATCTTGGAAAAAAGAGGGTCTTTTATATGTGTATTTATACCAATTTCTTCAAATAATATAATCAGTAGAAGTGGAGGGAATGATTAAAGGAATTTCTGATGGGACTGTAACCTTTAGGCGTAAAAATTGTTGGGAAACCAGCCCAGACCATTAGTTTTGAATTGCCAACTGAGAATCGCTAAGGGGAATTTGTCCCTGCACCGATATGCTAAGGATTCACCCTTGGAGCAGGATAGAAGGATGAAAAAAAGGATGTTAAAAAAAAAAAAAGGCTTGGGACAATGTAGTAGTGGTGTGGGCTTGAGGCCCTGTAGTTAGGGGCCCCAGAGAGGACTTTTAGAGAGGTCAGGAGGTTTCGTTCCCTATTATAAAGGAAGACGACCAAGGCTGACCCTGGAAGTCAGAAAACTGAACCTTGACAGGGCCTGTTTGTTTTGTGTGAATTCTTGTGTTGGGTCAAATCACCTTGCCAGTCTGGAGAAGGCCATCTGTGAGGTGAAACAGAGGCCACGACTGCATCTCCACACTGCAGAGGTAAGATGCCCATCACTTATAATGCCACTGAATCTGGCAAAGGCAGCAGGATCAAGGCAAAGACAGATGGCTTGAAATCAAACCAACAGCACAAGGAAAAGAATAGTTTAACAGCCCTACGTTTTTGAATACAGTTTGATGTTCAAGTGATTCATCCTTATACATATACTTTAGGTGAACATATCATTAGATCCCAACCTGAGAGAGAGAACGAGAGGAGTGTGTGTGTGTGTGTGAAAAGGTGTAAGAAACCAAATTAAAACTTCTAGTAGAGGAAAAATGTCTATAAAGAAAACCATCTGAACAATTCTGAGGGGATATTATGGCATGTTTCAGAGAAAAAGACTGTACATCTCCTCAGAGGTAGATTGCAGTGTGCCGGATCACATTTTTATATTCAACACTTTATATGATGTATGTTTAGAGACGACTTTAAGGGCCAACACATTTATCCATTTAGCAAAGGTTTTGTAATTTGTCAGCTCAGTTTCCGCAAAATGAGCCTTTTAGCCCTAAGCGCTGCAGCACTGCTCCTAATAGATAATGAGTTTGCTTCGGTCTCCGAGGCAGACATTAAAATAAGGGAGAATAATGTCTTAAAAGATTCTGTAGGTGTGAAAAACAGATCGTTTGAGAAAACAATGAATTATTAAAAAGGATGTAAATAGACAAATTGACGTGATTCCTAGATGATCTCTGCAGTAGCCATTACGGTGAGCTAGGAATGCTTCATCTTAGTCTAGGACGTTTCTTTCTTGGCTCGAGTTCCTGCAGATATCCTTGTTTTAAGTGGTTGAATGATAATATTTTCTATTACAGTTTTCTTCCACTCGGGGTATTGTGGCTAAGCAATGGACTGTCTGACCTCGTGGGTGCATTTGAAATGAGGAAACATTGCCTTGGACTCGCATAGTTCAGCAAACATGACTTTAGAGGAGCTGCATAGCAAGAAATGCAGCAGGTAGTTTTGGTTAAATGTATAGGGTAAAATCTTGACTGCATTGAGTGTTGCCAATAATTCCAGTAAGGCCAGGATTTCACTGATTTCACCAGTGTTTCACCACTACCTTGCTCCTCTATTCATTTACGCTTGTGAAAAGTGGACATAAACTGCTACCAGATTTGACTGGGACACTAATTTGCACAAGTGAAAATGACTCCTTCGGGCCAAGGCAGTGGAGAATAAGGCTCACATGCCTTGGGATTTTAAGTTTTTGCTAAAATGGGTGAGTTTTCACAGAACTTCAATGTTGGCCTATTTTACATAATACGTAAATGAAAATCAATATGAAAAAGAATTTAACCCATTATTTCTTCTATCGCTGTGTATGGATAGGCAGAAGGAAAAGGAACAGGATGCTGGAAACACTCTGTGTAGTCCTCAGGGAAAAAGCAAAGCCCATGTGCTGGCCTTTAGCTGGACTAGCTTGTTGGGGATTTCACAGGGGGCTGTGCAGTTTAAAAGCCCTACTCAGGAGGGAAAGATGCAGCTCTCCACACAAGAGAGGTGGTGGCTGGGAGCCTGAGACCATCACGGGACAATGGACGGAGGAACACATGTGGGCAGTTACTCTGAAACTGGGACAGGTTTGACATCCGATTCTTAAGAAAATATTTCTGAAAACTGACAGACAGAGCTATGGTACTTTTGTATTTTATAACGGAGATGAGTAAATCAGTTTAGGCAAGATCAGTACTGATCCAAAACTTTGCTCTGAACTGGAACCAGAATAAAATCAAGCTCTTTTTTGGAGGTTTGAAAAATTTGGGTTAAAATATTAATGGCAAACAAAGCTTGATCACTCAGCCTTCACTCTGCATTCTACAGAAAAAGAAAGAAAATTCTAGGACACTAAAACCAATCAAACAATAACTCTCTGTGTTTCATGGGTTTTATGTGAAATATCTGAAATTTAAGATTGCATCCAGGCTCCTGAAGCCAAGTTCAAAAAACTCATCAGCTTCCATAGACCAGGATTTTGCCCAGAGAGCATAGAGTAAAATAAAACCATATCCAATGTTGCATTTGGAGAGTGCTCTAAATTTTGTAGGGGTGCATAATCTGAAGCTAGGTCCAGATCTGAATTCCACAGCTTGGATCTCTCTTTATCATAAGCCAAATAAAAATCTTGGAGCCAAACCAATTGGGTAGGAAGGTAGATTTTAAAAAAAATTCAAATATGCACTTAAATTTTGCACATTGGTCTCATCTGTAGTCAATCCCTCTCCCGGTAAATGGCCTACAGTTGTCCAAGACAAGTTCTCCTCTCAGGTATAACTGTGTAAATCAGGAGCAACTGAATTTCAAAGACATTGTAGTTAGTTTAGAATCACAAATCCACCTGAAAACCAATGGAACCTGTGCTCCTAATGTTCTTATGAGGTTTTGAAAGTCCCACCCCATATGAATCTATGACAATCACTAAGAGTAAAAAAAAAAGAAGACGTGAACAACTCTCTCTCTCCTTTGTAAAATGCTTTGAGATTTGTGGATGGGGAGCACCGTATAAGAGCTAAGTAACATCTTTACAGTTGTTGTTTACTATTATGTTTTCTGCTTATCTGCTGAAATTTGGCTCCTGTAATGAGATGAACATATGGTGAGACAGATGTGTTGAGTCTATGGACACCAAGCACTTTTGACTGCCTCTCCTCAGGAATGAAAAAGTCCCCCTGAAAAGATTATTCCCACTGAGCAAGAATAATGAGCAACGTGCTTCTTCTTTCCATACTAAGTTATCAATTTACATAAACTGATGAAAGCAGAGTGTTTAAACTGGACCTGAATTTTGATGGAGCCCAACTAAGGGGTGGGGATACATATCTTCAAGTAAGATCAGGAAGATCCTATTTTTTTAATCCACAATCCTGTATTGTCCCATCAACAAGGCATGGGATACAAAGAATCTCATTTTGGTCCAACCACCAGGAATATCTATAGCTAGAGGATATCAGACTTGTAAAACGGCCAGTTACAGCTCACTACAGGACAAAATAGTCTAGCCATGTTAGCAAACCTGCTCCAATGTGTATTATACTGTTACAAAACAAAACAAATATCCAGAAGTATCATCTTATTCTCCTCTAATCTATCTTTCCTTCTTCGACTAGCATATTTATTAAAAGTCGTAAAATCTGTAACACTTACTAAGAATTAAAATGCAAAAATTGATATTATAATAAGATATACATCTAATGCAACTACAGCTACTTATTTATTAATCTAGTCATCACTATACGTTTAGGTAAAAGACTGGGTTTATTAGATAGATACAGCAATCAATTTAAAATCAGTTACTGGATTTATTATTAGCTGATGGCTAATATGTTGTTGTCTTGCCTATATGATTTAACTACATTCTTCATTATTTCATCCAAGAAAATCTTTTACTGTTTCCTGTATGGATTTCATAGTGTTTGAGGGAGAAAATTTAATAAACAAAATTACATAGAAATTCCATGAAGATTTTGAAAGGCAAAGATTTCAAACTGGGGTGCTGAAAGTTAATCACCTATGACCATGTCTAGGCATTTAAATAAATGGCCTGGTTATCAGGACAAGGCAGTCCCAAATGTTGGACAATCATAGTTATGGATGTTCAGCACTCTGTAAAATAAGGCCAATTGTCTAAATATGGATGTAAATCCCTACTTTTAAGCACCTCAGTTTAAAACTGATCTGTTGCTACATTTTTGAAGATGCCATATGTAACAGGCTAACATCGCTAATATATCCTAGACTGGTTACTAAGAGTAACCAGTTCATGTGAGTTCTGAAAGCTCAGTGAATTCATACTGGAAGTGCATTGTTCATAATTTGCTGTTCATTATTCACTGGCTGCTCTTCTGTTAAAGTCGCAGTCACCCAATCACAGACAAGAAAAAATACCATCTGACCAATGACTAGACTAATAAATAGCCCCGTTTCCAATGAGTAGCAAGCGGCTCAGATTCTAAAAATGATCTCAGTGTGAGCTTCTCTCTTTTATCAATGGAAGTTAGTCCAGTAAAAGATATAAGCTCACCCACCTTCTGTCTAATATCCCAGGCCCAACACAGCTATAATACTGGAAACAGTATGATTAAGATGCAGCTTTCTAAGAAATAGCCTCTCTGAGTTGACTTAATTATATCATCTCTCAGAAATGTAACACAGCCTCTCTGATTCCAACCCACGTCTTAAAACTGCAGGAAGAATGGGGGGGGGGGTCAACACTCTCCCTATGAATGTATAGAAGAATTATTTTTTAAAAAAAGCCAAAGATGTTAAAAGCATTGTGGCTCAATCCATAAGTGGCTCATTTATTTAAATACCTACTCACTAATATTGGATTTTAACTTGGTATGGCTGGAGTTAACTCACACCAGTGAGATTAAATGAAAATTACCAGCACCTCTGGCCCTTTGGCCTGACATTTACTGTACGGGGAGGCTGACAGTCTATGATAAGTTGACATAATGGGGGGCAAGAAAAGGGCATTTTTTGCCAGCTGCTCCAAATCCATCTTACCTTGTCAGGTTGGGGGAAAGCTGCCAGCAAAATAAGTGGGATTAATACACGGATATACGAACAGCACTATGGGGGAAAGTTCCAGGGCTTCTGTTTTATTTTATAACTGCTTTGAATTTCCTTGAGCAAACAACAAAAAATACCCCCTTCCACCTTATCTTTTTCTCTTGGTAAAGTGTGTCATTTTAGAAGGATTAGAGCAGTAAATTGTGTTCCTTATCAACAGCTTCCTTTTGCTTTTTAATGAACAGCTGCTTTCATTATGGCATTTTTCAATCTTTATTGCACTCTTTTTTTCCCTCTGACACGGTGTCTTTGATTTAGGTCCCTTGCACGTAATCTTTTTTTGATGTTAATTATTCCTGAACTTTATATTACAGCGCTTGGAAGCTCTGTGGAGTGCATTCAATTGCAAACTACACTGACTCATTAAAAGCAATTCTACAAGGATTCTAACAGGCACCAGTTCAGCAAAGCTGTTAAGCACACACTCAAGTGCTGAGTTGAATAGGGATGGACTAGGGTGAATCAAACACCGAACTATTTAAAATAAAGGAAACTTAGTCACTAATTTATCGTGAAATAAAAATCGAGTATCTTGATTTCTCTACCTACAATACCACCAAAGCTATGTAATCTCTTTCCCCACTTAAAAAAGCACTACATTTGAGACACCATCTCAGTATCAGCTACCACAGCTTGGTAGACATCACTCTCTGAGCTAAAGTAATGGATAAGGCCACATTACAATCAACTAGTCTGACCTCCTGTGTAACACAGGCTTCTCTGTGTTAAACAATAGGGCTTCTCTGCCTTAATTTGAACTAGAACATATCTTTTAGAAAAGCATCCAACTTTGATTGTAAAATTATCAGTGGTGGAGAAACCACCACCACAATACTTTGTACATGGTTTCAATTATTAATTATTCTCACCGTTGCAAATTAGTGCTTTTAACAGATGATTTCCAGTCTGAATTTGTTTAGTGTCAACTTCCAGCCATTGGATCTGGTTAAACTTTTGTCTTCTAGACAGAAGAGCCCTTTGTGACGAGTTCAGTCACAGAGATCCCCTTGGGACTGTCACCGGATGTGCAGAGCCCATTTTCCCTGCCAGCTTGGGACTCCAGAACCCTGCCTTGTTGAGCCAGACATGCTGGCCTACTGCAAACGCAGACCAGGGGTCTGGGGCATACCGCCAAAGCTACAAACGCTAATTAAAACTAGCTCAGCAGGTTACCTGTCTACAGCACCCAGACACCCAGTTCCCAATGAGATCCAAACCCCAAAATAAATCCATTTTACTCTGAATAAAGCTTATACATGGTAAACTCAAACTGTCCACCCTCTATATCACTGATAGAGAGGTATGCATAGTTGTTTTCTGCCCCAGGTATTAATCACTTACTCTGCGTTCATTAATAAACAAAAGTATAAAAAAGTAGGATTTAAGTGGTTTTAAGTAGTAACAGACAGAACAAAGTAAGCCACCAAGCAAAATACATGCAAGTCTAAGCCTAATGCATTAAGAAACTGATTACAGATAAAAACCTTACCCTCAGAGATGTTCCAATAAGCTTCTTTCACAGACTAGACTCCTTTCTAGTCTGGGCCCAATCCTTTCCCCGGTACAGTCCTTGTTAGTTCCAGCAGACATTTTCGGTGGCAAGCAGGGATTTTCTCATGGCTAGCTGCCCTTTGTCTGACTCTACCTCCTTCTAGGACTTTGGAACAGGGCGGGAATCTTTGGTCTCTCTAGGTCCCACCTCTCCTTCTAAATCCGGGGTTCTCAAAGTGGGGGTTGCGACCCCTCGAGGGGTTGTGGGCCACTTTTGTGGGGGTCGCAAGCCCCCACCGCAGCAACTCCCTGCTGCGGAATCTCCGGGGACCGGTGGTGGCTCCAGCCATGCTCCCTGGGCGCCGGCTTGAGCCGCGCTCCCCAGGCGGCGGCTGGAGCTCTGGGCGGTGGCTGGAGCCCCGAGCCCCGGGGAGCGCGGCGGCTGGAGCTCCGGGCAGCGGCTGGAGCCCCGAGCCCTGGGCTGGAGCTCGAGCTCCGAGCCCCGGCCCCCAGCATGGGCCGGGGCTCAGCCGGGAGCCCGCCCGCGGCAGGACCGGGGGCGCAGCCAGCAGCCTGCCCACGATGGGGGCTGGGGGCCGGCATGCACCCGGCAGCCTGCCCGCAGCAGGCACTGGGGCCAGGGCGCAACTGGCAGCCCGCCCGCGGCGAGGACTGGGGCTGGGGCCGGGATGCAGGGGGGTCCTGGCATGTGGGGCTTTTTTTGTTTGTTTTTTTAAATCGGCGGCTTTTCAGCGGAGGGGTCGCGCCCCCCCCCCCCCCGAGCACAAAAAGGGGTCGCGGTCTCAACAAGTTTGAGAACTGCTGTTCTAAATGGAAAAGTACCAGATTTAAGATGGATTCCAGTATCAGGTGACATGGTCACATGTCTGGTGAGACCCCAGCCTCCATTCCCTATGGGCTGACCCACAGGTACACAGGGAGGTTTTCAAGTAAACAGAGCCATTTACAGTTCATTGGTTCTAAAGCACCCTTAATGGCTTCCACTTAATATCTTTAAATCAGTAATACACATTTATATCTATTTCTCCTTACTCCAGACAGTAAGGGTTAGGGTTAGAGACACAATATAGGGAACCGCTTTGATATTTTTGGAAAAGAGCATTTTAGCTAGGGGTGAGTGAGTGTTTGTAATCGCATGAATCCAACATTTGTTGAATACTTGTTAGAGCATTAAAATACTGTTTCATTTCTCAACATTAAAGACATTTTACATTATTATGAGTTTAGAGTCTTTTTTGTGATAACTAAGAGCAGCATTTTTTTTTAAGCTGGCCATTTAAAAGGCTTGGGTTCCTTCACTTCAGACTGAGCTGTGTTATCTAAAGGCTAGATTAAGCAAAATGTCTAAAGGAAGGACTATGTCTTTATACCAAAGTTTAAAATACATCATTTTATTAGAGAAAGGCCTTCTCAAGCAATAGTCTTATCAAATTCCATGTCATTTAAAATAATCTTTTAGATAAAAATGAAAAAAAAAAAGGAAAAATAGGCTAAAGAACTTTATATTCTTTTGTAAATCACATGGTAGAAGTATAGATTTCTTTTCATCATTGAATATATAGGATTTAATGGAATTTCAGTTTTTTGCAGAAAGCAAAACAATAGTAATAAATCCAAATACCCATTAACACAGCAGGGAGATTTGTGAGTCAATTAAGAGAGAACTAATGAAAAAATCTTGAAGCAGATTAAGCAAAGGAAAAAAAAACCAGACTTCTAGAGTACTACTAATTCCAGATAGAAATTTATGCATAACAGAAGAACAATGTGTTATCGAGATTATTCATGGGTCCTTTCAGTTAGTCCTTTAATCAGGGCATAAGGTCAGCAGGACAGAAAATGCTTATTCTGTACCACCCTTGAATCATGCCCATCACAACTCATCATATCTGTTGACAAGTCCATGTTATGAAGCTTAGAAGTTAATTGTGTGTGTAACAGTCCCCGCTGTGTTGCCAAGAAGATACAGTTGGTGTATTTCAGTAGTCACCTTGGAAAACCATAAAGACCATATCCATCTGTATGAACAGGAAAGTGCTGCTTATTAATGCTTATTACAGACAGTCTCATAGATGACAATGCCATCTGGGATACACCATGACATTGGAATGAGTCCCGCAGGCAGAAAGATATTTTGGTACCGAGTTCAATAAATACTGAGGCATAAAGCAGTAGAGGTTGAAAACTGCTACTTCCTGCAAGCTCCACACTACTAAAATAGCACACTCAGCCCTTTAATCGGGATACACGGTGCTCCCAGTTCCTGTGATAGGATTGAAACCTGCAATGTAAACACAAGCACTGACAAAACCCCAGGGAATGAGCCAAAGTACTGAAGTTTTTAGTCAAACAGGAAAAAAAAATCCCTTAGCTACCACTCTGGCAATATTGATTTTATCCAGTTCTCCACAAAATGGAAAACAGCATCTGATAAAAGCAATTCTAATTATCCTCTGAGCTGCATTCTCTGCTCTCCCACCAATGGATCTGTAACACTTACGAGACACCAACATAAGGCCTAGAGGTGGGAAAAAGTGTTCATCGAGAATTTTGATCATAATCATCAAAAAACCTATTTTGGGGGGATGGGGGGAGGGATAGCTCAGTGGTTTAAGCATCAGCCTGCTTTAAGCAGGGGGATGGACTAGGTGATCTCCTGAGGTCCCTCCCAACGCTGATATTCTATGGTTCTAGTTCCCTAGGACCATTATATAATACTTAAATTACCTTTATGTAGGGAAATATGGCATAACTACAGACACAGCAAAGCACTTAAGCACATACCTAACTTTAAGCACGTGAGTAGTGCCATGACCTCAATAGAACTGCTTAGATGTTTAAAGTTAGTTAAACACATACTCAAGTATGCTTTGCTGGATCATGGCCGTAATTATTATGGTGGATGTCTCTGATGGGTGACTACAAAGAGAGTCGAATGATAAAACACAATAATATCCAAGATATTAATTTTGCTGACTTCTTATTTGTATATAAATATGGGAGATGAGAATCCCTTGACTGTTTTGCAGATTGGAATGGTTATTGCTCCAATTGTATCTAAAAGACATTTTAATTTACATTGGGTTTGATTGGTAGTCATGAGGGATATCTTAGGAGATCAATGGCAAGATAGAAAATAGAATTAAATGCAGATTATTTGGGGGAAGATTGGAGATTGAGATCATAGCAAGTTACATTTGTATAAATGTAGAATGAGATTTAATTTTCAGCTCGGGTTCTATATTACTCCAAAATGAATGGACACGACATAGGATTCCACTCCAGAGTTGTGTTATTTATAAAATATAAAACAGAGAGTGGGGAGATTTTTTTTTTGGAGTACGGTTTGGAAAAATAGAAAATACAAGTGTAAAATTTTGGTCAAAAGCTTTTAACAGTGTAGCTTTGTTTTCACTGCAACAAATAAACAAAGCTTTTTTTTTTACATCAAGATAGCTAACTTCAGATAATTTTTTATTTAAAATCCTAGTAGAACGATCATTTGAATGGTGCTGGTGTGGTAAGAGGACTCAATGGGCCCTCTCTCAGAAGAAAAAGATCTTATCTAGCTGCTTGCTCTAATTTTACTTCACTGGACAGCAGGTTAAGGGTTAACTTAAGCTTTTATTCAGCAGGCTAAAGGTTGCTCATTAGAAATAGAATAACCCCTAATATCAAAAATTGGAAGCTTTTATAGCATACAGATGTACATATTCATGAGGCTCATTGATTATTCATTTATACCCGTACATGGTTAAAACTATGTGGAAACCGGAAGGTTACATCAGAAACATATTAATTGGTTCTAATTTGCCGCAGTGCTGAGCCTGTGCAGCAGATTTCTCACTTTTAGCCTATATTAGTAACATTTTCAAGGCTTACTTCTGGAGGTCAGTCTATTTTGCATACATTAACACCAGGTGTCTTATCTCAGTTAGTATAGGAGTGTTTGAGTATAATACTCTCTTATTTTCTTATGGGCTGATATTTTTTTACATTCAAGGCCTGCTAACTATCCCTCAGTCAGCAGTACAAGCTTATCCAGAGTGCTTTGTCTTAACCACAGTTTAAGCAATTGAGTTTGTGTGTGCTTATTACATACATTTGCTTATTACAACATAGGGTAAAGATGTTTACAATACTGGGGATCACTTGTAGTACAAATTATGTTAGCAAGCCCAGAGCCTTGGATAGATGTCTATTTATTACTGTTAATGAAACTGAAATAGACAAAATTTTAAAAAGTTATTTTTTGGAAAACCAAAATAGTTAGATTATTTTGATAAATGTCCCTTATCTCCATATTCTTCCCTCTATCTCTTGTGTATGCACAGAGTAATATAGATCAGACATCATCAGTATGGATGGATGGATAGATCATCTAGCTCAGCAACAATAGGAACAGTGAAGACTAAAAACCATGAGTGAAATGGTAATTTTGCCACTTTCAGTACTAATTATCTATGAATAGATCTGACTAATTAATAAACACGCCAGCCAAAAATGTTTAATTAGTACCAGGGATTTCAAAACCATGTGAGAAAAATCTAGTTTAAAAGAAATTATCAAATGATTCATTTCACTTTGAAAATCTACCCCTAATTATATGTTCTATGATTGAGCCTCTCCTCCAAGCAATGACTATGATTTTCTGCCAGTGTGTTCAATTTGCATAACATTTCAGGTACTAATTAGTAAAAGTGGATTAATAATAAGGGTTGTATATTTTCTGAATACCCATGGGCTCCTTAATCCCGACACATGTTTAAAGTATGGCAAGTGTCGTCTTTTATATTGTTACTACCGCAAAAGTGTCTGTTGAAAGAATACCATTGTGGGAGTCACCACTCAATACCAATGGAATTTTGTTTTTACGGATTTTTAAAAACCCAGACAAACTTTGGAAAGTGAGAAAACTCAGGAAGTATCACTCCTACTGTCACTCACTGGCACAGGTAGAACAGATAAATATTCCCCATGAATGTTATAGTTCTAACTGGAACACACCTTAACCAGAGTATAAGACCCTACTTGAGAGAGAGAGGTGGGGAAGAGGGAGAGGGAGTGTGTGTTGAAATATTTCATGCTGGGAGACTGCCTGAGGATGAATTTATGCAGGGGTTTTCAGCTAAAGTGGTTCAGCCATTTCAGAGAATGAGATTAGGGGGAAAATATGTTGTTTTGCCCATGTTTTCCATTCTGAATCAGATATTTGAAAAATCATTTCTACCTCAAGCATTTTGTTTCTATAAGGTCAAAATAATTTTTGGATAAGGTTGAAATGTTTCCTTTTCACTTTGACATATTTTATACTATAGAAATCTAAACATTTTGACTTGTATTATAATATGACATAACAAAGGTTTTCATTGTTTAGAAAGAGAAAAAAAATAAATTCAAATGAAACATTATGAAATATTTCAATCTTATCAAAATTGTTTGATTTTTTTGTCAAAAATTTAAACACTCAGCATGTCTGGATGGAACATTTTGATTTAGTTGAATTAGCATTTTCCAATGGAAAAACATTCCATTGGAAAAATGTTCACTAACTCTGCTGCTGAGTGACCTAGGGTGAATGATGTCACCTTTTTGTGCCTGTTTCTCCTCCCACCCTATTTGCCTATTATATTTAGACCACAGTCCAGTATAATTTATGCATGTCGTTATCTGTGAGTAAACTCATTGACTTTAATGGGCTCTTCACAAAGTTAAGCACACAAATAACTCTTTACAGCATCAGGGCCTAGGATTATAAACGCTTCAGGAAAGGATTTGTTTCTCACTATGTGTCTGTCTTGTGCCTAGCAGAATGGGGCACTAGTGTTGGTTATGGATTCTCAGTCTGACTGTATAATAATTAATAAACAATGTTTCCAAATGCTGGTGGTATAGAATCTAGCTGCATGTTGTTTAAAGTGCAAAGCAACTGAGTCTTGTACCTAACTACGGCAAGGTCCTGATTCAGCAACATGTTAAACCACATACCTATCTTTATGCCGGTGAATCTTGCACACTTCAATGGGACGAGTCTTTTACTGTTGACAAATCTTTCCCCCTCCCCCAGTTCTTATTTTTACTATACAATAGTGGGAAAGCAGAAGCCAGATTAGCTTAGTCAACTGCTGCCACTTCCCTGTCAACTGCGCTTCCACCTCTTGTGGAGGTGGAGTACAAGAGTTGATGGGGGCGCGCTCGGAGATCGATTTATTGCATCTTCACTAGACACGATAAATCGATCCCCGATGGATTGATCACTACCCACATCGATGGGTAGTGTAGATGTACCATTAGACCCTGATTGTCCTTTGCCCTACACCCATGTACATCAGTGCAATGTTACCAGATCATAATGGTCGTGTTTTTTCAGGCATTTTTTCAACTCGCTTTGTGCTGGAGTAGTTGGCTAAACAAAGTACACAGCAAGGGACAATCAGGTTCCTAGTATGGGAAAGCTTCAAATAGTAAATGCAAATTGGAAAGTTAAGGGGCCAGGAGCATAATTCTTTATAACTTTGAATGACTTCCAACTGCTACTGGACACATTGTGACCAGAAACAAGGGTAAATTTGGTCAATAAATTATTTGCTGCAAATTATTTGCATAGTTCTGCTCAGAATATACATTACTTTGTCACTGACAAAGGAATTTGGAATGAGAGGCTGACTGATCTCCCCCTTTCGCCCATCCTTGTTTAATGAAATTAAGAGTCTACTCTTCCATGTCAGGCCGTAATCTGGCTAAAATAGCTTTAATTGACAGCCTTGCTAAGTCTGTCAGTTATGCTTGCAGCTTTATAAATGGTCTTGGGTTATGCAACTAGAATACACTGTTTTGAAGTAAGTTATGTGTGCCATTATCTAAGAAAAATTGGATTAAGTTCTGAGGCTGGGTGAACTAATACTGGCATCAGGCCTTTGGAACGTGAACAGAATCAATATGGGACTCTGGACTTGCGGTATTGCTGATTTGCTTTCTTAGTGATTGCCTTGTGCTTGCCATTAATTGTTTCTAATAAAAAGATGAGGTAGGAAATGCTCCGGGTTCATGTGACTTCTAGGCAATAGCAGAAAGGCCTCAATTGAACTTTTCAGCTGTTTCGGGACAGCGTAAGCAAGGACTACTGAAGTCAATGGAAAGACTGTCCATTGATCAGACACATACATACACACACACACACACACACACACACACACACACACACACACACAGAGATAGCTGTTAAAGGAATTCAGATATATGAAGGACTCACGTTTCTGTGATTCTGGGTATTTTAAACAAAGAATAATGGTGATTATTCCAAGAAAATACAGAGAAAGATGAAATATCTGGTAAAGGCAGATACCTCTAAACTGGACTAGATCCTCAGCTTAGTTCATGCCAGTTTACAGCAGCTGAACATATGAACATCTTTTGAGTATTATGGAATTTGCTGATATTTGGTCAGGCAGCGATTCTGTCTTGACTATTTTATGTGGCTGTACACACCAGATGTTTTTTAAAATCTTTTGACAAATTCTTACAGATTTAGACATGCCATTACCAACAACATATTGGATTTTTGAGTTAAAAAAAATAAAAATGGCAGAGAAGTTGAGATTCACTATTAATGCTTCATCTTGCTTTATTTTGTACCCATCCAATCCAGACACATCCCACTTCCCATTAAGAATTCAGAGTAGTGTCATCCAGCAGGCATTTGCTGTGATAAGAACTACAACAGGAGGGCTTTCAACACATGGTTTGCCAAGCGCTGCTGTAATTTGTACCTATTGCAGTCAGTGAAATTGTACAGGGTTTAAAGCAGGGAGAGAGATTTTGGGATGGGTGGTGGATTTAGTACAGAATCTGTTTTGTGAAGTGAGCTCATCTCTGAATAAGCTGGAAGATCAATGCCCTAATATTTTATGACTAACACTTTCATGATTTTCTCAACTCCCTTTCCCCCCCCTATTAAAAACACCTGTCAAAACTACACACTTTTGGCCAACAACATAATAGCGTATTTGGTTGTTGTTTTTCAGCAGCACTATTAACATTTCTAAGAGAACATGAACCTACCAGTGGTTGGATTTTGGTGGCTTTATTGTTTTGTTTTGTGGGGGTCAGTTTTATTTTTCTTAAACAGGAGTATTGCTCTGGATCTTGTGCATGGCATAATTGTATTTTTTTGCTCCTATGACCCAGCATACATATGAAAAAATTATCACAATCTCTGTGCCTGGAGAAAGTGATGATCAACGTACGTTTTATATTGTCAGCTCTGTGAAAGCAAGAGAGAGATAAGGTCACACTGACAGCCTCTTCACTCTCAAATTCCTCGGACTTATTATTTGCAATGATGGAAATAACCAGGAGTCCCTTTGCTGCCAAAAAATCAAACTATCCTGCTAGGGGTTGTTTTTTCATTATCTGTATCTGGAAGGACACCCACATATTGATAGAAATATGCTGGATCATTACAATTATGAAGCCAGTGAAAATTGAATTGATTTCCCAGGGTTCTTAATGATGTTAGCATCCCTCTGTCGACATCTCTCTTATACCAGTTGTGAATCAACGTTTATGTAAAACAGATCTTTTTTACCTGGAGACCCTCTTCTGCCCCTCTCCTCCCCCTGTCCCCTGATTTCCAAACCCAACACAAGCACAAAATTCTTCTAACTCATATTCTCATTCTAAACCTTGATGCCAACCTCAGCAACATTCCCCTGTAGTGAAGACAGAAATACGTGCAACGGCTAACTGTATGTTAAGATATCTTAAATGGGGAATGTCTGAGTTTGCAATGCCTTCCATGCTGTCAAAGAAACCTCACAAGAAAGTAGGATTGCAGCAGGAAAATGCAAAACTCCTTTCAGTTTGAAAAATATATATAGCCCAATAAACCATGCTATGGTTTATATGGATTGTTTCTCATGAACAAATTATAAAACAAAAGTTTAAAATTCCCTGTTGGAACCTAAATTTCTAATCTTGGAATATTTGACCAGCAAGGTTACATCTAATATAGTAAATGTGGTGACCTGTTCCTCCACACTGACTCCTCTTTTTCCTGAGATAACTAGAGAAGCCAAAACCATCACATAAAACTAATGGAATCAGTATGCATAACATACCTACTCTTAACTTGGCAAAAGTTAAGGTAGACAATCTCCATGTCATTAGAGTTTGGCAGGCTGCTCACAGCCACCCACCTACCCAAACTAACAAAGGCCAGAAAAGACTCATTTTCATATATTAATATTTGCTAAACCACTTAACCTCAACTGACAACTCCTCTTGGTGAATCAGAGACTTGGCTGTGCGTTTGACCTCTCTCTCTGTTGATCTGCAAGGGCATCAAATTCTTGTTTGGACGTAGGAACCGTGGAGGAAGAAAAATCTTTAAAAGGGATGAAATTTCTCCTCTTTGAAAGAACTAAAACTGCATTCATCCCCCAAGCCTGATCTTGTCACAAATAAGCAGTTTCCAGGGCTTTGCCTCTCTTCCTGACTTGAGAAATGTATTGAAAGAACTCTGTATATACCGTTAAAACTGAAACGCTGTAATAGATGCAGGTCATTGCCAGTTGACCAGAGCAAATACCAGGAAGGTTTGGATTAACTCTCCCATGTGAAGTGCAGGCTAGAAATGGTTCTTATTCCTTAAAAGAGCAACTGAAGCAGGTAGTAGGAGCATGTTTATGCTGCATGCTTATTTCAGAGGTGTGTAGAATACATAGCTCCCTAGCACGGATATAAAGGGAAGTTGTAGACGGCAGAGGTGAGATAGCCTAGGCAAGTAAAGACACACTTGAAGGGCAAGGGTAGGTATCAGAGTGCATACCCCGCATGGTTCTCTACTTTCCCAAGTCATGTCTCCTTGTTTACACTGCTTTTTTCATCAGTGTAGTATCCTGCTGCTTCTACATTGCTGGACACTTTACCCATAGAAGGAAAACCTTTGGCAGCAAGGAAGTCAGCAGTTTCTCCCCTTCCAGGGCCTTTCTCGCCTTGGTGAAAGACTCTGGTGGTGAGGCGCTTTCCCCGCTGCCTCTCGTTTGCCACAGCCTTTCACCGACAGGTGTAGCTACACACTGCAAGTGTGGATGCAGCTTTCACTGACATGTGTAGCTACATGTACACTACCCACTTCTGCTAGTGATGTGGAGTGTAGGCGTAGCCTAAAGGACGTAACATCTTCTCAGTACTATTTGCAGCCATCTAGTCTAAGGGCTCGTCTTCATTATGGCAGGAAAGAATTGATCTTTTGGCGATTGATTTATCGCGTCTCGTCAAGATGCGATAAATCGATTGCCAGCGGCTCTCCCGTCGACTCCAGAAGTCCAGCTCACCAAAAGGTGCAAGCTGGAGTCGACGGGGGACCGCGCCGCCGCCCGCCGCCGTGAGGACGGCAGGTAAGTCAGCTGTAGAGACACCAATTTCAGCTACGTTATTAACGTAGCTGAAATTGCGTATCTAAAGTCGATCTTCCCCCCTAGTGGAGTAAGCTATTATTCACTACTGGAGACCTGCATAGAAAGACAACCACAAATGGGAAGCTGCAGATATTACATCCTAACTGTAGAAAACAAATGCAAAACTATTCCCTGTTGTATAAAAACCAAAGGCCCCTAGGATTCTTCTTTCTGTATGGTTTAAGATTAGCAGCCGTGCAAGTCTGTATCGTAAAGAAAACGAGGAATACTTGTGGCACCTTAGAGACTAACCAATTCTTTCTGTATGTTTGTATAGAACTTGGCTTATTAAAGGCATGACCACAAACCTAATAATACCTTCGATTTTATGAACAGATTGTGATGGGTTCAGCACTCCTTCTGGGATGCCATCGAATGTCCTGGGATTTTACTGAGCCCGCCTGTTCCACAATCTTGGGGTCACTCTCCCTGTTTTGATGAATTAGTCTCTCCAGCCTCTGGCAGCGTGCGCACACACACACACACACACGGCAATCAAGCCCTCAAGCACAGCTCCCCTCTGGAAAGTACACCCAAAATAATATGGTCTTGCACTGTAGAGAAATCTATACAATGTAAGCTAATCACATGCTTTTATACTGTGGACTTGATTTGGGGCTCAAAATGTCAGCCTTTATCTCTCTGATGTTTTGCTTTGACATCCAATGTTCTTGGAAAGTACACACACTGGTCTATGCACATCAGTTGATATCAAGGGAGTTTCACAGTGTAGATGTCTGAGTTAAGTAAACCCTTTCTCTGGCTCCTGAATTTGTGCCTTTTCATATATTTTTTAAAAAGAAAAATGTGTACTGTATATTGCTTTCCTGTATTGGCTTTATCCCATATGCACTGTCCCCTTGGGTGAGAATGAAAACACTGGTGTAAATAAATCAAATAATAGGATTATGTTTCCCTGTGGGAGGATAGCTTGCAAGCAAAGGGAGCATAGCTGAATTTGGTCTACTTTCCAGTCATGCTGCGTTAATATAAAAAGTACAGGAGGGATATCAAGACCTTCTACTCTGCCCCGAAGAGGTAATACAGATTGATTGGTGGCAGTGCATAAATCAGTAAAGAAAACCCTCCAAATTGTGTCTGCAATGGACAAATCCAGACTGGGTAGACCAAATCCATGACAAGTACCATTAAAACTCTTTGTGTGTGCTTGATCTGCTTAAGCCTAAAGCAGTTAAACTTTGGCAGTTTTGAAACATCACCATCATACAGTTTATCAAAAATTTTGTTAATACATTATCAGCCCCCCTGAAGAACACTTATAACGGTTGTGTGTCACTCTCTTATATATTAGGCATTGAAAAGGCACCAATCTGTCTAAAGCTGGTCCCCAGCATACAGGAACATGCAAGATAGGTGTGGATTTATAGAAGTGCAGGGATTTCATTGTTGTTGGTGTGTAGTAGTGCAAAATGTGTACTTTTTGTAAGAACATCTTCCTTGAAAAGGCTAAAGATGCTACTGGTACTATAACAAACTAGCTGTGTGTTACAGCATTATACTACTACTGCCGCATCTTGACAGAGATTAAAGGAATTCACAAGTTAACTTAGCAAGTAATTTACTTTTGTTTTGGTGGCTGACCCAGGAGGAAAAAGTTCCAAAACAAAACTGAATTATTTGGATTTCTTTTGCCAAAAAAAATGAAAGATATAATTCAGGTCAAAGCAACATTTCAAATGTGGACTCCACTTATTTTTTGAAATATCAATTCAAAACAGCTCATTTCATTTTTTCCTAAATTAAACATTGTGATAATCCTGAATTCTCCCCCCTCACTTTTTCCAGTTGAAATTATTTTGAATTTGATCCAAATTTGCAAAGATCTGATGCCCCCAAAATGCATTTTGAGGTGGAATTTAGTATTCACCATTAATATTTTGCCCAGCTCCAGTGACAAGCTTCATTCAAGAAGTCTTTTGTTCCCTATTATTTTAATTCACATATTACAACTGAAAGTGATATGAATTCTCATCATAGACATAACAGAACCATTTCTTTTGGGGGCGCTAGCTTCTGTAGATGCACATGGTACTAGGTACATTGGAGTCATTGCAGTTCCACTGTATGTGTGGAGAGGGAGAGAAAGGTCATGATGCCTAAGACCTGCGCGGAGAAGGTTGGTGCACCAATTTTTTTTTAATCAGCTGCAAATTTCCCTGACACGCTGTTCCCTCCCTCTGTTTAATCATTAGTGATGGACATCAATGGGGTTTCATAGACATCTATAGACACCTCTCCCTTTTGCAAATGGTAAATATGCAAGTAGTACAGGCATGTAACAAGATCATCTGGCCTATCTCAGATCATCCTCCAAGGGACAGTACTGGGGAAGACAAGAAGAGGTAGACAGAAGAAGAGTTGGATTGACAACATAAAAGAGTGGACTTTGCAGAGACTCAAGCACTAACACACAATCATCAGGAATGGAGACAATTGGTGGATTGTTCATCAGTGACCAACGTGGTTATGGGAGTGATGATGATGATGAAATATGCAAGACCCTTTTGTTGCTGAAATCCAAGTAGGATGGCACATGCTACAAGGTTCTATCTGAAAAAGAAACCATGTCAGTTTTGATTTGGCTTTGCTCTTTCTTTCAAGTATGTTTCTTGTGCTTTATGGCCCAGTTAATCATCAGTATCTGTAATATTTCTAAGAGTAGTTCACAAGAATGATTTACTCCATTGCAGAAGCTTATAATTAGAAAAAGTTAAGCTCTGTTTGACACATTGCATCTCAGTAACGAAGGCAGTTGATCTGAAACAATTGCAGGGGTACCAGCAAACCTTTAAGGTAGCTCTATATTTTTCTTGTAGATGGAACTGAGTATTTTGTGTCAAAGATGCACCATATTTCTTGGTGATGTTGAAATATTATGAGGCAACACAGGAAATAATTCTTACCAGAAGGGTGGAGAGGTGGGCAAGTTGTTATGAAAAATGGATACAGTCATTTGCTGTGCTGCTGCATAAAGAGCTGGTGTTTTGCTTCAAGCAGACCACGAAAAAAAGGATAAAGCATAAAAAGACACTCCCCTCCCCCGCATTGTGTTTGCATGGCTGGCAGTTTCATTCCACCTAAATGTACTTGACAGAGGCAGTTTGTTGGCACACAGACATAAAATCTCCATGTGGTCGTTTACCCATCACAGGTAATTATACAGCCTCTCATTATTGTCGCAGTTGAGCATCTTAAAATTGTTTAATGTATCCCTCCTCACCACACCCCTCTGAAATAGGGATGTGCTGTTGTCTCCACCGTACAGATGGGGAACAAAGGTACAGAGATACTGTGCGTAAAATTTTCAACAGCCCCATAAGTGACTTCAGAGCTTAAGTCCCATTTTCAAAAGTGACAGAGACTTAGGAGCCTAAGTCCCTTTGGCCTTCCAGGTAACTTATGTGCCTAAATCACTTTTTGAAAATATATCTAAGACTCTCAAGTGATTCAGGATCAGATACTTAGAGATACGTATCTGTAACTCCCATTGAAAACTCTTCTGAAAATTTTACTCCAGGTGATATGCTCCAAGTCACACAGGAAATCTGTGATGGACCAAGGACTTGAACCCTTGATTCCCAGATCCAAAGCTAGTTCCTGAGAAACTAGCTCGCACTTCCTCTCTGATGCTCTGGCAGCCAGTGGGGCAGTGAGATATTCAGAGGAAGCTGTTTACAGACCAGTACTCCCCCACAGAGCAGAGGACTCCTCAGGGAGGGTGCCTTAGTTGCATCATAGTTCCAATCTTACTCAATGACCACTTGATTTTTCCATTGGTTGGAGAGTCAGGGAAGCCTAAACAAACACTATAGTGAGTTTTAATTTTGCCAAAGTGCCATTGTTTTGCGTTAGTTTGGATTTTCATGGCCCTTTTGTGTCATTTAGATTCCAGATTCTTTGGCACAGGGGCTGTCTTCTCATGTGTGTTTGCACAATGCCCAGCCCTCTGGGGCTCCACTGCTAAGGATACGTATCAATGATGGGATTGGTCCATTGATTGGGTCTGCTTCCTTTTCTACACGGGGCTGGCCAGCTGGACTGGATGATGTCATGCTGAGTTTAGAGAGTAGTTAAAATGAAAACCTGGGGTCTCATTCTCACAGAGGCTAAAGTAAATTTAATTAATGTGTGGACAATGTGTTGCATGACAATGCTTTGTCAAGACCTCAGTATCCTACTGTCTTGGACCATTGTTATTAAATCCTCATTGGCACAATGTAACCACTTGGATGGGCTTTGGCAATGAAAAGGACATTGCTAACAATCAGCACACAGCGGGGTGACGGCATTCTGTAGGAAACAGGTGAAATGAAGTCACCTGAGATAGTGTTAAGTGCCTTGTTTCTTACGCAGCTGAAGTAACGCAGAGGCTCACCACGCCGTAAGTGTCATAGGGAAGGAATCATACCACAGAAAATATACTGACTTGCTGACTTCACTGGTCCATGCCATCAACAAATCGCTACCTTCACAGCCTGCTCTACTGTATTGGTTGCCACATTGGAAGGCCCCTTGGCACCACCCATTCCTACTCACACAGTTGTAAGGATGTGGGGGAATACAAGGCCTGCATCGCCTGTTTACCCCAGCATGTCTGAACCGAAGGTCTGGGTAATCTGCTCAGGAGAACAAGGCTGGGTGTGGTTCTCCTGCTTATGCCCCCACACAGTGATGTAGTCCGCGCCACAATTAAACCTTTAAATACCAGTCACCAACAACGCATCAAAATTCATCTCAATAAATCACCCACAGTATTCATAGTATCGCTGCTTTGCTTTTATCCTTTTCCATTATTTCGGTGTGAGACCTTTCACGCCTCCTGCTCCCCATCTTTCTCCTGTTAGTCTGCCCCTGTGACGAATCAGACCTCCTTTACTACTCCAATGAGACCACAAGAGGGTCGAGGCAGAGGGGGACTCAATTAGTGCCAATGCTGCTCATTGATACACCTCTAAGGAAGCAACAGATGCCAAAGTCATTGAATAAGGGAGAGGATTTTGTGGCAGTGGGGGGGTTGCAATACAGAGAGAAGAACCCGTAGGAAGAGACAGCTAATCAGGTGGAATGGAAGAGACTTGTTCAAAGCCATATGGATTATTTGCTGCCTTAACAGAATGAGGAAGAGAAGAGAAGTGAGAAGGCTACTACAACTCCCTTGTTCCCTAGCCCCCTTGCTATCACTTTTGTTGCTGTTGCTACCACACACAACAGCTTCCGCCTTTGGCCGTGCTTTCCTGGGAAGGAGGTTGCACAAGGATCTGCTTCTGCCTTTGCAAAACTGAATGAAACTGCTGGCAATAGGGGCTCTGTTGTGAGTGCTTCATAAAACAAAAACACAACATTCTCTGCTGCTGCTTCTCTGTCTGTTCTTTCACTCTCCTCTTCATCATTGTTAGCTGAACACAACTCCCTCCTTGCTGTGTTTTCACACGGTTTTCACCTTCTGCTGAGCAAGATACTCTTGGGGAAGGGAAAGGAGTTGGAAAGGAAAATAAATGGATTGATCAGAAACTCTGGTTAGTGGGGTCAGCCGCTGGTTCCTCTCTCACCTGATTTATGGAGTCTGGAAAGGGGAAAGGCCAAGTCCTGACTGTAAAATATTTAAGGAAAACAAGCTTCCTGATTCTTCCTGCAGTGTTAGTTGTGTTGTGGGAACTCCTCCACTGATCTCCAATTCAACAATGGACTCCATTCCTCCTTCACTCAACCCTGCCAACCCAATTTGTCCCCCTTGCCACTCAAAATATCCCCCAGCCCCCCTTCAGCTCCCTTCAGCAGCCAGAAATCACGTCCACACACCCTGCAAACACATTCATGCCACAACCTGTTTAAATTCTCTTTCGTCTCCGTTGCTCAATAATACTCAGCCCTCTGCCACCCAGCACTTCCAGGCTCAGAATAGCCTCTGCTCTTTCTTCCCAGAGACACTCCAATACCATCCGCAAGGCCCAACATTTTTCAGTGGCAAATGGCTCTTCAGCTATTCCACAACATTCACTAAACATTTTCCCCCCCCAAAAATAAGGTTTTCATTAAAAAATGGTTTAATCAGAATCTTTTCAGTTTTCCCAACACCCCCCTCCCCGCTGATAATTTTGTTGAAAGCAGCGATATAGTCAGGAGTAGAGTACTCCCTTCCCAACCAGCTCCAGTCAGAACTATGCCCTCTTCTATCTGACAACCATCATGGACTCAGAAGCCCTTCCACCAGCTAAACTCCTCCTCCCCATCCGCTGTCGCCAGCCCATGTGCTACAGGGACCGGAGGATGTAACGGCATGGACAGGCAGCCCTGTACTCCGCCTAGCCTCAAAGGCTGCATTCCCGGTTTATGCTTTCTTCCTGTGTTGGAGGACCCGAAGACTCCCCACCCCCAGTCTGGCAGTAAATGGTACTGCACCCTTTGAGACCATACAGGAGAATATTATTGGTAGAGCCTGACCTCGTTAGCTCCTAATGACCAGCCAGTCTGATTGTTCGCATCTGTGTTTTTGAGACAAGTCATTTACTTACTCAGATATCTACAGAAATAATCAAATATGGGTGATTTCTTCAATCTATTTATCAAAGTTTACTAATGGGTTTAGGAACATATGGATTGCTACCTCAATAGATTAGATCAGAGGTCCATAGAGTTCAGTATCCTGAATTTGCTTAGACTGCGTTTTGTGCATTTTCTTTGCCGTGAGTATTCCAAATGTACTAGGGTGAATAATTGTGCAAGGTGAATTTCAGATTGGATATTTGTCTTATCACTGGTTAGTTATCCAAAGTAACACTCAAGCATTCAATTTCAAATTTATGCTCTTGTTGGTTAGTTGCAGAAGTCATCCAACCAGGAAACTAAAATAGTATCACACTACATTGACACCATCCAGTGCTATTTCAAAAGATACACAGAGTCCAATTCTGCTACTTCTACTCATGTTCAACAATACCTCACAACATAAATGGTCCTACTGATGCTAATAAACAAGTAGCAACCAGGAAAATAGTGAAATGTATTGAATAAATTGTTTATAATTAATTATTTTGTACTAATTCAAGATGTCTCATGTGGATTCAGTATAATAACATTTATCTTGTGGTCATGTAGGGGTATACACAGTTGGTTGAGAGGGACTTAAGCAGGCGTAGGAGTGGAAGGATCCATTTTGCAGGGAAGAGAAGGGTAGAGAATTAACAGATTATGAAGGAGGAGATTGCAGTGGAAAGATATTTTACCCATGAAATGTTACATTTTTTATGGATCTATTATAATTTTACCAGTAAATTTCTGTTTCGAAGGTTAGTCATATTATTCAATAGCAGCAACAGAAATATAACAGTTAGAAAATAGTTAGGATTTATGAGAAAAGCAATAGCATATTTTATATAAAGAGAGAGAGAGAAAGTGCTTTAAAAGCCTTTCCTTTTTACTCTGGGTATCCTTTTTAAAATTCCTTTGCTGTTTCCTTTTCAATTTCCACATTACAAAATATGGAACAAGGATATATGTGCGTTGATGTAGGTAATAAAATAATACCTGAGTTACAATAAATGGATATCAGCAGTGGAGAACTGGAGTGCAGCCTTCATCAGATATGATGCTATAATTTTGATTTATACCTTTGAGACTTGGTCCCTTTTGCACTGACATGACTGCCTGCTTTGCTTCTCTGTAAACAACAAGTCAGAGTACATCAATCTCCAACAAAATGGACAATTTTTACAAGCTCGTGATAGATTTCTGCAAGCTGACAAATGGGTCTTCCGATGCTTTTAATTGAAAGCGCACGTTAGGGGGTTAAGAAATCAGGCAATAAAACAGTGATCAGTGGCTTTGCATTCTGAAATCCATGACTGAGAGGCTAGAATATTTATTCAAGATGCCTCATGAGAAACCTGAAATAAAAGCAATCTAGAAACACCTTTGTTCACACATTCCCTATATTTTTCTTCTCTCTCTCTCCCCTCCCCCTTTCTTTTAAATTACTGGGGCATTTGTCCACAAAAACAATCTGAACAGTTTCACGGGGCAGATCCTTGGCTGGTGTACTTAGTTGTGCGGCCACTGACTTCAATGGAATGACTCTGATTTACAGCAATTGAGATCTGGCCCCAATAATTTTTTCTGCTCCGGCAGCACATTCCTCAATCGGGCCTTGGCTTTACTAGGAAAAAAGGCACAAGGATATGATAAAACACTAGTATGGACAAAGCAGTTCTAGTTTTAACCTGTGTGTTAACATGTCCGCTTGCCTTCAACATTTCATTTTTCTCACAAGCCTTACACCATTTAAAGAACCATAGTTGTGAATTTCACCCTCAGGGTGAGTGACAGAAAACGTCTCTGAATTTGCTCAGATTTCCCATTGTTGCTATGACCCATGACACAGTTGTGTTATCAACACGGAAAGGCCTGGTGAAGACAGGCTTCCTTAGCTGCAGGTGGCCTGAGGGAGCCAGTCAAAGCAGTATTCTGCCTGGCTGAGGTGAGCCTACTCATGCTTCTTTCTCAGTTAGCCACAGAACAAGAAGGTCAATAAGGTTCTTTGGCCCAGAGATAAGAATCACTATGGAGAAGGGAGAAAGAATCACAGATCTTTTCCCTGGGAGCAGAAGTAGTTGAATGTTCCTGCTTTGGGTCTTTCCCTACAGCCCAATAAAATAAAAGAGTGGAGATAGGAGTCAACAATGGGACCTACTTGGATTTAGTCTCTTCTCTTCTACCTTGCTTTGCTTCTCTTCTGAAACTCTGGCCAATGACAGATGTCTCAAGGGGGTACCCAAAAATCACTGATCACTTTTGGAATTCTTGGCTGAAAGAAACATGCAGCGTTTGGGAGCTCTGTGGGACAGGGACTCTTTTTGTTCTGTGATTATACAGTTCCTAACACAATGGAGCCCTGGCCCAGGATAGGGGCTCCAGGAGATTACAGTGCATCTAGGTCTGTACAATGCGGGAACAGATTTTGTATTTAAAAGTGAGTTTTGATACTTTTCCATAGGGCGTCACAGAAATTGCAGGGAATCACTGTGCTATAATTGAGCAATCTCAATTTGAAACAGGCTTTCAGATTAAACAGTTCCGCTACTGTGACACATCTCCTCCCCTCCCCCCACCTACTCCTTGCGCCTGGTCTTCACAGATTAGTGTTGTCTGGCCTGAGGACCAGAGACCACTCATGGCTCTCAAGGACAACTTTGTGCAAAAGAAAAGGTGCGGCTGCTCATGAATTGAAAATTTGTCTCCCTGAGCCATGCCTTGTGCTTGTTAAAAGGAACTGTTCTAGAGATCAACCAACATGAGTCAGTGAACTTTGATACTATTGGCTTTTGGACGATTTGCTGGCATTTTTGTTACTCATGTTGACTAATTTGATATAACACCCCAAATCAGTCTTGGAAGAATAAGGACAAGATGCAGTTGCAGCCTACGTATTTGCACTGAATAATTCAGAGAGCTCCATTTCCTTATATCATGGTCCATCTACATATATATAGACCATGATATAAGGAAATGGAGAAAATTATATATGCATAATCAAGTGAAAGCATCAAAAACAATAACCTCAGCTGCAAAATAAAGAAATAAATGTCCAGCTGAAATTTAAACTACTGAACAGTCTCAGATAGGGGACTTTCGCCGGTTGAGTATTTCACTAGAGGACCTGGTCTGCTTTTATGCATTTATTTTTAAATTAGATAAATGTTTGCTTCCCCATATCTTTCTTATACATGTCTCCCAAATATGATTAGTCCATGAGCAACCCAGGAAATATTTTTTCCATTAACCTGCTGCTCCTAGTCTCATAACATATTTAATGAGACAATGATAAAGCATTATTGCAATACAAATAAAATTAACTGAGACAGGCACCTCACCGTACTGGGTTCCACGCAAATATGTTGAGAGAGAATCCCTCCTCCTAGGAGCTTATAATCTAAGTGGACAAGATGTGAGAGAAAGGAAGCACTATTATTCCCCCTTTTACAGATAGTAAACTGAGGCACGGAGGGATAAAATCACTTGCCAAGGTCACACAAAAAGAGTCTATTGCAGAGGCAAGAACAGAAGCCAGATTTCAGTTCTTTCATTACAAGACCATCCTTCCTGAGGACACAGAAACAAAATGGTGGAGTGTTTTCACCTTTAATATTAATTATTATTTGTAGTAACCCAACAGGTAATAGATATTTAACAGATAGTTAAGATGACAAGGACCGGACCCCAGACACGTTTCTATTATAATAGTGTTAGACAGAAGTTTCTGGGTAACAAATATTATTGGCAGATTTGGGGAACAGATCTACATGGCAGTAGTTCCATGATATTAGAATGCCATCATTCCAATTAATTTACAGTAGAGAATTAAAACCATTGAAACCCTCCTGAACTTTGGGAAAGAGGGTGGTGTTGAAATCCATATCTAGATCCAGACCCAAATTTTGCAAATATATCTTATATAGATAAAACTAACCTCTTATTATAATGGGTAAAACCAACCTTGTGGATCTGACAACCCTGAAGTTTGGGGTGTTTGAAACCTGGATTTTGGGGGTGGGGGAGGACAGCATGAGCAGACTCAATTCCCAGTAAAAATCTAGGAGTAAGATTTTAGAGCCGATTTTGCATTTCTTGCACAGTCAAAAATCTAAAGACAATTGTGTTTTAAAAGTGCATAAGGAATGAAAGACCGAGCTCTTAATTCTCATATTCTTTATACTACTACTACCCTAATTCTCAAAGCTGAAGTGGGTTTAGTGTTATGGATTAAATCAATAACTGCATTTTTACAGTATCAAAATGAAATTCAGAAGTAGCATCCGAGAGCAAGGTAGAAGGAAAAAATAAATCTGTTGTAGAACTGATATGGAAGTTTATTTTAAATCTCAAAAAGTGCAAACTCATAGGGAAATAATAAATTGAGAAGCCAAGAAGAGGAGTTTCCATCAAAGTATCTACAACACAAAATAATAAAAAGGTAAAAGTTCTTGCTAACAATAACAGAGATCATTGGTTTCTTAGTGTGGTTAAAGGTTTTGACTTAAGTATTCAAGAGGCCATATTTAATCACATTGCTGGTCTTGAAATATTAATGCTGGGTATAATTAGTAGGGATCCACTTCAGAAAGAAAATCCAGCATTAATACTGCTGCATATTAATATTTATTAATATACAGATGTAAAGGGCAGTACTGCTTGAAAAAATATCTGGTATCATGGAGTTTCAAGTTCATTGTTGCTCAGTGACTTCTTGAACAAAGTTGCTCAGTGTATGAGTAAAACGATGGATCTCCTGACCCCCGCCAACAGCCAGCCCTGTAAACGGAACCTGAGTTCTGAAGATAAAACTGGGTTTTCTCGTACATCATCACTAGCAAAAGAAATGAGGAGCTCAGCTACACCTGTTCAACTCGATAGTCTGCAGGTGGTATATTCAAAATTGCCTACAGGTGCAAAGCACTCAATTCCCACTGAAAGCCGATCAGAATTAGGCCTCTAAACACCCATTTGTGCATTCGAAAATCCTCTGCCAACAAAATTTGATTAGAAACCACTGATGGATTTTAAATATCAACCCCCACAGTGCTGTAATTGCACTTCAAAGAGCTTGCAGAGGAGAACTTCACTTTAATGTTAAATGGAAAAGAAACCCAAATATTTAAAAGAATGAATATGCACATTTAAGGCACCCACACAATCTTTACCATCTACATCCTAGTAGTTCACCCCCTCAGACTCTCTTCTTCCTTCCTTTCATAGGTACTATATGTTGTGCTTCCGTACACAAAGAGGAAAAACAAGATTTTTCCAGCCTAAAATGTTAATTAAGAGGAAACCAGCATTAGTCTTAAGAGGAAAGAAAAGTAGTCTCCATAAGTGAGCACAGTGTATGTACGACAGACTGAAGCAATCCGATGAACAGTGGATGCCAAACGCCGCATGTACACACAGTTCTAACACGTTATCTATGCAATACACAGATGAGAAGGCACTACAGTTCCTTAGCTATATACATAGTCCCACACTTCTTTTTTTAAAAATCTCATTATTTTTAAACCTATTTTGTAATGTCTGGATGTTTGAGGTTAGCAAACTACAGCTCCCATACAGGACATCTTCATTTCTAACATGTGCGGGTTGGAACTAGCTATTCCACCAGTCCAAGAAGGTTTATTCCAGCCACACCTCTTTTTACTTCCACATACTCACTATGCAAGAAGGAGCAAATCCAGCGGTTGATGGCATGGAGCCTGCTGGGTACAGTTTATAGGAATTCCCCTGCAAAGGGTTCCCCTGCAAAGGGTTCCCCAGCTGGCTCCTTATGTCAGTTCTCTATCTCCTGCGTGTCACTGGAATAGCAACGAAGAGAGTAAACCGGTGACCAAGATCTGGCCCTTTCTGCTTAATTAGGGCTTGTCTACACTAGGAAATTAAACTGGTTTAATTACACTGGTCAGGGTGTATGAAAAATCCACACACCCTGAGCCCTGCTGTTAAGAACAACGTTAAGTCCCAAAGTAGACACCACTAGGCTGACGGAAGAATTCTTCTCTCAGGGAGGTTGATTACCTACACCAGGGTGACCAGATAACAACTGTGAAAAAATGGGATGGGCATGGGCCCCTATATAAGAAAAAGACTCCCCCAAATGGGGTCCCTATAAAAATGGGACATATGGTCGCCCTAACCTACGCTGACAAGAGAACCCCTCCTGTCAGTGTAGGTAGCGTCTACACTGATATGCTACAGTGGTACAGCTGCAGTGGTGTGGCTACCCACCACAGCATTTTACGTGTAGACAAGCCTAACATTCCAGCTGAATTGAGTTCCAGTGGAAATTCTTTTCCAGTTAACAAAATTCAAGCTTCATTCCAAATTAGTATTTCAACAAAGCAAATCCTCTGCAACATTTGGAAGGGAAAATAATCTCCTGACGTAGTAATCTCTTGGCAGCATTATTTTTGAAAATAAATATTTTCTTTTTTAACTAAACCTTCACCGTCTGTTTAGCCTTCTAATTACAAATGCAGGAGCATGTCATTCACAAACGTGTCATATAAAGTAAAACAGAAATTATTTAGGTCTTTGCTTCTGTATCTACAGGTCTTAATTCAAGTAAACAAGCATCTGCTTTATGTTTCTCTCATGTTTCAGACAGTGGGAGAAATTGTTCCCCTGATGCAGTGAATACTCTGCCATAGTTTACGGGAATCCACCAAGACGTACTGCAGATGCAGAAATAAATGTTTCCAGACACCATTAATGACTGTTTCTCGGAGCAGCTATGCTGGAACCTGCAAGGGGAGAGGCAAGTTTTGATTCAGTCCTAAATGGAGCACAGAAACTGGTCCAAGAGGTGATTATAGCTGAGCTGCTCAGTAATAATGACCATAATATAGTATCAGAGGGGTAGCCGTGTTAGTGTGGATCTGCTAAAACGATAAAGAGTCCTGTGGCACCTTATAGACTAACAGATTTTAGGGATCATGAGCTTTCGTGGGCTAAGACCCACTTCATCAGATGAATGTTGTGGAAATCTCTAGAGGCAGGTAATACCGTAATATAAGTAAATTTAACATCCTTGGGTAGGGGGATACCAAAGAAGCCCACCACAGTAGTATTTAATTTCAGAAAGGGGAACTACATAAAAATAAGGAAGCTAATTAAATGGAAATTAAAAGGAACAGTCACAAGATTGAAATGCCTGCTAGCTGAACAGAGACTATTTAAAAACATCACAATAGAGGCTCAAATTAAATGTATACTTCAAAAAAAGACTAGTAAGAGAACCAAAAATAATGTGTCACTGGCTAAACAAGAGAGTAAAAGTAGTAGTTAGAGGAAAACAAGCATCCTTTAAATACTGGAAGACAAATTCTATTGAGAAAAATAGAATGAAGCATAAACTCTGGCAAGTCCAGTATACCAGTATATTTAGAAAGGCAAAAAAGAATTTGAAGAGCAACTACCAAAGACTCAAAAACTAACAAAAAACAACATCATAGTTAAAAAAGACTGCAGCATTACAAAGGGATCGCACAAAACTGGGTGATCGGGCAACAAAAAAGTAGATGAAATTCAATGTTGAGAAATGCACACTGTGGAAAAAAACGTGGACTATACAAACACACTGAAGGGGTCTAGCTGCTACCACTCAAGAAAGAGGTCCTGAAGTCATCATGGATAGTTATCTGAAAACATCCACTCAATGTGCAGCAGCATCCTAAAATGCTAACAGAATGTTAGGAACCATTAGGAAAGGGATAGAGAACAAGACAGAAAATAACATAATATCAGAAGTAGATAAATCCATGATATACCCACACCTTGAATACTGCCTGCAGTCTGGTCACCCCATCTCAAGAAAGATATATATAAATGGAAAAGGTACAGAGAAGGACAACAAAAATGATTAAGGGTATGTGGAACAGCTTCATATGAGGAGATATTTAAAAAAACTAGGATTATTAATCTTGGAAAAGAGGCAACTAAGGGAGGATAAGATAGCAGTCTATAAAATCATGGAGAAAAGGTGTTCTTTACCCCTTCACATAACACAAGACCGATGGGTCACCCAATAATTAACAGGCAGCAGGTTTAAAACAAACAAAAGGAAGTACTTCTTCATACAACGCACAGTCAATCTGTGGAACTCATTGCCAGGGGATGCTGTGAAGGCCAAAAGTATAACTGGATTAAAAAAAATAATTACATAGATTCATGGAGGATAGCTCTATCAATGGCTATTAGCCAACTTGGTCAGGGATGCAACCCCATATTCTGGAAACCAGACTGGTATGTTAGTTGTGCTCAAAACAGGTATTAGTCTTATAAGACTATAGTTAGCATTTAGACCCTATGAAATGGTTGTGTGTTGCTGCATGCATTAATCTCACTTATAATGTCTAGATCCCACATTATAAGGTGATCTTTAAGTGTTTGCTCTGAAACTGTCCACCCCCACCTCCCCCCCCAGTCAGGAGAGAAACCACCAAGGGTGAAATACTAGTTTGCCAGTAGAGGTGTTATCTCCTGCCCAGCAAAAGAAGGCCTATAGATACCAGACAAATTCTGATCTTCCATAACGGGACAAAATATTTCGTTGATTGCTCCTTCCACACCCACGAAGAGGAGACTTACACGTGAACTCTTCCCATCTTGAATCTGTGGGAAGGGAATAAGAACAAACTGCATCTTTTTTATGCTCCTTTCCATTGGCTTCAGAAAGGCTGTATTTTGATTTATCAGAAAGGTACATATTGGGCTTAAACAACCTGTTATATCCTTTGCATTTAGCCATTTTTGCTCATTCCTACTTCTTTTGTGTTTTTAGATTAGGCATATGCATTTCTCCTGTCTGTGCAGAAACAACTCACGTGCTGTGTCTAAGGATTTTAATTTTCAGGAATAATTTAACTGTACTTGCCTGGCATGGCAAAACACAGCACCTTGCTGTAACGCTGGGTTTTAGGCCACCCCAGTTGTCTTTTATGCACAGAGAAAACCCGAATATTTTCCAGAGTGAAAAACGAAATTGCTTTCTTATGAGGTTCTGATGACAAAGATGACAGCATTCAATATTTATAGATTCTTTCTGAGGCTTAGAGAGGAGTTCAAAACAGTTCAAAGGCAGCGGTGCAGCAGAAATTTAGGATTTAGAATTACATTTCTTGTTTAAACTCACACTTTCTTCAGTCATGTAGATTGGAAGTTTTCTTTCAAGCACAGTTACTTCTCTTTCTCATGGCTAAAAATCACGTTGCAGCTAAGGCTAGTTCTGCTCCCACTGGAATCAATGGAAATTTTGCTATTGTCTTCAACAGCAGCAAGCACAGATCAATATATACACACATATATATAATACTAGCGAAAATACCCGGCGTTACTTGGGTCTGTCGGAGGTGGGGAGGGGGCAGAGAGATGAGCGAGTGCGGGGTCCGTTGGAGGGGGGAGGGGCAGACAGCAAACCTGACACCCCCACCTCACCCCCCCGACCAAACCTGACACCCCCACCTCACTTACCCCTCGACCAACCCCGACTCACATTTTCACCCCCCCACCCAAACCCAACACCCCCACGTCACCCCCCTACCAACCCCAACACCCCCTGACCAACACCCACACCTCACCCCCCGCAGACCAAACCTGACACACCCACCTCACTTCCCCCCCCAACCAAACCCGACACCCCTACCTACCACCACAAACAAACCCAACACCCACACCTCACTTACACCTCGACCAACCCCGACCCCTCTCCTCACCCCCCAACCAAACCCAGCACCCCCACTTTACCCCCCCACCAAACCCAACACCCCCTGACCAACCCCAACACCCACACCTCACCCCTCACCCACCCCAACACCTTCCCACCCCCCCAGACCAAACCCAACACCCCCGGCTCACTTAGCCTCCGACCAAACCCAACTTGGGTCCGTCGGAGGTGGGGAGGGGGCAGAGAGCTGAACAAGTGCGGGGTCCGTTGGAGGGGGGAGGGGGCAGAGAGCTGAGCGAGTGCGGGGTCCATTGGAGGGGGGTATTATGACATCATAACTATGTCACAGAGAACAGCAGCTGCCCAGCTGATGTGATTGGCCTTTAAATAATTTCACCCCTGGGGGTGTCAGAGGTGAGATTTGAAAAATTTTCGACTCTTACCCTGATTAGGACCCTAAGGCCTCTAACTGTACCAAATTTCAAGACTCTAGCTCAAACGGTGTGGAAGGAGTAAGTGAACGTACATACACGCATACACCATTTGACTTTTATATATATAGATATATATATTTGATGCAATATTGTGGTGTTCCTGTAAACACATTGAAGAATGAGGCTTGTGTTTTGAATAAGAAGTTACAAAACTGAGTTTTGAACTTTTGCATGTCACACAGGGAAGGTCTTCTACACTCCAAAAACACACTGGCAGACTATTGCATGTGCTGCAAAACTCTTTAATCAAACTCTATAATCAGGCACCATGTTCTTTTCTTAGAGGGACAAAGTGAATACAAAGTGGGTGCAAAATGCTTTACTGATTAATTAAAATGATTAATAGCCTTTTTACTCATTAGCACAAACTTGAGTGACAATACAAGATGCAAGAACATGGCAAATCATCTCCCTAAACCTTTCCATTCTCTGAGTTTCATTATTTTAATTACACGGTCTCAATAGTCCTTATGTACTTCTCTCTCTTTTTTTTTTTTTTTGCATTTAATCACAGAGAGACATGATTGTTGCTAAAGAAGATTTGTCAAGGTTTTTCTTAAAGTCAAGGTCTTTTTAAATTGTACTCCCCAAACGGCAAAGGCAAATCAAAGCCAAAAACAAATGGCACAGAATCCTTTTATACCGAAGTATGTACGTAGCTTAGCACAAGTCTTAGTCACTCTGAAAAGGATTCTGTGCTATTGTTTTCTGTTTTGATTCGCCTTTGCTGTTTGGAGAGCACAATTAACACACACGCACACCTCTGTAGATAGCGCTTCTCCTGCCAACCTAGTTACTGCCTCTCCCAGAGATGGAGTTAAGCTGATGGGACAGCTCTCTCCCCAACGACTTAGAGCATCTTTACCAGATACAGTGCAGCTGTGCCGATGTAAACTTGTAGTGTAGACCTGTGCTTCCATTAATACAACAACAGAAGCGGGAGTGTCCTTCATCTGAAACTACAGCTGTTACCAACACCTCTACTCTTGAAAAACTCTGCAGAATACCAATGCACCCCCCTCAAGAAGCCAAGAACTCACTCTACAAGAGATTTTGTCCTTTATGGGTTTACATAACTTGCTTTCTTTAATATAAACACAGAGCAGCAGGAATGTATATATTGGTAGAAAAAACTACCCAAACATCAAACACTACATTGTCTACACAATTCGCCCGGTGAAGATAAAAAGCACAAACCACATATGAGAGACGTTTGTCATGTCACTTAACCCACTACGGATAGGTGCTGAGATTTGGTTAAGAACATATAAAAAACAGAATAGATTTTGAAGCACTTAAGCACGTTGAATAGTCCGATGGAGTAAAATACTCCCCAGAAGGTATACGGGGGTGTCAGAATCTGGCCCATTGTCAACATAAAATAAACTAGGTATACAGCATAATATTTTCAGCATGGCAGCTCAACAGATTTGAATTGCAATTCTAGTACAAGATTAGATGTGTCTGATTTACATCATTCTCCAAAGGCCAATTTTTAATTCACCTTGTCTAGCAGACAGGTGGGCCAAGTGAGAGAGTTTTCTACATCAGCCAGTGTTCTCATTAGTAAGAGCATGTCATTGACTATCATATAATCTCAAGTGCTGCACCTGCAGGTCTGCTAGTTAAGGAGTTAGAGATCAGTGGTGTCCAGGATAGTGTATTTGCTGGTTAATGTGCATTCTCAATTCATGTGAGGACATGGAATTCTGACAAACTATTGTGTCAACTTCTGACTCTTTGGTATGTGGCATCAACAGAAAAAAGAAGTTGTTCACCTGTATAGTAACTGATGTGTAGTCCTTACAGGTATCCCACTGTTGGTGATTTCCAGCGCACTGGGAGTGCACTCACTCACAGTGGAATATGTACAAGGGCTACCACGAAAAAGAATATGCTGTATCTGCACTGAGATATAGATATCTCAGGTATGCTGCCTCTGATCCGGAGGAGTATTAGAGCTGCACAGATGGGGAGAAAGGAAGTGCAGTAGGTCTAATCTATTAAAGTGTCAGTAAGATTGTTGACAGAGTTCCACATGGGAAATTATTAAATTGAAAAAGATAGGGATAAATATGAGATGGGAAAGGTGAATAAGGAATTGGTTAAAGGGGACACTACAACAGATCGTTCTACAAGATGAACTGTCAGGATGGAGGGAGGTTACTAGTACTAGTGGAGTTCCTCAGGGATCAGTGTTGGGATCAATCAGATTTAGCATTTTCCCCCAAAGTGGGAGTATGCTAATAAAATCTGCATATGACACAGAGGTGGGCAGTATTGCCAATTTGGAGGAGGACTGGAATATCATACAAGAAGATATGAAGGAACTTGAAAATTGGAGTGATAGAAAAGGGATGAAATCTAGGACAGATCTACAAAACAGACTCGTATAGGCATAACTACGACACTCAGGTGTGAACGATGGATGGTATGATGAAATTGCCTATAGTAGCATGTGGTCCATCTGTGACTGTTAGTAGCAAATATCCCCAATGGCCAGAGATGGGGCACTAGATGGGGAGGGCTCTGAATCAGAGACAATTCTTTCCCAGGTGCCTGGCTGATGAGTCTTACCCCCATGCTCAGGGACCAACCGATTGCCTTATTTGGGGTGAGAAAACAAATTCCCCCAGGTCAGATCAGAAGAGACCCAGGGTTTTTTGGCCTTCCTCTGTAGCATGGGGTATGCCTCAAAATGGCAGGAGAGTAGGTTATTCTCAAGTATAAGCACAGTTTCAAAATCTTTCTTTGCTGGCGGAGTTTAGGCCTGTGTTGTTACTGCCCACAACTAATTATAAGAACTTTTATTAATGGCTAAATGGCTAACTAATTTGTACACTTGCAAACCAGGTAGTTAGCCATTCCTTTGCCAACAGGCATGGCCACAGTCAATTTGGAGCAGAGGCAGAGTTTTGCAGGATTTAATTATACCTGCAAAAGGGAAGCTGAAATTGAATTCTGCCTTACTGTGAAGGTGTGCGCCATAGGCTTTGTCTGATCATAAACTTCTACCAGATTATGATTTACAACTCCATTAATGCTATTATGCACTCATCTAACTGTAATGAACAAAATAGCTAGCTGAGAACAGCCATTCTTGAACAAAAAGAATGCTTTAGTATTTTGCCCTAGATCTAGTAAATTTAAGGTAAGCGTTCCATTAGGATGCCACAATATTCTGACATTAAATAGAATTTATGTTTAAAGAAATACTTCAGGCTATCAACTTGGAATTGGTGTACGAATAGCGGGTAGTTACCCAGTTGAATATATTGCATTCTGTCATACAAGTTAAAGACGAATGTATTCAAGGTCTCATAGTACTTTACTATCAATAAATGTGTTGCCAGCTTATTAGATGGTTGAGGGATAAGGAGAGTTTATGCTCTCACTATTGGTATTCATTTTTTATTGTTCTTTACCTGCTCCTCTGTGGACTGAATACACTTTTTGATGTGTATGAACGAATAAGTTTCAAGCTTCGTATGAAGATCTGTATCTGTTGAAAGAAGAGTACTAAGGCCATTTCTTTATCATCACTTTCGCTTTGCTGTTGACTAAAGATATGCACTATTTCTTTTGGATCCTTTACTTCCTATCTAGAACAATTCCTCTCTTCTCTCCAACTTGCTTTCTTCAGCTCAAGATTAGTGAAACTTTCTCATATTGGTATCAATGTTGCCGAGCTGCTCCTGATATTTGGATCACTTGATTCCCTGTTCTGTTCATTCCCTCTGAAGCACCTGGCATTGGCCACTGTCGGCAAACAGGATACTGGGCTAGATGGACCATAAGTCTGACCCAGTATTACCATTCTTATGTTCTTAATTGCTCTTAGACAGAGCCTCATTCTTCTTTCCTTTCATTGAGTGGAGTGGTAGTTGTACCACCATATATGTGTGTGTTGATGTTACTGGCACACTCAGTATTTCCTTATCACACTAATATCAGCCTTTTTTATGTTTCTCTGATGCCTAGTCATGTCTAGACTTTTCTATCACAAACAATATCCACAATTTCTCTTCTCATGATAAATATTCCATTTTCATAGAAAATATTTGGATTTCTCAGAGAAACAAAGAACTGGTGGTGTTTGTTTTTGGTTTGCCTTGTTTTTCTAGGTACTTGGTTGTGTGAGGGGAGACGGGGACAATCAAAAACTGAACATTTACAATTTGTAGCTTTCAGTGAAGAACCAAAAAATATAAGCATTTCTTTTTTATGAAAATGAAATTTTTCCTTCTTATGAAAACTTTCCACAGGGGGAAAAAATGCTAAACAGCTTTACTGTTTTGTTTTGTTCCCTCTGCAGGTTTTACCAGTGATGTACTCAGTTTTCACTTCCAGTGATCATACAGCTGAAAAGGGATGTACTTAAAGACACAATTAGTATTGACTGAACACACAGAAATATTTGAAGCCGGATACATTTTTATAAAACACCAGAGATGGGTCCCATCTGGACCAATGGGTAAAAATACACCTGAACTTTCGGAGAGTTTCAGTCTAGATCCAAGCTTTATGGCTGTGGCCTCTATAAGAAATGGTCTCGATAAATCTTTGAATTGGAACATAACCCTGAATGTTGGGAAAGCTCAGATTTGAAGATCACTGAAAATCCTGTATTTACAAACTGGAGCCATCTCTGGTATATAACATAAAATCCAGAAACAATAGAGTGGGAAAAAATAACAGGAAAACATTTTTTCAGAACATTTTGTGAAAAAACAAATTCAGTGTTTTAAAATGTTGATAACAATTTTCGTGGAAAAATTGAAATTATAATAATTTAGTGAAGCTCTACTAAGTAGGTTTTTAAAGCAGCAAAAAAAGTTCCCTGTGGTTCTTCAAAGGAGAATGATAAAGCTCTTTCTCATCCAACAACACTGTCATTAAGTTTAACTGACAGTTATGTAGTACAGACTCTTCAACCCACATTGATGATAATCTGCTGAGAGTCTATCAAATTCTGCTGCTGATGGGGAGAAAAAGCACAATTAAGAAACCCAAGGACATGCTTCAGACAAATGTATAATAAAGTTATACTTGAACAGGGAGCTGTAGAATTATCCAATAACAGAATTAGTGGAGTTCTTTTGTCTAGTTGTATCAGCATTAAAAACATTAAGACTGATGGATCAAGCAATGGAAGAAGACTTTGTTTCAAGTAGTCCTTCAGTGTTTACATGCACTGATAACATCTAACCTTGAAAAGTCTGGCTATTCTGTTTGCCAAAAGCTTTTCTCCTTTCATGTAAATCTCTGAAAACCCCAGGGAATTTTGAAATGCAGCAAACTCCTCTGGGTAGCCCCTTCATGGCCACATGGAATTCCTTGCTTTCTCTGGGCCAGACTCAAAGGCCATTGAAGACAATGGAAAGGTTCTTATTGAGTCCAATGGAGTTTGGATCAGAACCTCTGCTCTCTAAATTGGTTCTCAAATAGGAATTTCTTTTTGCTTAGATCATGTTCATGTATCAATATTCCCTTGCTGAGAACATAATCCTCTTCTAATTCAGAGCACCCCCCCCCCAAAATAGCATCACTGTAAACATATTTTCAAAACTCTGCTTTATCCTTTTGATAAGTCCACATTCACATGAGTGCAACTGCAATGTGCCACAGACAAGGTCCTCTAACAGGTCAAACTTTTGCTACATGGTATAACATCCCCCCTCCCACACACACACCCCAGCCCATTTATTTTTCCTTTTGATATGTTCAAGATAAAAGAACCAGACAGGGATAGCATTTTCCCCATTTATATTTAGAAAGGTTCTGCTTTCTCTAATCTTGTCCTTCACTATCCTTTTATTCTTCCTGTCAGGCTCCCCACCTGGTGCCCTTCGTTTGTTTGGTCCCTTCCGGGACTTTGTTTGCCAGGTTTGTTAAAGGATAGCAATTTAAATGTTATTGTGCCTAATGACACAGAGGAAGGTGTCAAACCTCCATAATGGTCAATTTTGAATGAGCATTTCTACTGATTATGAAAAAGGGTAAATGTTAATTTGGAACTAGACTAAAAAATACCAAAGAGAAAGAAGATGGTAGATGAGAGAAGAGAGAGGTCAAGATTTTCAAGCCCAGCGGCCTAAATTTAGGCTCTTGAACCCATACTCACTGAGATGCCTAAATATGAATTTAGAAGCTTAACTTTAGGCTGGTGAGTATCAGGCCTATATACAGGGCTGTATATACTGTGGTTAAGCACTTGCTGAGGTTACACACAATTCTATTCCGCTACATCTGTAGCAAATATACACATTTAACCTCATCTTGCCCACAAAAAGCATATGTTCTATGCCCTGTGCATTGTACTTTTGATATTAAAATCACATGACCAAATTAAACATACAAAATACTATACACAATACCACATTACACATATTACTATATTAAAAACCCTGAGATGAGTACATATTTCTAAGCACTTATTTTAACCAAAGTTTTAAAATACAGATCTAATAATATTTTCCTTCTCTGTTTTAAACTGTTTCTGTGCAATTTGCAATTGCAATTCCATGCAATTTCTGTGAAGGTGTCATCAGCACAACACCCTCTCTACCAGTGTCTCATCAGCACAACACCCCTTCCTACAATGTCTCATGAGCACAACGCCCTGTCTCATAGCTTCACATCAATGCATGCCCCTGGAGAGGTGCTAAAGCACACACTGGAAGAAATAATCTTAAATCAAAGGACTAAAAATCAGCGTCTCAGAAGACACCAAAGTGGCTGTATAGGATGACGTTTGGGGCCTATCTTCAGCTGGTGTGAGTCCTCATATCTCCATTGGCTTCTGTGAGGATCTGGCCTATGCTTTTAAAAATTGTGCTAACTACTTTCCAGGATGTCAAGGGTTCCTTTGATTTCAATTACAAGCCATTTTTACCAAAGGTCTAGCATAATTTTAAAACAGAAACATGCCTCTCTCAATTACAGGTGATGACACTCTTAAAACTGAAGATCGTGCCATGATTGTGTGTGTGTGTGTTTCTGTATCATTTAAGAGGCAAGAAGAAGAGGGGAAAGTCTGTGTGGTGGCGCGATTGTTTTACGATTTTAAGACAGGAATAGGCTATGTAGGGTAGCCTATTTAGGCCACCCTACCTAACCTTCCACTCTTCCTGTTATCTCTTATAATCACAGACATCTTGCCCCTGGTTCTCCCATTCCACCAACAATGCTGGCTCTAATTATCCATGTCAATTTTTCTTTTTTAAAAGCAGTGTCATACTTTCTCTCATGTTGCCCCTTATGTGTGGAAGCATCTCCCTGTACAAGTGTGTAAGGCCACTACATTATCCTCATTAACATCAACTTATGCCATTGATGTCTACAAAACACTTGACAATGGCCAGGCAGGTGGTATGCTGGGACTGCTAATAATCAGACAGCTGGTTACAAGTATCTCACTATTATCTAGCAATCCCCATATGTTTGTTGTATCCACCTGTCGTCTCCTGTCTTAGACTATCTTTGCAGGGCATATTTAAAACAGAGCAACAGGCCAATTGGCAAAGTTAAAAGAGACCGGCAGAACCGTATTTTTGTTCTATGTTACTACAGTGCCTAGCATAATAAAGACCTGGCTCTAGGTGCTAACAATACAAATAAATAAAAATGGTGATGATCTCGTATACTAATGCAGACCATAGCATGTGGACATCTCCCAAGAGTAAGAAACTTCCAGGCAGTAAAAGGTGGACTAGATATAGGGGTTTGTTTGTATTACTGTATATAAAAATGGTCATGCTGGAATAAGTAAGGTACTCTTGCAATGATACTTTGGCAAGGAAGTGGGTTCTCCACTTAGTGCTGAATATGATAAGGGGAGCAGTCACTCTATTTCTTCCCTCAGTGAATTCTGTAATCTTGCATCACTTCCTGTGAAAGTTCTGTCTCCCACTTCACAACTCTTCCTCTATTGTTCATTGCATGTTATGGGCTTGACAGTCTCATGGTCAGATTAGATTAACATCATAACCCTTTCTGGTCTTCTATGAACCTCTTTCTGACCATTTCTTTGTTCCAGGTGAACAGCACCAAATAGAGGTATTACCACCTCTCTATACATAGCTGTTGCAATAGATCCTGGCTGCAGAGATGGAGAAATGATTGGTCAGATAGGTAGGACAGGCTGCCTATCAGATTGCTAGGCAAGCCAAAATGAGAATTTGAGAGATTTTCATAGTGGCTACATCAGTTAGCTCATGTGTTTCTACAGCTACGAAATCCTTGGACAACTCATAGGGCTTCATTTACTTTTATTGCATCCTACAAGAGTAAACCCATAGCAATGTAGCATGGTGGTAATTATGTTGCATCTGTGATATGTACTGAGGAGTTTTGTCTTAGAGTTTGGAAGTGTTATGTTGCTCTCTCATGTGTATGGTGATCAGTTATTATACTCCGGTTGGTTCCAATTGCATCTGTTAATATAGGTGAAGTAACATCTTCATGAACTGAGTGGGGGTGCGAGTGCTTCCAAAGACCTATTGTTGTCATTGTCGGGAGGGACAACAAAAAGAGGTTTATTAAGTTGTGGGCGGTTTGTTATTATCATGTTTCATGAATATGTCACTGCTCCTATATTAACAAATGCAGTTGGAAGCAGTGGATGCATAACCCCTTCGTGAAGAACCACCACCATCACAACCCCCTCTGAAATAACAGCAATGGGTTGTGTTTTTTTTTGGAAGCAAACACACTATTTCAAGGAAAGGAAGTTGCAACAATTCTGTGACACTGACAAAATAACATTCAGATAATACTCTTACATTCTATTTCTCTATTATCTGTTATACTGTAGCTAAATTCATTTTCTTACAAGGAATTTTTTGAAAACACAGTATTCCTGAGAGCAATGCTGAAAAGCAGAATGTCACACAAGAAATATTTTAGTAGTGAAAGAGACATCTCACTATTATGGAATCAGCCCCTTTTTTTCAGCACTCTTATTTTCCTCCTTCACAATATTTGTCAATATTTGTTTTCCTTCTCTAGAGTCACATAAGCCTGGGGCTTCCTATATCCCATGTCCATTCCATTTTTAACTGAGGAATCCATGTGATGCAGTTCATACTGTCACTAAGTTCAATAGTTTGAGGTCTTTCAGTTGTGGGTTTCTAAAGTAAATTACTAATGCTAGGAGAAAACTCAATGTGGCTTCTGATAAGTTTCTGCCCCTCTTTGCTGTAGAAATACTTCAACAAGATGTAGCCATTTTCTCCTGAAGAATCAACATACAGCTTACAGCAGAAGCAACCAATATAATGTACATTTTTTCTTTTCTTTTTCTTTCTGTGTGTATAAATGCATTTTACTTCTGTTCCAGTCTATGCATCCGATGAAGTGAGCGATAGCTCTCAAAAGCTTATGCTGAAATAAACTAGTTAGTCTCTAAGGTGCTACAAGTATGCCTCCCTTTCTTTATGGATACAGACTAACACGGCTGCTATTCTTTAACTGATATTTGGGAAGCCTGATCCTGCCAGATTTAGTCCCAGTAAATACTTTATTCTAGGACTGTTTTGGAAATGTTAGTAGAATCTGTGACGGTGTACCCCATAAGGCTTTATGGAGGGGTGCCATACATACATGTATGACATTACTGGAATATGGTTTTGCTATATATGCCATGTAACATATCTATGTAAAGGTAATGATCCACTGGATCTGTTTATCCTATTTGTATGTATGTGTCTGTTTTGTATTCAAAGTTATGAATATTGGCTATGTGCTTGGTTGGTTGTAAGTACACTTTGGAAAGCAGCTGAGCAGCTCTCTCAGGATTATTTTCAGTTAAGACCAATCAATCTAACAATAAACTTTGTAGATGCCCATCCACACCCGAGCTTCCTCAGGAATGCGGCCTGGCTGGTAATGAGCAGAGTCTGGTTCAAACCTGCAATTGGACCATGTGCTCTGAGACTCCATGTGGACTCCACACAGAAGGAGGAGGGGCTCTCCACCCACAAAATGAAGTCTATATAAACCCGGGAGAGACCTCTCCATTTTGTCTACAGCTGGCTCAAAGAGCAGCCCTCCACCCCCCAAGGATACCTGGAAGAAACTGGAGCAGAGGACTGTGACTGCAAAGGGTATGTGTGTGTGCGAATGATAGCTGGACCCAGGCTAAAAAGGAGTTTAGCCTGAAAGAAGGAATTCACTGAGGGTGAGGCTTTTTACTGTATTAGTGTTAGACTTGCGTATTCTATTTTATTTTATTTGGTAATTCACTTTGCTCTGTTACTACTTGGAACCACATCAATACTACTTCCTGTCTTTATTAAAATAACTTTTTACTTATTTAATTAACCTGGGGTACATGTTGGCACCTGGGGGGGGGGGGCAAATAGCTGTGCATGTCTCTCTATCATTGTTATAGAGGGCAAACCATCTAGGAGTTTGCCTTGTATAAGCTTTATACAGGGCAAAACAAATGTATTCAGGGTTTGACTCCATTGGGAGTTGAACATCTGAGTGCAAGAGGTAAGAATACTCCCTGCCTGTTTCCAGGCAAGCCCATAGCAGTTGGGGGATGTGGCTCAGACCAGTTAGGGAACTGAGGTCCTAAGCTGTTTGGGCAGGAAAACTGAGGCAGGAGTAGCCTTGGCACATTGGGTGGCAGCTCCTAAGTGGGTTTCTGTGATTCCAACCCATCACAGAATCATTCAACAGTAATCTCTAGATGCCTACTGGAAGACGTCACCTCAGAAATCAGTAACAGACCTGGTCATGATTTCTTTCAACTAACTGCTGTATCACTGAAATAAGCTGATTTGTAAAATCCTAAATTAGTCATGAAGCAGATTCAGTTTCAGTGAACCTCCCTACTCTCAACATTTTTGGGAAAGGTTTCTGTTTTTCAAGTCAAAACAACTTTTCATTTCAAGATATTAGTAAATTCAGATTAAAGCAGGTTAAAAAAGGTGAAATCAAAATGATTTGTTTTGATTGACCCCAAACCCATTTTTTCAATTTGTAGAAATTTGAGATGCAACCTTTCATTCCAATTTGGAATGGGAAAGAATTTCAATGTCAAGTTTCACGGGACAGGAAAACCATTTCCCAGGCAGCTCTAATGAATAGCCCAATAGGCCTGCAGGTCTGTTTAAAGCCTCGTTGCCTATTTTTAGAACCAATTCTGGCAACTAGAGTGCAGGGATTAGCATAACAACAGTATGGTTATTTCTGAATGACCATATGAGAATATGCAAATCTCTTTAGTCTGACTGGCTCCTCCTTTCAGAATTGTCAAGCCATTTGACAAATTCATCAGCTCATATTCTCACTCCTAGCAGCTGTAAGAGAAATCCACACTACTAGCCCCAAATTTGGAAAAATAAAAATAAATAAATAAAAGGAAAAAAATACTAAGAAGCAGAAAATATAGACATCTGAAATTCTTTTAAAAAGTTTTAGACAACATTTTTGTTTTGGTACTACCTGGAGACCCCAGCCAATATTAGGTTTCCATTTTGCTTTGCCTCATACAAACACGAGAGAGTCCCTGCCCGAGTAATATACAGTCTAAATGTTGGATGGGAAAGGAAGCAAAGTGACTTCCCCATTGTCACACAGCATGAGGCTGAACTACAGCAGTCAGGTCTCTTAACTCTGGGTCTAGTGCCATATCCATCAAATCATGTCCCCTCCAAAACAACATGTTTATTAATTTCCCTCATTCCAGCTTGACCCTAGTCCCATTGAAGCAAATGAGGGTTTGTTTGGTCACCCTACTCTCTTTTCACCTACATTAATAGGATCATAAAAAGAGCTTTCTTCTTAGCCTTCTTCCCCAGAGCCTACAAATCTTGTCTTCACAATACTACGCTAAGTACTTGTTTGTGTGCAGCCTTTTTTATTTGATTCAGTTGAGAAATTCACACCACAGTTTGAAGATAAGTACCCGCATCTTCAGGAATGGGGAAAGAAGATAAGGTGGAAAATAAGTGATTCTGACTAATAGTGCTAACATTACGGCCTTTAGATTAATTAGAGCAGTGTTTCTCCGCCTTTTTGAGGCCAGGAACCGGCTTGCTGCCTTCCTAAATGGTGTCAGGGAAATCTCAGGGACCAGTCCACAGACTGGTCATTGAGAAATACTGAACTAAAGCATATTACTTCACAGATGAAAGAGTGTCACTCTTCCATTGTCCCAGAGTACTGAGCATTCCACAGCTTCCTTTGACCTCAATGACCTCAAAAAGAAATTGACGGGGATATGGAGATTATAGAGGGATGGGCCAGAAAGATAGTCTACATTTTCTGTCTAAAACAATTCAACAGTCAACAATTCCATGGGTTTTTGTTGGTAGTTTCTTCCCTTTAATTTAAAATGGGAATACTTAAACATTTCAGTATAACAGCTGAAGGGTGCTTTCGTTAACATGGTAATAATCATTCACTCTCAGGGTTTATTCACCCCAGGATAAGGTTACTTCCTCATAAATAAGCCACAAGTTAGCATTCTAATAAACTGTATAGGTCAAGGTAATTGCAAGTAATGCCAAGGTAATCTTCTATAGCAGTAAGCATTTAGGAAGTGCTAGCAAGCCAGTCACATATGGACTGAAGTGACAGTAGCAACTCTACTAACAATCTCTCTTTTTATGACACTGTAAATGCTGGAGTTAAAATATATGCATTAGTGATCACTGGTTACTTATAAACTGTCTGCCTCTTGAAGCATACAATCCCAACATTGTATTAACACAACAGTTTTATATTCAAATACCGTACAGTCCTCTATGCTCTTCTTATTCTAAAGAGCTTATCATACAATTTTAGGCAGCATTTCATCATTTTGACTAAGACTGGAAGAAGAATTCAAAGAGGGATTGTGAGCCTCACTGAAAAACACTGTGAAGCATTTTTAGCTACAGTATATGCTTGTTCCTTACTGTAACCCCTCTAAAATTCTCAATGTCACAGAAGTCATGGAAAGTATGAAATCAGTGTGCTACAATGAAAATCTGAAGGTAAATATATTTTTGTATGTTGTTGGAGCAGTGTCCTGAATGTTAGATACCTATCGTTCGGGTAATCAAAAAATGCCTAGAGATGTGTGAGATTACTTATAGTAACAGGAGGTTCTTCAAGATCTGTGGTCCCGGTCTGTATTCCACATGTGGGTATGCATGCGTGCCAGACAACTGAGTATAGATGTTTTTCCAAGCAGTGTCCATTAACCCACACAAGCACAGTATCTTTCCTCATTCTCCCAATCAAAGGTATAAGGGACAGTGCAGGTTGGCTCCACTCAAGTTCTTCCTATTCCTCCAATGCAATTCAATTTGAAGCAGAGAAGTAGGGCAGGAAGTGGAATACACATATCTCAAAGAACCTCCAGTTACATAAGGAACCTCCTCTTCTTCTGGTCCTGAGGTGTATTCCACAACTGGGTGACTTGCAAGCAGTGATTAGTATGGAGGTGGGTATGAGAAAGTTGGTAGCAGAGCTGTGTGTAACACATCCACAGATACCGCTTGAGTCAGGGTGAAGTGTGCTTAAAGATTTGGACTGATTGCCAAGCTCTGGCTTTCCAAATGTCTTGCAACAGGACATCTGGTATGGAGACTGCTTGTGCTCACATGGAATGAGCTGTAACACCCTTAGGAGGGTGAAGGTTGGCTCTCATAGCATTCTAATATGCATCTAGAGACAAAATTAGAAATTCTCTGTGAGGATATGGCTTGGCTCATTGACCTTTCCGCTATAACAGAGTGTCACAGAGATTTTTCGAATGGCTTTGGTTCTCTGCAGGTAAGAACACCAAGGCACATCTGACATCTAAGGAGTACAGTTTCCCATCCCCAGAAGAATCATGAGGTTTTGGAAAAAAATACAGTTAAGTGAATTCATTGGTTGATTGGGAATTTGGGACACAATATTGGGAAGGAATTTGGGGTGTAGCCAGAAGAAGAGCATCCAGGCTGCTCCTACCGCAAATTCTTTCATGAAGAACCTGGGTGTGGTTGCAAGACCAAAGGAGAGGATGCGGAACTAGTAGTGCTGCTGGCCGGTCTGGACTGTAGGAACTTCTCGTACGATGGGTGGAGGTCCACACAGAAATGTGTCTTTTGCATCAAGAACCCTGAATCACACCCTCTCCTTTAGGGAGGGGATTACTGATGCCAGTGTAAATCATCCTGAATGTCAGCTTCCCAATAAAGATATTGCACTGTCGAAAGTCCAACACATTGTCATTTCATCAACAATAAGCAAAACAAAAAAATAACTTGACAACGTTAGGCAACTGGTGTGCAGTGACCAGCGTTCAACATGCTGAACAATATTGTCTCATCATTACTTTCCATTTCCCTGTTTGTTGGATCCAACTGTTGTCTCTTATCATATACTTAGGTTGCAAGTTTTGCAGGGCATAGACCAGTTTATGGGGCCCTAATTCCTCATTGGGGCTCATAGGCACTACTGCAATACAAACAACAATAATGAAATAGTTGTGCTGAGCACCATATCAACACATAAGATGACACGGTCCCATAGCATTTCCCCTGCCCTACTCTACAAGATTCTCATCCAGTAGTTTCACACCCTGGCTCCAAGCATTTTTAACCTTAGTATTCTTTGTAGAATTCCTCCTCCCCCATGTATGTCTTTTTCTCCTTCTCAAATGTCCTTTAAATCACAAAATGTTATAGTTCTCTACTTTAGGTAATGCCTAGTCATGGTAGAAAATGTTGTGTTGTAAAACTAACTTTTAGAATGGAGTTACAAGAGATTGAATAGAAAAGAAAATGATAGGGATCGCTGCTCTCAGGGAAACAAGTCATGGCTTTTTAAATTTTATTGTGTTAAGAATATGGGCTTGGAATTAATTCCAAAATACTGCCAACAGCATTGGACAAATATACATGCTGCTAGGAAAACTGATTCAATTAATTTTGGCTGCACAATTTATGCTATCATGATAACTCTTGGGACTTATTACAATAAAAGAAGACTAAGTAATTGACAGTAAAGGCAAAGCCTGTAGTTTAGTAAATGTTTATTATTTGCAACATCCACTCTGGGCATCAGCCTAACAACATGCAGAGTTGTGTACAATAATCTGCAATTTTGAAATTTCAAAATTTAATTCAGATTAGGAATGAAAACAAGTTTCCCCACAAAACAATTTTTTTTTCAAAAAAAGTTATTTTGGATCCATAAAGTGTTTCATTAGGTAAAGTCAAAAAGTTTTGGTTTTGACTTTAAACATTTTTATAATATAAAAATTTCTAAACAAGTTATTTCAAGACAAAACCTGAAGTGTTTCATTCCAAAAATGGGGGAAAATATTTTAAAAGATCAGAATGGTTCATTTCATTTTCCCCCTAAACAAAATTCAGTCAAAATCAAAATTTTCTAGGAGATTCTGAGAAAAATGTTCTGTCAGAAAATTGTTGATCAGCTCTAACAATATATATATGAACGACACAGATTTAACAAGTTTGTACCATTGATGTCATTGTGAGCTTTGCCATTAACTTCAGGGGAGCCAGGATTTCACCCCTACCCCCAATGTTACAAAAAGGTTAGGTAGATATTTTTCAAATGATTAAAAATAAGCCAGGGAAACCCTTAAAAGACAACATCTTTCTATCAAAACAGAGGGCAACACAGTCTTTCAAAGCTGAAACTATTCCAGTCAGTTCATCCATCATTAGCGAGAGACACATTTAAGAATAGCCGAAATAGGGTGTTCTTGTTAAAAGCCCATATCTAATTTCAATTAATCTATTAGGGAAGATAAAAGTATTGGGGAATAACATGGCTACAACTAATAAAAGAAATGTGCAAACACAGTGCAACCTTTGTTCAATTTACCAATGCAGCCCTTAGTGTTGCAAAGTTTGTGCTCCTGATAAAGAGATAGATATCTCATAAGTATTTCCCTAATCACTGTTCACACAGGAAACATGCTTATTTTCAAACCTACAAGACTACAAGACATAGAATAAGACAGTAGGTACTGAAGGTCTGCCTTTATTGTATGTCTCATCGAGGGAAAAAAACACTGTATTTACCAACAGGAAAAACATCTATACATTTGTATTGCTCCCAAGTGTAAATGAGTTTTTCAACAATTCTTACATAAATTAGCTTAACGGTTAGGGCCTTGAGAATGGCTGCATGCCAAATACTCATATTTTTAAATATTTACAGTCGACGGGAGAGTGCTTGGGGATTGATTGATCATGTCTAGATGAGACATGATAAATTGATCCCAAAAGATCAAATTCTACCCGCCGATTCAGCGGGCAGTGTAGACCTGGCTTCAGTTGTGTCAAGAACAGCTTGGCACAACCTAGGACCCGAGAGAAAAAATGGTCCAATGGTGAGAGTGCTAGCTTGGGAGACCAGGATTTAATACTCTGCACCACCATAAACTTCCTGGGGTTCGTTTTGGGTAAGATGCTTATTTTTTCTGTCTCGCAACTGCCCAGGACCCTTATGAGGATAACAGTATTAAAAATAGAGAAGTGCCCCCATACTAGAATAATGGGGGCCATGTACCTTCCGAAGATAGACCTGGTCTAAAATTGAAATTTCAGATTATATTAAAAGGTTGCCCCCCCTTTTCTTTAGCTCTTCAGACTGGCGTTCCATAGAAGCTCCTGTTTATTACGATCTGTCAAACTGATTCAACTCTGCGAACAGATCACCAGGCAGTTTATTGCCGTATTTGCTTCAAGAAGATTTTACATCACCATAAGGGTTTTCAGCTATCTGCCCTATGAGAGGAGGCTTTAAAAAGCTCATGCAGTAGTTTTCATCTCTCTATAACCTTCCACAAACAAGAATGCAGTTGAAGTGCTTAATTGGCATTAATACAGAATTCTTTCAGAAGTGCACAAAAATGTGGACTAAGATTTCAAAGCACAAGCAGTGCTTACAACTCTGCTACATCTCTTCTGCCTTGCATTTTGATTGAAAGTTGATATAGGAACAGATATTCAAGTAAGATTAGAAGGAAAATGGGAGATATAAACTGAGAAAAAATACACGAGGAATACTTGTGGCACCTGAGAGACTAACCAGTTTATTTCAGCATAAGCTTTTGTGGGCTATAGCCCACTTCATCGGAAATCTATGCATCCGATGAAGTGGGCTATAGTCCACGAAAGCTTATGCTGAAATAAACTGGTTAGTCTCTGAGGTGCCACAAGTGTTCCTTGTCTTATTTAGGGATACAGACTAACATGGCTGCTAATCTTAAACCTGAGAAAATACATACATGTTGATTTTGTAGTTTTGAATCATCGTAGAAAAATAACCCCGTAAAGGAACAAGAGGAAGGGATTCCTTACATAGAGACAAACTGTTTCCTGCTTTTCAAGTGGTTACTTCCCTTATGGTTTGTCTACATGGGGAGTTATTCTTGATTAACAGGAGTGTGGATGCTCCTATTCCAGCATGAGTGCCTTGTTCCAAGCTAGTTTAACCCACTTTAGATCTACTTTTTTCATTTTGAAAGTAGACTAAGCAATTTGGAACAGACACACTTATACTCGTTACATAGTGCCAGAAACATCCTTTGGTGGGTGCAGCGTAGTTACAATACTAAGAAAGCTGGCCCGGGAGTTGTGAACCAGCGAAGAGAGTGTTATTTGACTAAATTCTGGCATTCTGCGTGGATTATCATGATGAGGATTAGAAAGTCTCCATTTTGCTGCAAAATAGGAGAAATTGGCGTAACTGAAGTAGGAAAAACTTTAATCTGATAATCTTTTGAAACATAAAAGGGTTACAGAGAACAAACGGGCTGCTAGGACAACCTATGGAGCAAACCCAGCATGTGGAGGAAGCGAATCCATATTCTTGCCACACAAATTAACACCCATCCTGGCTCTTTTTCAAGACCTGCTGCTTTTGACTGGCTGTGCTGACTCAGTGCAGCGGGGGAGTCAGCCTAGCTGTTAGTACTGCATGAAATTTTCTATATAAAACAAATAAAACAGAGAGGAGAAGGATGTGGTCTCCCGTTCCTGCCACCTGCCAGCCTGCTGGCCCCCCCTCCTCCCATGGAATGTAACCAGATAAAAGGCAAACCAACATTGTGTGAACAGTGAACCTGAATACCCCTTTTAAGGATGAACAGAAATGAGTAATGGAACGTTACAAGGAAAGTGATAGTTGTGCTTTTGATCTTAAGTATCAAGCCCTGCATAATAACTGAAACTGAAGGGCAACTTCCCTCCGGAGCCTTGGCAGTGAAGGATCAGCATGTTGAAAAGTAACCAAGTAGTCTCCAAATAGTTGAAGCACTTCCAAACAAACACTACGTGACTGGTTTTGCCATTCTGATCTACTGTATCGGAAACTTGAAAGCCAAACATATGCAGTCCCTCCTGAAAGTAAATCAATGATAATACCTTGGTTATCTTTAGTACCTGTCATTTACAGAATACCCATTTTATAGATAGGGTGGTTAAGTGACTCTCACTGATAGAGTCAGGGAAATAACTCAAGATTCCTTCCTCTGAGTCCCCAGCTCTGTTTGGTACACTGCATCCTTACGGTAGATATGTCCCTATATTTAACTTCCACTACAGCTTTCTTTTAGATTTATTCTTTGTCCACTTCATAACACTGTTTCCAGAAGTATTTCTATTGTGATGAGAGCAATTATAAGAACATATCAGACAGGCGGATATGTAAAAGATCCCCAAATGTCAGTACAATTGGTTGAAAAATGGAGGAAGGGGAATTTCATGTATGACATTCCCCTGGTGTTTATCTGAACTAGTGATCTGCTATGTCACTCCGATCCTTGACTCTGGGAGCCAGATTTACCCTGCTCTGCAGTCAGAATTCCCACTCCTGGACTGTTCACGCACAACCTCTGGCATGTAAGCTGCTCCCAACTACATGAAATCGAATGAGACTAGCCAATATCTCCAGTCCCAGACATAACCCTAGGAACCTACATCTTGCACTATCCAGTTGTACCCACCTGACGCTGCAAGCTTATATGAGTTCATCAGTTTAACCAAGGAACTGATATGCACCAGACTTGTTATACCCAGGGGAGTCTCAAACGTGTTTCAAAAGAAACCCACTGCTTCAGGTAGAACAAACAAACAAATAACTATAGAGGTAAATTTAAAGTGATGATAAGTCAAAACATAAGTCAGATTTGGTCAAATGAAATAAAATCAAAACTCATTCTAAGCTGATCTTAACACTTTCAGTGCCCTGACAAATTTAGATGCTTCTCACCACAGGCTGACTGGTTGCTCTTCAGCCAGGCTCTCCCCTTTGATCAGCACTTCAATCGCTTGGTGGTGATATCTGTAGATGGTGGTGGAAGAGAAAGGAAGAGCATGGGGAAAGTCTCTCCCTTCTTCCCTCTTGGCTTTGCACCCACCCTTCAGGGTCAGGTGAGCATGACCTCATCGTAGTCCCTGACTGACCAAGGGAAGGAGGGTGATTCACTTGAGAGTCCAACAAATTATTTGTTGCTGCCTAGCCCGGTGTCCTTTGTTCCTGTGAGGCTGGGCTGGGTTTGTTCCATATATGTGTGCGAACTGCCTCTCTGTTCCTGCAGTTTTTACCTGGGCTTGTTTTAGGGTTTCCTCCCCACTCTGAACTTTGGGGTACAGATGTGGGGACCCGCATGAAAGACCCCTTACGTTTATTTCTACCAGCTTAAGTTAAATTCCCCAAGACACAAATTCTTCCTTGTCCTTGGCCAGGATTGCTGCCACCACCAAGTGATTAGCCAAAGATTCAGGGAAAGGACTACTTGAAGTCCTATTCCCCCCCCCCCCCAAAATATTCCCCCAAGCCCCTTCACCCCCTTTCCTTGGGAGGCTTGAGAATAATATCCTCACCAATTGGTACAGGCGAGCACAGACCCAAACCCCTGGGTTTTTAGGATGCTGAAAATCAATCAGGTTCTTAAAAGAAGAATTTTATTTAAAACAAAAGTAAAAGAATCACCTCTAAAATCAGGATGGAAGGTAAATTTACAGGGTAATCAAAATATTTAGAACACAGAAAATTCCCCTCTAGGCTTAACTTCAAAGTTACAGAAAACAGAAATAAAACTCCCTCTTAACATAGGGAAAATTCAAAAGCTAAAACAAAAGATAATCTAACCCCTTGCCTTGCTTGCTTACACTTTCTGTAATATTTGAGACTTGCTTCAGAATTGTCTATAGGAGAAGGATTGCACACAACAAAAGCCTTCCCCCCCTAGATTTGAAAGTATCTTCTTTCCCCATTGGTCCTTCTGGTCTTCTGGTCAGGTGCCAACTAGGTTAATTGAACTGATTAACCCCTTACAGGTAAGGGGATTCTGTACCTACTGCCAGGAGGGAGTTTATATTACTGCAGACATAACGGTTGTTACCCTTCCCTTTATATTTATGACAGCACCCCTCCCCCCCAAATCACATACATTAAATTACAACCTAGAACAACAATGCTCAGTGCATCATGAGCTTTCCGAATACACCCGACATGACAAACTTTGCATTGGATACCACACAATCCTATTGTAATGATGAGCACGGGAGTGCAGAGTGTTCCCCTGAGATAGAGAGTGTCACAGAGATACAGAGTGTCGCATCTGCTACTTACTCTTTTTCCTGATTTCTTTTAAATGTGATCTAAAATTTGAAAAATGTCGACCAGCTTTACTGCTGGGCACTCACGGCTTCTGCTGACTTTTGTGAAATGTGGCTTTTCGGTGTCTCAGTCTCAGACACCGCCTCCCAGTGAAGTAGCATTGAAATGAAGGCCTTGCATAAACAAACACCTAGATTGCAGAAAGCCGACTTGTAAGTCTACCCCACACTAACCCACTGCACTGGATCCTGCTGCCAACCACTAACAGTTCCCTTGTGCACTTTAATCTACTCCTGTTTCAATGCGGGGTAGATTAAAGTGTCGTGCATGATTGGCTACTGCAGGGTAGACCTACTCTCAGCGTGTTTACATGGACACACTCAGTGTGGTTTAATAATATTTGGGTCAACAGTTCTTGGATTTTATTTCTACACTGAGTGCTTCCTGAAGACACACCTGCTTTCACAAACGGAGCACATTTCCAAGAGATACAAGGCCAGATTATACCACCTCTTACTGTTTAGTATTAGTTCCTTACTTTTTAATAAGGCTACTTTTCAGTGTCGCCAGCTCTTGAAAGTTTGGTGGTGTTTTTCTTAGAGCCCGCCTCTTCCTGGAGTCACATTAAGTGAAAATATCAGCTTTTATTAAAAATATATATATATTTCTTGGTCCCATGGTTGTGAAGAAAAACTGAAAAGCACAAATCATAAAGGCTCAAAATCCAGAAGACAAATGAAAAGAACTGCAAATTCATTTTTAATATAAATAGATCATGACCATTAACCTAATCCCATGATTCTGGGGGGCTTGACTCATGATTTCTGAATGCATGAGGATGACCATACTGAGAGTAGCAGACTATCACAGAAACAGTACTGAGTTCTTTTGTGATTTTCTTCCCTCCACACTCCATACAAGTACACCATTATGTTGTTTTAATTTTCATGCCACGGGGCATTTTCAAAGTCATTTGATTCTATGAAATGTTACCTCTTAATTCTTCTTGAAATGTTATTTTTAAACTTGTTTGTTTGCTGGTTAATTTACTTAGTTGCTGAAGTTTGCATATTTTTTTTTTAATGAAGAAGAAAAAAAACCTTGCTAGTAACTGAAAACGTCAGTCTGACTTTAATTGCACTTTTAACTCTGTCTAAATTTTTATTGTTTTGACCATCTCTCTCCTCACTATCCCAGTCAAACTATCAACCCCTTATATTTTCAAAAAATGACTGATCTTTGATGCTGGTGTAGATAATACTTAATCCTGCCTTAAGTGCATAGGGCTGGACTAGATGTCTTCTTAAGGTCCCTTCCAGTTCTATGATTCTACAATCTCAATCACCTCTTTTTTTCTGTCTTTCATAGCTTTTTAAAAATTCAAAACATGACATTTTCTAATAATTGTTTCTGTTTCTTCTCTACATTTTCAGCACAGGATATCATCTGCTAAATGCCCCATGACTGGCATCCATAAAACTCCATCAAATTGAATCCGAGCTATTCAAATGTGAGAAGAACTTTGGTTTCCTTTCCTCCTCTCACTGGGGCCAGGAAACTCAAACTACCTACAGTACAGTACCATTATTTCTACCACTGTTAATCATATGACTCCATAAGTCTTTAATCAACAGGGGAACAATTACACAGTTGTTCCAAGAGCTTGTAATAAAATATTTCAGGAAAGTTTCACATGTCTATACGTATTATTCATCTACTCCCTAGGTCAGTTATGATTTGTAACAATGACCCATTGTGCTTGGCACTGTACACACAAAAATTCACTGCAACCGCTGCCCTGAACAGCTCACACTTTAAAAAGACAAGGGAGATAAATGGTGGGAGTTGAGTATTATTATCATCATCCCTATTTTACAGATAGGGAACCGAGATATTAAGTAAATTGCCCAAGGGCACACAAATTAGTCTGTAGCAGAGCTCCAAATTGACTCCCAGTCTTGACAGTCAAATTGACTCCAAATTGACTCCCAGTCCAATGTGTCTTAACCACAAGAATGTCTTCCACCAAACTACTACTTGCATGAATTTAATTAAATACAACATTTTCCATTAGACTGCTATAATGCGAGGTTTCACAGGGGACCATTTTTTCCTCCTCTCCTGTTCAATGTGCATATAGAGCCATTCAGTGTGTATATGGTACCACTCCTCCAGCAGTGAGACTAGAGGGTTTTGAAGCAAGCTCACAGAACAAACTCCTTCCCTAGCTGCAGGGACCACGGGGGGGGGGGGGAGAGGGGGGGCACACGTAATTACCACCACACCAGCAGAAGGAGAAGGGCCTGGCTCACACCACCCAATTATTGGTGGTGATCACAAATATTAAAGCCAACCCTGCCTATAGATGAACTACCTCCAGCTGAACACCAGCAAGATTCACTATAAAGCTTTCCCTGTGCCATCTGGTTCCCCTCTCCAGTTTGTGTGTCTTTTAGCCCATAGATTATGCGTCAAGACTTGCCTCTGAGAGCATCAGATGACAGCTTTTGAAGTTCAATTGTTTTGCACGCTCCCTCTTGGCAATTTCTGTTTGCATATAATGTGCATACTTGTATGCTCTTTGATCAAAGAGACATTAATCAGTCCTCTATTAGAGCAAAGCAAGAAAAATTAAGGTGTTACGCTTATGAAATAAATAGATGGCTTCCAGTGGATCTATAATCACTTCATTCTGTCCTTGGGGAATCTCATGAAGGGCATTAAGATGATTTACAATATTTGTGAGCGGAGCGAGATTCATTATCTTTTGAACACAAGTAAAGAATGCGATTTGTTTCATGAGCTCCCCAGCTACCTTCAGGGTGTTAAACTCTTCCTGTGTCATGGAACATAATAGAACTGCCAATTCTCATTGCTCATAAACCTTCCCCAAGATACTTGCAAAAGAAATATGGCACAACCTCACAAATATTCACTCCGTTAGTCCACATATCCCACAATCTCTCCCTACTCCTCAGACAAGATGAAACAGGAGTATGGAGTAGTGAGGCCTTGTCATATTAAGACTTAAAAGGCCTGATTTGCCCCTGCCTTTGTATCTTTTACATCCACTTACCTCTGAGCAAAGTGGATGTAAAATGCCACCAAATCCGAAGCAGAACCTTTTACAATTACCTGAGACTCATTGTTCATCAGTATAAATTATTGGCTACGTGGAGTGAAAGGTAGCAAAGAATCAGATTCAACATGCTGCTCCTCTCCAAATCATGACTCTGAAAATAACATTGCAGGCTGTTTATTCCATTTAAAATATTTCCATATTTTCTTTTTTCTATCAGGATTCTGAAAACCCTGGGTTTTGAAAGTCAAGCTGTGTTCTTATCCCTTTGCAAGTCACCAGCAGTGGTAATAATTCTGTAGACAAATTCTGCCCCAAGTTACTCTGATCAAATACCTGTGGTTTGGGTGGAATTTTGTTGAATACTGACCCCATGCCCTCCCCCCTAAAAATACTCCCAAAACAAGTATGACTCAAAAGCAACATTTTTCTTGAAGTGGAGGACTTTTTCCAACAATTTAGTTTATTGAATACGATCAAACATTGCACAAGTATTGTTAACATTCACTTTGTGATGATCCTGGAACAAATGTGAAAAACCCAAGGCTGTTCCAGTAAAACTAAGACATATGGTCATTTTCATTATGAAATATCACTGTAATCATTCCAAATAAGGATACCCTGAGCTATGGCGAGTATACATTAACTCTCACTTCAGTGAGACTTTACATGGAGTAAGGCACTTCTCAGACAGGCGGGATCTGAATCTGACCCTACACAAACAAACAACAGTTTGTGTTGTAATCTCTTTCCTATTTCTATTAGGTTTCTTCCACTGGAACAGTTTCTATTGCATTCTCTACTGCTACTCCATGGGCAAAGAATCCCTGACTGCCGCAGAATCCATGTAGTTCTATTGTGTACAGAAAGAGAGAGGATACGTAGAGAGAGGCCATCACATGGGTTCTTACCCCACAAATCATGAACAACTCCCCAGAAGAGGCTCCGGGGAGCAGTGTACACTGTCCACTAGCTGGGGGTGGAGAGCATCTCTGGGTCCCATATCAGTGTCTATTTACTTAAACTGTATTCTGGACTGAAGATGCAGCCCCTTCCTCTCAAGTTAATAATCACTCCATGTCAAATTATGCTTTAGCTCCAATGGCTTATCGTTTATCCAGCTTAATTAAAAGCTGGACAAGCCTAGCCTCTGATCTGGCTTGCAGGCACAAATGAACCTAGATGAAGAATTTTTGGGGCATGACATGACTTGATATATGGTGGGAACTTCAGTGCCATCAATCAATTTTACAAAAGCCAATGCTTAAGAGTCGCTGTTCCACCTCACTGACATTACCCTGAGTACATTTGATTTCAATAACTCCGCTCCTTCAAAGAGATGACAAAGAATTGTTTCAAATTCACAGAGTGCTTTGTTTTTTAACATCTTGTTTTCTAGTAGTCTCATCTTTGGCAATCATATGTTCCTCAGTCCTATCTGAGCCTAAAATTAGTTTCTTTTTTCAGAAGCTAGGAAGTTGCAAAGTGATGTGTGTAGCCATTGCTTTGAAAATATCAGCCCTGAACTTAGTGGGACATCATTAAAACTATTTCATTAGTATGGTGTTTTTGATCTTTGAGGGCATGTGGCAGAGAAATCAGTATGTACTGTTTAATTTTAATGTGCTAATTGGCCCCTTTGTGTTTACTATTTTATGTCTGGCATGCTGTTCTCCTCTGTGTTGTTGTTTTTTTAACACTATCACCTTGTTAACAAGTGCGTGAATAGTAATATGTCTAATCTATCAACTTCTCTTACTGTTTTTCTCTCACATCTGTTAATATATGAGAAGATAAAATAGATTCAAAGGGAGCCTGCCTTCCAGATCTTTCACTGCATTTCCATGATGGATCAGCATGTCGGGTTTGTAAGTGTAATAATTTTGACTCTAATTACCCATTTTGACGTTCCTCTGTTGTTATCTGGACCGGTGATCTGCTAGGACACTCCAATCCTCGACTCTGGGAATCACCCTTACCCTGCTCTGATGTGAGAACCCTGCTTCCAGGCCATTCACTCACAGCCTCTAGCATGTAAGCTGCTCCCAGTTACACGAGTGAGCACTTTTGTCCTTGTCCTTTGCTGCTTAGATTGTACACCCGATGACACTAGGCAGTATCTTCGGTCCCAGACACAACCCTAGGAGCCTCCATCTTGCAGCGTCCATCACGTACTGTCCCCATCTAAAACCTCTCCAGTTCATCATCAACAATCTACAACCTATCCTGGAAAACGATTCCCTACTCTCACGGGCTTTGGCAAGCAGGTCAATCCTCGCTTACAGACAGCCCCCCAACCTGATGCAAATACTCACTAGCAACTACACACCACTCCACAAACACTAATCCAGGAACCAATCCCTGTAACAAACTCTATTGCCTTCTATGTCCCTATTACTACTCTAGTGACATCATAGGACCCAACCACACCACCAGAGGATCCTTCTCTTGCACATCTACTAATGTGATATATGTCATCATGTGCTATCAATGACCCTCTGCCATATACATTGGCCAAACTGGACATTCTCTACCTAAAAGGATAAATTGACACAAATCAGACAGCAGGAATGGTAACATACAAAATCCAGTAAGAGAACAGTTCAATCTCCCTGGACATTCTATAACAGTTTTAAAAGTAGCCATTCTTCAACAACAAAAAACTTCAAAAACAGACTTTAAAGAGAAATTGTCGAGCTACAATTCATTTGCAAATTTAACACCATTAATTTGGGCTTGAATAGGGTCTAGGAGTGGTTGGCTGACTACAAAAGCAATTTCCCCTGTCTTGGTATGGACACCTCCTCATCAATTATTGGTAGTGGACCACATCCACCCTGACTGAATTGACCTTCAGCATTGTTTCTCCACTTGTAAGGTAACATCTTTCTCTTCCTGTGCCAATATATATCTATGCTTGTATCTGTAATTTTCATTCCCTGCCTCTGAAGAAGTGGGTTTTTTATCCACAAAAGCTTATGCCCAAATAAATCTCTTAGTCTTTAAGGTGCCACCAGAATCCTCGTTTTTGTGGATACAAACTAACACGGCTACCCCCATGATACTTAAAAACTAGGTTGTCAACTATATTTTTTTATTTCAAAAGGGTAGACTTTGGGAAATTAAGGGAAAAGTTAAATAAGTCAACTGGACTGAAGCGCTTGAAGAGTTAAACCTGGAGGATGCATGTAATTTCTTCAATTCAACAATACAAAAGCTATCTACAATTTGCATCCCATGGAGGGGGAAGAGGTAGGGGCTTTAGCTGCTTGACTGCCCTCATCATAGTATAGCTTTTCTTTTCTATGACAGTACTCACGTGCCACCGGAGCCATGATGTGCATATGCTAAGAAGAAGACAGTAATTTTGCTCCACTGCCTTCTAAAGCAAAAATCTGTCACCATTGGGTGCTTTTAAATGCCTTGTTCTGTATGCATTAGTACAGTGCCTAAACCAATGCCAGATGCATCTGCAAACAGTTCAAGTCTTTTGTTAAAATCAGGGCTAGCTAGAACAGGCTCTTCAGATAAGTTTTTTTTGGTCTTATCAAAATCTTTCTGGCATGCTTTTGACCAAATGACCTAATGGACTAGTTCTTTTTACATAGATCTGTGATTGGGGATGCAATGTCACTGAACCAGGCACAAACCAGTAATAGTTTGCTAGACCTATGAAAAATTTGGCCTGTTTGGTTTGGCTTACAGGCCAATTTACAGGCTTCTACCTCAGAGGATCAGGGAATATCTGTCCCCCTCCAACCCAATGTCCTAAATAAGGCACTTGGACTGCTCCAGTTTTGCACTTAGAGGCTTTTATGTTTTGACCAGCTTCCCTGAGTCTTGTCAGCACAATTCCCAAGTGTTTTTAATGATCATTCCATGTGTCACTGAACACTGCTATGTCATCTATATAGGCTCTTGCATAAACCACTTAACACTGTTAACCAGTCTCTGCAAGGTTGCACCGGCATTAATTAAACTGAAAGGTAACATTGTACATTTAGAGAGAGTCCTATGTCAATGATAAAAGCTGATTTCTTCTGTGCTCCTCCTCCAGAGGAATTTGTCAATAACATTGAATTAAAGCAAAAGTGCTGAGATATGCTGGATAAAGCAAAGCTTCATATCATCAATTCAAGGCACAGGGTACACATCCAACACAGGAACTGTGTTCAGTTTTCTATAGTCAACGCGTCACCTTCACAGCCAAATCCCTTTCCAAACCTTCCTACTCCATGAGAATTTTAACTACAGGCATGGGAACCTCACCACCACAATCTCTTCCGTCTAGGATCATAATATACTTAATCAGATAAATCTGTGTCCCCGTATCCTTCCACCATAGGCATTCTTTGCCATTAATTATGACAACATTGAATGTGCTCCTTATCTGGTTCTGTGGGGCAGCTCCCACAAAACTCACCAGGTAAATCATGGGTGCTTGAGGTATCCCGTATCTGTGTCAATGGTAGCACCACTAATAGGAACCAGCCGCGTTGGACTGTTTTTAGCTAAGGCATTGATTTCTCAGGTGCTCTGTAGAATTGCACTGACAGCACCTTTTGGGCTCCTCACTTTTCACAGGGAGGGGGGAGTGGGAGAAGGAATTGCCGGGAGAGGCTATTTCTGGGGATGTGATTGTTTAACCTCCTAAACACCCTCCTTTTTCACAGTGGTAAAAACAGGAACCTCCCTTCCCGCTAGGTTAAAACCCTCTTTCTGTGGCTTATGCTCACTTGGTGTCTGGGTTTGCTCAAAGGCATCTACTAGAGTGGGTATTTCTTCTACAGACTTTACAGCTTTATCCCACAGACACTGTTTTACATCACCCTTACATATACTCAAGAAATGCTCCTGACCGATGTAGACATGACCTCAGACCCTCAGACCTTTTCCATCTTGCTTAGAGAAAGGGTCAAGCTGCAACATTTTAGATCTAGATCACAACTTCTTCAAACTTTAGGGTGTTTGAATAGATAAAGGCCTGTATGGGTCCTTTTTTCTCTTAATTAATAAGATTAACTGGAAACTCAAACCTCTCCCCATTTATATTTTTAATGCTTTTATCTTCCCCCTCACCTGTGCCGCATAGATGCCATTCTTGGAGGATGGAAGGGTCTGTTTGAAAAAAGAACATTTAAATAAAAAAGCTGTATTCTAATAGCACTCAACCATGTAATAATTTATTTTAGTAGGTTACAGGCCCATTTTTCTGGCAATGAAAGTGTTTAACTTTGATCCTCACAATGCACCAATAGCCTGACCAATGCACATCCTATTGTGACTTAATACTGCATAATTCCATAAGAATAGACATACTGGGTCAGACCAAAGGTCCATCTAACCCAGTGTCCTGTCTTCTGACATGACCAATGCCAGGTGCCCCAGAGAGAACGAACAGAACAGGGAATCATCAAGTGATCCATTCCCTGTTGCTGAATCCCCGCTTCTGGCAAACAGAGGCTAGGGACACCACCCCTGCTCATCTTGGCTAATAGCCATTGATAGACCTACCCTCCATGAATTTATCTAGCTCTTTTTAAAATCCTGTTATAGTCTTGGACTTCACAACATCCTCTGGCAAAGAGTTCCACAGGTTGACTGTGCATTGTGTGAAGAAGTACTTCCTATTAATTTCATTTGGTGAGCCCTAGTTCTTGTGTTATGAGGAGTCATGATTTTATAGACCTCTATCATATCCGCCCTTAGTCTCCTCTTTTCCAAGCTGAAAAGTCCCAGTCTTTTTAATCTCCCCTCATACGGAAACTATACCATATCCCTAATAATTTTTGTTGCCCTTTTTTGAACCTTTTCCAATTCCAATTTTGAGACGGGGCGACCACATCTGCCTGCAATATTCAAGATGTGGGAGTGCCATGGATTTATCTAGAGGTAATATGATAATTTCTATTTTATTTTCCACCCCCATCTGCTCCCTTTTTTTGTCTGCTGCTGCACATTGAGTGGATGTTTTCAGAGAACTCCCCACAACGATTCCACAGTCTCTTTTTGAGTGGTAACAATTAATTTGGACCCTATCATTTTATGTCTGCAAATCTTGCCACCTCACTGTTTACCCTTTTTTTCCAGATCATTTATGAATGTTGAATAGGACTGGTTCCAGTACAGACCCCTGAGGGACGCCACTATTCTCTCCATTTTGAAAACGACCATTTTTTCCTACCCTTTGTTTCCTATCTTTTAACCAGTCACCAGTCCATGAAAGGACCTTCCCTCTTATCCTATGACAGCTTACTTTGCTTAAGAGCCTTTCGTGAGGTTCCTTATCAAAGACTTTCTGAAAATTGAAGTACACTATATCCACCAAATTCCACTTCTCCACATGCTTGTTGACCCCCTCAAAGAGTTTTAGTAAATTGATGAGGCCTGACTTCCCTTTACAAATACCATGTTGACTCTTCCCCAACAAATTATGTTCATCTAGGTGTCTGACAATTAGTTTCAACCAGTTTGCCTGGTACCGAACTTAGATTTACGGGCCGGTAATTTCTGGGATCACTTCTGGAGCCCTCTTTTAAAACGGTCATCACATTAGCTTTCCTCCAGTCATTTGGTACATAAGCTGATTTCAATGACAAGTTACAGACTTCAATTAGTAGTTCTGCAATTTCACATTTGATTTCCTCCAGAACTCTTGGGTGAATCCCATCTGGTCCTGGTGACTTATTACTGTTTACTTTATCAATTTGTTCCAGACCGTCCTCTAATGACACCTCAATCTGGGACAGTTCGTCAGATTTGTCACCTAAAACGAATGACTCAGCCGTGTAATCTCTCTCACGTCATCAGCCTCTTTTATGCTGGCTAATTTTTTATTTTGTAGATAGCTCTGAAATATGGTACAGGAAGAGACTGCTCAGACGACATTACTTTCAAGAACTTAATGTTTCAAAGAAAATTAAACATTTTTAACTTGTATAGTTGCTGCTACTCTAAGTCATTTGATATGCCTGACATTTCTGTAGCAATGTTTTATACAAGATGATAGTAAATTTAGAAAGATTATGATTAAAATATATCAATAGACCCTCTCTTTTTCCCTCCCTCAACTTAACTGTTATGTTTACAAAATATCAAAAATGAATCTGTATTTTCATGAATTCACTGGCAAGTAGAGACCTTTTGTAAGAATTCATTTTCCATTAAATCTCTAGCAAGTGGCTAAAGCCTGGTCTACACTATAAAGTCAAGTCAATGCAAAGCATTCAACCTAGTCGTGCATGTGCTTACACTTACATGGGTCTCCCACTGATAGAAGTGCCTCGTTATGACAACTTAGCAACCCCACCCTCCCAAGTGGTGTAGCGCCAGAGTTGATATACACAGGTCAGTGCAGAGTGCAAACAGACACTGCGCTACCTATGTCCCCCTTACCTGTCCTCCAACAGCTGTCCCACAGTGGGCAACACTCACCACCATTCCACCCATATAAAGCCATGCAAATTTTTAAAATTCTTTTTCTTGATTGCCCATGCTGGTAAGCACGTCAACGACTCACCCCTGCTGCGCCTCCTGCTGGTCATCCGGGAATTAGCTCTTCCAGCTCGGAGCGCCCTCTGCAGGCTGGTGTTCTGCTGTCCATTGGCCCCATGTCCCTCCCAGCTCCCGGTACCCTTTTACCTGGGGTGCTGCCCCCTGTCAATACTCCCACACTCTGCCTCTGGGTCTCCCCTGCCTGGGGAACCTCCAATCCTCTAATCCCCCCTTTGCCTCAGTCTGAGCTACTGCCAGTCAGCATCAAGCCCCCGCTCCCTGGGGCAAACTGCAGTTAAAAGCCGGTCGTCATAGGCAAGGGGGTTTGGACCAGGTGTCTTTCTCTGCCACTCAGTACCTCTATGGGCCTAGGACCAGGCCCTGCAGCCTGGGGAGTTGCCAACCTGGAGCTCCCCTGGCCTTTCCCCAGCCCTGCTTCACTCCCAGTGCCTTTCTGCTGCAGCCAGGCCCTGCTCCCGCCAAGACTAGAGTGAGACTCCCTGAGCTCCTGGCTCACAGACTTTTGATACAAGCCAGCTGTGGCCTAATTGACCCAGCCACAGCTGTGGCTGCTTCACCAATCAGCCTTTCACAGCTTCGTTACCACAGCCACAGCTCCCTGCAGGGCTCCCTTTTCTTTTAGGAGCGGGGTAGCCACCGCGCTACACTCGCCCACCTGGTCTCTCTAGATCCAGCTGTGTTTCTCATTTCTAAATCGATTCCATTTCACAACAGTAGATGCACACTCCCGGCCCCATATTTCAGGATAGTGGTTCTTGCACGTCTTGGGTGGTTAAATGTATGTCCTTCAGTCTTATAATGCCACCTGAGAAGTGCTAGAATTGCCCCAAAATGAAATGCTTGCAGAACAGTATTGATGAACACTAATTTGTAAGCGACAAAGAGTCCTGTGGCACCTTAAAGACTAACAAAAGTATTGAAGCATAAGCTTTCGTGGGCTAATAGACACTTCGTCGGACTAACACAACTACCTCTCGGATTCTTGACTAAATTTGTAAATATTTCACATACCTTTTTCTGGACTTCTAAACAAAGTTCTGGTTGTTTTAAAAAATGTTTCAATCCTTTCTTTTCACACACCACTTAATTTAATATTTCTTTGCACTTCCAGGTATATGCAAAACCAGAAATATCCAAATACAAGAAAGATTGGTCTAACCATATTTCTAACCAGATCAGAAGCAGTAAGAACTCAGAAACCTAACAAGAAATGCTGTTCTCAGGTGCCTTCAAAACTAATTTTGTGGATTCAAGTGGTTTAGACAAGTTACCCAAAATTCAGATTAAGATTTGAAAACGCATCTAAACGGTATTTCTGAATCTTTGGTGAGTCCCTACATCAATTTTGTAAATATTCTTGTATTATCAAGTGAATTCCATCAATTTACTGGACTATATTCTCAGTTTGTATATAGCACCACTGAGTCACATCCAGTGAAGCTAGGGATTTTGCAATAGCATAGCACTGTGGACTTATATTGAAGTTGTGATCCACCACAACTCCCAGATCCTTCTCAGCAATACTGCTGCCAATGTAGTTTCCCCTCATTCGGCATTTGTGTGATTGGTTTTTCTTCTCAAAGTGTAGCACCTTACGTTTGTCTCTGTTGAATTTCATTTTGTTGTCTATAGCTCAGTTCTCCAATTTATCAAGAGCTCTCTGAAATTTAGCTTTATCCTCCAAAGTGCTGGCAACCTCCCCTAGCTTTGTGTCATCTGCAGATTTGATCAGTAGGCTAGCTATACCTACTTCCAGGTCATTATAGATGTTAAACAACATTGGTCCCAGGACAGATTTCTGTGGAACCCCACTAGAGACCTCCCTCCAATCTGACATCATTCCATTAAAGTAAAAGGAAGGAGGGATAGCTCAGGGGTGTTTGAGCATTGGCCTGCTAAATGCAGCATTGTAAGCTCAAATCTTGAAGAGGCCATTTAGGGATATGGGGCAAAAATATGTTGGATGATTTAATTGGTCCTGGTTTGAGCAGGGGGTTAGACTAGATGAGGTCCCTTCCAACCCTGATATTCTATAATTACAAATTCAATCTATAAAACAAAACTGTTTTGGAAAGCAAATCTCCGCTGGTTTGTTCAGATTGTTTAAATCCAAAATGTTTCTCATTGTTAGCATCAAATAAATAGGCCAGTCATATAGTTTTCACTTAGGCAAAATTCTTTGACTTTATTGGGAGTTTTGCCTGAGTAAGGACACCCGACTTTAGACCCAATTGAGACCTCGAACCTACATTTTCAAAGGACAGCACAAACATTAGCATGTTGATTCAGGTAGAAAGATGTTTCAAAAGATTTCAATGTCATTTTTGTATAGTAATAAACAAATTAACATTTGTGTACCACTTTCTCTTTTAGAATAATTTAATTAGTGTTTTAATCATAAGTTAACAACCACCTCAGCTCCCTTATGGGGGTTGCACCAGGAGTGTGAGTGATAAAAGTAGATAAAATCTTAACACGTCTACCAGTCTTCCCATACATTTCATGGTTATTAGATGGCACTGTGCCAGGATTTTAGAAACTGGTATTAAATGTGATCTCTGAAATCCTTAATTTCTGATTCATGTTCAGGAATCCTTAGAGCTTTGGCTAATGAGTTCAATGGAAGAAAACGAATACAGTGGTGACTTTCAGACAGTTGTAGCTATAATTAACTTTGCTTCTAGCAGCCTCATTTGACACCCTACAAAATCTTTTGTTCAAAAATTACTGTTATGCATAGAATACCAATAGGGAAAAAAGTTGTTTTGGTGTAGCATCTGGGAAATGTGATGGACAGTTCGCCAGACAGAGGCCGAAATCCAGCAAAGCATTTAAGAATGCAGGATTGCTTAAAGTTCAACATGTTTAAGTGCTTTGCAGAATCTTTAGATCAGTGGTCCCCAACCTTTTTATCACCGCGGACTGGTCAACGCTTGACAATTTTACTGTGGCTCGGGGGGGGGGGGGGGTTGAACCATCAGATAAGGCTTCTGCATGTTGGTGTGCCCGCTAAGACTCACAAGCTCTACTCCTTTGACTCTCACGCCTTCCTTCAGTTCCAGGCATTAAACAAGCCCCAGTCCGATCAGCCACGTGAACCCCCCGCCCGCCCGATCAGCCATGCGCCGGACCCCCACCCGCCCCATCAGCCCCGCGAACCCCCCGCCCGCCTGAACAGCCCTGCGCCGGACCCCCCGCCCGATCAGCCACGTGAACCCCCCCCCCCGCCCGCCCATTTCTTGTGCAGCCCGGTACCAATTGATCCACGGACCGGTACCGGTCCGCAGCCCGGGGGTGGGGACCACTGCTTTAGATCATGAGGATAAGTTACTGAGAGATATTGAGTCCCCTCTGTTCCCATTGAAATTAGTGCGAGGTGGATACTCAGAATCACATCTGAGGAGATCAGCAGCATGAGGAATGAAGCTTTTGAATGTTTTGGAGAGATTATTATTATTATTTTTTAGGAGAGCATAACTTATCTCTAAATATGGAAGGCTGCTCCCTTGGGGATAATTGCTTTCTGTCCTCTGATGTCCTTTCCACAGTCAGCACTTCACACCGGTTCTATTTCTGTGAATGACAACACCCTGCACTAGTCAATAAGTACCTCTGGTTTAAAAATAAACCAACAGGGTAAATGCTTAAAGGGCAATTCCTAAATAGAAATGGAATGAAATAAAATGACTGACATGAAGTGCAAGCCACTAATATCTGGGGAAATCAAAATTCATGTGTGAACAGCCCTATATAGGCAAACAAACCCCAGTAAGAAGAACATTCACTCCACCCACATAAAGCCCAAGAAATTTGTTTATATACAGCTCAAGTACAAAAGGGCTAGAGAGATGAAATCCATCCTCCAATTCAGAGCCAATCATTAGGGTTGTTACATAGTACCCCCCGCTCTCTGTTTTAATACCCAAGGTAGACCTCCTTCCAGAGATGTGGGGGTTGTTCTCCATAAACATAGGTCCCATTGATCTTACACCCCTCACCATTATGGCTACATGCATGCTCTGGCCTATGTACAGTCCATGAGGAAACACACTCAGGGTATGTCTTCACTACCCATCAGATTGGCGGGCAGTGATCGATCTATCGGGGATCGATTTATTGCGTCTACTGTAGACGCGATAAATCAATCCCCAAGCATGCTCCCCGTTGACTCCGGAACTCCACCTCTGCAAGAACTCCACCTCGGCAGTGGTTGACTCGCTGTCATGTGGACGACCAGGCAAGTTGCCTTAAGATACAACGACTTCAGCTATGCTATTTGCGTAGCTGAAGTTGTATATCTTAGGTCAACTCTCCCCCCCCCCCGCCCCCACACACACAAGTGTAGCCCAGGCCTCATGGCACCCAGGGCTGTACAGGTTCCCTTGCAGTATTGCTATGCTAAAGTTCCCTTGCGTAGCCATGACAAGCTCCTTAAGTCATGTACAGAACCTCGTACTGCTCTTCTGCACTGAGGAGGCGTTTCACTGTGAATGAATAACACTGTATGTTTCTGACAGGAAAAGCAGTTCAGCAATTGAAATACATATTTATTCACTGGATGAATTTAATCAATCACTTCTGCCTGCTTGTCTGAGTGGTAATCTCACAGTTCTTGGATCAGCATTATTTTGAGGGCCAGACTTGCTGTACTGCATTTCCATCTTCACTCCAAATTTCATACCCGAAGCACTACCGAAATGAAATTTCCAAGGTCAAGTTTCCAATTTCCAAGTTTATATGTCACAGTGACAAAATAATTGCAATTAAGATAAATCACTCATCAATTTTCCCGGTGTGATCCCCAACCATGATTCTTTCAGCCTCCCTGATTTCACCTCACCTAATGAAATCAGTGGTGCGCTGAGAGTAATAACATGGGAACAGAAAACGGAATTAGGAGTGGCGGCTGCAGCTCAGAAAGCAATCCCCACTATCTTCTTATAACACTGTTTGGGCCAGATTCCCAGCTGGTGTATATCGATGTAGTTCCATTGAAGTTAATGAAGTTATGCTAAATTTATACCAGCTGATACTCTCTCAGACAGTACTCTTAAAATGTGAAGGCCTAATTAGTATTTACATTAAGCTTTACAGTGCCAGAGTGGTATAAAGGGGCCACAGCATAAAGGAGATTCAAACTCTGAATCTTGGTAGTTGTTCATTATACCCTCCGCAGAACAATAAAAAACTATCCATAGAGGTGACCAACATTTTCTTCATATTCTCTATAGTGTCTAACCATGGCCATAGAAATATCACTTCTTTTGATGGAACATCGTTACCCAACACACCATACCCTAAGATAACAGCATGAAGACGTTTGTTGAGGTAATCCTTAGGATCTCTTGGTAAATCCATTGTTTTGCTGCGCTGATTAATGCTATACGAGATGTATTGTGGGTTGTGCAGCCATATCTGGGACAAGAGGGGATAAGAAGGTGTAAAATACCTGATGCAACAGGCCACTGTTGTGAAGATGAGTAGGACAGGCACTTACACCTACTATTGGGAGATGCAGCCTACATTGCCATGAGTATCTGTCTGCAATGGTCAGCCTGTACAGAAGGGAGCTTAACTGGGGAATCCCACTTAAGCTTGGTTTAGGGTTGTTTTGCATCACTGGGCCAGGATAAAGCAGTCAGGGAAAATTGTGAATCCTTACATTTTTCAACCAGATCAGTGAATCTGGAACCTATATTCTACCAGATCTACATTGCTATATAGTTACTGGTTACATATACAATGCAAGATTCATGTTTTCATGTTGCAAACATTCCCCCCGCCCCATCCAGAATCAAGCAGCCAAGAAAAGCTATTAAGAAAAAGCCAGTAAAACGAACTTCGTAACATTCTTGATGGCAGACGTGGATAGGTCAATAGAAAATGCAAGCTACAGCTCAGGGTCAGATCAGTGAGTGTTATGAAACAGCTCCATTTCAGAACCCAACACTATGGGACATCCAAATAGTCTTGCGGGCAGACACAGAAGAGACGCGAACTATATTCTGTTCGAAACTTGTGAGCCACTTGAACAGTTCACTGAACCTTCAGATGCCACCACAAGGTTCGAAGTTCTTCCCATACACTTGCCTTTTTTTCAGACACAGATTTGGCTTTGCCATGAAACTTGGGCCATTGATCTGTGCGGCTAGTGCAGGTCCCAAGAAACCTCACGAACCTTCCTGAAGCGATAGCACAGGCTATAGTGGGTATAATTTGAGTTTATGCTTTCCCCTCCTTATAGTTCCTGCAATTCCTGCCTGAGCCTTATGTGGGCTGAGCAAATACCTTCCACTGCCATCCTCATGAAGGCAATCAGAATCCGGTCCTGATTGAAGTGGGGATCTTTTGAAAGCGTGTCTCATTCAAGGCACACTAGAGAAGATTCATATCTCTTTGTGCAACTATGGTAACCACACAGGCATGTTCAGGGTACCCATCTTTCCTCCAGAATAAGAGAAAAAGTGCCTAAAACGTGTGTCCATATGCAGCCTGTAATCATTCAGACTCCTAAAGCACCACAGAAACCAAACTAACTCTCACTGAAATAAGGACTTGCCCGTGGCGAGTTATTCCCTGTCACATTTCTTTCTATCCAGCTGGGGGGGTTATGCTGCTGCCCATCACTGTGGTAGTATTTGAGCACCTTCCTTGTAAGAAGAATGGTGAAATCCCCCAGTTGATTTCAGGGACTTATTTAGGGTGACCAGGTGGCCGGTTTTCAACCAGAGCTTATCCTCTGGTTGAAAACAGTTGAACTAACTTTGCTCAGACTTTCAGGAGGAAAAACAGTTAATGATTCTCAGTCACCAAGCTTGAAAAATGTCAGTGCAGTTGGTCACTGAAAAGAGTGGGTTATAGTTCAAGAGTGTAGTCAACCTTAGCTATAGCTGTCACTAGTACTCCAGACATTTTACACAAGATAGGTACCCAGCTGACGGTTGGGGGGCCTAGCTAAACATATTAAATCCACTCACTAGTCCTTCTACCCCAGAATCATGCTTCAAGCAATGGTTTATATTGGTGTTTCAGAAAATCCCCTGTAATTCACCCTGTCAGTTATTACCTACACATCATATAGTGGTGACTTAGCCCCAGAATAAGGGAAATAGCCTGATAAAATGTGCCTACACACAATGGAGTGGGGCTGACCCATTCAGTGAGCAAGTACACCAAGTTATAGAATGCTCATTTGCATTCAGAGTACATGGCAGAACCCACTGAATTTGTCTTTGCATATTGTGGTTCTAGAGTTTAATGAGTGTTGGGGAAACTACATTGCACGACATTTGATGCATGCCTATAAAGGCCTTATTCAAAAGCCTACCGAAGTCAACAAAGTTCTCAGACTTCTTTAGACCAGGCTCAAAATGAAACCAATTTGGTATTTGTTTTGTATTTATTGCAGGCTTGTGGTGCAAAATATTCTCAAGTTCATTCAGCCTTCACGCTGTATAATTTGGGTTGTGCGCATTGGAGATTTGTTTTATTATTATTGCTGCCAGATTGCAGAACTATTTCCCCAGAGGAATGTGCACACTTTGTTGCATGCATTGCACAATATGTTGTGTGCACATTTAAGAATACAGAGCCCAATTCCACAGCCCTTATTCACATGAGTAGTCCATTGAATTATCATTATCCTGACAGCAGAATGTTCAATTTCATTTTGTCTTCAAATTGCGAAGGCAAGTTTGTGAACATTTATGAAGTTATGTTTGTTTTTTTTAAAAAAATACTAATGGCTAAACAAAAGGGGACCCATTTTATTATTTGTTTTTTCCAGTGAACTAGATTTATAAACACATCATACTTTAACCAAAGCTTAGATCAATGAACAGCAGCTTGGATACTTTTATGATCCTCATTATTATAGTATCAGAGTGCCTCACAATACTTGATGTATTTATATTCCCACCTCCTATAAAGTAGGTGCTATTAGCCCCATATTGAGATGGGGAACCTCAGGTAAAGCAACTAAGACATTTGTCCAAGGTCATGTAAGGATTCTTTAACAGAGTCAGGAATGGAACACCAGTCTCCTGAGACTTAGACTAGTATCCTAACCACTGCACCAGCTTCTTATCTTGAGCCCGTAAATACTGCTTTGCCAGGGTTAACTTTACATACTGTTAACTTTATGAATGACTAGCCCCATTAAACTCAATTTAAAGTTCCTCACGTGAGTTTGCTGGATTGGATAAAATACTTGCCAGTGTGGAGTTGTTCCCATATAAAGACAACTAAAGTGAACTCCTGTTTACTTTATCTTATTCAATTTCAATCATCATAAAGGACACCTCTCCCAGACTCCTGGCACCTTACAACCAATTGCACATACAACCCTAGAGAGACACCACAGCTGAAAATCTGTGTTGGCCTCCCCCACTGTTCAACTGCCAGTCAGCAAGAAATCACCACAAAACAAACTCCCTCTGCTCACAAACACACACCACCCTTCACACAATCATCCCTTCAGAAAGCTATATTATAGGTACAAGAGGCCGAGTTTTTAATTTTAATTAGTTTGTAATGTTCAAGTCAATGAGATAAAGAACATGCACTTGTTATTACCCTATAAAACAGCCAGCTAAAGATAATAGTTCATTGTCCAACTCAGGATAATGAAATAACCATTTTGTTTTATGTTTTAGGAAATGTAAACTTAAAGACAACATAGGGACAATGAGCAAATTAATGTGATTATCTTCAGCTACTCTGAATGCAGCCAGCTTACTTCTAAGCATTGTAGCACACTTTGGCCCTGATCAAGCCCACAGGAATCAATGCAAAGACACTCATTGATGTCAATAGTCTATGGATCAGGCTACTGTCGTTCAAAGGTAACTGACCTGTGAAATAAACTGGTTAGTCTCTAAGGTGCTAAAAAGTCTTCCTCGTCTTATGACCTGTGATATAAATTCAAGTCTGTGCAATGAGACAGTCACTATGAACCCAATCCTGTGAGGTGATGAGATTTCCCACTTCAGTGGGAGTTAAGGGTGTTCAGTAACTCGCAGGATCAGAGCAGTACACACTAGCAGGAGTGTCTCATGCATTTATATTTGATTAAAATTCCATGTACTTGATAAAATGTCTTCTCTTAGTTGTCACATCCCAGTAATGAAGCTGTAGGCTGTTGTCAATAAGTTCAACAGATTCTTGCTCTGGATGTTGACAGAATAATTAATAGTATATAAAAGACATAGGATCTTTTGTTAGTTATTATTATTACTATTATTATTCGACTGAAAGGCCTGAAGCAACATATTCCAGTCCCTCTGTGGATCAATAGCCATTCTTTTTTGTAATATAAAGTCTTCTCTGTCTCATGGCTGTGGGAAAGTCAGGTTGAAAAGTGTCACTACCAGCTGCAATGACAAGTCCCAAGTCAAAATTACGCAGCATGTCAGAATTACTTCTTATACTTCAACTAGAAGCAGGGAGACACTAGGATTATTAGTTATTGGTGCCCAGAAAACACTGGAAATGTCTTTTTTCTTTTTCCTCCATAGTCAAAGGATGAGATAAGGAGTCTGGGGGATGGAAAGCTACAGTGAGTGGTGCAGGAACAAATAAAAGATTTGGTCCAACTATCATTAAAGCCAATGGGAACATTTCTGTTAACGTTAATAGGAGTCGAATGGGATCCAAACATATGAATTCACCTGAAATGAAGAGATTCAGATACAAGATGATCAGGTTTTCGGCCAATTCAGATTTTTTCTTCTTAAAGGAAAGTAAGGATGGTGAGATACCGTTTCCTATGTATAAGAGTTTCATGACACAAACCAGAAGAACCCAGCATTTCATGGAATTAAATCTTCATTGGACTGTCAGTTAAAAATTTAATTTCACCCAAAGAGATGTGGAAAATTATGTATTTGTTATGGAAAAGAAAACCAGGATGGGGTTGGAATCCTAAGCCTAAGGTAGAACTCAGAAGAGAATCCAGATCACTAGATATCCCACACACTCTATTCCCCCATATGGTCAAACCATATTTCAAATCAAACCTGAATTGAAATGTTGAGGCTTGATTAATTTTATCTATTCCTCTTCATTCCCTGTTCCCAACCAGGGCTGGAAGCAGAAGAGCACGTGAAAAAGATTCTTCTCACACTATTTCTGCCCTGACCAGAAGCATCAGAAATCTCATGAAAAAGCCTGTTCCTCTAGCATCTCCAGCCTACTTGTGCAGAACCAAGAGAATTCAGACACTATTTGTAAAACCATGTGAATATTTTGCTGCTTTCCAGAGTGAACTAAACCTCTCAAAACTATCTTCAATGGGAGCTGTGCGTATTGTGACAAAGTTCTTCCTCTGCCTTGGTGGGTCCTGGGCTTTTGGGTTTTGCTTGCTACTTTTGCTACTGGCTCAGACCTGCTTTTCACTCAGCTAACCTCACCACTGGCCAGCATGGGGGAAAATGTCCTTATAGATGTAGACAAATTAATCACATTATCAGCAATACTAATTTCTTAGTTAAATTTGATTGGAAAATCCTATCAAGTGGTGATGGCCTCAGTAAAAACATGTTATACCTACAACTGGTTACTGCTAGCAAACTTCCTCATCTGATTTCCACCAGGCATTGCCATAACACCGACCAGTCTCATTACCCATGGCTAACCATGCTTTGATCATTCAGTCAGCAATGAAGGATTCAATAAGCTCTCTTATTTTAGAGACTAATTAGACTGGCACATGCCTCAGTTCCAAAAATGCTTGAAAGATTGCCAGTAAAAACTTGGCATAAAGATGAGAATCACAGACTACAAAGTAATAATTATTAGAACTGGTTGTGATGTTTTTTCCATCCCATTTCAATTAGTCAAAAGCAAAACGTTTTGTGGAAGTGTCTATTTTAAGTAAATTGTTGCTTAAAAAAGATAAAAAATGCCTGATTTGCATGCAGTCAGGTTATTAAATGCCCAAGTATTCAGACTTGTCGCTACAATTAAAATAATGTATCTATGCAGTAAAGGTGAACAAAAATGAGTGGGTTTTTTTGGGGGGGGGGGGGTAGGATTTAAGCCATGCATAGACCTTGTGATGGCTCTCTTTACAGAAATGAATTTCATCCTAAATGCACGTAATGGAAAAAAAGACTGGTGGCTACTGGAAATTATAATGAAGAATTGGAGATAAAGGTTAGGCAAGAAAATAAAAATCATGTCCTTCCATATAGGTTCTCATGTTAACATGGGCCTTTCCTCCCTGCTACAATAATCAGGGCAGACAGACAATTTAGAGATGAGATAAATTGAGATCAGAAGACAACATGTAATATCCATATCGACAATGACTTGCCAGGAAAGAAGGAAAATCATGGCCATTTCTATATGGAGGAAGAATCTGAAAATCTTGGTTTAGAAAATCCCTTAGGGAGATGGCCGCAAACATGGATTTCCAACCTTTTTCATCTTCTTGCATTGTTCCTCCCTCCACACACAAATTTTAAAATCTAGTCTTTATGTTTGTCAGATTTCTTCTCTGCTAGGCAGAGGATTCCGACAGGCAGATCTAAGTGCGAGGCTCTCTTTGATTTCTTATCTTTTCAGATTTCTAGAGGTGAATTCTGATCACTACCAACCGTGACTGGCTTAGAGCAGGTGTCCATGAGGAGAATGTAACACGAGATGGAGCCTGAGCCTTCCGAATGTCGTGTTCAAAACTTTGCATAAAACCTAAGAATGATTTATTTGACACTCAGTGAAATGCAATAGAAATAGTGTCATTTTAGTCTTAGGTTTGGGGGCGGGGGGTTAATTCATCTCAATTTAGATTCCTCTGTTATGCCCCTGAAAATTGTCATTCATGATTGCACCTGCAAATTCAATGCACTTCTGAGACACAGTTCAAGCTGAAATGAACAGGCCTAGTCATTTGCTTGAACCTGATTTCTTTTAAAATCAATGTAAAACTTAGACAACATCAGTTTTGATGCAAGGAAGGACCGAGGTAAGGTCTTTGCTGGACCTCATTCTGTCCTTTTCCCTCCCTCCCCACTCTGTCCAGCCACTAGAACTTAAGGATAACTTGCTAAATCTTTGTAATTATAACCAAAGTCTGTGCAATAATAGCACAGAAGAAAAAGTAAAGTAAAGGCTTTTCTAATGTCATTACACAGTATATGATGCGTGTTATTCAATTATTTTGAGTACTGTAGCATGAACACGGTTATTGGGGTACAATGCTAAATAGGATTCCACCTCCTGGATGGATGCAGCTGAAGTCAGTGGAGTTACATTAGCAGATAATTTGGCCCCATGGCTTGAAGTGGCTACTGAAGCAAAAAAAAGTTGCATTTCTTTCACTACTGGATTTAGCTATTTTACACCTTTGTCACAGAAACATCAGAAGATCACACAGCATACACAAGGTCACACGATGAGTGGGTGAATCGCTATGCATTTGGATGCTGGACTTTCCTAGGCTCCATCTTAGCAGTTCATCGTCATGTAGCAAAACACTTAAGCATGTGCTTAAGTCCCATCAATGTTGCTGAATAAGGATGGACTTAAATACTTTGCTGTTTCAGAGCCCCGCTTTCCAGCCATGTGCGGTAACTTTCTGGTTTCCACCAACTGATGGGCAGAATGATAGCAAGAATTCTTTCATTTGTCCAATACAGATCAGCCCTATAGTAGTAGGTTAGTGGCTTTTGAAATTTACCACCATTGTAACAACCGACAAGAAGCCATGAAAAAGTATCTTGTTCATGTCTCTAAGTAATATACACACCAGTCTGCAATCATTTGTGACGCCCATTAGATCACACAGCTTAGTCTTAATGCCCTCTGTCGGAGGATATAAAATCCACTCACATGGCATGGGTCAGCATTTTCATGCACTTCTGCTCCTAAAACTATAACCTTTATTTTAGGTCTAATAAATGTGTCATCACTTGACTTTTCTTCTATAGGCACCATTAACTGGATAATCATATAAACTAGCCATTAACATTTCTTGGTGTCACATAATTTGCTATAGCTCTGAATTCAGTGAAGCCAGTGTTTTATTTAGGGATCATTAGCATCATAATAGTCTCTGATACAAATGGTCAGATGTGGTGTAATATTCTGGAACAGTAATTGGAATTGTGTCCACAGCTGTTGAGTTCAGTGACTTGCAGTCATTGCAAAGGACAATAGATTTGGGAGCAGTGTAAGTCACCCAAAGAAAAGTGTTTTTTTTTGTGTGTGGTATTTTATTGGTTAAAAGTCCTTATAATGGGAACGTTATAAGGACGTGCTGAAGGACAACCTAAAAAAATATTTTATTGACACTGATACTTGGGAGACACTTGCTCAGGATCACTTAAAATCAAGTGAAGTTCTATGTGACGGTCCCCTGCATTTTGAACTTGCTCGCCGACAAGCTGAAGAGGACAAGAGGTGCAGGAGAAAGGAAAGACTGGTCTCCAGTCATGGTCAACAGCCTCCTGCTGAGCCTGAAAACATCTGTCCTCATTGTAATAGAACTTGTGGTTCAAGAACTGGCCTTATTAGCCACCTGAGGACCCATAACTCCCATGGAAGATGATCATACTCAGTAACGAGTGATCGCCCATCATCATCATCAGTTAAAAATTTGAGCTGCCTAACTTTTAGTGCTGGTTCTCTGCTATGAATTATGAGATGGCTTTGCTTGGTCATCTGAGGTGACCGAGCAGCTCCCCACTCTCTGGCAGCTGCACCATGGCCTCCTACAGTAAAAATCAGATATCATGGTGATGGGCATGCTATGAGCATCTGAACAGAGGTCCTTATGTATTGCTCCTGCTACCTACTTCATTATCAGTGAAGAGGAGAAAATGTCATGCACTCACCCTTCACCCCAATACATGCTCACAGAGCAGGATCAGCATGAGAAGAGGAGCAACGTACTCTATCTTCAGCCCTGCACCGAAGCAGGAGCTTCCATGTTATTAAGAGACTCTTGCCAAGTACGTGCCCTTTTTGTATCTACTATTCCATTAACAAATTTACATAGCACGTTTGGAGAGGTGCAATGTCATGGTCTCTCTCATCTCTGGGTAATGCTGTCAGCAAATAAATACTCCTCCTTCTGCCATTTTTATAGCAGATACACAGAGGCAGGGCCGGCGACAGGGGGGTACTACGGGTAGAGCTGTACCGGGCCCCAGACTTTAGGGGGGCCCGGTACACAGCTGTACCCGTTGCCATCCCCCCTTGTCGCCGGGCCTGGAGAGCGGGGAAGGGGCGGGGAGGCGGCGCGGCTCTCCTCCAGATGAGTGAGTGTGTCCCCGGCAGGAGCAGTGAGCCTGGCCGGCGGCAGCGGCGCAAACCCAGGGAGAAAGTGCGGGGGGGGGGAGGGGAGAGCAGCAAGGGGGGGGAGCGATGGTTGGGCTGGGGGGGGCGGCTGGGCTTCCCCCCCCCAGCCGCTGTCAGCTGGGGGGGGGTGGCTGGGCTGGGGGGGGGCCCGGCCACTGTCAGCTGGGGGGGGGGGGAAATGCCAGCTGGGCTGGGGGGCCCCCAAATTTCTGTCGCCGGCCCTGCACAGAGGCTCACACACAGAAGCAGTTCTGAGGTCAAGATCAGGGCAGGGATTTGATGCAAAAGTTTTTCTGCTAACACCTGACTCCTAACCAGGAGTCATCTGCCAGAGAAGGAAAGAACAAAAGAACAGCTGCTGATGTCCCCCTTGAGCAAAAAGCTAAGAAGTGTTCAGGTGTTTTCCCATGCCGGAGTGAACTGACCTGAACAGAGGAACACGGTAGCATGCTTGGATTGTTCTTCTACAGTCCAGAAGGCACAAAGAAACAACGGGAACGATTCAACCAAGAGGAGGCTAGTGACATTTTCAGACTCTTTATAAATACAAAACCATGACTAGTAGGCAGCAATAAAGTAGGCAATAAAGTAGGCAGCAATAAAGCCCTTTTTATTTGACACAGACTCATTGGCATTGAGATGCTACTTTAAATATTGCGGTGAATAGCTAAGGGAGTCTGACCATTTATAGCAGGGAGGTGTAAGTAACCTAGAATAAGGTCACTGATGTGGACACAGTTTATCTTTTTGTTGTTAGGGAATGGTGAATGGTAAATTGCTTGCAGGGGGGAGTTGTTTTCTACAGGGAGCCCTTTAAGCTAATGGTTTAGAAAAAAGCAGACAAAATAATAATTTTTATAACAAGGTTTTGATTACTCTTTAAAAAACAAACACACAAATAAAAACCTGGTGCATTCACACAATGTGGTACACAATTAAATTTTTCCCCCTTTTCAATCTTGGCTACTTATTCAGAAAAGGTGAAATTCACCCTTGTGCAGAGGGCCTGTGAACTGCAGAAGTCTGCATTTACAACTTATTTCTATGGAGTATTTATATGGACTTCACCGATGCATAGCCCTTATTCTGTCTCACTGCAGTGGGTACACATTGGTCGTATTGCACTAATCTCTTGTGTAATGCTATCTCGGTAATTGTGGGAGTGGGATTCTGAAATGAAATAATGAAATTGCTACCGCTAGAGTTTTTAGGAGTAAATGGCCAACTGTTTAGTTTCAGTCACCAGGACAAGATGGGATTCCCCCAAGAGTTCTGAAACATGAAATTCCACAATTATTAACTGGGGTATGTAATCCATTGCTTAAATCAGCCCGTCTGAGATAACTGGAGGGTAGCCAATTAACACCAATTTTTAAAAAGGTTCCAGAAGCAATCCTGGTAAGCCTAATTCCAGTACCAGGTGAATTGGTGAAGCTCCAGTAAAGAAGGGAATGATCAGATACAAAGATTAACATGCTATGTTGGGGGAAAGGAACATGGCTTTTGTAAAGGGAATTCACATCTCACCAATCTAGTAGAATTCTTGAAGGTGTCAATATGGGGACAAGAATATAGGTACCTGGATTTTCAGAAAGCAGCATGTCCTCTCTCTGGCTCCTACTAGGCGGTGTGGCCAGGCGGCTCTGTGCACTGCCCTGTTTGCAGGTGCCACTCCTGCAGCTCCCATTGGCTGTGGTTCCCAGCCAATAGGAGCTGCGGAGGCAGAGCTTTGGCCAGAGGCAGCGTGTGGCACCCCCTGGCTGCTCCTATCAGTAAGAGCTGTAAGGAGGACATGCTGCTGCTTCTGGGAGCCATGCAGAGTGGGGCAAGACCCTGACCCGGCTCCCCAGCTCAAGTGCCAGAGTGGGGCAAGCCCCACACCCCACTTCCTGGCAGGAGTTTGAAGGACGTATTAAAATGTCTGGAGGGCCAGATGTGTCCTCCGGGCTGTAGTTTGCCCTCCCCTGATTTAGACTGTAGACTTTTTGGTTCAGGGACTCTCTCTTACAACATGTATGGAACCTACGACAAAGGGGCCTCAGTCTTGGTTGGGCTCTCTAGGCATTGTAGTAATACAAATTAATATTACTCTCTCCTATGGGACTGTGCCATCAATTTTTAAAAGCAAACTCCCTCTCCCACATTAGTCACTGAGGATACTTAGTTAAAAACTGAACTTCATTATATATTCATATGTTATAAATTATATATATGAATGATGTGGCCGCAGGGATTAGAGTTTTTCTTCAAAATTCCACAGCTTAGGTGCTAACTTTAAAATTTGGAGCAGATTTTCCTGATCAATCAAGTGGAGAGTGCATAAGACAAGGCCCAATTATTTGGAATTTGCTCTACTTTTCTACCAGATTTTGTCTCCCCTAAAATTGGCCTGAGGATATTATGAAATTTCAGTCATTCCATTTTATTCACTGGATCCTCAATAGGATAGAACAAAAGAAAATGACAGCATTAGCTACATCTCATTTGTACTTGTATGAGCAATCTTACATTCTTCTCATAAAAGCAATTGTCTAGTCCAGAAGAAAAAGATCCCCCAGAGTTTTCTTTAGTGTTCAATAAATGTCACAACTATTAGGATCTGACTACAGAATTATTTTACTATGCTTTACCGGTGTTATTACTAAATCAACAATATACTCACTATTTCAAATATGAAAATGTCTTTTTATTTTGACATAACATGATAAAAGATATTTTCAGGTGAAAAAAAGCCATTTCAACTGTTAAAAGCTGCTATGGGAACTTGCTGATGTCTACCAGGAGTGTCATTTGGGTAACAGGGTACACTCCTTAACCAGACTTTAGCAGATATAATTAGTAACCTCCCACTCAGACATAGATATTAGCCATTACAAACAAATTCTCTGGTAGAGGACTCAGGAAACCTGTGTTCAAGTCCCCCTTCTACTACAGAATTTGTTTACAATGGTTAATATCTATGTCTGAGTGGGAGGTTACTACAAAGTCCTCATTCTTCTTAGAGAGGAAGCCAAGAAAAATAATTTTCATACATGACATGAATGAGACCTATTACTATAGTTTGGTAAAATAGGACTGTCATTCTTAACACAAATTTTTAGCCCATGACACAAACTAACCAATCTATGAGACTGTCATGCAGCCCTCTAGGACAATTTATACAAGACAGCCTTCTAAATGTACACTAAAACTTTCAGGATTCTTCAGGTGTTATGTGGGTATTTTACAAGGGAGGGTTCTTTCATCCTAGACACATTGCTGTAAACAGTCCTCACACACTCCTGCATAGAGTACCACCTTGGGCTTTATGTGCAATACGCTATACAAGTTCTTGCCTCCCCCACAACAGAAGGCTTTTATCTTAACCCTAGGCAAAGGGTGAGAAGGAGAGATCTCACCTCCTTGAGATTTTGGGCTACTCCGGCTCATAGAATCATAGAACAGGGTTGGAAGGGACCTCAGGAGGTATGTAGTCCAACCCCCTGCTCAAAGCAGGACCAATCCCCAACTAAATCATCCCAGCCAGGGCTTTGTCAAGCCTGACCATAAAAACCTCTAAGGAAGGAGATTCTGACACCTCCCTAGGTAACCCATTCCAGTGCTTCACCACCCTCCTAGTGAAAAAGTTTTTCCTAATATCCAGCCTACACCTCCCCCCTCTGAAATTCAATGAGAGTTGTAGTATTGCCAACCTCAACCTCCAAAAACTGGGCGTCAGGGCACCAAACATTATGGGGCTTCTAAAATGTGTTTTGGGTTCTTTTTTTCCCCATTTGTCTTCTAGCTTTTGAGCTTGAGGGTTCATGTTTTGAACTTTTTCCTGCAACCAGAAGGGCTAGAAACTTAATTCATCTGTTAAATGATAGCAGAGATGCTCATTTAATCAACTCCAAAAGCAACAAACACCTGAGCATGTTGCATAACTTTACTCATGAGAGTAGTTCCACTGAAGTCAATATCACTTCGCAGCGGCATGAAGCTGAGCACATCAGTCAGTCAGTCTTTGCAGGATCTAGGCGGTTATATTCAATTTTATCACTTAACAGTATAAGCTTTTTTTTTAATTGCAATTCTGCTGTAAATGCAACTTCCATAAAAAGATGAAGGGGTGGGAGACTTAAAAACCTTTCCGGTGGTGTTTGAGGGTGTGTTCCAATCAATTATTTATTTGTGTCTGTAAAGGATGCTGAGACAGGAAAATGAAGCTTGAAACAGGAAAACTGAAATCTTTCCAGGACACTCTTGGATCATGATTCACCCACCACTTGTGATGTCCCTCTTTAATTAATCCAACTGAAGATAAATTATAGTCAGAGCCAGGATATTGCAGATGAAGTTGGAGACTCAAAAAATGAGAGAAACTTTATTGAAAAGTAACACTTCGTAAGAGAAGTAAAAACAGATTATCAACAAAGCACCTAATCCTGATATAAATGCATGGTATTTAATCAAATTAAGATTTTTAATTCTACTTTTTAAATCTAATTTAGTTAAGCACAAGAAATTACCATCATGCGGTAAATCTCCAGATACATAGTGGTAAATGTCACAGGGTTACTAAACCCCTTTTAAATTGCTGGAGAGGCAGATGCAGAAATTCACAAGTAAATATTGTTTATGGATTCTACTCAGATAAATGTCTACAGCTTTACATATTCTCATTAGGGCTGGTTGAAAATGTCCCCAAACTGTTTTCCAACAAAACAATTTTTTTAATGAAAAAATTCTATTTTCTGGAGAAAATATTGACTTTTTAGCCAAAAAACCCAAACACCTTAAACTATAATATTTTGATACAGCAATGTTGCCTCATATCCCCATTCTCTCTCCCAGCCAGACTACCTTCCCGATGATGCACTGCAGCCAGACTCCCATGATGCACTGTGGTAGCGCCACCCTTTTTACCTCCCACCTGGTTCTTGCCTACTTTTCTGTACCTGCCTCTGAACACTTCCACTGCTTGCATCCGACGAAGTGGGTATTAGCGCACGAAAGCTTATGCTTCAACTTTATAGTTAGTCTTTAAGGTGCCACAGGACTTTGTTACCTCTGCTATTCCAGACTAACACGGCTACCTCTCTGATTCTTGGCATCATGCAAGGCACTGCATTTAGCCGTATGGAGTGGAAATCCATCAACCTCATGAAGAAACTTGCACAAGTACAGACAGATATAATCTTTCTCTCCAAATGCAAATGGCAGGACATCATACCAAATGGAATGAAGGTGAAAAATCCATTGCTATCCACATACTGCACAGACTACAGTGAGAGATTATGCCAGACACTATCTAAGAAACTGAAGAACCGTCTGATCAGCATCCTGTACAACAAACAGGAAAACATCAAAAAAGAGCTTTCCAACCTGGAGACCTTCATAAACAACCAACCTTCCACACAAACAGACTTTACTAAAATAAGACAGGAGATCTACATCACACACTTCACCTCTCTACAAAAGAAAAAGGACTGCAAACTATCTAAAATCCTACCTCCCACATGGGGCCACAACAGTGTTACCCCTAACTCACCCAGCAATATCGTCAATCTATCCAGCTACACACTCAGCCCGGCAGAAGAGTCTGTCCTATCTCGAGGACTCTCATTCTTCCCCCCCACCCCCACAAACATGATACAATTCTGCGGTGATCTGGAAGCCTACTTTCGCCGTCTCCGACTCAAGGAATTCTTTCAAGACAACATGGAACAGCACACTGGTACACAGACACCATCCCACCAGCAGCACAAGAAGAAGAACTCCACATGGACTCCTCCTGAGGGTCGAAATGACAGTCTGGACCTATACATAGAATGCTTCCGCCGACGTGCACAGGCAGAAATTGTGGAAAAACAACATCGCCTGCCTCACAACCTAAATCGTGCAGAACGCAATGCTACCCACAGCCTCAGAAACAACCCTGACATCATTATCAAAGAGGCTGATAAAGGAGGTGCTGTTGTTGTCATGGACAGGTCAGACTACCAAAAGGAGGCTACCAGACAACTCTCCAATACCAATTTCTACAGGCCACTTCCCTACGACCCCACTGAGGAATATACTAAGAAACTGCACCATCTACTCAGGACTCTCCCTGCACTAACACAGGAACAAATTAATATACCCTTAGAGCCCCAACCGGGGTTATTCTATCTACTACCCAAGATCCTCAAACCTGGAAACCCTGGACGCCCCATCATCTCGGGCATTGGCACTCTCACTGAAGGACTGTCTGGATATGTAGACTCTCTACTCAGACCCTATGCCACCAGCACTCCCAGCTATCTCCGTGATACCACTGACTTCCTGAGGAAACAACAATGCATTGGTGACCTTCCAGAAAACACCATCCTAGCCACCATGGATGTAGAGGCTCTCTACACAAACATCCCACACAAAGATGGAATACAAGGTGTCCAGAACAGTATCCCTGATGATGCCACAGCACAGGTGGTTGCTGAGCTCTGTGACTTTATCCTCACACACAACTATTTCAAATTTGGTGACAATATATACCTCCAGACCAGCGGCACTGCTATGGGCACCCGCATGGCCCCACAGTATGCCAACATCTTTATGGCTGACCTGGAACAACGCTTCCTCAACTCTCGTCCACTCACACCCCTTCTCTATCTACGCTACATTGATGACATCTTCATCATCTGGACCCATGGGAAAGAAACTCTGGAAGAATTCCACCATGACTTCAACAGCTTCCACCCCAACATCCACCTCAGTCTGGACCAGTCCACACAGGAAATCCACTTCCTAGACACCACAGTGCAAATTAATGACGGCCACATCGACACCACCCTATACCGAAAACCTACCGACAGCTATGCCTACCTTCATGCCACCAGCTTCTATCCCGGACATACCACACGATCCATTGTCTACAGCCAAGCACTGAGGTACAATCGGATTTGCTCCAACCCCTCAGACAGAGACCAACACCTACGAGATCTTCACCAAGCTTTCTCAAAACTACAATACCCGCACAAGGAAATAAGGACACAGATCAACAGAGCCAGACGTGTACCCAGAAGCCTGCTGCTGCAAGACAAGCCCAAGAAAGAAAACAACAGAACACCACTGGTCATCACCTACAGTCCTCAGTTAAAACCTCTGCAATGCATCATCAGTGACCTACAACCCATCCTGGACAATAATCCCTCACTTTCACAGGCCTTGGGAGGAAGGCCAGTCCTGGCACACAGACAACCTGCCAACCTTAAACAAATTCTCACCAGCAACAGCACACTGCACCACAATAACTCCAACTCAGGAACCAATCCATGCAACAAACCTCGATGCCAACTCTGCCCACATATCTACACCAGCAACACCATCACAGGACCTAACCAGATCAACCATACCATCACTGGTTCATTCACCTGCACATCTACCAATGTCATATATGCCATTATATGCCACCAGTGTCCCTCTGCTATGTACATCGGCCAAACTGGACAGTCCCTAAGAAAAAGGATAAATGCACACAAATCAGATATTAGGAATGGCAATATACTAAAACCTGTAGGGGAACACTTCAACCTGCCTGGACACACAATTACAGATTTGAAAGTCACCATACTGCAGCAAAAAAACTTCAAGTCCAGACTGCAAAGGGAAACTGCAGAGTTGCAATTCATTTGCAAATTCAACACAAACAATCTCGGATTGAACAAAGACCTACAATGGCTCGCTCATTACAGAACGAGTTTCTCCTCTCTCCATGTCCACTCCCCCCATTCAAATGCTAGAAGAACAACCCACCCTCCCTGATCGGAGATAACAAGCTGGTTCAGCCTAATTGGACTAACCTTTTTACCTCCCACCTGGTTCTTGCCTACTTTTCTGTACCTGCCTCTGGACACTTCCACTGCTTGCATCCGACGAAGTGGGTATTAGCCCACGAAAGCTCATGCTTCAAAACTTTATAGTTAGTCTTTAAGGTGCCACAGGACTTTGTTACCTCTGCTATTCCAGACTAACACAGCTACCTCTCTGATTCTTGACATGTGGGGACAGTGTGGTGCACCATGGAAAATGTGATCCAGCCAAAGAGCCCAGTCTCCAGTAGAGGAGAATGTGAGCATGAGGTAGTCAAACTACAGCTCCCACGAAGTGTCTCAAGAGTGTTTGGGATCAGAATTATTATTTTTAAATTTAGCTGAAAGCTTTTGGACAGAATTTTCAGTGAAGGACCAAAATTTTTTGCCACAAATTTGACCTTTCCATATAAAGTGTTGATTAAAAACAATTTTTTTCATTTTCTTCAAAATTTTCTGCACAAACCCTTATTTTCCAATGAGCAATTGTTAACAGTCTACACAAGCCTAATTCTATGTAAATATAAAAACCTGGCAATAACTCGAGAACCACTCAAGAAAGTGATCTACAATAGGGAAATGAAAAAAAAGGAACCGATGGTATTTATTGTTATTTCGGATTGAGCCTACATACTCTGCCATCTCCCTTCTTCCCCCTGCTATCACCAATTCTCATAGACTCATAGACAACTGGGGGCAGGGTCGATCTAAGATACGCACCTTCATCTACTTGAATAGTGTAGCTGAAGTCAGCGTATCTTGGGACAACTTACTTGGGCGTCCTCACGGTGACGAGTTGACCACGGAATGTTCCCTGTCGACTCCGCTTCCGCCTCTTGCAGCGTTGGAGTTCCGGGGTCGACGGGGAGAGCACTCGGGGATCAATTTATCGCATCTACACTAGATGTGATAAATCGATCCCAGATAGATCAATCACTGCCCACCGATCCAGTGGGTAGTGTAGTTGTAGCCATAGACTAAGGTCAGAAGGGACCATTACAATCATCTAGTCTGACCTTCTGCACAACACAGGCCACAGAATCTCACCCACCCACTCCTGTAGTAAACCCCTAACCTATGTCTGAGATACTGAAGTCCTCAAATCATGGGTTAAAGACTTCAAGGTGCAGAGAATCCTCCAGCAAATGACCCTTTACACACTTTTTTTTAAGCAAAAGGGACCTACATGGTGGAAGTGGAGCTGCTTTGTAACAATCTAAGAATTCTGAAATGTGCCAGTTTTGTGAACACTGTATGTGACCTGGTGAGTGAGGAGACATTGTAAACTGAGTTATAAGACTATCCTGTACAAATTCATTGATCTAGCTTAAAAGGGGATTGTGGGAAAAGCAAATGGGAAGAGGACAATGGTTCCAGATAAGACACCTCAGTGCATATACACACAAAAGACAATGAGCGAGGCTATTGGCTTTGAGGAGCTTCTATCCAGTGCTGGGAACTAAAAGATCACAGGGCGATAAATAGTTACTCAGTGGACGGTCTCATAGATGATCATGAGGACGAAGCATTTCAGAAATGGATTCGCCCCCTGAGGTTGGGAGAGAGAAATGCAGGTTAAGGGAATGGACTATGCCAGCCAAATCCAAGAAGTCTCAGGGGAAAGGGAAGCAGCGTTGCATAGCAGGTTAGACCTACCAGGATCCCCTTGAGGAACACTATTAGATATCTGGCAAGCTAGATGTATGTAGAGTCTGTTTTTTTCTGAAATACTTTGCTTTTAGGACTTTCTTTGGTCACTGATTACCATGGTCATTCCCCCAAACTTGCAGAGGCTGAACATAAGTCAGGCGTGCTGAGATAATCAGCGTTGATGCCCAGGTGGCTGTAGCCCAAGTCCTGGTCTGGGAGTGGGAGAATCACATGGCTGAAGTCTGAGACCTGGATGAGGCCCTGGAAAAGACCAGGGGAGTCAGAAGTGCAGTTACCCAGATAACTGTGACAACTTCCTCTGCAGATTGGATGCTATCCGGGGAAGATAGTACTTACTCGCTCACAGCAGATTGGTATCCTACATAATGGCTTTTTAGTTCTTCCACCCAACTACCCCAGCTAGCATAAATTCACCCCTTGTTAGCCCTTCTCAAGAGGCCAATGATTGCATAGACCCTCTGATTTCATGAAAGGTATTTTCTCCCAGTTCACAGTGGAACCTCACTGGGGGGGGGGCAGCTTATACAACATTCAAAAAGTTACTCTAACAATAAATCTAGTCCCTTCTCTTCAGTGTAGTGAAATTCACCCCGGTGCAGAGGATCAGCTCAAGGTGTATGCACCACTTCAGCTATCAAAAATAGGACTTAAATTGGATTTCATCTCCAGCATGAATTTCACCCATGGTGAGTAAACGCCAGTAAATTAGTTCTTAAAAATAAACTCCATATTTAACATTCTATAATAGCAAAGACAGCCATTTCTTTCTGTAGCAAAAGGAAAAATAGAACAAAATTAAATTAGTGACCTTATTCTAAAAACCTGCCTGGTTTTTCTTCTCATTACCACCAACTTTCATCTCCTTTCTTTATATTTCCCCAGTGTATTTCTCTTTCCAGCTCCAGTTCTTTCCTTGTTCTATTTTGCTGCTTCTCCCTGTAATGCTTAACAAGGCAGCAGAAGCATAGCATGTCCCTCTGAAACACATCTTGAAGAAGCCCAGCTTGTAATCAGTTTGTGTTTCCTTACGATAACCTTAGTGGCATGTAATTTCCTGGACTTATCTTGACTAAGTGAATTATGTTGGCCATTTACTGATATTTGTGGCTTTTTCTTCAACCAGGGGCCCAATCCTGCTTTCAGTATTTGAGGCCTGATCCAAAGTTCATTGAAGTCAAAGGAAATGTTTCCATTTACTTCAGATAGGTTTGGATCAGTTCTCTAAATCAATTGGAGAAGTACTGGGCAGACTGAGGTTAATGGCAGAGTAAAAACTGGAAGTGTATATAGAAGTCAATTTGACTCATCAAAAGCATCAGAGCAGCAGTAAGTTTTTGCATCACTTAATTGTGAGCAGGGTAGTGAACAAGTGTAGAGTCTCACCTAGAAGTTATAGCAGCAACTATGCTAATATGGGATCATACAGTTCTAAGCTTGTAGAGTTGAAAGGACCTCTAACGGTCATCTAGTCCCGTCCTCTGTATTGAGGCAGGCCTACGTCATCCCTAACGGGTGTTTCTCTCATCTGTTCTTAATCTGCAAAAAGGGAAATTTAGATTAAATGTTAGGAAAAGCTTTCTAACTGTAAGGATAGTGAAGTTCTGGAATAGGCTGCAAGCGAGGTTGTGGGATCTCTCTCATTGGTGGATTTTATTTCTTGTCTGATCTTTAATGGATATGGTGAACAATCGATCACCATCCTCTTTATAAAACAGACCTTAACATATTAAAAGACATATCAGGTCCCTCCTCAATTTCCTTTTCTCAAGGACATTTTTTTTTCTTGTAACCTTTCTTCTATAAGTTGGGTTTCTAAACATTTTATCATTTTTGTTGCTCTTCTCTGGACTCTCTCCAATTTGTCCACATCCTTCTTAAAATGTGTCACCCAAAACAGGACACAGTACTCCAGCTGAGGACTCACCAGGGCTAAGCAGAGCAGGACAATTACCTTCTGTGTTTTACATACAACTGATGATTAGATTTTTTTCACAACTGCTTCACATTATGGGCTCATATTCAATTTGCGATCCCAGATGTTTTTCTGCAGTACTGTTGCCTAGCTGTTACTTCCCAGTTTCTATTTGTACATTTGATTTTTCCTTCGTAAGTACCGTATTTTGTGCTTGTCTTTACTGAATTTCATCTAGTTGATTACAGACTAATTCTCTTTTTTTTTCAGATAGGAGAACAGAAATAGAATTCAAAACGAATAGTATCAGAACACTGGGAACTGTCCGTCACTGCTTCCTGCACACGTACATAGAAGAACGGAGAGGATCGAGGTGCTCAGTCTTCTCCTAAAGCAGGGGCAGTGTAGCAATGCGAGACTCACCAGTCTGGTGCCTCCTGCTGGTCGGCCAGGGAATTAGCTCAACTCCAGCTTCGGAGCGCCCTCTTCTGGCTGATGTCCCACCTGCCTTAGGCCTCCGTGTCATTCCTGGACCCTTGTGTCCCTTTACCTGGGGGTGCTTCCCCCTGGCAGTGCCCTCACACTCTGGGTTTCCCCTCCCAGGGAAACCCCCAACTCCCTAACCCCACCTTGCCTCAGTGGCTACTGCCAATCATCTAGCCTACTCTCACTGGGGCAGACTGCAGTCTGTAATGGCCACTCATCATTGGCAAGGGGGTAGGCCCTGCTGCCATTGTCTATCCCCAGGCTGCCCCTCTGCAGCTCCCAGTACCTTTCTTTGTCTTTTAGCAAGGCCTCAGCCTGGAAGTCCCAGCTCCTCTTGTCTTTCCCCAGCAATACTCCACTTCAGGGACCCGTTTCTCTCCACATCTAGAGAGAGACTGACCCAACTCTTCCCCGAGCCCTTATAACAGGGCCAAGTGTGGCCTGACTGGGGCGTGGCCCTAGCTGTGGCTACCTCCCCAATCAGCCCAGGTTTTTTCTCTAGGAATGGGGAACCTGCCCTGCTACAGACACACACAGACAGTTCCATTTACTTTCTTAACGTTGAACACAAGTGCTATGCTGAGGAAAGATGCTTTCCAGAATCAGGACCTAGCCTGGAGACCTCTTTTCTAGTTTGGTTGTTTTTAGAATTACATCAATGCCTCTATCCCCTCCTCTCCCTCTCCCCTCACCCCCAACTTGGCCTTTTGCTGTGAAATATTTAAAGTTCAGATAACAGGCTTTTGCTTTTTATATATATATATATAAAAAGAATAATCTAAGATTGCATGGAGGGAAGAGAGTTAAAAAATTTAATAAAAAGCACACACATCAATTTTAACAGAAATTGAAATCATTACCTTTGAAATGCGATGTACCGAATTTTCTCCAGGTGGCTACACACTTGGGTTCTGATCTATGGAAGCGTTCAGATATTAAATTAACTACAGTATAGCTCCCTTATTCTTGCCTGACTTCAATAAAAATCGCATGGTGTATTAAGGAACAAAATATGAAAGATTAATATGAAAGCTTCCTTACTACAGATCTAATTGTATAAAAATTAAGAACTTGATCTGATTTAGTATATTTTGTGTCAAGAGAAGATATGTGTGGGCTCTTGTTGAAGGCATTCTATTTTATGAACACTAAAGTTTACTGATGGATAAATTCTACCCATATTACCTCACCCACCCTTATCTCTAATATCCTGGGTGCAAGTTGGCTACCCATCATCGTAAATTCCACATGAACCTATGTGCAGGTTAATCCCATTGACTCCAGTGGGGATTTTGAGTTTGTATCACCTGTTAGCATATGCCCTTAGATTTTGAAAGTGTGCCAATCCATCTGGCATTAAGTGTTTGGTTTTCTAAAGAGGTTCAATCAAGCGATCAGTTCTGCTCCTGAAGTGGGTCAGTAATTGCAGGCACATTTAAAAAAACATTGCACATGGGCTGGGATTTTCAGAATGAAGTCAATGAGAATTTTATCATGGATGCAAAAAGGGAGGACAGCTAGACCAACACAGAGCCCTTTTCAAAATTCCTACCAGAAATCCCTACCTCATGTGGAGGCACAATCATGAATTTGGACACATTAATACTAAAATCCATGGCTATAGTTATTTGTACTTGTAAAACTGATGGAACAAAGGTTGCAGGACATTTTTCCAAAACCAGTTACTAATTAGCTTAGATTTCTAGAGGTGTGCACAGGAAAGGTATGTTACTTTTATCCATTCACTGGACATTTTGTTTGCATCCCCTTTCAATATAGGTCATAGTTACTATTAAACAGATCTTTGAGGGGCTTGATAACGTCCCTGTCTTCTTTTGATCGTAGGTGTGTGAATGGCCAGGGATTGCAATGTCACCCTCGAGTCCTTAAGAATGTGTAACGACTCGTCTGTTTTGTCTGCAAAGAGTGGGGTATCCAAACAATGAGCCATAAAAAAAACAAAAACAGTTTTGCTGATACTTTAGGCCATTTTTAAACAAAACACTAAACAACAAGTATAGTTATGAATATAAAACCAGTCTGAAATTGTGTTGCATTTTACATAACTGTCTAATCAAACTGCCTGTTTCAAACTCATTGCTAATGGTGTAATCAATAACAGAATTATTGGAAGAGAACTCCAGGAGTCATTGCATTCCTTGCAATACACTCTCTTCCAGCACACCATAAGCTCTGACAATAAGCCCCCCAAGTTTTCTCATTCTTGGAAACATCTGCACCCAAACTCAGGTCTTTGTTGAACTACAACAATAGGTGCTACATGCCATTTCCAGTAATCAATCACTACAGAAATTCATATCTTGATGAAATTATGAACCTTTTTAGTCTTATATATATACACTCTTATATAGATGCAGCCAAACATCATGAGAAGAGCTGGCCCTATGATTTGACATCCATTGAATGATCATATTTGACAGCAGATTATCTCTGAGGTCAATGAAACATGCGTTGCTAATTTCAAATCACCTTAAATTTCAACCAGAATTTTACTAAAAGGCCATGTCCACAATAATGATCATTTCACCTCCGCTTAAAGAAAAGTAAAATGTAACTATATAATGAAAAATACCTTGTGGAAAACAAGTATCCTATCCAGTGGCAGCTAGAAAATAAGATATCAATGTATTACTATTTTCTTCATAGCAACAAATCAAGGAATTCCTGCCATTATTATTAGCAGCCATAAGTGCCAATACTGTATCCCTGGGGCTGTACAAGACAGTTACTACAACACAATCTCTATCTAGAGAGCTTGCAACATATACACTTAACAATATGGAATATTAATCCCTATTAAAAGAGTGGAACAAAATCAAATAATACACCATGTCTCTAAGAAACAAAACTCCAAATTTGTTATAATCAGACCCTGAATACCTTTAAACAACATGTTTAGAGTCATGTATGTTGCTTTCAAAATCAATTGCTTTCATTCTCCTCTGTCAAAAAAACTCTGCTACTTTAACACAGATAAAGCTTATGCTTCAATACTTTAGTTAGTCTTTAAGGTGCCACAGGACTCTTTGTTACACAGTAACAAGTTATTGCCAAAATTTTGGATCAGAGTTTGATTTAAATTGAAGATGCATAGGACAAGATTCTGAAACCTTTATTCCCATTGGTGACTAGCCCCAGTGGATTTACACAAGGGCACACAGAGAATCAGTGGTAAAGTGGAGAAGGGAACCCAGATACCCTGACTCGTGAGAACTCTCTCTCAGCACTGGACACTTGCTGCAGAGAATATGAACCCACTAATGTGGGCAGACGTATTTTCATCTGATCATAATTTAATTACTATTACCCACCTTCCCCTGTTTTAGCCATGGCACAAATCTGCCAACGATACCAGATTTGGGGCAACGGTCCACAGCCTTGCCTTAAGTGGGAGTACTTGGGGGAATAAGTGAGGGTAAAGATATTTAGATATATGGCTATGCAGTTTAGTTTCCAGACACAATTTTTCATCCCAGCAGCTCTCCTCAAAAAGGTCTTTCACGCTACATAAGAAACTCTAAACCAAATACGTGCAGGGCTGTTACAGCAGCCCCTCAGCACTGTGTGGGAAATTTAAAGCTAAATTAAGTTTTGGAGTTAGAGAGCACTCTTAGAAAGTCACATCAAAACAGCTACAAACAGAGTTTTTTTACACTCACCAGCTTCCAGGTTTGCAGCATCAGCTCCCTTCAATGTACCACTTTTCTAAACAGTGGATTTTTGTACTGTTATTATTGTTGCACACTCAGTGTCAGGGAATACAGAGGCAAATAACTCATCTCTAAACCCCTCACACTTTATTATTATTATTTACAGACAAAGCTCAGCAGCTTAGTATCACTCTCCTTGAAGCTACACATCTTTACCTCATCTCACACTGCCCTTTTTGTTCTTTCTAGGCTGGGTTCTGTGTTCACTGAAGTTAACAGGTGTTGTGCTGATCGGCAAGATTACTCAGCTGGGGGGAAATCAATTCATGGACATTCATGCAACTATACTTATCTGCAGCAGCTGAGAATATGTCCTACTGACTTCAGTGGACACAGAGACAAACTGATCTCTGCTTTAACTTCTTCATGTTGTTCTTAGCTATACCTCTGTAAATAAATTAAAACTACCTTCCCACAAGTCAATGGAGCACAGCTTCCAAAGTATAGTCCGCTTCAAGAGACTGTAGCTCTTTCAAAGACATGATGTTAGCCAGGTTACATATTCAAAACCTAAATATTATCCGTCTTTTTAAATATATGAGCTGTGTAGTCCCCCAGAATGTTAACACTGTGGCTTTGTAAAGACCTGTTCAGCAGAAACTGAGCTAGGGTCATAAAAGATAGCAATAGATTTGATTACCACCAATATGGCCTGGAATGGATCCAGTGACGTTAATGAAAGGTTCCATAACCCATTACCAACGCTGTCAGGCATCCAGTCCCCCAAACAAGATTTTAAAAAAGTTGTCATGTCACCAAGTCGAATTCTGAAAACTGAAGAATGTAGTGAATCTGAGGTTAAGCTCTAAAAACAAAAGAAGTCCCCAATATTTGAAGCTTAAGCCTTTGTAATCTTCTTTAGCTCAATTTTTTTAATGACATCTAGTTTTATGTAGAAAAAGGTTTTACAGAGAGCCTTTCTGACTCAGTTTTTTGTGCCTGTTCTTTAGGTGTCATGAAGTGTCACATGAATGCAATACTCATTTTCTATTCCCTGTGCAGCAGTCATGCCACAGAAAAATATGCCAATGGTAAACAGTCTAAGAGTCACACTTCTGCTAAATACTGTAGATAAACTGCAGAAAATTAAAGCACTTGGGGCCTCGGTTGGTCCTGAGGCCTTGTCTAAACTACCACTTAAACAGACATAACCTCTGTCACTCAGGGCTATTAAAAAACCAACCCCCCCTCCAGTGAGGTAACTTACATCCACTTAAGGTGGTGTCTACTCCATGCTATGCTGGCAGGAGACTCTCTCTTCAGACTTGAATAGTACTCCAAACATGGGGCCACCAAAATGTCTCCCTGGGTGTTTCAGTTGCACTGAGAGGGAATAATTTGCCTCACTCCGTTATGGTCTGCAGCACATTCTCCCCACTCCCATGTGGCCGGTCTGGCTAGAACAGAAGCGAGGGTGGAACCCTGACTATACCTATTCCCTGAACCCTCCCTCTCCCCTCAGTCCCGGGGGAAGCAGCTAGGGCTGTGATTGTGAGGATCCCTTACCATGCACAAGTGGGAGGATAACGTAGTCCTGGTCCCTTCCAGCTCCCCCTATCAGGAAAGAGCTCACTCTAGCTCCATGTAAACCCCAAGCACCTCCACTGTTTGTAGCTTAGTTCTGGCCTTAGATCATTATTTATTAGAGGCTTTAAAGAAACTGAATACCTAAAATTTGGCTCTCGCGTACAGCCTTCGCACTTAAAGTGGCTTGATTTTCAAAGGTTGTGATCACTCACTGCTCTCTGAGGTTCCACCTCAATGGGACAACCTCTCTGTTTCCCTGAGATATATTTTGTATTACACACAATAATCATTAGCAGCACATTATTAAGCTTGCAAAGTGAAGCATTCAGAACGCCAGGAAGCGTCAGAATTAAGTGGTTCGCTCTCATTCAGTGCACAGGATGGATGGTAGTCACTTAAGCTCCTACTCAACATTTTTTTTCTCCCCATGCCTTATTGACTAAACATTATTCAAATCCTGCTCTGAAGACAGAGTTATTCATTTCCTCATGGACTTTTCTATGGCTGTCATCACTATAGTATCTCATAGACTTTAAGATCAGAAGGGACCATTATGATCATCTAGTTTGGCCTCCTGCACAATGCAGACCACAGAATCTCACCCACCCACTCCTGTAGTAAACCCCTAACCCATGTCTGAGCTATTGAAGTCCTCAAATCATGGGTTAAAGACTCCAGGATGCAGAGAATCCTCCAGCAAGTGACCTGTGCCCCACCCTGAAGAGGAAGGTGAAACCCCCCCTGGGCCTCCACCAATCTGCCCTGGAGGAAAATTCCTTTCCCACCCCAGATATGGAAATCAGCTAAACCCTGAGCATGTGGGCAAGACTCAGCCAGACACCCAGGGAAAATTTCTCTGTAGTAACTCAGATACCAACCAGCCAACATCCCATCACAGGCCATTCGGCATATTTAACGCTAAAAGTTGGCTTCACAATCATTACTTTATTTTCATAACACCTTGGAAAATGACTGGGTTTTATTATCCCCATTTTACAGGTGGGAAATTGAGGTAAAGAGAGATTGAGGTGAAAAGTCACCACTAATTTTGAGTGCCCAGTTTGAAGCCCATAAGGATGCAGCTTCCTTGCAGATTGAGTGCCACCTGGATCACTGTCTAACTCTGCTGTCTTTAAGGTGGTCTGGCTGGATAGTCAGTTTATGTTTATCACTGGTGATCTTTGCATGCCACTGAAGCTTTGGCAACCACATGATTATCAGCTACGTAGCCCCATTCCTTAGAGAAGATACTCCAGAATTCATTGGTCTTCCATCCTCATGACATTATCTAGCACCTAATATGTTCAAAGCTCAGAGCCTATTGACTTCAATGGCACCCGTGAATGCTGATCATATTTACAACTCAGACCCCAGCATCACCAGTGGGCACACAGAAAATCAACACACTATTAGTGACGACCCATCAAAAGTTTACGTAACCTGACCAGCAGCAGCTACGAACTCTGTGGCAGAGACAGTGATAGACTCCAGTTCACCAAGTCTTTTACCCATTAGACTGTCCTTTCTCTTTTTACAACCTCCTCCCCTCCTTTCAGTTCACACCTTCCAACCCAGCTGTCCCGGTACCCGCAAATAGTACACACTTTCCAATTTCTGGAGAAAAATAAATCACAGGGCCTACACACTGGTGCTGAACCAGGGGTGGGGCATGACCCTCCGTTTCTAAAAGTGGGATGGCTATGCTACCCCCCCCCCCTCCAACTTTTAAATAAAGGAAACATACGCACAGATTTATAACCTGGCCAGATTTGAGTACATTTTCAAAGGGATTTTCACAAGCCAATCAGGCAATCCCAGATGGACTAATTAATCTGCCTGGAGGCTGGCTGGCTAGTCCTCAGATGAAAGAGCTCACTCCTGATAGGGATGGCAAATGGCTACCCCCCTACCAAATTTTAAATTTCTATTCCAAAGCACTATCAAAGAGCTAAGTAGTTGGAAGAGTCTTTCCCAGGAGGACAAGACGTGCTAAGAGCACTATCGCTGTGCTTTCTTCCTGTATCATTTGGAGAAAGAAGCATGTTTTCTGCAGCAGAAAAACAGTTAAGCAGTTCTGGTGTGTTTACAAAATCATGGTATTAAAGAATTTTCAACAGGAAAGGAAATGCCAATCGAGCAACTGCTCTGGCTCTTATACTTTTTATATATGTATTTTTTTTACCTGGAAAGCTGTTGTTCAATATAGGGGGATCCAGGCCTCATTCTTTAAGGGTCACATGGTGAAACCCTTAATCACATTGGGCATTTACATATATGACTAAAACTACTGACCGAGGGGCTTACCAAATAAAGATAGTCACCTGTGTTCAGAGGGCCAGCACAAATTCTGTGTACTACCACTTAACCCCTATTTCAGAGATGGCTTCTTTTGCACTTACTGGCCCATCCCACCTCCTCATAGGGACATAGTACTGCTGCCATTGAAACAAAGAGTATTCTAGCCACTGTGAATGTTTTTCAGGGAGGGGTGGGCGAGTGGTGGGAATCAGGGCCCTTCTTCTAATCCCATTTCTAACAGACACCCTCAATGACCAGGAGCTAGTCACTAAACCTCTCTGATGATAGAAACACTTACCTTCCTCACAAATCAGAGAGGTAGCCGTGTTAGTCTGGAATAGCAGAGGTAACAAAGTCCTGTGGCACCTTAAAGACTAACTATAAAGTTTTGAAGCATGAGCTTTCGTGGGCTAATACCCACTTCGTCGTTACCTCTTCCTCACAAAGGCACTGTGAGGCTAAGTTAGATAATGCTTTAAGGCACCTTTTAAAAATAAAAATGCTGTAGCACCAAGAATTATTAGCAGACCCCCTATTTCTTCCAGGGCTGTTTGCAGAGGATCTCAGGACAAGAATGGAGCCTGCCCTGTGATACTGCTCTATAATCCTAAAGCCACTGACCTTCAAATGTACAGGCTACCCTGTGGTACTGTCATAGCAAACCCTCAAAATAAAGAAAGTAATTCCATATTGCACACTGTGTACAGAGAGCGCTTAAACGGGTCAGGGCTGAGGAAATCTGAAGACTAGAAACTGGACCACATTGTTCATTACTTTTCCCTTCCAAAATTACCTTTTTTCAAAAATGGTATTTTTGGGTTTAAAAGTGTTGACATTTTTCATTTTTAACTAAGATTATTTTTTTCAATTTTTGTAAATTGAAAACTTTAGCTAAATGATTAATTATTGAAATTTCCATCGAGATTATCACTTTCAACAGCTTTATCTAGATTACAAGTGGCTCCATTTGATTCACTACAAATACAATTAAAAAGACATTTATCAAATTATATTTTATCATTATGAATCAAATATTTTAATTTACTGCCTGATTGGTTTTATGTAAAGTAAGAGGGAAAAAAATCAATATGAAACTACAGATTTTAGCCTGGATTTTCGGTTGGTTGTCAGTTGCTTGAGTAAACCATCAATTATGGAAATGCAGCAATGATTATGTTATAAGCAAGATTTTAGAATGCTTTCAGCCAAATTCCTTTTCCACCAATTCAATGATTGCCTGAAACCTTATATGTCTGGTCTCTAGTCACAGGCAATTTTTTATTTATTTTTAACATTCAGGTTAATTGGATATGGATTTTATCAGGTGCAGCAGTCTGAAAAATAAGCAGCTCATCTAAATCTCTTCTAAATATGCATGGAATGTCAGAACCTTAGACATGGCTTAATGTAGAAATTCCATATTTTTGTATTATTTATATGCCTCAGTATTTGCTATAAATATTTGATCAGAGAATGGCACACTTTTAGACACCCGATATGTTCCAATCAAAATCCAGACCTGAAACCACCTGCTCATCCAAACTTTCCATACCATACCACCTGCTAGAATGTCGTGGTCTCCTGGTCCATATATAAAATCTTGATGGTGGGACCCTAATGGGTATGACATGTGTAAATGAGAAGACTGAAAGAGGAGGTCTTCAGTACAACCAGCTTCAGCCCAGGATGCCATTCTTCGTCACCTTCTTGTCAAGTTTGGAAGGAGCTCCACATAAACATCCACAAAGCCACAGCATTATCCTCTTTCAGACTCTCCAGGACTTCTACAAAAAACTTGACGAGGGTTAGATGTCTGGCGTCTTGTTTTCATGTACTCCTTTGTTGGTTGGTCTGTATCCATCTGTTGTATTGTGTGTTATACTTAGATTGTAAGCTCTTTGGGGCAGGGGCTATCTGTGTTTTTGTTCAATACCTAGCACAATGGGGTCCTGGTCTATAGCTCCTACTCCTACCTAAAATATCCATGCCAAATTATGCAAATGCTTACGACTGCTCAGAATGTGCTTGTGTGTTTTTTCAAGAAGACCAGTGGCAGAGGATTAAATCCAAAGGAAAGAAAATGTCAGGTCAGTTATTGCATGTGTTTATCATAATTATCATCCACTGCGAGCTGAGCAGCACAAAATATTTATGTTATGTTGATATAAAGAGACTATTGAACAATATGTTATGTTATTCTGGGGAAATATTTGCTTAAAACTACTGATGTAAGACACAGTGGAGTAAATATTGCCACTTTGGCAAAGCCCATGATCGGGGTGGTTGACTACACGCTGCATAAGTGATTAAAGTAAAACAGAACTCCCTAGTAACTGGAGGTTACACTTCTTGTATGAGAGGGGGTAGATCTTTCTACATCCTGCCTTCATCCCCTCTTTCTGTTGGATGCCATTTATCACCCTGGGAGCAGGGATGGAGTAGAATTCTGTCTTGCATGTAGGCAGGCCAAACAAAAGGAACGGGAATCTTCAGATCCTCCCCTCATCACTGTGCCCCCAGGTAAGCACCTAGTTGAATCCAGTCCATTATTAATGCCCATTTAGTTATAGGCAAGATCATGTGTCTAGGTGTCATTTACAATCATGGAGCCTTCAATTTGGGATTCCTAGGTTTTAGGGGCCGAAGAGACCATTGAATCATCCAGTCTGACTTCCTGTCTATCACAGGCAATAGAATGTCACCGAGCTACTCCTGCACTGAGCCCCCAAACTTCTGATTGACAAAGTCTTACCTAGCCTTACTTTTCAAAAAAGCAGAGCACTCAGCATCTCCCATAGAAACCAGTAGTCATTGATGCTCATCACCTTTCAAAGCAGGCCACTTATACAGGCACCTAATTATGGATTTAGGAGCCTAATTTTAATACCAGTTTTTATAAATCTTGGTCCTACAGAGAACACTTGAAACTATTACAGATATCACATTTATGCCACTGGGGGCATATAATTTTCTTAAGAATTATTCTAGTGAATAGCTGCCACTGAGAGCCTGTTTCTACTGATAGACAAATTTATTTATCCCCTTCTTTGTCTATCTGATCAAAACAGTTTGCCTGTTACCTCCTCCACCCCCCAATTTTGCAGAGCAGATTTCTCTGAATGTGTTTTTACCACAAACAAGAATTGCTTCTGGCACCTCTATAATTGTCCTTCTCTGTTGCCAAAGGATAAAAAACTCTCGGAATAATCTCATTTAATTAAGTGGCATGGGGAAGTGTATATGCCAGGATTCAATGAATGACGATTCGTGCCCTCTGGCAGACAGAAGCTGGAACTGGGTGACAGGGGATGGATCTCTCAATAATTGCCCTGTTCTGCTCACTTCCTCTGAAGCATCTAGCTTGGGCCACTGTCAGAAGACAGGATACTAGGGTATATGGGCCATTTGATTTACACAGGATGGCCATTCTTATGTGATGTTCAGACTAATTTCAAAGATGCTTGTTCCACCTTAAGAATAAAGAGAACAGTTCCCCATTGTAAGAATAGCTCTCTGGGGTTCTGTTCACTGACTGGGCTTTTGAATGACATTTTGTTCTGATTTTTAGAAGTGTTATCCTGGTTATAATAACTGCTTATAAATGGGGGGAGGGGAATCCATCTCTCCAGCTTTGAAAAGCATCATACCAGTACATAAAATTAAAAACAAAAACAAAAGTATCCTTGTTTTGCAGTTGTATTTCATCCCTCAAGAGGCCTCACAAGAAGCTTTATAGCTATAGACTAGCACAATATTACTAAACATAAAGTGACAACTGTAATTTCTGCCCTAACGTGATCTGCAGTCCAGAATTCCTTTTTTTATTTTTCTTCTTGAGTGCCATGAATACATGGTCCTGGTTATGTGGCCATCAGCTATTGCAACCCTATGGTCTTTGGGGACCATGTATTGGTCTTTGGGGACCATTGTATTAAATTTATGAATGATTGCATTCTACTGCATGGGGGAGGGATACCACAGCTCTTAGAGGAACTCAAAAGAGTAGGAGATGATTACTCCAGAGGTTGTAAACCACTCCAAAGAAATTCCACAAAGCTGTTTGTTTTCTAAATAATAATCGGTCTTCATTTTTTCTCTTTTTGTTTGTTACACTAAGAAGTCTGGATCCTCTCTCTCTGCAATCATAAAATTTCAGTCGCAACATGTCCTATATGAGTGCCAACTGGCAGTCCCTTTCTGTACATACAGAGTGTGGAGAAGGGAAATTACGTGAAAAGTAAAGGAGTTTCATACTGACTTGCTACTCTTATTACCTATTTGACTTGAAGATAAAACACCACTTTACCATAAGTACCATAAGCTGAATTAATTCTTTGGCCTTCATGGTGTTAACATCAACCATGATGAGCACTTTGGGCGCTTTACTGTGGGAATACAATGGAATACATGTTAAATTAGAGTAAAGCGGCCTGTGCTGCTGTAGCTCAGGACCCGTCTGTATTCCTAGTTGTCTTCAAGACTTGAATCAGCCATGGGAGAGACTTAAAAAAATAGACCGTGGAAAAAATAACCAGTTGGGTTTCCGTGCCCTTGTTTTCTACTAGTTCAAAACCAAAGACATGACTGATTGACTGGTGACAGGCTGGTGGGGAGTGTAACAAAGAAGCATTGGCTCTGCACCATTCTGGAGATATTTCACAATTTGGTAGGACTTACAGCCACACAGAAGACTGTAGTGCTCTTCTGTTGATTCAGCTATGAACAGAATTACCTTTTGCTAATTCCACCATGATACCTGAGAGGTGGATGTTACCCTCCAGGCAAGAAGGTACTAAGGGCAGAGGCAAAGAGGTTCGACAGGGAAACCATCATGCTTACAAAGAAACTTTACAATGGAGTTCATGGTCTCTTATTACTGAGATACCAATAAAAAAAACCCAACCTAGAATGAGAGTAAGACCAACCTCAGAGTGTGTAGACTTTACCTGGCTAAGGATGGAAATGTCAACTCCTCACTATCAAATGTCAATCCACTGGCTTCCATGAACTAATATCAGGGATGAAGTTGGCCTGAGAGATTTACCAGTAAATAGAACATAAAACATGGACTACAATACTATAATAGACTAAAATAGAGCATCTTACATCAGTTCCAAGCTAAAACTTGTGGTGCTTATTCCTTCTTTTGAAGACAGCTGTGGGAATTACTCCTATAGAATTTGGCCTATGGTGTCAGCAATTATTGTAGAATGTGTTGAAGATATGGCCAGAAAAATGCTCCTCATGGAATTTTCATACTTATTTGACATTCTCCAAAGGTTACAACTGAAGTGACACTTCGCCCTTGTTAGATACAGAAAGTCAGGGGTCTCCAAACTACAGCCCGGGGGCCGGATTCGGCCCACGGCTTCGATTTGTCTGGCCCTCTAGCTGAGCGCATGCTGAGCAGGCAGGTGGAGAAGCCGCCGCTGCCTCCCTGCCCACAACATGCTGCCAGCGGCCCCATGTGCAGAAGGGTGAGTGCCCCCATGGCAGCGTCCGGAGGAGTAAAGGGGGGGAGGGGCATGGCAGCGAAGGAAGGAACAAAGGGGAGGGATTTTGCATATATTTGCATATATTGAATTTTTTCCACAGTCACTTCGGCCCACGAAGCCCCTTCAAAAATCTAATATGGCCCTCATCTCAAAGTTTGGAGACCCTTGCAGTAGGCAATCAGGCAACTGAGAATACACACACACACATATATATATACACACACACACACACACATATATATATATACACACACACACATACATATATATATATGTATGTGTGTGTGTGTATATATATATATGTACACACACTTATTCCTTGTGTGCACATATAAATAAACCAGAATATCAGCAGTCACTAGATGTTATTAAAATATATTTTGAAATATGGGGGGGGGGCGATCTTCAACAGCACCTAAGTGACAAACCTAAGTCCAATCGACTTTCAGAGGCACATAAGCTCTTAAGTGCAGTGAAAGTCAATAGAAATTGAACTCTGAAAGCATTTAGGCACTTTTTAAAAGTTTCACCCAGGCACCACAAATTTAATATCCCATATTTTCCACATGAAAATCCATTCCAATAGCACAAACTAAGACACAATTAAATGTAACAGTATCAGAACAAAAAAGGCAGCAGAACATTGATCCAATTCTGGCTTGATTGACCCTACCTGGAAATGTATATCTTTGGGTTGCAGTGGGTATTACACGTACATGGTACATGTTCCAGCTCAAATATTTTATATAAAACTTTTGGATCACGAAGACAAGCAAGACTGATTGCATTTTAAGAGCTTTTGGCGATGCCAGCATCAAAAGTTGTCTGTAAAACGTACACTCTGAAGTGATGAACCATACAGGCGAGTATGTCACAGTAAAGGTCAACTGCAGGAAAAGTGTTATCATATACACACTTGCCATTTCCCTTAAAAATATATGACCTTTTGTAGTTTGTGTCCATCCTTCTTTTTTTGTAAATGGCATCATGAAAAATGAGACAACGGCATATCATTGTTAATCCCTTGGAGGGGTGCCCATGGTTTGCTTCATTGTGTAAATATTGTGATGTATGCCAGTCTATTGTTCATAAGCTAATGGAACTCAACATGAAGATCTGTTCAGAAACAAGGCTAAGCTTTGATTTTATAAGTGCTTGTATGCAAATGGTAGAAGTCAAAAAATACTAGGATGGATGAACTTGAGCGCCTGGTTTTAAATGAAGGATATTGATATAAAAGGGATCACAGAAATGTGGTGGAGTGATGATAATGAATGGGACATGGTAATACCAAGGTATATAATATATTCAAATGACAGAGAAGGTCATGGTGGAGGAATGACATTATATGCAAAACAAAGCAGTAGAGATAGTGCACTTGGACTTTCAGAAAGCCTTTGACAAGGTCCCTCACCAAAGGCTCTTAAGCAAGTAAGCCGTCCTGGGATAAGAGGGAAGGTTATGTCATGACCAGTAACTGGTTAAGACAGGAAACAAAGGGCAAGGAGAAAGGGACAGTTTTCAGAATGGAGAGGGGTAAATAGTGGGGTCCCCAGAGGATCTGAGACCAGTGCTATTCAACATATTCATAAATGATCTTGGAAAAAATGAGGTGGCAAAGTCTGTGGATGATGCAGAATTACTCAAGATAGTTAAGTACAAAGCGGATTGCAAAGAGTTACAAAGCGTCTCGCAGAAGTGGGTGATTTGGCAACAAAACGGCAGGTGAAATTCACAGTTGATGAATGCAAAGTAATGCACATTGGAAAACATCCTCCCAACTCCACACACAAAATGATCCTGTCTCAATTAGCTGCTCCACTCAAGGAAGTGGTATTGGAGTCATTGTGGATCATTGTCCGAAAACATCTGCACACTGTGCAACATCAGCCAAAACAGATTAGATCTATGTTCAAACAAGTCCAGTGTCTTGTGTCTAGCACTGGCAATACATGATTCTTCAGGAGAAGATAAATGTCCACTCCATATTATGCTAACTGTACTATCCTGTACTGGGGAATTCTACCTTCATGCCACAGGCAAGTAATTTATGCCCTTATATCTGAGATTGGATTACATTTGACTCACAGAGCTATCAACAGAATTTATGGCCATAAAATTATTTAACCCCTCGAAAAACCAGCCACAGCATTTCTCTAAGTTACAATCGGAGACTGGGAATTCCAAAGCCCAGTCTACAACATTCCAAAAACACTGCAACAGCACTTGGAAAGTTCCCTGGCATTTTATGAAATCTGGAATCTACATTGTAACATGGATCCGAGTAGCTGGAGATGGAAAAATCCTATTATATCATCCAATCCATATATCAGTATCAACAGAAATCAACCCAGCCTATAGTGGATGTGTCAGATATTAAATAGATTCTATTCTCAAGCTTGGCTATGAGGAGTCTAATCTTTGTCCAGACGCTATTAGATTAAAGCTATTACTGGTGTTGCATTGTTCTTATGATTCCTCTGACACACTCTGTAGATGTGTTTCTTCTCTTCCTAACTTCCTTCAGAAAATGGGTGATTTAAGCTGTTATACTTAAATAAAGATTTCAAGAGATACAAACTTGATTTTAGTAGATGACCAGCACTTCCCTTTTTGGATAAACAGTAAGTGATGAGAAAGGAGAATTGAATGATGGTGAGAAATTCAGCTTCATGCCTTCCAACATGACCAACAGCTTTAAAGACATAGGAAATGAACAGTTAGTTAATGTCTGGAACTCATATTTATATTAATGTTTAAGGTTCATACTTTCTCCATAATCCATTAAACTTAATGGAGCATGTGTGACACATTATCATCTATCAGAGACTGCAGGGAAGATGTTATTTGTCACACCCACCTTGAGGCACTGATGTAACTTTCAAAGTCTTAATATCATTGAGACCATTTTTAACACCACTGGTTTTCAGAGCTTTCAGCCGTTTGATGGAAAACACCATCTGGCCCATTGGAGGAAGAATTCAAAATGAAACGGGATGGCTTGGGACCCCTTCAGTAAATTAATTCTAGACAGCAAAATGGTTGTTTTGAAAGTCCAGTATAAAACAAAGAATAAGCCGAATATTAACCATAAAGCAAAACGAAAGCTGTCCTCTGTTAAACACATCTTCTGAAGAAATCTCCATCAGAACCACAAAAGTGTCACAATATCAATTCTGGTAAAGGCAGACCTAATGTTTAAACAGATCACTTGTCAAAACTTATATGGAAAGATAATCTGCAGTTGACGGGACTGACAGCAGAAAGGATATTTTCCACTCAATCAAGAGCTTTAAGAAGCTCCTAGTTTAAGAAAAGGAAGTTAATGAAAATAATCGTTCTGTAGACTGCATCAGTATTAACTCTTTATGCTTGCCACAGAGTCAGATGAGGCTTGATTTGCAATCAAACTTTGCTGCCAAGTACAAGTACATGCATGTGGTCTTGTCTATTTTTATGCTCAACTCCTCTAGTTTTATACTTAGCTCCAAAGAGACATTGGTCGTTATATAAAAACAGTTATTAATCTTTCATAACAGTTGCTCTTCAAGATGTGTTCCACATGTCCATTCCACTCTAGGTGCACACGCAGCCCATGTGCAGTCATCAGAAATGTGTTCCTCAGAGCTACATGCCACAGCGGCTTGAGCACCTTCTACTGCCATACAGCATTAGCACCAGTATAGTGTGACCTGTGCTTCCTCATTTCCTTCCTTCTGGAAAATTTCAATAAGGAGGGATAGGAGTGGGTCGTGGAATGGATGTGTGCAACCCACCTTGAAGACTAATCACTATGAAAGGTTGTTAACCCTGTTTTTTTAATGAGTGATTGCACATGAGTATTCCACTCTAAGTGACCCCCAACTAGCTGAATAGGTGGAGGGATTGGAGTTTATGGATATAGACTGTAGTACAGCTTGACCAGATTTGGCATCATCTCTTGAATGCTGAGAGGGCGTAATGGGAGGGAAAAGTGTGCACCGGTGACCAGATCACTGCTTTACAAATGTCCTGAATAGGGATCTGCACTAAGAATGCTGATGAGGATACTTGCAATATTGTGGAATGAGCAGTCAGGGTAGTTGGTGGCAAAACACCTACCTAACTGTAACAAGTGTGAATGTGTGATTTTATTCAAGATGAAAATTGTCTGAAGAGACGGGGACACCTTTCATCCTATCCACTACAACCACAAATGGTAGGGTTGATTGCCGAAATGGTTTAGTTCTTTCTTTGCAGAAAGCTAGAGCCTGTTTAATATCCTTTTTAGATGAGAGTGGTAAATTGCCTGATTGTTATGACACCGCAAAACCACTTTTGGGAGAAAACTGGGGTGAGGATGTCTTTCTCTGTAGGAACTTAACGCAAAATAGGCACGGTTTTGTCTGAGGAAAGAACTACAAGATTCCGTCATGGTATGGCTTCTGTTCCCTAATTGGATGACATATGTAACTAACCAACTGAATGGCAATTTTGAATTACATATGTAATTAAAATATTTCCAATTCACTACATGTACTTTGTTGGTTAGTTATAAGAAGCCACTCATGGAGTGGAAGCAATATTTGGATAGCTAACCAAAACAGCACAAAATGAGCATTACCAAATATTTGCAATTAAGTATTCATTAAAAAAATATCTTCAAACCAAGAATTATGTACTGAAATAAAAACAATGAAAATAGATATGAAGTCTTCACTGTTCCTAGAAGATTAGGCATAAAATAAATGTGAAATTCCAATAAAATTATTAATTGCAAATCATGCATTCAGTTCTCAAGAATTCTTAGTGCATTTATCCTCAACACAACCCTGTGAGCTTAGACCCATTTAGACACCTATACCCCCTTGAAAAGGGATGTATAGCTATATTGCTTAATGCACTATTGGCAGGTCCTCAGATGCTATGGCAGTGGAATAACCTATGAACTACAGGGTTATGGAAATTAGAGTTTTACCAATGTCTTGGGAAACTAGATACCCCCAAAGTGGAGGTGACTATCAGATGTGGGGTATCTCTGGCTCCATCCTCTTCTTCACTGAGAAGACCAGAGTACATACTGTACCTCGCAAAAGGAAGTTTACGCCTTGCTTCTCAAGGCATTTCTCCAACACCGAGGAGTACTGTGCTTGTAGGTTTCTACAACAGGCAGATGTTCAACAGTGTTCACTGATCCGATGATGATTTGAGTCACAATAGGTTTCATTTAGAGACAGCACTAAGTAGGTTCTCAGTAAATTGGCTAATTTACCTGAATTCTCTAACTTAAGTCTCTAGTTTTCAAGATTAAAAAAAACCAATTTTTGAGTCTAATTAGAAATTACTAAACAAGACTAAAAATCAAATATATTGCTAAAACTAAATTACTCAAGAATTTAATCTAAGCATTAAACAATGCCATTATCAAATCAAGTTCACAATTGAAAAAATAGTTTAGCAAAAGATATTGAATTGAATCATTAGTAAGATCAAATTAATAGAGCCAAAATCAAATCATTAGGTTAATACAGCATATAGTCAATTATTATAAATCCTAATCAGGACTTAAAGAGATTGTTATCCTTTCAGTTCTAAACTCTAATTAAAGGATGTTGCCCAGGGATGTAGCAGGGAAAAATAAGCCAAAGTGACTGAACATTTTAGTACTCAAGTTAATTTACCTCTCACCCAACGAAGTCAAGTCAATTGAAATGTGCACCCTGAAATTCTTATATGTATTGTGGCGATCCTCCTCCCTCCTCATACAGTAGACTCTCGATTATCCAGGATGATAGGGAAAAAATTAATTCTGGTTAATAAAATCCCAGATAATCACCATCCATAGGAAATACCAGCCACCCTGAACCAGGGGGAGGGGGTGTTGGTTCACTGGCTGCCCTGTGCCCTGGTGGGGAGTTTTTTGTGTGTGCTTGGGGCGGCAGCAAAGCCAGAGCCAGCCCTACGAGTTGCGCATATATTTTTTTTTTGACATCCTGGTTAATCCACATTCTGGTTAATCCAATCCTGGATAATCGAGAGTCTATTGTACACTAAACACACAAACAGAAGAGGAGCTGACAGCTCTCACTGCCTCTCAGAGCTCTCACATTGGTTTCTCTGACACTTATCAAAACTCAGGAAACTCAGATTGTTTTTACAAGGCAAGACTTCCTTGATGTTTTTAGGTTTAAGGAATTATGCCTGTCCCCTCCCCAATCTGAACTTTTACTGATGCTCATACACACCTCTGCTCTCTAGCATTGACCTTCACCCTCACACCCTGAAATAATTCAAGACAAATTGGGAAAATCTTCTCAATCAAAATAAGAGGCAAAAATAGAGAAAAAGGCAAGAAGAGAGACAAAGGCCTGAACTCTGCAGGTTGCATGGTCTTCATAAGAGTCAGGTCTCCAGTCAAGGAGACCAAGTAATGGCATATTAGGCAGTACCTTTCACTGGAAGGGTCTTTCGGATGCTTGGATGGTCAGGCTGGAATGGTTTGTGGTTCTTGGTCTCCTCTTTCCATAGGACCAGCCTCAGAAAGCAGGGTGTCTGCCTTTCTTGATGGCTCAAAAGAACAGTCTTCCTTATTCACCTTGACCCTTTATGGTTGTGATTCAGCTGCACGTTATGGTACCTCCCAAGAGGTCTTCCAAGCAACTCAAATGAACTAGCCACATTTGACTCCGCAACATGGTCCAATCCTCATCAAAATTAGTAAACTTGACCTGCGGTCAGTTTGGAATGTTCTCCTTAAGCTGGCAGTCTTTGCAATCTCCATCATTACAACCACATGCAGTATTGGCTCCAAAATATTTAAGTGTGGGACAAACAGGAGACAATTTTGATTAAACAACTTCAGCCTCTACCTTTTGGGTAATGGCTGGAGGGTACCAGGTGGCACTACCCTCTAGTGAAAGACCTTGACATAGGCAATTAGTTATGCTCATGCACAACAAATGGTCATTGGCATTCACCCACACTCATGCATCATCTCAGTATTTCGTAAACTAAATTTGGGTGCCTCCTGACAGCTGTCCTATCACCCTTTCACCAGACACAAAATGGGGAGCTAGCTATTGCGGCTTAACTGCGTTAAGAGTCATGTCTCACTCCTGGAACATTCCACCTAGAAGCAGAAGTAATTTACATTTTGTCAGTATCAATTGCATTTGAGACAAAGACAATTAAAGTTTATACCAAGTCTGTATCCTCATATAGGCTATTTCTCTCACAATGGGTGCATCACATTTGGGGCATCCATCTTGGGATTTTTCAGAGGTGCTGGGCACCCACAGCTCCCATGTACCACACCTGGGGATGGGTGTGCTCAATACTTCTGAAAACAGCCTCCGTAACTGGATACCAAAATTAGTGAATGCGTGTGTGCGGGGAATGAACATAAGTGCCTCTAGTACGGCTCTGGTGTTCCCCATCATCCTCTTATCCAAGGATAATTCTTCAAAGGCTTCCTTCTTTCCAAACTTTTGATGAGGTTTGCTGCACTGTAGGTAATATTCCCAGTGAGTGTTACATAGTGCATTCCCAAATGCTGTAGTATATACCTTTTTATAATCTGGCCAGCATTCTAACATTGTATCAACCCTGTGCTTCACCAACTTGATTCATCAGAGCTTCATGTGGCTCAGACATAAAATGCAGAGACCACATCTTCTGTCATTCCATTAGTCTATTAGTTGAACTGGGATTCATGGGCCTCAGAACCTTTAAGACAAGTCAACAACAATAGACAGAAATAAAAATTTTCTAATACTGTACGAGCAGTGATCAATTTTGGAGAAAAAAAACATCCTTCCTGGAGAGGTTTACTGTGATCATGGCAAGTCGAAGTGTGGAGCACTGAAATCTATCATTAAGTGTAAAGTAAAACACCAAATAAAAGGACATGCTATAAATGATGCATGGGATATCACTCCCGTTGGTTTTAAAATTAGAGCTGGTCTTTAAAATTTCATAAAGGACAAAAGGAACATGCTTATGTAGCTGAATTCTGGTGGCCATTATGGGGTAATCATTGACTACTGCTGATGGATGGATAGCACTTTGTAAGGGAACAAAAAGGAGTCACTTCATTCTAGTAAATGCTCATCATTTGTAGCAAACAGAGTTGTCAGCTTTTTGCCCTCGCTGCTTTCCTCATTTGCATGAGATGCATACAGAGTGCTCCACACTCTCTGCCACATGACAAACCTCAAATGCCAATGATAGCGGTGAGCATTTATATTCGTGCAAAACAACTGATCAGAAGAGAGGACAAGGTCAGAAATGCACAGTTAATTTGCTTCGTGTTTTCCTTACAATCTGGAGGAAGTGAATCCTCCCTTGGATAAGGCTTACAATGCTCACTTCAACATAGTTTTGGAGGACCAGCGGTCTAAATCAACACCCCACTAGCTATTATTTCTGTTGGGTTAATGCCTAGAGGTCCCCAAAGATCCAGGTCCCCTTGTGCTCAGTGATTTACACGCATCTAGTGAAAAGTCAAAAAATAATAATGCTGTTTTGGGAGAACCAGTACAGAGTTTTTCAGCTTGCACCCTAGGAAATGATCTGCCAGCAGCCTATGGAACCTGGGAGCTTTTTCAGGGTGGGTTGAGGGAGGGCAGGCAGACAGGGAGCTAAAAGTCCAGGGAGCTGGCTCGTATGAAAGTGGGAGGACAGCCTATCCAACCAGCCTGCCTCCATGGTTTCCATTTAAAGTTTGTATGAAATCTACATGCTCATTTAGAGCATTTCAGTTCTGTCTAACGAACCTTTTCCAATAGAAAACTGATGCATCACAAGAGTTTTGACCAGCTCTACTGCCTTTCAATGCAATTCAGATACCCAAGCACTCAACTGAATTTTGAGGAAAAAAATAGGACTTAGGTACATAAGTCACTTTATTTTCAAGAGCAGGGGTCTCAAACTCAAATGACCATGAGGGCCGCATGAGGACTAGTGCACTGGCCCAAGGGCCGCACCACTGACACACACCCTGCCCTCGCTGCCCTGGCTCCGCCCCCACTCCACCCCTTCCAAGAGGTCCCACCCCTGCCCCACCTCCTCCTCTGAGCACGCAGCTCCCCATTCCCTCCTGGAAAGCGCTAGGCACCACCAACAGCTGTTTGGCAAACAAAGCAAGAGCAATATAGGCAGTCCAGAGCTAGAAACATGCGCGGCCCAGCCAGGCAGCAGAGAAGCCTCCGCTTCTGGCCCCTCCGTCCTGCAAACTGCTATGGGGGGCCCGGGGGGGAGGGGGGCGGGCCACAGGGAAGGGCTTTGCGGGCCGCATGTGGCCCCCAGGCCACATGTTTGAGACCCCTGTTCAAGAGCAATTGTTACCCTAACTGCATAAACAGACTTTTAATTCACAAGGTATCAGGTGCTCTGAATAAAGGTGGATGAGAAATGAAGTATATAATAGCTACTGCTCAACTGGTGGTTATGATGGTAATTCTTCCATCGACTTAGTATGGGCTACTCTGTGCTTTAGATTGTTATGGCTGTCTCTCAGAGGGATGTGGATTTTTCGCTTCCCTGAGACATATAGCTATCCCAGTGTAAGTATTCAGTGTAGACCAGCCCTTAGATCTACATCTGTAAAAGGAGAATAGCACCACTTAAGGACCTCATTAAGATTCTGGTGAGGATTACTACCCCAAAGAGTGTGAGATGCTCAGATACTCTGAACAGGGCTGAGGTGAGGATCTATAATAGAAATAATACCACCTAGCTCTTATAAAGCGGTTTTCATCAGTAGATCTTAAAGCACTTCACAGTGGAGGTAAGTGCCATCGTCCTCATTTTATAGATGTGGTTGAAATGAGCCTTGAAGAATAAGGGAACATCTCTATTACTTTATCCCGGTATAATTTAACTGTGGATGTTCCCCTTTTCCATATAAATGTCCAATCCATCTTTTGATTTTACTCAACTTTTTGCCTCTTCAGTAACCGGGATTGGGTGGTCATTCCTTGTGGTTTGAGTAGGAGCCAGGAAGGGCAGGTCAAGGAGCAAAGCCAAAGGTCAGAGCTAGCAGTCAGAAACCAAAACTGATGTCAAAGGGTAAATCAGGGTCACACTTTCTATACTCAGCTATCAAAACCAACAACTAATTCTACCCTGTATCTTAGAAAACAAATAGCTCTTAGCTGCAAAAACTCAGTCAAACTGTGTGGGATGTTTGCAGTATGTTATAGCTCATTAAAATTATTCATATGGGCATTTATTTGGCACTGTATTGAGCAACTCTTATACAATGGTGTTACTTCAAATTAATAGAGTTACTGATTGGAAACCAGCTTTGCATATTTGCCTATTACTTAAGCTAAAGCCAGTAAAGTGTGTGGCAGCTGGAATCAGACAGACTCCATTACCAGGAATCACCATCCGGGATAAAGATTAGTCTATACGCAGATGATATTCCACTCCCTCTTAAATCCAGACTCTTCAATTCCACGGCTACTACCTGCAGTAAACTACTTCAGAGATATCAGGATTTCAGATAAACTGGAACAAGTCTCAAGTGATGAATTTCTCATAGCCCAAATCCATCTCAAATACAATAATTCTCCTTTCATTCATGCACAGAGATCACCTACTTAGGCATCAGAATATGCTCTAGTGTATGAAAGATAGTATCCGCAAATATGGATGTCATACTCAGAAGTGACAAAACAGTTGAAGAAAAAACATTCCTGACCCAAAATCTTTATTGGGAAAGGTAAAAGCTATTAAGATGAAGGTATGACCAAGATTAATGTATATATATGATTAATTCCACTTAAATTTCCTGCTTCAACTGTCACAAGAATAAGTAGAGTTGTACAACAATTCTTATGGAATACAAAGACTCCACAGATATCCCACAAAATACTTACAAAATCATGGCCAAATAAGGGTTTGTTGGAATTATTTAATTTGTATTTATATCACCTGGCTTTTCAATTAAGATTTTTAGTAAAATGTTTCTGTCCTACCAACTTTCTTCCCAAGCCCCATTATAGACTCATAGACTTTAAGGTCAGAAGGGACCATTATGATCATCTAGCCTGACCTCCTGCACAACGCAGGCCACAGAATCTCACCCACCCACCTACTCCTGTAATAAACCTCTCACCTATGTCTGAGCTATTGAAGTCCACCAATCATGGTTTAAAGACTTCAAGGTGCAGAGAATCCTCCAGCCAGTGACTGGTGCCCCATGCTGCAGAGGAAGGCGAAAAACCTCCATGGACTCTGCCAATCTGCCCTGGAGGAAAATTCCTTCCCGACCCCAAATATGGTGATCAGCTGAACTCTGAGCATGTGGGCAAGACTTGCCAGCCAGACACCCTCAGTAAGATTTATCTGTAGTAACTTGAAGTGCACCTTTAAATACATGTTAGCCAAAAACATTCTGTGGGTAACATACAAATAGCTGAATTCCTTGATTTACTCTACAGACTATACCACAGAAGAAAAAAGCTAAACATCTCCACTTCCTCCAGCAGATAGGGTAACATGTGGCACAATACATGACTAACATCCAGTTCTGGTTTTGCTTTTCTCTTAGATCAAAATTCTGAATATACACTATGGACTTCTGAGTGAGTGCATAAAGTGGGACTTGCCCTGCACAGAAAATTTTGGAGATATGACCGCTCCAATGCAAACTTGGTTTTGGATGTGAAAGTATATGTACATTTTGCAAAGGAGTCTGTGGTCCTCTAAGGAGACCAGAGTAGGGGTTTCTGGGGCATGATAGCTTAGACAGGCCTTTGTTCTCATGTTAGTCTTACAACAGGGACACGTGAGCTAAGACACAATAAGACAGTGCCTGGTGTGTGTAGAAGGTGTGGTAGTGGGGAAAGACTAGGTGTATTCTCCCAAGCAATACAAATCCAATTCTCCCCCCACCCCCCAAGACATCAGAATGAGGCACCATTCACAGAAGATATTCAGAGTAATATCACAGGCACTCCACTGAGCTGGGGGGCTCCTCAAGTTTGACTTGACTGGATACGGTCTGGGGAGGGATTTGATTAAGGCTACACTATAATGCCAGGCCTACTATCCCAGTCATTTATGTGACAACTGCTGAGCCAGCAGACAACCCAAGGACTTATGGGTAGGAAGACCAGTTTGTTCTCTCAGCCCACAGGTTAGTCCCTGCAACTTAAGCTTGAGATGTCAGCTGAGCAGTGTGTGTAATCTTACAGCTTGGGTTCCCTGTGTTTTGTCGTAATAATGGTTCAAAATAGAAGAGTTCAAATCTCCAGTGCTATAAATCCAGTAAAAAAAAACCACTCAAAACAAGAGAGCCACATTTTTTCTAGCTAAGACTTTTCTTGCAGCACAGATATAATCTATAACCATTAAATCAATGTTTTGATGTTCTCTAATAGAAAAGCTTCTTGCTGTATTTTGTGCAAAATACCAAGTGACTTGTGCTGTGAAGAAGAATGTCCCTGCATAGAAGTGAAAATGGACAACTTGTAAAGCCCTGATTGTGGTTCTTGTGATGGAAATTCTCAAAGACCTTGCACTGCAACCCCACAAAAGAGGCCAATGCAATTAAAGCCTTCTGCTGCTGCTCTCAAAATAGATCACTGAGGCTCATCCAAAATACTGTAATTAATAACCCAGACTGGAGCCAGATCAAACAGCACAAGGGTAAGAACCGAGTGATCAGATTGTCACTGCATACCGTCAGCGAGAGAAAATGGAAGGAATATTGATTTCCTAGTGTACCGCAGCTAACAGCTCATTGTTTGCTACCTCTCCATTTAGGGCTAGAGGGTGCCCGAGAAAGCACCATCTCGTGCTAGGCACAGCACATGGTCACAACACCCATGCATGGAACTAGGGCAGGCAGTGGGCCGGATCCTCTGTTGCCCTGCATTTTGTGCAGCCATTGACACCCGTGCAAAGTGCGTGCAAGCTGTTACCGTCTTAGTTGAGTATATTTGATACCTGCTCTGCTCTAGTGTAAGGGACTACACAGGGCAATGGAGAATCAGGCCCAATGCATCTAAAGGAGGAACAATCCATTCCTAATGTATAGGCTGCAACACCCAACAGAATGGTGCAGCCTGTTTCCCCTCACCCCCTCGCAGTTCTCCCAGCCATCCTCATATCCCAGTGAGGAAGGCGGGTAGAACACGGACCTGATTAATTCCCATCAGGACCAGCAGGGAAGTAGCCCCTGGACTCCCATCAATGTAGGCACTGCCATTGTGACAGATATTGTGTTGGGCACGCAGACGGAGAGAAGGCGGCTCCGAAGACACTCACTTATCTCTAAACATCTGTATTTAGGCCAAGTTCAGTGCGCTTCTCCCCTATACTTTTTCTGGTGCTAATTTATCACAGCCTGGATTGAGATACAGTGAAGATCCCAGCCTACTATCCTTTATCCTTTAGATCAAGACCCTTTCAAAAAAAAAAAAAAAGTTTTGAGAGCAAATTAGTAAAGACTGAAAATGAAATGCAGCACTGGAAAAGATGGCAAAAGTTTTGTATAAAAGAGTAGAATTTACAACTGATCAGATAAATCTGGATTATATTGTAGTTTCAGCCTAATTATGACTGAGTTTTGAAGGGCATAAAAAGCTAAGTGCTCATTCCAAATAAAAAAAAGGCATACACTTTTTTAAATCTCCTGGATGTATAATATAACCTTAGAGTGTTTAGAATCCATAATTACCTGCTCCATCTGTACTTAGACTGTTAGTTCTATGCCTTGAGTGAACCTCATTCTAAAATGCAACTGCTCATGAAAATTCATTTATTCACATCTCGAAAGAAAGGTTTGTATTCTGGAAGATGTTTTATGGAAAAATGAATCAAAAGGACTTGGATGATTTTGACAACAACATTATTATTTCCCTCCTACATTTTCAGCTAAAAATGTTCCAAATCTGTTTATCATGCACTACTCCTCCCTTGTATTTGCTACACTAATAACTAAGGGGTAACATATGGTGTTATTTAGTAATGTAACCCAAAAGATTAATCAATTGACAAGATACCATTTCAAAGCGAACACTTTAAAATACATATTTTTTCTTTGCTTATTGGATTGACAGATAAATTATTCCACATAGAATGAAGAAAGACACATGGGAAAAGAAACAGAAAATAATTACTCAATAACATTTTGCATATTGTCATTTGATGCATAAATATGCCTTTGCTAGACCTGGTAGAAAAGGATTATATAGTTTCTTCTTTTCATTCAAAATGTTTTGACTAAAAATAATAGTTTGGTTTGTCATTTTCAAAACTCCATGTCCCTAAGCAAGGGGAGAGAAAGGAAGAAAGGGGTGTAAGAGAGGAGGAAAACAAACACAGGAAAAAATGGTTTTCAAAAGCTAATTGTTTTCAATATTTTGGGGGGAGAAAAACTATAAGGAAAACCTCTGATGTTCAACCAAAATGGACATGTTCCATTAAAATGTCATGTCACTAGAAAAGCCATGTTCTGTTATTTCAAGGGGAAAAATGATCAGCTCTATTTCTTGCAACTAAGATATTAAGTTAAAAGAAATACTTTGCATTTCATGTCTTGATTTTCAAGCCAAAACAAGAATTTCATTGACTTTGGTGGACTTTAGATTAATCCCTACTATTGGCTAGTGTAGATGCAACATATGACCCAAATCCTGCAAATACTTATGCATTTGCTTAACTTTATGCACATAAGAGTCTCATTGAAGTAATTTATATGTCACAAAATGAATAGTATTCATGAAGGAGAGGATATTCTATTTACCAGTGAGATTCCATACATGGAATGCAGAAAGGGCAAGTTCTCAGTTGGTGTCAATTGACATAGTTCCATTAATTCCAATGGAACTAAGATAATTTACACCAACTCAGGATCTGCCTCCAAGTCTATTATTGAAACAAACACTGAGTCAATGGGATACTCATGTTGTCAAGTTAAGCGCGTGGAGCCTGATCCTGCAGACACTTGCACAAGTGGAGACAAGATCTATGGGGTTTTAAGTGTAGCTGAGATCACTTCAAGGAATGTACGGTCGGCTTTTCAGCATTGACCTGTCTTTATGATCACTGAGGGAGGCACTATGGCCTAGTGGGTAGCAGATTGGGACTGGGAAGAACTGGGTTTTACTACCAGCCCTGCCACTCTCTTGCTAGATACTCCTGGCCAAATCACTTTACCACTATGTGCTTCAGTTTCCCTATCTGTAAAATAGGGAGAACAATAGTGACTGCCTTTGTAAAGCGCTTTGAGATCTATTGACGAAAAGTGTTATGTCAGAGCTAGGCATTATTATTACTGAAGTCAAGGGAGCTTAACCATTTCCTCAATGGGAGCAGAAGTAGATCAGTAGCAGTGCTTTTGAAAACCCCATCTTAGCTGCTTTGTGTGGTCACAGAAGAAATCACAGCTGTCACTTGAATGTGTTCTTTTTAAATAACTTTCTTTTTCTGTATGGATTCACTACAAATATTCAAAGTGCAAGGTTACTAAACCGCAACTGGTTAGATACATCACACACAATCATTGCTTCACTTCCCTGACTGGAAGAAGGTATGTTTGCCTAAAGAATATTTGTTTATGAATTTAAACTCTGGTTTCCATAAATAGTTGGGCATGTGACTTAGAAATTTGCTATCTGCAAGCCTTTTTACCAGTAAAACCCGATTAACGGAATGCTTTCCAGAAAATAACACAAAATGGGCATGATCTAAATTCATCTCCTCTCTGGGGCAGATCTCTCTTTTTTCTTGGTGTGTACAGCATTGTTAAAGTGGCGTGAAAAAGCCTCAATGTAAAAGACTAGTCCGGTATTTGAAACTCCTTACAAATACTCATGTAACCCTTCTGCCTGGTATTGTCAGCAAAAATGGTCAGGTTCAATTTTCCAGAGGTTTTTCTTAAAGACTTAACTAAAACCAACTCGAGCTCCTGCTCAGAAGCTTCCAAAATTATAGAGACATTACTCTGGGTGCCGCTGGCTCGTAATTCTGCCTCACTCACAAGAACTGAAAAAAGTCCGTGCTGCACAGGCAGCTCTACAGCCTAGCCCATCCAGAGCGATTTCAGCCATGCCTGCATGCGGTGAATTGCAAAATTCATACTTTGAACTTTGGCTGCCATGGTTTACAATAGGGGAACTAACCATTCCAAAGTTTCCAAAACTTCAGCTCAGATTTAAGTGACTCGGCCTTCAATTCCACAACTGAGAGCACCATGAAATTCAGTGGGGCTCTCTGAAGGGACATGTACTGTCAGTTTAAGGACTGGAGTCTTCGGGCTTGGCTACATTTCCAAGTCAGAGTGCATTAGAACAGCCCCGGGCGGCTCACTCATGACATGTCCACACTGACAAGGCATGTACAGCGCCCAGATTCCGCGGCTGAAGTGCTACTGTTAATCCACCTCCAGAGAAGCATAACGCTTGCTGAGCCCCAGCTGGAGCACCACAGCACCAGTGTGGACGCCCTGGTCTATGAATGCGCTCTGATCAGCCTCCAGAAGTGTCCCACAATGCCTGTTCTTGCCACTCTGGTCATCACTTTGAACTCTACTGCCCTGTCCTCAGGTGACCAACCATCAGACCCGCCCTTTAAATTCTCTGGAAATTTTGAAAATCCCCTTCCTGCTTGCTCAGCCAGGCGTGGAGTGCTCTCAGCGCATCTTTCCAGGTGACCATGAATCCGCACGCCAGGCGATCCCCAGTATTGAGCAATAGCGAGGTGCTGGACCTCATCAGTGTTTGCGGGGATTATGTTTCAGTCTCAGCTGTGCACCAGCCATAGGAATTATGATACCTTTGGACAGATATCAAGGGACTTGCTGGAAAGGGGCCATGACCGGGACACACTGCAGTGCAGGGTTAAAGTGAAGGAGCTGCTGAGTGCCTATGGCAAAGCCCGCAAGGCAAACCGCCGTTCCGCTGCTGTCCCTGTGACCTGCCATTTCTTGGGGGTGACCCAACCTCTACTCCAAAGACTACCATGACACTCCAAAGCTTGGTTTCTGAGAAATCTCATGAATCATAAGTCATTTTCCTTGTATCACTGCAATTAATCATATATTCAGAGACAGCCACCAATTTTATCCTCCATTTATTCTAAACCAGATGAAAATGAGATCAACTTGAGAGGAACCCTGCATTAAAATGTAAACTTTTTTATGCAGAATAAAATGGAAACTGTGGGTCAAAAACGAAGGTGCCATAACTGGGGGGAAGGAGGGAGAAATTCACCCATGTCCTATGTAAGTCATCAGGATTTAGGTGGGATTTATAAAGTGCTTAGGTTTTTTGTGGCCTCATATGCTTAGAGAGAGATTCTGTTAAGAAAATGGGCCTGTACAACCCTGAAGGCTCCTGAATGTCCAGAAAACGGAACATTTTTTTTAATTGAAGCAGGATGCTAATGAGAAAGCGTGAATAGAATCGGCTCCTTGTCAGTGGCTAGATGATTTATGATCATTTTAATGATTAATTGTAGATGAACTGCATTTCAACTCTGGATCTATTATATCTGAGTCAGCTCACACTGCAGTTGTTCCCTCGGGGAGATTATTAAGAAAAATGTGCGCAATTATGTTTCACTTTAGGATGTAAGAAACGGCTCGTCATTGTCATAATACCTCAGTCCAGAGCTGATGGGGAAGACTGATTAGCCTCCGTCTGGTTCTGTCATCTAACCTGTACTATCCTAAAACAAATACATTTAACTGTTAAATTTTAACATAACTGTATACGGTACATCAGAGCCCCTCCTAATGAACTTGGGTAAAATGAATCACTGGGTCTGAGTTTGTTACTCATCTCCCACACCTGGAGCAGGGATAGCATGGGAGGGGTAAGAGTAGCTTTAAGCCAATTTTGCACCCCCCGTACGCTGGGTTCATGTAAGAGCTCCTAGCCTGGTTTAATTTATGTTCTTCTCATGGCTTTTGGGAGCAGAGAACAGCTGTAGTGCAGTACACTCTGACTATGCTTCTGATAGGGGTTTGAGCTCGAGGCCAACATTACAACAGCCCTACATCAGACTGGGTGACCATCTTAGGAGGTGTTTCCAGGCCATTTCCCCACAACCTCCACAAAGCTAGCTGACTTACACCACCAGAGGAGAGTAAAAGAGCCCCCTTGTAGCAGAATGTCAGCATCACTTCTTCTAGTGCAGTTGTTCTATGAAACAGAGAGGTGTTAGTTTTGAATAGCAGAAGTAACAAAGAGTCCTGTGGCACCTTAAAACTAACTAACTTTGTTCTATGAAAGACATTCTGCATGGTGGAGCAACGCCTGGTCCTCACATTTCCACAGGAATGGCTTCATGACCAAACCAGCTCTACAGCCACAGACATTTCAACACCTCCTGAAAGAGGCATTGAATTGGCTGTATAGTGCAGATTTGGGTCCTCACTGCCTCTCCTCGTTCTTCTCATTTCCTGTGTTGGAGTGGAATTAGATCAGCACCCTGGTGCACTGCCCCTGTGTGTGAAGTTCCAGAAAACTGGACAAAAACTTAGGAATTTAGGAATTTCGTAACCATTAAAAATGCAGCTCAAATGCAAACAACATTTGGTGGTGCAGGTCTCTATCATAATTGTTTACAACGGAAAACAGCTTTGGGGGACGTTATTTCAGGGTGTTTGATATAGTATATCGGTTTTCCTAATACACCTGATTATCCTAGAACATATGCAGAATTTAATTTCAAATGTGCTATAATCCAGTGTAGAGGGGAAAGAGAAGCACATAATCCACCGGTCAGATCATTTTTGCCTCCTGTTTGTACTAAATTGGACACAGGATCTAGTAAAATTACTCTGGTAACAGCATAGTGCATGGGAAGCTCACAGAGCAGTTGCGTTTCGAATAAAATGTTTTTAGACATGACCTTGATCTTTAGCTTCTGTTTTAAGGCACTTCAATATTTAATGAAAAAAAGTCATTGACAAATCTGACAATCCTGCAGAAAAAATTGTGCAAAATAAAAGACACTGACTAATGGTGTCTGACTATTAATGATCATTTTATGATTAATTCATTGAATAGCTTAGATCTTGCTGTACATTGATCTGTTTTAAGACCCGTATCCTCTGAAGATTAGTTTTATATTGCAAAGCAGACTGAAAGTGCATGAGACGCTTAATAATGACAGAAAAATTGCAACAGGAGTACAATTTCATCAGCACCAATGTAATGTGTCAAAGATGGAAAAGCTAGGGTCTATCCAGTATGAGCTAGAGTTGCAAAAAAAAATGCTCAGTAGTAAATGAACATTTTTTGAAATGTCTTATTTTTAACTCTGCCAAATGGAAAAAACCCTTCAATCTTTTGAATTTTTTTCCCACTGCTCTACTATTTATATATTACAGTACCATCCACAGGCCCCAACCAAAACTAAAGAGCTATTGTGCTAGGTGATGTACACATGTAGTGAGACAGCCTCTGCCTAGAGTTACCAGACAGCAACTGTGAAAAAAACGGGACAGAGGGTGAGGGGTGCTAGATAAGAAAAAGTTCCCCAAAACAGGACTGTCCCTTTAAAAAATGGGACATCTGGTCAGCCTACCTCTGCCCCCAAATGGTTTGTAATCTGTAGAGAGAAGATAAAGGAGTGGGGCAGGGAAGGAAGGGTTTTATCCCCATTTTACAGATGGGGAATTGAGCTAAGGAACTTGCTCAAGGTCATACAGGATAAGACTTCACTGCACAATTTGCCTGGGAACTGACTTGAGTTTTAGATTTAAATACCTACTATCAAGACACCAGTCTTTAAATTAGGTTTGGAGGGGCTTTAATTGGCTTAGCTGAGGGTATGGATCAGCGCCTGGGCTCTGCAGGAGTGAGAATGCTGGCAAAAAAATCACTCGAGTGCTACAGGTTGCGCTGGATCAGGTTTTCAAGCGTTTCTTTGTATTGATGAATACTAGAAACTTTTTGTAAATGAAAGCTGAGATTCTTCAAAGAAAAGCTGGGGCCCTAGGCACAGATTTATCTATTCAGCACTGTGCCTTATTGGATCGAGTATGGATGCTGGACTTGGGGGACAAGAGTTCTATTCCTCCCCGTAGCACTGGCCTGCTGGGTGACTGAATAAATCAGTTCCCCCTCCCTGAGCCTCAGTCTCCCTATCTGCAAAATGGGGATAATGATACTGACCTCCTTTGTAAAATGCTTTGTGATCTACTGATTAAGAGTGCGATCAGAGAGGTAGGTATCATCAGTGTAAGTAGCTGTAGCTTAATATGGCCCTGTCAGAAACTGTCAGTGGACTATCACTGCTTGCAGAGGAGTGTCCTGGAGGTTGCTTGAAAAGTTCACAAGCATTGTTTATTTGGGCTAAACAGGTGAATTGCATCTGAAGTGTTAATTTGCATTGAGAATTGTCATTTATTTGCTTCAACGTGTAAGTGATGTGTATGTGTAGGTTTTCTCCTGTTATTCACATATCAAACACAGAACTGTTAAACAAATTTTAAATGGGGAAGGGCAGAGTCAGAGAATACAGCCCCATTAATTTTAAGCAAGTAGTGGTAACAAAAGAAGTATGGGGACTAAAGGTTGAGTATGCATAGACTAGAGAGCTCTGCAGAATTCCAGTTTTTAATCATGGTGTGCCAGGGACATATAGAAATACAGACAAGGAAATTGAAGTGTGAAGAAAGTAACTATAACAAATTGAAAACAATAATTATATGATAGTGATAGCGAGCTGTTGGCAATAAGATTTAATTGGAAACTTATTTTACATAATAGGTTTTACACACCTTATTTGGTTTAAGTCAGTCAGCACTAGCTAAAATGACAGCAATAGGGAGCAGCCATGAGTTTGATCCAATGCCCATTGAAGTAAATATACGTCATTGACTTAACAGGTTTGGGATCGGGCCCTTTTATGATTATTTTTGGATAGGATTTTCTGATTGTTGTTTTCTCATGACACAGTATTAAAATATGCATGTCTGGGGGGAAAGGTATATTATTTGCTTAGCATACTTCAAGGAGAACAAAGATAATGAAATTAAACCTAAAAATAACTATTGCTTGGTTGGTGGCAGCTATTTTCAGCAACAAAAGTTTATTTTGGAAACATCAGTGAGTCAATAAGGATTAAGACCCTGCCACACTTGGAGGTAAAAGCTATTTATGAATTGCAAAAATGCATGTGAAAAAATTAAATTTCTGCTTCAAAATAACTCAGAGGCAGAAAAAACGGAGTACTTGGGAGTTTTTGCCAACACACTGCTCTGGAATTGGGACCTTGTTATGAAGTCTGAAGCACATTTTTATGGTAAGGAAAAAGTTATAAATCCCTGAAATTATGGGTTCATAATGGAACCCGACAGACCCTTAACTACACCAGTGAGAACAAGAGACACTATAATACATATTAATATATCACCTTGGAAAATATAATTGTGAAGTAATTAGGCATGAGGCTTACTAACTACAACATGTTTTCCATGAGAACATTGAAAGCGATATTAAGATTAATTTTAAATTAGCTGGAAAACCATTGAGGGGGCTCTGCAGCGCAGTAAAATAGTGTGTGTTCTTGAAAAGCTTATTCGATTAGCTCTGAGGCCTTGAACTCCATATAGTGACATCTCAAAAGCAGTGCAGGAGGGATGAAAAAATATATCCCGCATTGTAGTTTAGCTTTCAGTACTGTCCAGTCCTTTGATTAGAAAGAGAATAGCTATTTATAAATGGAAGCATAATAAAAGGTCCGACTACTTGTGCTTGCTTTGTAGACGTCTTCCTCTTCCACTCCCCCCCCCCTTTTTATTTTCAGGGAGAACTGTGATGTGCTTCAGACTGGAGGCAAAGTAAGGATGAATTCCAATCTTCAACATGGAACAAACCAAGTTCCCCCAGTGGAGGACTATCGGAAGCCTTTCACAAGTTATGACTTAAGCAAACATTCTGACATTCACAGTGCGGAAAAAAAAACAAACCACACACCCAAGAGGGACATATCTTTCAAGTTTAAGACCTTCTCAAACATCCTGGGTTTATTTAGTCTGTAGAAAAGATGAGTGAGGGGAGATTTGATAGCTGCTTTCAACTACCTGAAAGGGGGTTCCAAAGAGGATGGATCTAGACTGTTCTCAGTGGTACAAGATGACAGAACGAGGAGTAATGGTCTCAAGTTGCAGAGGGGGAGGTTTCAGTTGGATATTAGGAAAAACTTTTTCACGAGGAGGGTGGTGAAGCATGGAATGGATTACACAGGGAGGTGGTGGAATCTCTTTCCTTAGAGGTTTTCAAGGCCTGGCTTGACAAACCCCTGGCTGGGATGATTTAGTTGGGGGTGGTCCTGCTTTGAGCAGAGGGTTTGACTAGATGACCTTCCAACCCTAATCTTTATGATTTTATGATCCTATATTACTTTTTAAGAATTGTGATGCTATAATTAAATTTTTAAGAATTTAAAAGCAAATATATATACATATACACACACACACATACACACACACAAAATAGCATATAATCTACAAAGTGTCACTCGCGGAGAGAAATTACTCTAATAACCTCAGATTATGGTGGGTGTTTTTGTTTTTCTTTCTAACCTGTTACTCCTCCATCCTGTCTTTATGATCTGCAATTACAGTACTGAACTACCTCAAGCAGCCATCCAGATCTGGATTGATGCTGAAGGTCTTCTCTTCAAAATAGAGAAGACTTTTTGTGGTTGGCTGTTTTGTTGACAGAGGGTTCCCTAGGAAGCCATGACTTTCACCTATAACAGCCATCCACTGGGAAGACCGTAGGGCAGGCAAACTGCTACTTCTGTGTTAATCAAATGACTCCCTCTGAGTTGACAGCTCCTGGAAGATAGGCTAGAAGAAAGATCCCTGCTGAATGGTGGCAGACTCCTCTGGGCAAGTCATCTGAGAGAGGTTTTACTGACACAATGTCAGATATTTGTGTAAAAAAGGAAGGTGGTTTCATAACAGACATATTTCCCTCCAACCGAACAATTGCAGAAAGTGACTGGACTGGACAAAAAAAGACACTTTTTTGAAGAAAAATAAATTGGAAGCTGGCCTGCTGAGGCCATAAAGCTGATTCTAAAAAGCACAGACTACCGTCAGTTCCCACTGAGATAAATTAGAATTGAAATGATTCAGTTGCTTACACACAGCATTTTGAAAGATAGGAAACCATGGAACCAACAGATGCATACAAAAGAAAGCTACCTTATTTAGCTTTTATTTAGCCCAATTAAGAGAAAAAAAATTACATTTTCCAGTTGTTTCTGGAGTTAAGATCCAGGAGAGGAAGGGGTCTTGGGACCCAGAGCCTCAAAAGTATTTAAGTGTGCAACTCTTACTAAAATCAATGAGAAATAAGCATCTAAATATTTGAGGATCTGGGCCTTAGTTGCTTTTCAGTTAAAGCTAAATATTATTTAATACAGGAACTATAAAATTGTCTTCAGTTGAAGATTCATCAACGTTTTCAATTGTTAAAAATTCCAAGTTGTTTCCATTTCACAGAGTTACAAAACAGACCGATTGTCTTTCCCTCTCCCCACCATTTTTTTGTTCAAACCACTTCTGTAGTTTTGGTTTCCTGAACACATGATTTTAGACAAATGAAACATTTTCATAACCATTTTATAACTGTTTCAATATATTTTTCTACATAAATATTTGTAAGAAGTGCAAAGAAGAGTTCCAGAAAGTCGGCTTGTAAAGTTTGTTCTTGAGAAAAGATCATTATTGAACAGGAACAAAAGTGCCACCTTTGTTTAGAAACATTGTGACCAGCTCTAAACTATTTCTCAACAGGATACTTCAGGTGTCCTGCTATTTCAGAAAGACCATACAGGCAACAGTTGCCTTGCCTAGTGAGCAAATGGCCACTAAACCAATTGAAACAATCAATTAGCATAGCTAGCAATTTTTGCAGACAGCACTGAAATTAGAACAGGAGTACTTGTGGCACCTTAGAGACTAACAAATTTATTTAAGCATAAGCTTTCATTGGCTACAGCCCATGTCACCGGATGCATAGAAAGCTTATGCTTAAATAAATTTGTTAGTCTCTAAGGTGCCACAAGTACTCCTGTTCTTTTTGCGGATACAGACTAACACGGCTGCTACTCTGAAACCTAGCACTGAAATTAAATTCCATGTCTGTTCACATCTCAATCCTCACCTGCATTCTATTGGCAGAATTGCAGACAAGCTTTTCCACACCTACTCATAAGATGCCACTGTTCCTTTACATTCACAGATACCATAGTCAGGACAAGAGGAATTTCTGGCTCAGTTTATTAGGATGAAAATAATGAACAGCATTAGGTCCATGTAGAGCAGGACAGTTTTCATCTGAAAATAGGCTGCATGAAACTCAGTTTATCTACCTGAAGAGGCTTAATCGACTGCTGGGATTCAATTTAGTAATTTTACAGAGTTTGAGTATTCCAGACCTGCTGCTGGTTGCCCATATGGAACGCCTGCTGTGTTTGGCCAAGTATTCCCCCGAGTTGTACAGCATACCATGAGCGAGTTGTCCACCTGGCGGCCATCTGTCACTGCATAGTTATTATAGTCTATGTACTGATCCTGTGTTTGCACTCAACTGAATCTTTTGACTTTCAGCAACAGCGGGACTGGGTCAATGGGGTTAATTCAATGGAAACACTCTGACTTCAATGGATTTTGGGGACTGGGTTCATAGTGCTTTCAAATTCTTTGGAACTCAGACTCCTCAGTAAGTGTCGTTAAATATTTTTGCACATTACCCTTAAAATAAATGTAATAAACAGGTGCCACATTTCTATTTCTTTTCTTGTGTGCAAAACCAAATAGGTGGTTGGAGAGTTACTCAATGATCAGTGAAGAGTTACTTAACCTTTAGGTTTGTCTTTAGACAGAGACTCTATTGAAAGGACGTGGGATTTTGTCTGAAGAGTTATTTCAAGAATTAATTAGCCTGAGGACTATTATAGGTGGTTAAAACCCTAGAGTGTAATGCATTCACTGAACTGAGGTACTCATAATAAACTTCCACACTTCATTATTTGAAATAATGCATTATCTGAAAGAGAAAAAAGCCAAAAGATGAAAGCTGCTGTATCATTTTACACTAAATTTGCAGACCGGGGGAGTCTAATGATTTCCACAGGAGATGGTATGAAATGTTTCCATGGAGATTCAGTCATCCGTAAACCTGGTTATTCTTCCAATCTCTGAACAGGAAGAGGTAATCTTCTTTACCAACCTCTGGACTAGAACAATACCATGCTCCTTCAAGCATTGATCACAGTGGCACCAATCCCCAAGGTGCCTCACATCAGTCTAAAAATCATAAGTAGTTTAAGAGTTGTATTTCTCATCATAAGTTGTGTGGGCAAGCCCCTGGGACAAATCAGCTGACAGAGAACTTACAACACAGGTCTAATTCCACACACGACACATTGATTTGCAACAACTGCTGATCTGGCCCCTAATTTTGGAGGGGTGTGTGGAAAAGCAGGAGAGGTCTTGGGGAGGGGGTCTGCACATCCCAGGGACGACAGCAACTCCCACATAAGGATGATGAGAAGCACGCTGTAGAAGGGGGAAGTGCAGGTGGACCAAGGGTTTGGCCAGCACAACATGGGGTCTCAACGGAGTCCAAGAGGGAGCAACGGAGCATATCCATTATTCCATCCACATCTTATTGTGGACAGGTGTTGCTCTCTTGTCTGGGTGCCCTACAACATACTTTCAGTGTGGTGGGTCAGGGTTCTGCCCCCCAGCTACAAGACCACCGGCTTTATTTGGTCTTGTACTCTGCTTTCCTATTAGTGGGCTCCAATTCTGGAACAATATTTCAGACTCAGATAAAGAGTCAGTGCTTAAGAGCGGAGGCGCAAAGGGGTATAGGGTAGAGACCGCAATATGGATGCAAACATGAGAAGAAAAAAATCTTACAAGTCCATTATTATATTGTAACAAACTTTTTTGTGCCTCCAGTGAATATTAAGATATAGTTACAAATATGGGATACCTAGGATGCTTAAAAATATAATACCGTATTATGTTTAGCTCATTATATAGAAGAGTGTTAAAGCTAATCACCTGGGCAAAGGAAGTGTACTATTATTAAATAGACAGGATGCAGCCGTCCTTACATTAGTTTGCCTGATCAAACTGTTTTAAAGTATCTAATAAGATACTAAAACTGAATTCACAATAATTTGGGGAACTAATAAACTTTGGTTTTAATTTACCAAAAATAGAACACCTCACAAACAGTTCATTCTTCTAGATGTCTTGGCTAAGAGCTCTCCAGAGAGACATACAACAGAGATTGTCATGGAAGTAACCAGTTTATCATTTATGTTCATTTATTTGCATTGTTTTTGTCAACATTTTCTTTAATATCTCTGGTTAATAACTGTGAGGAGTTTGCTTGGCCTTAATCATAGCACTCCTATGGTATAGAAAAGAACCCCTGTAATTAAAGTGGTGAGTCTCCCCCTGATTCAGAAGGGCTGGCCTACCATTTCTTCTTTCTCTAAAATAAATATTTTAGTAATAAGAAATAAAACTACTTGGCATCTAACCATTTAAATTATCCCTTTTTACCCCACAGGGGAAAAACCATAAAAATAAAAATCGAGCGGGGTTTAAGCATTTAAGCACTCTTATCAAAGCTGCTACTCATAGGCCAGGTCTACACTGGAGTGAGGGGGTCGACCCAAGATACACAACTTCAGCTACGGGAATAGCGTAGCTGATGTCGACGTATCTTAGGTCAACTTCCTGGGTGTCCTCATGGCAGTGATTCAACCACTGCCTCTCCCCCGTCAACTCCGCTTCCACCTCTCATGGTTCCAGAGTTGACAGGGAGAGCACTCGGGGAATCGATTTATCGCCTCTATACTAGAGGCGATAAATCGATCCTCGATAGATTGATCACTACCTGCCAATCTGGCGGGTAGCGTAGACATGGCCTTAGACTCTCATAAGCCTCCCATTCAAGCACTGAACACAGTGTACTCTTAACAGGGTTGGGGGTGGGGGAGGGAGGGAAGAGGGGGAATTAAAAATCAGTCCGAGAAATGCTAGGTGACTATTCCCTTCAGTCTGCAAAACTAAGGCCTGATTCAGTGGAGAGAGACTCCTATTGGTTTCAATTGGTTTTGCATCAGGCCTCAAGTCAGTTTGATGTGCAAAGGCATTCTTTAAAGAATGCACTACCTGAGACAATGAAGAGTAGAATAGAGAAAACAAAAGAAGTCATAGTAGAGATAACAAGCCTTCTTTGGTAGGGAAGTAGACTAGAAGACCTCATGTGCATTTTTCCATAATAGGCCTGAACCTTTATTATTAAGTTTCCAATGTTGTCATCCCTCCCCCTTCCCTCCACCCCCAAAGTCTTGTTTTGAGGAAGGAGGTAAGGTTCAGGACAGCTTGCATTTTTATGAGCTGTCTTGTGTCTCCTTGTTAAATTTCCATTGCCCTCCTGGTTCCCATTGGCCTAACCACAGATCTGACGTATTTATTTCAGCTGAGGCTCTGACCCCAAACTTTCAAAAATGTCTCTTTCAAAAGGACGGGTAACTGCTGCCCCCCTCTCCCTATCTAGGGTGACCAGACAGCAAGTGTGAAAAATTGGGATGGAGGGTGGGGGGTAATAGACACCTATATAAGACAAAGCCCCAAATATTAGGATTGTCCCTATAAAATTCGGACATCTGGTCACCCTATCCCTGCTGCCCATCTCTGCTTTGTACTCTGAATGATAAATCATGCATCTATTTCATTTAAATGGTAAGTGCTGTGAGCTTACATAGTTTGGGAGACGGAAAGAGAATCATTGAGATATTTGTGCTATCTCACGAGGGGAAAAAAAAGTCAGTGAATGATTCTTTTGTTTTTTAAACTAAAGTTCAGGAATTAATCCACCTCCCCATTTCTTCCAGCAGCACCATCTTCCGCAATGGTTTCAACTAAAGCATAAGATCTAGTGAGATTCATGGGAAGCAGAGAAGCTGAAGATTGCTTTATTGGAATCATTAACCGCTCAAATTAAAAGTCTTTTCAACTACATAGGTGGTGTTAAATAGGAAATGCGCCTGAGTGGATATTTTGCATTGTGGAATACAGAACTTTTAATTGGGATAGGGGTTTTCAAAGCAAGTTACTTAATGCAATATAACATTATATAATGTGATTTTAATGACCACGGGGCTGAAAATATTCAGAAAAATACATCTCAAATGAACATAAGTACTCATTTAAAGACCTTCGCTCCCCAGGGATGGTTTCTTTTGCACAGAAATAACAGTAGATCACTGCTCCTGGAATGATAATCAATATGGAAATGGAAAGTATCCCAGTTTACATTACAGGGTACTGCAGCCAGATTGAAGGTCATAGCATTAGGACATTACTTTTGTTTGTTCACTGAGATGGAATTCAGACAAACTTAACATTGTACATCTTTCTACTTGGAAATGTAAACACATTCCTATTCAGCAGATTGGCTCCACATTGAAGAGCCATGCCTGTGACCCCAGGCACTACTGCACTCACCCCATACACACTACTGCAATCATATTGGCATCAGATATGCCTTGTGAGGTATCGTTGGAAAGCCAGTAACCCACTCGTTAATATTGTGAAACACATGCAACAACGTGTGTGTGAGAACTGGGATGTTCTCTGTGTAACATTACTAGAAAATGTTTACGACTAGATAGCCTAACCTAGGGAAAAGTTAATAAACAGGTATGACCTAGAAAAAGAAATCTGGGTTTACCTTACCTTATATATTAGCAGTAACAAAGTCTCTGAGCTAAACCAGCCGCGGTTATCCTGAGACTAAACTCAGGGGCCAGGATTAACATTGTTCATGCATCCCAAAGACAGAATTCCCCAGGAGGCCTTCCTAGTAGAATTCCTTTGGGAATATAAGGGACAGTATGTCTCTCTCTACCTTGATCCTTTCCTTTAAGTAGATAAAGAAACTAAGCAATTGGATCCATGTGATGGGCCTGGCCAGTGAAAAATGTGGAAAGATGACTGGGGTGAGAGAAACCATCCTGAAAAAAAGACTGCATCTTGCTATACCCTGTTTTAGACTTTGAAATGTGTTTTCACTTTTATTTGCTTGTAACCATCTCTTACTTTGTATCACTTAATCCATGTTCTTATTAACAAGAACATCCTGCTTACACTACAAAATATCAGCGCTATGTAAATTCAGTAAAGCATTTGCTTCTAATAAGCTAAACGTTGAAATGCATTGGGGCTGAAATGCAAACTTAATACTTTTTTTCTGTGAGGGCCCAGCAAGAGGGACTAGTCTCTGCAGGAGAATGATTCGGGGATGAATTCAGGGCTGGAAGGGTCCTAAGGTACAAGAAGAGTTAACAAAGTAACACGGCTACCACCCTGATTCTTGACAAGGTACAAGAAGTAATCCAAGTTAGGCAAAGCCAGGAGGAGGCATGTGGGCTGCTGGCAGGGAGTTACAGCTCTGATCCAAAGTGGCACAGTTACAAGATACCCAGGGTTACAAGGCAGACACTGACTGAATATTTTACTGGCCTGCATGAACCACAAGATGTCATAATATCTCATTTTAGTGAACCAAAAAATGAGGTTTTTATGCTCCAGAATCACAACTCGGAGAGTGCATTGCATTCTATTTCTTGTGCAACAGGATAATCATATACTAAAGACACGAGAGAAGAGGGAATCCAGCTCACGATCAGCTCCAGGTGCTCTGCAATTGTCCCTAAAGTGAGCAGGACTCTCACCAACCAAGAGGAACAGGCCCAGGTTCCATCAGAGGCAAGGCGCCATTTTTATAGAGTCACTTTTCAGGGCAGCATGGCCCTTTAATGGCCAGTTAGTGGCAGCGGTGGGAACAGAGTTCTTCTGGATCCCAGCCCTGTACTCCTCTCTGAACAATGTAATGTGGAAAGGTAAATTGCTGAGGACACTAGCTGGGAGATCAGTTTGAAGTACATCATTCCTCCCGAATACGCCTGTGTTTGTCTTGACAATGGCAGACATACAAGTCTTGCCTTTGTCTTGCACCATGACAAGTATTGTCCCACCTCTGACCATCTACTTTTGCCCTCACCCAGACACCAGGATCCACTGGCAGCAGTCTTTCAATCGGATGCATTGTTTCTTTAGTCATCCTGTTCCAAATGTAACTATTGTGGGTGAAATTGGTCACAGAACAATCAGCATCCATGGCTGTCAACTGCCTCCTCACCGCTCCCCCATTAACTGTGGATGATGACAGCTGTATCTCCCCCTACCATAGACTAAATCTAGATATGCTTCATCTCATGCCATATTCTGAAACAATTGCCAGGGCAGAAGTACTCTGGCACTCAGTGAGCAGGGAGAGAAGGGAACAGGCACAATGCAGGGTAGGTAGAGCTAAGAGGAGTCACTGATTGCCATTCTCTCTATAAGCCCAACATAGGAGGATTTCAGGGTATTCAGACTGGTCCCTACAACCTCCACACAGGATATACTGCTGACCCAAGACAGAGTGAAGAGGGTTCCACCTACAGGTCTGGCAGCATAATACATGCTTATGTACGATACACAGCTTTGGATACACGCAGCGCCTGTTAAAGTTCTATAGATAACCACAAGAAGTAGAAAAAATAATATATACAGAAATCCAGATTCTGTAGAATTGAGGACATGGGCCCTGCTTGCACTGGAAAGCTTCTTACTAGCCCTGGGCAAGTCAGATTATGCAACGCTGAAGAGTATTTTAAAGGCACCAATTTCACAAGAAATTCAATGTATTTTTTCAGCATATTTTTACTTCAGATTGTCATGGCTAAAGAGGAAAAACTTCAAGGCTTTCTCATGAAAGTCTTCAGGACGATAGAGCCTGCCTACAAGCTTATTACCAAGGGCCTTGCACATCAGCACAGAATGGTAGAGATATTGTTGGCTTCATCTTCGTAGGGAAATTAAAGTGACCTTGTCAATATGCATGTATCCTTTGAATTTATGTAACTGTGTAGACTTTGTCTAGGGGCTTTTTTAAAAAAAATCTCCACAACTTCCCATCAACTCGGTCACGTGATTTCTCTAAAAATAACCCCCTATGAATTGATCTATAAGTTGCATTGGGGGGGGGGGCAGAAGAAATCTGCTTTTTTAAAGTGTAAGTCAGAAATGAAAAGTAATCAAAACATTTCACACAGGCAAGACGGTCCCCAGGAAACTAACAATGCAGCAATATAACCTTACAGTGAGCGAGATCCTCCCCTGTTGTGTCCTCCTTTCACTGCATGGTCAACTGGTTTAATCAGACCAGGAAGGATAGCTCAGTGCAAGATTCTTCAGTGGCAGAAAGCCAACAACAGGACAGGGTCTCACACCACCCTCTCAGTTGCGCTGATCAGCCTCTCTACTTTGACTCCTTGTGGGCTTTTGCAGCTGGTGCAAATTAGAACCACTGTCAAGATAGCCTGGCTTGAGGCAGAGATGGGGCGGCACAGAGGCTGCACCTGAGACAGTGGAAACAAAATCTTGTGGCACCTTAAAGACTAACTATAAAGTTTTGAAGCATGAGCTTTCGTGGGCTAATACCCACTTCGTCGGATGCAAGCAGTGGAAATGTTTAGAGGCAGGTCTGGGAAAGTAGGTAAGAACCAGGTGGGAGGTGAAAAGGTTAGTCCAAATAAGCTGAAAATAAGCTGAGACAGTGGTGCAGCAGGATACACCACTATTGTGCACGTGTGACCCATACCCCTTTTGGGCGTGGTGTTCTGTCCCATCTAGTGGCATTGAGACCACTTAATGAGAGAGAGAAAATGAGTCGGCTCAACAGCCTTAGTTAACAGCCAGTTGACTTTTAGCTCATGCAGTAGAAACTCATGCACCAAGCTCCAGAGGCACCAGCTTCCATCCCACCTTTAACGATCAGGGTCTGTCAGTGTTGCAACACACACACACACCATACCTAACCAGGATCATGGCCCTGCTCCACAGTCTGCTGAAGTCAACAGGAGTCTTTCCGTTGATGAAATGGGTGCTGGATGACGTTCTCTGTGCAGATAAGCTGACTCCAAGCATTTGGCCTGATTTTTAGAAAACAAGATGTGTTCAAAGAACTGTTTTAAATAGTTACATGAAGATACACACAACTGGGGCTCGATAGGAACTTTAAATCAAGCAGCTTGTGGGCTTATGAATAAGATAAGGGGAAATGAATTGTATAAACACATAACCTCTTCAGGACTTCATATTTCAAAATAAAACTTTCAAGAGGTTTTTGTTTTGCTGACAAATATTTTTAATGCTTGGATTTAGCATGGAATACTTAAGATAAGACAGAAAACTGAAGGCCAATAATAATCTATATGCAAATTAAATTCAAATTTTTCTCCAGCACATGGTGCTAATATCAGAAAGGTAAGTCTGACCTGTCATCCCAATATTTGCAATATGCAAAATAATGTAAGTTACAGAATTAAAGCACTTGTGTGCCATTAAAATAACCAAATAAGAAAGAGACTAATCACTGAAATGAGGAAAGAATGTATCAGCAGTGATTGTGAAGTTTTTGAAGGGAAAAAAAAAAAGATACAAATATTGTCGATTATAAAATATGTTGTTCTAGTTCGAGTTTCACAGAAATGGCCATGATGTACGATTTCCTGCTCAAGCCATGAAAGTGTTAAGAAAACACAATGTGCTGAAAATTGAACTTTTGCTCTCGTTATCCCCAATATTTTAAAGAGCCATTTGTTTCCTGGACTTCTGAAGTCACATAATCCACTAGTTGCTGCAGCATTGTGTGCCAGGATTTAAAGTTCTACCTTTAAAATATGTAGCCCTATAAACCTAACAGTTACAATGGCCAGTCCTACCTATTTTAACAGAAGCAGTTGGTTAATGTCCTTCTTCCACATCTGGCAATGTTCAGACTTGCAAAATCAGTCACCGGCATAAGTGTGTCCAGTAATGAAAGAACAGCATAGCTGTGGAATGGGCTGACTGGAATGTACCTTATGCATAATGCCAGGGTGTGACCACAATTTAAAGTAGGAAGAGAGTAGCAGAAGTGAAGCAAAGGGGTCAGGGCCTGGACAGCCTGCCCCAGGAGTTGTTATTTTAGGCTGTGCCTAATGCTATTTATCAGGAACCAGGCCGGATTGGACCACCAGAAGATCACAATGGTCAGACAAACCAGAGGACAGGTATTCAGAGTCAGTTACCAAAAATCAGGATTCAAGGAGGTTAGATTCAGGCAGCAGAACTGGAGAACAGGCTCAGAAGGCAGGTAAACAGCACACCAGAAGTCCACAACATGGTGAACACCAATGATACAAAATGATTTTCTGGCTCCTCTTCAGTCTTAAATAGGGCCTTCAGCCCAATCAGGAGCCTTGGAGCTCTTCCAATCAGAGAGTAGGGTCAGGACTTGAGCTCCAGTTGCTTTTCATAGAGCCCAGTCCCAGCTGCTGTTTATAAGCTGCTGAGTGGAGGATTAGAAAGAGCTGAGTCACACAACCTCCTGGAGCTGGGTTCAAAACCCACAGGGTCTGATAGTATGTTAGTAAATGTACAGCTGTGTGAACCACCCTGCTGGAGTAAGTTATTCCTCTCTTTGAGGAATGGGACCTGCGTGGAGCTGGTTTCAGGGTAAAGGTAATTATTGTGGGAGCAGGAAAAGAAAGAGCGGGTTTAAGTGCAGCCATTTTAAGTTATCAGAAACAGATCATCTGTTATGCTAAGTCTTAGCCTAATATGGCAGGGCCTGTAGAAGCAGGGCTCACGTCAGAAGCGAGTGGGAAACAGCAGCGCAGAGTCAGTGATAGTCTTGAGATAACGATATTTTGGGAAGTGAAAGTGCGAAAATACTGGAATAAACAGGACATAACAAACAACATGCAGATGATTTTAATTAGCGCATGCCACAAAAAAGTATAAATGCTTGTGTGATATTGCTTGTATTTCCGAGAAACTGAGGCAGAGATGTTCTCTGTCCGCTGTATTCTTCCCTTGCAATTGCTTGAATAAAGCTGTCTCTGATTTTGTTGCTTCGAAACTGACAATGAAGGCTCTTTCTTCCACAATATTAAAACTACATTTACCAAATGTTCCTGTGTCTGCCTGAGGAACTTCTCTTTTCAGACAGGGGAGGACATCCCCCAAATCAGGAACTGACTCAAAGACAGGAGATGGTTTCCTCAGAAAGTTTCAAGAACTGAAACCTGAAATGCCAACAGTGAGATCTCAGAAAGTTGAATGCAAACCACTCTGCATTAATGGACGAATTTCAATTAATGCTGAACATGCATTAGGAAAGTTTTATATGACAGAGTCACCCTAAGGGCTAGAAGGTGATATATATAAACTGCTCTACTCCAGGAGTCGTTCTTGGATGCACTTTGATATAAAGACAGGAAGCAGAGGAAATATTCTAACTCTTTGCTTCTGGAGATAGTAATTTCTTCCTGGCCTATACCAGCTGTCAATTCTAACACCTCTCTCTTCCAGCAGCTCAGCTGCCCTAACCAGCAAGAAGTTGCTTGACTGCATCCACTCTCTGCCCATTTCCTTTAAGAGGAGGGAAATACACCATCACTCTGTCACTGCTTATTTTTACCCACATGGACTTTGACATCAAATTCTACTATTGTGTACACGGATGTAAATGTAGATGATCTAATGGACATTCTGGCTTTAAGTTCTATACATAACTGTAGAAAAAAATATTGCATGTAATACTGAATTGTTTTAGTGTTACCATCACTGCATCTGTGTAATAGTTTTGCAAAGGCCGGTCATAGTAGTTAGGGTTCACTTATGGCACTCCAACTACATTGAGGAGTACCTCACTTCATCTGCAAGCCCATTCATTTCATTGTGAATGTGTAGCAGGAACTGGCTCCTTAATGTTAAAAGCTGGGATTTTCAAAGGGGATCTAAAGGAGTTGGGCTTCCGAATCCCTTGAACTTTCAGTAGAGTTGGGCATCTAACTCTTTCTGGCCCCCTTGAAAATCCCAGTTTAATTCAGCTTCTTTTACATGTTTATTCTGTAGGTGCCCACGAACAGTTGCAAGATTATCTTTAGGTTTAGCTAAATCACAGCACTCATGCAAGGAACACAGAATATACTCAATCTGGTTTATCTTAAACTGTGCTATTACTACCTCTGTATCCAAGAATTAAACAACACTAGCAGCACAAGCTGCTTGCAATATCATTTTGCTTGTACTGCTGCGGTGATGCTAGATTGCCTGAAGATGTATAATTTTAGCATATTAACTATACTTTTAAAAGTCTTATTACAAAAGTCTTCCAACCCCTCTCAAAGTTTTGCTGGAAGAATAGAGGGGTTTTTTGTTTGTTTTTTTACATAGAGCATATATTGTGATACAGCCAAAGAGAGAGACTGTGCATTTAGCTGTTTAGTCACCTACTTGGACTACAAAATACCCAAAATGCTTCTGTGTGGCTGCACATTTATATTCCACAACAATTTAGGAAACTAACTGTGTGTTCCACTTGGTGGTAGAAGACATAATGGGGACAGATGTCAAAGTTTTGTAAGGGGATTTAGTGATATGGTTTCTACTAAGCTCCAAAACCCACTTCAATCCCTCTGAACATATATTGCAGCATGAAGGCCCTCGAGAAGAGCTTTGTGCGAGTTAACTATTTCACTTGGCAGGGTATATATTGGAGAAAATCTTGTTTCCTGTAGGTTCAAATCTGCCAAGTTTTACCTGGAGTTTTATTTCAAACAAACTTAAAATCTCCATGCAAGAGAACAGATGATCTGGTTTCCACCTGAAACCACAAGTTTATTCAATAGCAAATAACATACCAAAATCTTATGAATCTCAGTGAAATTTCTGGAGACTTTAGGCTGAATTTTGGGGGTTGTAGTCAACAAGGGCAGGAGAGCTTTCCCCTGGTTTAAAAGTGCTTTACAAAAAAGTTACTGAGGCTTTTCTGGGTCTCAAAAGATGTCCAGCTCAGAGAAGTTATGGTTAAGTATCTGAATCTTTTCAGGTTCTCCTATCATTGATAAGGATTTTGTGAATCAGACTGTGATGTACAACAGAATTAATAGTGATGGACAAGCCTCCGGAGTTTTGATGCTCTACTGCAGACAAGCACCCAAGAGCTCAAATGCTTATCTGAACTCTTTTGATCTGGAAAACTGGACTGAAAATTTCTCAGAATTTCTGAGAGTCTCCTGTTTCCAGTAGGGTGACCAGATGTCCAGATTTTATAGGGACAGTTCCGATTTCGGAGTTTTCTTATCTGGGCTCCTATTACCCCCACCCCGTCACGATTTTTCACATTTGCTGTCTGGTCATGCTAGTTTCCAAGCAAGGTCAGACGACACCACCGCAATAGCCACTAAGGGTAATTTGGAAGAGACACTTGCAGGTTGAACCAGGAAATGCAGAGGCACGTTAAAATAAATACAAATGAGGAAAAAACCCATTTGGCCAGCATGGAAATATAGGGACATGTTGCATATGCTCACCTTTGAAAATCTGTCTCTAACTGATTTGGCCTGAGCCAATTCTTTTAAAACTTTACAGGTTCGCTGATCCTTAATTAAGAAAGAGAAAATGCTACTTCAGATTCTAGGGGTTAGCTTCCTCCCCCCTCATGATTCTTGGGTTTCTCCCCCAATCTTTTCTGTATGGGTTATGTGGAGAGGAGTAGCTCCCATTTAACTCTGCCTAGCTTCATGCTTCCAACAGGGCCCATGTTGTAACCCCCCTTCTAACAAGAAAAAAGCAGATCTCTTTCTTGTCACGCAATGGCCCCGTTCAATTGACCCAAGGGCTACAGAATCATTTGAGGTGCTCTCTTTTTCCCTGTTAGCCTGGACAGTGATATACTTATCTCTGATGAAAGCCAGGGATAATGCTTTAATTCTTTAATCATTTCATCAAAATAGCTGTATGGGCTTATCCCTGATAACAGTAATAGATGGGGCATTACTACTAAAAAAAATGGATACTCAAAACACATGCTTAGCGTAAGGAAGATGGAGCCTCTCACCTTCTGTCCTCCACTTACGCAGGGCCAGATTAACACAGGGGCTTTAGGGGCTGCAGCCCTGAGCCACAGGCTAAGGACGACCCTGGCGCAGCAGGGCCCAGGGGCCTCACACTGCTCCGGGAAGCAGCTGGCACGTCTCTTCCAGCAACAGAAGCTGGTCCAATAAAGCATGTTACCTCATCCACCTTGTCTCTAATGTGACTTGTTGGTATTTAAAGACTGCACTGTTTTCTGTGTTTAAGGATGTTGAAGTTAGGGCTTGTACTCACTGTAATGGAAAGAGTCCCCTTTGAAGGCATGGTCTCTGGATCATACCCTTATTGCCCAGTCTCTCTCTAAAAATACAGTACACAGAAGAGCCTAAGACAACATTGATCTGTGCTCCCTGCCACCTTAAACTGCCAATTCCTATTTTCAGTCTGAACCAGTGCCCACCAGGTAGGGGTTCTGCCAAGACCAAGGTGCAGCTCATGTTTTTTTATCAGACTAGACATCTGGGCAGTGATGCAAGTTTTATGGTAAGTAATATTAACGAGGCCATACTGTGCTACCTTCAACATATTTGGTTATATAGCACTATAAACTTAAAGGCATGATAACACACCACTGTGTGTTTCTGTGGCTGTAACTTCTTTATTAGCCTTTACTTACCATTGAATGTCCTGTTAGAATTTCCTGTTGTCTATCACTTCCATCCCAGAACTGTGGGTGGGATTGTTGTTCTTGTTGCAATAGTATTTATTTTTAGCATGATGTCAGCACAGACAACAAGTACCTGGCTCTGTAGCGGTTTCCTGTTCTGAACTGCAAATTGAACCTGGTTCAGAATGACATGCTTGAAGATTGAACTAATACACGATGCAGCCTGAAGAGGTACAAGGTAATGTGTCAGGAGAGACAGACTAGAGTTGTCCTATCACCTTGAGCCCAGTGATATTCCCCCCCCCCCCCCCCGAAGTGGAACTTGTATTTTCCCATATTTACAAAAAACAATACTTCAGAGTACAAAGCCATTCAGCAAATAAACACATTTTCTATCTTAGCCAAGTAATTTAGGGCTACGTTATGTCCTCAAGGCTCATGCTAAGACAAGATGTGAGCACTACTGAACCCCAAGTTTTCCGCTATGCTCAGGAATCTATCAGTCATGCTGAATGGAGTTCTAACTAGAACAAGTCTTTACCATCTCTTTGTTCATGTATAAAGGGGCTTCCCTCTCCCTGGCAAGCTCCCGCTCTTCATGCTAAGTGCACTGTCTGCATGACTGCTTGAAGAATATTGTAATGGGCCAGATTGTGAGCAGTTGCTCACACTCATAATCCTATTGACTTTACTGGGGTTGGTTGTTCATGTGAGTAACTGAGCACAGTTATGAGTAGGGTTCACAGGTCCAATGAAATGCCACATTCAATAAATAACACACCTATATTTCTCTGTAACTGTGCAATTAGCAGTCTAGAGAAAACGTTTGGGGAGCAGCTGTTTTTTGAGTAAATACTGAAATTGGGGTCGAGATTAGAGATATCACTGTTTACTGCTCTTTATCAGGTTACTTGCACAAGACAATGAAAACACCAAGGGTGGCTTAGTCTCCCATGGGTTGTAGTAATTTCATTTAATTTCAGTTGTTGGGTCTGCTGGGGGAGTGTGGTTGGCCACCTGTGATGTACAGGAGATCAGACTAGACGATCTGATAGTCTCATCTGGCCTTAAACTCTATGGCTTTGGCTCAGCAATCAGAGCCAAGTGGGCAGCCCTTTGCATCTGCAGGAAGCCCTATTAAAGTCAACAAGGCTACATGTGGGTGCTAACGTCTGCCCAAATCTGATTGCAGGAATGGGGCCTATATTTCATCTGCATATGCGTTATCTATGAACTTGTCTACACCTGAAAGTTGATTTGGGTTAAGGTAGGATGTAGATTTAAAGTGCAATTGCTATTCCTGGGTAAGTCCAGTTGGGGACCCACTTTTTCTGGAATAAAAAAAGACTTATTCCTGTTTACCTTGATGTCAATTAAGCTAAACTGAGAAACTCCATAAGTAGACAAACAACAGATAAACCTCAGCATCCTCCTTTAGTCTTCCTCTTCCCCTTGCAAACAGGGATATGCCAGTCTCCAATACAGTTTCAGTGATTTGCTTTAAGTCTGCACGAACCACAATTATCTTGGTACAAGATCTTTAATAAATGGAATGCACATTTGCTACCCCTAGGTAATGCAAAGGGCCTTTTGACAAAGCCAAGAAAAGTAACTTTTTGAATCTTCATCTTCTCTTCATTTTATTAGGCTGTGGAAAGAAACACTGATCTTGGAGTCCAGCTGCTCTTCATTAATTCAATAATTACAAACTTGAAGGAAAAGTTGTAATATATGAGCTCATTAAGTAATTGAACCTCACTTTATAATTTAAGCAATGATGGGTACATCTTTACAGCTGAATCAATTAACTAAATTGACTATTGGATCTACTGATTAGAACTTACAGTTCAATTAAAGAGCTGAAAAAAACATCTAATTTGGTTAATTTACCTCCTGCTTGTAAATATTTCTAAAGGGTATTGAATCTGATTCACTGAAAAGTGTATAAGAAAGAGTGTAGATCTAAGATGGTTGCGTTTTCCTCTTTATTTTCTGTTTGCAATGTGAAAGCTTTTAATAAATCCTAGATATACATGCTGAATTTTATTAGTAATAGGCAAAATAAACAAGCTTTCCTTTTCATTTATCATTTCTAGGACAGGCATCTTCTGTTATTTAATGTGGAATTTGCGTTCAATCCTTTTTAAAAAATCATACAAATGACAAAAGGAATCCAAATAAATATGCCTATATTTAGATCTTTATTAAACTAACTTTTAAGATATCACCACTTTTAAGGAGAAAGACTTCCATACATCTCAAAGGGATCAGAATTCAACTAAAAAAAGGTAGCTCTTCCTAGAAAAACAGAAGTCATTCTATCTAAACAGGTTTGAAATTACAGTAGTGCACTCTGGCATAATTAACTTATCCTATTAAAGCAGCAGTACAGTACACAACATTTTAAAAGATTGATTTAGCTGAAATTTATAATAATGTCTCAAACAATTTCCAAGATCTTTGTTATTAGCCTGAGTTACCAGTGCACCATATTTAATATTGTCTTGATCATTTGTACTCAAAGGAATTTCTTTTCACCTCCCCATATAATGGAGAGTTAGATTAAGACATGCAATAAAGAGAGCTTTAGAAATGAAATGAAACATTTTTATGGCCCTTATTAAGAGCATCTTAGCGGTCCTCCAACATATCAACAAATATGGTAGAAATAAAAAAACGTGTCTCTGCAGACACAGAAATTCTCTCTATATATAACATACACACTGTTGTATCTAAGAACCCTAATCAATTTGATACACATTTCCATACATCCTTTTTATGGGTGTTTAACATATAAGGTGGGATTTTCAGAAGGGCACAATATTGTTCCAACACCCACTGATGTCCAATCTAAGATTCCTATTGTTTGCATTTATAATGGGGTTGCTTCCAGATTTAAAAATGTGACTGAGATAGGCACCTAACTCCCTTTGAATATCCTGCTTAGGTACCTTTGTAAATCCCATGAGGGGCTAGATTCAAAGGATTTAGGCACTTAAACTGTCACTTTAAGCACTTAAATCCCCAAATAAGGCCCCACCAGAATTCACAAATTCCCCCCACCCCCTCACTCACTTAGCTACTTAGGTGTCTAAGTCCCATTGACTTTCAAGGGGATTTAGTCTCCTAATGTCCAAGTCACTTTTGAAATTTTATCCCTAACTTTAACATCTCATATACTTATCCACTCTGCTTCAGAAGTTTGCCTTTGTTGTATGAGCATAATCCAGGGCAGAAGACAACACTCCTGAAATAATTCTCTGCTAGTACAAAGTCAACGAGATTTAAAGCTTTAAAAACTCAAGTAAAATGGATGCTCCAGTTGACATTGCATTTTCTTTGAAGGATACGATCTAACACACATTATTCAAACACAATCTCATCTCAGTAAGTCAGAAACTATTAGTTTGACTGAAAATGGGTTTAAAATGTACCTTTTAGATAAAATCCTTTCTTGCAAATTCTAGTTAAGGAAACGGAACAGCTACATGAAAAACTTTATATTTTGTCTGCTTCAATAGGATGTCTGACCAGGAGCCCAGCAATGCCAGAGGTATTACTGATGATACTTTAGATCCCGGCCTGGCAATGCATAGTCTCTGGACCCCAGGGCCCCATTTCCTTGGGTGCTACCCCCAGCAGTAATCCATAATCTGTGTCTCCCCTCCTTGGGGAGCCCCCAACCTCTATACCCACCTTGGCTACTGCTAGTTATCATCTAGTCCCCACTCACTGGGGCAGACTGCAGTCCATAATGGCCACTCATCATTGGCAAGGGGTTAGGACCTGCTACCTTGCCTATTCCCAGGCAACACCCCTGTAGCCCCGGTACCTTTCTGGGCCTTTTACAAGGCCTGCAGCCTGGGGGGTTACCAGGCTGGAGCTTTCCAGCTCCCTTGCCCTATTCCCCAGTACTGCTCCAGTTCAGGTACCTTCCTCCTAGCAACTAGCCCTTCCCACTCCAGGACTAGAGTGAGACTCCTCCAGCTCCTAGCCACTGCTGGCCACCCCTGTAGCTGCTTCCTCAATCAGCTTAGCTTGGCAGCTTTTAACCCCTGTTTTACTGGAGTGGGGGCAGCTGCCCCACTACATCTCTTGTTTTGCAGGAAAGGGGACCACTATATTGCAAACTAGATCTGAGCAAAAAATGGAATTCCAATCTTGTGAGAAATTGCAATATTTTGACATCCATTTTCATTGTGAGTTGGGATGAAAAGTCAAAATATCAAAACTTTGTGCAGAGTTAAGTGTTCCAAAAATTGTATTTCAATAGTTTTGACTGAAAAAAACCGGACAGAACCAAGCAGAACCATTTTGTTTTGAGTGGGGAGCCAACATTAGTGCTTCCATCTACCTGAGCGCTCACAACTCAACGAGTTTTAGTTCTGGGTCCCACATTTCTCCACAGAAGAGAAACAGGACATGTGACCAAACTATTTCTCCTATGATGCATCATGGCATCTCAGCCTTGGGGAGAAATTGTGGGTGCATCATAGGAGATTTAGCCCAGCCAGAAACCAGAAAGGAGAATCTGTGCATGTGTGACTCAGACCAAAAACACCCAACAGCCACCCTGGTGTCTTACTCAGAAGGTGCCATTAACACTGATTACCATCTGAAATGGAACAATATTTAAATTTTCAGTTCCAGGTGGGAAAATATTTCCAATATCCATTTTTTCTTGCAGCAAATTTCAATGAAACCCCACGTGAAAGATGAGACAATATCCCGGACAAACCTTATGGAATTAAGATTAAACTATATTGAATTAAATTTCCGTATTGGAGAAATCCATTGTATCGAAAAAGCAAATGTCTGTGTACTATTGCAGGACTGAACAGAACTCCTCTAAGAGGAAGGCAAGGTTAATATCTCCCAGGCATTAGGAACTTCAAAGGACTTTTTAAGACAAGATATTTGAAGTGGATTTGACAGGAAACACTTGGGGGTGAGGGGAATGCAAGTGCATCCTTTTGAAGCTGCACTTTGAGGTGAGACCTATCGTCTCTGGCTGATTACTTATTCACCGGGTCCTCAAAGAGTCGAACTGGATGAATGAGTGAGGCTTTAGCTCAGGGATCAGCATCCTTTGGCCTGCATCCCGTCAGGGAAATCTGCTGACAGGCTGGGACGGTTTGTTTACCTGAGACCTCTGCAGGTTGGGCCGATTGCAGCTCCAACTAGCCACGGTTACCGTTACAGGCCAATGGGGGCTGTGGGAAGCAGTGGCCAGCACATCCCTCAGCCCACGCCGCCTGAGTGTAGATTATGTCATTGTTTTTAGTATGTTTTCTCGGTATGGCTTTTGTCTTCAGAATAAAAAGTGATGAGTAGGAAATAGCTCTTTGGCAGGTTACCTGGGGCAACTGCACGGTTATTAGTTTCTAAAGAACGAGCAAAGCACAGAGGCTGGCATGCGTAGGCAATTTGCCTTCCTGGGGAACACCACAGAATAGGCAGGGGGTTGTGAAGCCCAGTCAGAAGGGGGAGAGAGAGAGAGATGTGGGTCTCCACCTCAGAAAGGCAACAGGCTGGAAGTTTAGCTGGACCACTAAGGGGAAATACAGGTACAGTTGCACTGAATCGACACCCCCCCCCTTCGTCAAAGCAAAATATTGGGTTTGACGGGTTTCAACCAGCCCTACTCAAACTCTCATGCACTTGAATAACTTTACACGTATGAGGAGGACTACTGACATTAATGGTGTTACATGCAAAGCACATTATGCCCACACCTAAATCCCCCAGAAGCTTTGCCAACTTAGGGCCAGGCTTAAGTACCTGCAAGACTGGGCCTATATCAGGAAATATTGTCACAGTGATGTAAAGAAAAGAATTCTGCTTATATTTAAAACTCGTTTCCTCTGCAATGCATTTGGGATTAATAACAGATACCAGCACCACCCTTTTCTCTTCCCAAAAAGGGAAAAATTATTGTTGATATGAATCCCCAAATTGGCTACTAACAAATTAAGGGCAGTGTACAATTGTAAACCAGTTAGTTTTGTACACTCACAATGCATATTCTTACCATTCCATTTTCTCTTCTTTAAATATTATATAAAAATACAATGCAGGTTACAACTTGAGAGAAAATGATCAGTATTCTAAGGAATAGAACATATTACAAATATAGAGGGAGGAAGACAAATTGAGATCTTCCATGGCATATAAGCAGAAGCAAATAAATGACAAATGTGCTTGCCCTCGGGATAGAAAAAATTAAGATCCTCATTCTGTAGCCATTCCATGCACAGAACGTCTGTTGAAACTAATGAGATTCCTGTGCTTATAGCAGCTGCAGAATCAAGCTCTGTGAAAATGTTCACAGTAATGGACTTGTGATGAATACTCTATAGTCCTTCCCCCTTTGTATCAACTAATAGGTTCTCAATTCAGGGTTTATGGGATCACCAATGAGCCCTCTAAATTATTTTTGAACTGGGTGGGCTACAAACTTCACTAAGAACTACATTTTTGTTTTTGGACAAGCTTATGCATTTTTCCCACTTCTCCTAGTCTCCTTACACTGAACTAACTCAATACTGCATTGCTAGAACATGCACTGAGAAGAAAATATCTGTTTTTATAATATAGCATACTACAAGTGCAAAGGTGACCAGACTGCAGTGAGAATGACAGTAATTGCTAATTTATCAATGTTTGTAACGGCGTCGGTCACTCACCCGGCGGCGCCCCCGTCTGGTCGTCTGGGAATTAGCTCTTTTTGACCCTGGAGCGCCCTCTGCCGGCCAACGTCCGCTTCTCCACGCTGGCCCCGTGTCCTTCCTGGACCCCGGAGCCCCTTGCTGAGGGTGCTGCACCCCTGCAGTACCCCCCTGGTCTTAGGGTCTCCCCTCCCTGGGGAACCCAACACCCACTATCCCCAACTTGCCTCAGATACGGCCACTGCCAGTCACCACTGCTTCAGTCTCTCTGAGGCTGACTGCAGTCTCATGGCTACTCATCACCGGCAAGAAGGGGTCGGCCTGCTGCTCTTATCAGCCCAGGGCCGCCCCCTTGCAACTCCCAGTACCCTGTGGGTCGGGCCTTCCCTAGGCTCAGCAAGCTGGGGCCCTCTCACTAGAGCTAGTCACTCCCTGGCTCCCAGCTGCCTTGCCCTTGCCCTGTCCCAGTCCAGGTACTTTGATAAAGGCTCCCTGCAGCCAGGCCCTGTCTCCCTCTGCTTGCGGATGAGACTGCCCCCTTGCAATCCCCAGTACCCTGTGGGTCAGGCCTTCCCTAGGCTCAGCAAGCTGGGGCCCTCTCCCTAGAGCTTAGGCTCCCTGGCTCCCAGCTGCCTCACCCACGCCCTGTCCCAGTCCCAGTCCCAGTCCGGGTACTTTGCAGCCAGGCCCTGTCTCCTGCTGCCTACAGAGGAGACTGACCACAGAGTAAACTCTCTCTCCCTAACTCCTGCCTCCCAGGCTTTTATACAGCCTGGAATGTTTGGGGCGTGGCCACACAGCTGAGCCTGCTTTCCACTTAAGCCTGCTAGCAGGCTCAGCCAGCTACAAACCCTCTTTCCAGGGCTACTCCAGCCCTGGCCGGCAGGGAGCGGGGAGCACCCCGCTACAATGTTATATATATATTCTCCTGAAATCAATGCATTATAAGCTATACATTTACAGAAAATATAGCAGGCAGACTGGGGAAGAGCCCCCAAAAGATGACGGGGCCCCTTCTGAGGGGGCCAAATGCTTCCATCAGAGGGATCTGCTTCTGATGAAGACACCATGCCACCAGGGCACAGTCTGCATTCCCAGGGAGGGAGAGTTCACTGTCTTTGGCCAACAACCTACCTGGCCAAACCTGCCCCAGGGCCCATTCCCCTGGTTCACACTGTAGGATGCATCCTCCCTGATGAAGACCCTGCCTGGCCACACCCAAATATATGTGAAAGGGATTGAGAATTGGGGGGGGGGGGAAATCATGGAAAAATACTTTTAATTAGTTGTGTTTATGTAGCAAGGATACAGAAGATAAAAAGTCTTGGAAGGGACCTTTAAAATAGTCTTTACATAGTCACCCTGTGATCAGCCACTACACCCAGATCTTTCTCCTCCTCTGTCATTTCCAACGGATGAGATCCCAGCCTATAGCAAAAATTCTTGGTGTTAGTCTCTAAGTGATTCAGTTCAAGAAAAAGTCTTTCAACTGTTACTGTCACTTATCCATCTGTTATGAGGAGAACCCTGAATAACGCTGTCACGTGTATGCATTTTTATGGAAACATTCATACTGGGTGTTTTTATCATATTCTTATCACTCACTGGGTGTTTTTATCATATTCTTATCACTCAACTGAAGCTACCTTATTACCACTAATGCAATTTGATTGCATCAAAAAAGTTTAACTTTAGTAATCTTGTTTGTAGTGGAGCTGAAATGTGCTAAAGTATCATGTTTCGGGTACTGCCTTTGACACTTTGGGGTTTAATTCAGAGCAAGCCTAATTTATTTTAAGGGACTCATACAAGACAGAGTCAAATGGTGCTTCCATGAAGGAAGAAACATTTAACTCTTCACATAACACTCCCTTTCCTTCTAGTAAGGACTGAGTGAACTGATTTCAAATCCTGAATTCTCTCAACCGCTGTCAGAGTGAGAAGTTGAGAAAAAGTGGGTTTAAAGTGCAGCGACCGGCAGAAAACATTACATTTAAAATAGCACATCTTACCCAAGAGAACTGCTCCACACGTGATTTCAGTCATCTCTGTTTACCACAATGAAAAAAAAATGACCAACAGAGTGGCAGAATCCATGACACTGCACAGCAATGCACTGCTCTTCTGCTGATCCACCCTCTTAGTAGTTAGACCCCATTATGAAACTGCTGTGTTTGCATGGTTACCTGGGCTTATTTTAACCCAAATGCTCTTGGTAACTTTACTCTGTGAGTGGTGGTGTCAAGAAATAAATCAAGGGAGACACGACTGTCCGACCGATAGATGGCTGGAACAAACAGGACAACACAAAAGTACTTTCACTTAAAGCTATACTTTAGTCTCAAGCACTTACAGACACCTGCATCAGGTTAGTAAGACACCCCTAACCCTCAATAATTTCCGATTTGGGTGTGGCTCTTGAAAGGGACCACCGCAGAAGTCTTCAGATGGCCAATCTCCCCTCTGCTGGTGGGGACCACAAGATGTGCCCAGAGGGAGAGTCCCTGAAGACTCAAGCTACCCAAAACTTTCTTCCCTTATTTATTCATTAGCATTACAATAACACGTTCACTCAAAGAAACTTGTTAAGCAAGCAATTTCAAAGCAAGAGGTTTCCTTCGGATCATCAATTGGCTAGGTGTGTTTTTTCAGAATTTGCACATCTTGGGGCCCTGACAGACACACCTAAACAAGCTTCCTCTTTTCTTAAAATGCATCTCAGGAATTTCAACAGATATCTCATCAGGAAGGACATGGGCGTCAAGCTGTCCTTTCTGAGGCACCCAAACTCCTCACCTCCTGACTCGGTCATGCTAAAGCTGCTGCATAGACCCATTTACGGCCTGCTAGCTTGGCAACTTTTAGCAATAAGCAGTGGTGGTTTGGGCACTTTACTGGTCTGCCAAGATCTCCCCATCCATCACTGGTGATTCACTATGGCAGGGTGCAGGTGGGTTAATTCCACCTGGATAGTGCAAAGGTGAGTGAAGAGTTCTGATGAGAGGGGGAAAAAATCATACAAAAACAGTGAGATCCTGCAGGAAAATCACCAACTAGTTTTACACACCCAAACCTAATTTGGGGGGACGCAGTTGCTGGAAGTTGCCTCCCGTTAGCCCCTGGGTTAGGACGCTTACCTGAGATGTAAATGAGATATGTTCAATTCCCCTCTGTCTGATGTAGAGAAGGGATTTGAACTGAAGTTCTCCACATCCCAGGTGAATCTTATACAAGTACTGTAGTGCAATCTTTTTCATTGTGAAAGTGCAACTTACAAATGTAGAAATGGTTACATAACTGCACTCAAAAACAGAAGCAAAACTTTAGAGCCTACAAGTCCACTCAGTCCTACTTCAGCGAATTGCTCAGACATACAAGTTTGGTTACAATTTGCAGGAGATAATGCTGCCTGCTTCTTGTTTACAGTGTCACCTGAAAGTGAGAACTGTTGTAGCTGGCATCGCAAGATATTTACGTTCCAGATCCGCTAAAAATTCATATGTTCCTTCATGCTTCAACCACTATTGAATAAAAAAATACTATTTCTTTTGTTTTTTACAGTGCAAAATGTGTAATCAAAAATATAAAGCGAGCATTGTACACTTTGTATTCTGTGTTGTAATTGAAATAAAATTTGAAAATGTACAAGACACCCAAAAATATTTAAATAAATGCTATTCTATTATTAACAGCGCTATTAATCACATTTGTTTAAATCACACAATTAATCACAATTTTAAGCATATACTCGCTAATCCATTAGCAGAATGGATATTTTTGGCCATTCTTTCTGATGGCATCTTGTAGAGCAATTGATCAACCATAACAAAATTGGACAGCTACAGTGGCTACAGGAAGCCATCAAATCTCACCTTCGGATCTGAAGAGACAAGAACCTGGTGTTTCTTTTTCAAATCAGGGTATTCCAGATTCACACACAAACTCTATACCTCTCCCTTGTACTTTCCCTGACTGATCTCCCGGCTGCTATGGATAAGAGAATAATAGAAGTAGTATTTTCTTGGCAACTCTCAGCAAATATTCATTAGTTTGCTATCTAGATCATATCAGATAGTTTGAGATTTTCAAAGGAGTGCGGGGGATTTAGTCACACATTTCCATTTGTTTGAACAAAAGTTGTGTAGCTAAATCCACTGCTCTGCTCCTGTTGAGTATTTATTACATAACAAAATGACAAAATACTCTTGATTCTTACCCAAACCCTCTTGCTCCTGTCTCTGCCCACAGGGGTATATCAATTGATTAATGTACTATATACACCTAAACAACCCCTCGGCCACAATCCATATTCCAGTTTTACTACCGCAGAGAGCATTTGTTTTTTGGTTACATCCCTACCCAGAATGTACATGTTTTGCAATCAAGCATCAATTGATGGGGCAGCATGGAGTCAGTCCTGGAAAGTCAAATGTCTTCCTTTATGGCAATGGATAGAGACCACCTCTCAATCCTCTTTGCGTCTTTTCAGGCAGTCAGCCACGTGGTACTATTGCTCTGATTTCATGGAACACCTGAAGTAGATGGTTCAAATAATTTTTCTCCAGCTACACCCACAGAGTGATGATGGTAACTACTTCTCTTGACCAAAAGCTCTCACCTCCCAATTCTGGGGGGGGGGGATCCACTCAGTTTCCACAGTTCTTCAGCTCCTGGCTCAGATTCAATCAGGGGAAGACCAACGTGATATTGGCGAGAAGGGGGAAATGCTTCAAAGAACTAGGCAAGAAATTGTCCCCTCCTGTCCGCTGATGGCTTCTGGCCCCCATTTACCAAAGCTGTATGGGGCTTCATGGTCCAACCCAAACTCTTCACTAAGCCTGACTCCTCAGTAGTGAAAAATGCCTTCCTCCATCTTGAGCCTGCTAGGAAACTTTCTCCTTTCCTCCCAGTGAGAATCTGTCCACAGTGACTCACTGTTAATCACCTCATTAGTGCTAGTGGTGGCTACACAGAGTCACTCTTTAGCTAAACCATAAGCAAGGAAGGAAAGGCACTGAGGCCCGGATTCTCAAAGGTATTTAGTCATCTGATTTCCATTGATTTCAATGGGAGTTAGGCACCAAAATACTTTTGAGGCTCTGGGCCTCACTCACCCTGATATCCTGATCCTCCCTACAATCAGCAACCTCCGCACTGGCTTACTGCGACAACATTACAAGCTGCTTAATCTTGGCAAGAAATTTACCACTTGGGGAAAAGAGAACCTTTCTTGAGGCATGAGTTATTTTGATATGGCATTTCCCTTCTCCAATGTCTCTCTGACAGCCAGAAGCCCAAAGTACCATACAGTACTTTGTAACATCCATTCATCATTTATGGTGGGTGGCCACAATAGACAATCGGAACCCCTCATTTCTGGCCCGATCCCAGCGTCCGCACCCCCTCCCATATCACAACCCCCGCCCCAGCTCATTGAAAGAGAATGAGGGTGGGGGAGAGCGAGCAACAGAGGAACGGGGGCTTGAATGCAGGTGGGGCCTCAGAGAAGGGGTGGGGCAGGAGTGATCGGTTTTGTGCAATTAGAAAGTTGGCAATCCTAGCTGTGGAAAAAAACCAACATCATCATTTACTGAAAATGTAGTTCTAGCGCTTGCAGTTGGATCTCCAGGAATGAAGAGGGAAAACGAGCCAGTCTTTGAACCATGAAGGGCAGTGAATGGTAGTCATTTATTTTCACCGGTTTAAGAGATGATGTAAAAAGCATCAGCTGTGAATTATACAGGGAACGTTTGGATGCCCAGTGCTAAACACATAGGATTTTAATCTCTTTTATGGACCAGTCCTGCAGTTTTTATGCAGGCAAACTTCCCACTGTATCACTTTTTACAGCAGCATTTTGGACCTTCAGAGCAAAAATACACACAGCATTTTAATTACTTCTTTGAACAGCAAGTGACTTTTCATGCATATTGTTCATCTCAACAGGGCCGGCGCAAGCACTAGGAGACCTAGGTGGTCGCCTAGGGCAGCACGATTTGCGGGGGGAGCTTTTAGCCACCCTCAGTGGCATTTCAGCGGCGGCTGCTCCGAGGGCAGGCACCAGAGGTGAACATCGGGGAGTGGCGCGCCGTCCATAACTGGGGAGGTGCTCCGCAGCGTTTGGTGGCATTTTGGCAGCCATACCCCATTGGCTGCTTCGTCCATTGGTGGCATTTCAGCAGCAACTCTATGAGGTGTTGGGGTTTTTTTTGTTTCGCCTCCTAGGGTGGCAAAATAGCTGATGCCAGCACTGCATCTGAAAATTGATGGGGGGGGGGAGGGGGAACTGCCTGCATAGGGGATCTAAGAGCAAGTAAGGTCCCCTTGTGACCTGGTAGAGGTGCATGGATCATAGATCCAGATCTGCAGCTGTGAAAGGGGCTATGGCCCAAATCCTCAAAGGCGAGGTGCCTAATTCCCGCTGAAATCATCCGGGAGTCCTTCTCCCCACTACTCTCTGGCTCAACATACGTTTTCTGGTATATTTGTCAATAATTCTAATCTCCCATTTCTTGGGCTCTGATTCAGCAGAACACTAAACACTGTCTAGGCTTCTGTGCTCATTTTCTCCCCCCGCCCCGAGTGGGAGGGGAGGATTAAAAAGTGATTCCGCCCCCCACAAACCAGCAGTCAGGAGGTGGCAGTTTACTGCTGATATACCAGAGATCAGGACAATTAGAAATTGTCCATTTCCTTTTTGATACCTAACAAGGATAAGGTAAAAATCTTAAAAGCAAACACCAACTTCTCTATTTCATGGTACAGATGGTTGTGGGCTAATCTGTATTCCTTGGACACAACCTTCCACAAAACACGGCACATTGCTACTCAGCGCCAGGAACAGAGCAGGGCAGGGCAGGGCAGGGAATATAGCTCCAGGAGCCAGGATTCCTCCCTAGCTCCTTGTGCTTAACTTCAAGAACATGCTCAAGTCCATCCCAATACAGCAAAACCCTTAAGTATGTGCTTTAAATGAAGTCTATGCACCCGCAGAAGGGCTTTGTTTAATCACGGCTCTATGGGGCAGATACAAGGGTGAGTAAAGTCAATTGAAACTAATGGGAGTCTTTCTGTTAATTGATTTGGATCAGGCTTGTAAAGCTGTACAAATCACGGTGCATTATGGGGCTGAGTCATGGATTAAAGGTCCTGGTGCACTGCCCGAACAATTCAAAGTGGCCTTACAGTGGGTGTCAGAGTCACGTGGGTGGATATTTACACCTACACTGAGACGTCTTTGCAGGGACAGAGCGGTGCAAGGACCTTAGTGTAAAGGAGAATGAGACCAGTCGGCTTTGAACTAGAGGTTTCGTGATTTCTTTTGGTGAGAGAATGAACTGTAGCCTGGCCGACCTGTCTCTAATTACGTTTTCTGCTGGAGAGCAGCAAGAAGAATTGCTGAAATGTCACTGACCCCATTTACTTTCAGCTCAAGAACAGTAGAGCTGAGCCAGTTTAATCCCCAGAGACAATGAATCCGCTAATCAGAAAAAAAAGTTACATCTGAATGGGCTCTTTTGCAGAGGAACTTGTCAGCTTCCCAGCTGTCGTGCAATCTCTCTCCCCCGCCCCAATGGCTAGGACTGGATAACACATGCTGTCAAAAATCCAACTTCTCAAGTAAAAAACAATTTTCCATTAATGAGAATTTTGTGAAGAGTGCCCCCTTCCCCTTTTCTCCATCTAAAATCCCAAGCACACGAAAACCAAAAAGCTTACAGCCGAAAACGGATACATTGTGGCTGAATATTGAAATATTTTCCTTTGGATATCCCACTCTGGTATAGGTCAGAGTTGTAATCTGTTGTCCCCACAACTCTGCAGCCATCCTACATCTCCCATGAGTCATCATGGCCGGGGAATCCGTCATTCAGCTGCTTCCCTTTACCACGAGGAGAGATCACGGTGCATGATGGAAGATACAGTCCAGCCTGGAAGAAAACCAGGGGCATGAAGCATCTCAGCTCTCACAAGTGTCAGGGGACCCAGTTACATCATAAGTGACAAACTAAATGATTATGTGACTTGTGGCTGTTGCATTATCACACCCCACTGGCCCCCTTCCTCACGTCCCCTGGGGAAGCAGATCAGTATTGAACGTTGCTAGGCATTGCAAAGTGTTCTGGGAAGGGTTAAAGGTATGAGAGTGGAATGAAAGGTTCCTTTGCAGGTCTCAGGAGGCCGGGGAGGGAAAGGAATGGGTTTATTTGGCCTAGAGATAAAGGGAAAGCTGCTCCGCATTCAAGTTCAAGCATCAACACAGACCATGCCAAGCACCAAAAACCTGCTTTCAGCCCCAGCTGGCTGTGAAAAATAGAGACAGAAGCAAAACAAAATGCAAAACAAGTTGCAGGACTGAGATTACACTGCGACAGTTGGCCACCCCGTGAGACTCAACAGTCTGCCTTTGCGACCCTGGAGCCGGTGTGTTTTGGGGAAGGTGAAGAAGCCACAGGCAGCCGGACTGGACTGGAATACCGAGCAAAGGTCTCTGAAAGGGACTGACCCCCCTCCCCAGAGACCCCAGGACATAAAAACCCTCCCAAGAGCAGAAGCAAGTTGGAGATCTATTCTGGCAGCAAACCTCTGGACAACTTGTGCACAGAATCACCTTCCATCCATCACGCTCGCTCGCTCTCCCTCCCTCACCGCTAGGCCTAGCCAGCCCAGGACCATGTGTCTGTGAGTATGAAAGGGGGTCAGGATTTGACACTTATGCTTCTTCCTTCCTTTAAAGGATGTGGAAGCAGTTCCCAACCTCACCGCTTTTTAAAAATTTTATTAATAAAGCCTTAAAGTTCAGTCACCTGGAGTGTTCTCTTCATCTCCACCCCTACGATCCTGCAGTCTTAGCCTGATCAACTGAGGCACAGGCAGATTGGTAATGGAAGTCTGTCACAGCCAGATTTAGATGAAGGAAGAGAGGATATTGACAATCACTTTCAAACTGTTCCCAAAGATGTCTAAGTCACTGAGAATATCAATAAGTGTTTGCTTATGATGGAAACAAAACATCTGTATTATATACATACACAGCATGACTCCAGTAATAATGAGAAAATAAAGAGACAAATGGTTATGGGTTGCTTCCCAAAAGGAGACCCATTTTACTGTACTATTTATTTGAATGTTTTTATTGATAGTACATTTTTTTCTGCTTGTAATGATCAGCCATGTTTCATAAGCCTTCTGTAATACATTCCACTGGCACCACATTATACTTCACACTTTTTCCTACTTGTCAAAAACCCTGAATAAACCCTAAGCCTCAATTATCTGAATGAGTTTCACAGGTGCTATTACATTTGAATAACCCTCGTTTCAGGGTTAGCGTCTTAGCAGTGTTCAGTACTTTCTATGAAAGTACTTAAAATGTCAGGTTACTCTTTTTTGCCATTTTTTTTGCCATTTATTCGCCCTTTTTTTAGGTCTCTCCTTGTTACTTGTTCTTCTATTTCTTTTCCTTTACTTCAATTTCCATCCCATCTAACTCTTGCTATGTATTTCCCTCTGTGTTCAGTATCCACTTCTCTGCCACAAACCTTTGGCAGGGGACAAGTATCTCTTTGAGGCTTCCTCCTGCTCCCATTGAAGTCAATTAAAAAAAAAAACCCTTTGAACTTCAGTGGCACAGGATCGGGGCCTTGAAGAGCCCGGGAACAAGATTGTGACTCTGAATCAAAGCCTGTCTCTTCTTGTTTCTGGCATAAGCGTCTGTGCCAGCCCTATATCCAGTGCACATTATTTTCCCCAAAAGACCAGCTCTAGCAGACTGACTGTGTACATTTGACTTGGAGCCTTAAGGACTTCTTTCCTCTCTCACAGTTAGGGTGACCAGGTGTCCTGATTTTATAGGGACAGTCCCAATTTTGGGGTCTTTTTATATAGGCTCCTATTACCCTCCACCCGCTGTCCTGGTTTTTCACATTTGCTCTCTGGCCACTCTACTCACAGTCTATCACTGTACTGTTTCTAAGACAGCTAAGTGCAGTGTAAATCCATGGAATGCAGTTTGGAAGCAGAGCTTTGTTTGATATAGTGGAGGATGCGGAGATGTATGGTGCTTGCTAAACCTATGAACTGTGCTCAATGTACCATCATTCTTGCTGGCCAGTCCTATGCAAGTCTTCAGATTGCACACTTAATGAATTAACTGCTTGGCCATGGTCTGTAGAGCCTTGAGCGATTGTTTTAGCCTCTGTCACAGTAGATTCAATTTGGCTAGCAATAAGAACAGCTTTCTGTTAGGTCTGTTTCCAACACTAATCACTCACACAGAATAAGGTTGTTCTTCAATTGTCTCATGGGACATATCCCTGTCCTGCTATGAAACAAGTTTCTGCAATGTAGCAATATATTGGCTAGTAGATTTATTACTGATACAATTTCAGCTGTAAAAGACATACCCATTATCAGGCAGAGGATTGCAAAACATATATTCTGACTTCAAATATCCAGAGAACGTGTTAGCAGAGCTTCCTCCCTGTGATCTGGGGACTCATCTTTGCTACAAGCTAGAATACACATCTCAAACATACAACATAGACATACAAAACCTGCTTCAGCCTCATCATAGCTGGGCAGGAAAGTGGGGGGGGGTCAAGATGGATGCTAAATATGCTCATCAGCAGCTGGTTATAGAATGCATTTGGGAGACACTGTACAAGGCTTGCATATATATACTCCTAGAAGTATAAATAGTATGGAGTCCTTTAAGGCATGCAACTGCCGGTTGAATAGAGCAAGGTGATGAGGGGGTGTACACCATTCTAATACTGCAAGCTCCCTTACTTCCTCTTGCCAATGTCCCCACTAGTACAAATCCCCTCCTACACCCTCACTCCCACTGGAAAGGCTGTGAACTTCTCCCTCTCCCCAAACATTTCCTAGGTTTCTCATCCCTCTCATTCTCTGCCATCAACACCTCCACCCCCAAAACACACCTTGTCCTCCCAGCTTCCCTCCAATCCTGTGTTAGCCACCCTACTTACCCTCACTAAAATGACATCCTTGGATCTGGGTCCCTCCATCTGAATGTCAGTGTAGTTCACATCACTGCAGCAGGCCCATTAACTGGACTTTCCCCACTTTCTTCTCTTGTTTACAAAGTTCGCTTTTGTGTATTTCATTTTTCCATGCAAATTCCACAGATCCTTTTAGACTAAACTCTTTCTGTCTTCTGTTCCACCCCACATAGTGGGCATACAGGACATAAACACTGCAAAAGCAACATTAACAGTGCATTTGTTTCCAGGGCAGCCATCACCCCACGATTACTCACAGAGGAATATTATGTCTGCATAGGGTGACCAGATGTCCCAATTTTAGGGTCTTTTTCTTATACAGGCTCCTATTACCTCCCACTCCCGGTCCCTGTTTTTCACATTTGCTGTCTGGTCACCCTATGCCTCCAAAGGATTAAAAGCGGTATGCATGACACATGCCTACAGCAGCCTCAAGAGGTACATTTGCTAACTTGTGGACCATGCCTCTTTGTTTCTGCCAAAGACATCATTCCCCGTATCCACCCATGGAATATCAATAGAGGGTTTAAAGAACAACCTAGAAGGCGATTGTGGATACACCAGTCGTGGTGGCTGTATTCTATCCTGCATGGTCCTCTTCGACCAAGATTTTTGTGCTATACACACAGATATAAAACACCAATCCTTATTGTCGTCTTCAGTCATGAATGACTCTATACAAACAAGATGCTGGGTGCATTCAATGGAAAACAAGGAAAGAATACTGCATTCTCAGTCTATTCAATTATTCTAAACAATAGTGTGGAAAAGAATGAGATGATTTGGAAAAATACCTAACAGTGCTTTTCGAAATAAAATAAAATTTGGCTCCTGGCTAAATTTAGGGGCTGGGGAAAGAGTAGAATGGAAGTTATTCTCAAAAAAATATGCTGAAAAAATAATAATCTAGGGATACTAAACTATTGTCTCTTTGGAGGATGAGGAGGCTTTAACCCTTACAACTGCAGTGTGAACAGATAACATTCTGCCATTCGTTCCTTTTTTACAATCAGTGCCAGGAAACTGGCTAATGCCGTATTGTCTTTCCATTTTCATTACAATTGTACCAATCTGAATGAGGAATCAGAACTTCAGTGCACATGATGGCAGTGTTCTGGCCTTGTCCCGTCCCGTATTTTATATTCCGATACTCTCTTACCAAGATCGTGAGGCAGCAGCATGTCCCACGGCTCTACAATGCTGCTGTGGGCAGCGTTCATGGCTAGTCAGACTTTTCACTGCCATTTCTGCCTTTTTATTTGAATTAGGGCTTGGCTCTTTTATTATTGATTCTCAGCATCATAAAAGCTGATTTTTCCCCTACATGAGCATATGCAGCCTATTGCCGAATAAAATGTAGGGACCTACAGCGAAGCTGGCAACCAGCTACATCTGATACTAGTGTCAAGTATTTTCCTCTGCTCTGAATGTGAAAAGAGGGAGGCTGGGGAAGGTGGGGGGGTGGAGGGATAGAATAACCCCCCATGTCTGTATATAGCCATACACATTTCTCTTGTTGATTCAACAACAACCCTTTGTTTTTAAACATATAAACACCCTGCCCATTATTATTGTATTACAATAGCACCTCTCATCTAAGTATTTGTATAATAGACACCTCTCAACTGAGATTAAACCTCCGTTGGGCTAGGTGTTGTACATGCATATTATGGACTTTTCAATTGCCTCAGCAGGCTTTGGATTCGGCCCCTACTCTGCTGTAAGGAATGCCTACACTCAGAAAACATGTGGTGTTTAAGTGTGTTACCGAACAGGTTTTAGCTAATGCATTTTTAACACTAACCTTTTACACGTGTTATTTGGTTAATCCCAAGGTGTTGCTTTGGATCATTCAGTCTAGTTTGATTTCCTTGACATCTTATTTTCCCTCAAATATTCTTGAACAAACTTTTTTTTAAAAATTACCAATTATTTCTTCAAAAAGTATTTTTAAAACAGTAAACAACAAAGTGAAACCTTGGCCCCATTACAGTCAATAGCAAAGCAGCCCACCCCCCAGTGACTTCAGTGGAGCCAAGGTTTCACATTCAGTCTGTTCTGTTGCATACAGGTGCTAAGAGGGGAAAGGTTCCATAGCTTGGTAATCAAGATGGTGCTTATTACAGTTAGAAATATGTGCCCGCTAGCCAAAACACCAGTAGGTATGTAAATAAAGGGGTACAAGTTGACAATATTATATTTGAAAACAAACTCTTAATTTAGCCGTGATTTCTTTAAACCTATCACCTTTGTCTATTTTTATTAGAGTAATACACTGATATTTTAGGGCCCCAGTGGTCATCTTTACTCACACTGAACAATATTGTACTAAACAAATGGACTCTTGGATTTCAATGGGACACGGGTGTTGTAAATCACTACTTGTATGACTAAGAGCGGAATAATTGGGCCCTTAAATTCCGTGTATTCTGTGTCTTGTTCAAGTATAGTCAATACAGACTTTTCTTTCAAGTGAAAGAAGAAGAATTAAAATAAATGTCTTTTGAAATCATGCCCACTGTAACATCCCCCATGGGAAAGATCTGTTAGCTATTATATTTGAGTTGAGCTCCAGTGACTCCTGTGGAACCCTGCCAATTTATACCAGCGGGCCTGAAACATCTGAAATATTACCAGTGAGACTTAAAAATACATTGCTAAAGTCTTAGGAGGATGGTTTTTGTAACTGAGAAACAGTGGAGGTAGCAAATATATCATCATTTATTAACACAATACCCATAATGAAAATATATTGTCTTCCTGGTTTGGATAATTCTGATAAGCCTAAATACATCCTGCTACAAAATTTAGGATCTCCATGTGACAGTGTACCCCATAAGGCTTTATGGGGGTGTGTGCCTGTAAATATATGTATGATGTTACGGGAATATGGTTTTGCTGAAAAGTTCTATCTCTGTGAAGGTAATGATCCACTGGATCTGTTCATCCTATTTGTATGTATGTGTCTGTGTTGTATTCAGAGTTATGAATATTGACTATGTGCTTGGTTGGTTGTATGTGGACTTTGGAAAACAGCTGAACAGCTCTCTGAGAAAAAAACTATTCTCAGTTAAGCCCAATTGAAAACCAATCAAGCAAACAATGAACTTTGTAGAAGCCCGTCCACACCTGAGCCTCCTCAGGAATGCAGCCTGACTGGAGGTGAGGGGAGTCGGGTTCAAACCTGCTACTTTGTCCATGTGCTCTGAGAGCCCATGTGGACTCTGGATAAGAAGGAGGGAGGGGCTCTCCACCCAGAGGAGGAAGCCTATAAAAACCTGGGAGAGACCTCTCCATTGTGGTTCTCAGCTGGCTCAAGCAACAGCCCTCCGCCCCCCAAGGATTCCTGGAAGAAACTGGAACAGAGGACTGTGACTGCAGGGCGGGTGTGAGTGATTGCTGGACCAAGGCTAACAGGGAGTTTAGCCTGAAAGAAGGAATTCAGAGGGTGAGGTTTTTTTGCTGTAATAGTGTTAGATTTGCATGTTCTGTTTATTTTGTTTGGTAATTCACTGTATTCTGTCTGTTACTACTTGGAGCCACTTAAATCCTATTTCCTATCTTTATTAAAATCACTTTTTACTTATTAGTTAACCTGGAGTACGTGTTGGTACCTGGGGGGGCAAACAGCTGTGCATATCTCTCTATCATTGTTATAGAGGATGAACAATCTATGAGTTTGCCCTATATAAGCTTTATACAGGGCAAAACACATTTTATTCAGGGTTTGACCCCATTGGGAGTTGAGCATCTGAGTGCCAGAGGTAAGAATACCTCCTGCCTGTTTCCAGGAAGGCCCACAGCTGTTAGGGGACGTGGCTCAGACCTGGCAGGGTACTGAGGTCCTAAGCTGTTTAGGCAGGAAAACTGAGGCAGGAGTAGCCTGGGCACATCGGGTGGCAGCTCCTAAGGGGTTTCTGTGATCCCAACCCGTCACATTCCACATAGAATAAACTATGCCTGCACTTTATGGTTTGACAATTTAACAAAGAAATTGATAAGCTTGCAGCGCCCAGTGGGCATAACTAGAAACTGCAAGACAGAGGTTCCTAGGGTATCTGGGACCAGAGATATTGGCTGGTGTCATTCAGTTGCACCATCCAAGGAGCAGCTAGAGGCTGTGTGTGAACAGCCCGGGAGTGGGGGTTCTCACAGCAGAGTAGGGTAAAGCTGGCTCCCAGAGACAGGATTGGAGAGGCCTAGAAGATCACCGGTCCAACTAACAACAGAGGGGAATGTCACAGCATAGGAGGCATATTTAAACACTCTATACCAATACAATACAAGTCAGGTCCTGCCCCAAGGTCAAAAAAGCAATGAAGCGTATTTGTTGTTTTTCTTTATGTGCTATAATAACAAAAGCCCAGCATGGTGAAACTCCTGGTTCCCAGATGACCACTGCTATGTGTCTCTGCTAGAATATGAAATTCTAACCTACTCCATTAATAAAATGCAATTTTAGTTGCAGCTGTTTAATGTGGATTTATAAAAAGTCAGCAGCATTCATTCTTAGAGATGAAATTGTCCAGGTGAGTGATGATTATAAGGTCTAAAAAGAGACAAACATCTGGACAAAAGGCCGTAGAAGTTGCCATTGCCCGCTGAAGCCCTTTAAGGTTTATTTCCACCCCCTCCTTCAGGTCTTAAACATTTTTATCCATAATAAATAACTTTGCAATGTTTACAGAAATGGCATATTCCATGCAAAATTGATTTCATAACAATGCTAGATTGTTTACATACAGAAAGGTTCTTGGCCGTTACTGGAATTAGGTATCACAGATGTCACATTAACATTTGGCTGAGGAAATGAGAGATGAATGATTATAGTGTGGAAATATTAGGCAAGTTGATAATAGGCTTTCTAACACATAGGGCTGTCATTTCTCAATACTGCTGGGCTTAAAAAAAAAAAAACCCACACCTGAATGAACAGAGTAGTGGGAAAATGAGAAGGAAAGTAGGTTATATTCATAAGGGTCTAGCTGCAATATTTCATGAGTTTCCTTATTTACCACAGACATTACATGAACCAATCTTCATACTTGTTTAGGCTACTGAAGAAGGGAGTTACAGGCCAAGAAGAGAGACAGGCCTGGTCTACACTTGGGGGGGAGGGGGTGGAATTGATCTAAGTTACTCAGTTTCAGCCATGGTGAGTCGACGGCTGCCGTTCCCCCGTCGACTCTGCCTGCGCCTCTCTGGTGGAGTACAGGAGTCGACGGGGAGAGAGGGGCGCTCAGGGGTTGATTTATCGCGTCTAGACCCCCGCTGGATCGATTGCTGCCTGCTGATCCAGCAGGTAGTGTAGACACACCCACAGTTAGCCAAATATGAAATACCCGTGTCTTTAGATAGAGATCTATGAATTTTAGCAAAAGAGAAACTTGTATGACAGCTAACGGAAGTTATTTCTACTGGATCTGAGGCACAGTCAGTTGCTCAAGGAGCATACTATTCCCTTCTGCCAGGCCAATATATTTGTTTCAGGGCTGACAAAGATTTTTTTTTAAGTGTGTGATTGCACAGGTAAAAATATGCTGAAAATCAAAAACAAAACATTCAATTTGACCAGAAGCTTATTTGCCAAAAATGTCAATATAAAAATTTAGTTTGCCCCAAAATAATTTAATATTTTTCAGAATTGCCAGTGAACTGAAAAAGCCATCATTTGCACAGATCTAATTATAATAGTTTGTGAAACAGCATGAAATAACTGTGGGGTGCATTTACAGTATAACTTGCACTTGGATGTCCTTTATTAAAAGGTACACAGTTAAAATACTTTTCTAATGATATTTAACTTAGCCATTTTGATAAGACATTTAGCAATCAAAGTCTCAGACAGCAACTTTAAGAAGTTGCTTCCTTTGTTATGGGGAAAGGACTTTGCAGAGTACTTATTTACCAAAGACAAGGGAGAATTTGGAAAGAAAATGGGATCCGCTGTTTTTGGAACAGAAATACTACGAGAACAGTCTCGGGCTTCCATCTTCAGTCTCAGCTGGAAGAAATTAAAATGGAAAATAAATATGGGAGAAGAGGGGTCCTGTCAATTCTCATTCCACACACATGATTCAGTTTGGAATTTATCTTAAGTTTAGGCAAAGATTTTGGGGGTGGGAGGGAGATGTGTTTATTTTACCCAAACCAGTTTCCCTATCCATCTTCACTATGTCTCAGTCATCCCCCTTAACCCAGATTTTCATCATTATGCTAAGCAGAGTCAGACTGTTTCGAAGAAGCAAGCAGTGAAATTATCCAGCATCCTGTACCTGATAAGAGGAAGTATCTCTTCTAAGACCAAGGAATAGCTGTTGTTGCTGTAGAGTCTAGGAATCTTCTAGGAGCAGCAGAGACAAAGTCTAGAAGGTGTCCCTGATTCCCAGATAAAACAGTTCACTGGGGATTCTATTTGTTATATAAATCCAGATTCCTTCTCAGGTGAGGGGTGGGGGGAGAATGACTAGAACATGACAGAAAAATGTTGACAGCGCAGTTATGCTATGCATAACTGTGAAAAAAATATTTTTTAAAAAAGGAGGAAATGAGATCCAATTTGTCAAAGCATCATTTTTAGTAGCTTTGACCACCTCTGACTGCCAAATAAGCATCAGTAGTCCTTGATGTATCAGTCTTCCAACTCCCCTCAGCAGAGATTCACCCTTAATTCATCCACGCTGCTGTTCCCCAGCTGCAGCCTGGTGAAATAATTGGTTTCTCATTCTCGTTAAAATTTCCTCTGCCAGTATGTGGGGTGGGGTGGTAACCCCCTCATAATAGACACTTCTGACCTTTTGAGAATTTTACATTCCAGGAGACTGGAGATCATTTCTGATGATTAGGCCCTTTCATCCAGACAGTATTTAAAGCACAGTAGAGCATGTCCTAGTGCACACATTTCCTGGGGGCTTTTGTATCTCTTCAATGCAGATGTTACAATCATAAGGAGACGACATACTGCAACAGCCTCACTATATTCCCCTCTCGTAGACATAAGGAATTTACAAAAGTATACAACTGTTCAAATCTGAACTTTCCCCACATGAATCACCCAATTCCAAGGGACACTGAACAAGAGAACGACTGGCTGTTCTGCAGATTGATGTAGAATCATATAAATGCATTCTTACAACTGTCAGCTCTCACATATGGTGATTGACTAGAGTAATTTCTTATGGCACTTTGGAGAACATCTCAGTAGAAATATAGCAATTGATTTTGGAAATAGTTTGTTCCAAACTAGGAGGATTGCTTTTAGATACGGCATCTGCCATACAATGGACAGTATTTTTTAAAGAAAAAACAAACAAACAGGCTCTCTGTTTCACAAGCACCAAAACTCTTGACGATGTTTAAACTTAGATACTTTTACTGTAGGAAAAATACTGCAACAGGTTTTTACAAACATGCTTGCTCTATAAAAGGTAAATCACAAAACACATCACTTCGCCACCTTACAATCCCAAATCCCTTCGTTTAGTTAGTTAGAATAATTATCCATAAATAATCAAATCCACTGCCTTCTAGGAATTCAAAAAAATAGTTACTGCATTTATTGAAAACATAACAGGGCTTTTCATATGAATTACAAGACTAGAACTGGTCTGAAAATGAGTTTGTTTCCCTGGGAAAAGTTCGCAGGATTTTGGGGGAAAAATACCCACAAAAAAACCCCAAAGAGCAAAATATTTCTCCTCACCCCCAGCTTCAAAATGGAAATATTGAGATTCTAAAATGTCCCTGCTGTGTCCCATGGAAGTAGTAGTTGTTCAGATACCTCATACTGCCATTCTCCTCTGGAAGCCGGGCACTCTGGTCAGATTCTCTCATGATGCAAATATTTTGACTGGAAACATTTAAGTTTTTGGCCAAAAACCAAACAGTGCTTTTTTGGCATTTATTCCCCCTCCCCTCCAAAAAAAGTCACAATTTTCAATGGATATCTGACACTTTTTTATCCCCCTTCCCCCCCCCCCAATAAAGTTGCTTAATCAAAAAACAGGTTTTCATCAAAGAACAGTTTTGATGGAAAAATTTTGGACCAGCTATCCTAGACGTAATGTTGATAGATAGATCTGTCCTAGACTTAATGTCATGGTTCCCTGACTAAGTAGTTAAAAAAAATCTCATTTTAATCGTCTTTAATAGCTCTCCATGACACTTCAAAACTGCATTGAATTGTGCCTAAGACGCACAATTAAACCTTCATTAAAAAGTTTTCCCCCAGCATTCACCAATCAATATGCAATTGGGGTTTATGCACATATGGAAATAAGTGACATATTTAAATTTACACAGGCCCTTTCCAGCATTACATAGTGTTATGGATTAGGCTCAATGTGAAAAATAAGGTCATGACATGTATTTTTTAATCAAGTTTAAAAAGCCAAGTATCAAGCTGTACACAGCTCCAAACGTGCACTGCCACACACAAAAGACTAAACAACCAACAAGAACGCAGTCTTAAGTCAGTACCTGGCATCCAAGCGTCAGGGCCATCCCTCCGAGGGATCTTGGACACTCCAGCCCATGTCAGCCAGCTCTGCTCCGCCTCAGGGTTGCTTCCCTGAGACCTCCTTGCTCAAAGGATCAACACAGGAGTTAGCTCCTCTCCTGTGTGGCCTTTACTACACAGGCTCAGCTTGCTCAGTTCTTCCTCCAAAAGCTCAGTCCAGTCCTCCCTCTCAGCTGCCTAGGCGCAGTACTTCATAGACCCTGGGGCAGCCCAGCCCTCTCTGATTAGCTCAATTAGGCTCACTTGCTCTACTACTCTAAGGGATCTGGGCTCAGTCTAGCCACAGAGACCAGCTACCCTATGACACCACGTTACAAAAAAGAACTGGATGGCAGACTCAGATTACAGGCCCTCTGCCTGGGGCTGAAACCCCTGGGCTTCGACTTTGTCCCTCCCAGCTGGGGCGGTGGAGCTTAGGCGTTGGTTTTCCCCACCCCCACCCGGTGTGGCAGGGCTCTGGCTGAATTCCCTCCTCCTGGGGTCATTAAGAAAGTTTTGTTGTCCAAAGGGGGTTGTGGTGACAACCCCTGACCTAATGGAACCCAATCTTTGACCTGTCCCCTCTAGTTCAGAAAAGGGTGACGGATCAAGTACAATATCCTTGAAAAAGACGTCAAGTGCCAATAACAGTGGTAGATGTGTTGTACAGAATGGCGGCTTCCAATATACACGGTGAAGAGCCAAGTATTTCTTTTGGAGAAAGGTTTGAAAAATGTTCAGCTCCTTAAATTACCCTAAAACTAAAGATGTTAAATCAATTATCAAAAAATATATTGCAAGAATTAAAAACCAGTTATGCTTGGAATACTATTCTCCTTTAAAATGTACTTAGACCATCCCTGTGAGAATTATTGAAATATATTTTGTTTTAATTATGTGAAGAATATTTTCCCCAAGGTTTAAACCAAATCTACAAAACATTAAACCTGTAAGTGTTTTTTTTTTCAAATTAAGATAATTAAAAGACAGAATGGCTAAATATATTACATCTATGTTTCAACATTTTCATATTAATTTTGTGCACGATACTTAAAGATGAGGAATTAAGGCTCAAACACACAAATGATTTTAAAAGTCTTTAATGAACCTTTTAACACTGTTCTACTGTCCTTGTAGTAGTTGTGCAGTTTCATATATTGTATTCTGTCTTCATTTTAAAAGGGATAATTTAGTCTCAGTCTCACTAGTTTCTTCTCTTCACTGAAATTTAGAAACTCTGGGTCCTGTTCTCGGTTTCACTAATGCCCCCTTTAAACCACGTTGAGGGCAGACCCTTAGCTAGTGTCCACTCAACTCAGTGGAGTCCCGATAATTTACACCAAATGAGGATCTGCCCCTAGCAATGTAATGGCTTGACCATGCCACCCCTTTCTTCCCATTCCTGCAGTTGCCCCTTTCTCTCTACTGGGATGTTTTTGCCCAGTGTCCGGTCCGGTCCTGTGTTCTCTCTGCTCCGAATAAAGGACTTTACAACCTTCCTCAGTGTTTCACCCAAGTGTCCTTTATTTACAGTCCTTGTGTGTGGCTTTCCAGTGACAAACAGTGCTCCCCCAATCCCCTGACAGTTACCCCACTGTCTTGGTTTCTGGGCTTCCAGGCCACCAAGGCACCTTACTTGCAGCCAAGAGACAGAGCTCCAGTCTCCCATTCCCTGCCTGGCCCTCCCCTTCTGACCATGAGTCAGGGCTTTTCTAGCCTGGTCAGCTTTCTGCCTCAGCTGTGCTCAATCAGCCCCTGCTAGCTCCATGAGTCTGTACTCATTAGGGCTTCCAGCTGGGCTCTCCTGCGGGATACTACCAGCCTCTGCCCCTGGGCCTCCTGACAGGAAGCAGGGTTTAACTCACAGGGCATTCTAGGGGTTTTACCACAGGGTTTAACTCACAGGGCATTCTAGGGGTTTTACCCTTGCCCTGCCACACCCAGTCTGGTAACATGGTCCCAGAGCATGCAGTGCTGCTGTTGAATATAGTGAGCGACTGAAGGATGGCCAGATCTTTGTGACATTGCCACATTTCACACAAAGTCAGCACACTTTATACAGAGGATCTGGCACTCACAGTGTATATGGAATGCTTCTAGTCACTCCAAGTCTGCCTATAAGAGAGTCCAGGTTTCTAACACCTATCAATACAAGTTATACGCCGGTTGGATAGAGCCTTAATTTTGTCTCATCGTAAAGACCTTTTTTGCATCCATAAACTAGACATGGACTCCGTGCAGGAGGTGGTGAGACCTATTCATCATGGAACATCTGATCTCTGCAGGTTTAAAACAAACAAAAGGAAGTATTTCTTCACACAGTGCACAGTCAACTGGTGGAACTCTTCGCTAGAGGATGTTGTGAGGGCCAAGACTATCACAGGGTTCAAAAAAGAACTAGATAAACTCATGGAGGATAGGTCAATGACTATTAGCCAGAATGGGCAAGGGTGGTGTCCCTAGCTTCTGTTTGCCAGAAGCTGGGAATGGACCACATGGGATGGATCACTGGGTGATTCCCTGTTCTGTTCATTCCCTCTGAAGCACCTGGCACCGGCCACTGTCAGGAGACAGGATACTGGGCTAGATGAACCTTTGGTCTGACCCAGTATGGACATACTTATGTTCTTATGCGTGAAACCTAGACAGATGAACTCATCAGCACTCTCCATGGCACTTGGCCTGGAGTGGTGAACCGGCCAGTGGGAGCCATGATTGGCCAAAACCACAGACACGGCAGGTAAACAAACCCGTCCGGCCCGCCAGGGGGCTTAGCACAATGGGATCCTGCTTCATGACCAAGGCTCCTAGATGCTACCGCAATACAAATAAGAATTAAATAATAAAAAGGCCTGAGGGTAAATGAGACTCAGACCCTGAATTTGGAGAAAAGGGGAGGGAGGGATGTTTGTTTCTGAGCAATATTCTTTCCAGAATTTACCTCCCTGCAATGCCATGAGACACAAACAACATTAGCCTACTTTATGTTTTTATATGCATGCTACTCAGTGCCGTATCTCTCTGAAATCATGGGAAAATTGTGCCCAAAGTAAAGCAAAATACCGTTCTTCTCTTTCAAATGTCAGTTTAACCAAACATGTCTTTACCTTCAATGTGGCAGTAACATATTCTGGATCAGACAGCAGCAGTCATGGTGTCACTCACGGAATACCTCTCCCATATGCGGAAACCCTTTTGGAGTGTCAGTGCTCTCAAAGGAGTTTCACAAAGTGAAGGTACCTTAATTTCTTTGCTTCTTAGGATACATCCACACTCCAAGAAAAGACACATGGCACGGCCACCGCTGCATTGGATCAGCTGGCTCAGGCGAGGGCTGTAAAGTTGCAGGGCAGACGTTCAGGCTTCGGCTGGAGCCCAGGCTCTGAGACCCCATGAGCAGGAGGGTTTCAGAGCCTAGGCCCCAACCCGAACATCTACCCTGCACTTCTATAGCCCGACAGCCAGAGCCGGCGTCAGCTGAGCTGATCCTCAGTTCTGCAGGGTTATCATCCCAGAGTCGATGTACCCGTTCGGGGGTTTGAAGATGCTGTTGATGCCAAGATTTGTACCCTGAACAGAAGAGCACCTTACACGTGATTGTAACCGTTGTGAGGCTGGTCCTGTTGTTTTGTTCCATGTTCATGCAGCGCCTGGAACAATGATGCCTGGTCTGTGTGGCTGGGATTCCTAGGCAGCATTATAATGCAAATAGTATATGTAACAATAACTATTATACGCCCTAAAAGACAGCAGTGGCTGAGATAAAACCCAGTGCAGTATTTAATTTAATTAAATTTAATTTAATTAAACTATTATATGCACTAAAAGACAGCGGTGGCTGAGATACAACCCAGTCCAGAATTTAATTAAATTGAATTTCTATAAATTTGGACAAAAACCATTTTCCTGAAGAGAGTAGCAATAATGAAGTTTATGTTTATATAGGATATTGCATCAACAGATTGCATCAACACCCTTACAAGCTGTGGGTGAAGCAGGGTATGGAGGAGGAGTACAAACAGGGTGACCAGATAGCAAGTGTGAAAAATCGGGGTGGAGGGGAATAGGCTCCAAATATCAGGACTGTCCCTGTAAAACTGGGACATCTGGTCACCCTAAGTACAAAGCTCATTTATGATTTGCAGGGAGGTTTTGGAAGGAGGTAACAGATGAGTGCAGGGTACCATCTTTAACCTGCGATAGATAGATAGACAGATAGAGGGTGATCCAGACTGGCTCCAAATAGGCTGGTGGGGAAAATGGATTGAGGAAGATGAGCAAAGGGCCGTAGATTTTAACATCTACTAACCACAGAAAAGCCTGTTGTATTTCTGTGTGTAACAATGGGATGGAGAAAGGATTCTCCTCCCCCCATTTCCAGTTAATCCTGCATGGGCTGTGTGGAGGATAGAAATGCAGCCACCTCCAACGTGTAGAGTGACAGCCATTGGATAGCAGCATGCAGCAGCATAGATGCATGACTGACGTTTCCATATTTTATTTAGTTCCGTGTTTATGACCCTGCTGTCCATAGCACGTCCCTTTCACTCCTTTGAGGTTTGCAAGCTTTGTAAATCAGATGGACACTGAAATCCCTATCAAAGCAATGTTCTGAGCATTTATGGACCTTAATAAAAGTGTCCCTTTGACTCTATCACACATGCTTCAATGTGTGAATTTCATAGGTAATAGTCTGCCATTTTACTGCAGAGAGCCAGAAGCAAATCACTAAAGACACATACTTGTCTTTCTTCCAAGGAATCAATATCTTAAAGCCAAGAACCAGCAGCTATAGGGATTACATATAAAATCAGTTTAAAACAGCTAAGTTACGTTATTGATTTCTTGGTGTTGAATAGTGTTCACCATTGTCATTCTGTTTAGCTTGTTTTAACCTTGTTATCGCTACTTTATGATCTTATTGTTTTTCCGCCCGTGCATTACTGCATTTTTTAAATAGAAATTGCAGATCCAGGGTCGTGATCGTTCCCCATTATTCAACATTGGTGAGGTCTCATCTGGAGTACTGTGTCCAGTTTTGGGCCCCACACTACAAGAGGGATGTGGATAAATTGGAAAGAGTTTAGAGGAGGCAATGAAAATGGTTAGGGGGCTGGAGCACATGACTTATGAGGAGAGGCTGAGAGAACTGGGATTGTTTAGTCTGCAGAAGAGAAGACTGAGGCAGGATTTGATAGCTGCTTTCAACTACCTGAAAGGGAGTTCCAAAGAGGATGGAGCTCAGCGGTTCTCAGTGGTACCAGATGACAGAACAAGGAGTAATGGTCTCAAGTTGCAGAGGGGGAGGTCTAGGCTGGATATTAGGAAAAACTTTTTCACGAGGAGGGTGGTGAAGCACTGGAATGGGTTATCTAGGGAGGTGGTAGAATCACCTTCCTTAGAGGTTTTTAAGGTCAGGCTTGACAAAGCCCTGGCTGGGATGATTTAGTTGGGGTTGGTCCTGCTTTGAGCAGGGGGTTGGACTAGAACCTCCGAAGGTCCCTTCTAACCCCGATATTCTATGATTCTATGATCAGATACACAAGACAGAGAGGGGAAGGGGCTTGCTGAACACCCAACAGCAGATCAGTTGAAGATCCAGGATTAAAACAGAGGTCTCCCCATGCCCAGTTCCTTATCCACTAGACCCGTGGTTCTCAAACTATGAGGCCGGCCAACCAAGGGAGGCACAGGAATGTGTCAAGCAAGGTGCAAGTTTGATTTCTTTTCCCCCTGAAAAAAGGATTGTGGGGATAGAGCCCGGGCAGAAAGGCTCCAGCTTTCAGCCCCGGGGTGCTGCAGCTCCTGCAGATGAGCCGTGGACAACTGGGACATGGGGATAGAGGACAGATGGAGCCCAGACACCACACAAAGAAGGGGGGCACTGGACTGCACTTGACTGTGCTGCCTCTTCATGCAGATCTTGTGGCCTTGATCTTGCAAGTGGATCCACGCACATACATGTCATTACAAGACAGGGCAGTGTGATGGCCCTCCTACCAACTAATAGTCAAAACCAAACGCTACCCAAGGCTTTTTCAAGGCATATGCCTGTGATCTATAAACACAGAGGAAGCAACCCCCCCTCCTCCTCCCCACCCTGCCATCCTCATGCCAGCTGCAGGCCTGCTGCCATCTGAACTCTTCCCATCCCCCTCGTACCAGCTTCCCAGCAGAAAATGACCCACAAGTTGATGTTACAAGCAGTCCTCCTTACTCTCATTGATAGTGGATAGTGTACAGCAGAGGATTTCAATACAACTCTTCCCATTTGTCAGCACAAGGTTCTCATACGAAGTTGTTCAACATTTTAAACACTACTCAGAATCCTGGACCGGATCTGAAGCCCATGGAAACCAATAATAAGTCTCTCTTTCAATTCAGGGCTTCCAATTAGATGCCAAGTGCCATTAGAGCTGCTTCGCTCATCCCCCCAGAATGTATTAGAATAAGACATGCAAATCCAGAGCTCTACGACACAGACCTCTGCGCTGGGTGGCTGCCATTCAGAAATTTAGAGCAATATCTTTTTCTGTGAATGACTATAATTGCTTTTTAGAATATAGAGGCCCCAGATGACATTTTCTTAACCATTCTCATTAAAAAGGGAAGGGGGGGCTTTTGTATAAACAAACAAAACCCCTTCCAAAATGTAATTCTAGTCATTTCAAAGACGGAAGAATGGCTAAAATCCCTTAAAAGGGTTTTAATGGCCATCTCGTTTTAATGTCTGACATTTGCATACAATCTAAATGTCAAAAGGTCTCATTTTTCATTGCTCAAATGAGGCCATAAGAGGCAGTCTTCCCCCGCCTCAAAATATAGTTGAGTTATTTTAAACTTCAAGTTACACGATGTTTTGAATGGTACATTAACCAGTCACATTGCACCAGAATACATGAAGTGTCTGCCCATTTCTGATCAAAGAATCTACCTATATGTTATCAATAGATAAAACTATAATATCTTACTTGAATACATAGCTCTAGACATATTTCTACATCTAAATAGACAGACTATTGTAACAGCATTGCCATTTACTGCGTGCCCCTCCCTGGCCAAGAATGCCTTGGCAGCGTCCTGCTAACAAATTTCCTCCCCTCTTCAGAGCTCTCCCCTTAGACACACCACATAAGTAGTCCCACAGTATCTCCCAGCCCTTAAGGGTAAGCTACCCTGTTACAGCTGTATATGGACAGGAAGTATCGCTGATAATTTGCAGAACCACAAGATAATTTGCAGAATCGTGATAATTATCACACACACTGGACCACATCAGCTACCCTCTCCTGCTCAACATGCTAGTTTTGACTGGTGGCCTCTTCTGGATAGCCGCCCATTCTCTGCACTGAGAATGGATAGACATTCGTTTCAACAGACATCCAGTAGCACATACTAGCAAGTTAGTTTTGTTTAACAATCTCTTAAACTGCTGAGATTTGTGTCCTAATGACTTGACTCTGCACCACTAAGTTAATGGATGTTTTGCATTGACTTCAGTGAGAGCAGAATCAGGTCCAACTCCCTCTATTTAAGTTAATGGCAAAACTCACATTGGCTGCAAAGTGAGCAGAACTGGGCCATTCTTTAATCCTCAGGTAATTGTGTACATCTGCAATTTTATTTCATCTCAGGAAAAACACTGCATTGCGACTTTCCTAGTTAAAAAGAAGGGTAAAAAGGTACCAGCATAACTGATTAGCAGAAAGCCGTTTGGTTGTCAGGCGCATCAATTATAAGGTGCTGTAGGAAGAGCGAGTAGTACAGATAGCCCTAAAAGGATCAAAAATGTTGACATTTATTCCCAGTTTTACTTAAATACCAAACAATGAGCAAGTAAATTTTTGGCAATCAAAGTGCTTTTAAGAGGGAGAAAAAATACATAATGCTTAGTCAAATCAACCTAAAAGTGAGCTTTAAAAGTATATTGGAAAGACAAAAAATGAACACTGGCAAATGGAAACAAGAGATATCATGGAAGATTAAATTGTGGAATCTATAACTGATCTCTTCTGTCTCATTTGTAAGGTAGAACTGACAGAGAAATACTGCAAGTGCTTTTCTTTTGTGAAGAAATGGAAATTTTCTGCATTGACAGTGAGCAAGAGGATTAGTTTGCATTTATCAATTTGAAGGCAACTATTTTTTAAGTAACGAGAAAACATTATTTAAATTTGTCAGGAAAGGAAAGGTTACTGCACAAACAATCTCCCATTGCGACAGTGAAAGGATCATTTGTGTTTCAATTATTCCTTTTGGGTAGAGATACACGATGGCTGGGATGTCTTTTTCTTCTCTGATGTGGCCAGGAACAAAGCGAGAACTCAGACCTTGCTAGCTATACTCTGAAATGTTGAGACTAGATGTATTACCCACCAGAGACTACACCAGGCCAAAGATCCCGGAGAGAATCAAGGAAGGATAAAATGGTTTCTGTAGATAAACAATAAATATAGTAAATAAATATGGTACTCTTTTTTTATAAGGCTCTTTGTTCCATAAGTAAATGGTGCATCAGTCCCTAAAGTTTAACTGATTTGATTAATATAAGCATCTGGAAACTCCCCTTCTATATGTGAAACAGCCAGGAGAATCTTGCAAGACTTGGATGCTGGAAATAAGAGAGGGTTAGTTACTCTACAGGGTAAGTGAGGTTCTTTGAGATGGTCGATCCCTGTGGGTGCTCCACTTTAGGTGTTTTGGTGCCTTGCGCTTCGAATCGTCCTGTGTGAGCAAGTGAGGTATCAAGGGAAGGGTGGTTCCACTGCCTTCTGCCTCAGCTACAGGAACCACGTGTGTTTGGGCCATGTGGGGTACAGTGAGTATGACCCCAGATCTATCCTCTTTGATCTGGTTGAGGACACATCCCAGTAGTGGGACATGAGGAAATGCATATATTAGTGGAGCAATATGGCAGGCACTTGGTATTTTGGGCAGTGGTGAATAGATCTACCATGGGGAACCCACATAGTTTGAATATGTTTGTGAGGGTCCTGCTATCTATCTCCCACTCGTGTGTTTGCAAGAAATCCCTGCTTAGTTGATCTGCAGTGGTGTTCTGGCAGCCCGGTAGATAGGTTGCTGAAATGTTTAGGTTGTCGTCGATACACCACGTCCAGAGGTGGACTGCCTTTACACACAGGTGGTAAGAGAGAACTTCACGTTCCCGGTATATATAAATCATACATGATATGTTGGCTGTAAAGATCCTGATGGCTTTCTTCTGGATCTGGGGAAGAAAGTGTTGACATGCGTTTTGTTTATGTGTAGTCGGGACTCCTCTGGGAACCAGCAGCCCTGCATAGTATTGTAGTGCAAATGAGCACCCCAACCGAGAAGGGTCATAGAGTAAATCTCAGAAATCATCTTTGTGCCGGATGAATGGAAACGTGAAAATAAGGAGTCTGTTACCCTCTTAAAAAGGTCCTGAAAGGAGCTAAAGTCATCCCCCTAAAGTGCGGGGTTGTTGGAATGATTGTTTCATCTGAAGATGAAGTTGAAATTTGTGTAGGTGACAAGATGTCTCCTCCAGGTGCATCCTCCTGCTCTTCAGTCTCCTCATCCTCAGCCTTGGAAGGTGCTGGCTCCATTGGTGAGGGAGAGCAGGGTGTTCTAGAGGCTGGTGGGTTGGGTGGTCTAATGTGCTGGGCTCTATAGATGGCCCAGTATGGGTCCCAGTACGGCCAGTTGGGTGGAAGGGCCATAGGAGGTAGCAGCCAGGATTGGACCTGCATTGTACGTCTACCAGCATCTGGGTGATGGGAGGATCCGGCTTTAGGAGAGGAGTGGCAAGGGGTGTACAGCCCTGGGTCATCCTCCTCCTCCTTATCACTGGAGAGAGGTGGCGCTGAAGCCCCTGGACAGATAATCTGGCTTGGTCCAGGTCTCGCTGGGGTACCGTCAGTACTGAATAGTCAAAAATAACACCAAGCAGCACTGCAGACCATTAGCTTTGCAAACCTAGTCACACCACTGTACATTTGAGGTGATATACCTGCAGATAAGTTACTCTTAAAATGAAGCCTGCGGGTGGCTGTTTATTTGCTTTGAAAATGTGCATTGGGGAAAATGAGACTTGCCCCTGATCCTTTAATATAGGGACAATTTGTTCAGTGGAATTCTCAGGTGGAGGCTTCCTCACTCCCATACAGCGAAGAATCCAATCCTCTTTCTAGGTTATTACTCTAGTTGTTTGGGTTACAGATTCAATTAAAGCTTTGCCCTTCAATCCCAAACTCTTGCAAGGAGTTACACAATCAATCAGCTTCCCCTCTCTTTAAACTGGTCCCCTATCACAGCAGTTAATAAAACCAGAGATTAACCGGAGTCGGAGGAAACAAGCTGCAATTGTTTCATGCTAGCTTCCTAACATAAGGAGAAAGTATTTCTTTGGAAGTTTGATTTCATGCTACCAGTTCCCCTCCTCTGTGGTAACCGATTCAAGCAGACTTAAATGACATTTCCCATATCATAACTTCCAAGCAAAGGAAAAGCTTTAATGGTTATGGGACAATTTTTCATCTCTGGGACTTAGAATATGTAATATCTGATATGAAGGAACAGCATAGATTTGCCTCTACACTGCCAGGCTGTCTTCAAAGAACAGACACAAATGGTATCCCTATCAATGAACAAATTCACAAAAAGTCATGTTTGAAACAGCAGCCTTGGTGCCCTCGTTAACTTAGCCCTATCAACTTTGATCTCTGGGCGTTTCCCTCGGTCATCCATTTTTCCTTCATTGAACATTGATAATATTTTAGGGCAAGTAAGTATGACCAAGTACGTTTAGGGTGGGAATTGCAGAAGCATTCAGTGTTTGGCGTCAGGCTCAGGTTTCTCAGGGGTGGGGTGTGGCAGCTGCAGCAGTTGTCAGGAACCAAAGCTGAGGTACTCAGGGCTGAAGCTGGACATAGGGTCGTTACCAGACCACTGTTAGCTCTGAAACCAGGGGGGGAGGGGACTATTTGTCTGGAAAATTTTGCTCCGCTCTACTTACCTTTGCCTCAAATTTAAAGTACAAACTAATTGCAAACACTATGCCATCTGGTTAATTGTAATAATAATTTAATCACATTCAACTGCCTAGAAATAGGATGAAGAATGTCTACAGAAGTGTATCATAGGCTACATTTATCAGCAAGGTCATTAGGAACAGGGACATTGTGCTGCTTTGATTTTACATTCAGTTGTCAAATTGTCATCTTTTCCTGTATAAGGGAGAAAATAGTGTTCATTGGGAACAGAAGACAATGCTTACCACTCTTAACAATCCCACCCAGCCAATCTATGTAATTGCCTCTGATTGGTAATAATGTTAACGTTAATGCGAATTAAAAAATATGATGGGATCTTCTTTACATTCCTAAGCATGTTTCATTAGTAATGATAACCTAATTTTATCAGAGTATGTGAATGGGTATCGATCGGAGAATGGTATGTGTTTGGATGAAATTTACTTAAACTAATAAACCAGTCTATAGATTAGTAACCAATAACATTATGCATAATTCCCAAAGCGGTGATGTAGAGAAATAAGAACCTGTGTTAAATAAATGTATATTAACTTTTTAATCTTGAATATGCTGGTGGTAGATTATGTTATATACACACACTAATCACGATCAGTGAAGGGCTGCTCAGGCAGGTGAAATAATCTGGGGATGCATTTTCCTCTCACATACCGGTATTTTTTTATTTTTTATTTTCTTTATTTCACGCACCTACAGGATTGGGGCCAGGGTGTGAACATTTATGCATATGCTTAACTCTGCACACATGAGAAGGCCATTTTGATTTCAATAGGACCACAGACCTGCCTAGAATTATGCTTAAGAATTATTCTTAAGAAGTACTTAAGCATCTCTCTCTCACACACCTCACCCCCCAAGATTTATAAACGTACTTAACTTTCCACAAGCGAATTTGTGTTTAACGGGATTATTTGCATTAGTAAAGGTAAGTGCATATGCAATTTTTACAAGATCAGAGTTTTAAATTTAAATCCATGCAGATTAGGATTAAACAGATGAGACCCATATTCCCTCTCTCAGAAATATTGTGTGTGCATGTGCCTTTTCAATCTCTAATAGACATTGAAAACAGGTGCCATATATACTTGAGATTATCATCATCTATTTTTGTTTCCCCCTCCCCTCGCAGGTTAGTAGTTTCATACACAGATATTCAGTCAGATTTTCTAATACAGAATTATACATACCCAATTCGGCAACATGCAACCACTCTTATATATCTACAAAGTCAAGTTTTGCATGAGGAAATACTGATTTATCTACCCCAGAGCATGTGAACAGAAGAACGGCCATACTGGGTCAGACCAAAGGTCCACCCAGCCCAGTACCCTGTCTACTGACAATGGCCAATGTCAGGTGCCCCAGAGAGAGTGAACCTAACAGGTAATGATCAAGTGATCCATCCCCTGCCACCTATCACCACTCTGTGACAAACAGAGGCTGGGGACACCATTCCTTACCCACCCTGGCTAATAGCCATTAATGCACTTAACCTCCATGAATTTATCCAGTTCTCTTTTAAACCCTGTTATAGTCCTAGCCTTCACAATCTCCTTAGGCCAGGAGATCCGCAGGTTGACTGTGCGCTGTGTGAAGAAGAACTTCCTTTTATTTGTTTTAAACCTGCTGCACGCCAATTTCATTTCACATTCAAAACAATCAATTTGAAAATCTGTCTTGCTTTAAAAAAAATAGCTGGATGTCACTCTCTTAGAATCAGGTAGGTAGTTATATATATATTAAGGAAAAAAACACAGTGTGATAGCTTGCGCATCTACACATGCTATATAGATCAGGCTGCATTCCAAATTGCAGTCTCATTCCATTTTATTTTTTAATGTCTCGTGTCATGCAAGTTCTTTTTGGCCTGTAATTGGACATGTTATAAAGTTCAAACACACCTAGTCAGTCTGCATTCATTAGCAGTTAAATGCAATCTTGCCTAACAGCTGAAAGTGTCCAAAAAAAGTTGCTTAGCTATCGTAATCCATTCTACTATAACTGAGCACTGTGTGACAGGGCTGCTATGAAAGTGACAGTTCATGTGACGCTTAACCCACTTCTTTGCCAACTGGTGATTCATACAAACATCAGTTCAGTCCAATGACTATGCACCTTTCAATCACTCATTCTCAAAGCTTCAATGCCCCTAGCAGAATATCTGACACCTGGGGGAAAATCTTGATGAGAAACCAATTATAATTCAAGCTGAACTGTCATCCAGTCTCTGATCCTTCCTCACAAATTCTGCACAGACCTGAGTCTCTGCTTGCAATGCCTGCCCATCACAGCCTGCTCCCAACATGGGTCTCCTCCTCCTCCTGCAGTCTACTCAGCCTCTCACTTTGGCTTCTGGTCCCTCAGCTGTCAGTCAGCTTCCCTGTTCCGCCTCCAGCTCACCATGTGGCCATTGCCTTCCTCCAGAGCAATTTACTGCCCGGGAAGGGTATTTTCATGGAGTTTCTGTCCCCATTCCTTATTGGCCAGGGAAGTGGGGGGTAAATACACCTGGATGTCCACCCTGGAGGATCATAGGGTATCAAGTTTTCATTTATTTGAAAACCCAGTTTTCTGTCCCCCCCCCCAAAAAAAAGGTTTTGATGGAAACCATCTATAATCACCTCTCCACATACAAGTCTTCAATTCTTCTCCCCCCTAGATACACACCTCCCATGCATCTCATGTAACTGTTTGAGGAGGTAGGGGGTTGCAGGGAGGGTAGGGGGAGAGAAGTTCCCCAATGAGGGATGAAATTTCCCATCCTCTTTTAGCTGCTAGTATAGTCTCTCACATATGTCCTGGGTTCTGCAATAGCATCTACACACTGTAATATACCTGAGAAAATCTCCCATTTTTCTTATTAATCAGTGTAGATGAAGTAATACATAGTATGCCTATGAAAAGAATACAATGGATCATAACTCTTAAGATGACTTGACCTAAATGATACAGCTCATTTTTGAATTTAATGGTTCACATTAATTCTTTGTCTTGAAAGATTTAACTGCCTTCAATAGAGATAAAATCATCACAGAATGGAGATGAAAATCTTCAGAGCACCTGTTTGAAAACATCAGTGAGACTGCTCTGCTGTTCTAGAAGATTCATTTTACTCAACAATTATTTGCATGACCTAATTTATGGAAAAGTAAGTCTTCACTGAAAAACAGATGTTGAAACTGAGCTGAAAGAGACAGTGTCAGGTGAAACTTACCCCCAAGTGCCAGTTTTGGAATGCTAAGACTTCATACACATAGCAAAATGTTGCTATGATCTGCTTACAATTCCAGTGTAAGGGGTTTTTTTTTGGGGGGGGGGGGGGATTTCCTTACAATTCCTTTCAATCCAAACAACTATCATAGAATCATAGACTATCATGGTTGAAAGGGATGTCAGGAGGCCATATAGTCCAACCCCCTGCTCAAAGCAGGACCCATCCCCAACTATAAACCAACATCAAACCAGTGTGAATTAATTAGAGCCTACATTTTGAAGAGTGACTGTTGATATGTTTGCTCAATATGGAGCTTAGTTTATAGAGCGTGGTGAGCACCCACGCCCTGAAAACCCTTTTAAGAGGTCTCAAGTTGGACACCTAACAATGGAGGCACTCCAATTCAAGTCACTTTTGAAAACTTAGGCCAAGATGTTTAAAACGGCCTTAGTTTACATTAGTTTAAATGTTGAATACAGACGTTTTTAGGCATGAGTTTTAACAGCTTGCTGGGGCCAGACTTCCAGAAGAGTTTATCTTCCACTTAGGCACTTTTACAGAATGGGCAGATTTTCCCAAGTACTCACTTTAGAGCTCCTGGGTGCCGATCACCTTTGAAAATCAGGCTCCGTCACTCAGCTGCTTACACAGAGGAGGAACACTTTAGAAATACTGTCCCCTCAGGTAGGTGTCTAAACAGGAGGTGCTGGATGCTGGTGAGTTTTCTTCTTTGTTTGCTCGGTTTTTTCTTAATTGATTTTTAACTTGACGGTGAGCACTAAACATTTTGTGTAAACGAATTATGATAAAAATCCAGATTGCAAGGCCCCACAGCCTCTGGCTGATGCGTTTGCCTTTTTAGGAATATAAATATTAAAAACCCTGCTGAAGTTCCCAAATGAAAATGAAGCAGGGGAAGGAGGGAGGACCAGGAAACAGCCCTTCTAGTCATCTCATCAAGATCAGAGTAGCTAGAATTAGCAAGGGAGTGCCAGAAATACAGTGCTGTTCTCCTGGATTTCAGTCTTCAGACAACATAATGATTTATTGTGTATAGATTAAATACAGAAAAATGCAAAATAAACTTAATATTTGCCCTCAAATGAGCCACGGTGAATATAAATTTACTTCAGTGTTTGTCATCTAGTTATTTATAAGGAAATAGAACATGAATCCCACAGAAAGGACTGGTTTTTTCATTCTAGCAACACTATCACTTTATTGATTGTGTAAAATGAGCTATAAATATTTAAAATATCTGTGGTTCTACAGTTTAAGTCTGAGGCCTTAAATCTCAGTGATTTTAAATCTACAGTATTTTTTTCATAATTAAGGACAACTGCCATTTCTTAATTTTCACCCTAATCAAGGATATCTGTGAAATGATGTTTAAAGTAAGAGTTTGGGGGATTTTTACTCAGTCTTTACTTTCACATACTAAAGCTACTACTAGACTGAGATTTACAAAGCGTACTGAATTCCAACACAAATATCCTGAAAGGAATGTGTTTCTGGCAACTACACAAAGTGGAAGGTTAGCGCACTAGGAAATTTGACACAAGGATTTCTTAAATTAATAGCTGCCATTGCCAATGCAAAAAATGATATTTATTTGGAAATTTTCATCAGAAGTTCATGGCACTCCCTTACAAAAGCTGAAGTTCACAGTAATAAGATTAACCACCTAAATAAGGTCCCAACAGCTGGCCTTCAGTGTAATTATTCCATGCTAACAAATAATCCCAGCAACCCGTCACATCTGGCCACCTGTCTAAATACCCCTAAAAAACAAACAAAAAACTTTGCACAGCAAGTAAAACAAACAAAAAAAGCCCCCTCAAGACAGCCCGCGGATTGTCATGAGTCATGAATTCCTGAGTCAATGCACAGAAAGTATCATCTTTATCATCTTCAACACCAACTGAACGATGAACATGAGAAACCCTTGGTACTCAACAACCAATGGGGGAACACATACACCAACCTTAAGCTTAACCATTCTCCATTCTGAGGTTGCAAAAGACTAACTCAATGAGGTCTGATTTTGGAGCAGATGATTTCTTGCATCTGAGTTTCACTTAGAAAAAAACAACAATCCACATTCCTCCTCCTTGATACCCTCTCTATTTGTGCTCTATCAATCACCTGCTTGAGAAGATATGGAACGAATATTAGGATTCTTAAATAAAACAAGGAGAGCAAACATAATATGGCAAATGGAAACAAACTACCACAGCACAGAAGTACACAAATATATTTAAATATTTCTTTATTGTGAGAGATAGTAATATAAAACTCATTGCTAATCATTCATATACAACACAGATGCAGGAGGACAGATCACTTAATATAATTAAGTGAGCTGTAGTTCACATAGATTTCTTGACTTTTCAATAATTCATAACAATGAAGTTTCAAGAAATCATTCAGCTATATTTGGACATTCCCTTGTAATGTGCCTGATCTTGCATTACTTATTCAGGGAAACTTCCACTGGCTCCAGTGGCTATTCTACCTGGTTTATAAATCTAGAATCAGGCTTAACAGTTGTATCATGTAAATACACTTTCAGTTCCAAAATATTTTTTTTTCAGTCATGAGGTTTAATTTAACACGAAATATTAACATGTTCACCTTGATATTTCCAAAAACAGAACTGACAAATGTTTCATTTACTGCATTCTGGCAAGTAACATGAAAGGACTCTGTGCCTGTGAAATTAAACTAGCTAATTATTAGGAGAACTACTCACTTCCTGGTACCTCCTCCAAATTCTCCCCTCCTGCAACCTGCGCTACTCCCTGCAAGTTTCATGCCGGTTGCCACAGCAAGCAAATTTGGAAAGATCGGGTCCTCTCTGAACACTGACTGAGGTTTTCAAAAGTGACTAGTGTTCCTGTGCCTTAAATTTGGTGTCTCCAACTTGAGACTCCCTTAAGGAGATGGATGCTCAATACACACTGAAAATGAGGGCCCACTCTGATGTCTCAAGTTGGGTAACCAAAAACCCAAAATCACTATCACTTTTGAAAAATTTGACCATAATTATTTTTATGATTTTGCCCGAGCCAAATTTATTGACCATCTCCATCGCTTCTACGCTCTTCAGAGCATAACATCTTAGAATCAACAACTTGATGGAGAAGTAAAAAAGTAAAAAACTGGTGGGTGGAGCAAGATAAGGCAGTAGTAGTAAATCTAGTAAATTCTCACATATTAACCAGCTGTCTCAGTTTACCATTTGACTAGATAGTAGTGCTAACTAAATACAATGTGGTAGCACGACACAGATTACCTGGGTCTCCGTTGCCTTTCATTGACATCAGTACAAAGTGGGGAGGATAAGCACAACCAAGTTAGAACGGTAGCATTGTACACACCCAACTTCACAGCCAACCAAATGACTACACACGGCGCGAGGCAATAGAGAATCAGGCCCAAGAGTCTGTCCTGGATAAAGCAGTCATGGAAAGGACTATTGAAAGTGATTGGGGAGGGCAGTTTTGATTTACCCTTTGTGCTACCACATTCACTACTGCATAGCAAAGAAAAGGGGATATTTTAGCTAAAACCAATATGTTCTGACTTTTCTCTGCCTAGCTCTTTGTAGGAAAATAGCTTAGCAATGAAGGCCAAGCAGAATGCAGTGCAGTTATTTTTTTCCAGTTTCATTACAGTTATGACAATGATGGATATTTCAAGGGACAACTAGTCCAGATATTGGTGCAGGTGAATAGCATGTTTGATCTTTTCAAAGTGGCTTTATGGAGACCATTCTATTAAATTAAGGATGAATTTCTATTCTACTGTTCAATTGCCAGAGATTAAGAAAACCCTGAGACCCAACATTATTTTGTTAGGAATATCTAGTAAGAGCTTGGGGATGAAAATAATAAGCAAGATCATCCTAAACTTTGCAATACCTACTATTACCCACTATGGTATTCTTTAGCGCATACTCATTAGCTCTGCTCATGGGGTTTACCTGAAGTGGATAGGAGGTCTGACAGTAACAGATGCAGCAAGGAACATGCCAAATCACTGTTAATTCAGACAACTTTTTGAAAATGCCAGGTGTGAACTCTTACATTCAAACATCGAGCCCTTGACAGTGTTTGGCTAAATCTTTCATTTCTGTATTTATGATATACACATGCATGAGGTTAAGATATATGAATACTGCATGCATATGAGGTGACAGACAATATTCATTTTGCATTGTGCATTCAGATCAGATATTTCAATTAACTGAGCAGTTTCAAATTTGGAATGAAAATGAGCTAGCCATAAGATAGCTTTAAAAAAAACTGACAATTAATGTACCCCAAGATAAGTTATTTAAAGTTGCGTGCAATTAAAGATGAAGAAAGTACTGTAAAAAATCTGATTTTTGTCCACAATTGAAGTCATAGATATTCACTCTCTGAATCCAGATAAGAGTTCAATTGCTCAGTTAGAGAACTGCCATGCAAGTATCCCTTCTTTAAAATGGACAACTATTATCATCTCTACACCATCTTAACCTAGGAGTGAGAAATACCGCATTTTGCAAGATTTATGTTTCTAAACTTTACTAGTTCACAACTACCAAGAACAACAAAAAAAAAGGAAAATACAGCAAGGCAAGAAACAAACCAAACATAAATATGCCTCTTATCTAATTAATATAACTGTGGTAAGCAGTTACTAATTCTTTGAACCTGGTACTGTCAGACACATTATATAAAATGTTTGCAAGTGCCTCATTCAGTTCCTGTCTATGGTGAAATGTCTGACAGCTGTTTGTATTTATATTATAATTGTCAAGTGTCACCTAAGATCCATAAGGCACAGTTGATTGTAACAACTGACCCTGAAAAGCAAGTGATTGTGGTCTGTTAACCACTGTCCTAACCTTTCATATTATAGTGATCAGTATGCAGGAATGACTGGCAAAGGCACGTAGATGCCCTTGATATTTTTCCATTGTTTACTGAAGCAAAAAAAAAATGAAGATAATAAAGTGGCACCTTTCCTCCTTCCCCATCAAGGTAGATATTGAAACAGCAGATGGGGAAGTCTATATTGAAGTAACATCTATGTCTTTTTGTTCTGATTGCTTATATTAAAATGCATTTGCATACTTTCTTTAATGCTTCCAAACTATTTTTGCTCAGGCTGCGCCTAGCATTCATCTGCTTCATTGTGGTTGGCATGCATTGTGAGAATTCAAATCTGTGCCTTCACATTGCTGTTCCTTAAGAAAACTTTTATGATTGGCAATATGAAAAAAACAGGAAATCATCACTAAGTGAGTATATTTGTAGTAGGATTCCACAGGTATGGTTTTTGGCCCTGCATTCTTTAACATATTTATCAATGACCTGGAAGAAAAAAAGTCATTAGTAACAACATTTTCAATGACACAAAGACTGGGAAGTGATAAAAATTAAGAGATCAGGACATTGATACAGAGCAGTCCAGATCACCTGGTAAGCTTGGTGCAAGCAAGCAGTGTGTGTTTAAATATGGCCATATGTTAAGTAATGAATCTAGAAAAAAAAATACAAAAGACTTATTTATTGGATGAGAGAAACTATCCAGGTAAGCAGTGACTTAAAAAAAAAATTAAAAAAAGGATTTGGTCATGGTGGATAACCTATGAATCCATAATCTATGAAAAATGCAGGGTCTAGTGCCAATTTAATCTGGGATTGTTGAATTGATCTTGGAGAGTTTGGTGTAACTGAGCAGAAGAAAGCATCTTTCAGCCTCCCGCACAAGAAGTGATCCTTTAAATACAGAAGTGACAAAGAGACCTGTGGCACCTTAAAGACTAACTAAGGTATTGAAGCATAAGCTTTTGTGGGCTTTTGTGGGTTGTAGCAGGGCGGCGACTCACCCCTGCGGCGCCTCCTGCTGGTTCATCCAGGAATTAGCTCACTAGCATCTGGAGCGCCCTCTGCAGGCCAATGTCCCGCTTGCTGCTCTGGCCCTGTGTCCCTCCTGGACCCTGGTGCCTTCTTACCAAGGGTGCTGCACCCCTGCAGAACCCCCTCAGGTCTTAGCGTCTCCCCTCCCTGGGGAACCCTCCACCCTCTATCCCCACCTCGCCTCAGTCTAGGCAACTGCCAGTCACTACTTGCCCCCGCTCACTGAGGCAGACTGCAGTATAATTGCCACTCATCACTGGCAAGGGGGGTTGGCCTGCTGCCTCTCTGTATAGCTATGGGCTGCCCCCTGCAACCCCAGTACCCTTTGTTAGGCCTTCCCCTAGGCCCTGCAGCCTGGGGGTTTCTAGGGTGGAGCTTCCCCAGCTCCTCCTGCCTTGCCCCAGCCCTGCACCAATCTAGGTACCCTGCTCAAGCTCCCAGCAGCCAGGCCTGTCTTCCTCTGCAGCCAGAGGAGACTATTCTCTCAGGCCCCTGCCTCTCAGCCCTTTCATAAGGGCTGGTCTGTTTGGGGCGTGGCCACCCAGCTGAGCCTGCTTCCCAGTCAGCCCAGCTCAGCCTGGGAGCTGCCTGCCCTCAGCCATAGCACTTTCCAGAGGTGTTTTAAGTCACTTTTGCTGGAGTGGGGCAGCCGCCCCACTACAGGGCTAATACCCGCTTAGTCTTTAAGTCTTTAAAGTCTTTTAGTCTTTAAGGTGCCACATGACTCTTTGTCACTTCTGAAGATCCAGACTAACATGGCTACCTCTCTGATCCTTTACAAATATTTATCAATGTATTGCTTGTATTATGGAAGCCTCCATAGCAGCTGTCAGTGTCCTCTAGTACTAGACACTGTACAAACCGAAATGGAAGATTCCATTGACTTCAATGGATCTTGTATGAGCCCTGATTCTATCCTAATTTAGTCTAATTTATACAAGTTTGTGTACTGCCCTTACCATCATAACCTGAGCATCAACCAGCCATGCATTAAGGGACATGACTAACATCTGTCATGTTTTTCCGTCTCTCTCTTGTACTCTTCCTAAGGATTGTGTGCAAAGGAAGAGTTCGTTTGGGTGGGGTTTAGGCTTGTTTTGGTGTACAGTTAGTGTACAGGTAGCCTCTGTTTGTCAGAGAGTGGAGATGGATGACAGGAGAGAGATCACTTGATCATTACCTGTTAGGTTCACTCTCTCTGGGGCACCTGACATTGGCCATTGTCAGTAGACAGGGTACTGGGCTGGGTGGACCTTTGGTCTGACCCAGTCTGACCATTCTTGTGTTCTTACTAAACAAGAAAATAAAGCAGCAGAGGAAACTTAGTAAATTAAAAGTAGATGGGAACCCAGATTCAGATTTCCAACATCCCAGATTTCAGGGTGAGTGTTGGTTTGGCCTATTCCAAAGTCAAAGGACCACGTATCAGCTCTTCATCTGGTGTAAACTATCACGGTTCCATTGACATGTTCTGCTGAGTTACACCAGATGATCGCATTGTCCCACGAGTGAAATTCAGATCTAGATATGTTCTTGGAGTTTGAACACCACTTCAGTTCAGTGGTGTTTCAATCCAGGAGTTTTGTTCCTTCCAGTCCAACAAAACTAAGGGACCATAATTATTTCTTCATAATCTCGGAGACTGTGAAGGTGACTAACATTTTGAATGAATATAACAACATCACGATTCAGTCATCTGACAATTTAGGAAGCAAGCCCTGACTAATTTTCAAGTTGGCAAAGCACTGATGAATCAGCAACAGTCATTCCTCAGAATTACTTCTTACGACCATTTAGTGAAATTCCATCTGCTTTTCTGATTATGAATGTATTTCTTATTCCACGCACATGTGTCAAATTGCACTGAAGGTTAAAAAAAATTAAAAATATAATGCTGCTGCCTATGAAGAAATAACCCTTTTAGGGAAGATTAGATCCATAAATTCCCTAGCTCACATTGCCATATGCTTCTTTGCCAACTTGCCAAACTTTGTTCCGCACCTCTGCATCAAACACTAATCCAATCTTAAACAAAAGAGAATAAAAATAAATTGAGAGCAGGAGAGAGAAGAAACTTCGCCCAATTTGGCGTTAAAAATGAATCACTCATGGCTTTAAACAAACACTGAACCATTGAATTTCTCTTAGGATTTAAAACCCTGCAGTTAGCTCACTCTTGTCCCCTAGAGACAGCGGCAAGAAATAAATACTGAGAGTTTTTAAGATTCCGATACAAAACCCATTGCAGTCAACAGGAGTCGGTTCAATTCAACTACATCTCTTTGGCATGACTACAAATTTGAATTGACATAAAGATGACAATGCTGTTTCATGGCAACTTTCAACATTTTGAAAGTCATTATCATTCTGCACTGAAAGAAACCCAAAACCCCTTTTGGTTGTTCCAGCAGAACACAGAATTACATCAAAATGCTTGTTCTCCCCTTGGGAAAAGAGGTTGAAATGGCTGAGAGAAAGGGAGATTAGGACTCTAGCTGGGGATGTGGAAGACCCAGCTTTAAATCTTTACTCCTCTGCATGATTCAGAGCATATATTTCATCCCAGAACACACTGATTCAGGTAGAGAAGGGACTTGAACCTGGCTCCCCCAGACCAATCCCCTAACCACTTGGCTAGAGAGTTGCTCTCTTGTTGAAGCCATTTAAAAAACAAAATTTCATTAAAATAAAAACATTTCAGTTTCAATTCATTTTGTTTCCTGACTCAGCCTAATCTCCTAACAATGAAGTTTCAATTTCTCTGACCTCCTGGTTCGGTCTGAGTCAACTTCAGAGATCTAAGTAACGAATTTGTCCTTTTCTAGCCAGCAAGACCTCTGTAGTAGCTGTCATTCTCTATTACCTCAGGTTTGGGTTTTCCCCGCTCCGTTTTTCATGTTGTAAGTCTGAACTCATGTCCTTTTTCAAAATTAAAATCAACATATATGTGGGAGAGGGTTGTTTGGAGGTTTTTAAATATTTTCCCCATTACTTTATTGCTCATAGACGGAGTTGGGTTATTTACCCTCAGAAAGAAGAGACACTTTATTCTCATATCATTCTTATTCAGAGGCTACATTCACATTCTCAGTTTCAGTATATTTGCATAATCAGTGCTGGACAGACAGCACTTGAGACAGAAGTCTTCTGCCAAGCTATAAATCTGGTAGAACATATACGCCAGCCGTGCAACCCCCAACCATTCACCGGACAGCCATCGGCATGGAAAGAGCAAGGTTAAAGTAGCTCACTGTCCATTCCCATTCGGTTCTTAGCCTCTCCACTGAGATGACCAGCAAAGATGCCAACTGGACTTTCAAAACTCAGTAAAAACCCCAAATTTGGAAATACTACAAGTTTGTGACCACGTCCATGAGAATTGTCACCGGGTATTTTTCAAGCCGCCTACTGCTTGGACTATTTATAATGGATGGTTCCACATCAAATCTTTGGACATGTACACTCCTGAATTTAGAAGCATTTGAAATCTACCTACCACAGAAGTCAGTTTTTACTCGATCCTCCCCTCATTTTGGTTTGAATTATATACTGATTGGTAGTGATATTACCTCGCTAGAGCAATGAGATTTGTTGCTAACAAAGGCTGTGTGTGTGTGTGTGTGTGTGTGTGTGTGTGTGTGTGTGTGTGTGTGTGTGTATTTCCCCAAATACAGACATCCCTGTTGTTCAGTTTGGTATTATAGGTAGTATAATTCAATAGGCATTATTTGCTGAATTAAGTACTAGGATTAGAATTACCATTAGAGGTCAACGATATTTTGGACGTTATCCAAAACATGGCTGATCTGATTTTCAAAAGGTGCTGAGCAACCCCAGGGACATCAATGGGAGCAACTAAATGCTCAATTTTCCCTCCACTTTCTCGCATTTTTGCTATCCTTTCCAACTGTGCCACGCAAGCGGGTCCGGCTCTTAGGCAGAGGGGCTACAAGGCTCCGTGTGCTGCCCCCTTGCACACCTCCACCTAGGAACTGGATCGGCAGGAAAACCTGCTTTCCACCCCCGTTGCTCCATTGACTGGAAGCCACTGTTCCCTCTCAGCTGTGCACGTGTGCGCACACACACAGATCCTAAACCTCGCGCACACGGTGAAACACCACACTCACAGAATTTTGCACAGAAGCAGAAAAATTTGCACAGAACACATTTTTTGCACACACAGCCTGTCAAAAATTAGAGGGAATATTGCTGGGACCCACCCAAGGTAAGCTCATGCCCCAAACACCTGCCCCAAACCCCACCAAACCTGGAGCCCCTTCCTGCACCCCAAACATCTCATCCTGCCCCCCCCCCGAGCCTGCACCCCTAGCACAGAGACCTGCGCCCCCTCCCATACCTCAATCACCTGCCCCAGCCCAGAGCACCCTCCCACACCCAGAACCCCTCATTCCTGGCCCCACCCTGCAGCCCTCATCCCCACACCTCCAACCCTCTGCCCCAACCCTGAACCCCTGCCACACCCCAAAACCCTTCATCTCCGGCTCCGTTGGGTTACAGGCATCAACAATTTTCTTCAACTGGGTCTCCAGAAAAAAAGTTTGAAAACCATTGGACAACAGTACGTACAAGATGGTTAGAACAGAAGGAGCCATTATGCCCCTAAACTCAGAAGCTATTTCTGCATCCCTCAATAGAGGGCCACAGTTCTAAGCCCTCAGACCAAACTGGTTGTGGTCTCACATAGTGTTCCTAAACATGCTGGAAGTGTTCAATTGGCCATTTTATCTGTGCCGGTACGATGCATCGTTTCTGAAAAGGCAGCCCATAAAAGTCCCAGAACAGAAATAGAAACCATAGGCTTAATAAGCTCACTTGTGGAAATATCTAAATGACTGTACTCTTCACATTCTCCACCAATAGGATATTAGAATAATAATTAAACCAGTCACACTGTCTGGTATTATCACCTCTGAGATGCCACAGTGAACCTTCCCAGCTGCTCGTTCAAGCTGCAGCCAGCCACTCTATTATGGATACAACGGTAGGATACTGCAGGCAATAGGCAACTAAAACATTTATTATTTTGGCCCAGGGTATAACGGCACGAATGTTTATTACTGAATTGGGTAAAGCCTTTCCAGGATTAGCTATTAGCTAGATTTGTTGTTCTTAGCCTTTGCTTTCAGTTCATCATCAAAAAGGAGCAGAACATTGGCACAGAATAAGAAAATTCCACAGGATGCTAGGTTTCTCACAGGCAATGTGCATTAGCCGGACAAAGTCATTCATAATAGTTTATTTTATTGCTAAGGGATGATTTGCAATAACTATAAATGGCAGCAGTTTCTAAAAAAGGTATAAAACGTGATTAAATTAATGGTGTGCCCATATGAAAACAGCATGCTCAATGAAATTCATTTTGTGCAACGAAACGTACATAAATAACCGCTCAGCTGCACTTGAAGTGAGCTAAGACCTGTACTCATTTTGCTTTATGCACAAACACAAAATGTGCCTGTATTTAAATTAATTTTGCCTGGGGACTCAGGTTTACAGTAATCTTAGATTAAAATAAATTGTGCAATGAGATGATAACTCAGGCTCAGTAATAGATATGGGGTAAAAACAGTACCCTTTAAAGATAAGGAAATGAGAAAACAATAGATCCCTCTTAAGAGCTTATGATTCTCTTCAAACACCAAATGAGTGTTAAGAGGTTTTCTCTATAAGGATCACCGCTGGATTAAACATTTCACCATTTCATTGCTACTTCAGTCCAGCAAAAACATAAGAAGCCCCTTCCCTGACGATCAGCCTTTTCTTTACACACTTGGATCAACCAGACTCCCCCACCTGAAAGGCTCCGCATTCTCGCTCGACACTTCTAAATACAATGTAACCTGCTTCATAAAACTCAATTTGCATTGAGCTTCATTCTCTGCAAATCAAGTTCAACAAGTGGCACTTTATTGAACCTCATGCTCGGATCTGTCCATGTGGCTGTGTTGCTTCCAATTTAACTCTCCATGTACCCTGTTCACATGGTGTCCCCTTAACAACAATCCTTCCGGAGTGTGGGCCCCCTGACTGTACTGCCACTGACCATGATACATCTTCCATATTTCCAAATATTTTAAAGTGAAAACATAATTGATGCCAGGAGCGGGCACTCAGGGGACAAGGAGCAGGGGGAGTTTGATGGGTTGGGGGTTCTGAGGCGGAGCAGTTGGGGGGCAGGAAGTGGGAGGGAGCGGATGGGGGGAAGGGCCAGGCAAGCCCCTGCCCCACAACTCTCCCCCCCCCCCCCCGGTGGAGTGTCGTCTTTTTTTAATGTTGAAATATGGTAACCCTAACCAGAAAGAAATGTAGCAAATTCTGTAACTGACCCTCAGACATTGTGTAGTTTCTCTGCTTTCTATTCTTGGTTTCTCTGCTGGGTGTTAAAGTTGTTTGTTTCTCTTAATTTGGTTTTAGGATCTATGTTTAGTGCGTATTCCCTTTACTGTTTCTGTCTTAAATCTCTTTCTCCTTTTTAAGGGGTCCACGTTTTTCCAAAACCCTGAAGGAGACACCATTTTTCTTTCTGGTTTACATCACAATCAACACATCCATCTTTTATCTATTTTCTAACCTAGGAGGTGTCCTGCGACACCATTTTCCAGCCAATCAATGCAGCTTTTTGACACTGAGGCCCAAGGCTGAAAACCCTTTTTCCGGTGAGTAGCCCTTACACCCCATTGATTTCAGTAGCACTATTCACAGGCGCAAGGGTTTGCAAGATCAGCCCCAGTGGGGTCACTGAATACTATTTGGAGTATTTCACTCTTTTGCGAAGCTGCCTCTACAGCCCTCCTGTCCTAGGGAACTAGTCCAAACTAGTGTCTCCCAGGGAAGGCCAGAGAACAAGCCTTGGAACTCACCAGAGAACATACATTGATGGAGGATATAAAAGAGAAATCAGAACATTCATGCTAACTATTGTCCAAGCTTATATGATTCAGATTCAGCCTTCCCAAAGGCCAGGGGTATAATGGTCCAATCCCTAATCTACAGTGTCCAGAACCAGTGAAGCTGCACTGCTCAAAGCAGTTCAAGTTACAAAGTGACAACGGTGGATTTGCCCCTTGTATCAGTTTCAGAACCCAAAACTTAAAAAGGAAGGAAGAAAATTAATAGTTAAGGGCATGAGAGCCTTGCACTGCCCCCATATATCATATCTTTGGGGAAGTTCTCACAAAGAACTAAAAGGATGTAGGAGCACAGTCCCACTGATTATCAATTTTTGAATTTTGAAAGTTAACCCAAGACTCTTAGCACAGGGTGGACAAACCTTTTGGCCCCAGGGCCACCTGGGCTTCTGAAATGGTATGGAGGGCTGGGTAGGGATGGCTGTTCCTCCCCAAACAGCCTGGCCCTCGCCCCCTATCCACCACCTCCCGCTTCCCACCCCCTGACTGCCCCCCTCAGAAGCCCCAACCCATCCAACCCCCCTACTTATTGTCCCCTGACCATCCCCTCTAGTGACTCCCCAACCTAATTCCCCCCCAGGACCCCATCCCATATCCAAGACCCCCTGCTCCCTGCCCCCTGATTGCCCTGCCCCCTATCCACACCCATGCCCCCCAACAGACTCCCCCCCGGGACTCCCATGCCCTATCCATCCATTCCCTAGGGCCAGACAAATAGAGCTATTTGCGTAGCTGAAGTTGCGTATCTTAAGTTGACCGCTCCCCTCCCCTCTTCTCCCTCCCCCCTCGACCGCAGTGTAGCCCAGCCAAAGACTAAAGGCATATTCATTTAGGCCCAGACTTGGAAATGGAAGTAAGGGGTAACTTAGCCCAGTCATGGGCCGGAAATAGTTGTAACCGTAGCTTTCCTCCCTTTATTCATACCCTGCCACCCCAACGTTACCGATTCCTGTTCACATGGCTTCTCAGCGCTGTGCTCTGTGCTTTCTGCCTCTCAGTGATCAGATTATTATTCATTGTTATTGACACTACAGCATTGATCTCTTAACTCTCCTAATTGCACTGAACATTTTAGAGATGCTGTTCTGTGGGAAGTAACAAATCGAGCTGTGTGAATAATCAACTTCTTTGGTTTGCTGGCAATGCCAGCAATTGTTCTTGACATAAACAATTTAACAAAACCAATAAAAATTCACAAAATGCTTCAGTGTCACCAAACCTGCGTTTTTCACCGAAAGAATTTTGGCCAAAAATTTCATCCAGCTCTACTAACAATGGAATTGTTTTTCCAGAGAAAATTAGAATGTGGCCACACGCAGTAAGAATTGTCATTTCTCATCAAACCCAGTTGCCACTGACATTCCTATTGGGTCTTTATCTCCTGATTGCTCAGTAGCAAAAAATACTTTCATTCCTATATTATTCATCATGCCCATCAAATCCCTGCAGTTCAATAGTAACAAGTTACCTGGGATTTTATGTTTCTCATAGTTCCAAGCCATCTTTTTTTGCTCACTTGTTAGAAACATGTTTTACTGAGCAAAGCTGAAAGTAGATTTTTGTAATGTTCAAAAAATTAAATTAACATTTCTCTATATTTTTCTCCTCTTATCTAAGCGGAGGACATCTACTCTCTTAAAAACTGGCTAATGATTCATATTCCACATCTCCCGTTTCCCAAACAAGTTAATTATAAATGAATCACCCAGTCTCAAATTAATAGTTCAAAGAACCTTTTACATCTGAAAAATTATTTCAAATACAAAGATAAATTAGGTAGAATTTTCTTATGATCACCATGTAAAGCAAAGAAAAACTTTGCATTAGATAAGCAATAATAAATTATTCAAATTCTCTAATTGGGGAAGAAAGATAAATTTGTAGATATAGCTGAGTGGAGTTTTTATGCTGGGGGAGCATCAAACAATATGGAATTTATTTCAGGTTGATTACAAACTCAAAATTAATGGCATGTTTACCCCAAAAGTCATGAATATGAACAGATAAATAATTTCACACTTAAATAAGATGAAACTCAGTTTGGGGAATTTTACCTCAAGTTTTTGTGGGCTTGTTCAAACTGAAGTCATAACTTACAGATAGGATGAAATGAACCCAAATGAACCCACATATATTGTTACCCTCAATTAGATTTGTTTATTTAGAATCTAAGACTTAAGGGGAAGGGACAGCAGGGCCTGAATCTCACCTGTTTTTTTAAGTGTAACTGTAATTCAGATAACATTGCCTCTTCTTCCAGCACCAGCTAATCATTCTGACATCAGCTTCACCTGTATGTCAAATAGTAGCAGATGTCTGGGGCTTTGTGGGTTGGCTTCCCAACTGAGGAGAAATCAGTGACATGGAGACTGGATGTATTTCAAGTGGTACCTTGTTTCATTTACACATATAAAGGAGTCTTGCAACAGAGATGGTCAAACAGCAGGGAGGGTGATCTCTTCTGACAAGAATTTCAGCCCAACACGAGTGCCCATTCCCAGGGAACAACTGTGACTCAGTAATTGACTCTCAGGAGAGACCAAACCAAGGAGCAAACTCCCCAGCTCTTTTCATAGATGCATCTCTTGAGAATCGGTCTCTGTCAGAAGCGTACATAACGAAAATGTGACCATAGCATCTCCCCGCAGGACTGAGCATTCACTCACACACTAAAGAATCTGGACAACTGTGTAACAGCGACATCTGGTGACAACTGCCATAACATTAACAGACAATTAGACGTAGAGAAAGAATATAGGGGGAAAGCAGGGCTGGCTCTAGGCACCAGCAGAGGAAGCATGCCCTTGGGGCGGCACTTTATAAGGGGCGGCATTCCAGCCAATCTTGGGACGGCATATTCCAGGCTTTCCAGTGGGTTGTTTGTTTTTTGGGGGGCGGTGGCATTCAGCCACCTTATTATTATTATTTTCGGTGCTCTAGCTGCTCAGGGTGGCAAAAAAGCTAGAGCCAGCCCTGGGGGAGAGAAAAGGGAAGGACAAGCCCTAGTTCACAAGGCTAGTTAAACTGTCTTGCAGCTTTGTTAAATGTGGTCTGTGCAAGCATGACCCAATGGTTAAATGACTATCTATCAGGGACTAGAGGAATGCAGTGCTTATCCGTGATTAAGTTCGGGTGTCACTGCTCGTAGCGGTGAAAATAAATATCTGTCACAGATGTGAAAGTTACATGGGTAACATGCCAACACCTAAAGCAAGAAAATAAATATCTTTTATTAAATGTTTATGTCACTGATAGGAGATGGATTAAATAGATAGCCTTCAATGTGGTGATGGGAAAATGTTTATATATGAGGAAGCTTCTGCACAAAACCATCCACGCTTCAGAGACTGTCCACTGAATTGTTTATACATCAGATAATTGTGTCTGTGCAAGTGGTCCCAGGAGTAATTATTTATGTGCTGTCTATTGGAAGACAATTTTTGTATATATTATTGTATACAGGAGCCAGTTTATAAATATATCAGTGACTACGTGACATTCAGCCAGAGACAAGATATAGTACACTGATTGTATGTGTCATCAAATCAGCCACAGACAATGTGTTCCTTGTTATGTATGGGCAAATTTGTTTTCTTGAACATCAACCTAGGTGTCCTTCCCCACTATCATGGACCATAGGCTGGAAGTGGGCTTCTGACCCAGACTTTGAAAGTGTTTCCCATCGTTTGGAGGGGTTCGTGTTTGGGATTTTGGTTCAGGCCCAACCAAATACACCATGTACCAAACAATGTGGAAAAACTGGAAAGAATTCAGAGAAGAAATTTGTAGGAATGAGTTGAGGCCAAAAATCCATGATTTACAATGGGAGGCTTCAGGAGACTCTTCATTTGGCTCATTGTAGAGGGAGTTAAGTCATAAATGCCTATACACAGGAAAATATTCCTGATACTAGAAGTCTCCTTCATCTAGTAGATAAAGGCATAACTAGGTGCTGGGGCTGGAAGATGAAGCTAGTAGGCAGTGTTATAACAAATGATGAGTACACTGAATGCAAATCAAATTGTTAGGCTAGAGCTGAAGGGTCATAATGAATTCTGACCAAAACACAATGAAGTGGCTTATCAGCACTCTAACTAAACTCATTTTCCCATGTTGTTGGCTGAGAAAGAAGGCAGGGAACTCACAAGTGTTAATAATTTGTTTGGGAGATAACCTATAGTTCCCACAATGTGCAAACAACAATAACCAGGAAAAAGAATTTTTGAAGCTTCAATTAATAGTGATAACATCAGAGAGCTTTGAAGATTAGGCTCTGCAATACCTACAACAAAGGTTTACAGGAACAGAAGCTTAAATGCACAAATACACAGCCCGGCCAGTCAAAGGACATTCTCTCTGGGAATCCAAGTGGAAATGTCTGCCTCTCAGCACCTGGCCAAGCGATGACCTTGCCATGTTTCCAGGAAATGACACTGGAAACAAGCACATTTTAGACACAGCAAGTCAACAGCCTAATGGTACATGACAACTTCCTAAATCATTTCTGTAATAGCCTTGGAAGCGTGGCTGCTATTAGGGCTTGGTGAGGATTGGGATCTAATGTGACTATACAAATTACAGTATTCAACAGAGGTGAGTCAAGGTTTGGCATAGATCTTGCGGTCAACGAACAGCCCTACACTCTCGCAGCTCTCCTGTTTGTCATCAACTTCATTTGAGAACAAGTTTAACAGGTTACAACAGACATTGCATGGCTCAACAGTACACCAGAAGATTTAGATTTTGCTACCATAGCTTTTCTAAAGGACAGCTCAACCAGACCAAGAGACTATGTAGCATCACAAGAGATATGGGGGTAAGCACCAGTTATGACAAAACATTTTAAAGACCAAACTATGAAACTTCAACTGAAGTGTTATTTCCATCTTCACATATGGCTGTGAAAGCTGGAAATCCACTCGAGGTACAGACATCTACATGCCTTGGAAAGCAAGTGCCATAGAAAAATACTAGGTATTAAGGGAAAGAATATATAACAAATGCCCATATTCATTAGAGAGATGAACAAGCCCTTCTCTCTAAAAAGCTATCTAGAACAGAAGATGGAAATATTTAAGACTTGTGTTAAGAAGTCAGAGCATCTGCCATGGCAGGCATACCGTTTGACTCCTAGAGGAACAAACCAATATAATCAGTCTGCTGACCACTGCTCAGAGACAGGAGGGGAATTGGGGGAAACCTATGGGACCTAGCAAAAGACATGCAAACAGCTTTGCAAAGCTTTGTTCATGCCCAAAGCGATATCTGATGGGACAGGAAGGACTCAGTGCAAACTACACTAAGTAACTTCACAAGGGGAGATTTTCAAAGGCATAAATGAAAATTGGGTGCCGAAATCCAGGTAACTTTCAAAAGAGAGTCTGCCACCAATAATCCACCCCTGTTAAATATCACTGCATTCGAGCGTGCAGACCATACCAAATAGTATCAAAAATCAAAGGCATGAGATCATATCTGACAATGGTAGGAATCCATCAGTCCAGTTCACAGATATGGCCATCACCTTTGCAAATGATAAGACTGATTCAATCAACAATTATCTTACCTGTGGGCAGGCTGTTCTGGAGTTCCTTGATAGAGAGGATGCTTTCAGAAAAGCTAGATTCAATTCTGTCATTGCTAGCGTCGAGCATGAGAGTCACATCAATATGTTCTTTGATTAATTTAGCCTCCTTTTTGGGTGTCTGCAAAATGCTGGCAGACAGATCATGATTTCCTTGGAGTTCGTCATTACTTCAAATTGTGGATAGTGACTAAGCTCAAACAATCCCTGTCTGCAGCATCCAGACACAATTGTAAAGCAAAAAATAAAACTTTTCCTGCACACACTGGTACTTACTGAAATATTGAGACACCTGACAATAGGTTTTACTCCAACCATTACTGAAGGTAGGCAGATCGCTTTGTATAGCAATAAACTTCATTTCCTTATTAATGACAATGCTAGGAGTTCAGCATTTCAAGGAAGTTTACCGAAAAAAAGATGAATTGTAGTGAAAGGTGAATGGTGCTGCTAAAAACTGCTAAATGGGAAACATTTATATGCCATTAGTACACATGACAGAAATTAGCACTGTTTCAAGAGTTTAGCAGCAGACAGATTTATTATCATGCTCAGTATATAAAGCAGCAACTTCTGAAGATTTATTTTTTGGAAAAAAAATAAGGAAAAATGTTTTCTTGTTGGAAAATAATTCTTAAATTATGCCTATGTTAATTTTTACCTCTTAAGTGTTTTAAAAGAAGACACACAACGAATAGGAGGCAAATATTTGGAAAGTGGTAATGATGAAAGTGACCTGCCAGGAGGAATGGTAGTGAACAGCTAATGGGATAAGATCACATAGTGGCCAAAGAGACACAATAAGCCCCAAACCTCCATGTCTGCCTGCCTCTTTCATGGATTCTGAGGCCACTTAGTGTGACCTCAGAGGTCATAGAATCTCCCGAAAATAATTCCTAGAACACATCTTTTCAAAAAAATCCAGTCTGGATTTTAATATTGTCAGTGATGGAGAATCTGCCACAATCCTTGATAAATTATTCCAATAGTTGGTTACTCCAACCCTCATCAATTTACACCATATATCCAACCTAAATTTGTCTACCTTCAGCTTATAGCCATTGTATCCTATTATACCTTTCTCTTCTAGACTGAAGGGCCCATTATTAAATACTTGTTTCCCATCTAGGTACCTATAGACTAATCATGTCACCCCTTAACCATCTCTTTGTTAAGCTATATAGATTTTGCTCCTTGAGCCTATTGCGGAGGTAGCTTGCAACCCTGAAGGTGGTGGGAGAGCAACCAGTCACTGCTTCTAGGGGAGTGCAGGGACTGGGGTTATGTCTGTCCTTTGTATGGGGATGAAAGTGGTGAAAGGCTCCTTTTATGCTATCTCCCCTATACACCTACAGGCGGGGCACAATCAGTCTGTAACTAGACTAGTCTAGTCACTGAAGTCAGTGGGAGTTTTTCCATTGACTTCGGTGGGGCCAGGATTTCATCCTACAGGTTCATTCCGGAAAGAATTGGACCGAAGCTCAAATGCTATCCATAACATCACCACGAAGGGACACACTTTGCTTTTGCAGACCCCATATGTGGCAGCGCATCACCAAACAATACCAAGAAACGGAGGTTGTGGGGCTCAGTCTAGCAGACACTCAAAGACAATGCAAAGGGGAGCAGCAGCTGCGGTTCCTTTTGGCTGTCAGTCTAATGCCTTGATAACTCTACCATCAAATCAAGCCAGAGACTGTCACCATTTGTCACCTGTCCATGCAGAGTCTATAATTTAGCATGCTCCAATTCACCTTGAATGAAAAGAGATGAAGCAAAGTCATTTACAATGTGCTAGCAGCTGCTTGCCAGGCAATTAGAATGCTTCCAAAAAAAAATGGACAGAACTCATTTCTGTTCTTCCGCCACTGTTAAAAATGTAATTTAACTCCATGCCGCACTGCGAGTTTATCTGATTGTATTAAAAGGAAAAGAAACTCAAATTGTTTTCCCTAAACAAGGCCTGGTGTAATTTCTCATGTCTCGCTTCTCTCCTGTTGGTAAATTTAATGTCCTTGGAATTGGCGGGATGGAAGAAGCAGTGATGAAGAACAAGTCCAGCATATCTAGTCTTATCAAGTAAATAATTGCAGATGCCCTTGCGTTGATAAAATAGTCTTTCAGAAATAAACCCAATTGTGAAATAAACTTGGTGTGACATTTAATTGAACTCTGTTTCAAGCAGCAGATGGCAGAACAAATACCCCGAGCCAATGTCATCGGCGAGGGTGGTTTTCTTCACATGGACTCCCCAAACGTACCTAGAAGGGAGAGCAAACTGCTTCCATGGAGCTTCGTTTGGGGAGTCAGAAACATACACCTGGGTTGGGGAAGAACTCATGTGCTTACACACTGATCTGTTTGGAGCTAAAGTCGTCAGTGGGAACTGGGCACAACACAAGAGCAGTGTGTTGTAACCTTGGTGACTTGAGAAAGGAGCAGGCTCCTTCCTTGGCTCACCACCTTCACAGCGAAGAGAGACCTCCGAATTGTAACCTGGTGAAAGGAGAAGGTCCATGTTTTCTGCCATGACTGATCAATAGCTGCAGGTGGGCTCCATTTGGCCTTGCTAGACATCGAGCAGCAAATCAGTTCCTTTTCTGTCGCCAGCCCTTCCCCTTACAGTGCATCTGCTGCGAGCAAAGACAAAGCTAAGGGCATGTCTTCACTACCACTTTAATTCGACCTTAACGACGTTAGGTCGAATTAAACGTGTACCTGTCTTCACATACATGCCCTTAAAGTCGATTTAAAGGGCCCTCAAAATCGAATTTGTAACTCCTGCCTGACGAGAGAAGTAAGGCTAAAATCGACTTCTCTATGTCTACTGTGAGTAAGTGAAGAGGCATCTGAAGTTAAGCCTCCGACCTCCGAGCAGCCCCGCCCACCTGAACAGCCCCCCCGCCTGAGCCCTCCCCGCCCGCCTGAGGGGGGGGGGAGCCGCGCGGGGCTGCTTGAGCAAGCGGTTCAGCTGCTTGGTCAATTTCAGGTGAAATTGACTAGGCAGCTGACCCGCTCGCTCAAGCAGCCCCGCGCCGGCTCCCCCCCCTCTCGGGCGGGCAGGGGGGGGTCCGGCGGAGGGGCTGTTCAGGTGGGGGGGAGGGGCGTGGGGCTGCTCGGGCGGGGGGTCCGGCGCGGGGCTGCTTGAGCAAGCGGGTCAGCTGCTTGGTCAATTTCCGGTGAATTCCGGTGGGGGGGCTGTTCAGGCGGGCGGGGGGGTCCGTGGGGCTGCTTGGGGGGGGGGTCTGGCACGCATTGCACTGTGGGCTACCTACCCACAGTGCAATGCGGGCTATGTCGACCCCTGCAAAAGTTCTAGGACAGACAGTGTCGACCACTGTCGACCTGCTGTCCTGGTGGGGACACACTGATTCAATTTTCTAAAATCGAATTTAGAAAATCGAATTAAGGGAAATCGACCTAGTCCTGTAGTGAAGACATACCCTAAGAGAGGGTATGAGGTGAGGGTGGGAGTAGACAAAGTAGCAGCATTGTTCCAGGTCTGCTCTGCCAATATTCCCTCATGGTTCCCTGGCAAACCTTAGCCCCATTTGGTCTTGGACCTCCAGAGTTTGAATCAATGAAGGAGCCTCAATAGCCGTCACATAGTATTGAACCCAGCTCCGGGAATCTTGCCTTAACCCACCTTGCCCCATACCTCTTCCACTTCATGTGCCAGCTCTGTTCGATCTCCTCTACTGCCCACAAAAACCTTATTCTGGGCTGCTACACACCCCATCCCACCCACCCCACTAATCCACCCCTGCTTCTACAGTCCCCTTCCCATTTGTAAACTGAAGTCAATGAAAGCAGAGGTAATACAAAGTACTGATATAAACAGAAGTCAGGCAATTCAAAACTATAGTCCCCACAACAACTGAGATATGAACCCTTTGCAAAACAGTATTTTCCATTACTATGCAGTGATTACAAATATACATATCAACACAAACTTATGTCAACTGAGTTCAGAGGCTATGGGCATCATATTTGTTTTTTAATTTTTTGACTTCTGTATGTACATTTTCAACTGGAGTGTTGCCTTACATTAGCATTTGATTGCCCTTTGGGAAGTAGTGTGAATGGAGGTGGCGCTTTGTTTTTCAAAAAAGGTCAAAGAAAAGGAAATAAATGAATGTTAAGTGTAGGCCTAGTCAGCTTGGAACCTTGCACCTAATAGGCTTTCCTGAAGCTGGGTAAGATTTCCAATAATGAAGAGAGAGCATATTTCACAGTAAGTATGTTCATGGGTGAGATTCCTGGATAAGACTGCAGCACTTCCTCCTTTTGCAGTAGGTTCCCTCTGTTGCCAAGAGCCTGGGAGCCATGGGGGAACCCATAGATCCATCAGCCAAGTTTCTTGTCCCCAGAACACACAAGAGTGTAATTGCTGCTGTCCACTGGGTACGGCTGCAGTCTGGTTCTTTTCCAGGATATTCAATAGATGTTTAAGGAGTGCTGTACTTTTGAATTTAACACCAGTAACAGGAGCAGCCAGCCGAGCTGTAATAGAGAGCATCTCAGACTCTCTCTCCATCCCCTCATTTCCTCCAGTCCACTCTCCTGAGTTCCTAAAAAATAACCATCCCACAACCTTCTTCCAGTCCCTTGACACCTTGTTCTCCAGCTCAGTTCCCAAGTCTCACCTACTGGGGTTTCCTGCTGTTAGGTGTTGATTGTGCAATTGTTAGGCCACCTCTTTGTCTTGCTGGACCTCCTGTTCATATAGGTCAGTTTCAGGCACTTCTTCGATGACTGTATTTATTCCCTCTAGGCAGCAAGATGATACCCACATACCACCCCCTGCACTGTTCCACCTCCTGCAATGTTAACCTTTGTACCCAGTGTAGCAAAGGCACACCTAGGATTCATAAAAAATTAGAAGATTCCTATTTTGTCACAAGTAACTGATTTATGAGTAGGCTGGAGGACCACTTCCTCACATCGTTCTGAAATGTAAGACTTTAGGCAAGCCTCATGCATCGGCTTTTGAAGAGGTTGCCTTTATCACTAGAAGTGAAGTCTTGCACAGTGTAAAACACTGACATTTTGTTAAGAATTAAGAGTATTTCCGCCTGGAATGTGTGATTACTAGTTGTTGTGCTGTGTGAACCTCAGAAAGTTCAGTGTGGTTGAGTCTCCAAGAATCTAATAAATAAATAATTTATGCAGCATGTTTTCAAAGCATTAAAGAAACATTAAGAGCCACAATGCTATTTCCATTGAAGCCCATTTGCAAAGTTCATATAAATCTCTGTGACCCCAATGTGATGGGCAGCTCTCAGGGGAATGACTGAGGGTTTTTCAACACTTTTTGCTGAATAGATCCTTGACATCCTTTAGTCAAAGTCCTTAGAGGCACTTCTGTAACTGAGTTAGGTGTCTTGTTGCTAACCCTGCTAACTTTTATCAGTTTTGTTGCTCTCTTCTGGAGTCTCTCCAATTTTTCCTTAAAGTGTGGTGCCTAGATTTAGACACAATACTCCAACTGAGGTCTCAGCAGTGCTGAGTAGAGCAAGACAATTATGTTGCATGTGTTACAGACAACACCCAATGATATTTGCCTTTCCTGGAACTGTATCACATTGTTGACTCAATCAAATTGTAAAATACCCAGAACCTTTTCAGTAACATTATCGTCTAGACAGATATTCTCCAATTTGTAGTTATGCATTTGATGTTTTTCCTTCCTACTTTTAGTACTTTGCACTTGTTATTGAATCGCTACTTTTTAGATACCAATTCTCCAATTTGTCAAGGTCATTTTGAATTTAATCCTGTCCTCCAGTGTGCTTGCAGCCTCTCCCAGGTTGATGTCATCCACCCCATTATCCAAATTATTAATGAAAATATTGAAAGGTACTTACTTGACTCATGATTGGATATCAGATTGGGAAGAAATATCTGTCAGACCTCACTATATATGTTCTCCCAATTTGACAGAAAATTATTAGTAACTACTCTGAATATGATCTTTCAACTAACTGTGCACACATTTATTACTTTATCCTATCCACTAGGGTAGGCCAGTAAACCTTTCAAAGAAGGAAATTAGATTGATGTTGGCTATTCCTTATTACCGTATTATACTCTAGGTACTTACAAATTAATTGGTTAATAAGTTGTTCTAGTATCTTTCCAAGTATCAAAGTCATGCTGACTGATCTATAATTCCCCAAGTCTTCTTTATTCCCCCTTCCTAAAATAAATACTATGTTTGCCCTTTTCCATTCCTCTGGAACCTCATCTGTCCTCCAGGAGTTCTCAAAGATAGTTGCTAATGGTTGAGAGATTGTTTCAGTTTGGATTTCTATTGTTGACAGTGGTAGGAGGTTTACTGCCCTGCTTAACGGGGTGGATGTTCTGCTCTCAGTTGTCAAGTATCACACCCTAAATGTAAATTTGGGATCTCAAATCAATACAAGTGATAATGGAGGAGTTTCCTCTAAGGTTAGGTGTTGATATGATAACACCTGAACACCCCCACCTGACCACATAGTTCCATAGGTGCTGTACATACACATAAGAGACTGTCTCTGTCCCAATAAGTTTACAGTGTGAATGGTTTGACATGCTGGGAATTCATTTGACTGGCAATATAGCAACACTATGAAAACAAAGAATCCAACTACAACACCTGGACAACTTGATATGAAAACCAAATATAAATATTACAGTGCACTTGTTTTACTTCTACATCTTTAATCAGATGGTTAGTGCTACAGGAAAAGCAGAATGAGTCAGTCTCACTCTGAAACTAATCTAATCAATAATGAAATTTTGCTGCAGTAAATTAGACACTGGTAATTAATGAGTTTTTCTTAATGATGCCGCAAGCCCCTATTTTCTTTAAATAAAAATGGAACAAGAGTTATCCAGCCATAGATCAATAGTTTAAACTTGCAATGTAAGCCTCTGGGGTATGTTTCATGTAACTGGACATTTCTAAATTAAATTAAGTTGCCTGCATACAGAAGAAACCCCAGATACGTTACTATGCATCTCCTAAAGGGAGTGTGTGTGGGGGGGTCTTTTTCCACATCCTACATTACCCTCTCCTCAAAATAGTATATGAAATATTAATTAGTTTGAGATATTTTTCCACATTCAATTATAATTTTAAATGAGCTGACATCAAGTTTAACCTTGTATTGTCCTTGCAATGGAGTACATGATGCCAAACTCCAGGATGCCATGAGCTGACAAGGAGCACAAGTCATGCCCTTCTCAGTAAAATATATTAGAAAAACCACATGAAAAACTGAGTTCACTCGTATTAGAGCTGCCATTCTTGATCCCAAGACTTTAAAAAATTAAGAGATTCTATCTCAACTTCTGGCCTCTATTGGACAAGGACTTTTGAAAGTAACAGTCTCGTGTATTTTTTTGTGAAATTGTTCCAACTAGTTTTTAACAACTATCCGTAGGCCATAACTAGCCATCAACTTTTAACATAGAAATCCTTGTTTTAAGAGTTAAAGGCACACTGTCAAACTGAGCTGTTTTAGATACTTGCTGAAAGTGTGCCTGCTGAAATGGGGGCTTGCCAGCTGTTTCCCACCTTTAAAGGATTTTCTCTTTTTGCTTTTTTCTAGCATGCCATCAGATCCCTTTGCTTCCTTTGCTTTGTCGTTAACCATAACGTTCAACCACAACAACAAAATTTCACGATTTTTTTGTTGAAAGTGAAATTTGTGGGAAAGTGTCTTTTGACAATTTCAGCTTTAAATATAGTTTTCATTTAAAAACCTGCTTCAAGGTTTCATTTTCAAGTATTTGTAAAATTACCCACTCAGGTTCCTGCCACCCACCAATTTTCTCTCATTCCCCAGCTCCAGGAAAATGGTGGGGAAAAGTGAAAAAAAAATAAGCAAGAGAGTCCAAAAAAATCAAAATAGAGTAATTCATAAAAAATAAATAAATTTCTTAATAAAAAAGTGACAGATCTCAAATAAGAACTATTTTGTTCATACATTTTGATGAAAACACAAGCTGACCAGTTCTATTCACTGTCTGGAGCTAAAGTAAGCCCAGAAATTACAGGAGTTAATAATTAGACAGGACAATGCAACAGCTACTGCAAAAAAGTCACTTTAAATTGGGCAGAGAAACACTACAGCTACTAAGAAGGGCCAGGTGCCCACCCTGATGTCCCTGAATGGAAACGTGAGGGGGGAAAATCATATTAAAAATGTCAGCCCTACATCATGAAGACACTAAGGATCCGAGACCGCAAAGTCTGGGGGAGAGGGTTGTAGGCTTTCTTACTGCAGCACAGTACAGCTTGAGACGTATTGTTGTGGGGCGGGAGAGGGCTGGTCTCTGTGTTACCCTGTTTCCCCGAAAATAAGACATCCCCCGAAAATAAGACGTACTTCCAGTTTTGCCTCTCGCTGTAATATAATGTAATGTAATTTTGGGAGCAAAAATTAATATAAGACACTGTCTTATTTTCGGGGAAACACGGTAAGATTTCTAGTGTCGTTGTGTTTTGTAAATTTTCCTTTCACTAAGGCCTGATGCTGAAGCCCTTATTGACCTGGATAGTTCTGTTGATGTCAGTGAGGATACTCATGTGAGTTAGGCCTTCAGGACTGGGCTTCGGGTCCAGGACTGCTGAGATGCTACACAGAGGCTCTCCTTTTGTTTTTCCAGAAGTGTCAGGGCTGGAAGATTGTGCTCAGTGGACAGAGGAGCTTTGCAGACTCCTGAGGTTTGGATCCGCATTTGGATACGCATTTTAGTTTTATTCCCTCACGAGTATGGCGTCTGCATACTTCATAAAATTGCATGAAACATTTTTCAGGTCGCCTCACACTAAGATCATTTAAATTGCTACAGCGAGATTTCTGGGGGCCGGGAAAGGTGAGAATATGAGTGAGATTTTAAATGTCTCATTGAAACATTCTGCAGAGCCCTACAATCAAAAAATATGGAGGTGCTTTAAAAAACAAAACAAAAAAAAAACAAAAAAAAAACAAATGGATCCCAACAGTGAGTCTCACTCCAATCGAGAAGCTTGGCAGGTTTGAACTGAAAACAGGCAATGGCATAATTAGTGTACCCGTTAACCAGGAAACATAATATTTTTTCATCGTTCCTTGCTTTTTGTGCTCAGTCTAATGGCACAAAACTGGGCCCTTTTGATTGTTCACATTACCAGATACAACCGTTTGCTGGGGGGTTTGGGGGAAATTATTTTATCAGGGATAACAGCTACACGGGATAAAGAATGAATTGCAGAGATGCTATCAGAAGAGCATTCTTCATGCTCCCTATTGAATAATAGTGACTGCTTGGAGCAAAGTGGAAAAAGGACATTTCATTTTTTTTATTTTCACATCAGTAAGACTGTGTGATATAGACGTACATATAATTCAGTGCAATGCAGAGGCATCTTCTTGTATTACTATAGCACCTAAGTGCCCTAGCATTAAAATTCTAGTTAGTTTCCTGTATTAAAATGATAGCTATAATTAACCCTTTGTTTCAGATAGTTGACTCAACAGATCTATAGAGGCTAAGAACAAAAAGAAACAATGAGGCTTTGGTTCAGTAAAGCACTGAAGTATGGTATACTCCAAGCATTTGATATCAAATGGGACTAGTCGAATGCTTAAAAAGTTTAGCACATGCTTCAGTGTATTCCTGGACCATGGACTACAAAGTGTTAAGAAAACTTGAATGGTCACAGAATTCCTAACTTGCATTATTGTTCTGCAAGAAATTAATGCTATTTACATTAGCCAATACAATTAATAATGGCTATAGAGTCTCCCGTTTCAAGATATGTACTTCTAACAGTGTCGGTTCAAGAAAGGTATCTTATTGTTATAGTGTTTTCCACTTTCAGAAGCACCTGTCAGTTGCCACTGCCAGAGACTACGTGACCAAATGAACCATTGGTCTGCTGATGCACGGAGATCTGAAGTCAGATAAATGCAAGCCGGGAAAAGCACACATTTTCCGGGAATGATGCCAGCTCAGTATTACTTGTTGGGCACAAACTTCAGGATTTTGCTTTTTGACATAAGGGTTTTTAAAAAAACATGGAATCCGGTGAATAATTATATGAAAATAAATGCGTAATAGTGAGTATTTACACATAATCTACAAGAAGTTCAAATACATTAATTTGTTACATGCACATAACTTCCCAACCCCCCTTCTGTGTGTGTGTATGTGTATGCGTGTGTGTATGTTTTCACAAACAATAGACACCCTTTAAACATGAGATAAGACCCAACAAAATGTTTGCTTGACAGATAAGCATAGCACTGGATTATTGCGCTGCTATGACATTTTCATGGCAGTTCCACCCTAGAAAAGCAACACTGAGTTCATGGCACACACTACTACTACTGATGGATCTTGTTCAGAGATCTATAGCCAGAAGACAAAAATAGCTCAGGAAACAAAATGCATTAATGCTTTCTGGAAGGAAAAGTGTAGTATACTAAATAAGAATCAGACAAAATGAAATGAACGCTGGGAGTCAGTCAAAGCCATTAGCTGGAGTATTGCATCCAGTTTTGGGCCCCTCACTACAGAAAGAATGTGGAGAAATTAGAGAGAGTCCAGCGGAGGGCAACAAAAATGATTAGGAGACTGGGGCACATGACTTGTGAAGAGAGGCTGAGGGAACTGGGCTTATTTAGTCTGCAGAAGAGAAGGATGAGGGGGGATTAGATAGCAGCCTTCAACTACATGAAGAGGAGTTTCAAAGAGGATGGAGCTCGGCTGTTCTCAGAGGTGGCAAATGACAGAACAAGGAGCAATGGTGTCAAGTTGCAGTGCAGGAGGTCTAGGTTGGATATTAGGAATCACTATTTCCCTAGGAGGATGGTGAAGCACTGGAATGGGTTCCCTAGGGAGGTGGTGGAATCTCCTTCCTTAGAGGTTTAAGGTTAGACTTGACAAAGCCCTGGCTGGGATGATTTAGTTGGGTTTGATCCTGCTTTGAGCAGAGGGTTAGACTAAGTGACCTCCTGAGGTCCCTTCCAACCCTGATATTCTATGATTTTATATAAATTGAGGTAAATACACGTTTTTTTGTTCAGGATACTTCTGCCTGGGCAGGGCTGCAAGTTTTGAACATGTCCTGCGAATATTATACTGGAGGATCACATTACTTTACATATAATGCTGCTGGATACATTTCATCATGATATTATTGATTTTCAAACGATACCTCACAAGACATATTTTGTACAAAGATTGTTGCAGTCGTGTGTAGGGTGTGAATATAAGGATGCTTTTGGTTACAAACACAACTACTGGTCCTCCTATATCTACCAGTCTATGGGATCATTACCACAAAAGGTGCCTAAGCCAGCTGATTCCAGGCAGTGGATTGATTCCTTATCATGGGCTGCTGAGCAGAGATAGGCGCTGTGATGTCTCCCAGTTATCTGAACTAGTGATCTTCTAGGTCACTCCAATCCTTGACTCTGGGAGCCAGCTTTACCCTGCTCTGCTGTGAGAACCCTGCTCCTGGGCTGTTCACACACAGCCTCGGACATGTAAGCTGTTCCCAGCTACTTGCAAGTGAATGACACCAGCCAGTATCTCCGATCCCAGATACCACCTTAGGAACCTCCATCTTGCAGTGTCCAGTTATGACCACTGGACACTGCAAGCTTATATGAGTTTGTCAATGTAACAAGCAAATTGATATGTACCAGGCTTGTTCTCTCAAAGGAGTCTCTGACACGCTTCAAACCAAACGCACTGCTTCAGGCAGAATAAACAAACGTATTAACAATTAAAGATTGACTTATCGCTTAAAATCTAAGCACATCAAGTCAGATTTGGTCAAATGAAATAAAAGCAAAATACATTCTAAGCTGATCTTAACACTTTCAGTGCCCTGACAAACTTAGATGCTTCTCACCACAGGCTGACTGGTTGCTCTTCAGCCAGGCTCTCCCCGCTGATCAGCGCTTCAGTCGGTTGGTGTGATGTCTGTAGATGTAGGGGTGTGTGTGTGTGTGTGTGTGTGTGAGTGAGAGAGAACACGCATGGCTAATGTCTCTCCCTTTTATCTTGTCCTTTCTTCCCTCTTGGCTTTGCACCTCCCCCCTTCTTTCAGAGACAGAGCCCCTGGTTTTGCCCCAGTGGACTATTCCCTTCTACCAGGAGAGTTCACAGATTATATCCAATCTACTGCATATTAGATATGACTACATGACACCTGACTCAATTTACAACAATAATAATGGACATCCATCCAATGCCATGGCACCATTTTGGTACAAGTTTAAATTCACACTATGAAATAGTAGCATATGATCTACTCAAATAGATGTCCCCCAGCAACTATATGTTACCTGCCGAAAATCAACCATAATCACAGGATCCCTGAAATAAACCCCTTATTGTAACTCCTATAAATACCTCTAACAGAGGTCACACATTGAGGCGTAAACATATTACACAGAGAATTTTTCTTGCTCAATGCTTGGTTGCACATTCATCTATTGTTTTCAAGCCAATAGCACATGCTCCTGCGACATATCAGACTAACTAGAGCCATGAAACTGTACAGAATTTCAATTTTAGGTTATCTATATATGTTATGCCACAGGTGAATGGAGAGAATGTTTCCAGAAAGACTCCAGTGATATTTTAATGAAGATTGTCCCATTATGCAGAATAATTAGATCACTCTCCTTAGGAAAAGTCATATTTGCATAGAAGTCTGATTAAAACCAGTAAATCTCCTCTAAATGCTAAATCTGACATTTCTAAGTTCAGTACAGTTTTGTGTTTTACATTGGTGATGCCCATAATTAGCTCAACTGCCTTTCAGCCCTCCTGGTTTTCGTTAGGAGACTTTCATTCCAGGAAGTTAATATAATACTGCATAGAGCATGCCTTCTTATGGAAGTGCCTATGGGGGGACAGCCTGGAGGAGGAAACCTACAAGGATCTACTCAGCATTCCCCCTGAAATCATATCTTCCTTTAGCCTTCGTTTGGTTAGGCTAAACAAGACACCGCATATACAGACTACCTGACATAAAGCGTCTGTGACACTGCTCGGTATTTTTTTCTGGCTAGTTTAAAACCAGACTACCATACCCTGGTCACACCCCACAAAACAGCACCTTCTTCTAGTGCCAGTCCTAGGACATTGGGCTAGGGAGTTCCAGCTGGGTACTCAGCAAATGAATCGTTACCACCAACTTTGCGTGCTGAGCACAGGGAAGCCCGGTGTGGCCATCGTACTTGTTCGCATCAATATTTAACCGAATGGATCAAATGCTTCAGTCTAGCAGAGAGCTTGGTTATCCTGGTTGTCAGGGCCAACTCGACTGCTCAGAATATTATAGAACCGTGTCTCTGTGACATCGGAGCTAACTCTACCAGAGACTGAGATTTGAAGGCCCAAGATTAACATTATGACCATCTCCTCTAACCGTCTGCCTGGCATAGGCGATAGGCTTTCACCCAGTTAATTTGCAGGCTGCTATTACATGGGTTGTAGTGAGAGGAACTGTACAGGTATCAAGAATTCTCATTGGTAGATGACTGCATCATCTGTATACAGACTAACAGTGCACCTAATTGGTTCCATGTCCCTGGGCGTGTATCTATAGGTTAGAGCTGTCGGGTAATCAACAAATTCTGTTTTAGGTCAAAATCATTGGTAGCAAGAGAAAACGATTCTGTAGCATGGTGGCTAGGGTACTGTACACTTAGGAGGAGGGAGACTCAAATACCTGCCCCACATCTGACAGACAGGGGATTTGAAGCACAGGTTTCCCACATGAGTGCTCTAACCAATAAGCTAAAAGTTACAAGGGGACCATAGCCGCCACTCCTCTTCCTTTGGCCATTTTGTGAATGGTGCCAACTGGTGTCAAATTCATGAATCGTTTCAAGTAAACTAAAATGACAGTTTTTGACAAACTGTTCATGCAGACCTTTAGAACTGCAATCCAGACCTCTGCCACTTGAGCTGACGTAGTAACTGGGAGCACTTGTATTACGTTGTTATCCTCTATGTGGACCCATTACTGGAGTGGGGGGGCAGACACGCACTTTGCCAGTGGGTTTCAGATATTTGCAGACAGCAGAGGAATGTAGAGACTCAGGACCCCTGGGTTCAATTCCAGGTTCTTTATGGCATTGTGTAGACCCTTCATCAGCCTCCACAGCCCATCTGGAGCTAGTCATCTGTACTGTGTTGCTAAAGAAGCGATGCCTCTGAATCGCTCTAACTCTATGGGTTAGGGAGGTCTTTACACTGTACAGGTTTCCCTTCAGTGGGTCCGAGGAAAGGGAGACAATACAGAGAAGCAACCTACCTCTCAGTCCCTGCACAGGGAAATGCATGTGAATGAACTCTTCTGTACAAGCATCACAGGGAGGAAACAGTCTGGCTCATGTTATTTATGGTCTACTTATTGTATGGAATCTCTGTCTGGACTCGTCCAGGTATTTCTGTTAGTTTAAAAGCCAGACAACTACATCCCAGACACAGCTTCCAAGGAGGATCCACTAAGATAGTCTGATGAGCCAATAGTTCATTTCAGTTGAGCAATGTTACATTAGGCTCACCTAAGTTTAGTGTTCTGTGCAAATTCTCTCACCTCGGGTACTTCGGTGCAACTTTGATAGCAGCAGGAAGGGTGAAGGATAGAAACCAAGGGCTTTGATAGAGCCTTTAACCTGCAATATTTAAATTCAATCATAGGACTGGAAGGAACCTGGAGAGGTCATCTAGTCCAGTCCCCTGCACTCATGGCGGGACTCTAAGAAATAAATATTCTACTTTTCTAACCTTGTGTATTTTGGCTGGCCAGCAATGATCCCCCTCTTTTACTCACAGATTAATGGAAACCACCAAAACAAAGGAAAGGAGTGGCAAATCACCAGTCAGACACAATACAGGGGAAAGGTCAGCACAATGAAAGCATACTATTAAAATTCACAGAATAGGCAAGCCATTACAATTATGATTTTTCTGCCTTTTTAACAAGACTGTAATGAGAACTTAAAATGTCAGTGAAATTTATCTTTGAGGGAGATTTAGCAGGCACAACTGTATCCCAGACTCATTACACTTAACGCCCTTTTGTCAGAAATTGAGTTTTATCATCAATAGAATGCCAAAATGAAGGAACAAACAGAAGAACCACTCCCGCTAAAAGGAATAAGTCAGCTCCTAGTGGCTAGTAGTGGTGGTGAAAACAACACAGTATTTTTAAGCTCCCCTTCAAACAAGTTGAGTTAGAATGATAATTGGTCATATTTCGCACAACCCGTCACTGTTGTAGGAGATATTTAAATAGTATTTTCCACCAACCTTCTAAGCAGTCCAAGCAGCAGAGAAGCCAAGAACTGGCCTGTCTGTAGAGACTGAACTACCCCTGCAGATTTTGTTGAAGCCCTTCCAGGAAAAAAAGGTATGTGGAAATTTCAACTCAGGGTTCTAATGCACACAGTGTAGGATGAAGTTATGAACTATATGTGTGTATCCCTGACCTTTTGTCAAAGCTGGGTATGAATTTCTTGGTTCTAATGAGACATCTGTGAATTATTCGGCTAGGATAAATGTGTGGACATTTAGAGTGTAGTTCTGTCTCCATGCCCATTGAACTCAGATTACAAAGAAAGAGGTCAGCTAGTTGCCAAATGTGATACTTATCCAATAGTAGCCAAAAGGAATATGCCAGGTTATTTCAGAAAAGCCACTGATCAGCATAGGGTATTTACAACTTCTTGTAAATGTCCCATAGCAAGTGGTCAGGGCATTCACTATAGAGGTGGCAAATCCCTTGTCAAATCCCTTCTCTCAGGTGGGGGAGAATTGAACTGGGGTTTGCCCACATCCTAGATGAGTATCCTAACCACTAGGGTAAAAGTTGAGGGAGATCTTCCTGGTCCCAAACTATGTTTAGAGAGGAGACTTAAGTTCTGATGACCACTTAAATAAAAGGACCAAGAAAGTTACTGCTATGAAATACATCCATATTTGAACTGCTATTGCTGAGAAAGTCAAACATTCCCTCACAGACTCCTGCGCCTTCCCCCTTATACTTACCATTTAAAGTAGAGTTGGCAAAAATGTGTTTTCCTATAGATGGGTGGAACTGAGCTATTATGTTGCTTCTGGCCAGCTTGCTGGAGAGATCATAACCCCTGAGTCGGTGTTTTGGGGAGAGTCATGTCTTTGTCTGAAGACAGGGGCTAAATTATTTAAACACCAGTAACTCCAATATTCCTGGTAGTTCACCACTGTTGTTGCCCATGGAAGACCGTGGAGCCTGGAACCACCTAGCCTGGCAGGCTGCTGGAGCCTGTGGGAAGGTTAAAGAGGCAGAGAACTACACCAGGATTAGCTGTATAGAGATTGAAGAGTGGAAAGACCAAGACAAGTTGAGCATGCTGCTAGGGATTTCCTGGTCATGAATGTTTAGGACCTGATTTTCAACACTCAGCTAAGCGCGAAAAAGCACCAAGTATGTGCCGTTGTGCACCGACTTTGTCCTTGATGTTAGAGATGCTGTGCATGGAAATAGGTATTTGAAAATAGTCTTCAAGATGCTCAGCTGGTTATTGATACACACCCATTTCCAAGATGTGTATGTTCTGGAGGTGATGGCATAGCTCAGTTAAATGAACCACACACAACTGGACCTGGAAAAAATGAGTGTCTGACTTTATGATGACTGAACTGAAAAGACATTTATTTCTTGCTCGTCAGGGAGTTTATTTTCTTAACGAGAAACCAATACCCCTCCTCTAATGAAAAGGTGATAGTTACAAAGCTGCAGTGATAATGCTTTGAACCCAATTCTTCAGTGCTCTGCACCTTAAGTAGCTATTGCCATTCTTATTTGGCAGAATCTTACATCCACAACACATTGGAGTAAGCGATTACACAAACGTTCCAGGCAATAGTACATCACACATTTGGGGATTAATCAGATGCAGGGTACATCAATAGAGGAACTAAATTAAAAGTACTGTTATTCCACTATTCACTTTCTTAACACCATCTGGGAATGGCTCTTCTGGCAACTGATGTAGTTATTTACAGTTGGGCTAAGTGGATGTAAAATTTTGCCAGATCACAGTGGTAATACTTTCAGACCTGTTTTTGCCTAGGTGAAGCATACTGCAGCGGACATAAAGTAGAGGGGAAACAGGATGATTAGGTCTGGAAGTCCTGACTCAATTTAAACAGATTCTGTGGCCTACAGAGCATTATGGTATACTCATCCTCGAGAAGATGCCATTCTTAAAAACACATTCATCTAATTCTGGCACCATTTATTGGAAATAATACTGATCCCACTGAAATGGCTTCAAAGACTTCCCAATATGCAAGCAGTATAAACAGCAGGCTGCCTCTTTCAGTCTCAATCCAAGTGCATCCACACCCAAGAAACATGCACACATACATCATACGACAATTCCATTGCTAAGGGGCATCACCAGAATGTTTCAAGAGAGGAGAAGAGCAAAGCAGATCGGAACCCTTAACTGGTTGACATGGAAACAGCAACAGGAAAGCAAGATAGTCTGAAAATATAAAGGAGGTAGATGGAGCTGATCCATGTTTTCTGGGAGGATTCTGTAGCTCTAAATATTTGATTTTTTTAAATCATTGATTAATATTTTATCTGCCAGTTCATTGTTGTTTTCTAAAACACCCCCCAAAAACCCCCACCCAAACACTGAATAATTTGAAAGAACAAGTGAACATAACTGGGCCAGAAAAAACAGACAACACAAAATATGACCAAAAACAAACCAGGAAGAAGAGGAAAGATGATCATGTGTCATGGCTTCACAAATGGATGAAAGTCCTGTATGAAGCCCCAAGGAGCACTATAAAGCACTGTTCACAGCTCTTGTTATCCTACTGCAAGACTTGAAAAAAAAAAAGTTTAAAGTCCCAACTCCTGGAGTCATGCTATTATCTGAAAATAAGATGAGAAATACTTGTGGCACCTTAGAGACTAACCAGTTTATTATCTGAGAATCTCAACTTCAATTTTTAAGAAGTTCCTCACCCCATTTTTTTGCAGAGCTGCCTCATGGTTATTGAAGACTTGGGGTTGGTTATACTTTGAAAGTATGGTTTCTCTGCCTTTGAAAGATGGGTAAGAGCAGGCAATCTTAGGATTTGAGAGAAGGGGCTAAGCAGCAGAAAAGGGGCTCCAGGGAAGATATTGATAGCCTAGTGACCTAAAATTCACAGAATTTCACACTGTCTGGAATATCAGGCACCAAAAAGCAGAGTCTCTTGCAACATTTCCAGTCCTGGTCCCAGTAAGGAAACAGAAGCATCAAACACATACAAAAATTTCAGACTTAGAAATTCAGGGACTAGAGTATGTTCAGTTATTTTTTCAATGAAATTTGCACATTTCTATTTAAAAGAGAGAGAGAAGTGGCTTATTTCAGCCCACTACTGGATTCTGAAGGGTCTCCGGATATTTTTGGTGAGCTGTATAAACACTCACTAGCCCACTCGTGCTTGGGGATTGCAGAATTTGTTTCAACAGCAGAATGACTAAATGGGTCAATGATTAATAAAAATTGTTTGGCATTTGGCCTTTGATCAGAATTTGTTTCAGGTGTGTCTTGGAAAAATACTGGTACAGTAATTCCTCAAGTATTATGCCCGTTAGGAGAGATGACTGCGAAGCTACAATGTTTGTAAACAAGCTGCTCCTTCAAACATAGCAGGGAAGTTCATGACAAGGAACCAGGTGTACAGAGCAAACCAGTACTCGAGACTGGGACCAGATTTTCAGCCATTTAATATGTTGTCCCAACATTGGGTACAGAACTCCTTTAAAGGTTTTCCCAATGAAAACAGAAGTACGTGTATAATACACACACTACACACACACTGATTAAGTGCAAGGTTGCAATCAGTTCTGACTGAGTCTTGCTGCAGTGACCATCTATAATAGATGAAGTTATCCAAGTCTTAGCATTTAGTAACACGGGCTATTGGAACCATCTTGCTTTTCCTCATGTTTCCCTATCTCCAAGTCAGAGGATAAAACCATGCATAGGATCAGCAGTCTGTGCTACCTTGTCACTGAGTTCTACTCGGAAGACAGACTTCCGACTACCTCAGAGGCTGCAGTTAGTGATTATATTTTCTGTGAACGTGGTAAAAGTTATTGCTTGTAAAGGAAGGGAATATTGAATGGATCTGGTAAAGTTTTCCAAATTTCAAGTCTGCGGATTTTTAAATCCAAAAACAAATATCCAAGTAAAAAAAGTTTCCCATTTCCTGGCCAGTTGTGGACCTAATCAAAACTTTGACAACTGGGAGAGAAAAACTCACACTGCAGCTTCCAGTTTTACTGATTTTTCTAAAGCAGCTGTAGTGTTGAATGGTTTGTGTTGAATACCAGGTGTTAACCAAGTCTACATTTTTAAGTGTGTCCTCTAACTCTGGATGCCGAAGATTATGCAGCACCAGGCCAGATATTGGAGCTGTTGATACACACCACCCCTGGAAGCTAACTCCAAACTGACTCAAGTTTGGTACCCAACTGAACCAAGACACACAGTTATAGTGGACAACTGAAAGCATATAACATATACAATTCAATATCTGCATATACATATGCCTTCCTTCCCTGGGGCTCTCAGAGTCACTGAAACATACTAGTAGGAACTCTAACCCCTGGTAGGGGCATTCAATCCAGACAGATCAAAGGGTAGGGACCAGGCAAAAATCAACCACTGGCCCATCCAGGGTGATAGGACACTAACTAGGCCCTGCCATCTCCATCCATCCTGCCGTTTGTGGGAATGACACCTTGTTTAAAAGGACAGGGTTTTGGCCTAAACAACTGATATTCAGATACACATTCCACAACCTGGAGGCCACATGAGCTGCTTCGAATTCTTATTTTCCCCATGTATTACGCACTTCTAGACAGTCTGTGGTTGCACCCAGCCTGTACTTAAGTGTGTTCAGACTGTGCAGAAGAGATTTTCCCTCCCATTCTACCAGTTTTAAGTCTGTTTTCTTTCATTAAAAAAAAAAGGGGGGGGGAGGGAACACCACCTTAAAAAAATCCAGATGGCTGCTTTGTGGTTCTTCAGTACATCATCTTATATGAATCCATTTCACCAAGACTTGACAAATTTGATACATCTAGAGTGGTATTCATTCCTAGGGCATGTTTTCTGCCTTCCTAAAACCAGCACAAATATTACTAACCTCTTGAGAGGCATAGACACTGGCATTTGTAGAGCTGTGCAATATAGCAAACACCCTGATTTCCATTAGAGTCATAAGTGCGGAGTATGCTCTAGGGCTGCATAAGAGCTGCTTTCTGGTTATACACGGCACCGCAGCAGGGAGGACAAGACATCACACAGTCACCTAGATTCATTATGAATGCTCAATCCATCAAACACGTCGTCTAGAGATTGAGATACAAGCATTAAGGTCACGATTTACAGATTTGACAACGTCCCTGCCATCATATTAATATTGAATCAAATAGACTGCATGGCAAGCAAATATATCATCTCACATTTAGAATGTGTAATATGCTGGGAAACATTTTGCTGGCACTGAGAATCCCAAGATACAATACATCTACTACCCCATATACTCGTTTATGAAGCAAATTGATAACAGCGATTTTTGGAGATCTCTATAAAGAATGAAGATTAAAACTAACTAGCAAAGATTGATTAATTAACAAGATCTCCACAGCAGAAGCTGTTTTGTTCTCACCTTCTGAAATTATATTCATCAATTTACTCTCCCTTTTTCAGAGCCAAGTATTTCAGGAAGGGGGAATAAAACCTTTACATTCAGTGGGGTATGGAGTAAGGAAATTCTATTGTGGCAATGCAGGACAAACCATGCAGCATTGTAGCTGGCAGAAACCTATGCTTGAACGTTATCATGACAAAATTAAAAATATTTACCCTTTTGTCCCAAAACTAATTAGTTTTTAATGTAAATATCAGGAGTCAGTCAGGGTTCTGAGCCTATCGTCCCGGGTGCTGAGAACACTAGTGATCATAACCCCAACCCCACATAGCTTACAATCTAATTTAGGACAAGGCCCAAGCAATTAACAAAAATGAGAGAAAGAAGGTAGCTGGATAAAACATGTTACATACTCTAGTCATATAACCAACTAGGTGGCTCTGAATTTAGGCCTTTCCTTGACTTTAGATAGAGATGATCTACCTCTTACCACTCCTTCAAATAGAAGCAAGGGAAGGGATTTAGTAGCACTTTGGGCAGAAATGGCTCTTGAGGAGGAATTTGGAGAAGCAGAGGAGGAGTAGAAAAAGACGTTTTTGATGGTTAGTAACTTGTGTTTGTGCTGGGAGACTCAGCTCTAGACAAAATTTAAGAGGCTTTAAAAGTAGTCTGCATTTTCAAAAGCAGGTGCCTGAATTTAACACCTAATTGCACTGTTGAGCACTGCACTGCTCTAACAGCTATCCCATAGTGCCGGGAGGAGAGTTCACCATACATCTGAAAGCTCTGTCCCTGGGTCCTGAACAAGACAAATGCTCTGGATTCTTTGCATTTTTTCCACCTTCCTAAAACCACTCTTCCCTCCACACCCCTGCACACCCTAAAGGATGTGGCCATAAACAGTTGCTGGGAGCCTTCCCTCTTCAAAGCGATGTTACAGCTTCCCACAAAAGGAAGAAATGGCATCTTGGAGTTCCTTCTAAGCGACAGCTCAAGCAGCTAGAGAAAGACTGCAAGGCCTTTGAACAGCTTTACTGATCAACAGAGCCACTCCATTTATACCAGCCGAGCACCTAGCTTAGAATTTATTCATGGTTCCATCTCTTCTTGGAATAAAAGCTTTTCCTGTTCAGAGATACCATGCAAACAGACAGAAAACACAGTGCTACTCAATGTAAATGTTCCAGTGAAAGGCATGAACCTGTCCTGGGCCTAGCTACACAAAATGGTTTCCAGAGAGCCCTACCAACCGTATTCCTTTTTAAAAGCCTCAGGGTGAGCATTTAGCATGCTAAGGAACCCTAGGTCCTTTTCTGGGCTCTGTCAATTAACTCTTGCTTCCCCAGCCTTGAGTCTTTGTGCTTTCTCTTTGGGTCACATGCCCTACCATGTGACCCAAAAGCAGGTGCCTGAATTTAACACCTAATTGCACTGTTGAGCACTGCACTGCTCTAATAGCTATCCCTTAGTGCCGGGAGGAGAGTTCAGCTGTGACAGGCAGCATATCCCATCCCAATCATGTCTTCAGCTGTTCTGTCTTTGATTTCTGTGACCTCTACACAGCACACAGTTAAGAACTCTGCTGTCTGCAGAAACAGGCAGCCATTTTGAGAGACAGTCTGTTACGGGGGGCTTTCCCAGAAACGGAGGTGCTTTTCCTTCTGTGTGGTGTGCCTTACTCTAAAAGAAAAGTCATTCTAGGTAAAACATGCATGTTCACTCTTATGTAAAACACATCACTGACACAATGGAAAATGAAGGCTCAGATCCTGCAACCACTTACATTTGCAATGATCTTCACTTCCCTGAGCAGCCGCCTTGAAACCAACTCACATTAATAAAATTAATACATAAGTGTCGGCAGGATCGGGTATAATTTGCAGGCATACGCTCCCAGTTTTCGGTGTGCATCCCTCAACACATTACAATGCTATCAATTTCTCAGTGGTGCCAGCTGTGAAATAACACTTCCTGCGTGTCAGGGGAGTGTACCACCATCGCTTACCTGGCACCTTCTCCTGGGCACTCTGCAAAGTATCTCTTGAGGCCAACACTCCTTCCTGTAGTCACGTCCCATCACACCGCCTCTCTCAGGTCTACAGCTCCTCTCAGGAACCGCAGCGGCCTCATAACTCAGCAGTCCCACTTCCAGGGTATATCAAAGTCTTTCCTTCAGCAGTCCTAGGCAGTCTTCCCATTCACCAAAGGTGCCACTCCTTCAGTGGCTGGTCGGAGACCCCCAGGCCCACCCTCTACTCTGGGCTCCATTCCCAACACCCTCAACCCAGCAGCTCTGGGCTTTACTGTCCCAGCCCTCACTGCTCCTTCCCTGGATGGCTTCTTACCACTCCTGGCTCCCCAACTTTCTCTGGAAGCACCAGTTTAAATTCACAAACCAGCAACAGCCTCCAGTCACCACTCCCTCTTCCCAGGGAGTAACTGCCCTTTCTCAAAAACAGCCCCTGTCTGGTGCCAGCTCCTGCTCAGCTGAACCTGTTTGCAATCCCTCCTTGGCTCGTTCTCCAGATGCAGCCTGTGGAGTTCATAGGCCTATCCCGCCACTTTAACCCCTTCCAATGCTGTGAGGGGAGGGGTGGACACCCTGTTAAAATGCCCATGTCCTTTCCCTGTCCTGAGGATATATTTATTCCTTTGCACAATTCTGGTTCATGATTTCACAGTATGACTTCCTTGTCCCCTCAAACACTTTATACACACAACAAAAGGCAACAAAGGCCTATCTTAAATGATATACGAGGGTGTTTTAATGAAAGTGTTTGCATCAACAAAGCACCATTTATGCTAATCTGCAGCATTAAGGTCTTCAGTATGAGTTGTAGCAATGTGTGTAAGAAGAATAGGCAGTTTAGAAAGAGAGGTTAAAATAAAATCTCAATATGATCAACTGTTTCATTAGAAGGCCTATCATGATTCCCGACCTTAACCTTTTTGCAAAATTTAATGCCCACATAAGACTGGACATAAATATTTTACAGCATTGTGAATCTGAACTTCGATGGGAATTAGTGTTTCCTGGAATTTCAGGAGATGTTTATTTTCTTTCAGAAGCAGCCGCCTACTCAGGAAATGAATCTGCAAATGGAGAAATGTTTCATATCCAGAAGAGAGACGTGGAGCATAGTATATGTGGGGGAAGAAGACACAAAGTGCATACACATAAAACAGCTGTCTAACATAGGCAGAATATACCCCAGTTTCAGCAAAGCACTGAAGCAGATGCTTAATTTTAAGCACATTGATGGATCACATTGAAATCAATGAGACTTAAGCACGAAATTAAAATTAATAGTGGTGGTTAAACATATGCTTAAGTCTTTTGGTGAACAGGGACCACGGAGAATTCTAGAAACCACCATGATCATTTAGTAATTTATGGCCAAACCAAGTTGCGTGTATGAATGGTGGAACAGAATTTTCCCCTCATTTAGTGCCAAAGACAATGTACAAGTTGTTACCACTGGGATTGGGAATATCAATAGAATAAGATATTATGGTATCATTTGCAAGGAACACTTTGATATATAAGGGGCTGTGCTCATTGTATCTAATGGTCAAACAAATGTGTTGTTTTGCTTTTAAGAAGCCAGGTCAAAAGGTAAGCAGAATTGCCCTAGTTCTCTGCCAGGGGGTAGTTTGTAACAACCAGCAGATAACAGGCAACACCAGGACTGTCATATCTGTGTTCTAAAGGCCAGATCCAGAGCAGGTGTAAATTAACATACCTCCATTGATTTTACCAGCCAAGGATCTGGCCCCAAATCGCCCATAAGCAAAGTCTCCCCCGCCCCTCCCCTATGTTAAGGAAATTCAAAGGGAACACATTAGTTTGATACTGCTTCCGGATAATGTGCTTAGACATCTGCACTGCCAAATGAAAGGCATGATTCTTAGGTGTCACCAACTGATTTACATGTGCATATTTTCACTTTCCAAGATATTTTGACTCTTTATTACATCCTGTGGTTGTAAAGTTCATTCTTGCTGATGACAGGAGTACTGTAATTTCCATGTGCAAAATAAACTCTATACCACTCTAGAGAGGTAGGGAGATAATATGGCTTTGGGTATTTTAGTGGTTTCTTTTACTGTCAACAAGGAGAGAAAAGGCAAATGATCTTTGGAAATCTACATTTCTGTGCAACTAATTCAGCATCTCTTTGAGCCTCTGCTTTGGTGGCATAGATTTGATGGTGTTCCACATGGGTACATTTAATCATGTTTATCGCCCCATTGTGTCTATTGGCAATACCTTTTCTAAATCAAATGTTCTAATCAAAATTTGTGACCATTCTGAGATGGGTGGAGGAGCTAAAAGCTTTGCAATTTTTTGCTAGAGTGTATTTTATTGCTGAAAGTGTTAGGTCCAATTGTTTTTTCATTCATTTATTTCTTTATTAGGCAAGATGGGAAACAGAGATATCCCCCAAGCTGTGTGTAACTTTATCCAGTGTTTTGCCTGACGTGAATGTTGCATATTTTCAAAAGGCCCCAATCTCACAGTGAACTCTACTTGGGCAGAACTTTGTGTCTAGATGAGCTGCAATAAATTGATCCCCGATAGACCAATCAGTACCCGCTGATCCGGCAGGTAGTGAAGACCAGCCCTAAAACCTTGATCCCGCAAAGGATTAAGCACCCTTGCTTCACTTTAGTTGAGTTTAATTCGGCTACTCATGCCCATAAAATTAAGCAGATGCATAAGTCTGAGGCCTGTAATTATGAGGCTGATAGCATAGTACTTCGTTAACTATGGTCTTGTTCCTTTATCTGCAATAGTCACATACAGAGGATACTGAAGAGGGCTCTATTCAACCCATCCTCCAACTACCCCTTGCTGTTTGCTCACCCCATTGTATATGTTACCATTAAATACATGGCAATAGCCTAAATGGGAAACTATCTTTTTTTGGTCTGTTTAGCCTACTTTTTTTTTGGTCTTAATTTATGCAAGAGTGTCTTTGATTAGTCATGAGGACTCTTAAATAAAGTAAATCCACTCTTGTAGCCAGTTGTTAATCCTTCACCAGCTATAAAGATGGTATGAGTAAATTTCCAACATTTACTTAATTAGCTGATGTATTTGTAAAATGTGTTCTTTTTTTTGTGGCCCAAATCAGCAAGCAGAACAGATGGCAAAAGTTTATTTGAGTCATTTGTTAATTAAAATCAACAAGACTCTCAATGCTTCTTCACTTCATTAAGAGTTGCAATCACAATGGAATAAAGGTTGTGTTCCTCTGGGTGGTTTCAGAAAGAATCAGATGTCTGGAGAGGAGGCTTCCCAAACTGCGTTTTGGTATGGAGTACGCAAGACCATGCAAGGGTTAAATTAGAAGAGACAATGTTCAGGAAGTGCTAGAGCATGATCAGCCCATAAGATTTGTTCTCCTGATGTGATGCCTCCAATTTTTATTCGCCAAACACGGTCCTTCCTATTCTGCTGGGAATCTTTGTGGGCGGGGCATTTTTGGGCACTCCCGGAACATTCCCGCTCACAATAACTCCTTATTATACCCTTATTAAACCCAGATTAAAAATAAACAAACATTCTGAATTCTTCTCTGCACTCAATATTGCCAAACCCTAACTTTCAAAAATTGTGAGCCAGGCCTTAAAATAATGAGATTTTTTTTTAAATAATACTGCAACGGGGTCACCACTCACCCCTGCGGCGCCTTCCGCTGGTTGTCTGGGGAATCAGCTCCTTCAGTGTCCAGAGCGCCCTCCGCAGGTTGATGCCCCGCTCCTTTGCTGGACCCGTGTCCCTCCCGGACGCCGGTGCCCTCCAACTGTGGGTGCTGCAACCCTGCAGTACCCCCTTTGGTCTGAGGGTCTCCCCTCCCCGGGGGAACCCTCTACCCCCTATCCCCACCTCGCCTCAGAGTGTGCCACTATCAGTCACCACTTGCCCCCGCTTACTGGGGCAGACTGCAGTATCATGGCTTCTCATCACAGGCAAGGAGGGTTGGCCTGCTGTTGCTATCTCCAGCCCTGGGCTGCCCCCAGCAACCCTGGAACTTCTGGGTCGGGCCTTGTAATCAGGCCCGAAGGCCTGGGGCTCTCGGCTAGAGCCTGCCCAGCTCCCTCTGCCCTGCCCCAGCTCTGCCCTAACCCAGGTACCTGGCTTCAGCTCCTGCAGTCAGGCCTGTCTCCCTCTGAATACAGAGGAGACAGCTTCCCTCTAGGCCCCTGCCTCCCAGCCTTTATACAGGCCTGTGTTTGGGGCGTGGCCGCCCAGCTGGGCCTAATGCCCAATCAGGCAAAGCCTGCTGGCTCCCAGCCTTAACCCCCTTCCGGGCTATTTCAAACCCCTTTGGGGGCTTTTCCAAGCCCCTTCTGGTAGGGGGCGGGTGGTCACCCCGCCACAAATACATTTTATATGTTTGGGTTTCTTTTATTTGTCTTCAGTTTTCTGAGTCTTTAGGGCACATTCACTTCCTTTTTTTCAATGAATTATGAGGGCTAGAAACTTACTGTTTTTGTTTAATAATAGTTGAGATTCTCATGCAATTTCATAATGCCAGCACTTAAGGGCTTTAAAAAAAGCACTTAGTACTGGGAGACTCACAATGCAATTACAAGAACTGGCAGCACCAATTTTAAATGTGATTGCTCTAGATACAAAGATTGGGAAAGGCACTTCTTCAAAGATATCAAGTATGGCAAGACATCAAAATATTGACGTAGCTGGGAACTAAAGAACAGAAAATGCATTGACGAAAGAGCCTTATTTTTATATATATTTTCTCCTTTTCACCTGGACTTTGCCTGAATAGACTTCAGCATTGATAAGACTAATCAAGAGACTGGAAGAACAAGCATACAAAAGGCCTGTAATATAGAGTAGAACCTCTCTCTAGTGAGCCCTTGCATGATGAAACTAAATTTGATAGTGAAGTTGAACAAAAGTCTCAGATAATTCCAATGCATTGCAATATGCACATTGCATTTCTGCTTATTGCAATTTTTAAGGTCCTGTTCAAAGCAATCCTCCATTCAGCACCCCCATTAATAGAGAGACATTTAATCGGTTTCCTAATTTGGGACCACACTGATGTAATCTCTCAGAGGTGGGGAGTGGAGGAATGACTTCACAAGAGAACTAAAACTCAGTCACAGTTTCACTAGAACTCTTAAATGTAATAAGCATTAAAAATAATAATATGTTTGCAAATGAGGAGTTAAATATCAGTTAAACTGCTGATCTAGTAATCCTTATATTAAGATGCAAGACATTGCTGTCATTTGCAGTGCTAGCCTGAATTCCTGTGTAACAAAGAGTATAATTGAAAAGTTCTATGAAACAGAGTCATTCTGGCTGGCAAAGTATTTACACTTTAAATGAGCTGGCACAAATAAGAATTTAAATTAGGTATAATAAAGCAGTTACTAAAGGTTAAATACTAGTTAATAAAATATATGTATATATACACATTTTAGCACGCATGGAAGAAAGGACAAACCAGTTGCTTTGCTGTTATCTCAGAATTATACAGGCAATAAAGTTTAATTAGGTTTTAATATATTTAAACTTTATGGATTTAATGGTAATATTCTGCAATAATTTGCCAATCATTAATTCATCTGAAATGCATTGTAATGACATTTATTAAGATCAAATCTTCTGGCAATAATATGGATTTGAGATGATAGATGAAAAATTATTAAAATTTGTCAGCATGAAAATCCAACCACATTTAAGTGCTAACAATAAGCATGAGAGAATCTGAAAAGTTGTTCAAACTAGTCCAGATAAAATAAGAACTGTCCTGAATCTTCACCAGTCTTTCAAATTGAATTATTTAAACTGTAAGATGCTTGTATAATTTTTAAAGCATTTTAAATGCTTCTGTATTTTTTTCTGTTTCATCCCACAGTGGAAGCAGAAGTTTCAAACCTCTGCACACACCTCTGTTCTCAGATAATTTCTGACTCAACCCTAACCACAGAGTACACCAGATTTCTTGAAAGAAGCTGGTCCTTGCTCTTTCGGAATCAGATTTTTGTAGCTTGAGATTCTTTTTTCAGAAAGTGAGAAATGAACTTGGGCTCTGGGGAGTTTGTGCTGGTTAGCTTGGTCACCATCAAAGGGGAAGGTAACCCAAACAACACTGAAGGGGAAATTGGGAATATATGTGCTCATGTGTGAAAGAAAGATAAACAGCAAGATCGCTTCTGAGTAGATACTTGCAGGGAAAATGAGGACTTTAAGAATGATAGCTTGCGACACTGGTGACACCACAATGGGGGCAAATGGGGCAATTTTGGATGGGAAGAATATTCTAATTTAGATTTTTAGATCTCTTCAGCATATCTTGTGAGGAGTCGTGTCCTGATTCACCCAAGAACTTAAGCAGACGCCGAACGTTACTTTTGATTTCACTGGGGCTACTTGTATTTAAAATTAAGTATGTGCTGAATGAGAAGAGTCTAAAAATGCACATCATTGAAATTCAGTGGGACGTGTTCCTTAGTCACAGATTCACAAAGGCAGCTAGGAGTCTAACTTCCACTGATTTCAATATTCGCAGTGTTATTGTAGCTGTGTTAGTCCCAGGACATGAGAGAGATAAGGTAAGCAAGGAAATACAGTTTATTGGACTAACTACTGTTGGTGGAAGGGACAAGCTTTTTAGTTTCACAGAGCTCTTCTTCAGGTCTAGGGAAGGTAACCAAAGTGTCTAAGCCAAATACAATTGGGACCTATTGTTAAGCATAAGGGATTCACACATGCTGTAGGAGACCACTTTAACTGAAGTGGGTAATTAAGGCTTGCTTAGCAGGCAGAAGGGGTGTTACACATTGTTGTAATGAGCCTTAAAACCAGAGTGTCTGTTAAATCCAGTATCTAGCAGGTTTAATTTGCATTTAATTTCTCAGGCTAATCTTTGAAGGTCTTGCGTATGTTTCCTTTTGAGACAAGGACTGAAAAGATCAGACAGAGTCACTGGTTTGTGAAGTGTTCATCCACTGGGGATAGGGTGTTTTTCCCTTTTTTCATTTTTCTGTGTAGGTTCATTTAAGAGCACAGTTCTGGTCTGGTTTCACCCACATCATTGTTGGGGTGTTTGATGAACTGAAAGAGAGCCACCACATGTTGATATAGGCATGCGCGGTATCCATAGAACTCGAAAGGTGTATTGCACAAGGTATTGATTGTCATAGCAATGGAAATATGTCTGTAGGTTTTTCATCTGTTGTTCTGCCAGGGTCTGGGACTGCTTTGAGTTGGAGTGTCCTGGTCTGTGAGGAGTATGATTCTGATGATGATCTTGGAGAGGCTTGGGAAAGATTTCTTTCAGGACATGATCCTCATTAAACATGGATTGTAATTGTTTGATGATACCTGTAGTGAGCCCGAGTGGTCTCCCTCCTGCTGGGAGGGCGAGGGATCCCGAGACCCCACTTGGAGGGTGGAGCCAAAACCGCCCCGCCCCCCTCGCCGGAAGTACAGGGGCGGGACGGGAACTATAAAAAGCCAGCCCTGCAGCCCAGAAGGGGGGGAGCCAGAGAAGGAGAAGGACACACCGCTGGACTGGCTGCGGCCCAGGGAGGACCCCGGACTGAGCAGGGCCTCCAGCCCTGACCCAGAGGACCACTGGCCCGGAGTACCTGCGGCTGTGTACCCAGAGGACCCAGAAGCGGATTGGACAGCTGAAGGACCCACTCCGTGAGTCAGCTTCCTTAGAGACTGTGTTTGCTGCTGGCTGCCTGTGCCACGCCCAGGCCAGAGCCAGCCTGCTACAGACTGTGTACTGATGAGGCTTAGGCCCCAGCCATCTACTGACTGTTTGTCTGCTGGCTGCCTGTGCCAAACCCAGGCCCTAGCCAGCCCCATCTAAAGACTGTTTGCTTTGCTGCTGGCTGCCTGTGCTACGAAGCCCAGGCCAGAGCCAGCCTGCCTAAAGGACTGCTTCTTTGCGGGCTGCCTGCGCCCAGAGGCCCAGGCCAGGGCCCGCCTTCCCCGAAAAACTGCTGGTACTGGCGGCAGTACCCCAGAAGGGGCCAGAGCCGACGCGGGACATCACCCTGCAGAGGGCGCTCCGGACGCTGAGAAGGCTAATTCCCCCAGACGACCAGCAGCAGGCGCCGCTGGGGTAAGTGCCCGCACGCTTACAATACCCCAAATGCGTTCCAGTGTGTGGCGGTAGGTGACAATTAGTAGTGTGAAGTCAGTGGTTTTTCCCCCCTATATTGAATTAGGTTCTCATGGGGTCTTCCATGATGCAATCTACTTCTCTGGTGGAGTGTCCCTGTTTGGTGCAGGCAGTTTTAAGTGTATATATCCCAGACTTCCTTTTTGAAGCAAATTCTGTAGTATCTGGATGCCTGGCTGTAGATAACAGATTTCTTGGCGTGTTTTGATTCATGAGTTTCTTCTAGTCATTTTATTTGGCTTAGACATGTCCATTACTGTTAGCCTATAAGCCTTTATATGATAATACTTAGATGTGGTCAGAGAAACTTTTGATGGAGCCATATTGTCAGAATATGCAATTCTGTCAAAAACCACAACACTTTGCACAATCAAGTTGATTCTGTGGGAATTTCAGTTTGGGTAAAAAACAGAAAAAAGTTCCAGCAATGTCAGAACATCCCATTTCAACATTTTCATTGTGATTTTGTTGTTTGTTTTGAAATTACTTAAAAAAAAATCATACTATAATACAAACCAAACCCAAAAGGCCCTGACTACCACTCTAACTGGTACAGCAGCAACTAATTAGAAAATACACTCAAAACCAGGCAACAACATCAATAAAAGGCATTCAGTTTTGTGGAAAAGAAACATTTTGATTAACATCATTTGGAATTTTCCTTCATGGAGAATTTTGAACTTTTGGAGATTTATTCCTATTTGAGACAAAGCCAAATTTTGAAATCTCAAAATTCTTCATGAAACAGAACTTTTGCCCTTCACCCAGTCTCACAGGGGTTTTGAGAGGATAAATATTTAAAAGATTGTGAGGTGATCAGTGACTACAGTAATGGGGCCATAAGTACCTAGATAGATGCAGGATCAGAGTTGGACAAGATCTCTGAATTATTCCCTTGATTTTCATTTGAAGTCTCCAAAGAAGAACTATGGCATCAAAAAATTGTTTCTGAACTGGACTCTGATACTCTGAGGGTTGTGACAAGGTGGCTCCTCTGCTCCCCTGACTCAAGTCCTTTGGGGGGGGCTGGTGCGGCCCTGGCACCCTGACCAGACTGCCCCAGACCCGGTTTTTCCTGCTGCTCCTTAGCAGCTCGCTCCCTTTCTTTCTCTCTCAGGGTCAGGCCCCTGCAAGCTAGGAAGACTAGGTCCCCCCTGGGAGGGACCCTTAGTTCTCTTCTCCTACTTGTCAGCAGCCTCTCTGCCCCTACTTCTTCCAACTCGCCCTCACACCCCTCTACTTTCGCCAAACTCGCTCCTCTATCTCCTACTGCCTCCAAACTCACTCCTCAAACACACACTGCCTCCAAACTCACTCCTCAAACTCCCACCAGCCTCTCTGGGGAGGAGTCTCTTTTCAAGGGCTCTGACAGCCTCCTTAATTGGCCTCAGCTGGCCCTGCTTCTGGCTGTGGCAGCCCTGCTCAGCTGGACCCGGTTCCCTTGTGGTAAGCCTTCTAATTGCAGGCCTTCCTGGCAGCTGTCTGCCCTGGGTCTGCCACAGGGTCCATGTAAATTATTACTGGCTCCGGATGCATCAGCATTATTCTGTAAACCTTCTTCGTCTGCCGATGCTGAAGAGTTGGAAGAATCTGAATTTGCATTGGAAACCACAGGATACTTAATGAATAGCCCATTCATTCCCCTTTATGCTGTAGGGAGAGTACCTGAAACTGGTGAACAGATGTACAAAATGAAGCATATAACGAAGTGAGTGATGCTGCACAATATTGACAAGTTTCTGGCTCAGCAGATCAGTTAAATCAGGGGTCTCCAAACTTTTCAGCCCGAGGGCCGCATTAACTATCAAATAGCAGTTCGGGGGCCGACAACACACTCGAGGTCCAAATAAAAAAGAATCAAAACATGGATGTTGTTTTTAATTATTTATTTAATATTTTATTCAGTTATTATTTAATAACACATTGATACACTACACATGAACACCTGTTCACTACACATGAACACTACACATGAACACCTGTTCACTACACATGAACACTACACATGAACCCCCCAACTGACCCACCCAGCCAGGTCTCTCCCCCCAAAACCTCCTTTCCTCCAACCCCCCCCAACTGACCCACCCAGCCAGGTCTCTTCCCCCCCCCCCCAACTGACCCGCTCAACCGGGTCTCTTCCCCCCCCCCCAACTGACCCGCTCAACCGGGTCTCTTCCCCCCCCCCCCAACTGACCCGCTCAACCCGGTCTCTTCCCCCCCCCCCCCAACTGACCCGCTCAACCCGGTCTCTTCCCCCCCCCCCAACTGACCCGCTCAACCCGGTCTCTTCCCCCCCCCCCCCCCTGACCCGCTCAACCCGGTCTCTTTCCCCCCCCCCCTCCGACCCGCTCAACCCGGTCTCTTCCCCCCCCCCCCCGACCCGCTCAACCCGGTCTCTTTCCCCCCCCCCCCCGACCCGCTCAACCCGGTCTCTTCCCCCCCCCCCCCCCCTGACCCGCTCAACCCGGTCTCTTTCCCCCCCCCCCCCCGACCCGCTCAACCCGGTCTCTTTCCCCCCCCCCCCCCGACCCGCTCAACCCGGTCTCTTTCCCCCCCCCCCCCTGACCCGCTCAACCCGGTCTCTTTCCCCCCCCCCCCCCCTGACCCGCTCAACCCGGTCTCTTCCCCCCCCCCCCCCCTGACCCGCTCAACCCGGTCTCTTTCCCCCCCCCCCCCGACCCGCTCAACCCGGTCTCTTTCCCCCCCCCCCCGACCCGCTCAACCCGGTCTCTTCCCCCCCCCCCCGACCCGCTCAACCCGGTCTCTTTCCCCCCCCCCCCCCTGACCCGCTCAACCCGGTCTCTTTCCCCCCCCCCCCGACCCGCTCAACCCGGTCTCTTCCCCCCCCCCCCCTGACCCGCTCAACCCGGTCTCTTCCCCCCCCCCCTGACCCGCTCAACCCGGTCTCTTCCCCCCCCCCCCTGACCCGCTCAACCCGGTCTCTTCCCCCCCCCCCCCCCGACCCGCTCAACCCGGTCTCTTCCCCCCCCCCCCAACTGACCCGCTCAACCCGGTCTCTTCCCCCCCCCCCCCTGACCCGCTCAACCCGGTCTCTTCCCCCCCCCCCCCAACTGACCCGCTCAACCCGGTCTCTTCCCCCCCCCCCCTGACCCGCTCAACCCGGTCTCTTCCCCCCCCCCCCCCAACTGACCCGCTCAACCCGGTCTCTTCCCCCCCCCCCCCCTGACCCGCTCAACCCGGTCTCTTCCCCCCCCCCCCCCAACTGACCCGCTCAACCCGGTCTCTTCCCCCCCCCCCCCAACTGACCCGCTCAACCCGGTCTCTTCCCCCCCCCCCCAACTGACCCGCTCAACCCGGTCTCTTTCCCCCCCCCCCCTGACCCGCTCAACCCGGTCTCTTTCCCCCCCCCCCCCTGACCCGCTCAACCCGGTCTCTTCCCCCCCCCCCCCTGACCCGCTCAACCCGGTCTCTTCCCCCCCCCCCCCGACCCGCTCAACCCGGTCTCTTTCCCCCCCCCCCCCCCTGACCCGCTCAACCCGGTCTCTTCCCCCCCCCCCCCTGACCCGCTCAACCCGGTCTCTTCCCCCCCCCCCCCCCCAACTGACCCGCTCAACCCGGTCTCTTCCCCCCCCCCCCCCAACTGACCCGCTCAACCCGGTCTCTTCCCCCCCCCCCCCCAACTGACCCGCTCAACCCGGTCTCTTCCCCCCCCCCCCCTGACCCGCTCAACCCGGTCTCTTCCCCCCCCCCCCCTGACCCGCTCAACCCGGTCTCTTCCCCCCCCCCCCCAACTGACCCGCTCAACCCGGTCTCTTCCCCCCCCCCCCCACTGACCCGCTCAACCCGGTCTCTTCCCCCCCCCCCCCAACTGACCCGCTCAACCCGGTCTCTTCCCCCCCCCCCCCAACTGACCCGCTCAACCCGGTCTCTTCCCCCCCCCCCCCGACCCGCTCAACCCGGTCTCTTTCCCCCCCCCCCCCTGACCCGCTCAACCCGGTCTCTTTCCCCCCCCCCCCCCTGACCCGCTCAACCCGGTCTCTTTCCCCCCCCCCCCCTGACCCGCTCAACCCGGTCTCTTTCCCCCCCCCCCCCTGACCCGCTCAACCCGGTCTCTTCCCCCCCCCCCCCGACCCGCTCAACCCGGTCTCTTTCCCCCCCCCCCCGACCCGCTCAACCCGGTCTCTTTCCCCCCCCCCCCCCCTGACCCGCTCAACCCGGTCTCTTTCCCCCCCCCCCCCCTGACCCGCTCAACCCGGTCTCTTCCCCCCCCCCCCTGACCCGCTCAACCCGGTCTCTTCCCCCCCCCCCCTGACCCGCTCAACCCGGTCTCTTTCCCCCCCCCCCCCCTGACCCGCTCAACCCGGTCTCTTCCCCCCCCCCCTGACCCGCTCAACCCGGTCTCTTCCCCCCCCCCCCAACTGACCCGCTCAACCCGGTCTCTTCCCCCCCCCCCCCAACTGACCCGCTCAACCCGGTCTCTTCCCCCCCCCCCCCCAACTGACCCGCTCAACCCGGTCTCTTCCCCCCCCCCCCCAACTGACCCGCTCAACCCGGTCTCTTCCCCCCCCCCCCCAACTGACCCGCTCAACCCGGTCTCTTCCCCCCCCCCCCCAACTGACCCGCTCAACCCGGTCTCTTCCCCCCCCCCCCAACTGACCCACTCAACCCGGTCTCTTCCCCCCCCCCCCAACTGACCCGCTCAACCCGGTCTCTTCCCCCCCCCCCCAACTGACCCGCTCAACCCGGTCTCTTCCCCCCCCCCCCCCCGACCCGCTCAACCCGGTCTCTTCCCCCCCCCCCCAACTGACCCGCTCAACCCGGTCTCTTCCCCCCCCCCCCAACTGACCCGCTCAACCCGGTCTCTTCCCCCCCCCCCCAACTGACCCGCTCAACCCGGTCTCTTCCCCCCCCCCCAACTGACCCGCTCAACCCGGTCTCTTCCCCCCCCCCCAACTGACCCGCTCAACCCGGTCTCTCCCCACAGACCGTTTCGCCGCCTGGCAGTGGGTGGCTCCTTGTTTCGCCGCCTGTAACTGGGTGGCGGTGCGGCGCGTCCCGGCCCCAGCTCTGAGCCGTCCCTGGCCGGCGGCGGCAGCGGAGCACGCGGCGCGTCCCGGCCCCGCGGCTGGCGGCGGCAGCGGAGCACGCGGCGCGTCCCGGCCCCGTGGCTGGTTCCCGACCCCTGCCGCGGGCCGGATTAGAGGGCCTCGCGGGCCGCAGTTTGGAGACCCCTGAGTTAAATGAATATTATTCAGGGTGATAGTCCATTAACCAAATGTCTATGATTATCACACAATACCCTTACTTCCCATCCTAACCATGGGATTACCTGGTTGGGTTTTTGCAGGGGAAAAAATAGCAGAAATAATTCTATGGCTCCATAATTAAGAATATTTTAACGAGCATCCCAACATGATAGAGATCTTCTGGACTGAATTATACCAAGACTTCAAATTTTCCATGGGCTCTTATTGCTATGTTAGGTACTCTCCTCTACTTTAAATGGTTTCCTCAGCTAATAAACAACTCTCTGCTGAGTTTGTGATCCTATAAGTTAATGATGCAGTGTTCCATTCCCCTGTGGTGAGATGGCTTTCTGAGCAGAAGCTGGTGTTTGACCCTCCCTTCCTTTGATTTGAAGAAAGGAAGTACAGTATTTCTAAAAATTAGAATGTCAAACTCACTGCCAGCTTTTTGGGTGTGGACAAATGCAAATGCTGCTTACAAAATGGACATGCCACTTTCTTTTAGGTGTAGACGCAAAGAACCTACAAAAGCAGGAGTCCAAAAAATCTCCATATATTCTCTCAAAGCAGATGGAGCATTGGGAGTCTGAAGATAGGTCAACTGGTACAGTCTAGTTTAAATGATTCTTCCCAATGTTGGGTGAAAAGCTGCTATCTGCTATAAGCTCCTTATTTGGTGATGTCATGAGCATGAAAAGAGGTTAACAGGCTTCCTGTAGACTTCTTTTGATTAAAACTGTGATATGAATTAATACAGTAATATATTCCTACAAGCTGTCCTGTGTAATGAACAGAGCTGGGTCAAAGTGTGATGGGGGAAAAAAGAGGGTGATGAACTTGATCCTCTGTAGTTTGTGGAATAATTTAATACTCAGTCTCTCCTACTGAAGTTGTTCCACTCTAATTAAATAATTGAATACTTAAATATTAATTGCGCCAGATAAATAGCTAAAATGACTCAATAGCCTAGTGGGTACGGCATTCACCTGAGAAGTCACAATTCAGGTAGAGGGAGCTTCCACATCCCACCTGAGTACCACAGGCTGTTTGTTCTCTGTGGAGTTAGGCAGCCTCTGATCAGGCCCCATATGCAACTTATGTGGCTGAATGCCTGTGTTCCCCCAGTTCATGAACCACTAGCAAAGACAGCTGCCTCCCTGCAGCCTGAAAGCAGATGCTGAATTCTAAGAGTGGGGCGGGGCTTATCACACACCCCTTTCATCAGCAATTACCTCACTCATTAAAGATATTTCCTCACTCATCTTGTGTCTCTCATAACACAGTCATTTTCACCTACTTCTTCCTGCATCAAGGTCATTTTCACCTAGTTATTCCTTACAATGTAATAAGAACACATTTTTTTATAAAGAAAAACAGTCTTTAAATCAAGGCAAAGTCACAAAGAATCCGTCAGACATCTTGGTAGCTGTTCCTATGATTAATAACAACCACTATTAAAAATGAGGAATACTTGTAGCACCTTAGGGCTGGTCCCCACTACCAGGGGGGATTGATGGCAGATACGCAACTTCAGCGACGCGAATCACGTCCTCACGGTGGCAGAAGTCAGCGGCACGCTCCCCCGTCGACTCCAGCTTGCGCCTCCCGGCAAGCTGGAGTTCCGGAGTCGACGGGTGAGCCGCGGGCGATCGATCGCTACCCGCTGATCCGATCCGGCAGGTAGTGAAGACCAGCCCTTAGAGACTAACCAGTTTATTTCATCATAAGCTTTCGTGGGCTATAGCTCACTTCATCGGATGCATAGAATAGAACAGAAATAAGATACATTTGTACACAGAAAGAAAGAAAAATTGTACATTAGCATACCAATTCTAAGAGGGCTGTTAAATGTAGATGAGCCATTATCGGTAGGAGAAAAAAAATACCTTTTGAAATGGATTTCTGTGTCAGGTAAATTAACTCAGGAAATGCAATCAATTAGTGTAATGAGAGAACCATTTGCGAGTCCTATTTAGCCCCTGGTTAATTGTATCCAATTTGAAAATTAATTCCAGTTCCTCAGTTTCTTGTTGGGAGTCTGTTTTGGAAGTTTTTCTGTTTCAGAATTGAAACCATCAAATCTTTAATGGAGTGGCCAGGAAGATTGAAGTGTTCTCCTACTGGTTTTTGAATGTTATGATTCCTGATGTCAGGTTTGTGTATAAATGCATCTTACTTCTGTTCCATTCTATGCATCCGATGAAGTGGGCTATAGTCCACGAAAGCTTATGCTGAAATAAACTAGTTAGTCTCTAAGGTGCTAGTGTGACTATCCAGCTTTTCGGTAGCCATGCTGGAAGGCCTGAACCAAAGCCGGCTTCTGCAGCCAGACTGAAGATGCAGCAGCCATCAGCTGCAGCCCTGGAGTCACATACTCACATTCCATCTAAAATGTATTGAAAAGATTCACACCAGGTTGTGAGAAGGGGACTTGCCCTAATAGTTCTCACTGTCACCAGATAAAGCATTGTCAGGACACTTTCCTATTGTTTGACCTGTGATCTCTGTCTGGTTTGAAAAGGTTTCTGTCTCCTGTATAATTAATTGTGCTAGGTGTAAATCAGTTAAGGTGGTGGGGTAGGATTGGTTAGGTAATTTTGTTAGGATTGGTTAGTAAAATTATACTAAGATAATTGGTTAAGAGAAGCAAGACTCAAATTTTATTATAAAAACTGGGGTCCAAGAAGGAGCTGAGCAGAAGAAGATCAGAAATACCAGAAGCAAGGAGGAGAAGGGCTGAAATAAGACCAAAGGAGATAAGGAACCCCTGAGGAAAAGAACTCACCTCCAAGACCCAGCCTAAGATAAAAGCTGCCAGGACTTTTCTGACCCTGAGGTGCAGCAGCTAAGATCCAGAGACTGCCCTTGCTGGTCATATACAGGGGAAGCCTGCTTGCCTGTCCCAGGATTGGTGAGCATGATACTGTGTGTTTAGCTTGTGTATTCTGTTTGTTTGGGAATTGTCAATAAATAGGGGATAAGAATATTACTGTGTGAGGCTCTTTCAGCGGCTAAAGATCCTGCCAACCCGCAGGAAGATGTGCCCTGAGCCCTAGGAATTGGGGAAGGGTGGCTGTACAAATTAACAGGGTTTCACCTTGAGCCCTAGGAACTGGGTAAAGGTGTATGTCCCTATAGTGTGGAAGGGATAGAGAATTTGTGCGGTAACACTACAAGTATTCCTCGCTTTCTTTATGGATACAGCCTAACACGGCTGCTATTCTTGAACCTGTCACTATTAAAAATGTGCGCCTTATTTGTGGTTTGAATTGCCCACCTTCCACTTCCAACCACTGGATCTTGTTATGATTATGCTACATATGCCATCACATTTTTTCTCCTCTATAGTTACTTATTGACAGTGATAAAATCACTCCTATTATTGTCTTTGATAAATTCATTAGAGTGAGTTGCTTAAGTCTCTCACTGTAAGGCAGGTTTTCTGGACTTCAGATCATTCTTGTGGCTCTTCTCTGAACCCTCTCCAATTTTTCCATATCTTTTTTGATGTGTGGACACCAGCGCTGGACACAGTATCCCAACAGTAATCTCACCAATGCCATACACAGATAGGAAATGGAAGTTGTAGGTTCTAGATTCCATTCACTACCTATCTACAGAGGCCTACAAGTGGCAGTTGTCCAAGATAATCCCTTTTTCCCCCCTCAAAGAATAGAGAGTCTAATTTTCAGGTAAGATCTTCTCTTAACAATATAATTAGAATAATTTTTAACCAAGAAAAAATTGATTTTGTGGAAATGATATTTCCATTTGCCATGGAAATATCATTGACAGAAAATTCCAAACCAGCTCTGTTTGTGAGGCTACTTTACCATGCCATAGAAAGCACAAAAGGCATGGATGCTCCTGAACAAAGAAATGAAACAATGTAGGAGAGAAATAAACTAGTATGGTTCCATGGCAAGTTACAAGAAGCCACTGCCAAAGAATTAGCCTTCCACTACCTTCCCTTCCAAAATAATAATAATTAAGCCAAAATAAAGTCAGTAGGGAAGCCACAAATTATGGCAAAAGCATATTAGTTATGAAATGAAAGGTGTGATCATCAGGAATGTTTTCTCAGGCTTATCACTAGATTCCCATTATAGTATTTTAAACATACACATTTTTTAAATATAACAATTTATCAGTTTGATTATAGTGAGCATCATCTCAACCAGAGAAGAACATGATGAGTTTCCTCCCTTTATCACTGTGATTTATGATCTTCTGATACAGGGGAAGCACCTACTGTCCCTTTTTTTAGAGGAGCTGCTTGGCAAATTGTCCGTGGAAGAGGGTGATACCCCACTGTTAACAATTTCATCTCCTTGGGACAGAAGCTGCACACTCTTAACTGTCTCTGCTGCTTTGGACTGAATCAACTCACTTATAACTGGCTCTTCGGTTGTGGCCTGAATCTGCCTGTTGTTATCTATTTCTTCTGCTTCTGACTGAACATGCTCAGTGATATGGACAACTTCTCTTTCAGGTGGAATCTGTTGGGGTAGGAGTGGTGTATCATGTCTTTGACTATCAAACTGGCCATCACTGGAAACAGTCAAACATCCACCAGCATGACTATTGCTAGAGCTGGGGTCCCTTATAGGCGGCATCGTCCCTTCCTCTTTTTCTCCATCATGTGTGGTCTCTGCAGTATTGGAGAGTGGCCCCAAAGTGTCGTCCATCCTCTCAGCTAGTAAATTAATGATGCATCCGTCTAAAGAAGAGTGATTATTAGCCTCGTCACAGTGTGTGTGTATCTGAAACAACCTCTGTAAATTGTCTCTCCTGACACAGTCTCCATCAGAGGAACCAAGAGTGGAAACCAAGTCATCAACATCCTGTTCTAAACAGGAACAAGTTGATCCTGGGCTTTCATCATCCCAGGATTCCTCATCGTTACTGGCTATTGATTCACCATCATCATTATCTTGGGAATCCTCTTCTTCCTCTGAAGATGTAGTAAATGAAGAATAATACTGGTATCCCTCTTCATGCAGAGGAAAGGGAATATCATAATTGGCTCGCCAGTCATATGCCTTAATGTTGAATGGAGATCTGGCAAAATTGATGAATTCATGTAGGAAGTGATTAGTATAATACAGCAGGTAGGGTTGTAAGATATCAGCAAAGGCCTGACTTTCCAGATCATAATGAGTCATGTTGTGCAGGATGATATTCTGTATATCATTGACCAAAGACACATGCGTGCCACACAGTACTCTTAATTCACGCTTGAGCCATGGAAGTAACCTGTGGAGGCGGGCGGGGTTGCGGTTGAAAAAATCTGCTGAAATATCCCGGTAGAAACCTCCAGCTTGGACATTCCTCACCCACACCCCAGATCGATAAAGAGCTCTCCTGAACTTAATTGTAATCTGCTCCCGTACTTGCCCCAGTGATATTCCCCCAGGGTGAGATGGTCTCCTGATTGAAAACTGTCTCATCAGTTCATCAATTGCTCTCTCCCTCACTCGAGATGGTGGACCTGAAAAGCCATCATGCAGGATCCCATGGTCTGGTGGCGATTCAGACCTTTGAGCAGAGGTTGACCTTACCTCAAACGTGGCAGAGGCTCTGTTCTCCACAGGTAGAATATATTCCTCAAAATCATTGTCAGCCTTGATAGTGTGGAAGAACGAATGGAAATATTGCTTACAGAGTGGGCACTCAGCTTTCCTTTCTGACCATTCCTGTATACAAACAAAACAGAACCCATGGAAGCAGGGATTTAAGTAAGACACATTTCGGATTCTCTCCAAGCAGATAGGGCATCTTGAGTCTGAAGGCCCCTCTGCTGCCACTGGAACATCTTCACTGCTTGTCCCAGCTATGGATGAAAAGCTACCGTCAGATTTAAATGCTTCATTTGAGGATTCCATGATCTACCGAAAGAGAGAAAAAAAGAGGTCAATCAATAGGATGAATTTATCGGAGATTTATTTGACTTGACTTTCTTTGGCCAGAATAATGGGATGAATTGCTTTGTTTTATACTACCACTGCACCTGGCCTCTAAGTATGACATAGTCCAGAGACTATATATCCCCTCACCAGGCCCTGCTGACTTAAAGACATCTAATTTATCAAAACAGTCTTTAACATGTTCTTTCCCTATTCTGGCTTCTCTTCCCTCTCCTTTGTTCTTAATATTAATTGGGTTAAGCATCTGATCACCTTTTTAGTGATGACAGAATCAAAACCGGCATTCAACACCTCAGCCTTCTTGGTGTTGTCCAATATTAACTCTCCTTCCTGCTAACTAGAGGACCTATACTTTCCTTCATCTTTCTCTGGCTTTTAATATAGTTATTATAGAACCTGTTTTTTGTTGCTTTCCATGTCTCTTGCTAGGGGTAACTCATTTTGTACCTTTTCTGATTTAATGCCTACATGTTTATGCTACTCTTTTGTCTTTATCCTTAGCAATTCATCCATATTTCCACTTTTTGTAGAATCCCATATTGGCCTCTATTCTTCTTATCTTTCCCTCACATTGGGATAGTTTGATGTTGTACCTTTAATATTGTCTCTTTCAGAAACTGCTAGCTCTCCTGAACTCCTTTTCCCCTTAGGTTTTTTTACCATGGGACCTCACTGACCAGCTCTCTGAGTTTGTTCAAGTCTGCATTGTCCTTATTCTGCTACCTGAACTCCTTCCTTTCCTTAAAAAAAATGAAATCTACCATTTCATAATCACTTTCATTCATGATCACCTTCATGTCTGCAATTCCTCCTGTTTCTCAGAAGTAAGTCTAAAATAGCTCTCCACTTGGTTACATACCTGTGATTGCAGCAATGACATACCTTAAGAATTAATTCACACAGTACCATTCCAGAGTAATGCCTGAGATCAGCATTCTTAGGAGGCAACACCAATAGTAAACAACTATTTATATTACATAATGCTCACCAGTTAAAGTGAAGGATCAAGCCAACCCATATTATTTGTAAGTTCTCCAAAAACTGATTCTGTACTCAAAGAGTAATTCTGTGGAGGCCACATTATACTTTTCTTACATGAAAAAGAGAGGCTGAATATTGATTAAAGTACAAAATTCAACTCATCCTTAACTACGGAGTCACTACCAACATCTCCTTAATAAGGAGATTTAAATAATTTGAAAGGTTTTGTAAATGTTTTACCTAGAGGTAATTTGTAAATGTTATTTCCTTTCCTTTTCTTTTCTCTCTTTTTCACTCCACTCTATGATTTTTTCCTTCATAAAGTATGTCTCCTTTTTTTCTCTCATGTCATCGTCTCTCTATTGATCTCTTATTATAGGCTTAAGGATCCATGTTTCGTGTGTTGCCCAAGACCAACAATATTCTGATTGGCTGTCTTCGATGATGTCACAAACACACACCAGCTCACAATGATGGTATGGCTAGAGCCTTGTTGGTAAACATTTAAAAATCACAACATAAGGGATTTTTTTGGGAGAGGGGGCAAACTGGCAATTAAGGAGGAAATAGAGAGAGGTTATTATTATTTTTACATTCTATTATTTCATAGTATGTCAGTAGTAGCATGTAATATGACATGTATGTCATGTCAAGTCACATCACAATATGATATGTCCAGTGATGCACTGTTTCTACTGCGGCGTCATGAAATATAAAAATAAAGGTAATATTAAAAATGAGGGGAAGGTTTGAAAGTAAAATTGTTTTTAAACAATATCTCTACATTTTAAATTAATGTATTTGAGCAGGAATTTTCATAAATATTGATCCAATTTCTCACCCACACCCCCTCCAGCTTTGTTAAATGGTATTTTTTGATCAGCTCTAACAGTGACATCCCACCGGACTGATGGAGAGCCCTGGGGAGGAATGCTGTCTCTAACTCTGATACTGTTGCAGCAGTAGAAAGGGACAGATTTTTGGCCCTCCCCTCACACTTCGACCTAGGACGTGGGGTAGGGGCAGGGTTGTAGCAGATCCTGTTGAGTGTAGGTGGCTCAGTTTGGGTGACTCAGCCCAGAATCGCAAGGTTGTGGTGTTGGCTCAAAAACAGCTTACTCCTTTCTCTCTCCGGTCTGTGAGTCTTGAGGAGTGTCTCACAGAGGCAAAGGAAAAACAGAACAAACCACCAAACAAAAAAACCACACCCTGGATCCAGTTCTCAGGGATGACAAAGGATCCTGCTAAGAGCACAATGTTGGTTCAAGGCCCAAGGGAGTCAGGGTACAGAAGGATGGAGCAGGTAGCAAGAACAGCCCTTAGAGGAGTCATCAAGAGGCCTGGCTTTCTTCTCCTCTCTTGCTTAGAAGGAACAAAGGCAGGCCAACTGACTTGTTTCCTTTATTCTGAAAATAGCACCTCAGCTCTCCACCCATATCCCTCTGTTTTCAAAACCACAACCTCAAAGTGACTAGTTCAGCCAACAATTAACCTTCTGGAATTAATTAGTCCTATGAGCAGGGACTGGCCTATGAGAAACTCAAGGGGGTTGTTTGGGGAAATCCAGAGGTCAACGTCCAGAGGTCAAAAGAGTCCATTATGGAAAATGTCATGCGGGCTTGATGGCACAGTTGGCTTTGCACTCTCTGGAGAAGCAAGGGATGAGCAAATTACATTTAGACTGATGACGAGGACTATAATTTTTTAGCAGCACACGTGGGTAAGGAAAAGGCACTTATTCTAAGAACACAAGTTTAAGTTGTCTGTGAAGGCTTCCGCACTGCTGTAGCATACAGGAAATTGGAACAGATTTACATACCTACATTTTCAATGCAGTTAGAATAAATCCTCGTTTAGTCTAACCCGCTACCATACTTTAAAAAAAAATCATTCGGGGGGTGGGGGAAATCTGAGAGGAGGAACAATTAACTCAGCTGCCACCTTGTTGGGAGCACGCCTCCTTCATTCTTGAGAGATAGCATGGCCCAGCAGAGGAGGCAATAAACAGGAGTCAAGTGATCTGTTCCCAGTTCTGCCCCTAGCCAATTCACTTTCCCTCTTTGTGCCTCTGATTCTTTCCCCGCCGCCCTTTGTTTGCCTTGTTTACTTGAATTGAAATCTTTCCAGGACAGACCATTTGTAGAATGCCTAGAATGATGGGGCCCAAATGTGAGTTAGATCCTCTATCTATTACATGCACGTAGTTTGCCTTCACTCCAAAGGGTAACGTGATAGACGAGAGGAAATCCATTTAACACTGCAAAGCACACTTCATTCATCATGCTCAAAACCAGAGAGTTACAATGGGTTTTCCTAGAAGCCCTCGCAGCTAGGCCTATCTCCTGCCCTCACCAAAGGGGAAAAGTTACCCAATAACTTGTTCTGGCATTATGCTTCCCCTGTTCAGATGTAAAAGAGCAATACTGCTTACCCTTTGCCCATATCTGTAGTTAGTTAAACCTTGAGATCTACATGACCATAGGCAAGATGTTCCATCTACCTCAACCGAACTCCCCAGTTACAATAGAAAGCAGAAATCATTAGTAGTCTAATTCTCCATCCTTGGAATACAATTATTCCTAGCAATAGGAACATTTTTGCTAGTTGGGCACTGCTGGTCTGATCACTTCAGGAATCAGAGCCGATAGTTATGAACCCAGCCCCGTGATTCATTTCCAGCTGCTGTTTACTGTGCTTCGTTGGACAATAAACTTGGCAGGGTGCCTTCATACCTTATAGAGTCTGTGGTCATTGGGGGTTCTCTCGGGGTCTGCTGTGCCAGCGATCTGCTTGACTCCCAGCTCAGTGCCCTTTCTTCTACCTACTGATTACTCTAGAAGTGCAGATTGTGGCAAAGCTTTGGCCTTGTCCCTGTGGGTACTGCACTTCCAGGCAGTTTGTACTAGCCTCAGAGGCTCACCATGATTAGTTAGGGGAGGTAGAAAGGGGGGGAGCCCAGGCCTACCCTCTACTCCGGGCTCCAGCCCAGGGACCCTAATAGTATCAGCTAAGATGGCTGACCTTTTAGGCACCAAACACAATACAATTCCCTGGGCTACTTCCCCACAGCAGTCCCCCGCTTCTTCAAACTTCTCTTCACCTTTACCTCAAGTCTCCTTCCGTGCGTATATGTTGTCTACCACTCAGTCTCACCAACAGCACAACCTCCTCTCACAGCTCCTGACACCCACACCCACCTGTCTAATTAGGAGGGTTTTTAACTGGTTCAGCCAGTCCTTGATTGGCTTCAGGTGTCCCAGTCAGGTTAGCTATTTCTACTGCCTTCGAGAATCTTCTTAATTGGCCTGGAGTAGCCTTTGTTTGGCTATCCAGGGAACAGAGACCTACACATCCTGAGGCTGATATACCTGCCTTCCAGCACTCTCCTGTACCCTTCTGGTCTGACTCCGTCACAATATGCATAGGGAAGACCTGATGGGTAGCAAAAAGCCCTTTGATTTTAAAAACAGCTGGAGGGGCATTTGCCTAAAAAGCTGACTTTCAGCTGACAGTGGAAGCTAATGAGGAATGTTAACCACCATCTCATAAATATCTCATAACATTTTTCTCTGCCTCCAGCTTCTGTATCTAGGGATAAATCACTCGTCTGAAAAACACCACTTATTAGTGCACTTCAAACTGGCTTCTCGATTCCACCATTACATTCATCCATCGCTTCTTCTGTTGGCAGCATATTTGAAGTAACACTGTCCTCCTCCCCCTCCCGACAGGAAGCTAGCAAATCTGCTAGGAAACTATTCACTCCTTGTGCAGAGCCCCATGTATTCTGTGACTGAATGGATCAAGTCTCCTGGCATATCCCCTCCCCCCCTCATTTCTGTCACGCCCCTGTGCTCACTCCTGTGGTACACAGACATCACAGGGGGCAGCATCTAGCCAATTAAATAATGGTCACACATGTAGAGCTGAGATGTGACATGGGAATAAGAACCCTTGACATGGGACACCTGACCTGAATATGCAGGACAACATGTCCCTTCCCACCCTCCAGGGCAGGAAAAAGTGGGGAAATGGGTAGAGCCATGGCTAAAGGCATAGGGATATGTAGGGCCAGCATGAGAGAGGTATTGACCCTGAGATGGAGACAGAGATGGTTTCAGCTGCTAGAATATGAGCCACCTAAGCAGGCCTTGTAGGGGCCTAACTCCAGGAGAGGGTTTGTGACTGAGGATCCTGTGGACAGAAGTGCCTGTCTGTGGCTTAGCAGCCAGGCACACCAGGGTAGCTGCTTCGGTGCGTAAGGCCCTTCTCCTCAGCACTTTTCTCAGCTTCCTGGCTTCTGAAAATCCTTTTCTTAGGCACCCAACTCTCCCCATGCATCGTATGGAGAACCTGGGCACCTAGCTCAGGACTGAGGATTCCGAGACCAGCAGGCTGGTTATGTGTTGCAACAGCGAGTGGAGGAACATCAAGTACCTTTGAAGATGTACCCGTATGGGGGCATTTCTCTCAAGCACTATGTCTCCCAGGGCTACTCCCGAGGTAACACAGTTATGCACCATCACATGATCAAGTCCATGCAAAAATGCAGTGTCTACTCCTTAATAAACAAAGATTACAATAGCCAACGAGATTTTCAATGCCTAATCAATTCACTCAATGTATAACCTTTTCATCAAGGCTATTCTTAGTATGCTTTACTTGGCTGTGTTTCCATCTCACAGAGCCCGTTTCCACGCTTCATACTTTTTTGTGTGGTTTCTCCTTTGATTTGATATTTTGTCATAAAACTATCTAAAGGGTGTGTAACCAAGCAAGAGGAGGGAAACGCCTTATAAAAGCATCATTTTAAGTAAGTCCTTCAGTTGCCGTGTTACATGCTTTGCCGGATTAGGGGCATCAGTGGGATAGCTGCTTGACGTTATTAGGAGTTACTCAAGAAAATGTAAACCTGCGGTTACTTTATGCACCGTTTTATGATGATGAAGACTCTCTCTGCTGCACATTGCTTACTACCTACTTTCAGTGCACGGATAGCAGCCAGCTTCCGTACCTGTAGATGGGTATGTAGGTAATTAACCTTGTGATGATGTGATGCCCGGATTTTTTCTATTAGCACAGTTCTGCAGTTGAGAAACAGATTAGCCCAGACAGAAGAGCTTGAAATGCTGCCCCTAGCCAGGGGATAAAACCAAAATCCATTTTTAATGTTTGGAAGCTTTAATTCCATTTTCCATTTCCATTTTCGTTCTGCTCTCCTGTAAAGTACCTGCTTTGAGGCGATATTTTCTAAATGAGAGGAGGGATTTTTTTTTAATACCCACAGAGGCATCGGAGACCCTGCTGTTCGAAAGTACCCAAGTCTCCGCCTGAAGCGCAGCTTTAGTTCGGTTTTAATGTGGCGATTTAAAATGAACTGCTGCAAAAATTCTCCTGAGTAAGATTCGTAAAGCACTTTATCCTCCTCCTTGCTTCCATGTAGAACAGGGAGAAGCAGAACTGGTCCTTTTCCTAGGATGTAATGTAACTAATCACGAATCAGGTGGAGGTAGCCGTAAGAGAGCTATTCAAAGCCAAATAGACAGGAGCAGCATTTGTCATCATGGGATAACCTCTTCTGAGGAGCATGTAAAGCTGAGCTGGACACAATCCGCTTGGCATGGGAAGCAGTATGGCCTAATTCAAAGTCCTGAAGATCTTCAGACTAAAGTAACTTCTTTATGTGACAATGATGGATGGCTTCTGTTACAGCTTATGGCCTCATCACACTTAAAATCATCTGTCTTCCTGTTTTCAGACCATCTTAATTCCTCTGGGCAGCTGCCATCAATTTACATGGATAGGCCCAGAGGAAAAAAAAAACAACACAGCAGATTTGTCCAAATCCTTCCAGATGTACAAACAGCTCCTTCAAAAGGAGCACGCCTCACATTTCAGCTGTATCTCACTTCTTCACCGGGACTGTAATAGTCTTTCCTGATGCCTAGCTGAGAAAGTTGATAATTTTTGAATTTGAATTACCTGTAGGAAGAATGATCCCGGGGTGGAGCCCCCTCCCTCCTTCACTCGTTCTCCCCCACCCTCACTCACTTTAACTGAGTAGGAGCAGGGAGTTGGGGTGTGGGATGGCGTGCGGTCTCTAGGCTGGGGCCAAGGGGAAGGGGTGAGCCTGGGGCAGACGGTTAGGGTGCAGGATGGGGCTCCAGGCTGGTGTAGGGGATTGGGGTGCAGGAGGGGGTGCAGGCTCTGGGAGGGAGTTTGAGTTCAGGAGGGAGATGAGGGCTGGGGAAAGGCGTTGGGGTGTGGGAGGAGGTACGAGCTTCGGCTGGATGGTGCTTACCTCGGGCGGCTCCCAGTCAGTGGTGCAGCGGGGCTAAGGCAGGCTCCCTGCCTGCTCTGGCCCCACACCAGTCCCGAAAGCAGTCGGAACACCGCTCCCACAGCTCCCATTGACGGCTGCGGACTTTAGTCGGTGCTCAGAGCACGGGCAGCGTGTAGGCTGAAACCCCGTGCCCCTCAGGGACCGCAGGGACGTGCCAGACAGTTCCAGGAGCGGCGCAGGGCCAGGGCAGGCAGGGAGCCGGTCTTAATCCTGTTACATCACCGGACTTTTAGCAGCCTCAAATCTCCCGGTTTTGCTTCAGGAAATGGAACCCAATTCCAGGAGACTCCCGGCGAAATCAGATGTAATGGTATCAGGGGAAATATAGGATCATATTTTAATTTCTTTCTGGCATCCAGTGGAAATGCCTAAGATGACCCCCTCCCTCCTAGCTTTTGTAATGCTAACCCATACACTTCAATAGTGAAATTAGATTTGGCTCAGCAGGATCAAAAGAGACTCATTTAAGCAGCAATATAAGCCAGCTATTATCCCCACAATTTTCATAACCATCTGGTTGTTTAACTTCAGAAATATCTGACATCGCTCACACACAGTAATAAACCAGAGAAGTCAGATTTCATTTCCCCCCTTAATAGAGTCTCCCTCAATGCTAAATGCACCCACAGCTCCAAATTAGATTCCCCTCCCAACGCATGGGAGAGGTATGCGGATGAGAATGGCATTCACAAAAGCCACCATGCTGAGCCCCCTACGCTAGCCTTTAGGAAATGCTGAGGAGGGGATGAGGCCAAGCCCCCCCCCCCCCGCCCTAAAGGGCATAGACACCTAACTCAGGGCTGGTAGGAGCTGCTTACCTCTGCTTGGGATGCACAGTTGAGAACTTTCTCCTGGAGTCAGCCATTTCTGAAGGGAAAAGAATTAGGAGGAGGACCAACGTATACCCAGTGGCTAGTGCAGGATGTGGGAGACCCAGGCTCACATCCCTACTCTGCCTCATGTAGAACAGGTACCTGGACCCAGGCCTACCACCCACAGATGAGTATCGCAGTGTGGCATGATCCCCCCCGGGGTGCAGCCTGGAACTGGGATGCAGCCTGGGACTTTGCCCCCTGAACTCTCCCCAGCCTGGCCTCTCTCTCACAAGGCCTCGCTAGGGACCAGCAGCAACCCCTCCAGCGCTGAGATCACTCAGCCCAATGGCATGTGGAGCCCCACACCCAACTAGACAGCATGAATCCTCCCAGAGCCACTCCTGAATCACCCAGGGAAAGGCACCAGCCAAATCCCCCCAACTCCCAGCCCCATGCCCCAGGAATATACTGTCTTGCACTGCTCAAGATAGGCAGTGCAAATGTATTAATTGATTCACCACTTCAACAATGGAAAGTGGACATACACCAGTCTTTGCAAACCTGGGCAGATCTGCTCCACACTTCACATAAACTTACTGGTAAAGATAAACAATTAAACACATTGATTGACTATAAAAGGTAGATTTTAAGTGATAGTAAGTGATAGGCAAAAAGTCAGAATGGTTACCAAGGAAAATATCAGCATACAATCTAAACCCTCGACCCTATTAGACTGAGCAACAGCTAGATTAAGCAGTTTTTCTCACCCCACTGGATACTGCAGTCCTTAATATACAGGTTTGTTCCTTAAACATGGGCCAATCTCCTCTGTTGGAGTAATGGACTTTCTGGCAGAAATGGAGGAGTCTAGGGATTTTAGATGAACCCAGCTCAGTGCAGGATTTGAGAATATATATATTTTTACTTTGGCACCTAAAGTAATAGGTGCCTAATTGCACTGTGGATCTAGCCCTCTCAACCACATGCTTAACTGTAATCATGTAAGCAGCACCATTGAAATCAAATGACTTATTCACAGGCTTAAATTTACGCATGTGCTTAAAATGCTCGGGTGGATCAGGGCCTGCCCTTACCTTCCTGAGTTTGACAGGAATACGCATCCTTATGAAAGGGAGTGGCTTACACAGTGGTTTCACAGGAGTGGAGGACACTTAGCATAGCGCAGGAAGTGATTAGCTTGTTGTAGGAATAGGACCTCAGTCTCATTCACGGTGATACTCATTTTGGCCATATCTATGCTACAGGACCACAGCTACGGCACCGTGGCGATGCTGCTACAGCGCCATAGTGCAGACACTTCTTACCATGACAGAAGGGGGTTTTCCTTTGCTGTAGGCAACCCATCACCCCAAGCAGTGGTAGCAAGGTCAATAGAAACATTCTTCCATTGGCCTAGCTGCATCTACGCGAAGGGTGAGGCCAGCATGACTACAGTGCTCAGGGGTGTGCATTTGTCACACCTGTGAGCACTGCAGCTGTGTCAACCTTACTTTTAAGAATAGACCAGGCTTACACTATGGCCACTTCTTACTGTTCTGGTAGTGCAAAATGGAGGAGGATTTATTTATACCCACTTTCAGGCCCCTCTACTGTGGTGTAAAAAGATCTCAATATCAATGAGAATCAGGTCCCTTGTGTTATTTTTCCCTCCTCTTTGGTGACTGTGAAAACCTCACAATTTAATATCCTACATGAAGGCAGTTAATGTGCTTTTTTCTCCTTTTTCCAGACCATTAATGAAAGAAAAAAGAAGAAAGGTCAGGAAAACCAGCAGAATATTTGTTGCCAAACAATTTATAGCCCATATCCCAGGAGACAAACTTAGGAAAGTTTGAGGTTTGTTTTCATTGAAGACATTGGTTTTATAATTTCAGCCATTACAATTAATTGATATTAGCTGCTAGGATTAATGGACTATTAATGTTCCCAATAGAGCTGATCAGAAATTAGAATTCCCATCCTAGGAGAAATCTAAGACCCCACAATTGGAGTTCATCCCAAACTGGAACAAAAAGGCAACTTGGAATTTTTCATGAAAAGAAATATTCTGGAACTACTTTGTTTCAACCTTATTAAAATGTTTTGTTTCAATAATAATAATTTTGACTTTCACATGATATAAATATATATTATAAGTGCAATGTATATAATATATACATGCACACAATTGTAATATAACACAGGTGTGATGGGGCTGAGACTCACCACTGCGGTGCCTCCTGCTGGCAAGTCCGGGAATTAGCTCTGTCAACTGCAGAGCATCCTCTGCCGGTGGTGTCCAGTCCATCATGTGCTGTGCTGTTTAGACGTCATCAGATCAGAATTGTCCAAAGAAAAGTTGTTCTGGGAAAATGTTCTGTTAGTTCTAGATTCCACTACAGGCTGGTCTACATTTAAAATGTTACCAGCAGAACTATGTCAGTTACGGGTTCTGATTTTTTTGCTCAGATAGTTATGTCCATAAAAACTTTAGTGTAGATGCAATTATAGCAGCATAGAGATGACTTATATTGATAGAGTTTATTTGGGTTTCCAAACTGAAATAAGCTATACTTATCTAAGTACTTATATACCGGTAGAACTATGTCTACATTGGTAGAGGGGTCACTTTAATTATACTGATATAGTAAAAGTGGCAAAACTTTCTACGGTAAACAAGTCCTTAGTCTCCTGTAACTTAATGGGCCAAGTCCTCAGCTGGTGCCTGTGGGTGGAGTCATATTGAAGTCAATAGGAGGCAGTGTTGCCTAATGAATAGAGCACTTACCTGGGACTCAGGAGGCCTGGTTTCTATTCCTTACTTAGCCACTGGTCTGTTTGATAACTTTGGGAAAGTCACTTGATCACTCCATGCCTCAGTTTCCCCATGTGTAAACCAATACCGAGCCTCTTTGTAAAGTGCTTGGAGATCTACTGATTAAAAGCTCTCTCTCTCTCTCTCTCCGCCCGTCACCCCCCAGGCGGGGTATGGGCCACCAACCACAGAGCACTCCATCTCTGTTGTTGGCGTTTCAGTAGCAAGTTGGTTCCCTACGGGGTGGAGTTGCTAGCCCCACACCCATACTGATTAAAAGCTAGGAATCATTATTATTTTGCCAAATGGAACCCGCTGCTTATAACATGCACATGCATTGCTCCTGGTCTGGTTCTTGCCACGAGAGGGCTCATTTCAGAACAAGACAATAATTTCACATTTTGTGTTAATAAATTACAGTGTTAATAATTTTTAGATTACTTTTTTCCACTCTTGTAATCAAACAGCTTTGCTGGTTATCACAAGCTATCAGCTCATACACTACTGTTATGGTTTTAAATTCAGATCTGTAATATTATGTATACATTGCTCTTTGTGATTTAATTTCCATAACTAAATTGGTAAAAATGAGAATTCTGAAATAATTACTTTGCCCAAGGCTTCCTTAATCGGGCATTTTCAGAAAAGAACTAACACCGTTACCTCACTTCATTTATTCTCTGCTGGGTGTATAATTATCATTATCTCTTCTGAGCTAAGGTGAAGTTGGAAATCTATGCACATCCAAAGATAGTCATATTGTCTCATCAGTTATATTTCCAAAAGAACTAAGATTACAGAGTGTAATTATTCTCTAAAGAGACCTCCTTGAAGATCCAACTATATTTTACTCAGCATAGTGTGTAAATTGCTGGGGAATATGGCTGGATAAATACACAGATTTAAAACCTATATAAGACTGATTTTTATTGACAGTACTGTCCCTTTACACTTAGGGGTTGTTGTGAGGTACTTTGGATTTTGCGAGACAAGGCACACACACGTGGTTGTATAAAGTAGATGAGTTTATTGGAAGGCCTCGGTCCCTCGAATAGGCGTTGAGGGGCTCGGGTCTATCAACTCGACCACACGAGGGGTGCCTCGCACTCCGGAGCTGTTGCTAGGAAGGAAGAGCTCACAGCAAAATACAGGAGTGGGCTTAAATACACTCACACATTTGCATCTCATACATACTCATGTCTCATTTGCAAGCAACAAGCTGATTGGTTACACGCTGTCCTGCCTCAGTTTCCCCATTTAGTTTCCCACGCATTCGTTCTCACACAGACGGGGTAAAAACTCACACAGCTGGGAATGGTTCTGTTCCCAAACACACAGATAGCAGAAGCTCAAGGCTATTCTCACATCTGATGATGCCATTATGCTCTCTCCTGGAGTTGACTCAGAAGCGTAACTACACCTCCTAGTGGTTGCCCGTCACAATTTCTTCCGGTCACTACAGGGGTCTAATTCATGATCTAAAGATTGCAAATTCTGTTTGCAGAAGACAATTTACATTGTCCTAATTAATTATATGATTACAGTAAAGGACCAGAAATAATGCTATGTGACTTATGTCTCTAGCAGAACATATTTCAGATTGTAGATGTGGTTATTGTATTTATTATTCACCACTGGCAATGGCTTTAGCACTAGGTTTGTAAAAACCAATATTCAAACCATTGAGCTTGAAATTCACTTTAAACTAGTTAAGGCTCATGTTCTCCAAAGTTCTGGGAAGTTGATATAAAAAAATATCTGCTTTCTAATTTGAAGTTAAAATTTGCCAGATAATCATTTTGACTATCCAGTCAGTTCAAAGCATAACCCATATGTGAATGTAAGAACATAAGAACATAAGAACGGCCATACTGGGTCAGACCAAAGGTCCATCTAGCCCAGCATCCTGTCTACCGACAGTGGCCAATGCCAGGTGCCCCGGAGTGAGTGAACCTAACAGGTATGATCGAGCGATCTCTCTCCTGCCATCCATCACCCCCCTCTGACAGACAGAGGCTAGGGACACCATTCATTACCCATCCCGGCTAATAGCCATTTATGGACTTAGCCTCCATGAATTTATCCAGCTCTCTTTTAAACCCTGTTATAGTCCTAGCCTTCACAGCCTCCTCAGGTAAGGAGTTCCACAGGTTGACTGGGCGCTGTGTGAAGAAGAACTTCCTTTTATTTGTTTTAAACCTGCTGCACGCCAATTTCATTGAGTGGCCCCTAGTTCTTCTATTTTGGGAACAAGTAAATAATTTTTCCTTATTTACTTCCTCCACACCACTCGTAATTTTATAGACCTCTATCATATCCCCCCTTAGTCTCCTCTTTTCCAAGCTAAAAAGTCCTAGCCTCTTTAATCTCTCTTCATATGGGACCCGTTCCAAACCCCTAATCATTTTAGTTGCCCTTCTCTGAACCTTTTCTAGTGCCAGTATATCCTTTTTGAGATGAGGAGACCACATTTGTACGCAGTATTCAAGATGTGGGCGCACCATGGATTTGTATAAGGGCAATAAGATATTCTCCGACTTATTCTCTATCCCTTTTTTAATGATTCCTAACATCCTGTTTGCTTTTTTGACTGCCGCTGCACACTGCGTGGATGCCTTCAGAGAACTATCCACAATGACTCCCAGGTCTTTTTCCTGATTGGTTGTAGCTAAATTAGCCCCCATCATATTGTATGTATAGTTGGGGTTATTTTTTCCAATGTGCATTACTTTACATTTATCCATATTAAATTTCATTTGCCATTTTGTTGCCCAATCACTTAGTTTAGTGAGATCTTTTTGAAGTTCTTCACAGTCTGCTTTGGTCCTTACTACTTTGAGCAGTTTAGTATCATCTGCAAACTTTGCCACATCACTGTTTACCCCTTCCTCCAAATCATTTATAAATATGTTGAATAGGATCGGTCCCAGGACTGACCCTTGGGGAACACCACTAGTTACCCCTCTCCATTCTGAAAAAGTTCCATTTATTCCATATTAATGTAACCTGTTATGGACACTCAATACTGCAAATAGTGCCATGCATAGCTCCTCCAGCTCCTGCTTCACACCCACTTGACTTAATTAAAAAAAAAAAACTGTAAAAAGCCAGTCATTCTTGAGGGAAATTTTGAAAAACAAATAAACAAAAAAAGTGAAACTATAAGTTTCCTTGAAAAATGTTTTTGACATTGTGACTTTTACACAGAGGGGCAGCTTTCTAAATATAATTTTTAAATCCCTTTTACTGCAGCAGGATGGAAAGGAGGGGGAATAGAAAAGTCCATCATCTTTGCTAGTAGGGATGGGAGACCAAGGGATGGAGAAGGAGGGTCTGAGCAAGGGGAAATTAGCTTCCTGAAAAGGCAAGGACACTTCTGGTTACAGAGGGTCAGCTTTTTATAGGGATTGGGGCATCTAAATACCTCTAAAAATCTAGTGCAGAATGATGGCTGGACTTTGATATCCTGCCTCCGGGCAAGGACTGAATTTCACCAGACATCCCTGATATCTTCCATGAACATGCACACACAGTCTCTCCTCCAGTTATAGCTTGATACCTTGCTCAAAGAAAACACGTATCAAAACAAAGACACCACACACACACACACATGCATACACACACACACACACTTGTAGTGTAAACAAGGCCTTACAAGCCCCAAATGAGCCCACTGAGCAAGGTACCTCTGCACAAAATGAGGAAGTCCCTGGCTCAAAGAGCCTGAATGGATATAAGGATGTATTGTTATCCCCATTTTACAGCTGGTGAAACTAAGGCAGAGAGAAAGGAAGTGACTTGCCCAAAGTCATGTGAGAAGTCTGTGACCCTGACAGGAAATGAACCAAGATCTTCTGCTCTCCAGTCTGGCATCTGAATCTCACAATCAAGTTCCATCGTGTGTCTAGACATTCATTTTAGCTATATCATCTAGATAACAAACATACGTGTGATAATGATCATTAATGTCGGTCACCTCATGCAGAACGAAAGGACACAAAACACTTGAATGATCTGAAATGGCACATTTCCTCCGTTAAAGATCTATGGCTCTTTTTAAGCCAAAGAAGCCGTTTGCTCATGAAAAGGCAAATCCCACATACTCCAGCCATCACTGGGGAGCTACGTCTAATTGACTTATAATTGAGGGCAGGAACCCAAGAGGAGTTTAGCAACTTCCATCTCCTTGTTGAGAAACCACAGTGTGAAACTAATGCACCCCAGGGTGCAGCAGTTACTTTCAGAGCTCCTGGTTGTACACAGAGCACAAATGGAGAGCAAGGCTCCAAAACGGTTGTATTAGTAATCCCCTGTCGATAATTTTAATCTATTTCCTTCACCAGCTATTGTGCAAATAAGGATGCACTTTCCTGTTGGTATTTTCATCCCCATAGACACTTTAATAAAAGAATATCATTCTTGCTTTAGCTAATGTGTAGCAGCAGCAAGTTTCGGAGAAAATCTGTCCCGAGCTCATACCCACTGTCGGAGGCAGGAAAATTGGATTTCTTGTTTAATTTCAATCTACAAGTGGTTATACAGCAAAGATCGCTGAGATTAAACACCTCATTAACAGTGAGGCCCTGTGGGCTGGAATATGTCCCCCTAATATCAAGACTGATTTAACTAGTTGTATGAAAAATGATTTTTTTTAAACCATTGAATTCTGCTAACAGGGCCTGACCCAAAGCCCACTGACATCAGAGGGAGCCTTTGCAGTACTTTCAGTGGTCTTTGGTTCTTGCCCTTTGTGGCCAGCTTGTGTCCCCAGCATTAGGACTGGCCCAAAAGCAAAAACAAACCCTAGACCTTTTTAAGAAGTGTGAAAAAATTCAAGACAGCACCCCACTCCCATGACTAAGGGACTTCTTTGGCTTGTAGTTGATCTCGGTTCAAGTCCTGTTCTGAATCAGGCAGATCCCACATCCCAGGACAGTGCCCTACCCAATGGACTATTATAGAGTCAGTCTGGTGCTATCACCCAATGAATATTTCATGATATTTATAAGCAGGGTCTGAATGGGCTCTCCCTGACATCTAGTGGTGAGCTGTGGAAAAAGACTTCAGAAACTGGTCTTGTCTGCATGGATACTCTCACCCTGCCTAGGTGCTCAGCATGATGGGACTGCTTGCCCAACTGATCACTTGCAGCTGGTGTTGGTTCCCCGGTCTCCTTGTCATTGGGGTAGGATTAATAAAGGATTGTTAAGACAAATTGTCAGCAGGACAAAATTACAAGAGTTGGCAACGCTGACTTACTCTATACAAACGGTCTAGGTACAAACACCCCTAGTCATAGAGATGCTGGGCCATAAAAGGGAGGATTAGAGTCCTCGCTCCTACCCGTCTGAGAGGATAAAATTGCATAGGTGAATATACCCTCGGTCATAGCAGGATCAAGCCCAAAAGGTAGGGGGCTTAATGTTCCCCCGTCCTGCTCTGTCAGGCAGAGTTTTTAGTGGGTATAGACTTTTTGTAAGTCCCAGCACAAGCGTAGGCAAATAACTGTCAGATCTCACTCTGAAGGATATAGGAAAGAGGGATATTGTTGTTATTTCACAATTTTAAGAAAAAATGTTTAAGGAAAGGTACCAGGAGGTGTGGGGGCTAGTTAAGGAGCCCACCATCCTTGCTAAATTGGTAGTGGAACAAAGCTTGTGTCCATTCAAAGGGACGGTTCAGGGAGGAAAGCAGGATCAGGCCCAGATAAGCAAGCAGGCAACAGATAAAGAGATTGGAAAACAGGTTGGGAGTGACAGGAGTAAGGGAAGTAGTAAGTACAGGCAGAGGGAACTCAGATCTCTGGAACGGATACTTGGAATGGGGAAATCTGAGTAGATGAAGGTGTCATTTGGGGAGATAAGCAAGTGATTTAAGGAAGAGAGTGAGAAGTTAACTCTGCAGAGGCTGGGGGGAATTAAGCAGTTGAAGTTAAAAAGGAAGAGTGTGATAGAAAGAGAATTCTTGGTTTCTTTGCAGCCATTCTGAATGAAAAGTGGGCCCAAAGGAAAGTAAATAAGACAGGCAAAGAGATAATCTGATTTAAATCATTTGACTATGAACAATTTAGTCAAATTTGCTAAAAGAACATAAAAGGTTTCTATTGGAGCTTAACTGCCCCCAAAGGTGTACAAGTGTAATCTATGTACTGCTGTGTATAACTATATTGTGTAAATATGAGGAGTGTTTACGACCTAAACCAACACTCCTGGCTTGTAAAACTCTCTTTTGTAGAGTAAAGATAAATTGGTTTTTGTTTTGTTTTGTTTTTAAATAATACCACTAACAAATACCCCTTTAACTCTCAAGTGTGGCCAGTGCTAAAGGCAGACGGCCAATCCTGACATTTAACAATTGATTATGGAAGAATCAATAAGGGTACCATCCCTATGCCCCCTATTGTGGGTGATATGACACAGGCCATGTAAAATGTGCAAGCCACATCTAAATATTTCTCAGGTATTGATTTGACCAAGGGTTTCTTTGCCATTCCCCTACCTCCGGACTCACAAGATCAATTTGCCTTTACACTAAAGAAGCAACAATGGACCTTTTGTCGGTTGTCCCAGGAATATCACAAAATCCTGGCTAGTGCCCATCGGCATGTTGTGGAGATGCAAGGCCAGTTGAGTCCACAAGAATGTGTTTTCATATGTAGATGACATTTTAATAGTTGGGGAAACTGAAGCACAAACTCAACCTAACTGAAAAAGTCTTGGCACTAATTCAGAAAACGGGGTTCAGAGTAGCCTTAGACAAGGCTCAGTTGGTGCTACCTCAGGTTACATATCTGGGCACAGTCTCTGGACAAGAAGGGAGACAGGTAGATCAGAGGAAGGTAAGGGCCCTGTAGAAATGCCAGCCCCTACCGATGCTCACTCTTTAAGAGTACTGCTAAGAGGATTCAATTTTCTTAGACCACCCATTTATAAATATGCTGAAATAACTCGCCCCTTGTGGAAACTGCTAAAAAAAAAGACAAAACGTGAATGGGGAGAAGAGCAGGACTCCGCTTTAACCCTGCTGAAACAGTCGATTTCACAGTCCCAGCCCTGCCTTTCCCAATGAATCACAGCCCTTTCTTATTCATTTGGCGGCTAATAACTTGGTCTTGGCTGCCACACTATTACAAAACAATGAAGAGGGAAAGCAAGTACCAGTAGCATATGAATCCAGGAAATTACAAGGAGCAGAAATAAACTTTGATAACTGTGAACGTGAGTGTCTAGCAGCCATCTGGGCTGTACCATTTTTTCAACCTGTTACAGGAACTGCCCTATTATTATCCAAAGCTCCCACACTCCTCTCAATTGAATTTTATCAGGGAGATTGAGGGGAGGTAAAGTCTCAAACACCTGAATATCCCAGTGGACGCTTATTTTAGTTAACAGAAGGGTGACCACAGAAACAGTGTCCAAGTAGGACCTGCTAACACACACCCTAATTGAAAAAGGGAACTGACATGAATATCCAGAGGTCACTCGGGAGCAAAGAACTGCCTTGGTAGAGACACCCCCCACTGGAAGAATTAGATCCCATGGGCCAAGAAAAGCACGTCTGGATTACTGGCGGGAGTGCAATGCTAGTATAAGGGAAAAGATGTGTAAAATACGCTACCATTAACTTAGAAGAGGAAGTAGCATGCCGAGCTCCACACAACTGATCAGGTTTTAAGGCAATATGAAAATTCCCCACAGCCCGTGTATATTTATGCTGCCAGTGATTTTTGTGTGACGGGGATACAGTTCTGGTACATGATTGGTATAGGAATGTGTGGACAGCAGCAGATGGAAAGGATTTTGCATATTCGGAGTATTGGAAATGGACTTACGAGTGGGTAACAAAGAACGCTAAACAGTAAAAGGCGCGACATGTAAAGGAACGGGGATGGAGGCCACCTGGAATAACCCGGTAGATACAATAGCCCAACAGGATGCCATAGCAGCTGTAACCAGAAGTCAGAAAAGGAACGTCTGGGTTGACACATCTGAGCCAGCAGATGGCACCACAGACTGCCCTAACCAAGATCCAGGAAAACTAGAAAGACAGGAATTACTTAATGTAGCCCATCAGTTTATGCCTGAAGGAGTAGAAGGGATTTTAAGAAGGCTAAAGCAAGTAGCAGAATGAGAGTATATGGAAGATGATGTTAAAACCTGGGTGCAAAATGGTGTGCAGTGCACTCAGGACAAGACTTGTCCTCCACACTGGCGACCCATGAGATTAAGGATGTATTATGGGTCAGTGGTGAGGAGGGAGATGTATTTGTATCTCCGCTTGCTCCCACAGGCATAAAAAAGGAGACCGATTACCCAGGTTTTTGACATATTATATGACCCCCTAGTCTTTGTCTGAATGCTGTAGTATTTATTTTGGGAGACTGTTTAAATACAGACACTTCTGTGGCAATGGCAGACTAGTGCTACGTAAGACTGGGAAATCGGGCAGGTCTGCTGAACAATATTAAAACCTAAGGCTTACCTCCCTATTGTGCCAAGTCTGATGAGACTCAGAAGTAGGTAGTGCCCCTGAGTAGGCTCACCCCGTCGCAGGTAGCTTGTTGGGATCTGTTTGTATAAGGGCTGATGAAACAGGAGTAATACTGTTGAGTATCCTCTCTTGGAAGTGCTTGTCTATCAAGATTTCCTCCTTTGGAAGTAAGCCAGCCATACTTCCCCAGCTTGGTATATTTAACAACCTCTGCCATTAGGAGCTAAAACATCCCCCAAATCCAGCCCCTACTGCATTTCCTTTGTGTTTAGGACCTTAAGACTGAACAAATGACTAGCGCTGACATTTGACAAGTGATAGTCATTGCTGTGTTTAGTGACATGTTGTACATCTAAAGACATTTTGCTACTCTGCAAGACCTCCACCCTCAGCTTTGCCTCGGTTTCGGGCTGGCTCTGGTCCTGTTCTACAGAAGCCACTTTAGAACTAACCATCTTCCCATACAGGCATATTTCACAGTGTTCCTGGGGGCTGCCGAGTGCTTCCTGCTCACAGTAATGGCTTTTGATCGCTACGTAGCCATATGCAACCTGCTGCACCATCATGAACATGAGAACATGTATCCTGGGCAATCAGCTGCCTGCTGTCTGCCCTTCCACTCACTACGCTATATCCTGCTCAGTGCGGGCCCAATGACATCAACCATTTCTTCTGTGAAACCCCGTCGCTGGTTGAGCTGCCATGTGAGGACACCTCCAGGCACAAAACCCTGATGCTCGTGGGGGGTGTTTTCACACTGGTGGTCCCGCTCTTCCTAGTTCTGGTGTGCTATGTTCACATCCTGGTGGCCATGCTGAAAAACACCTCCATGGCTAGTGGCAGTCAAAGGTAAACATATGCCACTTAATGTTGCATTGCCTAGTGTTATGTGATTGTTCAATGCAGGCTTGTAAAACTGTGATGAAAATTTATCAGGCCAGGCACAGAATCTACTCATCCCCCTTTCTCCAGAGGATGAGGAGACCAAAAATACCTGTGGTATTTACTGACCATTAAAATGAACTGGGTAAGCGACAGTGTCAGATTTTGCAAAGAAGATGCAATCACAGAATCGTAGAAATGTCAGGCTGGAAGGGACCGTGACAAGTAATCAGGTGCAGCCCTTGCAGTGTGGCAGGATCCAACAAGCCTGGGCAACCCCTGACACGTTTGTCCAGTGTGTTTTTAAAAACCTCCAACCATGGCGTTTCCACAACCCCCATTGGAAGCCTCTTCCAGAGCTTGTGAAACTATATCCAAACGCATACACCCACAAGGTGCTCGACAGCTGGATACTGGGTTTCCTGGCTTATAAGGATTTCAAATCTCACTTTTAAAGGTCCTGAATTCATGCGAGATGCACATGCATTTTTACAAGGATGGGCACAGATGATATAGTTAAAACTGGATTCATTTCCCAATGATGTCAAGAATCAGACAGGTAGCCATGTTAGTCTGGAATTGCAGAAGTGACAAAGAGTCCTGTGGCACCTTAAAGACTAACTAAAGTATTGAAGCATAAGCTTTCGTGGGCTAATACCCACTTCGTCGGATGCAAGCAGTGGAAGTGTCCAGGGGCAGGTATAAATAAGTAGGCAAGAACCAGGTAAGAGATAACAAAATTAGTCCAATCAGGCTGAACCAGCTTGTTATCTCTAATCAGGGAGGATGAGGTGTTCCTCTAGCAGCTGAACTGGAGGTGTGAACACCGAGAGAGGAGAAGCTGCTTTTGTAATTAGCAAGCCATTCAAAATATTTGTTCAATCCCAAATTGATGGTATCAAATTTGCAAATGAATTGCAGCTCTGCAGTTTCTCTTTGCAGTCTGCTCTTGAAGTTTTTTTGCTGCAAGATACTGGCCTTTAATCTGTAATTGTGTGTCCAGGCAGATTGAAGTGTTCTCCTACAGATTTTTGTATATTGCCATTCCTGATATCTGATTTGATTTGCCATTCCTGATATCTGTGCCATTCCTGATATCTGATTTGTATATTTGTATATTGCCATTCCTGATATCTGATCTAATACTTCCACTGCATGCATCCAACGAAGTGGGTATTAGCCCACGAAAGCTTATGCTTCAATACTTTAGTTAGTCTTTAAGGTGCCACAGGACTCTCTCTCATTTCCCAATGAGAAGCCTGGCAAAAACTAACCAATCAGTCTCCGCTTCCGTGACAGCTGGGAGAAAGCAACAGACTTACTGGCCAGTAAATCAGGAAGAGGTCACTTCCTTTCCTTTCCAGTTACCCTGGAGTCAGTGCCTGGCAGGATGTTTGCTTTCCTGCTGAGTGGAGGTGCGGAGGAGGAGTGAAGCAAGGTGCCTATTGTGCCCAATGTAGGCTGCGAAGATTCCAGCTCCGCAGCCAGGAAGAGTGCCCACCAAGTGCCAGGTGTGTTCGGAGGTCTCTGACACAGACTGCTGCTGAGTTAGTGCTCACGTCTGTACAGTGCATTTACTCCTCGTGGCGCTCTCTGCTGCACAGCCAAGATGCTCCCTACAGAGACATGGTAAGTGTGAGCCATAAATCTGGGAGGATGGGCATGGCTTTAGAGGGTTAAAGTGCAGGTACCCAGCTCCTCGGTCCACTTATATTTAACACTTCATGAAAACGAAAGGTGTGTGGTCCGCAGAATCTAGTTTCTTTTTCCATCTGAGTCACCAGCTACTGCGACCCTGAGGCCTCCGCTAATGGGGAACTAAAAGAAAATAAACCACAACTACAGCAGAAACAAAATGAGATAACACGGCAGTGGACCCAATTCTGAGTTCACGCTGCTTTTACCCAGTATAACGGCATTGGCTTCCATGAGTCACTCCTGATGCGTTCTGTGCAAGAAGAAAACCAGTGCCAGTGTCAACAATGGAGGTAAAACGCTCCCTGGGATTGGCTTTGTTACAATAAACTGCTTCCTGCTGTATCTGGGTTCTGCAGCAAAATGCACTCTCGGCCAAATCCCTCCCACATGGACCCAGGCAGAGGCCTGTTAATCATTTCTCCACTTGAGAGCCCTGGTCTAATAGATATCATCACAGTCTGTAGAGATCCATTCTTTCTTCTGTGTATTTTTTCAGTCATTGTGCAACAGTTATTGGTAACTTGTATTTGCTTTGATTTTGCATAATTGTTAAAGTTGTACAAAATCAGTACATCAGATAACAAAGTGGCAAATAGTTATGCGTGAAAATGATCCCATAGTTCTATAAAAATAGTGAAAAATGACTACACAGCAAAGTTATTGCTACTATTCTAGAACAGACAGTACATGAAATTCTTGAACACCCATCACTTTTTCATAAAACATACTCATATCTAGGTGAACCATAAGTCATGGACTTCTGGCAGGAACCACGGAGTATAATTTTCTGGCCTGTTTTATACGGGAGCTCAGAATAGATGGACATAACAGTCCTTTCTGGTTTTAGAATCTATGAATCTATAAGTTAAAGAAGCTTCCAGTACAAACTATACATTACTATCTCAATAACAGTCCTAATCAACAGAACAAAGCACATATAGGAATAGTACAAGCTCTTTGCATGACGGAAGAAATCAAATTCTCTTCATCTGCCAACCTATATTCTTTTTCCAACATAGTCTCAGCGCACTGTCTCCCTACGAGTAGAATGATGTACTAGGTCCCCTGGCTAATCTGTCCCCCAGAGGCAGGTGCTTAGGGATTTAGAAGGTCAGTATTGCTCTTTCTACCTGTGACTATAAAGCCATACAGGCGAAGATGCAAACCAGAAGGAAGTGGTGATGTAAAGGCCAGTCCTGATCAAACACACAGTGTCAGGTCCCACTGAGCAGGGGTGATAAGATTAGGATTCCCCAAGCAGGACCTTTGCCTTTCTCTTGATTGCACTTTGCTGATGTTTAACTAGAGGGGGAAGTTTTCCATCTGTTGTTTATTGATGAGATATGATACTCTACAATGGACCCCTGTGTATGATATACGCACAGCATTTTCTGAAGACAATGCTAGATTTTAACCCACCTGTCCAACACAGGACATCCCCCCTTACCAGGATTCAAACTCACCACATTTCTGGAGGCTCTGGAGGTAAAGCTGTCCCCAGTTCTCACTTGGAAAGTCAATGTAACAGGACTAAAGATACCAGCCCTCCATGAGCACAGCTTAGCAGTCAATGGGAGCTGAAGGTGCTCAGCACCTTTGAATATCAGGACACCTCACTGCGGATTGAGGAACCCACCCTTAGGATCCAAAGTTTGAAAATTTGGGTGTTAGGTTTTAGGACATAACAGGCCAATATCTACTGTCATATCAAAGACAATTAACATGGCAATAGACACACAGCTAACAGGCCATGTGTAGATGGGAGGACGTATTCGAGTTTTTCATACAAAACAAAAAAAGGGGGAGTCCATACTTTAAATGCAAAACAGAACTCATCCTTACCTATGGACTGCTAGTCCTGTGCTGATGAGCTTGGCAGGAGAAGACATACCCATGGTTACACACATGGACTTAGCAAATTCCATACCCAATGGGAAAGGTATTGATTTTGCCAGTACTGGGTATGGGAACTCTGAAGCAAACCGGGGAGTGTAGGGCACTTCTTTGCATGTCAAAATCCAGAATGATCTTCCAGCTGGCTATCTCATAGCTGTGTTAATATTGGAACCCTAAGAACAACCCAAAAAGTTGGGACTTTATGCATGGGTGCACTGAGTTATTTTCTACACACGCACAATCAAAGGTCTGCTATTCAGAGAGCATACTCCAGGCGAGGGGTTTGCGTGTGCTAAACTAATGTGTTTATTATCTGCTCACATGTCTCCAGGGGCTGGCGGACAAATAGCACTTGTGAGAGTTCAACAGACATGGAGCTGGTTCTGCATTACTCCCTTATTCCATCGGTACGTAAACCAAGTCATCAGCCAGCAGCCTGAGCTGCCCCGCTCAGCAGAAGCACCGTTCAATGTATCTCGATTATGTGCAATCATGGATCAATGGCTTGCTGCAGTCACAGCTCTCAGTTCCGAAACAAGTTACAATAGCATCAGACACTGAAACACTGCAAAACACTGACAGGAAACTGAAAAATGCTTACCCCAATTTGATATGGGAAACAAGCCGCATCCTAATATCTACAAACATACATGGGCCAAATTTCAGAGTTCCCTCATTGCTTTTAAATATACTTATGTGTACACACAACTTGTGTGGGGGCTCTGGAGGGATATACTTAACCTCTTTACTTCCATAGAGTTAGCTTATTAGGCTTACTGCCTAGGGGATCTGATTCAGTCATGTTTGCAGGCATACAGAGTCATTTTGGATGGGCAGGATCCTCTCTATCCTTGTGAAACCCAAAGTATCTCTGCTTTTTATACTGACACCATACCTTGGGCCCAACTGTGAGATGAGTCTGAGGGCATGATTACACTGGCACTTTATAGCCCTATAAACCCTCCAGGAGCGCTATAACTCTCTACCCGTCCACACTTGCAAGGCACGTATTGCGCTATAAACCCACAGTTATACCGCTCCTGGTAATCCTCCCTTCCCCGAGGATTAACAGCTATTGCATATTCACTGGTCTGTATTATCTCAAGTGTGAATGGGTATTAAGATTACTATGCTTTACATGATCTCTGGAGACGCCCCGAGCCATTTAAGGCAATTGACGTCTCTCCCCTTTGTTTTGAACTCAGCAGGAGGAATGCGGAAGTACCTTTTCAGAGTTTCTCTCTTAACTCGGCAGATAAGCACTGCAAATGTTTACGGAGGGAGCTGTGTGACTGAAATTTAGAGCCTGCTAGTTTTCTCTAATGGAAACTCACTGACAGCCAGTCTCTGCATGAAGTTCTCTCCCTCCGCATACACAGAACATGTTCCCCCCTCACCTCCCTTGTTTGAAAAGCACGTTGCACCCAGCTGAATGCTGGGATACCTGCCCTAATGCGCTGCTCCTAATGCCACCTGAAGTGCCGCAAATGTGACCATGCTCTAGCGCTGGCGGGTCCAAGTGTGGACACGTACTATCGCAATACCTATTACTGTATATGGGGACAGCTATAACCAAAAGCGCTATAATCCTGTAAGTGTAACCATCCCCTGAGGGTCAGGTTTTTGTGGCGGTGTTCCCAGAATGAGATGCTCCGGCTGAGCAAGAATGTGACCATCTGTCAATCACTTACACACTCAGAGGGCTTAACCACAGCCACTCACACTCACACCTTTGGATTTGGTTTCCTGTACTATGGCCCTCTTCCTTACACAGAGGGCTGGACAGGCTTCTCTTAAGGAGCATGTTATCATCGTGCTGTAGTTGGGTAGAAGAATCACCCCACGAGGGAGAGGCTGGGGAGAGAAGTCAGATTGTCATCAAGCCAAGTGGGGGAAAAGATCACACACTGGTGAGGGAAAGGCATGCTCCCAAGTGGGAAAAGGAAACCAAGGAAACCTGGAGACCTAGCAATGAGTGGTAGTATCAGCATAATACCCGAGAGCAGGTGGTCTCAGGAAGGGGCTTGGTTCTGCATTGCTAGTGTCATGAGCTCTATGATTTAGTGTGTCTTCCCCATCTCTATGGTCCTAGTGGAGTCAGTGGCTCACACACTCCCATCTCTCCATTATTCTCCTTTCTTTGTAGTTTGCCATCATTTTGGTGCTGTCCTCCCTCGAAAGAAGAGCGAGCAGGAGTCAGATAGACGGAAAATTGCACCTCCTCAAAGGCCGCTTTGGAATTGTGATGTGAGTCTGAGCATAACTCATTGCTGCTGGTCCCCGGCCATTTCCAAAGACATGGCTGCCCTGTGCTCCCCTTAACTCGTCTAGCAGGCTGCCGTGCTCTGGAGAGGTGGGATGTGGGAGGAGAGTGAGGGGATGATGAGCTTTTAATTCAGGAAGCTGAGTTCGGAGAGGAAATGCCTCTGCAGCCCCTTCCCATGTCCAGCTCTCACTGTTGGGTTTCACCCAAAATAAGGTGGCTTCTCCAGTCAGTAATTCGGATACTCTGTATATATCCATCTGCCACAGAAATATCAACAACATTATGGGTTGGATCCCCCTTCCACTGACACCTGATTTACTCCAGGACCACTCCATCCACTTCAGAGTCACCCCTGATTTACCCAGGGTACCCGCGAGGAGACTCAGGCCCAGTGTTCCCCGCCTGTGGAGAGAGTGGAATTCACTCCATGTGCCTGGCTGTCTCTGCTAGTCCCTGGGTCATTTCTGGAAAGGCTGACATCACTTCTAGTGCTGCAGAAAGCTCCCGGCCTCGGTGGAAGTTGAGGAAGGGACTTCTAGTGCCCTCTTCTGTCTCTGAGCAGCCATGCAGTGCTAGACACAGCCTCCCCTGGGGTCTTCACAAACCTCACGGCAGGAAGGGATTTGCTAACCCACCGCTGCATTGGGTGTTTTGATAAGCACATGTTCCCCACAAACTGCTTCCATCCTTTTGGTGACTTATTAGCTAACTGGTCTCCATAGTCCCCGTAATTCAGAATGTGCGGAAAGGGATCCAGTCGGCAGAAATCTACTCCATGAAGGGGCTGATGGCTGTATCTGGAATATACAGCAGCAGCCAGCTGAGGAGAATACTTGGGGAAGCCAGCAAGCAGTGCATATAGCTATGAACACTCTGTGAAGGGGAAGGTGTGGAACTACTCCACACGTAAGGACCTCCTTACTAGAAGGTCTAGCCATTTGTTACTATGAAGAGAGCTTCCGCTAGGCCCAGCTAACTCCCAGGTTTCCCCATTTGGCTCAAGAATGCTGAAGGACCCACTGAAATGTTGGAATTATCCCACAGAAAGGTGCAGGTGTCTGCCAAGAGCTGGTTACTGCTGCCCAGAGCAGCACGACACTGTGGGCCTGATACTGATACACAGAAAAAATGAACAGAAGGCCCCCTGTCAAGTCATTTGGGGTTCAAAGTACACACAGGTATCCAGAGCACAGCAGAGAAGAGCGACAGGGCCCTGGGATGGAAACAAATTAGTGGCTGCTCAGCAACCACCAGCAGCCAAGGTTTGGCTAGGGGTCAGGATTCCCAGGTAGTCCTTGCAGTGCATAGCTCATCCCCAGAGGCAAGGGACACTGATGCTAATCACGGCCCATTTGAGAGAGTCCGGCTGTCTCCTAGGTCAATGGCGATGGCAGGGTCAGCCCAATAGGGCGTCAGTGGAAACGTGGCTCTGAAAATCAGAGCCAAAAGGAAGAGTTTTCAGGGAGAGGAGTTCATCGAGCAGGGAGATGGCTGGAGCTCTGTTAACGAGGTTCACGGAGGAGCCACAGAACTTCCAAAGGCTAGCACAGACCCTGACAGAGCCAGAGCTGTAAGAATGCCACTTCATGAAGGGAAACAGAGTCACAGGTTCATAGAGCAGAAGGGACTATTAGGATCAGCTATTCTGATCGCCTCTATGACCCTGGCCATGAAACGACACCCCATGACTCCTGTGTCAGGTTCATCACTTCCGGCTCAGCCAGAGCACACCTGGGCAAGTCTTTCTAAAGAGAGACAAGCAAAGGGAAAGGGGATTAGAAGAGTGACTGGGGGAGTTTGCGGTTAAATCGAGTCTGAGGAGCAGAGCAGAGTGGGAACCTTGGATTCAGCAGCAGGAATTGCTCTTTGTTCACAGCCCCTTGGACTTCGTTGGGACATTCAGCAACCGATGGTCATTTGGTTTTGCATTTGGAGCTACAGCCAATAAAGTCATGTTCCTGTTTTCGGAAGGTTACCTGCCACTACGAGTGCCCCAGTGGGCCCAAGGTATGGTGCAGATCACACAAACCAGGCTAGAGGGGGGTGGTATTTGTCCATCTTTTCCTTCTCTAGCTCTTCAGTCTGGCATTTGGAGCAACCTTAAACCCAGGGAAGGGGTTACTTTTGCATGGCAGCCTGGGCTCTTGAGGCCTGGTGGCTTCCTCTTGCAATAACGCTGCTGGGCATGTGGCCTTGGTCAAGCCTGGGGAATGAGGTCAGGGAGGAGGTCCGGGAAGCATTAGGGTGCTCTGGATCTGAGCATCAAGAAGAGCTGGTTCCTTCGGGTGCCTGTAGCCTTTTCCCTCCGCCCCCACCCCTACCCTATCACCGTGGCAAGGACACTTCCTTTGGGACACATCGCACGTTAAAGATTTAACACAGCTGTGGCCACGAGGGCCTCGTTAGAACACGGGCAGAACTCCACACATCCCATGGGAATGCATCCCCTTTCCCCGCTGTCTCACTAACTAGTGAGAGGAGACCGGGGCTGAGCATGTATTGACCGACGGTAGTTCGCAGCTAGACAAGGATTTCAGAACTGACGCTAACAGCCTGGCATCGTTTGCTTTCTCTCCAGCCATTGTGCTTCTCATAGGAGGCACTGAAGTGGGCCTCTCGTATTTCCCTTTCTTTGCCTGCCTCTCGACGGAATTCCAGCTCACAGGGTCTGTACTGGGATTCCTCTACACGTTCACTTGGTAAGCCGTGTTACCCCGAGATACAACCCCTGCCCGGCGGGGCTTAATCCTGCAAAGCACTGAACACTGACTGCAGTGGGACTCCCTGTGTGCTGGAGTGCTTTGTTGGACCAGGACCACAGTGCTGGGAACCGTGCAGAACTGGGCCTATTTGGGCTACTCACAGCTTTTCTCCCCCCACCACACTCTTTAGAGTATGTGTTCGGTGTGTTTTTACACCGGAGAGCAGTGTGCCGGGGACACTGGAGAGCAGCCTGGGGTCGGGGGAGATGGTACTGGAGAGTAGCATGGGAGGAGGGGGGGCACTGCTGAGTGCCGTGAGTTGTACTGAATAGGCCTTAGAACTGAACTCTCCCCTCCCATCCCTGGGGTGGCTCCTTCAGAGCGGGGCTGAAACTTAGTGGCAGAGCAGAGTGGGGCAGCTATCTGGTGGATAAACAGGCTTTCAGTCTCAAGGGTCTTTGCTCTGGCACTTTTCAGGAGTATTACATTTACACACACACCCCCGTCCCATGCTTTGGGTAAAGAGACACTCACTTTTGTGATGTCATTGCTGGGCAGCGAGGGCCGGAGTCAGCTTGGACTATGGCTACGTCTACACTGCAGCTGAAGGTGTAATTTCCAGCTTGTGTAGACGCTCTCTTGCTCTGATAGCGGGAGCATGCTAGAGAGAGCAGCAGCAGCACGGTGAGCTAATCACCCACCTACAATCCCATCCAAGATCCACGGTTCCTATTTGGGCAGCTGGCCCGTGCCACCACCTGCACCCTCTCAGCTACCCCGTTATTTTTCAAGGGCTAACTCAAAACTAGCACATGTACATCTACCCAAACTGGAAATTTCACACCCAGTGCGGGGCCAGCCTACCTCATCTGGGCAGCATCTGCCGTTTATAATGTGTCACGTTCACCTGAAGAATAGAAATTATTTCATAAATAAAATTAAAAAACAATGTTATGCAAGTATCTCGAAATGCCTTGGGCCCGGATCCTGCAATCTGAATGCACGGCCCCACGCTCTGCAAAGGGGAGCAGCGGTGTTCTGCGTGTGTCTGATTACGAGATCAGGACTGGGGGTCCTGTGACAGAGGCCAGGCTGTGCACCATGAGATTGGGTGGGTTGTAACTACTGCAGTGGGAGTCCAGTAACACCAGTGTGTTTTCCAGGTTCATAATCACGATCGTAAACATTGTGCAGTGCCCACATGGACAAGTAAGTTTTTATTTCTCTCGGACGTTGACTTTATTTTACATGTTACCAATGTCTATGATGACACCTTTAGCAACAGAGATTTAGCTAGAAAGCCAAATAATCCAACCAAAAGATCAATCTGCTGCTAAGGAAAATAAACATGTTCAGCATCCTTCCCAGAGGATGCCGCGCCTGGAGTTTGGAACGGCCACTGAGAGGAGTTAATGCCACAGATGGGATCCCCAACTGAGAAAGCCCTTATGCCAAGAGCTTCCAGAAAGAGGAAGAACCCTAAAGCCAAGCATGTAATTGCCCCCTAAATTTGCACACCTAGTCCTGTGGGAGTGCATGTGCAAATCAGATATCTACATAGGCTCTTGGACTGTCAGAGGTCAGATTACCTCCCCCCCCCCCCACACACACACATCCAAAACTACATGGTATGCATGCCAGAACTTTGACTACCCGAAGAAATTACGGCTTCCACCCTTGGGCTTGATCCCACATGGAGCCTCATGGACTTTTGCACCAATGTGAAGGGTTTGCTAGCATGGATCCGATTGGGGTGAAGGTGGGCACATTGTATGTGCCTGGCACTAGAGGTCTCAAGTTGAGAACCTGGCTTGGAGGGTTTAAATTCAGCCCTGAGCACACTTTCCATCTGCTCTGTCTGCCTGCTGGGTAAAAGCCTCGCAGGTCTGGAAAATGGCGGAGAGCCGGCCCTAGTACTTTGAATGAGGCGCAGAGCCTGAGAGACACCATCACAACACGGTAGAGAAATGCATTTGCTTTCCCCAAATTCTGCCAACTATGTAGGTTAAGAAATAAGTAGTTGTGCAGCATCAAACTGTTGGTGTCTATGATGGAGCCTCACTTCCTTGAGTGCCTCGCCCAGGGTTCAGGCTGTCCTGCCTTCCGGGGCTGAGTACAGTGCATCTGCAAGACACAGAAACCACGGCACTCCCAGTTCCAGCATGACGTGCAGGGATTTCCTTCCGAGGGGCAGTGCCCTGTCCAGCCTCGGATCTGGGGAGGCCCTCAATGGTGAGACGAGGCCTCGTCAGTTGGGTTAGTTACCTGGGAGCTGGGGAACTACAAAGTCTGGCTGTGTCCAGTAGACTCACTAGAAATCCCCATCACAACAGAGTCCTCAGTCTCATCTCTGTCCGGAGACACGGCACAGGGCTGACTGCAGGTAGAGAGGAATTTCCAAATAAATCGATTTACACTAAAACAAACAGGAAGGGCTACAACATCAGTTCCAATTTCCCTCTTCTCCCCCAACAAGACAACGTGCGCTGTGCTGCCAGCTAACCCTTGACCTTGTACATCAAGGTTTCACAGCTTTTAAGGCTAGAAGGGGCAATTATGATCAGCTACTCTGACCTCCGGGATAGCCCAGGCCAGAGACATTTACTTGGGAATTCCTGCCTCAAACTCGGAACATATGGTTGAACTCGAGCAGATGTTGTAGACAGAGACCGGCAATCTTGATTTAGAGACATCAAGTGATGAAGAGTCCACTGTGTCCCTGGGGAATCTGTGCCAATGGCTAGTTACCCGCATTATCAGGAATTGTGCCCCATTTTTTAGACAAGTGACCCTTGCTCCCCGTTCTCCCTCTTCCTGTCACGGCAAACCCTACGAGTGCAGAGGGAGCAGCAGAGACTTAGGTCCTGATCCGGCAAGGCACTTAAGCACATATGTAAGTCCATTCGGACCAGTGGGAACTGATATGTGCTTAAGTGGGCTGCTGGATCTGGGTCTTATGGGCAGATTTTTTTAGGGGTATTTAGATGCCAGAAAAGGCAGAGAGATGTCTAGTAGCATTTTCAAAAGCATTTAGCACCCAAATCGGCCCCTTAGTGCTCTTGTCTCCACCCAGCAGTGGGCACCAGCTTACAGAGGGAATAGTCAGAGCTCTGCCTGGGGAAAAGCTGGCACATTGCTGCCATCCCTGGGCTGTGCTGAGCACTTGTATCCCATGGTGATGAGTGGGGTACGAATGTGAAAGCGGGGAGCTGGGAGACAGACACGCCGGCTGACATCTCGCTCTGGTCTGGCGGTGGTGGGTTTGGGAACAAAGCTGGTGACAAGCCACAGCTTGTGGAATGCAACTCCACACTCACAGACCACCGGGCAGGGGGAGATAGACGTCCCACAGGGGGACACGTTTCTCCCTAGGGGGGCTGCACATTGCTCAAGAGTGTCTGTGCCTGTACTTCACTCTCCCCTCCATACTCCTTGGACTTATCCCACCATCAGTTCTCCTCGGACGTTTGTACATTCGCTTTTCCCTACCCAGGTGATGGGAGACTATGAGAAGATCATATTTTATTGGCCTTCCCTGCTCTGTCTGGTTTTCCTACTGGGCCGCTTTGCCCTGATGTTTGTGAAAGCACTGAGGGTTCACTTAAAGATGGACGTGTCGAGTGTGAGTATCCCCGGGTAACTGCTCCCCTAGACCCTGGGATTAAGTCGGATTTAACCAGTGCTTAGACTTTGTGCTGGTGCACTTCCGCATTGGGGGGAATTTCACCCTTAGCCAGTAACAAGAATTGATTTCACACCAGAGATCTTGGCATATTTCTACAAATCACCACCCACCCAACTTAAAACATGGCAGAGCACCTCCCCCTGCAAGACCCCACGGACTCCAGGATGGACTTCGGGGCTGGCTAGTAATTACCCAGGGTGCTGGGCAGGCCTGTATACTGCATCCCATGATTGCAGAGTAGACAGACCCAGAGTTACATGGGGGGAGCACCCCAGGAGAATGGCCATTTGTCTCTTCGTGCCGTTTCTGCCTTTGTCTTTCATTTCCTCATCACTATTTCCTATGCCGCTCGCTCCTCACTCATTTTATCTCTTGCTCCCAGTGCCCTGTGTGTGAATCAGAGTCTGGACAGCAGCACTGAGCCGCTATTTCTTCCTTGTCTGTTCCTGCTGACAGGAATGTTGGGTCGTCCCACTTCTCTTCCCTTTCATTCTCTCCTCCCCTCCCTCAGCCAGGCCCCAAGGCAGCAGGGAAAGGCATTGGGTGCGGGTCTTGTTTCCTGTCACCCTTCATCATCTCCAGCACCTTCCAGCTGTGACTCTCAAAAATGACCCTCCACAGAGGCAGGGCTGCTCTTTGCCAAGGGGAACATAACCCTGGGCTTTGACAGGAGGAAAATGACTGGCTCCATCTTAAAATCAAGAGGCTTGTGTTGGGTTTTCTTTCCCTCCCCTCTTCTACCCCGTTCCATTGTGTCTCTGAGCCTGGAAACCCATTAGCCCCACCAAAGCGCAGGCCGGAGGAACATAGCTGGGTCAGACAGACCTTCCCAAGGGACTCCTGCTGCAGTGTGGCCCTTCCTCACCACAGCAGGGTGTCTGCTTACTGAGCTCCCCATCATGGCCGGGGTTGCTTTGCAGGTGCTCTGTGTCAGGATCCCATGGGACACAGCAGGAACAAACCTGAGGCTGGGAGTAGCAGAGAAGTTCCTAGTCAGGTTCCAAGCCAGGGTCGATACCAAGAGTCATGAGGCAAAGTCTCGGACTGTTTCCTGGGGTGGGGTGCAGCAGAGCAGTGGGGGCACCAGTAGGAGGCTGCAAAGGCCTGATGTACCCACAGCACAGTCAGGTATCTTGATAACATAAAAACATAGGTGCAGCCATACTGGGTCAGACCAAAGGTCCATCTAGCCCAGTATCCTGTCTACCGACAGTGGCCAATGCCAGATGCCCCAGAGGGAATGAACAGAACAGGTAACCATCAAGTGATCCATCCCCTGTCACCCATTCCCAGCTTCTGGCAGCAGAGGTTTAGGGACACCCAGAGCATGCGGTTACATCCCTTCCCATCCTGGCTAATAGCCATTGAGGGACCTATTCTCCATGAATTTATCTAGCTCTTTTTTGAACCCTGTTATAGTTTTAGGCTTTGCAACGTCCCCTGGCAATGAGTTCCACATGTTAGACCGGCCTAATACAGCACACACACAAGGCAGCACTGGATCGGCATGTTTGAATCTGCTGTCTTTTCCCTGGTGGAACGAAGAACATCCTTTGATATGTTGACAATCCCTGTTCCTTTAAAACAGCCGGAAAATCATTTCCTGGAAGTGCACCAAGCTCAGCATGTCAAGCGCCTGGTCAGGAAGCCCCCCGAGCGGTGAGCATGGCCTCTTCATTTTAGATCCAGAACACCGAGCCACACGGAGTTCAGATGTGGTTCTGATGAGCTTCTAAATCCGCGGATACTTATTGATGGTCATGCACACTGGGCCCTGCCTGCTCCCCTCAGGTGAGCGAGGGACAAGGCATGTTCTCTGGTCACTGGGAGGATCCCTGATCTTCCATCACAGGCCTGCCCCATCTCCCCTCTGAACGGCATCTGTGAGCAGTGCACCAGAGCACTCAGTCTCCCATCTCCTCACTTCAGAGGCAGAGGCTGTGGGAGTGTGGAGGTTCCTGATGTGAGCCCCCAGTGGCTTTGTGCTGGACAGCAGGTAGGCTGCTGAGAATGGGGGGTGAAGGAGAGAGGCTGACATCTGTTTAAGCCAGGTGGGGCCTCTGCAGACGTGCCAAGTGGGAGGGAAGACTGGGGTAAGAAGGTGTGCTGGGTTGTTTTTGGAGAAGGAGGGAACTATGCTGGGATGGGTTTGGGGCCTTGAAATGCCTCCAGTGTCTCTGTGTCATCACCAAACGTTTCAGGCCTATTTGTCCATCTTCATCCATTAACAGGCAGGCTCAGAAATCTTGGTTCCAGCGCAAAGTGTATGAATGGGACCCATGCTTTCAGTTCCCAGGCAGAATGATTGGCACATCCACGCTAACCTTAATCTGCCTGTACATTGTAAGTACATTGCACACCTGTTTCCTGAGAAGAATCGCCCCAAACGGAGCACAATGCCACATAGCCCTTGTGTGCTTTGTAAGGATTTCAACACAGGTTGTTGAAAAAACAGCTCTCCTGTAAATCCCTGCCATTAAACTAAACAAGGACAGTGTACGCATCTAACAGAGCCACTGGCTCCAATGAGACCAGAATCCATAGTCTACTGGCTCCCTGATCCGGGTAACTTCCAACTAGGCCAATGGGTGTTTGGTGGGAGTTTATCTTGTTCATGATAGGTTGCTTGAGGTGCAAGCAGGAGAGAAAAGGCTGCCAAGTATTTGTGTAAGGGTATTTGCATTATGTTGTTCCCTGTGAATACGTACGAGTTTGCTTAATTCTAGGCATCTTGGTCTTCCTCAATGTCTGATTCAAATTCAGAGGAGATTAACTCCAACAACATTCTTTGAGGGACAAAATTTGTCTACATCCACTTGCTGTCATTTAAATATTAAGATGAATCCCCATATATGAAAGGCAAGGTGTGTTTAAAATCAAACATAACAGGTCAGATTCCTATAGAGAGTCACATCAGGGGTGAATGTGGCCCCATGTGATTATATGGCATATAGTGTTATTCTGTAGATGTGGCCAATGCTAAGATTGCTAAGCTGCTGTTTTTACCTATTTTTCCACAGTTTATTGTTATTGAGTTTTACATTTACAAGGAATTTTCCCAAGAGCTGAAGATATTGGATCAGAGATTCGAAGAGCTTGTTGATTCTAGCAATGGCTCAGAAGTAATTGTATCAGCTGCCCTGCACCTGGAAGAGTTTATTAATGTCACTCAAGGTACAGACACGTCATTATTTAAAGGTGGAATGAGTTTGATACATTTTAAAACAACAGACTGAACTCACCGTTCTGAAGGCTGAGCCAAACCCCTCCTAATCAATGGGACTCCTTCCAGGATTCTGACACGTTAGTTCCAAATGGAAATGAAAACAAAAACCCATTTCCCATAAATGAAAACAAAACAAAAATCCCCTGGGGTCCATTGAGATGGAAAATGTCATTTCAAACCTGACATTCTGAATTTAAAGAACATTTAAAAAATCAAAAATTCAAACTGAAAAGTCATTTCAAAATGAAGAATTGAAACAGTCGACTCTGTAAGTGATTATATGGAATATTTCAACACTATCAAAATGCTTTTCTTCTAGTTTCCCCCCCAAATCAAAATTTCATGAAAATTGGCTCGTTCCCACAAACATTTTGGTTCATCAAAACATTTTCTGATAGGAAAACTTTTGACTGGAAAATTTTTGACCAGCTCTAGCTAGCTACTCAGTCCCTAATACAGAAGCAAAACAATATGATGAAGCATGAATTGTCACTTTACCTGCTGCCTAGTGTGCTGGTAATTGAACATTGTGTAACTTGGAGTTTGACAGTAGAAGGACGGCAGACCAAAGAAGAGAGAAAAATGGTTATGTGTATTCTTTAAAAATCTTTGCTCAGCTGGATGCAGAAAGAGGTTTCGGTGGGATGGCTTCATTGAGTTATGGCTGGTGTCTGAGGAAAGCGTTATTATTATTAAGTAAAGGAGTCTAAAATAATTGGTTTGAATTTCATCACTTTAAAGGTCAAAAAGGACAATTCAGACCATTGAGTCTGACTTCCTGCATAGCACAGGCCAGAGATTTCGCCTGGTGATTTGTACATTAAGAGTATGGTTTTAGAATGACACTCAACTTTGACGTAAAGACTCCACGAGAGGGCAAATGGTTAGGGGGACACAACAAAAGGGCTCTGTCTAAATATAAATCTGAGTCGGGCCCAAGAGGAAAGCGGCTAAGAGTCTGACAGCTATCTATGGTTATTTGTAACATGAATTGGAAATCACAGTCTAGTTTCTAGTGAACAATTTTCCGTGTTGCAAAAAGCTTCATCACAGCTAACATGAACTGCAATTGTTACCTTTATCAGTTTGCTGCCTCAGCAGAGAAACCAAGGACTGAATGGACATGCAGACTGAGCTGCATGTTAGGAGAGTGATGTAGGGAAACCTGCACTTCCAAGTTTTGACATGTGAGAATCCAGGATCTTTGTCCTGCCCAGTATAAATTTGGATTTGAAAACATAATTCTGACCCAGGGCTTTGGTTTGGGCTCAACTCTATAAGTAAATGATTAACAAATAATCAAAGCATTTCTGAGTGACTAGGCAAAAAGTGTTCTAAATAGAAATGTGTCCAATCAGAGACACTGGAGGCTTTCAAAAGGAGACTGGAGCCATCTGTCTTGGATGGTTTAGATACAACAAATCCTGTATCTTGACAGGGGGTGAGACTAGATGACCCTGGTGGTCCCTTCTAACTGTATGGTTCCGTGATTCTATGCATACAGAATAGCTGTGGACTTTGTGCGGAGTTAAAATACTTTTGTAATCATGTCATGTGAGCTGTGGAGAAAATGTTCTGAACAGCTGGTTGCTTTTCTTTTTCTCCAGGTGTTTGGATTTTCACCACCTTTGCTGCCTCCCTGACTTGTGTAGGCTACGTATTTCACATCTTAGCGTGCTACAGGTATGGACATGCAGTAGATTATCAGCAGAGAGGGCTCAATTCTCAGAGGTGCTGAGAGGCCTCAAGTACCACAGAGTTAAATGGGAGTTGAGGACACTAGTCAACTCAGCACAGGTCCTTGACAGCTCCCAGGATTGTCCGCTCCTCAGGGGTTCTCAACCTTCTTCTTTCTGAGTCCCCCACTCCATGCTATAAAAACTCCACACCACACTTGTGGCGCAACAACTCTTCTTCTGCATATCCAGTAGATTAAAAGCCTGGGCTAGCATTACGGCGTAGCAAGGAGGGCAATTGCCTGGGTTCCCACACCACAGAGGGCTCACGAAGTTAAATTGCTCAGGCTTTGACTTCAGCCCTGGGCAGTGGGGTTCGGGCTTCAGCTTTCTGGGGCACCTGGCATTGGCCACTGTTGGAAGACAGAATTCTGGGCTAGATGGATCATTGGTCTGATCCAGTGTGGCCGTTCTTATGTTCTGCCCTGGGCCCCAGCGAGTCTAATGCCAGTCCTGCTGTCTGGTTTATTTTGGCAGATCCCCTGAAACCTGCTTGTGGTCCCCAGACCTCTGCTTGAGACCCACTGCCCTAGAACTCTATTCTCCATTCTATCGGCACTCGGGGAGAGGTATCTCTATTACCTACCCTGGGCTCCACACCGTTCTAGGCCCTGGTGGGTGGCAAAGACACATCGGTCCACACAATTCCCCAATTTGATATAATTTATTAACTACGCTAAATAACTCAAAATAAAACACAGACTAATCAAATTAGAATAAAGTGGGTTAATATCAAATCATCTTAACCTAATTATTAGATTAATTAATTCAAACTGCACAACAATTCCTTGCACTTTATCGAATCACGTGGGAAGGCAGCAGATCTTGTCTAGCTATAAGCCTTGGAAAAACAAGGCATTATTTATTTCAGTGCTAATTGATAGTTACTGATATTCCAGAAAAACAGCTGATATGGGCAGGAAGAAATCTCTCCCAGGTTGAAATAAATATTAGACGACAGCTCAGATACTACCTAAGACAGACTGCACAAAATATAAGTATTAGATAATAGCCAATGTCTCTCTACACAGTATAGGGGTGTACCAGACATTCCAGTACAATTCAGGATAAAACAGCTTGTTAAATTTAACTAGCAAACCAAAAGTTCTGTGAATCCAAGTTTTTCAGGATTTAAACACACACCACTCAACCCATAAAATATGAGTGTGCTCTTTTAGACCATAAGCCTATTCAGCCATACTGCAGGCTGTTTGAGAAACCAGCCTCAGAAACATTCTGTGTGTTCTACCCACATGCACACTGTCAGCTGCTAGAGTTAAGAGGACAAGGGTGAGAAGGCCAAGGTGGTGGTGTCCCTCTACTAATAAAAATTGGGGGGGGGGGGCACAAAACAAAATCCTTATCAGGTTGATACTTATGCATGATCTTTGCTGTGACTCTTGTGGTCTCATTCAGTTTCAGGAAATTAGCATGTGGTCGGAAAGATTAGTGGTGGTTTTCTTGGACCTGCTGGCTCACTCAACAGACCTGCTGTCTGGCTAGAGCTGGGGTTCTCACACTTGATTGCTCCGTGACCCCCTTTGGCCCCAGGTGGGGGTCTTGGGCTTTGGCCTCGCCCAGTTGTGCTTGGGCTTTGTTTCGGGCCGTACCCCAGCAAGTCCGACACCAGCCCCAGTGCCCCATTGAAACAGGTTCACAACCCACTTTCGGGGCCCGGCCCACAGTTTGAGAATCGCCGGGCTAGAGGCTGCTTGCCTGTAGATACCAAATCTTGGCTAGTGTGTGTTGCTGGCCTCTGGCACCTGAGTAACCATCTGAGAAAGGGACAGAAGCACAAGCCCTTTAACAAGCCTGATGGCATCACCACGCCAGAGGCTACTAGCCAGAAGCAATGGCTTCTTTTCCTTCCATTTTTTGAGGATGATGGCCTTACTGATTCTTCCCCCTTGGAACTCCTGCTCTACTCTGGAGTTTCTTGGCAAAGCATAATGGGGCATTCCCCCTCTGAAGTCATAAACATCAGCCAATGGGGCTGGATTAGGTCACCTTTATGCAAATAAAGAGACTTTCCTGGCCAGTAAGCATTAGGGTGACCAGATGTCCCGATTTTATAGGGTCAGTCCCAATATTTGGGGCTTTTTCTTATATAGATGCCAATTACCCCCACCCCATCCCAATTTTTCACACTTGCTATCCAGTCACCCTAGTAAGCATTGGCTTAGAAAAGTCAGTCATTCAGCAGACCTCAAAATATTTTGAGACAATTTAAGGAATAAGATCAACTCTTCCTGGTTATGGGTGAGTCCACACAGATCATCTCAACCACCCCGTACAAGGTTCAACTCAAGATCCCAAAATAAATTAGAAAAAGTACAGAGCTAGCAAAATGTTGCAACAATAGACAATCAATCACTCATCTTTTCCGTTAGCCATACACATAAAACAAAGTTATTTATTCTAAGATTAAGCAACAGTCTTTGGTCTACAGACAGATACTTCTCTTTTTGTATTTTGGTATTCAGTGGCTATCAACTTTAAACAGGAGTTTTGACACATAATGTGTGCCGTTCCTTCACCATTCCTCCCCTTGGCTCTGGGTTTATTGCATTAAACCATGATGCCTTTAGCTCTAGATTGCTGCCCCCTTTGACTCTCAATCAAATCATCTCATATAGCTCCTCTGTGATCAAACATGCAAACAAAGTTATTGAGTGAATAAAATCTCCAATTGATTTGTGTGGAACTTTTAAAAACTAATTTTGACACCTTTCTTCAGAAAACACATGAAGCGGCTGTGGGCAGGGGAGAAACATTTCCTTCCACTAAGATCTCGTGAGCCTACTTCTTCTCAAAGCGTGGTAAGTTCTCACTGCTTTTCCCCTGAAAGTTCCCAGCCAGCCAGCAGCTCTGATCCGCTAACACTTGGAATTCAATGGGACAATTCATGAATGTCGTTGACATGGGCGCTCCGGTATTTTGCAAGAGGGGGCCATAGTTTTAATGGGTTAGTGCAATATTCCCTGGGCCTGATTCTGGAGCATGCTAATCTCATTGTAAGATGGCGTCACACTGTAAAACTAACGTAAAAGGCTTCTGTGACAGGCTTGTGTCACAAATAACCTGCAGAGCTGTTTCAAAGTGGTCAGATTATAGTCTGGGGATGGGGCATGGACACTGCACCAAAGGGAGGGAAAGAGAAAGAGGATTTATTCCACCAGAAAGGCCTGTACATGCTACTGCTAAATGACAGGTACGCTGAACTCCTCCAGCAGCACAGAAATGGTGCAGATTCCCAGCTGAACTGTTCTCCAAATCTTACTATTACCGGCACCTCAACCCGGCGGCTGGGGCACACCCCCCCTCCAGCTCTCCTTGCTGCCTCACTAGTGAGGCTGGGCTACACACAGCACTGGTGGATAGGTGGTGTCAAGAAGCGGTTCCTCACTGAAACAATGTTCACAGTCACACCGAGACGTGCTGCGGTTCCTGGCATTTGGGGTTGATTCCTACCGAACGACTGCGAGGAGGGAACGCAAACCTTTGCCAGGGTGCCGGCGTAAATGCTGAACCAGGTGCAGGACAATGGCGAATCAGGCCCTGTGACTGGAATGGGGGCACAAAGGAGCTAGCAGGATACAGACCAGAATCAGAATGTATTTTGTTTCTCTGATCAAAAATGCAGCAATTTCAACACCATAAACTTCTGTCCTCCTTTTTTAAAACTCAGGCAGCAATAGCAAGATACTCTGGTTGGCAAATTGCATACATATTATGGGGTACGTGCCAAGCTTTCCGCATAAGCATACATTCAACCAAAATTAGAGCGCTCGCCCCTTTCCTCTGTAGTAAGAAACGTGTTTTCTCTTTTCCAGGCTACCTGATCCTTCATGTGGTGCAGTGTCTGTTTGGTGTAATGATCATGTACAGTTTTGTTTTACCAATACGGCATGGCCAGGGGCTGGAAGTGGCAAAAGGTTTGGCAATTGGGCTGTAAGTGCATTGTTTTCACACATTTCTGGTGGTATCCCACTTTCTTTGCACTGATTTAAATCTATAGGTCTATAAAACAACAAGAGGTATCAATCTGAAAATGACAGCTATTTAAGCTATAGCTACACTACGGATCTTACAGTGGGACAGTTGTGAGGCTGTAAGGTCTCCTTTGCTGGCAGGAGAGAGCTCTTCTGCCAGCATAATTGAATGACCCCCAACAAGTGGTGCTAGCTATGTTGGCAGGAGAACCTCTCTTGCGGACGTAGCACTGTCCACACCAGCGCTTTTACCGGTGAAACTTATGTTGGTCAGGGGGGAGGGTTTTTCATGTGGCTATTGAACAACCCTGCCACATAACAGATATTCTGCATTTTCCTTAAACATAGCCCAGCAGCCCTCCTCTGAAGATGTGCCATGCAACCTTTCCAAAGGTCAGCAGATCTATAAACGGGCTTTCCCTGCTTTTTTCATTCCCAGACCCCCTAAAAACAGAATGGAGGTGCAGACCCTTTTGGAACTCTAGTCTCTTTATAGAGAGTTGAATTCTGGTCAGTCAGTTTCAATCCAAGTCCTTCACAGACCCCTTAGACATGGGCTGTGGATCTGGGGCGGGAGGGGAAGGGGGGAGAAGGGCTGTAGACCACAGGTTGAGAGCCACTGAGATATAGCACAGGTAAGTGCATGATAGTGATGCAGTGTCTTTCTCTACACCTGTGCGAAGTGGGCGTAAAACCCTAAAAAGCAGAATGGGGGCATTTCACGCCTGCTTTGCTCTTCTTTTGCATGGGGGCAGTGAGGAATCAGTCCCTGGGCTGGCAATCAAATGCAGGTTTCTCATCCCATTGCCCAGGGTCTCTAACAGGCCATATTCCCAGCCCCTTTTACCACCACATCCATATTAAAAGAGTCACTCCTCTTTTCCTTTTCCATTGCAGTCTTACGGTCGGGATTGCCACAGGGCTCATGATATTACAAGTCAAGATCGCTGCGAGATTTTTCCTTCAGCCACAGATCTTGCCAGATGATAAACAGAAACCATTAGCTCTCAATAACAGGTTAGTGGTAGGAAAAAACCCAGCCCTTATGGTCTTGCATCCTCCAGAGAAGGATCTCTGACTGCATGGGGCTTTTCATACAAAGATCTATGTCTGCAGGGACAAACATGAACTCACGTAGGTACAAGTAGAGAGAGAGGGTCACGCCTGAGAATATGGTTCAGGGTCTGAATTCAAATGCCATGCAACAGGGAGTGTGCGGATATCCGGGCCAAATCCAAAAGTAGAAAGGTGGGGTAAGGTATGCAATGGTGAATGGGGACGGCAAGTGAAGTTACAGGGTCTATTGTGCTCAGAGCAGCAAAAGGGAAGAGAGAGAATATGCCCTAAAGATCTCCCCTCATTGAAAAATTACAGTCCTTCTGTGGGTGCAAGGACTCCAAAAGTTCAGCCCCAAGAATCTTAGGGTTGCCAACTTTCTGATTGCAGAAAAGCAAACACCCTTGACCTGCCCCTTCTCCGAGGCCTCACCCCATCTCACTCCATCCCCCCTCCGTTGCTCACTCTTCCCCACCCTCGCTCATTTTCATTGGGTTGGAGCAGAGGGTGAGGGCTCTGGCTGAGGGTGCAGGCTCTGGGGTGGGGCCGGGGATGAGGGATGCAGGAGGGGGTTCCGGGATAGGGATGAGAGGTTTGGGATGCAGGAGGGGGTTCTGGTCTGGGGGTAGAGGTGCAGGGTAGGGGTCTGGCTGGGGATGCGGGATCTTGCGTAGGGCTGGAAATGAGGGATTTGGGGATGCAGAAAGGGGGCTCTGGGCTGGGGTAGGGGGTCAGGGTGTGGGCTTCAGGCAGTGCTTACTTTGGGCAGCTCCCAGAAGCAACCAGCATGTCCCCTCTCTGGCTCTTAAGTGGAGGTGTGGCCAGGCGGCTCCATACACTGCCCCCATCTGCAGGTGCCACCCCTGCAGTTCCCATTGGCCGTGGTTCCCAGCCAATGGGAGCTGTGGAGCCAGCGCTCAGTGCACGGACAGTGCATGGAGCCCCCATGGCCACTGCTGCGCCTATGAGCTGGACATGCTAGCCACTTCCAGTAGCCGTGTGGAGCCAGGGCAAGCAGGGATCCAGACGTCTGGCAACCATAATCAAGATGGACTCCGGAGCCACCAAAATGGGCAGGGATTATAGTGGGCACTCCCGGCTGTGCTCTGTCTACAGCCCACCTCCAAAAGGAAGGCACGCTCGAGGACATTGCAAAGGGAGGGGAAATTGCTCCTAACATTGCAATCAAATGATTAGAGATGCTGCAAACTCCACACCCTCTGTCCCAGCACCTCCAAACTTCAACATACTTTGATCTGCATCAAGATCTAAAACCTGGGTGTCTTTGGTCCATCTCTGTTAGTTCCCTGTGAACTACTGTGGCACACAGAGCCCCAAACCAAACCCACGATTGGGCACGGAGTGTGAAAGTGGCTTTTCCCCTCTTTTGCAGGAAAGCTTTCCACAACTTCAATTACTTTTTATTCTTCTACAACGTGCTCCTGGGCCTGGGGGCTTGTTTGTTCAGACTGCTTTGCAGTGTCCTGTTGGGAACGTGGCTGATTGCCCGGATAGACAGGACTATAATGCAGAAAGGGTATGAAGCTGCTGACATGGGTAAGTGTACGAAACGTCAGAGCATTGCATGGATAGCTTGGATGCGGATTTGCCATTCGGTGGCTCTCTCATAAAGAATAACCTCTTCCGTTGTTCAGACACTAGAGGGGACAAAGACCCCTCATCTCCTAGGGTGGTTTACATTAGCAGCCACTATGGCGAGCACATGATGTTCCTTCTTGGAGGACTGTACAGCAAGTTCTAGCTCCACTGTAGATATTATGGTGATGGGTGCTAGAGAAAGCAGCGCAACACAGAATAGCTCAGTTACTCTACTCGGATGCTGCCACTCTACTTCTCCCAGGATTTTGTCCTTGACTTTCTTTAACATTAAAAACTACACAAAGATGTAAACCCTGAAGCATAGATTCTGCCCCTGATGGGTTTGAGCCAAGTATTGCGATGTATTGGTTTGCAGCTGGGGGTGTATATTATAGGACTATTCCCCCCCTTCCCCCGGCATTTTCATAGAGGGGAAGCTTCCGCAGCGTAAAGCTCCAACAGCAGTTTTCTTTTAAAATGTAGAATCAGGAATTTATTTGTGGATTGGACTTGTGAGTTTAGAATACTGCTGGTCAATATATGTATTGCTCCTTGCTTATTAATTTTCTGAGTCCAGATCCCAACTGATTAATTATTCCAAAGGCCTGGTGTGTTCACAAACACATTTGAGCTAAGGGTTGTTTACAAACTCTTTGTAGTTAGCATTCAGCCTGTCCTTGATAGTCGGAATCTTCTGTTTGAGTGTTGTGATTGGCCACTTAAGACACATGGTATGGGTTCTGTCTCCTGATTGGATGGCTTAACTTTGATAAACTGCTACTGCTCTGTTAAACAAATATGGTTTCTTTCTTTATTTCTTTTTGGAATGAAAGAATCCTAACTCTTCCAATACCCCTCAAAATGAGTTGTGGAGCAAGCGCCGCCCAACCTGTCAACGGCTCCCTACGCCCACACCTCGCCCAGCGGGGACTGGGGTTGAAAAGGAAGCATTGCTTGTGGCTGTCTACGAACGAAGGGCCTGAACCTGCATTCTTTGTTCCCACAAATGCCTCCCGACCTGAATGGGAGTCACAGGTGCCCAAAGAATGTAATACTGGGCCTGCAGTGTATAGAGAAGAGAGTTAAGCTGCATGTCTCCCTTTTTTAATGCAGGATTCAACACATGGGTCGGTATGATATTTATGGACCACTACCACACTAACCCCACCCTCCTCAGCTTTTGTCACATTCTTCTGGCCAGAACCACTGAGAAAAAACTGCAGAAATCCACCAAATACTATTTCTTCAATAATAGTTCAGGTAAGCACTTTGACTGAAGTCTTTCACATATATGCCACTTCACTGGGTACTATGAGCTATTTAACTCTAAAATGACATTACCCTCTGGGAATCCTTTCTCTCGGGTATGAATTCTGACCTCCCTCTGCTTCCCATGCTGATGATCAGATGCAAGGCGTAAGAACTGATAGACCCGGTCATAGTATCTCAGCACAGCTAAGTGCAGAGGCTATTCTTACTCATATGCAGTAAGGAGACATTTCTGCTCAACATTACATGGGTGCAGCTGAGTTGAAGTCAATAAGGCTGCACATGTGTGTCTCAAAGATTAGCTCTAAGGCCCACAAAAATGGCCTGTCATCTTATGACCATAACCCTTTATTGAATCTCGCCGTGCTCTTTGTTTTATACAAAGGGTCATATTTGGAAGCCAGTGTCTTAGAGTTAACACCTGCAGTGAAGGTGGAGTTGTTGGCCATTGGGTGGAGGGAAGATACAAGTCATGCCGTTTATCAACTGGCACTGACAATGTTTGAGCTGAATTCTCTTCTCACTTACACCAGTGCGATTCCACTCAAGTCAGTGGAGTTACCCCAGTGTAAATGAGAGGAGAATTTGGCCTCACATGTCTTTTGGGTCAGATAGAAGGTGAAGGGGTGACTTGATTACAGTCTATACATATCTATATGGGGAACAAATAATTTCATAGTGGGCTCTTCAGTCTAGAAGAGAAAGGTCTAACAATCCAATGGCTAAAAGTTAAAGCTAGACAATTCTGGCTGGAAATAAGGTGTACATTCTGAGAGCAATTCATCATTGGGACAATTTATCAAGGGTCATCACTGACCATTTTTAAATTAACATGGGATGTTTTTCTAAAAGATCTGCTGTGGGAATGATTGTGGGGTAGGTCTCTGGCCTGTGCTATACAGGAGATCAGACTAGATGATCACAGTGGTCCCTTCTGGCCTTGGAATTTATGAATCTTCCATGAGCGTCTATTGATATCACTCCACTAATAGCAGCTGAGGAACTAGTCATTAGTTTTTGAGTTGCAAGAGAAAAAGAAGTGGAGTGTGTCTTTAAAAAGAAGCAGAGTGTGTGTATTTAAAATACAGTGGAGTGGAGTGGGTGTATTTAAAAAGCAGTGGAGTGGGTGTATTTAAAAAGAAGCAGAGTGTGTTGAGTTCTGTATTTATTTCATTTTAGAACCCAGAGTGTCAACCAGAGCCAGGACACGGTGGTTGCTGCTCTATACCCTTCTCAACAACCCCAGGCTCACTGAACTCAGGAAGCCTAATGCGCAGTCTGGTACCAGTGCTGCACCACAGAACCCCTGTGTCTAGCTTACTCTGCAGGCAGAAACTGGAAGACTCTCGAACAGCTGGTGACTTGGCTCTTAGGACAGTCAGAAGATGGAACTCTATTTCAGAGCTATACACGATGAGTGGTTAGGGCTCTCAGCCCTGGCGTGACAGGAGAGCTGTGGGAATGGATGTCCAGGAGCACTTGCTGTCATTGGTTGTTGTGCATTACATTTGTTTCCAATAGACAGCTGTGAATTGTTAAGTCACTATAAACTACAACAACATTTTCATTGGTTTAAACCAGAGATACAGTGGTTTTGGCCAATATTTCCTTGACTCTGTGGGGCCAAGGACCATCCTTCTCTCATTTTGCCAAGTATGCAAGTTCCAGGGGACAGAAACGAATTTCCTCGTTGAATACAAGGCTCCAGTGTGAGTTTGGTTTTGTACTGCCTTTCCTCTCACAGCAAGCACAACTTCTGTTCATCCTAATTCCCAACTGTACCAGAGCCTGGGCAGAGGCTAATGAATGTGCAATGAATTTTGAAACACGGACGCTGAATTTGAAAAAGTTACAATTCAGCTATAAGTAGCTGACAACTGATACCTCTTATTTCCTAATAGATTTTAGTTACGGATGGGAGACAAGATGAGTGAGGTAATGTCTTTTATTGGACCAACTTCTGTTTGTGAGAGAGAAACTTGCAAGTTTACACAGAGTTCTCCTTCTTTATGTACTTCTAAGATTGATCTGCTCAGAGGAGTGGGCCAGCCTCTCTCATTCTACCAAACCACTGAGCTCTGATCAGCACAGGGATACTTCTGTTTTCCTATCACACTTCCTCACCCTGAGATGGTCAAGTGGCGAAATTATCTATCACCTTCCTCTAGTCAAGCTGTTGCAGGTGGTGGGAAGAAGGTCCCCTTCTTCTGACCAGCCTACCACATTCTATCTACAAATGCACATCTAAATTCTTCACTGACTTCTGGTCCTTTTCATGTTCCTTTATGATATTCAATGTTCTCTTTCTACACACACATATCTGAGCAGTCCCCAGTTCCTCAATATCACCGAGGAGCTTCAACAAGTCCTTAATGACATACAAACACATATCCAAGGATGATGGTTAATTCCATGCCTAAAAGTTAAAGTCTCTTCCACAGCTACCTTTATAATCCTAACTTAACATGTTGCTTTTCAGAACATCCTGACATTAGAGTTCTTATTAACTATTGATATTTATTCATATCACAAGTAGTACATGAGGGCCCCAATCAAAAAGGGCCCCATTGTGGTAAATGCTGAACATACACATAGTGAGAGAGAGCCGCAGTCCTTGAAGAGCCTACAGCCTAAACAGGCAGAGGGTGTCAGAGGTCTCCCACACACCCCCTCAGGGCTTATGGTCACACTACAGACAACTTGCTTCAGCTTCCCCTCCTGGGCTATTCAAATAAACTTCACTTTAAGCTTTTTCTTGGTCAAAAAATACCTCTCCTTGGGGTCTGGGTTTATTAATATAAAAGAGTGCAAATAAAACATAACATCCCCCCAAAACAAAGTCCATACACAATTCAGTTTTTCTCTTCCTCCTCCCAGGCCTTCCTGTCTGGACTTTTGCACACATGCACATGCTCTCTCCTCTCCTCTCCTCTCTCCCCTCCCCGCCCCGCCCCACTGCCCAAACCACTTGTCTCATTCTGTGCCACAACTTCCTGAGATCCCTCTTAATTCTACCTTCCTGCTCCTTTTATACTGGATTTCCCTGATTCCTCTCAGGTAGGACTCATCCTGTCATTATGGTTGACTTAGCCCCAGGCTTTCCAGCCCATGGGGAAAGCCACCCTGTTTCAATCCCCATTTTACTGATGAGGAACTGAGGCACAGAGGGGTTAAGTGAGTTGCCCAAGGTCACACGGGGAGCCCATAGCAGAGCTGGAATAGGACCCAGAACTCCTGAGTCCCGGTGTTAAATTCTGGCCCCATTGAATCATCTCCCCCAAAACCAGCAAATACTATAGACAATATTAGTTCTGAATCAGGAAAGGAAGATGACAAACCTGTAGCTGGAGCTCTTCCAACATATTGTCTCTGCAGCCGCCCACCTCCACAGTCCTTTGCCTGAGCTCTCAAGCCAGGAAGCTAGGAGAGGAGAGAAAGCTGTTAAGGCTGCTCACTGACCTCACCAGGTAGAAGAGCCTGTCCCCAGCTATCTCCTATTTCCCCTCTCCCTCATGGACCTTAGGACCAAGGGTATGGTTTAATCAGTCATTGATCTGCCTGACTTGTGGCAACCTTTTACTCTTCCGCAACCTGGCACCATCCGGCTACTCTTCCAGCCTAACAGATCTCCTCCTCCCTTGGCACTCTGCTCACCCACACCTTAGAATAGACTGCAGGGCGCTGCACACCTCAAATAGCCGTACTCTGTGGTGGCAACTGCTTAGCTTCCCCCTGCAGAAGAAGCCTCTGATGCAACGAACCCCACCTTTGTACTGGGGCTCAGTTAAGACTATCGAAATAATCTCACCCAGCCTTATGCCACGTTTACTTTCTCATCTCTAAGTTAAGACGGCATAAACAAGATACTTGTCTGTTCGATGATCAGCTGGCTAGAGCCATTTCTTCTACCCGCTCCCCTCTCTGAACTGGGTTTAGGCCTAACGCTTGTCACAAGACTCTAAGCTTCTGTATTGGACTCTCCCTCTGTAGGAACAACTTCCTTACTTCAGTGGCCCCTGCAAAGCTTCTTCTTTCCTGCAGTCCCTTACCAAGCCCAGCCTTCTCCTGATCCTCCAAGCATGGATGCTCCAGGGACCTCTCAGCACATAACTATCATCACCAGTCCTATGCTGCACTAGATCACAGTCACTTCTTCTGATAGCTTTCTAAAGCAAGACAGCTTTAAGAAAACATCCCTATGAGGTGGTGTGGGAGGGGGGTGGCCTATAGACAGACGCAGTGGTTGATCTTTTAATGAGAGTCCATGACTATTGTTCAGCTAAGTGGGATAGGTACAGAACAAGCTCTGGCACGGGAAACAATCTAACACTAGCAATTTAGCAGAGAGTTTACAAGATCTCAGTGGCTTCTCAAGTGAGATTTGGTCCAATAAAAGGCATTTAGTATCTTCCATGGTATTGTTTCATAACAAAATACCAGTAGGCCTCACACACTAAAAGCACTGCATGAGAAGATGATAGTTTTAATTGCTAGGTATTAAATGTAGGGAGTTTTACCATAAAATGGAAGCACATTACACCGGGGGGGGGGGGGGGGGGGGGGGGGGGGAAGGCTAGTACCCAGACACCCTCAATTCCTGTAATATGACCAAATCAACTGCCACTGTATCTTATTTTCCTCTTTTTGGTTTGCTGTGCTGCTTAGTTAGCTTTCCACAAGCCTGTTCAAAGGCACCAATTCTTTTCCTTCGAGGGTCAGCAAAAAGCAGCCAAAGGTGTTATAGTAGCTCCCTCCCATGCCATAAGTAGTGTAATATCTGAGCAACAGAAACCATTCATGTAGTGCTAGGGCTGCAGCAGGACACACCTGATCTTCTCACCTGAGCAGCAAATCAAGAGGAACACCTGTGTTTTCTGGGGTGGGGCAGGTGTTCCCTAGTGTTCGCATTACTTGGAGTGCTGGTGAGAACACTCCATAAGGCGTTCACTTGTCTCTAGGGGAAACCCCTCCATCTCATTTTCAAACTTGCAATGCCCAACCTTATCAGCTGGGACATTATACAGGCAAACAACCCCCATGTCAATTGTAACACTGCCATTTTCCAGGGCAACAAGCTCCACCCCCATTCCAGACCTCAGTGATCAGGGTAGAGAGCGCACCTTCCTGATTGCTTTGATGAGCTGTCTGTCAAGTGGCCCCTCCCCTGTGCGGGCATCATCACCGGGCTATAAAAGCTGTGCAGGGCCTGGTTTGCCTATGGCTGAGGGAGCTGCTGAGTGTGGGTTTGGTGAGTGGGGGGCTGAGAGCTGGAGTCACACTGGCTCTGGGATCTGAAGTGTTGAGGTCTGGGGTGATGGTTTTGTTTGAGCTTGTCTGTCAGTGGAAGGGATCTTAAAGCTGTGCTTGCCTTGCAGTGGTTGGCTTTCAGGTGTGAGGGCTGGAGAGTTAGATGCCCCCCCCCTTTTCAGTTCTTGGGGGCTGTTAGTGTGGGAAGTTTAGATGTTCTATTGCCATTGGTGGGACTTGCATGTGTGTCTAGCTTGGACCTGGATTAATATCTCCCAGGAAGGGGGATGGGGTACAGAAAAAATGTCTGTTTAAAAAGAACAAAATCACTCCTGGCCATGGCTGCTGCCATGAGGTCTGGGGGAGCTTAGAACCAGGAACAGCCAAGACCCTGTCTCAGGGTGGAGGAACTCAGCTCCCTCAAGGGAAACCTCTTTTCTTGGGAGCCCATCTTCCCTGCTAGGCCTCCTGGCGCTTTTCCCTGGCTGGCCATGGCTGCGCAGAGCTGGTGTTCAGGGGACTGCTGGAGCTAGTCTCCTCATGCACCCTGATGCTAACTCTCCCCCCATTGGGGCACTGTGCTTGGCAATGAGGCTGTAGCCTGGCCTGGGGTGTGTCCATGGGCAAGGTGTGGGAGCCATCTCCTTCCCCTCCCCCTCATATCCAAAGAGCTGATGCCCAGAGGGGCCCAGTCCCCTCATGGGAAGGGGGCCAGATGCTAGAAACACCTGGGACTGCTCTGTTCTCCTCTCCTCTCAGCCTAGTCGGTGCTGCTGCAGGGACAGTGCCAGCCCCTTTCTACTGCTCTGCTGGGGCTCAATTCCTGGTGTGCATGGGGGAGAGGGGAAAGCTGACCCCTCCCTTGGGGCAGTTACTGCCCTAACCCTGCAGCCTGGCTGCAGCTCCCCATCATGGCTCTGACTCCTGCTGGCAGGAGGAATTTCCCCTGCTTGACCCGGTGTCCTGCTCACCGAAGAGCCCAGGGCCTGGGATGTGTTTCCTTGGTCCCAGCCATCCGTGCAGCTAGGGCAAACCAGAGAAGAGAGCTGCGAAGGGCAATGGTTCTCCAGCATTCCTGCCATACCTAGTCCTGCAGGGTAAAGCGTCTGGGTGCTGCAGTAGGCACTGACTGGCCAAGGGTCAACAGCAGCTGTTAGGAGAGTGCATGGCTGCAATTTGTGGTGCAGCTTGAAGCCTGAGGCCTGCTGATCCCTTAACGGTCCCTCCTGGTTCTTGCAGTGACCTCTCCCTTCAACATGTCTGGTAACACGAGTGAAATCCAGGCTGCCCTCCCTGAGTCCCAGGGACAGGAGCAACAGGTAGGTCCGTGCTGGGGAGCTGGTGTCCCGCTGGCCTTCTGACTGAACTTCACTGTGTCCGAAAACACTGCCTTTGCTGGAGTGAAGTGTTTTCCCAAATCTATTGCCGAGCCAACAAAACTTTTGATGGAATGCAGGCAGGGTTCCCATGGAAACCTGCCAGTCTCTGGGGTGGGGGGAGCCCACAGGGTCTCTGAGGCCTTGGTGACTCCCATTCCACAGAGCAGCGAAGTGAAATTGATCTTCTCACTCTTGCCGTAGCTATAACCGAAAAGGTCAATTTCCCAAATTTTTGTTTCAAAACCTCCTGTCTTGGTGTTTCTGATTTTAACTGTTTGGTGACCTCTGGTTTGCCGAGATGTTCCCTTTCAAATTGGCTTTGGCAAGTGCTAACTAGAGCTGTTCTAGAGCAGCCCAGCTCTAGAACTAGTCACTACTGCACTGACTTCAGATGATAACCCTGGAGCACAATGGGATTCATGCAGAGACGCTCTTCGGGCAGGACTTTCTCTGTCAACTAGTTCTTGTGAAAGGCAGCCCAGGACTAGAGGTATTAATCCTGGCAGCAGCAACGGTGGGGTTAGTGCTTAGCTGTGGCATCCAGCCAGGATCGGATAGCTCAGTACAGCTTCCTATGCTGCTGGGAGCAGAGCTCTGCCCCGCTGTATATGTGCAGAAGGACGCCAAGATTGTTCTGGGGATGTCCCTAACTATGAAGGCTGAGCCCACAGGGGTTATGGTGTGGGGGGGAGCAGAAATCCCCTTGAATGGGGGAGCACTGAGCCCTTTAGCATCCAGCTGTGTGGCTAGCTGGGTACTGAGTTAACAATCCCAAGAGGGTATCCGACTGAGGAGTCACTCAGTCCAGCCATGTGCCCCAGATGACTCCTTCCCTCCCTCAGCCTGCAGTGGGTGAGGTGCCTGGCCTGCCCTTGGTCAGCTCTGCCTGTGAGATGACCTCTGCCAGCTACGTGGCCACCAGAGAGACCCACCCGGCCATGAAAGCTGTCTGTGAGGTGGCCGAGACTGGGGTGAGGGCCATCACCTCTGCCGCTGTCACCGGGGCCCAGCCCATCCTGGACCAGCTGGAGTCACAGAGTGAGTAGGGGGGGGAGGCAGGAACAGCCTGGGGGTGGGGACCTGACAGATTCTGCCTCAGTTCACTCCAATGTCCTGGCAAATGAGGGTTGGTAGACCATGCCCCTTTCCTGGTGTGCTGCCTCCTTGCTGCTGGACACAGGTCCTGGGACCAGAGACTGGGCAGGTGACACTCCATGGGGACTAGCGCGGCTCTGCAATGGCTGCAGGGATTGCTGTGGGGCAGGGCACAGTTACCGGGTCCTGGGACTGAGCAAACAGCGTCAGACATGCAACCCGGATCTCTCCATGGCCATAAAGCCATGGCCACTAACCAGTCTACAAAATGCTGGAGTGATGCTTGCGGGAGCTCACTGGAATCCTCTGACCAGAGCTAGAGTGCAACGGAACAGGAGTCTCCAAGGGGTTCTGGTTGCTTTCGGGGAGCTGTCTTGTTCTCCTGAGGGAGCTTGGGGCCAGCACTCTGAACCTAGAACTGACAGCCAGGACCTGAGTTCTAATCCTGGCTCTCCTGTGACTCTGTTGGCCAAGTTCCATAACCTCTTCCTGAGCCCCACCCAACACCTGGGGGAGGCTATTTACATCAAAGGGACAATGAGGCAGAGGATACTCCTGCCCCAAAGCATGCTGTGATTGAGCACAGAGAAAGGAGTTGAGGGGAAACGACTGATCCTCTTCTAGTTGCAGCAGCAAACGAATACGCCTGTAAGGGACTAGACACCCTGGAGGGGAAGCTGCCGGAGCTGCAACAGACTGTGCAGAAGGTAAGAACCTTTCACTTCGATTACAAAAATCATGTGTTCTAGTTTGTGAGCAGACCACAAATTACTGCCATGTCTACTCCATTGATGCGAAGTAGCAATGAACACTTTCTTGAAATCCAAGTTCTGTCTGACGCTTCCCACAGTTGTAACCCCACCACAAGAAGGCCAGAGTTGGCTCAATGAAAGGGTGGGGTAGGGTGAATGCTGGTTAGTATGCTAAAAGCTTCCACAGATGAGCATTAACCACTTGGTGGGAGAGATCTCACCCCACTTCCAGGCTTCTCTTGTTACGCTTCCCTCCTCTTCTCCTCCCCCCCCCCCCCCACCAAAAACCCATCTTGTAGCTTTAGGGTTAACTGTGTCACAACCTCTTCTGACACCTGCCTCTAGGTGGCTTCAGATGCCCAAGACCTCATGCGTGCTGCAGTGGCAGGGGCCAGAGATGCAGTCTACAGCATAGCTGGTGAGGCGAAGGATGCAGTGACCAGCATGGTGGGTGTGGCCAAAGAGGCTGTCCAGGAGAGCATGGAGGTGACCCGATCTGCAGTGACCAGCAGCGTGAGCACAGCACTGGAGAAATCTGAGCAGTTGATGGACCACTACCTCCCCATGACAGAAGAGGAGCTCGGTAAGAAGACTGGGGCTGGCTCTCCAAGGCACAATAGCAAATTGGTGCTTTGTAACCTCTTTATCCTCCTCCTCTCCCTCTCTCCAACAAGGGCCATGCAGCCAACCTTGATGACATGGGTGTGTTGCCTCTTGCAATTCGAGAATCTGACTTTTCTGCCCAACAGGTGGCAGCTATGGACATCCTACAGCAAATGTTGGCAGCTGGAAACAGTTTGCCAGAGATCTGTTCTTTACAGAAAATATGGTGGTGGAGGGGAATATCCCATCTCATCCAGGAGGCAGGGCTTGGAATGAACACTGGTGCCTGATCCTCATAATATATGATCCTCGTCTTGTGTTTGACACATCAGTGCCTGTAGCTAGGCCATCATTGCCTCGAACAGGATACCACTGCAGTTCAGGTCTCCTCACAACTGAATATTTCTCCCTTGATGTATTCCAGCTGAGCTAGCAACCCCAGTGGAGGGGTCTGGTGAGCAGAAGAGTTACTTTGTGCGTCTGGGTTCCCTTTCTACCAAACTCCGCCAGCGAGCCTACCAGCACGCCTTGGGCAAGATGAGACAAGCCAGGCAGCACATCCTGGAGGCTCTCTCCCAGCTCCAGCAAACCATCGACCTGGTAGGGTGTCTTGTCTTATTGTGCTTTTCCCCTGTAGCTGCTCTAGTCCCTGAAGACCAGACTGATGCTTGCTAAGCTCTGCATGTCCCTGAACAAGCAGGTGAGGGTTATGTAGTGTCTGCACATAACTATAGTTCAAAGCCCAGCTGAGTCCTGTAGTGCTGGGTGTATGATATGGTACACCCACTTCCATGGATGCAGGTGACACTGGTCTTCAGTGGCTGCAGAAGTCCAGGTGGAGGGTCTTGAGCCTAGTGGTATCACAGGTGTGGCACTGTCTGCTTCACTCAGCTTCTGCTGCTCCACAAGACACACTGAGAACAATACCGGGAGTAGCTCTTGTTCTGTCTTGCATTGTGACTGAACCCCTGTGTCCTCTAGATGGACTATGCCAAGCGGGCTGTGAGTCAGAAGGTTCATGATGGGCAGGAGAAGCTGCAGCAGATGTGGCTGGAGTGGAACAAGGGCCAGCTGGGAGGCAGTGAGGATGACCGCTCACCACAGCCAGAGGTATCTGATGGGTTGAACCCCTGGAGTGTGGTCTGGGAGCTGCTGGGACCTGAGCCCCCAACAACTCAGCAGGGTTGGCCTTTCTTATGTTGCTCTGCTAACAGTCCCTGGGAAGGCTGGCTGTGCATCGCTTAACACAACAGCAGGTGGCTCCACACACCCAGCTGAGTTACCCGAATGCTTTACCCAAGTCACTCATGGACAAACAGGAGCCACCCCAGCCAATTTCCCAGCTCCCCTGCCTTGCACCCCTACTGGAGCAAACACCCAGAATTATACCATCTGCACAGGGATCTGTACAACATAAGCTCAGTAATATAGTTTGCTTCCCCCACATCCACCCCCCCCCCCAATGTGGGGAAGATATGAAACAGCCTCTGTTTACAGATAGGATTCCCAAACACTTCACTTAAAGACACATTGGTTAAGATAAAACACAACAAGTTGTCTAACTACTGGAAAGAGACTTTAAGCGATAAGTAATAGCAAGCAGATTACTTGGCAAATAAGCAAATGCAAACTAAGGCTAGATATGGTTTGAATTAGCAGGATCTCATCCTGGTTGATATGAGTGGTCCGCCAGTTTCCATACATTAGCCTGGGACCAGCACTTCCCCCAGTCTAGTCTATCCCCCTCAGGAATTTCCCAGAGCCCTCTTGTGTGAGGAGTGAGGTTGCGATCTCTCCACATAGCTTGAAACAAAGGGTTCCTGCCAGGTTCCCAGCCCAGTTTGGGTGTGTGTGTGTGTGTGTGTGGGGGGGGGGGGGATACAGGTACCAAAACGAAGTTGTCATGTGGTCTGGTCACATGCCTTGCTCAGTCATTACTCATGGGCTGGCTGAAACATCCACGGGAAGGCTAAGCTCTTCCATGGGCCATCAGCACTATAGAGCTTCTTCATTGTACCTCAAAGGCTGCTTGTGGGTGTCAACTTCACATAGCAAAACTCTAACCTCACCTACAATCTAAGGTATTTTAATATTCAACCGATGCAGACTTTCAGAATACCTTATGAGGTGTACTTTGTACAAAATGCCACAATCGTATTACTCTGATTGTGAGGTGCAGGGTCTCACCGTATCATTGCCCTCTTGCTAAGATGCAGCGTGACAGTGCTGTATAGTGTGTCCTGAGAGGATTGAGCTTCACATGCACCTAGTCACTATTCCCCTCTCTCTACAGGAGATGGCATCCCAGGCTCTAGCCACTTCTCACAACCTCATTGTGCAAGTGCAGACCGCCTGCCATAGCCTCCTGCCCAACATCCAGGGTCTCCCTGCTGCTCTCCAGGAGAAGGTCCAGCAAGCCTACTGGAACATGGGGGAGCTCCAGACTTCCTTCGCCAGTGTCCAATCCCTCCAGGAAATGTCTGAGGGGCTCCTAACCCAGACCCGGGAGAAAGTGACCAAAGCCCAGGAGTCCCTGGATGAACTGTTGGAATATGTGGTGCAGAACACTCCTCTCACGTGGATTGTGGGACCCTTTGCTCCTGCTGGAAATTCCACTGAGCCGGTGGGGGAACCAGCAGAGAAGGTCACAGCCTGAAGTTTGATATTCATGTCTGTTCTTCCCCTCTCCCCTCCCCATGCTGCTGGTTGTGGTGAATGGAGGCAAATCTTTTCACCTTGCTGAGCCTAGCTGAACTGGGTCTGCTATTCAAATACCTTGGTTCTGTCACCTACCCACTAGTTAGACTGACAGAAGAACGTCTCATGAGTAGCTAACTGTCTAGAACTCACCCCTATTAAATGGGCCTTAGCTGAAAGCCCTCAGAAGGTGTCTCATGGTGACTTGGCTTCAAATAGCTGTTGGTGGGCTTGCAGGAAGGGAGAACCAGCTCAGTAGGGCTTAACTTCCAGGCTGGAGAAGGGTGGATTAGAGTTGGGGAATCCCACTACTATGGGAATCCTGGGGTGTTGCGCACATGCTGGTTACAGGGGTCTCCAGTCCACCTAGGGGTCCTAAGGTATCCTTTTACCAGCATGAGAGCTCCACTTTGACTTCCTCCAAATAGTCTTTGACCAATGCTGCTAGTTCAGTTGTTATGGGTGTTCTTCTCATTCCTGTGCTGGGTTTCTCTAAGGTGACTGTAACTGAACCTTGTTAACGGAATTGCATATGGGCTGGTGGATAGAAAAGGTCTCTGCTGGTGACTAAGCACTTCTGTATGTTAACACAACTAGCCTCTTCTGTAATAAACAAGCTGCCTTCAAATAAAGGTCTCCTCCTTGTGTTCATCTGCAGATCTCTCCACAGGGCTCCCTGTCTGACTATTCTATAGTGAACATATCCTCTTACTGAGCCAGGTCCTGGAGACTAGCTCTCCCTGAGCAGGACAGCCTGACTATGACTTGCTGTCTTGGGCCTTCCCAATTCCCTGGAACAGGCTCGGCGTGCTAACAATGCCAGGAAAAGGCCACTCATCTCCCATGGGTGCTGTTCTGCCCCTACGCCCCTCTGATGACAACATAGGGTGGGGAGTAGTGCTCAGGCCCCAGCCCTGGCAATGATAATCTGCCATGGGTCCCTCATATTTCTGGGGCTGCCACTTCCCTTCCCCATTTCTTAGCCTGGCCAGTCACATGTTAGCTTCCCTGAGTCCTGCCACTTGAGCTCTCTCCTTGGCTTTATGGCCTTACAATGGAGATGGTTAAGTCTCCCTTAGAGAAGTTAATCTAGCACTGACAGGCACCATTGGGGAACATGGTCTCATCCTGCATGAGCCCAAGGTATCTTTACTGCTGGTGTAAAATGCTCCCCTGAAAGATGACTGTGTTCTTACTCAAGAGTCACCACCTGCCTGGGAACCAGACCAGCTTGCAGACAATACTCCAGCTAAGTTCTCCCTTTGGTTTCTCCTGCCATCTACTGCACTCAGCGTGCCTGCCTGGACTTCAAAGAAAGCAGAACTTGGCCCAGTATGTTAACACTTCAGAAGGAAAGGCAGATGAGAAGTGACCCAAAGGAATTTGAGGGAACTCTTCTTCCCCATCAGTTGTCACTCTGACCAGAGCTACTTACAGTATTTCCCTAGCTCAAGTATTCAGTGTCTTTGCTGTGGATGATCAAAGGGGGCCAGTGTGGTTCTACACGAAGCATTATTTCTCAGATTACAAGAATGCTATTAAGGGTGCAATTTTATTTATAGAATTTCCGGGGCTTCAAAAAAACCAGTCCGGACTCAGTTGGTATAAAACACTTCCGAGTATACACTATGGACTCCTTTAGCTCAAGATGTAGCAGCTTGTGCTTAAGTATCGCTGGTTCAATTGCTAAGGTTTCATTGAAAGTCAGTTCTGACTGCAAAAAAATTAATTAACCCCATGTTTGTGGCTTGCAAAATCCCATACAATTAACTAGTGAAACACTCATGTAAAGTTGTGTGAAAATGTTTCTCCTGTTCCACACTGCTCGCCTGTGAGAGAATCAAAAAGACACCACATGCAAAAGAAGATGAGACCTTTTGTGTGCTATGCAGATGTTTCTCCTCAGGAAGCCTTCATGGGTGCTTCCTGGCCTATGTTACACAAGGCACTGGTGTAACTCAACTTTAACCAAAGGGAAAATTGTCACAGGAGCTGCACTACCAGAATGTAGCCACGCTGCCAAGGAGTAGTAGAGAGACCTATGGAACATAGTGAAGAGTATTCCTAGACAAGCTGGGGCTAGTGACAATATAGGCCAAAATTATAACTGGGATCCACCAGGCTAGCCAGAAATTAAGGAGGCAGCTTGCCTGATCCTGGACCAAAGAAAACACCCCGGCCTTTCCCAAAATAGGCAGTGAAGCAAAAAACCACAGAAATGCCCCGTTGCACTAAACAGGGTCAGCACCCTAGCGTGAAATGGGGCTACAGCCTCCGGGAAGCATAATCTGGGGCCTCCTATGGGAGCTTGGGAAACCTGAAATAGGCTGATCACTTTGCCCAAGTGCCATCTTTTAGCTACGCTGCCCTCTAGGAGCAGAGTCCAGCTGAGATTAAGTGGTCAGCTCTTCTGGGTAGGAATCATAAGTGTTCCCTGAGAGACATTGTCTCACTGCGTGATTGTACTTCTTAGCCAATCACGCTGATAAAACATCTAAAATTATGGCTCTCACTATTCCCCTGAAATCCCTGCCACCCACACTCCAGAGACATCTCTGATTTATTTTAATATCCCTGTTAAAATGAGCTAGCTGATGGCATGTGGGATGATTATCAGGGATGATTTTATTTTTTTTCTTCCAGGTCATTGATAAAAATGTTAAAATAATATAGGGCCAAGAACTGATCCTCATGGGACCCCATTAGAAATACATCAACTCCATAGGTAACAAAGAGTCCTGTGGCACCTTAAAGACTAACTAAAGTATTGGAGCATAAGCTTTCGTGGGCTAATACCCACTTCGTCAGATGCAAGCAGTGGATATTAGCCCACGAAAGCTTATGCTTCAATACTTTAGTTAGTCGTTAAGGTGCCACAGGACTCTTTGTTACCTATGGAGTTGATGTATTTCTACTGGGGTCCCATGAGGATCAGTTCTTGGCCCTATATTATTTTAACATTTTTATCAATGACCTGGAAGAAAAAAAAATAAAATAATCCCTGATAAAATTTGCACATGACAAAAAATTGGGGAAGTAGTAAATAATAAAGAGGACAGGTCACTTGATGCAAGAAACAATATGCATTTTAACATGGCAAAATGTATATGCCTAGGAACAAAGAATGTAGGCCATGCTTACAGGATTGGGTACCCGAGGAGTGGGCGGGCCTAGGCCCGCCCAGAACTAAAGTCCCTCCCCCAGCCTGGCGGGAGGGACACTAGGCCCGGGGCCAACTAAATACGGGGGACAACTAATGGCAAAAAGGCGGGGGAGTGAGTGAGGGTCACAGGTTCAAAACCAGGGTATAGGACGGGGACACCGAGCAGAGAACCCCGCACAGCGCCCACTGCTCCGCGAAGCCAACGAGGGAGCCAGTGGACGCTGCCCAGTGGAACTCTGCCCGGATGCGTGACTGGAGAAGTGACCGGAGGTAGGCCCCACAGTCGCAGCGGACCCCCTCGTCTAACATCCTCCTCCTGGTGTTGTAGATGGAGGTTTTGGCAAGCGCCAGGAGGAGGTTGACGAGGAGGTCTCGCGACTTTGTGGGGCCACGGATAGGGTGCCCAAAAAGAAAAAGGTGGGGGGAAAAGTGCAGCCAGAACCTCAATAAGAGGTTCTGGAGGAGCCGGAATAGGGGCTGCAGCCTGGCGCACTCTAGGTAGGCGTGCGCCAGGTCCTCCCTCTCGCCACAGAAAGGGCAGGCGTCGGGCACGGGGAGGAACCGCGCCAGGTACACGCCCGTGCTCACGGCTCCGTGAAGGAGCCGCCAACTAATATCCCCGGCGGGCCGTGGGATCAAGGTGGAATAGAAGCTGGCCCACCGGGGCTCCTCACCCTCCTTCGGTATCAGGTAGTCCCGCCACTTGGTGTCGGGGCGGGACGCGAGGGTGAGGAGATGAAGCGTGTGGAGCACGAGCGTGTAGAGCTGCTTCCTCGGCGCGGTTCGAAACGAGACCGGCTGCAAGGTGTGCAGCCGGCTCGGGGTGTGGGGGTGGGGAGGCCGGGAGGGCTCACGAAACTGGGGCCCAAGTACTAATTCCGGAGGGCTCGGGGTGAGGGGTGGGCGGGGAGTACCCTCTCGCAGGACTCGCCGCAGGAAACTGAGAGAGGCGGGAGGCAGAGCGGTCCTCACCTCCCGGAGTACGCGCAGGGGGGTCACAGGGGTGGAGAGCCCCATGCGACTGGCGAGCGCACGGGGATCCGCCCAGTCCCCCCCGTCGTAGTCCAGGAGGTCTCCGACTTTGGTGATTTCCGCCAGGACCAATCTCCGGCGCACCGAGGGAGACTCCGCCACCTGCACACGGAGGGCCGAATTGTGTAGCAGGGGCTCCGCGAGGAGATCCTCTCCTTCGGTGGCCACAAAGGACCTGGTCACCCCGAAGAGCTTCCAGGTCCGGAGGAGGTCCTGGTAGAAGGCCGGCAGCTCCGAGAGGTCTCGCGGAAGGCCTCCCCGTTGGAGAAAAAAGAGCTGCCGGTACTTACAGGATTGGAGTCAGAAGCAAAATCTATCCTGGGGAGCAGTGACTGAAAAAGATCTGAGGGATCATCAACTGAACATGAGCTCCCAGTGTGATGTTATGGCAAAAAGAGCTAATGTGACCGTGGGATGCATAACCAGGGAAATCTCAAGAAGAGGGGTTATTTTTATTTTTTCTCTATTTGGCACTGATGTGACCACTGCTAGAATGCTGGGTCCAGTTCTGGTGTCCACAATTCAAGAAGGATGTTGATAAATTGAGGAGGGTTTGGAGAAGAGCCAGAGAATGATTAGAAAACCTGCCTTATAGTGATGAATTCAAAGAGGTCAATTTATTTACTTGACAAAGAGAAGACCAAGGGATGACTTGATCCAGTTTAGAAGTACTGTATCTACATAGGGAACAAATATTTGAGAATAGGCTCATCAATCTTCCCGTCCAAGGTGTAACACCATCCAATGGTTAGAAGCTGAAGCTAGACAAATTCAGATTGGAAACCAGGCAAACATTTTTAAAAGTGATGGTAATTAAGCAGTGGAACAATTAACCAAAGGGTCATAGTGGATTCTCCCTCACTGACCATTTATAAATCAAGGTGAGATGTTTTTCTAAAAGCTCTGCTCTGGGAATTATTAGGGGGGGGGGAGTAGGTCTCTGGCTACACAGGAGATCAGACTAGATGATCACAGTGGTCCCCTCTGCCTTGGAACCTATAAATCTATCATATCAGGGCTCCATTAATGCCTGTTGTTTTGTTAAGATGACTGAAGGGGAAAGGGTGTTTCCTACAAAGCAACTCATTGGTCAGAGGGGAGAGTTCTGATTTCTTCCTGGTGCTGTCTGTCTAGCCCTGCCCTCTGAGAACATCAGCACTGGTATATAAAGGCTGAGCAGCACTTGTATTCTGTACCGGTGTGGGATCTGAGAAGTGCTTGGGGAATCTTGCTGTGGTAGGCTGTGGGTTTTATTAAACTAGCTATGTCTGCCTATCTTCTGGAGAGGGAGGTGTTTAGCCTGTTCTGAAGTGTTTGGTGATATAATTTTCTGAGCTGTGAAATGTGAGGTTTTAATTTAACCTATTTCAGTGTATGGCATTTGCACTATACATTTTTTAGCATTGGCTTAGAAGGGAGATGCTTGGAGAAGAAGGTTCTTGAGTTTGTCCTGTAATCTGTGAAAACCTGGATTAGTGCAGAGGAAGGGAGGGGGTCATGAGACTTTCTTTTCAATCCAGAGGGTCAGGTTAGTCCTAATACTACCCAGTCCCCCTTCCTGGGTGAAATTATTAATTAAAGGTTTATGGTTTTGTTATGAGATCTTGATTAATCATCTGCAGATGGGAATTACCTGCCTTGGGCAGCTGAATCAATTAACCAGTGTTAATGAGCTTAGTAAGGCACGGCTTATGAAAAACAGGTGGAACATGATCAGAGAAAACAGACTTGTTTCTTTAGGTGAAATTCCGAGGGGGATTTAAATCTCTGGCTCAAGTGGTCTGGTTCTCTCTAACCCCCTGTCAACTCTGGTGTCTCTAGCTAGGGGAGTTCTCACACTGGGTGAGGATGGGAGTCTTTAACCACTTAGAAATGGTCTTGTGGTGGTCACAAGGTTGCTGTCTTCGGGGGATGTTTACCTTGTATAAGACTTTTCAAGCTTAGTAGCTGGTGTCTCATGTCCTTGGGGGAATTTCTCCCTTCAAGCTTCTCTTCCAACTCTAAATCTACCCCTACCCCCCCCCCCCCCCCACACACACACACCCCGTGAACCCTGCATGAGGGGAAATGCTATAAACAAGGCAAACTGCTTTTGGTCCCCATTTTGACTACATTTGTGTGTGCTGATAAAATCCTAACACTTGCTCTCCTAGCTGCCGCTTGATTGGATGGTGAGCTTGGTTGGCTATATCTCAGTTCAACCTTTTTAATGATTCTAGACTAAGCACTCATTAACACCTGCTGAGGGAGCCTGGGGGGGGTGGAGAACTGGGCTTCTTGCTGGTTGTGTGCTGCAGAAAACTGATCCAGCAATGGCTAGTGAGTGAACTACTGTTGTCCCTATACCTTACACAGCCTTCATAGCCCTCCCTGTGCCGCTACCTCTGGGTTTGGCCACCCCTCTATGGCCCAGAAGTGGCATGACTGAGCTGCTGTGTGGGCTGGCTGGCTCTCGCCTCTTGGTGTACACTACAGTGGCTGAAATGGTAACTGGTAAGATCTCTCCAATAGCCATTTTGGCATGACTCTGCCCTCAATAGAACCGCACACTCTAGGAATGATGCAAAGCACTGTCTGTGTCCGCTGTTAATCTGGGCACTGCGTGCCTCTCTTGTTGGTAGGCTAACCTCCAATATTCTCTCCCCAGCAGCCTTTGGCTTCGTCATGTCTTCTAATGAGAAGGATGTTCAGGATGCTCCCACAAAGAGTGAAGAGGAGGAGCAACAGGTGAGTGTGCTGGAAATCTGGCCAGTGAGCCTGGTTCTAGCTGCTATGACTCCTAGCCAGTCTTCCTCCTATAGTGACTGCTGCAGTGGCCCTAGCCTCAGGCATAAGGTGATGGCAAAATGGCCTATACCTAGCCCGAGGCAGCGGAACTAAAAACCTCATCAGACCTCCTGAGACATACAGGTTCCAACTTGACTGGTTAATCCAGATAGCTAATGTGACCTACAGTAATCGCTAACCCTCACTGTCTGTGATGAGTACACAGGGCTGCCCCTCAGCATGACTAAGCCTGGTTGCACTGAGGCCTGCCCCTTTCTAGGAAGTCCCTACCCCATTAACAGACTCTCCAAGAAGTGGCTGAGAGACTTAATACTCTGGTGTTAGTGTCTGTCCTCCTTTGCCCTGGAGGCTACAGACCCTTCAAATCTGAAGGGGGTGATGGAGGGGAAAGGGAACTGGCCTACCTATAATCCTTCACACTAACCACCTAGCAACGGCAGTCATGACTCTCTCTCTCTCTCTCCTTTTCATTCTCCTGTTTAGAACTTGGTGAGCAGGGTGGCCAGTCTGCCCTTGGTCAGTGCTGCTTACGACATGGTCGCCACCACTTACACCTCCATCAAAGAGACCCACCCTGTCATCAGATCCATCTGTGATGTAGCAGAGTCTGGGGTGAGGACCATCACCTCTGCCACCGTCCGTGAGGCCCAGCCTGTCCTGGACCAGCAGGAGCCTCTGGGTGAGTGAAGGGAGGGGGGAATAACTGCCAGGTGAGTCCCAAGACTCCACTGTCCTCCCCGGAGTGAGACATGGGGCCTTCCTCTCCTGTGTAGGTGCATAACACTCCTTCATCCTGGGAGAAGGGGGGTCCTGCTGTCCAGGCTCAAGGTGTCCATGCCCTGAAGAGCTTCCAACATAAACCTCCCATGTAGCCTTCCCACTCAGTGCTGGTCACAATGTACAAGAAACCAACTACATGCCTGAATCTCCCTTAATTAATGATGCAGCAACAACTCCACCAGGGGTGCCGCTGCATTTCCTGGCTTGAAGTGGTTCCCCATATGTGGGGTTTACATTTTGGTTCAATGGCTCTCAGCATCCCCACTATAAACATTGTTCCAGCCCCCCTGCTAGACCCTCTGGTACCAGCCACCAGAAGTGTCCAGCAAAGCTTGTGTCCAGTAGTGCTTCGCTGGAACCTTCTACGCAACTCCCTCTGCCTGCCTCAGTGAGCTGACCCCATTCTCCCAGTCCTAACTCTGTCTCCAGGTAGTGTACTGAATGTCTTCTGTTCTACCCCAGCCTGCCAGTGAGCAACACAATGTAACTCCCACAAAATATCCTGTGTGGTAAGGCTGAGACCAGTCCAAGACCCTCCCTAACAATCCACCCCTGGCCAGCAGCGTAACTCCACTGGGGCTCAAACAGTCCCATGTTCTAGCTGCCAATCCAGCACTGCTCCAGAAGAGTGAGGTGCTGGAATGAATGGTCTGGAGGAGAGGTTCCTTTTCCCAAGTGTCTTTCTCCCAGCTGCCAGTGGAAGGTAAACCACTCTCCACACAGGCAGAGTGGTCTAATGATCTGCTCACAAATGGGAGCAAGGACCACTTCCTCAGGCCTAGACTGGCTCCAACTCAACTTACTCTAACCTCTGACTAGTTCACCTCTCAGAGGAAAAGGAGGTGACCTGCATAGAAGGCCCAATGAACTTGGGAAACCCCCTTGTATGTTCCCTTCCTACTGAAATGGAAAGGGTTTTGGTAACTCATCCTAGAACTGGTCCTCTCAACAGCCAGTGACTCTGTCTGCAAGAGCCTAGACCAACTGGAGGAGAAGCTGCCCGTCCTCCAACAGCCAACTGACCAGGTAACACTCTAGCCTTTGTTTCAGGGCTTCCTGTGGCAGTGAAGGACTATGGGGTGCAGGGGTTTGAGAACTGGTACTGCCCTAGCTGAGACTGCACAAGCAAGCTGTTCTTTTTTTGGGGGGGAGGAGGCCTCCAGGCAGTCTCCACTAAGAGCACTACATCCACCAACAAATAGCTCACTTCTGCCTCTGCCTGACAAAGCCGAGAAGTAGCATTTCAGGCTGGTCAATGCTTGAGTTATGGGGTGTGTAAGTGTCTAGATGTCACTCTATGTCCACTCAAAGCTCTTTCCTCTGCCTTCAGGTGGCCTCTGATGCCAAAGGACTAGTATCCTCAACACTGACTGATGCCAAGGATGCAGTCTGCAGCACAGTCACTGGCGTGAAGGATGCAGTGACCAGCATGGTGGGCGTGGCCAAAGGAGCGGTCCAGGAGAGCATGGAGATGACCAAATCAGCAATGACCAGCAGTATGAGCATGGTGCTGGGCTCCAGCATGGGGCAGATGGTCATGAGCAGTGTTGACCAGGTCCTGGAGACATCGGAGTCCTTGGTGGATCACTATCTCCCGATGCCGGCTGAGGAACTTGGTTAGAATGCTCCTCCATGCTTCATAAAGCTAAAGAGATGTGACCACCTCCTCCCCTGGCTTTGATACCCCCTACATAGGTTTTTGGTGTAGCCCTAAGGGGAACTTGGATAACCATTGCTCCTACTGTACCCATTGCTGGGGTACAAGAGTTCAATGCACTAAATGTAACTTGGACCTGTTGCATGGGGTTACTTGTGTGGTCCCCTGATGTGGATTTGTAGTAGTGCTAAGCATGGCTCTGTCACCCTTAAAAGTAAGGCTGGAGGTGCACCATCTGCTCAAAACCCAAATGGTGGTGGTCTGCCTTGAGTGAGCTCCTGCACAGACCAACTAGCTTGTAATCTTGCTGTAGGTGGTTCCATCAAGCCAAGGAGCAGAGGAGTCAACTGTGGCCCCCATTCTAGAGTCTTGGGTGTCCCAGATAGCTCTGGGGGGGGGGGGGAGAGGCTTGTGAGATCTCCTGCTTGATGGCATTGTTGTGAGAGGAGTGGGCGAGACTTGTGCTCGTGGTAGACTGTTGCTGAAATTCTGCCCAGTTGTGTCTTGTAGCTCGGTGAGACTGGCCTCTTGCCCATGTAGACAGCACAGCTGCTCAGTTGGGAGGCGATGCAGGCCAGGTGACTGTCCAGATGAGATGCTGGATGGAAGACGGCTATAGATAGTGCTATGCAAGAGCTCAGTGTAAACTGGAATTGGGAACACTTGTGGACTGACTCCCTTAATTGTAGAAGTTCTAGTTACCTTCAGCTAACGTCCCCTATGGCAGATCTTTGAACTCCAATGAAGGCTGAAGGAAGAGGTAATATTGTACTGGCTCCTTCAGCTCTCTGCTTTAGTATTCTTTTTAGTTCAGGTCTTACTAGAGTGGCTTGCTGGCACCAGGGCTGGAAGCCTCCTGTGCACATCTGCTCCCTGCTGTCTAGATCCTGGGTCTCCTGTTTCTTTCCAGCTAAACTTGCAGTGTCCCTGGAGGGGTCTGGGGAAGCTCCTGCAGAGCAGCAGAGTTACTACGTGCGTCTGGGTTCCCTTTCGAGCACGCTGCGCCACCGGGCCTACCAACACGCCCTGGGCAAGATGAGGCAAGCCAGGCAGCGTACCCTGGAGGCCCTCTCCCAGCTCCAGCAAACCATGGACCTGGTAGGAACCCTAAACTCCTCCCTCCTAGGTCTGCTTCGGGTAAAGCCCTCTGTCTTGCTAGCCACAACTTGCTGTGTGTCTGTGAGAAGGCTTTTCCTTTACCCCCCTCCCCTGGTTCTTGTCAGAGACCAAAAGCAGAAGTCCAAAGTGCAGGCAATGTGATGCTAATTGGGATTCGTTCCAAGCAAGCATTTTTATCTCTACACACTGCCAGTGTCTGTTCCCAATTCTGATACTAGAGCCTTTACCCCGTGTTCCCTTACCAGCTTTGATGCTGTGGAGTTTTTGTTGTCCCCAGTCTCTCCTCCTTAGCAGGCCCAAATATACTTGTAGTGTACACCCCTAGTCACCTCTTCCACCTTGTGGTCATGTCCTGCTATGGAGGGTCATGAGTCTAGGGTCTTTGTCCCACCTCTTTTTGTATATACTGGGGGGGAGGGGGGGGGGGAGATTGTGCTCTAGCCAAGGCCAAGCTTTTCTTGACCTTTAAGGGTTTTTAATATATGCCTCCACCTTATTTTTCTCACACCTACCCCCGACTGGTTGTTTGACCTTGCCTTAAAAAAGGAGCCCTTCAATGTACGACCCTATTACACTCCCACCACACCCTGTAACACTTTAACTGTTCTCATTTGTTCCCCTTATACTAACACACACCCATCTAGCCAGGCACAAGCAACACACAGCATCTTGTCCTTTGTTTACACTAGTATAAAATTTAAGGGCATCAAAGTCAAACCCAAAATTCTAGCCCAGGCTAACAGGCCTATATACGAACAGGGTCGGCCTCACTATAGTGGTAGATGGTGAATTGTCCTGTGCACAAGCAATTTCTTCAGCCACTGTTAGCTATGTAAGTGTGTGAGTTGTTGCTCTGGAATCCTATGTTCCCTCTCCTAGATGGAACAGGCCAAGCAAGCCATGGGCCAGAAGGCTCATGATGGGCAGGAGAAACTGCAGCAGATGTGGTTGGAATGGCACAAGCACCAGCCAGGAGCCAGTGCAGCTGATGGCTCACTGCAGCTAGAGGTATCCTTGTCCCCTTGCATTGTTGCACTGCACCTTAGCTCTACAGCATGTCACGACAGGAGTGAGCTACACTTGCACCTAGTCACTCCCCTCTCTCTCTACAGGAGATGGTGTCCCAGGCTCTAGCCACTTCCCAGAACCTCATCCTGCAAGTGCAGACCACCTGCCATAGCCTCCTGCCCAACATCCAGGGCCTTCCTGCTGCTCTCCAGGAGAAAGTCCAGCAAGCCTATCAGAACATGGGAGAGCTCCAGACTTCCTTCGCCAGTGTCCAATCCCTCCAGGAAATGTCTGAGGGGCTCCTAACCCAGACCCGGGAGAAGGTGACCAAGGCTCAGGAGTCCCTGGATGAGCTGCTGGAGTATATGATCCAGAACACTCCTCTCACGTGGATCGTGGGACCCTTTGCTCCTGCTGGAGACTCTATGGAGAAGGCAGAGGTGCCAGTGGAGGTCTGAAGTCGTGGCTGCATGGTGGTTTAATGCTTTTAATAAAATGGAGTTTAATGTTCACAGCCAGAAAAGCCCAGTCCTAGTTAGCTTTGGGATAGGAGTCTCTTTGCACACCATATGGTCAGCTGTCTGCACATAGACTCTGCAATGTACAGGAGACTGTTTATCTTGTCTTCAAGTCTCGACTGGTTAGAGCTCCTCTGCTCTTCCTGGTGAGGTTTGAGTGGGAATCCACTCTTTGATGCAGGCCCTAAGTGTTATGGCCTTAACAGCTCCAAGGGAATGGGAGCGGCCTCCGATCCCTTTATTTGGGAGATTCCTGTCTCTGCTCTTTCAAAGTTGTGGTAGGGCTTCCTCTGGCATGTCTGAAGGCCTGTCTGCTAGGGGTATAAAAGGAATGAGGTGGGACCTGGTCTTTCTAGTCTTCTGGCCCCTGCTGTGCAAACATCTGACTGGGTATTGCAAAACCTCACCCTGGTTTCCCTTTCTAAAAGCTTCCCTTTGGAGTACAGCCTTAAGCATGGAAGCTCCTGACAGTGCATCATAACCACCCTTAGCATCTCCTGCTCCACAGCACATGTACTTTATTGTGAGGGGTTCTAGCTTTGTTTGCTTAATAGCATTGTTGGGGTAGAGAGGCCGTTCTCATGCTGCATCCTATCCACAATCTCTGCCCCAAGACAGACCCCCACCCTTCTCTGTGACTGATGTACAAGTAGAACAATGTAAACCTGTTGGCTCTTCCAAAATAAACACTAAGTGCATTCACATAAGGGTTCTGGACTCGTGTGTGGTTATTAATGAAACTGAGTAAGCAGCAGGCAGGTCTTGCCTGCTGGGAAAGTATTGACTGACTGAAGTAGGAAGTGGAACTTCAAGTGTCAAGTTCTGGAGTTACGGCTTCTCCCTACCCGTGTGCTCAGCAGGACCTGCTCTTAGCATCCACATAGCAGAGATGGAAGCAGAAACACTATGCTGTTTCAAACTGAACTCCCCTATCCTCCGCTTGCAGACTTCATTGCTGCTCCTGCACTGAGGAGAGAACTCCTCTACTCCCCCACAGCTCTGGGGGGAAGCAGGTGGGTACAAGAGCCTTTCTTCCCTATTTCCCCCCACCTTCCAGGGCTTGTGCCCTTTTGCCTTCTCGAAAGGGAAGAGCTGACTCAGCCAGAGCATGGAAAGTCAAATACACCCTAGTATGAGTATTCAAACCTGCATCCAGCTACTGCCCTGAGGCAATTCTGGATTGCAATGCTGAGGCTTGTCCCTTGGCAACTTGGGACGCTTCCTACCCAAGCTGAGAGTGTCCACTAAAGGCCCAGCAAGACATGTAGCATGCTACCCTCTTCCTTTAGGGAACTTCCCAGACCCAATCTCTTCTCTGTGCTCACAGCCATGCTACTGCCACCCTGCTAGTCCCTGTAAACAACCCAAAGCAAGAGGAGCCAGAGGACTGGGATTCTCCCCCCCTCCCCCTTGCTGTGAGCTGGATGACCTTGGCTGACTTACTCTCCACCTTCCTCCCTGCCCTGGGTGTCTGAGAAGATATTATTGGGTCTGCTCTGTTTCTTTTTCCTGGTAGCTGTGGGTGGGTACTGCTCAGTGCTATAGAGGGGAAGGTATTTGTATTGTGACTGGCCCGGGGCCCTGGTGCTCTTCTCCACTCATCCCATTCTTACTAACCAGGAGAGCAACTCTGTGTGGGAGGCCCTGCCCCGACAGACTGAGCAACACTTCCCTTACCTAGACTTCTTAGCCCCCAGCTTTGAAAGTGACGGGCTCCCACATTTACAGCATCCTTTTGAGCACACGGAGTCCTTGGGCCATGGAAGAGAGCGGCTGGTTGAATCCAACTGAGCCCATGGAACATGTCATGCTTCACTGGCAAGGCAGCACGGGGGAGAGAAGGCAGGTGGTGCAGCAGCTGCTTTCTCCCCATATACCCAATGTGGGCTAAGGATTGTTTCAGGCCCTGACTGTGCGAGAGGGTACCACAAATGGATGGGTTGTGAGGCTTTGGGAACACCTGAGTACAAACAGGACCATGTTTCTGATGCCAACTGAAAGCAGCAATTCAGGAGATCTGAGTCTTGCACAAGGGAAAACACTTGATTCTGCCTAGGAAGTGCTGCCCTCAAGCATGGTCTCCTAGCAGCCACATGATGCTGGTGTTATGCCTGAAATTCTGCACCCCCCTCCTTTCACAGCCACTTGCTGCCCTGTCACTTCATGCCATCAGGTATCTTTGGAGCTGATGTCAAAGAACCAGCCCCACCCTCTTCCTGCAGGTGGTTTCTGACATCACAGAGCTTGTGTTTGCCACCATCCCACTCACCGAGATGTACTTAGCAGCACCATCACCTTAGCAAAGGTTGCAGCGCCTGGCAAAGTGACTGGAATAGAGATGCTGCCCCAACCTGCCAGTCAGCAAAGGCTCAGCTAAAGCCCTGTCACAAATCCTCCCTGTGCCTCTCTCTCTCTCTGCTCAGAGACCAGCCCCACTTTCCCTCATGCCTACAACCTTCAGCAAGATGCCCCCGGACCCAGGGCAAACCAGTCTCCCAGCTGTAGTGGAGATTCTACAGTGCATCCACACAACCAGTGTAATCAAACAACAGGGGCAAGGCCTGGGCTGGGAAGACACACAGGGGCTGGGCAAGGGCCAGAAAAAGAAAGGGGAAAACACACACGTGCCAGGTGACACCCAGTCAGAGAAACAGATGAAAGTAAGTCAACAGCAAGGCAGTGAATGGGGTGGGCGGAGCAAAACAAATTCAGACACACAAAATCAAGGAGCAACATAACAAGGAAGGGCGCAGAGAGGTCCTAGCTGTGGCTGTTTATCATTTGGGATTTCCCCATGCCTCATTACTCCCCCATAACAGTGTATGTGGGCAATGTGATCATCACATGGCTGACTGGCTCTGGAATACTAAGGAGGCTAGTTTCTGGGGGCAGGCGCCACTCACATGGGTCACTAGGCCCAATTATCGCTGGGTTCACAGCCAATAAAGAGAAAAATACCATCACCAGCCACAAGGGCTCACCTAGCAAAGACCGGAGTGTGAGAGAGACAGCGGGAGGGCAGGAGAACAAGGAGGTGGGGGCCGGCCTGATAGGACCTGCAGGAATGTAGAGTGGGAAGGGCTAAAATGAGAGCTAGGAACACAGGAACTGCCATGTGGACTCAGCCCACTGGCTCTCTTGCTCTGACGGGCTAGTACCAGCCACGTCAAAGTAAAGTGCAGAAAACCCTACAGCAGGCTAGGCTGTCACAGGGCAAGCCTCTTCCTAAGCGGCCTTAGGGCAGCTCGTGCCCTGAAGAGGGGGGAGAGCATGGTGAGGTCCCTGCTAAAGCTCTTGGTTATTTTTCAGGATCGCTGTTGTAACTCGGGATCGTTTCGTCCACTCATTTTATGAAGCCCGCGCAGGTCTTGGCCTCAGTGACCTCATGTGGCAATGAGTTCCACTGGTCAATTGTAAGGTGCATGGGAAAGGATCGCCTGGTATCAGTTGTATACTGGCTGCCTGGCCATGTCACTGACTGTCCCCTTGCTTGCAGACTATGCCAGAGGGCCAATAGAAACACCCATTCTACTCTCTCTACCCCATTCATACGGAGCCTGGACAGCGCTGGCCCTTCACCTGGCTGAGGCAGGATCGTTTAGAGCAAAAACCAGCAGGAAATAGAGTCTGTGAGTGGCTGTGTCGTTCCCGTCCTGCTGTGTGCAGAGCCGGGGGCCGACGACACGGCCCGGGACAGCACTTGCCAATAGCGTCAGCCCTGTGGTACAATGGCGCTCAGGAGCCCTCGGTTTCCCCAGGAGAGATGCGGAGCACAGTGCTGGCCCGTCTGCGGGTAGGAAACGTGCTTGCTTTCGGCTGCCTTTATCTGCCTTGCACCTCTGCCTCCCCCTTTGCTTTCCCTGGGAGATCCCGTGTCTCCCTCTCCCCACCCGGCCCACCTCTGCCCTCACACACCCCACCTGCTTCTCACTCCAGGCCTCCCTTCCCCGCAAAGGACTCTGGGAGCAGCTGCCTCTGTTGGGCCTTACAGGAGCCGCCCGATGGCCTGCTCCAGCCTCCTCTGCCCACGGCGGCTGGGCTCGCTCTGAGCCCAATTGGCTGTTTGTGCTCAGTGCATCTGCCCTGCCTGGAGGTGAGGGGGTCACTGTGTTTCCATGGGAGCAGAAACAGGACCTTTGTCTCACCGTGTTTGCATCTCCCATGCGCCCGACGCCCCACTAGCGGCTTTGGCTGGGCTCTCTGGGGCAGCGGCTGTGTGAGCACTGCCCCGGCTCAGCGCGGGCCACATCGGCACCCCACGTTTTCTGTGTGGGACGGATGATTTTCACCCACAAGGGGCCCTTGTGCTCCCCTGTTTATTTCCCGGCGTGCACCCAGCTCCAAAGCTAATGCTAGTGGCCCTCACTCCTCAGGGAGGAGTAGCTGGTGGACTCCTGCTCCCACTCACCCAAACCTTTGTGAGCCTCCATAGGCGGGAGCTGCCCGGTAGGGGCCTATCAGCAGCGGAACAGGGCACGTCCCCATCCTCCAGGCGAACTCTGGTCCAGGGAAGGGGCGGATGGCTCTGGCTGACAGAGCCAATTGTAAGAGGGCCGCAACATCTTGAGTGTCGAGTTTCCTCTAATTGCCCTGAGCCTGTGACAAGCTCTCGGTGGGAGCCCTGACACAGAGGTAGATTTAACTACTTCAGGGCTGGTGCCCGCTGCAAAATGTGCTGCTGGTGCTGCTCCCGGGAGCCTCTGCACAGAGACCCTGCGCTGTGATCCGCAATCCCCCCACTCGGTGGCAGCAAAAGTCCACCATTGATCCCGAGGCACCATCAATGGGGCTGACCCTTGGCTCTCCATTGTGCATCTCACCCCTCCCCAGGAGCGGTTTGGGCTGAACACAGGGGCATTACTCCTGCTCCTACCCCCCCTGCTCAGCGCTGGCCCTTCTCTTAGGATCCAACACCGCTGGGCCACACGCTGCTCCAGATCACACAGCAGCACTGGGGGTCTCAAGAAATCCCAGGGGATTTGGAAGCCCAGTTCCCATGGAACTGAAGTGGGTGCTCAAATCACTTGGGTAGCTTTTAGGCCCTCAGGGGCGCTTGGGTGTCTGAGGGCAGGGAAATGGCGGGGCCTGTTTGGAGGTGTGTGGGGGGGGAGAGGGGGGACGGCTGCTCGGGTTGGCTAGCTCCTGATCCTGCTGCTCTGGCTGCCCGTGGGGGGAGCGGCCCCCACCGCCGCGTTGGCTGTGACTCCCCAGGACTGGCCGGACCTGTGGCGGATCTCACGGACGCCGGTGTAAGTCTGGACTGTCTCCCCTGGGCTCAGTGGGGTTAGCTGAGGGGGATCACCTGCTCTCTCAATGCTTTAATCGTAGAATCATAGATGTACACCCCTGTGCGAGAGAGAACGCTGGGTGTGCGATGGACCGCCCAACCCGCACTATCATGTGCTATAACCAGACAACCATGGCCTCTTTTTCTATCCGCTATCCAGAACACTCCCCTATAAGGAGCAATTCCCGGCCCCAGAGCAGGCTCCTGGCTTTACCCCATCACCGAGCCTCATGTCCGGGATTTGATTTAGAACATTCTAAGAAAGGGACGTTGTGATGGGGGCTAACTTAGGAAAATAAGGGGGGGCTTAATCAGGATAAAATAATCTTGGCATCATCGGGGATAGTTCTTAAAGACATCCCCCAGGGTGCAGAGGGAGTTAAAAAAGCAAACAGGATGTTAGGAATCCTTAAAAAAGGGATAGAGAATAAGACAGAGAAAATCTTATTGCCCTTATACAAATCCATGATGCACCCACATCTGGAATACTGCATACAGATGTGGTCTCCTCCTCTCAAAAAGGATATATTGGCATTAGAAAAGGTTCAGAGAAGGGCCACTAAAATGATTAGGGGTTTGGAACGGGTCCCATATGAGGAGAGATTAAAGAGGGTAGGACTTTTCAGCTTGGAAAAGAGGAGACTAAGGGGAAATATGACAGAGGTCTATAAAATCCTGAGCGGTGTGGAGAAAGTGAACAAGGAAAAGTTATTTACTTGTTCCCATAAGATAAGAACTAGGGGCCACTCAATGAAATTAATGGCATCAGGTTTAAAACAAATAAAAGGAAGTTGTTCTTCACATTGTCAACATGTAGAACTTCTTGCCTGAAGGTTAGGGTTATAAGAGGGTAAAGAGAACTGGATAAATTCAGGGAGGTTAAGTCCATTAATGGCTATTAGCCAGGATGGGTAAGGAATGGTGCCCCTGGCCTCTGTTTGTCAGTGGGGGTTGATGGATGGCAGGAGAGAGATCACTTGATCATTACCTGTTAGGTTCACTCACTCCGGGGCACCTGGCATTGGCCACTGTGAGTAGACAGGATACTGGGCTGGATGGACCTTTTGTCTGACCCAGTACGGCCGTTCTTATGTTCTCCTGGCTGCGTATTCCCCTATAGGAAAAAAGTGGAGGTGTGATATTGTAATGAGTGTGCATTATGGCCCCAATGAAGTCAATGGCAGGACTCCCACAGACTGTAATGTTGCCAAGGGTTTACCCCATCATCAAGCCTCAGGTCTGGGATTTGAGTTAGAACATGCTGAGGAAGCGACTCTCTCACGGAACTTGCTGCTATCCGGCCCACTTGTTCTCCTCTCCGCATTAACCCCCATTCAGGTGGTGCAGCCAGTAGGATGGGCCCTTTCACTTTGAGCCCATTTTCATGGTGGGTTCCCCCGCGTGACCAGGAAGCAGCAGTAGGCAAACGACAGCCTGTATCAAGAACCCCTAACACCTGTGTCTAGTGTGGTCAGGCCGCACCCCTGGCAGAGTCATGGGGGCCCATGGAAGGTGCTACGGGCAGCACTGAAGGTGAGGACCAGATTCTCCCCTCACTAGAGCCATTATTTGGGCCTGGTTGCAGTGACCATCGCACACCACACACAGTGCGCTCCCGTAGCCCAGCAGTGGGCGTCCCCAGGGAAGTCAAGGGAGTGGCCACTGGACCAGTCCCCAAGGCATGCCCAAGGCAGTAGGGATCTCTCCGTTAGCCCCCCGTGGGCCTGCGAGTTCCTCGCACAGCCCTGTCATAAGCCTGGCCCCTTATTCTGGTGGGCAGCCCACTTTAAAGCAGGGCCGAGCCCCCCCCCCGCAACCCCAACACGGTCACTGGGGGTTGGTGCGCTCAGCCCCTCTGAAAGCAACCACGCGGGGTCCGGAGTGGGCAGCTGAAGTCACAGACCATCGCTAGAAACCTGGGCGCCAACTCTGCCCATTCAGAACCTGCACCTTCGGGGACGGATGTCAGCAAAGGGGCCACAGGCCTGGAGGTGCTTGGCATGGCTGGATAGAACCACAGTGAAAGCACCGCCCATGACCCGGAAAGTCCCACCAGATGGCAAGAACCTGCCTGAGTTCAGAGTGAAAAGAAGAGGAATAAACAGGAATATTAATGGGCTGAATTCAAGGGTTTCTTCTCTTCATATTAATACCCAGCAGGGGTCTGCTTTGGGACTTAATTCTGCTTTCGGTTCCTTCCAGAAGGACAAGCCTATCTATCCTTCCCCCCCAGAGGAATTGGAGGATCATTTATTTTCATTTTAATAAGAGGCAAACCAAGGCAAATGCTGCACAATGTGGAAAAATCCTTCAGCAGCAGCCGATAGTGCAAATTCTACAACCACAACCATCAACTCCACACTCGCTGTCCCCTGCAGGTCCGGAGTTCACTTACTTTTACCCTGCTGCTTTATACATCGGAGAGCAACCGTGCCAAAGGGCCATACCCAAAGGGAAGAGAGGAGTGGGGCTCCCAGTCACTCGCACACTTATGGGGCACGGGTCTCCTTGCGCATACACCACGGGGTTCAAGTGCTGCCTTGTGGAAATGAAATGATGCCCTAGAAACCAGTGGTCCCTAAACTGTGGGGTGCACCCTCCTGGGGGGGGGGCAACGGAGGAATGTTGGAGAGGGATGTGGCCAGGTCTGGGCCAGCCCCCATGGGGGGCAAGGAGGGGGCCCCAACCAGCCCCACTTTGACCCCCAGCTGCAGCGCCATTCTGCCCCCTGCTCCATCCTCATTCCCCCTCCGCCTCTAGCCCCAGCTCCTCCCCTGCCCCAGTTCTGTCATCAGCCCAAGCTCCTCTGTTGAGCCAACTGTGCAGAAATGGGGTGGGGGTGGGGGGGCCCACAGGCAGATTCCATTACTGGTAAGTGGGTGGGAGAGCGCATCATGAAAAGTTTAGGCACCACCACCTAGACCTTGTGCTGTAGCCTCTGCAGAGGGGGGAATTTCTGGGGGATATTAAACGATTTAAGGTAGTTGGCAAGGCGGAATATTGAATAGGGCCAAGCTGCCTGGCAGAATGTGGACTAAATAGAATATGGCATAATAATTATTTTCACTGTTGACATGCCAGCCTTGCAAAACCTAAGAAACCTGAACGCAAGTTGCTTTCCAAGAGAATAATAGCTTCGATTGTTAGTGGTCCATGAAAATCTGAATACACGCGGACAAAGAGGAAACCTCCACAATTAGAGGAAGAAAAGGGAGAGGTTTATAATTTTTTAAAATAAACTTTTAATGGGCTTCACAGGCATGACTGCTACTTGTTCTCTCAGCCATAAGCAAGATCACCAACTGCAACAGACCACATTTTCACTGTACGTTACAAAGGTTCTTAAACTGGAAAAATATCATACAATCACTTAAATAAACAAAGACAACATTACAGTGCAAACAAATGCCTGCTTTGATTTATGCTGCATTTACTGAGCAATTTATTTTTTTCAAAAGGTTTTTTTTTTCATTAGAAAACACTGGTTGGAGAGATGATTTCCTTTCCCAAACGCAGGGATCTCAGGGTTCGTTACTGCTCCCATAGCAGGTCAGTGCAGCAATACCTATGCCAAACGGGAGGGGCTCGCCCAGCAGTGTAGGTGATCCACCTCGGAGAGTTGGCTGCTAGGTCAACCTAGCACTGCCCAGGTGGGGTCTTAGGTCAGCCTGACCTTGGGGGTGGATTATTCACACCCGACTGACTTAGTTAAACCAACCGTTTCCCAGGCCTCCATTTGTTCCTCAGAGTTGTACTACGTGCTACACACATTGCTGTAGAGGTTTGATCTGACTGCATTGAACATGTCGGACCTGATCCACAGTTCATGGAGATCGCTCCTACCAACGCCCGTGGCATTTGGATCCGGCCCTTGTACAAAACCCAACTGGACAATTCCCCCCCTCTGCACCTCCCAGTTCACAAAAGCCTGCCTAGGCTCTCCAGTAACTGACTCCCGTTCTTTGCACTTCATCGTGGGGAAGACATAGGGGTCTAAAATGATCATTCCACTGCAAAACCACGGAGAGAAGTTACATACTAAAAACAAAATGCACTTGACCAGGCGAGACAGGGGAAAGGGCAGCTTGGACATTTGGATCGCCAGGGAAGGCTAGGCTTGAGTCAGCCCCAAGCAAGGCGTGGTATGTAAGATACCCAATCCCTGGAGCAAGGGAGACTCGGGGACACCCTTCCCAGGGTTCCTCCTTGCTCTGGAGGAACCTCTGACCTGCTCCAAGGAGGAAGGAAGTGAGCTTATTTATATGCGCCGGGACCCATGTAGCCCAAGTCACGAGCTCTCTCCACCCACACCTGTCCCAATGTTAAACCAAAAGTGGCCACCGCATCCCCACATCTGATAAGTAACAGCTGGGATACCGCTGCCTGCCTGCGTCCTGGGGGAGTCACCGAGGGGCAGATAAAGAACCAGTAGGGTAAGTTCAGCCATTTGTAAAGGCCATCACACGATCCCCCCCCCCTCCCCCCCACTTAAAGGGTAAGAAAAGTGTAGCCAGGCTCCTGCAATGCAGATTCAGCTGGGATGTTCCTGAGCTGAGCCCGGAATTATACACAGCCATCCTTGGTATGAGATAGGGTTAAAAAAAACAAACCAGGCCGCAAATGCTTACTATCAATCTGGAAACATCATTATGGAACATCCTGGAGGGTCTTTTCACATTATACAGTACAATGAAGCAGTATTTTACAGGCATTAGAGTAATGATTATTCCATTACACTTCTCAATCAGCACTTATTTCAACGCATGTATGAAGGGGGGAGAGTTGGAGAGAAAAGTGAATTAAATAACAGACGTTTTCACAGCCTTATTGCAGTCTGGAAAGTCTGTAAACGGCAAGTAACCAAATCTCTGCTCCAGTCACTGACGTATAAATACACAGCGTTCCAGACAGCAAGGTGATGACAGACCAGGAGCGGGACTACCTGGCTACTGGATTTCACCAGTTCCAGCATTCACGTGCAAACGGTTTGCTGGTTCTCCTATTCAGCAGGCGTACAAAGAGCGTGCCAGCCATCTCTGGAGCTGGGGAGGCCGCTGCGTTTGCACGGTGGAGGTAGTACAGCTTCTGCAGCTGACAGTAATGAGATACAGCTACGTCCAGATGGGGTATGACAGGGAGGCTTGTGATGGCAGAGATCAGGGCTCAACAGCCCTTGGGCTCACTTCCATCTCATGTCCCTAAAGCTCATGGTTCAGGGCTGCAGCAGTCAGGAAGGGATTCTCCCCCCCTCAGTGTATTCGGGGCAGGGGGAGGTTTTTGGAACTCCCTCCTCTGAAGTATCAAGGACGGCCACAGCTGGAGATGGGACATCGGGTGGGGTGGATGAGGGTTGGAAGTGGCATCAAGCAGTCGCCCTCTGAGGAGCTCACCTGGCTGGTTCTTGCCCACATGCTTGGGGGCACCATGTGGGGGCTCAGGCAGGAATTTCCCCCAGGTCAGATTGGCAGTGACCGGGGTGGGGGTGGGAAGGGGGTTCGCCTTCCTCTGCAGCACAGGGTGGGGGTCACTTGCCAGGGTTGATTACGTGAGAGAGCCAAACATTTCCCTACCATTGCAGGGGCCTCAGGAATTGGCGCCCCTGGGACCTTCCTGCTCTGTGCCTGCAGCACATAACAGTCTCGTGTCCGGGGAGGCTGCAAGACCGTGGCCTCATTTCCACCTCTGGGTTTAGTGCGCAGGCAGCCGGTGATGTGCAGGAGCTCAAACAGGATGATTGGGTGGGCGCTGAAACTCGGTGACTCGGACTGTTCTGCTGGGGGGAGGAAATACCAGCGATCGTCATATTTTCCTATGCACGGCCCCAGGCTCTTTGCAGGCAAGTTTCAAGAATTCCCCGTAACCCACAGGGCCACCTGTTCCTACACACTGGCCCTCTCTCTCGGAGAGCTGGAAACCAGCCATCACATGCTCTTCCACGCCGGAGCTGGAAACCAGCCATCACATGCTCTTCCACGCCGGAGCTGGAAAGGAGGTTGGATGCCGTGGTCAGTTGCCCCAGTGGGACTATTATTTGCCCAGATAAAACGATCACCAGAAGCACGGCCTCTGACAGCCTTTTAAGGTCTGAAACCCAGCACGTGGGCACGGTCAGATGACGTATTCCCACTGCTGACACCGCGCATGCGGCACTGGCACGGCGGAGAATGAGAATCGACCGCCTGCCCTGCTCTAGGAATGACACTTGCAAAATGAACACTGTAACCCTCCCAGATTTATTAATGTACCAAAAGAGGATAAAAAATATATATATTAAACCACTATTTTAATTACATCCCCTATTCATAAATAATCAAACACATTTTGCTATTGTAAAATGACTCATTAAGGTCTCCTAGTCACACTGTGCGAGACAAAAGACTCCTGGGTTTGGATCCTCCTGACAAACTGTCCGTGAAGAGACACATGAACATGGGGTGAGTGGGCACAGCTGGAGGGACTCGCACTTTAAGCCAGTCATGGGCCAATTTCTCCTTGAGCCCTGAAAGAATCTGCATCCATTTCAGTGTCTGGTAAGAACAGCGTGTCACTGGTGGAAGATTATTCAACCACACGCGGGTATTAAGTCAGGAGAGTGAAAGAACAAATAGCCTTGGAGTTTCCTGACTGAAGGAAGATGTTTGCTTTAATTTACCCTTGACTGCAGTTCTTTGGATTTGGAAACAATTTTTCATCCACAGAAACATTTCCCAGGAAGGTTCTCTGTTCTCATCACATGGAAATAGAAACACAGTAGTGCAAGAGTACCACACACACACCCGGCTGGCTGACAGTTCTCAGACAGCCCACACACATCAGAAATGAAAGGCAGGACAGCTCCATTTCTACCACCAGTTTCTGAGATCTGGTCTTCGATGCAGCATTCATTCCTGCTCCGTCGCTCGCCCGTCACCTCCCATCCACAGGAAGGAGTGAGACTGGAGGGTTATAGGGTCCGGACCGCTACCGGGTAAAGCAGGGACAAGTGTTCCGCGCCCTTGATGGGCAGTTTTTTGGTGGTGTAGTAGTGGATGACTTCGGGAACGCTGTCAAACGGGGGGCTGTTCTGACCCAGGATGTATTTCTCTTTGGTTTTTGTCAGCTTCATGTGCATGAAACCTTGACTGCTCCTGTGAAGGAAGCAAAGGAGAGGGCGTTAGTACTCACACACCCAACCCCCGGGCACAGTGAAGGGGTCAGCACCAAACGGCAGCTCCTCTTTGCTGGCAGCCCGCCGCAGCTGAGTAAGAACAGCGAGACAGTCCGCCCACATACAGTGTTCAGACCACTCCTTTGTCTTGTGCTAACAGCTCTGAGCAGCATTAGCGAACAGTCGGTCCGTGCCAGCCGGGAACCCGGCACTGTGCTGCAGGCCCCCGAGATAACAGGCCCTTTCAATGGCTTTGAGCCTTCGTTCCCAGAAACTTCTGGGGTTTCAGCCCTTCCCTTCCCCAGGGAACCCAGCAAGGCACGAGGGGCGGGGCAGCCTGAGAACAGCTGCTGGCCCCTTCCAGGCAGCTAAGCATCGCCAGCTCAAAGGCCCTGGCCTGGAGATGCGACACATTTCAGCCACGTAAAGGAATGCAGGGCCCTGCTCTGTCAGCCCCTGCGAGAGGGCTGGGGAGGTCCCTGAATGCTCCCCGGGCGGCCTATGGGGGGCTCAGGTGCTGCAGAGGGGTTGAGCTGCAGCTGTCTGGCTCCTAACCCCGTGCAGCCCCCACCAGCAGGTGACAGACACCTGTACAAAGCCTCTTCCAAGAGGGGTCCAGCAACATCCTTCCATTCAGCAGGCGGCTGGATTCCTACTGTCCAGGGCCCCAAGCCCTGCGGAGCCCGACCCCCCAGAGCACCCCAACAGGGATTTGCACAGACGGAGCGAGCGCCTCCTCTCCCGAGCCCAGCCGGACCCTCCCAACACAGTGGGGCCCTGCTGTTCCCTGGAGAAGGACAGAGGCGAGTTATGGGATGGATCAGGGCTTTCTGGCCCTGTGCAGGGGGTTTTGTGGGGCTGTCTCCGGCAGCTAATGTGGCAATAGGGGTAGCACAAGGAGACAGAATTCTGCCAGCACAGCTCCTGGGCATGGCTGGGGGGGGGGGGGGGAAGGCACTCCTACTCCTGTGCCAGCAAGGAGGGGGCAGCGGCGCCGTGGCCCCGCTTCTCCCGACCCTCTCTTCATGGCTGGCTCCTGGGAGGAGCCGACGGGCAGGCGTGAGCTCTGGTGAGACGTCCACATGGCAGCGGTGCACAGACAGGCGGCTTCTCGTGCGCCGGCCCAGAGCCATCTCGGCACCCAGCCCCGAGCGAGGCCAAGGACGGCAGGAATTTGCTTGGAAGGTGCCGTATAAAGTGTGTCCTGCTCGGGCGCCCAGCTGTATGGATGAGCCTTAATTCCCCCTTCTGGAGGGGATGGGCCCGGGGGGGTGCGAGGGGTCGAACTGCAATGTCCCCTCCAGCCAATCGCGAAGCTTGGATCCCCGCAGGGAGCGAGGGTCCAGAACGACCCAAGACCAACAGGCACCGGCTGCAGAACAGGGTGCAAAAGGAAACCGGTCGTAGCGTGGCTAGCATTGCTTCCCGAGGCCCATCTGTCCACCGCGGTGTCCACTACGACGCTGCATTACTTTATGAATAAAATCAACAGTTCATTTTTAGCAAAAAACCACCTGCCACCCTTCTGTGAACACGGTGTTTGGACACGCGCGCTCTCGCCATGTGCTAGAAACAACATCTAGGGAGGGAAGAAAACTCAGCTTCCCTAGATTCGCGGAGGCAACTCTCGGATTAAAAGGCCCTTCTCCGTCAAGCAGAAATCACCGCCAGCCTGTAATGACAGCTCTGCAAGCTTCAAATCTTGATTTAAATTCCAATTCTTTACAGGAAGGATTCTCTTTTGAAAATTAATTGCGCTCTGAATGCTTTCCTGCAAGCCAAGGGTGACGTCTCTAAATACGTTCCTATGAGGGGATGTATTGTGCCCGTCCCTTCAGCTCATTGCCTGTTTCCTTTGCTGGTAAACGGCTCATGAGTCTGCCATTAAATTAGCAGGATCAGAGAACTAGGTGCAAAGGAATGGGAAGAATCTGGCCCGAACGGGAGAGCAGGCTGGTAATGTCTTCAGGTCTATTGCTCGGGCAATAAGAGTGGAGTCATGCTGCTTTTATCAATATTAAGGAAGAAAGGGGTGTTAATGTTATTCTTCACGTCCCCAGCAGAATGCTAAATACTCTGAAGTCACCCCAGAATGGAGAGTGTCCTCAAAGCAGCCAGCCACCCCCATTCACAAGACAATTTGCTTCTGCATGAGGACAGCACGTTACTGCATTTTCAAAATGCCAGGTGGGACACTTCTGGGGACATGTCTGAGTACTCCTAAGACAGCCAGTAGCTGTTCTCTTTCCCAGCATGCTGGTGTCTGCAGCCGGCACGTGGCTCACAGTGACGGTTGATCCAGTCCCTCAGAGCCCACATGAACAAGCATCCTTAATATCTGCTCAGAGCAAAGGAGCAGCCCAACGGAGAGACTCCCTTTCTCTCCCCGCCCTGCCCAGCGCTCCCTCCACGGGACGGATGGCAAGTGGTATACCACACAGTACTGCACCAGGGATAAGGCATGTAAACAGGCAGAGATCTCCCCACCCCCACTACCCCGGGAGTGGGAGCAGCAGGGGAAGCGCTGTCCTCCCTCCCCGTTTCCTTGGGGGTTCACCTCGAACGAACGCTGTCGTTACGACCGACCCGGTGCTGCGACAGGCGGAACGAAGCCGGATCCCGACAGCGAGCCCGAGAGATGGGAGACGGAACAAGCTGGCTAGGTCAGATCTCAATTCACTGCCCGGCTCCTAGCACCCAGCCAAGCATACGGTGCGACGGAGCCTGCTCCGCCCCTGCGGCACCGCGGCCTGTTCTCTGGTGCGCACACATGCTTCTCCACGCCCTGCGCCAGCAGCACCAGCCCGGTCGGACCAGGGGCCCGAAAGTCCCAAGGGGAGCGGAACGAGCCAAGTCGCTCAGTGGAGTTGGCTGCCAGATTGCTAATCCGCCGCATTGGCCTCCATTAAGAGAGAGCATGCACACCCCCTCATCCCCCAGCTCCGGCACCACACCCAGCGCCGGGAGAGATGGGAGGGTAATGACAGCGCAGGGACCTCTGTAGGTCGAAGGTCTGGGGCACGGGTCCCCGGCGGACAAGGGGTTAGGCCATTGGATACTGTGGCAGGAGCAGAGCTTAAAAGGCCGAAGCCGGAAGAAGGGAGAGGGCAGCAGAGCTGAGCTTGGCCACGGGGTCAGAAGGCTGGTGAGAAAGCAGCTGATGCTCCGGAGAGATGGACTCCGACCGGCACCTGCTGCCAATAGACCAATGGTGTTGTCGTCGTAGCTTTCTCCAGTACCACCCTGCATGCCAGAGACCCTCAGCTGAGGGCAAAGTCAGATTTCTGCAGCTGGTGTTTCCCTTGATTACAAACCCACGGCAATGGAGCTTCTGTTAACAACACTGCAATGACAGCATCCGTTTACAACCAGGCCAAAAAAGCCAGAAACAGCCGTCCTGCTTCTCCAAAAGAGCAGAGTGCTTAGGTCATTTTCTGCTTCTTTGATAAAACAAGCTGAAAGAGCAAGTCAGAAATACACAGCCCTCCCAGCGGGTGACTTGCCTAATTAATGCACCAAAGCTTTCAAATCATACAGAACGCCATTCATACCCACGCTAGCACTGTTCATTAGCATAACAAAAAGGCATTTCTGATCTAGAGGATTATTAAAATACTATTGCCTAGACAGACCCTAATAATAGGAATGGTCCCCACCTAATAATCAAGGTATTTAATAATACATGACACGTCTTTGCAGCTGCTGGGACACATTGCCTGCAGCCAGTATGCCTGCCCTATACCTCTTCCTTTCAGCTGTAATTGCTTAATGCATATTTCATGAAGAATGCAGAGTAACTGTTATGTTAAATCACTTCTCTTCAGGATAAAAGGACTTACAAACACTCACATATAGTATGTGTGTGATTGCAGGTGGAGAGGCTGCCGGCGTGTGCCGGTGGTTGTGACCCTTCCCGGCACGGTCAGCCTCTGCTCCTCTGACCGGGAGAACGGGGAGAATCAGCGCCACCAATTTCCAAGCCAAGTGGAATGAAACAGATTTTGCATCAAATCATTGTTCCCAGGCCTCTGCTGCTCAGTTTGCACTGTAATTCTGAGGAGCCTGCAATCAGTGACAGACCTTACGGACAGCTCGATCACTGCACCCATCCCAGCCTCACTGGATGGCCCCTCCTCCTTGCAACAGGCAGCGCGCACAAATCTGTCCTAGAGAGGGAGGGCAATGCAGCCCATGCTCACTGCTGGCACAGTCGAACTGCCCACTGACGGCTGCCTGCATGAGACTAACGCCCATTTTGTGAATGCTTGACTCCACCAAGCCTCACTAATTACAACCACTCTGGAAATCACTGTTCCCTCCAAGCTGTGCACGCGCGCACAGATCTTAAACCCCATGCACACGGCAAAACACCATGCACACAAAAATTTGCACAGGAGAAATTGTTTGCACACACAGTCTATCAAAAATGTGCACAGAAGAATTTTTGTGTGCATACGGCTTGTCAAAAAAAGAGGGAACATTGCCTGAAATCCCTAACAACATTATCCACAGAGCACCCCATGTTCCTAGGCAGAGAGACAGGAGCAAAAGACTTCCATTACCAACAGCCTACCCAGGTATTGCTTTTGGGTTACCTTTGCTCTCAATGGTATCAATGTGATTGTTCCGAGACTCCCCATCACCAGAACATCTGGCTACTTAACAATAGACAATAGACTTCAAAACACTAGACTTTCAAAACAATAGACTTCAACCTTGGGAAAAGTGATGGGAATCAGCAACTCTCCTAACCCATTTCCCACCTGTCTTCACTTGCTTTAAAGTCTGGTGCTTCCATCTGCTGAATCCATTCATTACCCTGAATTTACATTTCCTCAGCAGCGCTGTGCTTAGCGTAAGGACCCAGCGAAGCGCCTGAAAAGAACAGCCTTCAATTAGCTGAGAGGAGAGAGACTGTCCTGACTTTCAATGCGCTATCCTTTGTTTTACCGCTGGTTTAGGAAGAGTATCCGAGCACAGCGGCGGGGGACAGACTGCATCTCACAGCTCCACCAGTGACCCTCACCCCTGGCCTGCAACCCCCCTGCCATGTCTGTCCCCGGTCTCCTGTGAAGATCCTGCCCGTGCCCAAAGCTGAGCAGGGGTATGCAACATGGTGACAGATTCACTAGGAGCGCCAATGAAATCGCTAAACACTCCTTCCCCCTGAGAGCCCAAGTTGTAACTCAGATCCAGGTCTTCGGAGCAGGAAGGCAACTACATTAACTCAATGTGCCACTAAGCAACTTCTGGGGAATATTTAAAATTAAGAGTGTTAGTTCCCTATTTCCAGCCCGCTGTAGTGACCACAGCATCATGGCTAGGTTCAACAGCCCCCTTTTCTCGGTTGGTCATAATTCTCTCCAACGTTTTTGGGTCTGGGCATTGGTCCAGTCTCAAATGCAGCTGCAAGGCAAAAGGTTTTGGAAAGCTGGAGATAAGTTGGTTTAAGCATCTTTTCCCTTTAACGTCAGTATGACAGGCTGACTCCTCCCCAGCCCCTTCCCCCTTTGCCAGTGCTCCAGATACAAGAATGGGCTCATGCTGGCTGCAACCAGAAATACTGGATGATGTTTGCAGATGCTGCAGAACATCAGTGAAATACTTCAGATCCAGCATCCATTGCTCATCTTTAAATGGTGGATAAGATTTTCCTTTTCTTCAAGGAAAGAATTGATAAATTGGTTTGTGGAACTGAACCTAAGACATTGCTGGTTGATAGCAACCTCACACTACAGTAGAAAGAAATGTCATTACGTTTGGCTTCTAGATCCAGATTGTCAATGACATTTTTGAACTGTTGACCAATCTTCCCATTCGAACAGATGAAATTGACAATTTCCAGGACTGTTTTCATAACATTTTCCATACTTGAAGTATCTGCCTGTGAGATGCTCACGATGGATGATGCAATGAACAGGGAGAAACTCCGGAAATTTGGCATCGCTTTACAAAAGTTCACTTTCCCTGCCCCCACCACCGCAGGAGCGCCGTCCGTTGCAACACTGACAAGTGTATCCAGTGACACACCTGCATTTGTCAATGCTTTGTCAAGTGTGTTTTTCATGTCAACACTGCTGATTGTTTCTTTTAGTGCCACCAAGAACAACATTTCTTCTTTCACAATTACATCCACAGAAACACAGCGAACAAATATTGTTGCTTGTGGCTTATCTTGTAGATCTGTGGATTTGTTGACAGCTAGGCTGAAAGCTAGAGAATTCTCTAGATCATTTTGCATCTTACTTGAAACATCAGCACTGATCTGGGAAATCCGCCTCTCTGTAGTGTGGCGCGAAATTGGAATTTGCTGTATTAGTTGAAGTTTTGTGTTATTTGGATTTAAAATTGAAACCACTTCTGCAATATTCTTCTTAACAAATTCACCATCACAATATAGACATTTTGCATGAGCACTATTCTATGCCATAACAAAACTAGCTTCATTTGTTGTCTCAGTGTCCTCACTGAACACCAAAAGTACTGCCTGTTGAGGTGTAATTTTAATGCGGTTAGCTTGTTTTTCCTTAATTCTGATCCAGGAGGGTATGTAGAGGGAAAGTTACTGTGATTCGTTTCGTAGCGATGTTTCACATTGCTCGCTTTATAGTGTGTGTGCGATGCATTGCAAATAAGCCACAGGGGTTTGCCACCTTTACTAGTGAATGCAAAATCTTCCTCCCCTTCTGGCTGAAAACTTTGGTTTTCTTCATCCTTGCGTTTCTTACAGTTTGAAGGGGTCATTGTCACCCACAAAATTAATGAAGGGTTGACATTTAAATCAAACTATTCAACCGTGACTAATGAACAGTAAACACAGCCTGCCGTGTGCAGCAAACAAGATCACAGCCCTACAGTGACGCAATTTCCTATTATAATGACCATGTGCCACTGAAGCCCCTTCACCCCATGGGGGGTGAAGCCATGAGCCACGGTGCCCCCCTGGGGGCTGGAGCCGTGAGTGCCAATTTGCCTCCCCCCACCCCCACAGGGTGAAGCCCCAAGCTCTGTGAGCCGCAGTTGACCCTTTAAAAAGCCACATGCGGCTTGGCCCCGCCTGGTATATTACATCAACACTATCACCTTTATCAACCAAACCATCAATTTCATCAAAACTCCATATCAAGTTAGTTTGACTTGCAAAAGGAAGAACAGCATGTATTAAGTTTTAGTAGGTCTTTAGTATTTTTTTAGTATTTCTGGATTTTTCATTCCCAGTGTTGCTAGTTGCCAAGCTGACATCTGCTCTAAGAAATTAAAATACAGGGCCAGGGTGTAGGCTTAGCCTCTTAAAACCACACTTTGGAAAAATCAGACCCTCTGCCTAAGTGCTGTACATCCAGCAATGCCTACTGATGACCACAGAAGTTACTGGGTGCTGGGCCTTTGTGAAAATCTTGGCCTACGCACAATAAGCAACTTCTAAAAATATAACCACATTTTGCTGACTTCCTGGCTATTAGCACAAGTCTTTGCTAGGGTCCTGTTAAAAGCTTCGCTGCATACAGCATTTACCTTATTGTCGTTTCCTTATTTCATTCACCTCCCTGGGCTTTGAAGGCAGAGCGTGAATATTTTTTAGACACTAATCATGGCGATCAATACCTTTTAAACACCTTTAAACCCAAACTGTAATGGTTTTTGTGACACAGTTACGCTGCGCTGGGGGAAATATGTTGCAGCAAAACTACGGTCATGAAACTGAACCTTTGAATTAAACGTTTCCTAAACATTCTTCTTTGAGTAACTAATTGCGGGGAGAGGGTATCTGTGTGTGTGATAGTAGTTGGGGGGAGGATTCTTTATAGGCAACTCCTCAAACTACACTTCATCTTACCTTGCTTTGGCATTGCTCAAAGTGGCAGCACATCAGACAGATGCCAGAGTTGTTTTTCTTCTTCTTTTTTTTTTTTTATTTAAGGAAAAAAGAATTTTAAAAAATTCCAATTCCAGTTATGGTGACTGGTCAAAAGGGCTGGTCAAAAATTCTGTTCCATCTACTTTTAAATTAATTAAAATTGGAACTTTCCATGGGATGTGCTGATGTTGAGGAAGTCTCATTCACAAATGAAAATGAAGTGTTTCAATAATGTCAAAATATTCCACTTCAGCATTTAAGGGCTATTTCCATTTTTGAAACAACTGTCCACATATTATACAGGCAACTCAAACAAAACCTATTTTAAAAATAAACTTTGTTTCGTGGGAAATTTCAAAGTACAACATTTTGTTCCCATTTCAAAATTGCAGAATTTCCTGTGAAACAAAAATTCCAGTTTGCGGATGGTTCTAGCGACTGGTGTGCCGAATCCTCAACTAGAAGCATGTAGAAATCGACCTCCTGGTGTGTGGAGTGGGGTTTTTTTTTTTGTTTTGGCTCAGCTGTGTTCTTCTCCAAGAGGAGACACCACAGCAATAGATCATTCTGTACCTGACAGCAAGTCTCTCCACAGAGCAATTAACAGCCTCTCTCTGATAAACCTCTCCCTCAGCAACATTATCAAACAGGTGGGAAAGATAGAGCAGTGTCAGCCTCCGGTCTCTATAAAGAATTTTCATCAGCTGCTTTGAAAGAGGGGCCAGATTGTTAGCCTGTTGGATAACTTCAAACGACAGGATACTCTGAGGAAAGCCAATCTGCAAACAGCAGGGGCCCTGTCACTTCTGTTTAGATTATAAAAGGAGTAGGAATACATTAAAAAACCACTTTGGCTAAAATGTTGTTTGAAGAACCATATAAAAACGCCCTAGCTCTTCCCAAATCGTACAGGGAAAAGGAACGAAGGTTCTCTTTTGCTATCTGAGTTATGTCGCAAGGCCTTAGGAAATGTTTTAACTAGGTTACTTAAGATTTCCAAACACAGCACTGGTCTCACTGCTTTCAGATACGTAGAAGGTTTCTGGATTTCCAAAATTTTGTTCTCATCTATTCTACAGCCCAATCCTGAAAATACTTAAAATACATGTGTAACTCACCTCACCTTGATCGCCTCAGCCTACTCATGCCCAGGGAGTTACACGCGTGCTTCTGAATATGTAAGATCAGCGCCCTCAGTAAATATTTTTCTACCCGTTGGTAGAAGGTGCCAGAAGTATCTTCTGTTCTCGCCTCGGTTTACATGGATGTGGCTAATGACTTCAAGTGGAATTACGCCCCGCGTACACCAGTCTGGCCCTGTTTGGACACATTTTTGCAATGTGTAGATGACTTGCAAATTAATCTCCAGTTAAAACTGCATTGCCATACGCTTGAAATTGAATCATGAGCCAGAAAGCTAGGGGGCAAAGGCTGACTTCTCCATGCTTGACGGAGGACAGTGAGGTGTCTGGGGGAGGGGAGTAGAAGGCCGCAACTGCAACCGCTTGAAAGGCATCTCAGCCTAAACCCTGCATAGCCTGGCTTCTGACAGGTTATCTAAGCTCACACCGACTGCAGGGTGAGTATGGATTTAGGGATGGGTGTTACCAAAGGACTCTCACTCCCCAGACTGTCAGACCACCAAGCAAGCAAGGAATACAGATACAATTGTCATGGATCTGAATATGGACTTTTCAATGAAGCTGAAGATTGGAGAAGGAAATGCACGGATGAGGTTAAGGCATGGCTGGGCTGCCACTCTTCCGGGCGTCAGGCTGGTAAGCTGCAGAACACTAGGTGAACATGTGTTTTGGCATGGTGCTAATTCTGAAAATACCTCCCATCCACCCCTGGGACGTGAAGCCATCTATCAAGCAAGCATGCACTTTAGGCATTTGGGCAAGAGATTTCCTTGTTTAGAGCTGTACTGAGCATCTTGACATGCAAGTCGGAGTTCGCGAATTAGCACCCTGCTAGATGGTAATTGCTCCCCGTCACGCAAACCTGACTGCTGCTCAGACACACACGAAATTCCACGGGCTGAATGACTTTGCATTAGCGTCTGTACATCTGGACAGATAACCTTGGCTCTAACTAAAATAGAACTCACTGGCTGGCTGTTAAGAGATCTCCTACACTCTGAATAGTCACTTCTCATCCGTATTATGGATTAAACCGCCTGAATGATTTCTTTGAAGTTCATACCCATAGCGGGCCGGGTCCCCTCTTGGAAATCGTAAGAAAATGGTACCAAAACTTAACAGCATTCGATAGAGAGTTTTAAAGGGTGATTCTCTAATTAGAAGTGTGGTACTGCTCTCCTACTTCCGGCCTGACATTACGACTTGGCTCAAATGAAAAAATACTGACCAGGAATGGAGATGCACTTCTGCTACTGGATTCGGGACACTGAGCCCAGGTGAGCCAGATGCAGAAAGGAGTCAAACCTAAGCAATGTCACCCCCTATTATGTGGGTCTATTTCAGGAACCTGCGTGTTAATAAAGGAAAGACCCTGTCACAAAGGGCTGACAGTTGAGCTGTTGTACATGGTGGGGCCCTGGTCTGGTAGGTGCCATCGCAGTGTAACCAACTGGAGTGAGGATCCCCCCGACCTCCTGGAGTCTGCAATCTTTGCTTCAGGAAGGCGCGCAACAGGTGTTCTCCCTGCATTTTTCCCTCCCACCACCCCGCCGGGAGCCTGCTGCCGACTGCCCAGCCTGGCAATGGAGTGGAGCCCCCTTTCGCTGCTGGCTCCAGCGGCATCAGTGGGGCCAGAGCTGGACGAGTGGGCCCTGGGGTTGCCTGTGAAGCGCTGACAGCTCTGGCAGACCCCCTGAGTTGTCTGTCCTGGGATTGGATCCCATTCCTTTGCCCCCTGCCCCCTCCCCCCCCCCCAACACTCTGGTGAGGGCCGGAAAGCGATCCCTCGTCTTTGACAGTGCCCCCTGCCCCAGTGTGCCAGCAGGACGGGCACATCTAGCCTTCTGCATTTGTAACTGACCAGATCAGTTCTGGTTCCAAACCGGACATGCAATAAACGGCACAGCTTGCATGAGAGCAGAGGCTCTTGCTCACGTGTCGGCCGACAGTGAACTGGAAAGTGCAGACAATGCTGGAGATCACAGGTGCTGACCTGGCTACGGGTAGCTGCCTTGACACGGCCTTTCACCTGGAGCAGACCTGTTTTACGGCACTGCCCTGTGCTTCCTGGCCAGGGCCCGAGTGAGTGTCCCTGGCTGCCCTGTCGAGATTTCCCTTGGGCTGTCGCTATGGAGAGAAGGAAGCCAAGACAGGAAGCACCAGGGCAGTGACACAATTCTGCTTTATTACCCTCCGCTGAGGAAAACCCAGCCATTCAACGACCTGCAGGCATTCCAGTACCAGCCCCCGTCCCCCACGCTGGGAGCTGCTGGCCACATGGTGAAGGACCTGGTTCTAAGCTTGCTATGGACTGAACCCCCCGCCCCCAGGGGAGGACAATAAAATGTCCAAATACCCCACAATACAGGCTAAATATCTCTCTTCCTCCCCCACAACTGATTGACATGGACAGCTCTCCTGTGGCACAAAAGAGAGACACTTGGAAGGGAGGAGCAGTTTATGGTGTCATTACTAAATCAAGGACATTTGAGTGAAGATAGGAGGACAAGATTGGCTTTCATCATATGTAATGTTAACTTGGTAACTAGGGGGAGAGTCGATTGCAGACTGCTCTTGCCAAATATGGAAACATTATTGGAACTTGTAGGCACAGAGCCAGAGTGTCCCGGTACCGTGCACCTAGTGCGATTTTAAAATTCAATAAATACAAACGAGATGTTGTGAAATAAACAAAATCACCAACCAATGCCACGCACAACTAGCTGCAGAACCCCATGTCAATGTTGAATTAAAAACCTCAACCCGACATTAGTCCTTTAAAAAAAGCAGCCACGTGACGCTAAAGAATAGACCTTTCAATCTCGACACCTAATCTTGATGTACAATCTGGGTGTCATTCTTCCTTTTCCCTGGAATCTGAACACAGTGCACCAAAGAGAGAAAAGAAATGCAAACCCATTGGGGAAGGTTTCAGAATGGCACAAACGCACAATATAAAACCCCGCCAAGCCTCAGACAGCGGTCCATGTTTCACTGGATAGGAAATACTCAGGGATCTAGGCAACATTCAGATGGAAACGAACACTGTTTTTAAATGCATAAGGTTACACAATTACGAACTGCTACTTCACCTTCAGAATGCCCCTTGCCCCTTTGAGAGTTCCAATCGCTGGTGACCTACAGATCAGCTTTTCTCCCTTCTGTATCTATGAGACATTTGTGCCAAAGCAATATAAAGACTAGTCACAGACAGAGTGATGGAACAACTGGGGACAAAAGCAATTCATTACATTTCAATCCCAATTTAAACAGACTGGAGAACCTCCATTTTAACGAACAAAAATGGAAAAGGTAGCACTCCTAAATGTATTAATATGCAAAGCACCTTCAGCTTCAGCAACATGTAAGACGACTTGGAAACGCAATTTAGAAAGGTCAGTTTCATCTCTTTGTAATTTGGACCTTGGATAGCAAATCCACTCCTGGCTGGCATTCTATCAATTTCTTGACAACCTATTTCCACAGGGTGAAAAATTTTCTCTAAATTAAATCTCCATCTCTGTGCCCTCTAATGTAATTGATTTATGCACTGATACACAACAAAGATTCGGTTTTATTCTTTGGCCCAGAATGTGCCTACATTAATTACAGGGTTTTGCAGCATGACTGCTAGTAATACAGTTCCAAAAATGTACTTAATCTCAGGGCGGATTGCCTTTTTTTCCCCCCCCTAATTCAACACACAAATGCATCAACACAAATCATCAACATTTATGAATAGAGTTCATTCACAAGAGTGCATTTGTGAGGAGCTGAATTTTTTAAAACTGCAATACCTATGAAACTGGTGGGGAGGGATAGGGTGGGAGAAAATCCATTTGTTTAGATATTATCTGCCTTTGGGTGCCCGGCTTTTCCAATTATCTCCTCTACAGGTTTTGCACCACAATGCAGTCACATCCATAACCACAACCAGGGTACTGCTGGAACCCTTCAAATCAGCCATTCGCTGACAACTGCCCCTGGAAGAGCTGAAGGGAACATCTGGAGAGCCGCTCCTAGGAGTTTGGGCAGGAGACCTGCCAAGTCTGTGGGAAACACTCTCCTTCTCTTAAGACACTCACTGGGTCTGCCCCACACCTCAGGTCTGCAAACATGCTCTTTTGGGCCAGTTGTACGGGTCTCCGGTGTTCCTCATTGCCCCAAGCCCCACTCCCGCAGGCTTTAGAAGACTTCTCAGTCCCTGATCAGGCAGAGCAGGAAGCTAGAGGCCATTAAGCCTTCTGCAGTTGCAGCGGGGTCATGGGTGGACCTTAATGGCTCAGGCGCTGTCACTCTGTAGTGACCAGAGTGTAGTCTAGCAGCCAGGACACCATATTGGGAGTCAGAACTCCTGGGTTCTATTCCTGACCCACTGTGGGACCTCCTGCAGCTCACACGTGCAAAACGCCATTTGTACAGAGCTCTGGGCTGGCTGCAGAAAAGCACCGAGCACTACGACTGCTACCACATCAGACGGACAGAGCAAAAGGAGCCATGGGGGGAGCTGTGAAATCCACTACCCAATTTGGAAAACTGACACTTCTAAAAAAAATCCTCCTTCCATTCATAAATAAAAGATGAACCCCCCCAGTGAGAAGTGTGTCCATTAATGGCCTGAAAAGTGTAAATATTAATTACAGTACAAACTAGCTATAATTACCACAAGTTATTAAATATGTATCTAATGGCAATACCCAGAGGCCTAGAGCAGGTTTTCTGATGCACCGGGTGAGCGTAAGATAACCCGCATCAGGCGTCTGGCAAATTCCTCTATGTTCAGCGGGATCACTGCAGGAGGAAATGCTGCCGATAAACAGCTTAGTGCTGTACACAGCATATTAATTAAAAAATTAAAAGAAATTGCAGTAATTTAAAAGCCGTTTCATTAACGGTGTCTCCATCCAGCTACGTTTATTACGGATATTTCTATCTGGTGAAGTAATCGCTTCTCCAATCTATTACACTTCGAAGAAATAACAGCAAAGTGTGACACGCAATTAGATAACAGAAGAAATCCGATAACTGCCCCCTTGTGAGCTTGTTCTCACGCACTGCCAGAGAGCCTGTCTGGGCTGTGATAGCAGCCCAGCCTCCCGGGGCTTCACCCTGGGTTACTTTTTCGAATCACAAGGATACTCTGAAGTTGCATCAAAAGGCGTGCAGTCCCTGCTCTTAGGGCATGCAAATCTGGACAGAGACAGCAGAACGCTGCTAATAACTCAGCGCTAGCCTCCAGAGGATATTTAACCAAAGAGGGAAGAGAAGACCCACAAATGTTGGCTTGGGAAGGGACAGTCTAGTTAGCATGGAGCCAAATTGCAGCTGGGCCTGGGGAGTGCGCAGGGGGGATGGCGGGCACCTTTCAGAGCCCGCCGGGCATGGGGCTGTAAATAATCTCTCGGGGGAGCTGGGTTACCGCCACAAGAGTGCCCGGCACCATTTAAAGAGGGGCAGAGATACCCCTTCAGTGAAATTCTGCTGTGGCACCCAGAACCAGGGCTGGGCGCTCAGGGCGACAGTCCAGCCTGTGGTTGGTTTTCATCTCAGCCTGTGTATGACCACGCAGTAAACCTTCTTACAGACAGACTCAATCACGTGACCATGGACTACTAGCAGAAATCACCACTTAGTGATGCCGCACTTGGCTGTGTATCCACGTCCGTGGCCCTTGGTGCTTCCTATCTTTATATGTTCAGTACTATTACTGTAGTTACAGACTCTGTCTAAAAATAAAGGAGGAACGAGAAGGAATAGGCTCTATACAGCAGCTAAAGCCGCTGCCTTAGAACAAAGGCCTGTGACAACGAGATGTAAGGCCAGAAATACTCATGGGATGTTATGTTACGGAGACGGAGCGGATCCTTCCATCTCTGCTCTCACCTTGGAAAATATTCACTTGTGCATTCTCCTATTCCGTTGCAGGAGCGTGGGGAGGAAACGTACGCCTGCTCAGCAAGGTGATTTACGAGTCGGGGAGGCTTCCTTGCCTCCAGAGCCTGGACGGGCATTCACAACTCAAGGCTACGGCGGAACAGCAGCAGCATAAATCACAGCCACTCCCTCCTGCTTTAAATGGAAGTTGGCAAGAGACCCGGGATCTGCAGGGTTTTTTAATTTTACTTCTATCTATTAAAATCTCCAGCCATGGCTGCACATGCACGGTTCAGTATCCACAACCGTCTCAGTTACCTTCAGCAGGGGGCTCCATGCACACTGATAAAGGGCCCGGCAGACTGATGGGCTGGACTGATGTGTAATTCTGTACAGCGAACCTGGGGAGAAATACATCTCTCTCCACCTCTCCCGGCCTGCTGGGTTCTAGGGCAGTGTGTGTAGGTCTCTGCCTTCCCCACTCACCCGCTCCTCTTCTCGGAGATGGCTCTCCCTGGGCCAGGAGGGGAAAAGGGCTAGAGAGAGCTGCTAGGTTCCTGCTCTTAAACGCAGCAAGCAGGCATATGCACCAGCTGTTATTACCAGTGACACCACGTTGGCATCATCCCCCCCCCCCCCCCCCCCATCAATGCAACACGGCCCTTTGTGCTAACTGCTCCAGGGCTCAGCGTGCCCGACCCGCTAACCCCTCCCCGGTGAGCAGGCCCAGTCCCATGGCTGGTGTGGAGTGGGAGCATGAAATACACCACCCTCCCCAAGGGCAGGCTAGTGATCACAGATGGCAGGCGTGGCTGGCCCCAGTGTGACGGAAGCCGATTTCACACCCTATCAGAAGCCAGCCGCACCCTGAATCTGCCGTCAGGATAAGCTGGGTGGACTCAGAGCCCCCATTGCACAGATCACAGACTTTGAGACATTGTTTGATCTCAGGATGCGCTCATTGGCAGGGTGTTTGCATTAACTCATTAACCCTGTCGACCGACCGTCAACAGCTTCGGAGACATTACCATGCTAATCGAGAAAGCTCCTTCACAGGACACTTACTAGCAACATCTCTTCCACAAAGCCCAACCGGGGAGCACTGCAGTTAAGGTGGCCAGTATCATCAGAGCAGGTACGAACCCTGCCAGATGGGCTGGGGACACGGTCGCAGATGCGGTACAATACATCAGTGATACAGTGTTAAAGCTTCAGAATCACATGAAGGATGGAGCGTATTTATGAATCAGCACTTGACTTAGCCCTTTCCACAAGAGCCGCTAACACACCTGGGCGAATACCCAGGGAACATGCAGGCTTGCAACATGAGGTCATGGATGTGCTGGAACACACCTGCCAGTGGGACAGCCGTGATCCCCGTCAGCACCGGGGGAAAGGAAGCCCAGCACGGGGCTGCTGAGAGAGGAAAAACTTGGGGCCTGCTCTCCTGCTGCAGTCACTGGCAGGTAAGAGGAGGAATCAGAGGGCAGGGAGCAGAGCACCCAGGGGCAAGGAGGCAGAAAATATGTGGGAAAGAGAGCCAGGGGGCAAGAACCTGCAGGAGAGGCAGGGAGAGAGCACCCTGGGAACGAGGAACTGCACCGAGAGGAGGGGATCACAGTAAGTCCGTCCCGCGGGAGCACATCTCCTTTCTAATAGCAACCTCTGTGTGCAAACGTAGGCTAAGCCACTGATGAGCTGCCTTTCAGGAAGGCAGAAAGTCACCCTGCTCCTACAGGAATGGGCTCACTGAAGGAGACATTGCAACAGGGGCAAACACCCCACCCCACCCGAGTACATAAACACAGCACCAGGGCAGCGGGGCCACCTGTGCAGGGTGGCTGTGAAGGGTTTTCCCCTGAATTTCCCAACTTCGGACGATGATCTGGAAATAGCCTGTGTGGACGTGTCTCACGCTGGCGTTCGGAGCTGCATCTTGCAGCAAACACTTGGTCACGCCATCAAAGGAAGCGTCACCTGCACTGCTCTTTTCATCCTCTTTAGAAGAGTTCATCTTTTTCCGCCTCGGAGACGGACACACATTTTCAAGCTCGTCTTTGTGGTTATGAACTGAATTTTATTCCAGACTCTAATGTGAACTCATTCCCCCACTGCAGGCTGAACAAAGCAGCCGTGGGTCCTAACACAGCCAGCTTTGTATCAGCACCCGAACTGAACCGTTTCAGCACGCAAGTCTGCTAGAATAAAGGAGGGCTCTCCATACGCACAGCGAAGGCACCACTTTGGTCTTCACGACTCCGTGTAAAATGGCGTTGGCCTGACACTGAATACGGTTTCACGCATGTTGCCCACCCGTGTCAGACTGCAAAGACAGAAGTCCCAGTGCAAGCCCTGCCTCCCACTGTGAACGCTAGATATAAACACAGAGCTAAATAGGTCTTAAAAACCACACTCCAAAAGCAAGACACTCCACTGCACCTACTTCTCCCCTGTGGGAGAGGAGGAGAGAATGACCACCACAGGGCAGCTGTTACTTAGATTGCTTACTGCACTAGGAAGGAGCTCAGCTGCTATAGCAATGAGCACAGTAGAAGAACCTAGAGAGAACCGAGTTGAAGAATAAAACAACTCAGGCTTCCTTAGAGCCCCAGGTCTGACCAAAACCAAACAGAAAAAAAAATTCTGCTTTGCTCCAGCAGTATTTATATACAGACTGTTAGCCTCTATGCGCAAACCTGTTGAACAACTGCCGTGTAGAGTTGGTTTTGCATCAAGTTCACATTCTCTCTAACGGAGTGTCAAAAAACGGAAAGCATCTATTTAATATAGTACAAAAGAAGTGAGACTTGAAAGTGGCCCTCTAGCCCCGTGTTTATTAACAAGGACAAGGTTTATGCCGCATAACAAATAAAGGGCTACAGGGTTTTTAAAAGGGAACTCTTGTTTCTTGCTCTCAAGATGGCAGTAGCTACAAACCAAGATTTACAGCCGACTGTCCATAACGGAATGAAACATGCCTACTGTCCCCCTTGGAAAATTGTCTTGTCACTGCAGGAAATCAATGAGGAAGCTATTGCTGGAGTGCAGAAAAGCAGCCCTTTGAATTCCTGTTGTTGCTCCTTTCTCCCTGAAGCCATACAGCAAATTAGTGAATGGGGTAGGGATGGGGGGGAAGGTATCCAAAGATGTCCTGCTAGAATTCCATTGCAATTCAATTGTGAGGTATCAGTAATGAAAACTACCCTAAGACTGACCCGTCTAAAAACTGCTGTGCCTTGAAAGAGATTTTTTTTAAAAAATCTTATTTGAAAGGAGTTCGGCCTTATTCTTTGTCAAAGTGGAGTATTTCTTGGGGCCAGTATTTTAATCAATAACATCAAAGGCAAAACTAGCTTGTTGAGATTGAAGAGGCACATGACTCAGTGGCAGGGAAACTATGATGGAGATGTTTGTTTACTGTCAGTTTCACAGTTTGTTACCAATTTATTACAAACCGTGGCTCACAACTGACAGCTATAGAGCAAGTCTGCTTGCTCTGATCCTTCCAGGCCAGTAAAATCACTCCCCCTGTAATTCCTGTTCTTTCGCAGTGAGAATCAGGGTCTTACTAGCTATTTTGTGAACTAACAGACAAGAACTTCACCTCAACTCTGAAAGCAGATGGGTGGCCATGCGTGACTATCTGCCCTCTGAAGGCAAGATGCTGTGGTTCTAGGTACAAAACAAAAATTCAGGCTCCAGCCAGCTCAGTAACGCTGTACTATGATGGGTCTCAGGAAAGCTTCCCAAGGACATCCTGATGTACCAAAATAGTGGCAGGGATGGGGACTCAGTTTACTTGGAAGCCTGAATATAGTCTTAAACATGGACTCCGAACACAGGTGCACTCTAATTACTCTGACAGTAAGCTGCTCCCTGATCAGTCTCTCTTTACCGGCTAACTATGACCTACCGGGTCAACAAACACGGACCAAGGGTACACCCGGATGCAACGAATGTACAGAAGAGCTTTCTTTTATTATTTTTAAGTTAATTCACACTCTTTTGGAGGGCACATCTCGCTGATGACAGCAATAAATTATGCATGGCTTTTGGGAACTAATAATGTGTGTTGAAGTTGTTTTCCATAAATGGAATATCATCACTAATTACCATGTTTGTTTATACTAGGCTACCAAATGCCCTAAAACAAACACGGAGGAAGCTACAGTTCCTAATTTAGATCTTCATAACTGCAACATTAAAATAATTTACAAAGTGGAGAGGCTCAGCACTGAATCTTATTTGCATATTGTACACATTTAATGTGCATTTTACAGTAGCACTCAAAACAGAATATGCTGTTAGGCTCTTATCTTAGTTTACACCCCCCACACACCCACACCTCCATGAATGCCTGTCTCTGTCTACCAGGGGAAAACTGAGCATCCTTCAAAATCCAGGGCTGGCTTCTGCAACGGTCATCCTTACACTGTAACCGTTGATTGCATTCCTGCAGGTCAGCAGGGTATTGAAGCTGTGCAGTGAGGCACGCCGAAATGTTTGGTTTGTATTGTGACGTGGGTGGGGTAGGGGGGTGAAGGAGAATGAGCAGCAGGCTGAACTTTAGGAAGAAAAGGTCTGGCTGGGATGGGGTCAGGGAATGTCCATATGGAGGGTCACTGTGACCACCGGCCGGGAGCCGGATGGCTCCAACTCATTTACCCGTCTTAAGAGAGGAAGATTACAGAGAAAACTCTAATATGATCCTGGTCTTTTATTGAAAAAGAAGATCGTGTTGATGGTGCTAAAAAGCATTCTAGACCAGCTGTTGATTAGTTGTGAACTCATCACTCGTACATGTGACTAACTTTACTCACAGGAGTAGCCCTCCTTGGGACCATAACTGTGGGTTACTTGTGTGTAAGTATACACTGGATCAGGGAAGGTAACTGGGACTGGGTTTTAGCAGCCCATGGGCTGCATTTTGATAGCTCTTCCCACCCTTCTTTGAGCACCCCTGGTATAAAATGCTAGGAGACAGTGAAGGAGGAAAATCAGTGGGGTCTGGTATTTTATCTTCTTCACATCAGCCTCAGGGTCCAGACAACTGCACTAAGAGCCACACAGAAGGACCCTGGCACTGACGCAGTGCCCACTGAAGTCAACGGAGCTCTAGGTAGGTGTGTGGTTGTGGCCATGTGGTTCGCAATACTGGTTCACAGTCTAAAAATAACGGCAAAAGTCTACGGGGCATTATCTAAAGAAGGCAAACCAGTTACACTAGGTGCATGCTAGGTAGCAGTTCTGCAGAAAAGGACCTGGAGGTTACAGTGGATGAGAAGCTGGATATGAGTCAACAGTGTGCCCTTGTTGCCAAGAAGGCTAACGGCATTTTGGGCTGTATATGTAGGGGCATTGCCAGTAGATCGAGGGACGTGATCATTCCCCTCTATTCGGCATTGGTGAGGCCTCATCTGGAGTAGTGTGTCCAGTTTTGGGCCTCACACTACAGAAAGGATGTAGACAAATTGGACAGAGCCCAGCAGAGGGCAACGAAAATGATTAGGGGCCTGGAGCACATGACTTATGAGGAGAGGCTGAGGGAACTGGGATTGTTTAGTCTACAGAAGAGAAGACTGAGGGGGGATTTGATAGCTGTTTTCAACTACCTGAAAGGGGGTTCTAAAGAGGATGGATCTAGACTGTTCTCAGTGATACCAGATGACAGAACAAGGAGGAATTGTCTCAAGTTGTAGTGGGGGAGGTTTAGGTTGGATATTGGGAAAAACTTTTTCACTAGGAGGGTAGTTGAGAAATGGATTACCTAGGGAGGTGGTAGAATCTCCTTCCTTAGAGGTTTTTAAGGTCAGGCTTGACAAAGCCCTGGCTGGGATGATTTAGTTGGGATTGGTCCTGCTTTGAGCAGGGGGTTGGACTAGAACCTCCTGAGGTCCCTTCCAACCTTGATATTCTATGATTCTACACACCAAACCCGCATCAAAAATAACAACCTATTCCAGGAACACAGCAACAAAGTCACAGGGGCTCATACTCCCCAGAGATTCTAAACTACTCAGATATTTATTGGTAAGTAGGAGCTGGAAGGCACACATGATATCCACACAAAAATGACACAAAACAGAACTACAATAGATGAATGTGCAATTGCAGAGACACTCAGTAGGAGTAAAACTGAAGGAAAGCTGCAAAAATGAAGCTAAAAACGACAAAACTGAAAGTGCAGAATTAGTGTGAAGTTTTAAAACCTGCATCAGGGACAACAACAAATACTAAAGGGAAAGACAGAGCCACTGCCAAATACAGAGGAGGTTCAATAATAGAGATGGAAAAGGGCAAAATACTCACAACACATGCACTTTGTTTCATTCTCCAACCAAAAGAATGAAGGAAGCAGGCGGCACTGCAAGATAAACGCTAATGAGGATCTGGGAAGGACCCGCAATGAAGTTAATGAGGCAGGTAGGAGATTGCTTACTGAACGTGAAACCACTGGGCTGCGGAGGTGTAAGTGATCATTATGATCTGGTTACATTTGTTTTGGGCAAACAGAATTAAATCAGACAGCAATATATGCTTGGCACTCGAAAAGGACCAATTATCCAAAAGCCAAAAATAATTACAGTAAACCCTCGATTTAACGGACCTCGATTTAACGGACTTCGGATGCAGCGGACAAAATTTCTAAGCAAGTCTGATGCATCCGAAATCCATTTGTCGAGGTCTGGCTGCCGGCTCCCAGCCCACGCCCGAGTCCCGCCAGTGGGCGGGCTGCCGGCTGCCGGCTCCCGGCCCACGCCCGAGTCCCGCCAGTGGGCGGGCTGCCGGCTGCCGGCTCCCGGCCCACGCCCGAGTCCCGCCAGTGGGCGGGCTGCCGGCTGCCGGCTCCCGGCCCACGCCCGAGTCCCGCCAGTGGGCGGGCTGCCGGCTGCCGGCTCCCGGCCCACTCCCGAGTCCTGCCAGCGGGCAGGCTGGCTGCCGGCTCCCGCCCCCCGCCCGAGTCCCGCCAGCGGGCGGGCTGGCTGCCGGCTCCCGCCCCCCGCCCGAGTCCCGCCAGCGGGCGGGCTGGCTGCCAGCTCCCGCCCGGGTCCCGCCTGTAGGCGGGCTGGCTGCCGGCTCCCGCACGAGTCCCACCAGCGGGCGGGCGGGCTGACGGTTCCCGGCTGCCGCCCAGGTCCCAGCAGCTGGGACCCGGGTGGGCTGGCTGACGGCTCCCGGCTGCCACCCGGGTCCCGGCAGTGGGCGGGCTGCGGAGCTGCCGCCCCGGCCCTGTGGCGGGTGGGCTGCTGCTCCGACAGCTCGGGGTTTTTTTATTATTAAATAACGGACTTTCTGATTTAACGGACACCCCCTCGCCCGAATTAGTCCGTTAAATGGAGGTTTTACTGTATGGAGAAAACTCATTGGGAGAAAATAATTAAACAGAGACATGTGACTAATGCCTAGGACCGGTCCAGAAGAACATCTTACTTCAGGACCAAAGAGAAACAGTTCCTCAGTGACTTAAGGGCTATTTTGGTTAAATAGTCTCATCATTAGGAGGGGATAAGAAAACACCAATACAATATAATGAAAGAATACATTAATAAATGGAAAAACAGGGAGGCAGCGAATAGGAATCAGATGTTAAAGGAACGCAAACTAAAAGGTATTAAACTTTTCCATGGCCAACAGGACTAAGGACAAAAAGAAGGAATGTTTCAAAATATATCAGGAACAAAAGGAACCCATTCAAACGTACAGGTCCATGTCTAAGATGTGTGGAAAGTGACAACCCTGAGGACAAGGCAGAAGCAGAGTTCAATCAATATTTCTGTTCTTTATTGAGGAAGAAGCTGGACGATGCAGTCTCACCCTAGAACGACGATGAAATACTTTCCAGACCAACAGCAGCCAAGGAGGATGTTAAAACCATGTCTAATAAAACGAGGAAGACTTTGTAGCACCGGAGAGACTAACCCATTTATTTCAGCATAAGCTTTTGTGGGCTATAGCTCACTTCATCAGATGCTATAGCCCACGAAAGCTTATGCTGAAATAAACGGGTTAGTCTCTAAGGTGCTACAAAGTCTTCCTCATTTTATTTACGGATACAGACTAACACGGCTGCTAATCTTAAACCTAAAACCATGTCTGCCAATTTTTTGCACCCATGAATTTTCAAGGCACATTCCAGAGCACTGATGTTCCTCTTGGAGAGCTGGAGCCATTCCAGAGGTCTGGAAGAACGATGGTGCTTGCCCTTTTCTAAATATTGGCAGAATGGTATGAAGCAGGTAACCACGGGTATGCTTACATCGCCTTTAGACACCCGTGGCTGGCCCCTGCCAGCTGACTGAAGCTCACAAGTCTGTTTAATTGCGGTGTAGACATTTGGGCTCAGGGGAAGCACCGGCTCTGGGACCCTCCAACCTTCCAGGATCATACAGCCAGGGCTCCAGCCCGAGCCTACATGTCTATATTGCAATAAAACAGCCCCTCAGCCTGAGCCCTGCCAGCGGCAGGTTTTCAACTGTTGTGTAGACATGACCTATAGGCCTATTTGCCCAGGATCCAGTATCAGGCTAAGTCACAGAACGACAGCTACAGCATCATCATCAAAGAGTTGAAAGGATGAAAATACAACTAACAACCATTGTGGGTTCCTGGAAAACACGGTTCTGTTACAAGAATGTGTTCTTGTTCTCTGACACGGATGAATATCCTGGGATGGCTGACTTAGCACCACACAACATTCTCCGTGAAAAGAGAGAACCATCTAAAAATCAGCATGACTGAGATTAAAGGGATTGACAAGGGTTAACCGATCAGCCTCAAAACACAGTTGTTAATGGGGAGCTATCAATTAGTCAGGATACGTCTAAAGGGGGCAGTTCTCAGGCAACGCTATTGTGAAGGCTTTAGGGAGATGGTATTACCTTGCTACACTATATACGGTGCTTGTGAGACCATTGCTGTATTCTATGTCTAGATTTGGGGTCCGCACTTGAAAACCATGTTGGAAAGGTTTGGAGAATAGCTACAAAAATCATCCGGAGTCTGGAAAACGTACCTTATCATGACAGATTAAAGGAACTCGAGCTATTTAGTTTATCAAAGAGTAGATTAAGGGACAATGTAAAACACAAACCAAATACCCACCCATGGAGTTCCTGGTAACAGACAGCTCATTAATGTAACAAACGAAGGCATAGCAAGATCCAATGCCTGGAAGTTCAGTCAGCAAAATTCAAACCGGAAATAAAAATGCAAAATGTTAAGTGACAGTAATTAACCTCTGAAACAGTTTCCCAGGGGACGTGGCAGATTCCCCATCATCTGGAGTCTAACACGGGATTAGCTGTCTTTCTAAAAGATATTCTCTAGTTCAGCCACACATCATTGGGCTGAAATTCTCTGTCCTGTGTCATACAGGAAAACAGACTAGATGATCCTTCTGGCCTTAAACCCTATTCAATGTATAATTTAAATGTACCGGTACTTAAATCAGCAAAGCCAGGTATCACTCATTCCTGGGTTCTCAGAACCAGAGGAATCCCTACAGCTGACAACTCACAGAGAACAGGTGATGTCATTCCCTGATCCTCATCTACACACAAACTGCATTCCAGGTTCTCTGGGTGAGTCTCTGCACACGACAGCACAAAGCCTCAGTGCAAGCCTGCGTGTGACTCGGAGTGCTGAGACCGACAGAGTCACTTGGATTTTAATATTCTTGAACGGTATATTTTTAACCTGTAGGGCCAGACTGTGCACACTGGCACACGTCTGCTGAAGGCAACGGGGGTATAAAACCAAATCTAAGAATACGAAGTCAGTGGACTATGCTGAATATTTGGCCTGTAGCTTTATGGGTAGGAGGTTTGAACCGGGCTAACTGCTTGATTGCATAGAAGTGGGGAGCCTTTTTGACACTGTACGTGCCCCCCTGCGCACCATGGAGTAGGAATGGGCTTGCTGCCCCGTCCCAAGACTTGCCCTCGAAAGCATCACAAATCGGGGTATGTCTACACTGTAGTTAGACCCCTGTGGCTGGTGCTGGCTTGTGGGGCTCAGGCTAAGGGGTTGTTTGAGGCTAGAGACTGGGTCGGGATGGAACCCGGGCTCTGGGACCCTACACGGTAGGACCAGAATGTGAACACATACAGCAGAATTCAACAGCCCCTGGCCCGAGCGCCGTGAGCCCAAGTCCCCGCGGCTGGCCTGTGCCTGCGGGCCTCACTGCAGAGCTGATGTATCCGCCGACAGAGGCATATTCGTTTACAACCTGCCCCTTTCCCACCACACCCGTTCCAGGGAGGGGTAAATAAGCCTCCTTACGCCTGCGTGCCCAACCCCAAGGTCAGAGTAGCCCATGGTAGGGCTTCTTCCTGCAGGAAGAGAGGGTTAGGTTGTGACTTCGGCTAACACAGCATTTCCTTAGCTGCTGGAATAGGGGCATGAACACTCAAGGTGAGCCTATGAGCAGCTGATACCCCCAACATAAGCATGCGCTAAGTGAGTCAAGCCAGGAAGGGAAGAATTGTTAAGTGGAAGCATGGAAGAAACCAGCACAAAGATCATTACTTAATTTTGGAGTTCCATGGGCCGCGAGTGCGTCCCTTTAACGGTAGGAAGCTCCTCCAATCTCTCACTCGTAGCACTACACCTACACACCAGCTTCCCACAGCAGTACATTTCATAAGAACGGCCCTACTGGATCAGACCAAAGGTCCATCTAGCCCAGTATCCTGTCTGCCGACGGTGGTCAGTGTCTTTCCATCGAGAGATACAGTCTTTGTGAAAAAGGAAAAACAAACAAGAAATGGGTGTGTATTAAAAAGCTGAAATAAAAACAGAAAGAGCCCGAATGTTTTAATCAGAAGCTGGAAAAGCCCAAGTGTATTTTGTTAAGAGTGCACCAAGCAAAGAATAAAAATCCCTCAACGCCCCAGAAGTGCAAAGCCAAATCTAGGAACCATCATTAGACAACGCAAGCTGACAGTCAGTGTTCTCCAGTTCCTCTGGGTACGTTATCCAGCCTTAAAAGCGCCACCGAAGTGACTGAACTCTACTGCACCAAAGCAAGCCCTTTTTATCAGTTTGTGTCCATTGAGGTTTACTGAACTGTACTTACTTTAAGGAAAGAGAATAGTCATGCTTGCTTGTTTGACTATTCCTGACAAGGTAGCTACATTCTTTACACAACCGTAACAGGTTTTCTGCATCTGTCCGACTGATTGCGCCATGATACCATCTAGGAAAAAGGAAAAACAATTAAGACATCAGTAAACAAGTATTCAACTGACAGAACATTTAGCTACCTAAGTGCTTTAATTTGAATCAGTGGTTAACATTTCGAGGATCACTCCAACAAAATACAGTGGTTTCCTTCTACAAGGCTGTCATTACAACGTGCGAGAGACAAGGGGAGTGAAGTAATATCTTTTGTTGGACCAGTTGTTGTTGGTGAAAAGGACAGAGCTCCATGTCACAGCTTGAAAGTTGGTCTCTCTCACCAACAGAAGTTGTTCCAATAAGAAGCTTCATTTAAAATTAAATGACCAGGATCCAGGCATTGTGAGTGCCACTGAACATCAGCTTGCATGCCGCCTTTGGCACATGTGCCATAGATTACCTTCCCCTGGTCTATATGAACCTTCCCATGCAGTGTTTGGTAACAGTCTGAGGACATTGTAAGAGAATGATGGTATATCTGCCATAATCATTTGATAGGAGAGAACGGTGAAAATCTCTGGTTTCCAACCCACACAGGCTTCCTGTCTCCCACAGACTGGAGTGTTTCAGTAGCTTAAACATCATCTGAAATTATCCAATTTTATAAATCTAACTGGGGGTTAAAAACTGAACAAAAAAAGGAACAGCCGGATTGCTATATATGAGAAATGCTAAATATGCAATATGAGAAAGCATGAAAGAATAAGAGAAATGAGGAATAGGTGTGCCTGTTTCCTTAATGGAACAGCTAAACCAAAGGTAGGTACTCTTTCTAAATACATCTGTGACCAATGCAGAATGGTTTTATTTAACCCCCTGGCTGGATTGGGCTAGTTTTATTAAGGAGAGATGAAGTAGTCAAGCATTCTGAAAGCCTGTCAATTATGTCATGGCGGGAGGGGGAGGGAGGTTTAGTCCTTCCTCATCTGCAAGCATGTCTGCAAATTCAAGGCTGCGGAGGCATGGTTTCTCTAGGATTTGCCCTACAGGATCAGGTTACGGTCCCATAAAGCGCATGCTATGGCGTCAGAGGAAAGTCGATCTCACCCTTTGCACCAGACACATAATATACCTGATCCGTGGTGCAATGATGGGCGCCACATGGGGAGAATCTCTTCCTTACTCCTGAGATGCTCAGCTGACACACACCCCACACACCCCGATGCAGACAACTTGATCCCTCTCTCCCCCACCCTTAGCCAGCATAACTACAAATATTACTGGCCTTGAACGCCATGAATTGCTGCATGCTGTGTGGAAAAGCATTTCCTTTTATTTGTTTTAAATTTACTTCCCCAATAACTTCCTCTGAGAAGGGAGCTGCACTCACTGCCACTGAACAAAGTCATTGTCAGAGAGAGTCCCTGGAGGACAGTCCATTATGCTCCTCAACATCTGTGTGGTAATGTTAGCCCTATGAAAAATCCTGCCTGTGAACTCTGGTGTAAGGCCCTAAACAAAGCTTGACGCTAGTGTTAAATATTCATCACGTCATCCTCTCTTGTTACATTCAGAGTCTCCACCAGAAATGGAATATCTCGACCAATGGAGGAATTAGAACATAGGCTATCCCGGCTCTTTGGGCTTGTCCTCACTAGCGGGGGGGGGGGGGGGTCGATGGCAGATACACAACTTCAGCTACGTGAATCACGAAGCTGAAGTTTGCGTATCTGGTGCCAACTTACCGCCCGTCCTCACGGCGGCGGCAGTTGGCGCTGCGCTCCCCTGTCGACTCCAGCTTGCGCCTCCCGGCAAGCTGGAGTTCCGGAGTCGACGGGGGAGCCGCGGGCGATCGATTTATCGTATCTTAATGAGACGTGTGAAACCGATCGCCAGAGATCGATCCCGGACCGCGGTAGTGAAGACGAGCCCTTTGTTCTGCTCTATACTAACTGAAATAAAGTCATGAGAAGGATTGAGAACTGAACATGAAAATTAGCTGACGAGGCTTTTTCCATCAGATATTTACAGGTAGAGGATCTTAGTAAGAATTTTAGTGGTTATCCCGATAGGGTTCTGAGAACTGAATTGAAAGTAGTATTATCAAACGGATACGGTGATCTGAGCATGGAAGAAAACACTAAAATGATCAGATTTCACAAAGCGACAGAACAGTGGAATTGGGAAGGGTGGTCTGAAAAAATATCATTGCCATTCAGGCAAAAAAAATTAATAATCCTCAAAAACCAAAACATCTTAGCCGGGGTGGCCAACCTGCTCCCGGGAAGAAGCTAGAATTTACCAATGTACATTGCCAAAGAGCCACAGTAATCTGGAAGCAGCCCCCCATTAGCTCCCCCCCCCCAGTGTCTCCCACCTGCTGCAGCACCGCCAATCAGCACCTAACCCTCCATCCCTTCACCTCCCACCACCACGATCAGCTGTTTTGTGGTGGGCTCAGGAGAGGGGGGAAGAGGAACAAGGGCATGGCAGACTCGGGGAAGGGGGCCTTAGAGGAAGGAGTGGAGTGGGGCTGGGCAGAGCCAGGGGTTGAGCAGTGAGCACCCCACACCACACTGGAAAGTTGACGCCTGTAGCTCCAGTCCTGGAGACTGTGCCTATAAAAGGAGCCGCATATTAATCCCTGAAGAGCTGCATGTGGACAGGTTGGCCACCCCTGATTTAAGCCAACAACAGGGAAATGCCCATTAGGCTGAGATCGAAATCAACACACCTCAGCTATACCCATAGGGCTTAATCCAGGCCTCCCGGCTCGGGGCAGCTGCATTAGACGTGTGTGAGTGTGCAAGCCAGAGTGTACGTATAAGTGAGCAATGTTTGTGCTATCGCTTCATGTGTGGGTTGCAACACAGAATTTGGGCTTTAAAATGCGATGGGAGAAACAGCAGTCTGAGGAGACCTGGGGCAACGGCTGATGGTGATGATCTTTCTGCATCAAAGATAATATTGCTAAGGTGGCTTTGGGGAAGCAGTGACTCTTGACTGGTATATGGAAGCGTATTACTTTGCATAGCATGGCCATATGAACTAGACACCCAGCATCGCAGAGATTTCCAAAGCCAACTTCAAGCTTTACCAAGGCAGTGTGTCTAGTGTTAGAATCTCAGTGGATGAGTTTCTTTTGTTTGCACTGGGGCTTCTATTGTTCAAATGTCTGAACCTCCCTCCCCCTCTCTCTCTCTCTCTCTCACACACACACACACACACACACACACCCACACACACACCCACACACACACCCACACACACACCCACACACACACACCCCTCAAGACTCAGCTGCCAACAACATGATCAAGAAGTGGTGAAATAGCCTCAGCAAGTATGCATGCATAAACATGTAAAGCAGAAGAAGCTCTAGAGGTCCAGGTCTCATAAGGATGCTAATAAGAGGCCTGGCAAAACACCAAAAACCTGTACGTGTCATTCAAATGTGATCATGTATTTCTACCCAAGTAGGGCCTGTTCCAGCTCCCACTGAAGTCAATACAGAGACTCCCCTGGGTTGCAATGTGCGGTAGATCAGGCCCTTCATGCTGTCGTTTCACGTTGCACAACTGAATCTGCTTGTCTACACGTGTCCTTGTTCCTGATTAACTCAGCTAGATGGCTATTAGCTAAACAGGATCAAGGAACTCTCGTTCTGAAACAACAGCATCCAGCCAAGGAGTTAAAGGGGAACACCACCCTATGTCCACAAGTCTTTAGAATGAGGGCCAAATTCAGCCCTGGTGCAAGCAGCTATAATGCCACCAAAGACCAGGTAGTTGCATCAATTACTCATCGTGTCATGCCTATTTATTGCAGCTCACCTGCTATGCGGCTCTCAGTTCTGAGCTGGGCACTGAGGACTAGAATAGCCGCAATAGACCTTATTTACCAAGGCTGAGGGCAGGAAGGAAGATCTCATCTCCAGTGAGAGGCAGGAAGTACAGAAGAGACATCGCCATCTTCCTTGTCTCGTTTTTTGCCTTGGTATATAGAGGAAATGGAGCAGTTCTACTCAATTTCTTCAGGTCGCTGACTTACCAGGTACATGTGCTGAGAGGTTTGTTTTTCCCTCAACCCCAGGCATCTAAAAGTAATTTCCTGATACTTAGCTGGAGATGACATTTGTGTCTTGCCAACATACCCTGCACTAATCCACTCACTTTATAATCTGCACACACACACACACACCTGTCTCTCCACTGCTCAGCAAAGATTTAATAGCAGATGCTGCAGGAAGGGGTCATATTACTAAAATTTAATTTAAACCAATCATTTACGCTCATTTTTCAGGATTGTAGTGCAGCATATCTTGTAAAAATGAACTACCTGCTCACCTATTTTGTGATACGTTACTGCTGCTCTTTAAAATGATTTGCTCATTTCAGGATTGATCCTGGAGATGCAATTATGGGAACTGAGGTTTCTCAACACCTCACAGCTTCAGACCTTTACATTTGCCAGTTCACGAAATCCAGAAAGTTGCAAAGGGTATCACAGTTATTGGTGCAAATGAGCAAGGTGCTACTATATTCCCAAAGTCAGAAGCTTCTCCTTTGCAGGGATTCAATCACTGATTTCAAGTCAAGTTGATGAACCAAGAGCCTGGTGAACATCACCCGATGAACTGAAGACAGAAGTACAGCTATAACTCTGGTTTTTACTTTTTTAACACAGCTGTTGCATTTCAAATTATGCACCAAACCTTGACCTCAAATCATGTCCCATTTTACTCACCCACCAAAATGTTCTCAGTTACACCACCATCTTTAAAGAATATGAAATTTTCTTTAAAGAGTCCAAACTATTTAAGGTTCAAGAAGAGCAGCCGTGTTAGTCTGTATCCATAAAGAAAGTGAGGAATACTTGTAGCATCTTAGAGACTAACTAGTTTATTTGGGCATAAGCTTCTGTGGGCTATAGCCCACGAAAGCTTATGCGGAAATAAACTAGTTAGTCTCTAAGATGCTACAAGTATCCCTCACTTTCTTTACAAACTATGTAACTGATTCTAATCTAACTTTGTCACATTAAATTGATGATAGGGGGGTTTTTTTTTTTGGCTAAAACCACTTAATTCCAAGAGTGGATTTTTATAACCAACATTATAGTCCTGTAAAAGCCAGGGGTTTTATAGTAGAAATATTGACCAACTCTGGAGGGTTGCAGTTTCCTAGAATAGAGATTTCTGCATTTTCAACGCGTAGCTACTTAAAAGCTTTGGCAACGCCAAAGGGGTAGCATGACTGTGTGGATGGGAATCTTACCCACTGGAGAACTTGAGGTGCAAACCCCACTTGCAGAATGTGTTACCACATGGCTGAGCTGTACCTGCAACAATAGGTATGGTCCCAGATTACTCTACCACTTGTAACCATACACACAGCTCTTCTCAGTCATCCGCTGGGTGACAAGGGAGCACATGGAACCCAAGAGGCATCCCGTAGGGGACAGAGATGCATGTATTCTGGAGACTCTTTCCTAGGAACAGCTTAAATACCCACAGCGGATTATCACCATTGTTCTGATGACCCCTCCTTTTACAGGTATTGTAACAGGTTAACCCAGACACTGTTCTCACCAACAGGCGAAGGAGATGAATATATGAAACAGTACGACTACTTTGTATATGAACAAGATCGTCAGAGAGACTTGAAATACAGGAATAAATGTGATCGACATGGATAAAAAATTAAACACAAAAGTGAGCCATTTACAATTCGCACAGGTCACAAAGATCACAGCTCATTCAGAAAGGCTTCTATTGTTTCCCCCCACTGGACACCTATCAGCATAATATTTACACACTGTACAACAATTAGAGATAACCTGAAGGGAACCCTCAGTGGTGGTGACATTCTCACATCCTCCCTTGTTTGCATGCTTAGGGGTTTGTAACAGCATGAAACACCGGGAAGTGCAGGGGACAACAGGACTGGCATGTTAACAGGCCTCGTTTCCTCCAGCCACCTGTCACTCACTCAGGCAGAAGCAGAGCTGTGCGCGCACAGCGATTTCCATGTTAACTCACATTTGCTTTTCCAGTGGCACAGTGGGATCTACTCTCTCCCCCAGGATCCCACAGAATTCTGGGCTGCCGTGCTTGATGGGTTTGAAGCCACCGCCTGGCGCTCGGAGCTGTCGGCGCCTGTCACTCGAAGGCGAAGGAGAAGATTGCCTTTTCTCATTCCCGTTAAACTGGGCTGCAAGAGATTTGCAAGAGACAACAGTTACCTCTTCAGAACCAACTGACAAAAGAATTCCGACAAGAACGACCAGACCTGCAGCATCTTAGAGGGCTTTATGCTTAGGAGGAGGATAAATATGAATCTCTGGTATGGGATTTAGTGGTTTATCCAAGATGCTTAACTTAATATGGAGCCTTTCTGATAGTTCACATTATAGTCCTAAAATACTGCATCAGATAACTTAGTCCAGTTGTTAGACAACCAGTGCTTGTTTTCATCATTTGACCTGTATCTCCATCACAACATTTAACTGCTCAGTGTGGAACAATTTGCATGATACGGAATAGACTTATTTTCACTTGTTTTAGGGATGTGATTCAAACATAAATCACATCAGAGAAGATGGAAGAACCCAGTTCCTCTGAAAGTACATGGAATTGCTTGGACAATGATCCAGGCGAAAACACGGACAGCGCAAAGTTACAGAAGTACATCAAATGGACTTAGTGATCAGCAATCATTTAAAAATGCAGCCAGTCAGACAGTGTTTAGCAAGATGCTTCAGTCTTGAAATAATGGGGTAAAATGAGTGACAAAACCAAAAACATCATTCGCCCGTCTCTCACGCGGTGCTCCAACCAAAGCAGAGTGTCAGTTCTGGAAGCTTGTGATTTCCCATGGCATTGCAACATCAGTAATAGAAAACACACTGAAATAAGTGCTCATAAAAACTACACTTACAAGGCTTATTAGGGAGCATCATAGTGTCATAATTTTTATCCAACCCCACATATTGATAGCTGCGGTCCTCCAAGGAAGAGGGCACAGATGTGGTCACAGAGGTTTTAATATCTACATTCCCTGCTCTAAGTTCCTGGGTCATCTTCCCCACAAAAAATGAGTGCGGACTCCACTGCTCCGGAGAGATTTCTCAAAGAGCAGCAGCATGAAGCGGACAGGTTTCACTGCCGCTGACAGTCTTCTGAATAGCAGCTGCAAAACTGTCCAGTCTCGACAGGCTCATGCGGCTGTTGCTGGTCAATAGGTTGAGCCCCAGCAGAGGCTGCAGATTCAGGATGACCGCACTGCACTGGTTTACATTCAGCTCCCATTTTTGACCGTCTTGCAACAAAATGGGTTAAAAAAATTAAAAAGCACACCTCAAGTGCAAGAGAAATTGATCTCATGGGGCCCATGTTTGACAGAGAGCGGCGCACTCACCTCTGGAAGAGGATTTTACCTTCTCTGGTGAAGACCATAAATGATCGATTCTCAATCTGTGGACCCACAAACCAGTCTTTTCAAGGAATAGGCAACCATTGTAAATACGGTAAAGAGGCACGGATTGCAAATTAAGACAATGGTTACCTGCTGAGAATTTCGACAGCGACCACAGAGAAACAGTCACATCAGGAACATTCCTGGACATGCTTGGCTAGTGCCAGATGCTAAACACCCACCTAGCCCAGTGCTCCAGGGCAATGGTATTACCATGGCCTAGGTTTGCCGTGACTAACGTGGAGAGTTTGGAACGGTTTGTATACACCCTGCAGCTTTGCATCCATGACACTTGGCTAAGGCCAGCCTGGGTGACCAGCTGAGTCACTATTTAATTGACATGACAGGACTCAACATGACCCAGCACAGCCAGAATTCAGCTTCCTAGGATACGTAACATGCCAGACATATATTTAGTACGAATCACAATTGCTGGACTGATCCAAACCATTTACTTATTATGTGCTTAGGGGCGCTAACCAAAGTATCTTACGTGTTATGCAAATCTCAGAAGATTGCACTTAATGAAACACAAGGAATGTAGGAAGAGAGAAATAACATGTGTGGTTTTTTTATTAATTTGCAATTTTATAGGTTTGTCTTATCAGTTGTAAATCAATTCCCAAGTGCCCCTCTACCTCAGCATTATAAATTAGGGACAGAATTCGGTCAAACATATTCATTCATATTCCATAGCCTCTACAACAGGAAGATCTATTTCCTTCTCACACTGGAAAATTTAGCCTAGTTACTGCAAAATGAGTTACTCTCCAAACCAAGATGAAACAGCATGTATGCATATGCCAAAGAGAGCCAACACTTAATCAGTGAGTATTTCCACTAGGAAAGAAATAAGCACACTAAGCTGCTATAAAATGGACATCTTCTCTCTACTGGGACTCTGTGAACGATAATGAACAAGTTTTATGCCTCCAGCCAATGAGAAATATCCTTAAATAAATATTTTATTTATTCTAGTGAGAGTGAGAGAGAAGCTACCAAACCAGTAATATTGTCGTAGTAATGCGGTATTTAAAATCAGTGTCTATATACATTCCTTGCGCAAAAATCCCCGTTGAAATTCCAGAGATACCTGCATATTCTGTTTCTGGCTGGAGGCCTTAGGCACCTGGCCAACATGTGCCTGGAGGCACTACCAGCTTCCCACCTAGAGTTGGTTAAAAGTTTGAATTTCTGTTCTGCAGGAAATTCGGGGGCGGAGGGAAGGGGGAGAACGACATTCCATTTCGGAACAAAAAGGAGAAATTTCAAAAAAGTTCGCCAAGGGAGGCAAGTCTGAAAAAAGTCAGTTCCTGGAGACAACTGCAGAACTCCTGAAGTGTGACAGCACTTTGCAGTGTTCTAGCAATTCAGTTAGCGGCTCCCAGCCAGTCGGTGAGAACATGGAAGCAAGGGCTCAGGCCAAAGGTAACCGTTTTGAGGAGTTAATTGGTATTAATATGAATGGATGTGTTATTAATACGCAAGAATATTCTAACCTACAGAGTAAGTGTACCCTAAGATTTATCGGGATGAGGAAAGATTTGCACATGGAAGTTTGGACACGTTTCTGAATACCCAGGAGAGAGCCAAGACCCTATAAGAGGACGAACCATCATGTGGAAAAGATTCTTTTTCCTTTTCTTTACCCTTAAGGAGATCCGGATCTTCACCATCTCAGGAGCGGAGGAACCTGGACCATCAAACTCATTGGGCATGCCAAAGACCAGTCTGGTCCTGTGTCTCCGACTGCCAGGTCCCCAAGGAAGGGTGTGAGTAGACTAGTTTAAGTAGCTTTGTCACGGGATGATACCACAAGGGTCTAGTCTAGAGTACTGTACTACTACTTTGTGGCTCTGTGGTTTGGGGTGTTGATAACTCTTTCCTGGCTTTGTCCGCACTGTGATGTCCTTGCCACACGCCTCAGGGGTCCAGACAGTATTGAACTCTTTACAGTCTCTCATTCTTTAGCCTGATTTTGGGACAAGAACCTGAGTATCTTCTGGTCAGATCACTGGCGAGCCTATAATAAATCAGCCCTATAAAAAAAACAGGTTACCAAAGGGCTTGCTAGCCCTCTAGGCTCCTTACTTTCTGCTAAGGCTGATGGGGTGAAGGACCAGAGACTGAGACGGGAGCCTCAGAGCTTGGACTTCCAGGCCCAAGTTCATTTTGAATGTTAAAAGTGAAATATTGAAATATTCATGATTTCAAAATATTTCCTCCCTCGTCTCTGCTGGGGCAGGGATCAAGAGAGGAGGCTGGATGGCTTTACTTCCTAGTAGCTCCTTCTCCCCTCCCCTTCGCAAATAGAAGGGAGATGACAGGTCAGTTTAAAGTGAGCCGGACAGGAAGACACGCTGAGTTTGAAACCTTTGTGCAGGTCTACGAAGTATCGGGCTAGTAAACCAAATGCCTCCTTAAACACGCACCTGGCTTAGTTTTCAAATTTCAAAATGCTGTTGACGTTTCGGAAGTTTCAGCCAGTTCCGTTGGTGACGCGGACGATGGAGAGAAAACTCCCCTAAGCGTTCTTTGCGGAGTAAAGAGCAGCAACCAAAAGGGAAAAAATATATTTTAAAACATCATTTGCAAGTCACTGTTCTGGGCTCGCTGCCTCCGTCGTCCTCTGGTTTGTCTGAGTACACCCCTCAGGTATTGGGGCTCACGCTTTGCCCTCTCCTAGAGATGGGTATGGGGGGCAGCGGGTTGCAATTCTCCACTCTTAGACTGGGCCCGAGGCGACAGTGCCCCGCTTACTTACTTACTGGGCTTATCCAGCAGGTCCGACGGGGCTGTGAACCTACGGTTCTTCCCTGTGGGAGGGAGCCTGTGACCAGCCATGGAGAGAGTGACCAGCAGTACAAGCAAAGCATTAGCGGGAAGGATTTTAAACCCATGCAGCCGGCACACTTGTTCGTCTGACCAGGCCCTGATGGTAGCCTATGCAGGCCTAGCTTCCTCAGACACCTCGGCAAAGCCTGCTTCAGCCTGCTTTCCCTGAACAGCTACCTCACAACCTGTGGGAGGTAGGGAGGGGGAGATCCTCCCAGCCTAGACTGAGCTCCTTTGTTCTGCTCAGGTCCCAGGCGTTGGGCCCTGGTTGTTCAAACCAGCTCCCTGGACTCTGCGGCAGGTCCAGCCAGACGCCTCCGAGGCAACGGCCCTTCAGACGTTTGCTATGGGGGTGCGCCTTCGGAGTCAGTTTCCTTTCGCTTGCTTTTCCCGACAGTCCTCTATTAAACTAACCCAATACGTCCATACCGGCACGGTCCAGTAACCCGGGCGACACACAGAATGAACACACTATTACGCAGCAGCGCCATTTCCAGCATTATCCCTGGAGCCTTCTAACCACCCCCTGCCCAGGCTGGCTCTGAAATGGCTTGATGGGACATTGACTCAGAACGTCCACAATTGGTCAGATCAATGGTCCATCTAGCCCAGTTTCCTCTCTGCCGACAGTGGCCAATGCCAGGTGCCCCAGAGGAAATGAACGGAACAGGGAATTATTGAGTGATCCATCCCCTGTTCCCCTGTACTAACATCTGGCTGTCAGAGGCTAGAGATGCCCAGAACATGGGGTTGCATCCCTGCCCATTCTGGCTATTAGCCATTGATGGACCTAGCCTCTGGGACAGAAGCAACTGCTCCTGAAAGATTCCATGAGGCAACCTTGAGGACCATGTGATGGGGCAAAGCGGCCCCGAGCCAGACTCAGCTGCTAAGTGCAGCAAAAACACCAGCCAACCAGACACTCCATCAGGCTGGCAAATCTCTGGTTACAGGAAGAGATTTCTGTCCCTTGCGTCTTCCCCATCAGTGACCATCACAGGCTCTGCCCAGACCATTTCAGGTATAAATCTCTCTGCAGTAGAGGATCAAATGTTTTCTTGAGCGGTCACTGAGTGGGTGATAGCTCTCTGCAGTTCTTGCTGTTCTTGTTTTGTTTTCAAAATTTCAGTTACTCTACAGGAAGGCCCATCATTTACTCAGTTCACACGCCAGGAGCATTTGCAGCTTGGTTTTGGGGGGGGGGGGGATCAGTCAAAACAGGGAGGCCTAGAAAAGAGGATGGCTTTAAAATCCTGAAATACCTGGCTGGACTCCAGTGGCAGTTGTGTGACAGCAGCTAGATCAGGCCCAAAGCCTGCACCTTGAGTACTAATCAGTGCAAGACTATTTACCTCTTAGGAAACTAACCAGTCCTTAAAATGAAACAAAATCCCAACCACCCCGCAGGCTTCAATAATTCAGAAAGAGCTCTAGTTCACACAGCAAAAAGAACAAGGAATACTAGTGGCACCTTAGAAACTAACACATTTATTCGGGCATAAGCTTTCGTGGGCTACAGCCCACTTCAGATACATGGAGTGTAAAATACAATAGAAAGATGATTATTATTATTTTATATATAAAACTAGTGTAACAGCCCGTGTACACGGGCCAAAGTGCTTAATGGTGTTTGTCCGGGCCGTCTCTACGGCTTGCGGCGGCGCATGCGTGGTGGCTATTTTGTGCCGCCGAACTACAACTCCCAGCATGCTGTTTGTCCGGGCCATCTCTACTGCGCATGACAGCTTCGGGCAAACATCCTCTGGCCTTTTATTATATAGGATGTGTCTCCATGTGTCTGTATGCATGCATTATATATATACACACACACACACCCCTCATAATCACATACAGAACATGAAAAGATGGGTGTTGTCATACCAACTCTAAGGAGACAAATCAATTAAGATGAGCTATTATCAGCAGGAGAAAAAAAAAACTTTTGTAGTGATAATCAGGATGGCCCATTTCAAACAGTTGACAAGAAGGTGTGAGTAACAGTAGGGGGGGAAATTAGCATGGGGAAATAGTTTTCAGTTTGTGCAATGACCTATCCTCTCCCAGTCTTTATTTAAGCTTAATTTAATCGTGTCCAGTTTGCAAATTAATTCCAGTTCTGCAGTTTCCTGTTGGAGTCTGCTTTAGAAATTTTTTTGTTGAAGAATTGTGACTTTTAGGTCTGTAATTGAGTGTCCAGGAAGACTGAAGTGTTCTCCGACTGGTTTTTGAATGTTAGGATTCCTGATGTCAGATTTGTGTCCATTTATTCTTTGGCGTAGAGACTGGCCAGTTTGGCCAATGTACATGGCAGAGGGGCATTGCTGGCACATGATGGCATATATCACATTGGTTGATGAGCAGGTGAATGAGCCTCTGATGGCATGGCTGATGTGATTAGATCTTACGATGGTGTCCCTTGAAGAAATATGTGGACAGAGTTGGCACTGGGCTTTGTTGCAAGGATAGGTACCTGGGTTAGTGTTTTTGTTGTGTGGTGTGCGGTTGGGCAGATTATTCATATGATTTATATGACCACAGAGCCTAGAAGCCCAAACATGGACCGGGACCCCAGTGTGCTGGGTGCTGTACCACAAAAAAGATGAGCCCTGTCCCCCAAGAGCGGCAGTGTGAGCAGAGGATCCCAATCCCCCTTCTGGGCTTCCCCGCTAAATGAGTGCTTAGAGGAGATCTTCTATCCCAGTGAAGTGGACAGAACAGTTACCCTATGGGCCATCCCTACAGAGTTACAGCTGAGAGCTCCTGGCTTTAGATCCCTATATAAACAGTTGTGCTTCACAGAAACTAAATGTAATACAATATAATGAAAGCATGTTAGACAACAAACAGCTTGACACTACACCCAGTGACAATACCGGCACATTAACTTGCAACAAATAATCATAACCATAGATTTTAAAGACAGAAATCGGCAGTGAGTGACAAGTATAATTACAGAAATCTCATTCACCTAAATAAAAGAACTCCCATTCATAACACTAGAATTCTGAAGTAAAGGTGCTGATAGGAACCAACAAAAGATTCAACTGTATCATAATGTGTTTTAATTAAATTTCGTTTTGTAGTATGTAATTTTAAACTGGCAATATTTTTTAATTTAGTGGATCTTCATAAAAGATAACTGTTGTAATCCCTTAAAAGAATATTTACATTTAGACAAATCATAAAACCAAACAGTAACAACGGAATGTAATTAATTTACAGACACATGCAGCAAATTAAAAATTAATCTTAATCTAACATCACAGAACAAAAATAATTGGTGCAAAACAAAAACTGTGGGTTTTAAAAAAAAATTAATTCAAGGTTCAAACAGTAAATACAATATCAGAGAGCACCAAAGAGTACATTAAAAGCAGCAATATTACTCAAGAACCAGTCTCCCCATGAGTTGTGTGAGGGGCCTGAGGCGAAAGAGGTAATATGTTAAAGAGACCAATTATTATCGTTTTGGTCAAATATAAGCCATTCATCTTATACTATATGAATAGAATATAAAGAGCTTTGTCTAGCTTGACACACACATGAACAAAGACAGCATATTGTATTTTCTAGGTATTTTGTACTCCTAGTTCAAAAAGGTTTCAGTTTGTCCAAGTGTACTCAGGTGTGATTTCACTTCACATGGAAGTGATGCAGTACTGTACACTCATACGGTAAGTATCGGATTTGCATTCTCGGTGCTGGACTAACAATGAAGTCTCTGTTTTAACATTTCACAGGCTGCCTCAAAGAAAAACAGTCTTTGGGCAGCACACAAACAGCACCCTTGTGTGGGAAGCTCACAATAACTGTTGTTATTCTTTGTGGCAGGAAAATGATCCAAACTACCACGTGAGGCATGACAAGAACTTAACTCACAATGAGAAATGTGCACTGCGCTGTACAAATGTTACAGAAAAGCTGGAAAGTGATCAAATGTCCCAAAAGAACCCCCTCTTTAAATGTTGGTTATGCGAGTCTATCATTTACTTGACACTTGCACCATATTTTACATACCATCATAACATTTCCTTTGTCTAGAAAGGACTTAAGCATAGAGGCAAAGGAGAATGTCCAGCCCCGCTTATGTCTTGGATACGGCAGAAGGTCAGACCAGATGATTCCACTTGGCCTTAAAAATCTATGTCCATGGAATTTTGCTGCCCAGCTTTCTCCTCTGCCCTGCAGAACGTCACCTGACGTCTCCTAGCTCAATGAACACTGACGCACGAAAATGCACCACCCTCGTGATCCTCGCTCAGCTGACTCCTCCCTACGCCAGTCCTTGCTCAGCCGGTCAAGTCTGCCATGAGGATGCCGCAGCTCCAAGCATCTGGAACGCTTTCTCCACCGGGGGCCCAGAGCAGGCCAGCACTGACCCAAGTGTGGCCTTCGCCGGGCAATATGCTGAGGCCTGGCCCTCCAGGCAGACCGAGGAGAGACTCCCAAATGAGAACTGCCCTCTCCACCCAGCCAGGCCCCTAGGGTTGGGATCTATGGTGCGAACGCCACCCACCCTTTGCACCAGCAGGGCTGGGTGAACTGATGTACAAGCTCAGTGGGGCAACATTGCTCCAACTCCTGCACTGAGGGGGTACATCTGGGTAACTGGCTGGAACCAACATACTGTTGACAATGTGCCCAAGAGTAACAGCAGAACAATGAGTGTTTAGAGCCTTGGGAAGCTGCATGACAACTCACTGATTTGCTGTCTCCTTTTTCCTCGTTAATCTTTAACACCTCTTAGTGAGTAACGCAGCATCTACTCTGTTATGGAAATGTGCCCCACCGCTCACCTACAGTGCAATAAAACCCATAAACCTGCCATTCAAGAATGCATGACAGAGAGTCCAGATCCCAACAAGGATCCTGAAGCCAGCCGCTCTGTTGGCACCACAAAATCCTGCAAGTGTTTGATCAGACCAAGTGAGAACAACCCTTTTGATCTGCCACCAAGAACAACAGCCTGCTTAAAACATTCGCAAAGCAAAACCAGGACCTAGGACCCACCTGTGATGGTGCTGTTTCTGGTGGGATCCAACTGCGAGTGTCTGATCAGGACAGATTGCTTCCAAAGGGGCAACTACAGCCCAAAGCTGGGGTTTTTCCACACTAAGGCAAACCCAACCAGCCAAACAGAAAAGACTTTGGTCTCACCCCACTGGCTAACCACAAGTCACACAAGCAATTCCCTTAGACACTCCAGCTTCCCAGTATCACCACCAGCAGCCACCTGTCCCGGGGATCAATGGTTATGAAAACCAATCCCCCAAATAAAGAAAACGGTTCTCCCCAATTCCAAAGAATCAGGCCCCAGACCTAGGTCAATATACAAATCAGATCTTCCCACAAATCACGCTGTAGCCAATCCTTTAGAATCTAAAATCTAAAGGTTTATTATAAAAGGAAAAAGGTATAGGCGAGGGTTAAGAATGGTTAAAAGAAATTAATTACACGCAGTAATGGCACATCTCTTAGCTCAGGCTTGCAGCAAAGGTAGAATAACTGCAGGTTCAAATCAAAGTCTTTGGATGCATCCCATTTGGGGGATGGGTCAGTACCATTGTCCAGAGTTCCCTGAGTAGCAAAGTTCCATCCAAAGCTGGAAACAAGGCAGGCTGAAGTCTGGAGGTAAAAGACAAAATGGAGAATGCTTCTTCCAGCTTTTATAGACTCTCTCTTCTGGGCCAAGACCCTCCTCCTTCTTTTGCAGAGTCTGGTTCAAAATGGAGGTTTACAGTCACAAGGTCCAATCACCAGACTTCTCCAGGATTCAGTTTCTGACCAGGCAGTGACATTCCTAGAGCAGCTCGGGTGTGGACAGGCATACACAAAGTCCATTGTGTGGTGGATGTCCCTTAATGGGCCATCAGGCAGCCCCAGCCTGTCTGAGCCTTCACAGGAGCCAAGCCTAAGCTTATAAGAACATAAGAACATAAGAACGGCCATACTGGGTCAGACCAAAGGTCCATCTAGCCCAGCATCCTGTCTACCGACAGTGGCCAATGCCAGGTGCCCCGGAGTGAGTGAACCTAACAGGTATAATCGAGCGATCTCTCTCCTGCCATCCATCACCCCCCCTCTGACAGACAGAGGCTAGGGACACCATTCATTACCCATCCCGGCTAATAGCCATTTATGGACTTAGCCTCCATGAATTTATCCAGCTCTCTTTTAAACCCTGTTATAGTCCTAGCTTTCACAGCCTCCTCAGGTAAGGAGTTCCACAGGTTGACTGTGCGCTGTGTGAAGAAGAACTTCCTTTTATTTGTTTTAAACCTGCTGCACGCCAATTTCATTGAATGGCCCCTAGTTCTTCTATTTTGGGAACAAGTAAATAACTTTTCCTTATTCACTTCCTCCACACCACTCATAATTTTATATACCTCTATCATATCCCCCCTTAGTCTCCTCTTTTCCAAGCTAAAAAGTCCTAGCCTCCTTAATCTCTCTTCATATGGGACCCGTTCCAAACCCCTAATCATTTTAGTTGCCCTTCTCTGAACCTTTTCTAGTGCCAGTATATCCTTTTTGAGATGAGGAGACCACATTTGTACGCAGTATTCAAGATGTGGGCGCACCATGGATTTGTATAAGGGCAATAAGATATTCTCCGACTTATTCTCTATCCCCTTTTTAATGATTCCTAACATCCTGTTTGCTTTACAGGCACCTTTAACTTTAGTTACAGAATAGATACACACATATGGAATAGATACACACATAAGACACCTGTTATGACCCCCTTCACATAATATTTCGTGCACCCATTGATCTACACGGTACCAAACTATTTCAGTACCGTGACACCACCTAATCAAAGACCTGCTGAAGCAGACACTGTAAATTACAGCCATTTAATAGACTCCATACAAGCCTATTTGCTGCGTTCGATATTTTAATCCATATAGTATCTTAGAATGAGACTATAGGTCCTATGGTAGCAACCATCTGTGTGTTCTTTGTTCATCCATTACCTGGGCCCCTAGATGCTACTGCAATACCACCAATAAACCAAGTAGAGTTCAATGAAACCAGGGCCTAAGCCACAATCCACTGAAGACAATGGAAAGACTCCTAGAGATTTGAAAGGGCTTTGGATGAGGTCCTAAATAAAAAGCTTGCCCTAATCCCGGACATTACTTAAAGCAGAATAATGAAGAAGCCACTACAAACAACCAAGCAGCACCCTGGCTACTTACTTATTTGACTCTAATCTACTTTAGTCTATTGACAAGTTTAAAAATACCCAACTCGACCCCAGCAACACACAATCCGGCCTGTAAAAATGGGGAGCTGTTTATTCCTCTTCTCTCACCCTGGGATAGAGCCTGTCATCAGAACTGTTCTGACCGTTCTATTACTAGCATCAGAACACAACCTGGTTCGCTCTCCATCAGCCATGCTGATGCCGCGCAGATAACGAGGGGGAAACAGTAATTCCTCTCCGTGCCACAGAAGAACAAATGCATTGGAGGAGCGGCTGGTTTTTTAAAGTCATCTTTGTGTTTGTGGGGCTGTGATCGAGACAGATGGATGCACACACGTTTCCGAGGTTGTACACTACAACGGAGGATGTACATTACAGCCCATCATTACGCTTGAAACACACACATCAAATAGAGAAGCAACAACATACAGAAAGGCGGCAAAGAGGCAAAAGAGTGGTGTCTGCTCAGCTCACCTAGCACTGACAGTCTCAGACAGCCAAACGGCACAAGGCTACGGTGCAGGCAGCTCATGTCATTTGCTTCTCTCCATACCCATTACAATGCAAATGTGACTCTGATGTACCCTTCCACCCACCTGTGGCACACGGAAGAGGGCGGTTATGGTCTTTTTAAGGAAAGGTCCTGAAGTAACAGCCCCTGGAGGCTGAATGTCTATTAAACCACAGAAAAAACTTCCCCAAGATTGAGACACTTGGTGGAGGTGACGTGGGGGATTGTTAGTTGCTTCTTTAAAATTCATCTGGCCCTTACTGGCACCCAGCTGAACGGTCTTCCTCCTCCTGCAGAGCAAAGGATGGCTCTCCCAGGTCCAACTACATTCCACGCCTTGGCTGGCTCCGCAATGTGACTAGCAAGAAGACTGCAAAACCCACCTGGCGATGCAAGTCTGGACAGAGCGTGCCGTTCATTACCTCGACTTCAGTGCGAGTTTTACAGTCTGGTAGGAACGGATGCGGAAATGGCTGACATGCAATACCCCTGCTGGCTGGAGCCAAGGTGGCCTGCAAGGCTGATTAAACGCACAATATCCTGCTGTTCCTATTGAGATGCGATGTCATTTCACGTCGCAAGCAGCGCAGGCTGCGGCTCTGTGAAATCAGACCTTGAGGATCTGCTCTCTGTAGCGGATACTCATCAAAAGCCAAATGCTCCTAATCTTGAATGGCATCCTGGGAATTTGAACAAGTGACTGCATGGAGGGAATTACACGGAGGTCAAGGTGACTGGAGAGACTGGAGAGCCTGTTCACAAACCCAACCGTCTCCTGCCCAGCCGCCAAGCGAACAACACGCCGAAAGAAAAAAAAGCGAGTCAGCATACCAAGCATACCACTGAGCAGCCTCACCAAGTGAGATAAATAGCAGACTGCGGGGAATGCCAAGTATAGGTTTAGAATAGATCCTGAAAACACCTATTGCCCTGTACTATGCAACTGAAGCTAACAAAGCTACACCTGGTGAGCATCAACCCCAAGTGCGTTGGCAGAATATTGCCCTTAAGCTGGAAAGCTACGTCAATGTATTCTTACTAAGCAGTTCCCACAAAGCAACGATTCCCTTACAGAGACCAGAAGGTTTATTTTGAAGCCTTTAATGCAGTGCTTGCATCCGATGAAGTGGGTGTTAGCCCATGAAAGCTTATGCTTCAATTCTTTAGTTAGTCTTTAAGGTGCCACAGGACGCTTTTGTTACCTCTGATGAACAAGGAACTTTCTCGAGGAACTCCTGCTGCCAAGTACTTCGAAAGCTTCCCCAAAGTAGAACTCTTTGGTCTTCCCTGTCTCAGGATTGTTCCCAGCTCAGAGGTAATTTTGTTTTGGGAAACTGAATCAAGTTTCCCTTGGTCACTGGTGTGCTAGTCAACCATGAAATAAAAATGGAGGCGCTAGCACCCTGGGAACACCAATGCTTGATCATGTGATTTTGCATTCACACGTATGAGTCCGTTTCACACAAGAGGGAGGCTGAAGGCAAATTTACATATATGTTTAAGTGTTAACAGAGCAAGTCGTCATCTCCCTATTAGCGGTTACATGTTTCGGCTCCTAGTATACAACAGACGTGCCCTAGGAAGAGAGTACGCAGAGCTGAAGTGCAATTCCAGAGTGACCATCATACACGATACCGATAAAAACTGCACTTAAAAGCACTGAAACACAGCATACGCTACTCAACAGTGGGCTCTATTTGCCGGAAACTTACCTTACTCCGAACAGTAAGAGCTTCCTTAAATGAGTCCCATCGTCAAGCGTTAAATTGCTCCCTGACTCAGAACCCTCCACCTCCTTTCCTTTTGGAGGTGGAGGCTCAAGAGACCTCAGCAGAGAGGATTAAAGCATCAGTCCATGTTAGCAGCATTGTGACCAATCCCCCCACCCTGAAAGCAGTGAGACGAAGGCAGTTGGACGGTCTGAAGCGGAATACCGCCACCGGCTGTAGGTGGACACCAAGCCCAGAGCATTGGAGATGGACGTACAGAAGTGGCTGTCTGGATACAATGTTTTCGCGAACACTGAGCTTTGAGGTGGGGTAATTTAATAGTGCAAGGGGGTGAATTGAAGACCAAGTTATGCAGATTACTCATGTGCACATCGATGGGCTTGACTCAAACGAACACATTTATTCACTGGAACAACTACGGAAAAAAGTTGTTTTAATACAACGTAGTAGAGAAGGCGTGAGCTTTTCTGCGGGCCACCCACATCTAAGTAGCTAGCTTAATGGAGCCAGCTGACGGGTATCTTAAGGAACAATGCTTCTCAGCAGTGCTGCGATGCGTTATTCACCTGAAGCATCTGAGATGATTACTTTACCAGGGACCGGACCCATCGGGGAGTTTCTTTGCAAGATCTCGGCTGGAACACTGACAAGCGTCTACTGTTTCTTACACGGATGTAAGGAAAATCTCAAAAGGACTCAACTTTTTCTTTAAAAAGCCTCAAAACCAGACAAAATTCAGGGCAGTGGGGGCGGCCTGTGCAGGAGAGACAAGGGGGTGGACCAGGTCCAGGATTCCTACCTGCCAAGGCCGGGATGGTGACTTTGTTCCACTCCCAGGGCTGATCGTATTCATCGGCGGGCCTGTCGTCATCCTGAGGCAGCTTGCTCTCTCGCAAGCGCTGGCTCACCAAGCTGTCCGTGTCCGACTCCACCCCATTGCCTTCTGGTTCATAGGGCGTGTCGTAGAGCTGAATGCCCTTCTGCTGGGACTTCACGCTTTCTTGCCTTTGAAATTCTGTGGCAGAGGGAAAAGAATTGGATTAGCATGACCACGGACTATACCTATCCATTGAACAATTGTATAGCATTAAACACAGGTGAAAACGCTGCTGCAGACAGCAAGCTCTTTAAAGTCTTCCAACATTTATTTCTCTATTAGGTAACTGACACGAAACAGACCCAGGTCAATATTTTGCATGAACTAAAGATAGTCACAACAGGACTGATTTCTTCTACTGTCCGGCTGATGATAAACACACTGGAGGGGAGATAAGTGCCAACTAGATCACAGGGACTACGCAGAACTCTGATGCTGATGAGATGCACTTCAGACGGGTCTGGTTGTATCAGCACATTTCAGTTCACCGTTATTCCCAATGGCATTTAAGCAACCCAGAAACAGAGAGAGGTTTTCATGAGCACAGAAATAGCCTCCTGAATGTCATCCATCCGACTTAGGTTAAGGGAGGCAATGTGTCTGTTTTACTTGTTGAATCATTACCAAAAAAAGAAACATGCAATTCTACACAGAAAAAAAGTCATGCATATATATATATATATATATATATATATATATATATATATATATATATATAATGTGCCCGTCCGCAGAGTATAATCTGGGAGTTAACACTGCCATGGAGCTGGAGTAACAGTGCTGAATCGCACCCCTTATGTTATAACACCTTGCTTCTACATTGCACTTTCCATCAGTAGCTCTCCAATCACTCTACAAAGGAAGTCACGTATCATTAACTCCATCTTACAGGAAATGGAAGCAAAAGGAAGGAAAGTGTCTTATCCCAGGTTCCCTCCATCCCCAGCAGCAGAGCCAGGGTCAGAACCCAGTCCAGATTCTATCCACTGGGACACACTGCCAAGATACAGTCTACAAGTTACATGCATGACCACTGAGCATGATCGTATTATTTATTTAAAGTAGGAAACCTCAACTGAAGGACTCAACTACACAAAGCCCATCCCTGACTATAACTCTGCAGAACATTCCCAGACCAGAATGGATGGCTCCCGTTTTCCATCAGGGCCGCCATTATAGTCAAGAGATGGAATCTGGGACAGACCAGGATGGCTACACTACTTCCTGTCCCAGGGGATAAAGCCGATCAATCCCATGCAGCAGTTGTTCAAAGGGAGAGCTTTTAAGGCTCCAATGGGAATTTGGCACCTTACTCCCCTGGAAAGCCAATGAGAGTTGGACACATGACACCCATTTCTGTCTGTCAAAGTCTCCCCTGAAGTCCTTCTGTGAGAGTCTCCAGAGAAGCCTATTTTATTGTACATACCCTTTAAAATGTCCATATTGCCACCAACACATCTTGCTCCCCGCTTGCTCTGATCTGCTGTGTGGACTACGGGGAGAGCAGTGTCCTGGACAGAGGCCAGGTGGTCGTCTCTGCCCTGCCCGGGATTCAAGAGTTTCACTGCAGCTCTGGGCCCCAGCTCTGTTGGGCCAGACGTGATTGGATAAGGGAAAGGTCAGACAGGAGCCCCCAGAAGCCACCTGCAAGTCCTTCAGAGTCAGCTCCGGTGCAGCAGCAGTAGCCATTATGTTCAAAGCCTGACATTCGCTTTCCTACTAGACCAACTAGATCTCCAGTACTTGGTAAGGACCACAATACCCTGAGCAGGAACCACAAAGAGCAACCACTGCAACCAACAGACGAGCCCTGTTGAGTGACCCATTTGGAGAAGGTTAACCTGGCCTCTCCAAGACAGCCTAAGAGTGAGAGTAATTCACCACTGGAACAATGTCTCCAAGGCAATGGTGGACTCTCCATGACCGGCAAGTTGTAAATCAAGGGGAGATGTTTTTCTAGAAGGTCTGCTCTGGGAACGATTGTAGGGGAGGTCTCTAGACGGTGTTATACTGGAGGGCGGACTCACATGGGGTTCTCAACCTTATTCTTTGAGCGTCTCTCCCCCTCTCCCCCCCCCCCCCCCCCCCCGCCAACATGCTATAAAAACTCCACGGCCCACCTGGACCACAACTAGTTTTCTGCATATAAAAGCCAGGACCAGCACGAGGGGGTAGCAAGTAGGGCTGTCGGACTCCATGCCACAGGGATCTCCACGAAGCTAAGTTGCTCAAGCTTCAACTCCAGTCCCAGTGGCAGGGCTTGGGGCCACAGGCTTCAGCTCTACAAAGTGGGGCTTTCTGCACTGGCCCTGCTAGGTGGAGCCCCTGCAGCCTGCTCGTGGCCCCCGACTCTGGTTGAGAACCACTGGATTAGCTGTCAGAATGGTGCCTTCTAGCCTTGGAATCCATGGAGATGTCAAACACAATCAGGACCCCACATGAATCACAATCAGGCCTTGCAGAATTCCATTGTTAATTTATTATCTGTACAAATGTATTTCAAATGGATGCTCATCTCAAAGCACTGCTCTCCCTCGCAGAACAATACGGGGGCAGGGCTGGTCAGACAATTCTTTAATGACGGGGGATGTTGAGATTCAAAAAGCTCAAGCTTTCTAATTGTAAAACACAAGTTATTAACACGGCATCAAAATATGGAGCAGAAATGTCCAGAAATGGAGCAGAAATGTCCAGAAATGGAGCAAACTTGCAAGCAGCATTTTTCGGACTTTGCCTATCTGTTAGTTTTAATGGTTATTCATGGAAAGAGAGAGTGTGTGAGTGTCCAGTGAAATCAGTGCTGATCAACCTTTACTGATAAAAATTTACTCCTCCAAAGCCCAGTCATAATTTTGGATTTCACGACAGAAAAGTGATTATTTTTAATAGATCAACGAAGACCTGCAATCACCACCACAATCCAATTTCCCTCTAAACAAAAAGAAAACTGATGAAGAGTTCATTGTTAAACACAATACTTCAATATAAATAATCAGAACTACGTATGGAAGCACAACTTGACTGCTGGGCAGAAGCATTTCCAGTGTTAACTTGTACATTAAAGATGCAAATGAATGTGAAGAAAATCAGACAAACCCAGTGATGCATCTAAACTACACGGATAATTCCCAGCCATGGATTTACTACACTCCCACCTTTGCAACAGTAACAAAGGCTAGAAAACAATTACCTGACTAGGTCTCCTACAGCATATAGTGTATAGAAAAGTGTCGTTCCAGATCATTAATGCTCTCACTTAGTGAAATACAGAGAATCTTCAGTGCCAATAGTGAACGTGTCTTTGTAAAAGAATCGTGCTCAAGGGCAGACTTCCACATTAAGAAAACTCTCCCTGTCAAAGATCACATAGGCCCCTCCCAGCTATATGCTATTAATACCCTCCTGCCCCTTGCGGATCAGAACCACAAGAATCTCATCCCCTTTAAATCACAGCCATATTTAAGGTCTCTGGCAGGCTACTAAACATATGTTTTGTGTTCAAAGAATACAAAGGACAATCTTCCCAAGATCCAGAGTCCAGCGCTAACAATGATCAGTACCTGCGTTTGCGCTGCAGACCGCCATTAACCCCGTAGGAACCCATGAAAGGCAGGCGCCAGCAATCATATGTTTTAAGTCACAAGTTATTTTTACAAAGCATCAACAAATGCATAGAAAAAATGACCTTTAATAAAGGATGTGGCAGGTTGCTATTTCATGCCTCCCAGTCAGAGAACATGAGCATTAAACAGACATGTGTCTGAACCCCGAAGGAGAAAGGTTTTCCATGTGAAGCCAGGCTCTAAGGCAAGCAGAGAAATATTAAGATCCCTTTAATTTGTTTGAATTTCAGTCTTTAATTAACATGTCAAACGACTATTTACACAAGAATGTAATTTGTCGGAGAGTTAAATCACATGCACTTTCCCCCTCAGCAGCAGGCTGAACGGAGAAGCTGCCACACGAGCAGTGACAGTGTGATGCGTGCCGACAGCAAAGCCAGGACCAGCATACTTAAGCATCAGCTATTTGTAGGAGACAGAACATCGGCGCTGGGGCACTTGTTATGGATTTTCATGAAAGCTGTAATCGCTACAGCTCTAAGCGCTAAAATAATTCTTGGAAAGACCAAGGAATCTGAAAGTGTGTTAATTCCACTTTCTTGAAGTCTGGCTTTGAGGATTACAAGGCCACGGGTCTTTTCATTCAAATAGAAGCAAGAGCAATCAAGAATGCATTGAACAAAAAGACTGCTAAAGCTTCATATAGACTATTTTCTGCTTTCTTTGAAGACCAAATTTTAATGCCCTGATTTTCTCATTTATTAATTTTATCCTTTGATCTCAATGCTGAAGTGCATTTTTCTAGAATTATGCTTATTAAGCTAATAAAATTCAACAGCAGTACAGGGAATTGAAGTTTCCACAGAAGAAATGTACTGTCACTGTTGTTGCTAGCAGGTTGAAAGTCACCACAGTGGGAAGAATAAACTTACTTGCAATTCTTATTCTCTGCAGCTGTGGCTGTAAGAGCCAGACTCCAGGTTTTCAGTCTCCTGTGTAAAATTCAGAGGCTGACTAGCAAGCTAAAAGAATTCAGAACTTTGGGGAGTGTCAGGTTACATGACCCAAAGGCTGAGCCTAAACGTTATGGCTTCCAACTGCCAAACTCCTCTTTGTCAAAGAAACATGCATACAATACAGAGAGCTAGGACTATCAAGGGGAAGCAAAACCACTGTAGCCGTCCTTTACACTAAGTTGCTCTTAAACTTCTCAGTAGCCTAAATTACTAAACAACTTAAGTACTTGCAGCATTCCCATGGTACCCACTTACTTGAGGGAATACCTCTGGAGTTAAATAGGGAAGCAGAAGAAACCCTGCAAACACAGAAGTAACATTATCTAAAGAAAACTGGAAAGTGCCATTTGTTTTGGAAACCAGCACTGTGCCTTCCAAGGACAAGACTGATTGACGAATATTTTCTCTGCCTCCAAAGCAAATGCAGTCAATAAAACTACTTTTCTGGAATCTATACAGCTCCTTATTGTCAATGAAGATAAGAGATTTGGAAATTGACGACGATCAAATCAAAAAATGTAGCCCCATCCCCAACCTAAACACATTGGTTTCCAGCTAGGGGAGAAGGGAAGTTGTTTCCTCTATCCAGGAGCCAAATATTTCCATAATGTAACTACTCAATCATTATAGCTCAACCTAGCCTGATACACTGTTGCAAAACATTAATTAAAACCCTTGGAAATATTCCAAGTTTACATCTGATTGAAACACAGAAAAAGAAAAGTTTTCCTTGACTTATTTCTAACACAATGAAATACAGATTAAGACACAATTCAGTATTTTATGTAAATATTTGTACTAGGAGTACAGTATATAAAAAGATACCCTGAAGTCAAGGAAATGCTTATCAGCATTTAACTGGCAAAAGAAGAACAGCTGTCTCCAAGTACCAGCATCTGCACTGAGTGGCTCTATGCAATAAACATCCTGTCCTGGCTTTAATGAATCTTGATGCCTTAAAAAATTTCACATCTGGATTCTGGTTGCATCACAGGATGGATCTGCCAGGACTGCGAAGTGTCTGATCCACATTGTGCCACTTTTAGACTGAAGCTCTGTCTCCATGCACAAAATGTTGGTGTCCTGATGATACAGTACTTATGCCATAACGGCCTATTGGTGCTTCAATGCGACTCCCATTGGCCACGACAGACGTTGACAGCATTCTGACCCATCACCTTGCTGGGTCTCAGACGTACCTTGAAGGCCCCAAAGTGAAACCGATGGGGTAGTCAGTCTGGCGGAGCCAGTATGCGTTTTGTGTTTCCGAGGGAATACTGTGACCCAATGAGGAGTGGAGGGGGTGAGGGGAGAGAGAAGGGAGGGAATGTACACAGACCCAAGTGGTTTGGCTTTGGCACAGCTGACTAATGGGGAACATACCAAAACAAGCATTTCAGCTACCGAACTGAATCAGCGGGCGGGTCAGCCTCACAGTGAGATAAAGCCACAATAGCAACCAAAGACCAAATCTGGAACTCAACCACTGAGGCAGCTGCTCTCCTCGGGCCCATGCAAATCCTACAGCCCAGAGCGGAGCGGGGCAGAGCTGGAGACAAAAAGGCATTCTCAGCCAAGAGGATCCCAGAATAGAACAAGCTTCCAGAGGAGATAAAGGTAGACGCTGGCTACCCCTAGGAAATGCTGTAGATCTTTCCTCTTCACAAAGGCCTTTCCACACTAAAAGTACAGAGTTAGATGGGCTCTCCTGCCCCAAAAACCCAGCCGACCCTCAGAAGAAACCCAGAAAGCTCAATACAATCAAATACAAAATGCACCCTACCCAAGTAAAGTTTTGCTGCAAAAAGGGAGACACGCCAGACACTCCATTGGGACTTGGCTATTGCTCCTGATTTTACACCGAAGGGCTCAGATACTGTGATGATGGGCAGCAGCAGCAGCAAGTCCCTCAGCCTGTTATAAACATTCTCCAGCTCAAACAGGGCTCTCGGATACCTACTGGGCTATCCCTAAGGCCGCTCTCTTCTGTCCCTGCCTCCCGTGCGCTCACAGTTCAGCCTTTCAGCCAGCTCAGGACAGGAGGAAGCCCGCTGGTGCTGTGTTGGTTAGCTAAAGGCTCTGCACAGCTCTTTTCCAGTTTGGACAAATGCACCTGGGCATTTAGTTTCGAATGCTGAATGCTGGGAAGTGCAACATGGAGAATTAAAACATCTAAACAATCACCAAACCACAGTGCAAGTGACTCGACTTCAGGCTAAAGAATGCCCTGGAACTTTGCACCCAGAATCCTTCCCAGGGCCAAGACGGCCATGGGGAAAAGATGGGAGGGGGGCGCAAACTGCCAGAGAGCCCATTATGCCTCCCTGAGCATCTGGGTCAATTCAATCTGTACCAGGCCTGACAGCTGACTCCAGGGGAGTGCACCCGGCTCCAGCCACGGCACGTTTCTAAACTGGAGACACCGTTGGGCGGGATGGGGAATGTCTCCTGTGGCGGTGTAAACCTGCCAGGGACCCCTATACATGTGGGGCAATGAATCCCCGGTCGAGGAGACGTGGATGCTTCTAATTCCCTTTAAACTGTAGGTGCCCCAGGGCCTGTCTCTGTATTTCCAGAGCTGTGTTGGCCCCGGGATATTAGAGGGACAAGGTGTGGGAGGTAATGGACCAACTTCTGCTGGCGAAAGACAAGCTCTCAAGCCCCCCAGAGCTCTTCTTCAGCTCCTACATGTCCAGGCTGCTGCCACAGCCTCGGCGCTAAGTAGGTTTGTAACCTGTGTAAAAAAGTAATCAATCGTGTGGCTAGCTTGAGTCTAGCCTCCCTCGTTGCCGTAATGTGTTTTTCAACATTTTATATGCAGAGTCTCCCCAACATCCGGGACGGAAGCGCCTGCCTATGACATGGCTTTATCAATCAGACAGCACACAGTCACTTCTGCATGCATCGCTGAGACATTAGAGATAGAGGGGAACAAAACACAGACACATTAACCAGCAGACTTATCCGCCGTGGCCTGACAGATCTGCTCTGACTCAACAGTGGTGTCAGACTCTAAAGTGTACTGACCCAAACAGATCAGCTGAAAGCAAGCCAGATAGACCCATCCACTTCCTGCCACACATTCCCACATTAGTGCATAGGGTTGGGCTTTAAACTATCTGTTCTATTGCTATTATTCAGCTGGTTTCCCAAAAGCTCCGGTTAGCGAGCTTTTGTTCAACTAGATCAGACGATGCAGATAACACACTAGACATGACATTGCTACAGAGTCCAAGTACAGCTAACCTGGGAAATCATCTCCTACAACTGCTATTTACGGCTTTAGTGCTACTAAACAAGAGACACAAAAGCTCTAAAGGAGTACGAAAAATCACATCAAGAATTACAGCATTAGGATCCAATCTAACACTGCTTTATAAATATTAGTGATCCCCATGAAATGCAATGAACTACCACATCCGAAACACAAGTGACAGGTTCCAGCATTTCGTGAGGGGACTGTAGTGACGCAGGTAATTTAAACTAACCACACCCTGTGTATTGAGCTACTTGCTGGAAATACTTGGCAATGAGTTTATAGCTCTTTCGGGTGAAGACTGCTACCAGTGCCTCTTCCGCGAGAGCTAAGGCCCGGCTCCAGCAAAGGACTTATTCATGTGCCTAACTTTAAGCACCTGAACAGACATCATGAGGGGACTGCAATGGTAGTATTCACCTGTTTACACAGGCACTGACTTTCTGAAGTGCTGGGGGGTGCTTGACCCCTGGCTCTGACCCACCTCTCCCCTGATACCCCTGGCTCCAATTCCACCTCTCCCCTGAGACCCCCACCTCAGGTCTTCCCACCCCCGCCTCTTCCTGTCCAGTGCTCCCCACTCCTCCCCAGCCTCTTGCATGGTGGGCGGGAGACGCGAGGAGGAGACCCTTATCTGTGTGGCCTGCCAGGGGGCAGGAGGCGCCGGGGGGGGGGGGGAAGTGGGGGGGGGGCTGCCTTCTTTCCACACGGGTGCTCCAGCCCCAGAGTGCCCACGGAGTCAGCGCCTATGCTTGCCTAAAAACGCTGTGCTGGAGCCGTCCCACAAAGTGCAGTGATTAGAATCCAGGAAGTCTTGTCTCCCAGTTCCGAGTTCCGAGCCCACCACTCCTCTAGACCGTGGACCTAGGCGATGAAATAAGAGGAAGGAAGGCGGTCCTGTGGAGAATTGAAGGGCACTTACTAAAACTCTCTCCTTGGCAGAATTTCCTCCCAGGAAAACCGCACGGCGCTTCTTTGCCACCTCAGTGTTTATTAGTAGGAAGAGGGAAATCTGCTTGTTTCTGAGACTGGATACCAATGTAATACTGTCCTCACCAGTTAAACACGCATATTTAAGTACCTCTAGCTGCAGGATCCGTGGCATCCAAGACACAGCAAGACAGCTTTATCATCCAAAAGTCAGACACATTTCTGTGAGCAAATTTTCAAAGCAGACAGATGAACTATATATAAAGGTGTTTGCGACTGGAAGTCTCTGAATGATTAAGAGCTAACTGAATAGGCAATGAGTGACCAATAATAAACTGCAAGAGATATGAACTTGTTATCTAGCCCTGCTGGTCATCTGGATCCACGGTCATGCCAATAAACCGCATGTTAAAATCGTGTTCCTGAACCCAGGGAGTCTGATGGCCCCCTTGAGAGCCACTCTTGGGGAGGGGGCTCATCTTCAGGAGGACGTGCAGAAGAGTGTGCAGCAGATGGGAACATGAACATGATCCTGCTTCAGAAAGGGAGTTGCTCAGATAATTGAGGAGGCCTACGTCTAGACAAGGGGTCAAGCCAATTCTCACTGAAAGATGCAATGAGGGGCTGTGGGAGCTGGATCAGGCCTGGGAAAAAGGGTGTTTTGCTCCTGTGGACTCAGGCCCTGTCTACCCGGGGAATCTGCCCAGACTCGGCAGCCAATGACCAGCCCCTGATATAGCTGCATGGACAAGGAAAGTCAAGATTTACCCCACGTTGTGAAACCAGATTCTAGCACACTGGTGCAAGTACCAGCATTTTGTGGATATGCTTGAGATTTGGCAGGGTCAGTGGCCAGCCATCAACCGCTGGAACTGGTGCCGTTTCCCACTCCTGAGAGCAGAGCCTGTTGCTGTTTTTTGTACGTCTCCATGCACATGCTTGAAACTTACACCCAACCCAGCCTAGACTTAAACCAGTAACTTAGAGGTGAAGCTTTGTGTCACGTCACTCGTCACCTGAGCCTTACAGCCCAACCTCATATATAAAAAACGTAGTTCTAATCCCACATATAAACGCCTGTTTCGCTGGTGTGCTGCAGTCATCTGCTCAGTGAAGGGACGGGTGCATTTCCAAAATACGGATCGCACTGGAGATCTCTACCAAAGAGGTAGGATTTAATCTAAGCAAAGCAAATGGTGATGCCCAGGGACTGCAGAGGAGAATTCCTTTCGGGTGGGGAGGAGCTGGGGGCAGAGGATTTTTTTACTGTATTCTTTTACCTCCCAAGCGCCTAGTTTTGAATGCAAAATGGGAATTCCTTTAGTTTTTGCAGTGATCTTAAGGCAGAAATTTATTCCACGTTCTGCCTTTCCCCCCCAATATCCTCTTTTCGATTAGAGGAGTCCTGGATCACAAGTTTTAACTGCCACCATAAAACTGGTATCCTCTCTGCAGACTTCCCCTCTTTGGAATGAATTAGTGCCAGTCAATTTGGCAGCTACTCCAGGCAGGTCCCTTATCCATTCCCCAAGCGAGGAAAGGGAGGGGAGCAGGAAGCCTTCCTTCGTGTGACAAGTCTGGTTTCAGAACGTCTGGTGATGCGACCAACTCTCTGGACTCTGCTGTAGGCTCTTACATCATTACAGTACCAAACCCAGTTTGTCCCTAGACTCACTTGCACTTTGTCTGGAGCTATGCAAGATGATAAACCAGTGCTTCTCATGGATTCCCCACATCAGGAATAGGATGCTGCAGTAATTCCACTGACAACGCCATGCAGCCGACAACAAACACATGCATCTATGCTGCAAATAAAACCCAACCAAACCAAAAACCAAAACCACAGCAGCAAATCTCAGAGCCCAGGTCAAGTGACTCAGGAAAAACACTGCGCCTGAGTGGACACCTACACCGCTATTTTCAGCTGCATGACATGCCCAAGTCAGTTGGGCTCAGATCTGTTATCACTGGGGTTTGGGGTCTTCCCCCCCCACCCCCCACCCCTTGAAGCATAGACTCACCCCGTAAGGACCCCGGGTCAATCGATACTTCAATTTCCATTCCCAAACTCAAGTCTAGTTAATGAAAAGTTCATTCTTTACCAAAGCAGAGGAACACCAAACTGGGTGCTGGATCAAAGCTTGTGTTTCCCACAATGTGGATGATGGAACTAATTTTTGATTTACCAGATGAGTTTTCAGATACCTGCTAATATTTTAACGTCTCATGTACGTCTCTAAAACCCACCCTGGAGCCGGGCTCCCTGAGTCCCCTTTTAAGCAATGAATTCTGTTCCAGAAACTCCTCTAGCATCGGCACCGTCAAACAGCCAGACTCAAATGGGGCCTTCTTTAAAACAGGTGTTGAAAAATGCAAATTCCCCCACAAGACATTGACAAGTTGTGGTGTATGCAGAGCTCCTTAAACCAAACCATTTGCCTTCAGCTGCTCTCCCCTATGTCAGCAGTTAGTCAAAATACTGAGATCCACGGGAATACTGATTGCATCAAAGAAAAGCCATGCTTTCACATTAGGCCTCCTTAGGAACACAGGACAACAGCTTTGCCAAATGGACACAATAGCAAACGGGAACAGAAAGGAGCAATGAGTGATAGGATTCCATTTGTCAAGCACAAGGAGATTTTGAAAACAAACGCAGTTTTGTCCGTTCATGTAAGGGACGTTCTTTTGTTGAACCCTGTTTACTTGTCAGCGTCTTGTGCATTTCCCCCTACATTTTTACTCAGAAAATTGGCACAGATCCAGGACAGACTGCCCACATTCCTATTTTAAAGAACAAGTCAAAATAATTGTCGATCTATCCATGTCCGTGTGAATAAATGCAGGGCAAGAAACAGCTGAATCTGAGCAACGCACATTTTATAACAATCTGGAAAGAGGGTCTATCGTTTTTCACTGGAGCCAGGGTTTGACTTCTGTAAGAATTACTGAAGAGAAAACGTTAATCCTCCATTAGTCGCAAGATGGCCACCATTGAACAATCTATACAAGGCATGCTGATGGTCACAGTACTTCGGCGGTCATGGTAACACTGACAACTGTGTTATTACAATTCCCATCTCAAGTTTAACAAGCGCGAGTGTGAGATGAACTGTTATGTCATGATTCTATACAACATTCACAGAAGAGGAGACTTGGGCAGTCAAGAAACGGGTGCTGCTCATGAAAATTTTCAAGTGAATCTTTCCTGTAAACACCATTATTGAGCTGCACAGCCCATGACAACATACCAATGTGAATAAGGGTTTAGAACAGGGTTTCTCAAACTGGGGGTCGCGACTCCCCGAGGGGTCACCGAGCGCTCCCGGGGGGGTCGCGAGCTCCTGCCGCCGCCGCAAAGCCACCAAATTGATTAGTTCCACATTCGGCTGCTTTTCGGCAGACATACTGAGCGCTGTCGGAAGCGCTCGGTATGTCTGCCGAAAATAGCCGCCGAATGTGGAAGTATTCAATTCGGCGGCTTTTCGGCGGACATAAGGATCGCCGCAGCAGCCGAGAAAACAAAAATGGGTCGCGGTTCTCAAAGGTTTGAAGGAAACGTCCGGTGAATCAACATATGATAAACTTCACTTGTGTGGTGAAGCAGCAGCTTCGAAGTGTGAAACCGCCCCCAGGAGAGAGTGCTGAGATACGAACTCTCGCACGGTGGCTCTCCACCTTTTTGGGACCAGGACCCGTTTGTCTACATTGATGGCCCAGTGCTGACCCCGAAAATAGCTGAAGTGGAAACACCCAAGTATTTTGGTTCCAAAATACTTTTTAGCCACCCCACAGCAGCCCCTCTTGCCCGCTGACTTGTGCGCGCAGCCCTGTCATGGACCCTGCCACCATTGGTACCACCCCAGTTACTTCCTCACCCACTGCTTGGCGCTCCGGGTAGCCTCCCCAGGAGCATGGTACCGCCCCACAGTGGAAAGCCGTCCCAAAGCCTCTGCCTTGGCCCCCTATCGCCCCTGTACTCTGCCGAGCACTGAGCCCGGCCGCCCAACACTACCAACTTCTCGGGAAAGGCCAAACGTGCGTGCCCGGCCCCAGGCACCGAAGCGAGCCCTGCGGTGCCACCAGCAGGGATGGCCAGGCCGCAGTGCATATGGCCAGCCCCATGAGCACCCAGCATGCCGGGCGAAGTTTGCACAGGCACACGCGGGGCTCTGTGAGGTCCAGCTGCTTGCAGAGCACCAAGTGCACTGGCTGCAAAGGTGCCCCACAGGGACTCGCCCCTTCCCACTGCTCCTCTGGGACTCTGGTATCCCCCCACTGCTTTGCGAGGCAAGAATGATCCTCCTTCCTGCCCTACAATTCTCACCAGCTGCCCTGGGCGGGGCTGCTTGGGGGTCCCCTCCCTCTCGGAGCTGCTGCAGCCCAAGCAGGGGATGAAGCCAGGGTGCTGAAAGCTGCCCAGCGGTACCCAGGGACGGTGTTGGGCTAGGTGCTACACCCAGGCAGTGCTTGCTTTCCTCGCCTGCAAATACCCATCTCCCACTCTCTCAACCTGCCTCCCACCGCCCGAGGCGCCACATTCTGCGAGCCACGTGGTGGGCCGCTTGGGAGGCAGATGGGCACCATCAGAGCCTGCTCCGCACAAGGTAGAAATAGGCAGGCAAGCAAATAGTCCCCACCACGTGCCTTCCCAAGGCAGTCAGCTGGGGGGCAAGGGGGGGCTGGAGGGGAGCCCCCCGCACTCTAGTGTGGTCTTTCCCATAACGCTCATGCGTTGCATTCAATTGGCTAATCAGTGGCACCTGCATGGTCAAATAGCTTTATGGGTACGCAAAGTGTTAACACACGGCGAAGCACAATTTAAAGCATCTATTTAAACCCATTCTCGGGTTGCGACCTCAGGCTGCGCGAGCAGACTCGCTATCCAGCCCAGACGGTCTTGCACATGGATGTGGTTCGGGTAATTAATGCCAGCTTCTCCCCTCCCCCTCAGTACGGGAACACTGGAGTGAATTACTTGGTGTTTACCACCCAGCTGGTCCTCTGGGAGAATTCCCTCAAACCCAGCCAATGACAGTAAGGAGGAGGACTCTGACAATCCCTACTTGGCCTTTCCCTGGCTCTCACGAGCCAATTGTCTACATCTGGCAGAAGGTGGATGTTGTCTTGTGGAGGACAGGCTGTGATTGTAGTAAAGAGAAAGAGTTCCCATCTCTTCCCTGGCCTATGACTTTCCTGTTTGCTTGGGGAGTTTGGCAGAGAATCCGTTTGTCTGGAGGGTTGACATACCAAAACTCAGAAAACGCCACTTGCAAGGGGCCAAAACAAGAGTTACTCCGCAAACCTGGAGTTTAAACATCCCGTACAGCATGTGTTACAAGGTTTTTGTGTCATTCGTCTTCATGGGTGTTTGATTTCGAAACCCACTTTCAATTCAAGACCATTTCAGTGACTGACTGACTGCTGTTGGCTAAAGGACAGAAGCACGTTATACTAATGTGGCTATTTAGACAAGTCTTCTACTCTCTTCTATATGGAATATTTGTCAACATCAAGCAAGATTTGAATACGAGTAATTTTTTGTTTTTAATATTCTTGAGTAAAACTAGCTCCAATTGTTTCTATATTTAATGTGCCGATCAACGAATCTCTTGTTTCGTCCTTCAGAGAGCAACCGCGTTAGAACAAAAGCCGACAATTCAACATCCATAATAGCTCTAGGCTATAAACAGATTCACCACTTTCCAGGCCCCCTTTTTAATAGCCTTATTTTCTTAGATATTGTTTGTGAGTCAAAGATGGATATTTCTCCTTGTCTGCCACTCAGAAAGGTCACGTCATAAAAATTCATTCTGGTCTGGATCTTGCTGAGTCAGCACTCCCTGGCAGCACTCTCAGACAGCACCTTTGTTTTCCCATCCCCTCCTCTCAAACCACCAGAGCAGAGGGATCGCAACCTGTTTCACAGCATGAACCACATCGAGAAGGTGAGTGCAAAAAGATTTTGTATTTCCTTTGGCATTTCCAAAGGGGGCCTGAAAGGGGTGGGTGGTTGGGTGGTTTCTTGTTTTATTTCAGTTGGTTTTATCTGCTCTTGCTTTGTACTTTCCTGTTCTCAGGCATGTCAAATGGGGTCTGCCCAGGTTTTGCTGGAAGACACCTGGGAGCAGCTCAGGGAGGTTGACAGAGAATAATTCGCTGAAATACTGAATCTTCAATGTAGGCATTTTTCTCCAAAGTGTAGGACAGAAGTTTGTTCTTATAAACGAAAACAGTTACGCACTCCCAAGTAAAAACCTTTCCACCCTCTGGTGCACCATTCCCACCTTCACCATTCCACTCACTAGTTAGTCAAGATGGAGTTTGCGCACCCAGGCAGAAACTGAAGTACGTCTATCCCAGGGACATGGATATCAGACCACAGGACTCCATTCTAAGTCGTCTTCATAGGACAAAAAACAGAAAAAAATAAAAGGGGCCCCAGTCCTTCCTTTTTGCCTTTGCATGTCATCTTAAGAGTAAGAAAGAGAGACTCTCATGCATAGCTGGCCCTCCCATCTGTGATCACATGATATTCCTGTGACAACTGTAGCAATTAATTAGTCCAAAAACAGCAAACAAGACCTGCTGATACAACTCCAGGACTGTGTGAAGATCATTCTGGTAAACAAGAAGCATTGGGCCAGAAATCAATGAAACAAAATTGGCACATCAGAAATTAGGCCCAACTGGTGAATAATGTGGCGATGCACATTCCCCCCAATCACACCCTTCTGGATTCCTTAAGAGAAAGGACCTGGGAGCAAGGGGGGGGGGGGGGGAGAACGGGAAGAGGTGGCAAAATACAGCAATTCCTGAATGAAAGAATGGGAAGGCGCAAGTCCCACCATCGCGGCTATCATCCTTACCATTTCCTGCAAGCCAGGACGAGCCATAGCACAATGGGGCCTTCTCTGAAAGATGTCCAGATCAGACCTGGCCAGAGAGAGGGACCCCGCTGGCTCTGCTACTTCCACCGACTTCGACTAACTCCCAACCATCACCCGGGATGTGAGACTTGGCCTACTCTGCCATCACCCCGGTGTGTCCTTTTCCTTCCCCCGCCTTATTTCTTCTCTTTCCCGTCTCTCTTCTTTTGCCTAATAAGAGTCTGACTTAGCCAGCCGAGACTTCTATTTCGCAACTATGCTGTAAGCCTGTGACCAGGAAGAGGCAGCTGAAAGCAATGCCCCAAGCAGGCTGGAGCTGGTCCAAACATTTGGTCTCAGAGCAGCTAATAAGCGCACGTGCTGCATCTGTGTTTATCCAGCAATGAGGCTGCAAGTCAACACCAGAGACGGAAGCTACATTTTCTCCCTTTGCCGTTCTTTGCTCTCCCCTCCAATTTGTCTGTCCGTATTGTGTCCGTTAGGAAATGGAACTGGATGCCAACCGGTCCAGCCCTCTTCTCTTTATACCAAACCCCAAATCATGTTTAACAGAGATGTTGGCCAGTTTTAGGGCCATGGTAACGCCTTTCATCCTCTGGACTCATATATTCCATTTCAATTAACAAGCCTCCTCCCGCCCCCCAAAAACAGCTACTTCAAGCAGCTTCTTTGGAGCCATCCTAGCCAGAGACTAGAGAAAAGCATGAGAGGACATGGCCATCCTGTTTTGCTAGGTGGGGGATGCTCAGATAAGACGGTGATGGGAGCTCATTGGAAAGGCTGGCAGAGTGAGGAGTAAGTTGGACACTGAGGCTAAGACACTGCTGCTGCTTCTCATTTCCAGGAAGGGGACGTGAAATGTAGCCAGCAATCTTTTAGAGTTTTTTTTAAGTACAGTAAAAAAAATGTGTTGGTTTTAGGCTATTCCAGAGATCCAGAAGCTAAATGAACTGATGCTGCTTGACAGCTTAGTGAGTATCTCTAGGACAGCTCATTGGTTTAAAAAAAAAAACAAAACAACAACAACAACAACAGGGGAGTAGCAGCTGTCAAATTACAGCTGATGTCAAAAAACATGAAGTGTTCGCTTCAGATATCACTCCCGTCAGCCTGTCAGAGGCTTCTGGCTTTTGGCTGTAAAACGAAAGGAAATATTAACCACATTCACCATCAGCATGACAAAAATGGCAAAACAGCTAATGAAAAGGTCTTTTTACCTCTATGCAGCATTTTTAGTTTGTTTTATCACAACAAACTACCGTATTTTTCGCCCTATAAGACGCACTTTTTCTTCCCCAAAACGGGGGGGGAAAAGTTGGTGCGTCTTATAGGGCGAATATACCTATTCGCCCCATCACAAAAAAAAAAAAAAACAGTGCGTGCGCCCCGGTTGCCCCCCTCCCCGCCGCGGGCGGGCTGCCGGGGGCGCCCCGGTTCCCCCCTCCCCGCCGCGGGCGGGCTGCCGGGGGCGCCCCGGTTCCCCCCTCCCCGCCGCGGGCGGGCTGCCGGGGGCGCCCCGGTTCCCCCCTCCCCGCCGCGGGCGGGCTGCCGGGGGCGCCCCGGTTCCTCTCTCCCCGCGGCGGGGAGGGGGGAACTGGGGCGCCGCCGGCAGCCTGCCCGCGGCGGGGAGGGGGGAACCGGGGCGCTTTTTGTGTGTGGTGGGGTTTTTTTGGTTTTTTTTTTCCCCCCGGCTTTTTTACTTTAAAAGTCGGGGGCGTCTTATACGCCGGAGCGTCCAATATGACGAAAAATACGGTAATATTTAGTGCGCCTGTTTGAGGCGAGAATCAGAGAGGTAGCCGTGTTAGTCTGGAATTGCAGAAGTGAAAAAGTTTTTGAGTGTTTGAGCCAATATATTGCTCAAAGTATCACTTTGATAAACCAACTCTAAGCAGCAGTTTAATTGTTCTATATCCACAGCATATATCATTCTGTTAAATGGTGGCAGACTTTTGAATTAGCTAATCGTATTTGATATCAAGTCTTCTTGAAAGCCTTCAGTGCTCAGTTGCCTAAAAGCGTGTTTTTTTCCAGATTTGTCTAGATCTAAGAGAGAGAATTCAAATAATTGCAATATTAATGAGAGAAAGAGCAACTGTAAGATTACAATAGATAAATACAGATAAGCCCTACGTCCATATGGAGGTAGGTACGAAGAATTGCCATTGGACAACTGGTAAAGTGCTTTAGCTAGAGGAACTAGTCACAAGTTTAGGTGTTTGTACAACTGTAACAATTGCGTGGGTATGTCTATTGCAACTGATACATTGTTAGCATCTATACAATTTCTTCTCCTACTTGAAGATATTTTTAGCTTCTTCGAAGTAACCTCTACTCTTAAAAACACAGGTAAAGTGACCTTAGATGAAAGCTGGACAGTTTTATAATCCCCCAAGACACAAGCATCAAAACAGGAAACAAAACAGCTATTTAGTCTCTGCCTCTGAAAATTTCCAAGATCCACTGCTACAGTGCATTACACTCTTTCTGTTGTAGAACAGGCAGATCCATCTAATTCCTCCATGCCTAGCATGGAAGCATCAAAGGGCCAGACGCTGTTGTACTACAGTCACGTGTTGTAGAGACCCTTGGAGTAGGACCTCGCACGGTCACCAGCAAAGTCCCTGTTATAGGAAGTAAAGGGAAAGAGGGGGGACAACAAAAGGATTGTTACAGTATCATTTAGGAGAAGTCCAATGGGAAGTGCAATTATGTTTTTTCAGTGTAAATGAAATCAATCAGCTGTCCCAGACCTGAACAGACACCAAAGTAAAGAAACGTTACTTAAAATAAGCTACAATAAAAAAAAAGGAAAAGCAATAAGTCCACAGGGCTGTTTGACAGACCAACGCTGTACAATCAGTAGGGGTTTTTTATTATTTTATTTTAGTTTTTTGTTTTGCACCATTATTTCACTGAAAAAGGATTTAATGCTAAAGGTTTTTAATCTGCCGCATGCAGGAAGAGTCTCCCAATCTGCACACGGTATTTTAACTACATGCATATTGAGTCGACAGTATTACACTGCTATTCAAGAATCCAAGATTTCCTCCTCCTTTTTAAAATGTATGAACCTTGGGCCAGACACTGCCGACACCAACAGTTTAACTATACTCACACGAGTCGAGTTACCTACATGTGTATTTGCAGGGCTGGTCCTATTAAGACCCCATTCTGCATAAATTGGGTGGGATTTTTCAAAATTCTGGATACCTGCCCTGTTCATTTGAATGAGAACAGCTTCCAAATCCCTTAGGTGACTTTGAAAACCTCAGCAACTACAGAGTTCCTTCTGTCACATTGAGGTCAACGAGACTGCTCAGATGCTCAAAGTGACAAATACAAGAATCTCTGTGCTAAAGGGTAAGGGAAAAAAGTTTTGAACCAAGTTATACCTGTGACACAAAGGACCACTGGTGGGTCACTACCCTGTCATCAACTTTTGTCAGGCCCAGGCCCTCACTACACCTAGCACTGTCAATCTGTGCCTATAAGGTATTATGGTAACATGCTGGTTCTGAAAATCATCATGTAGTGTACGTGCAGAGTTACACAAAGAGCTACAAATGTGTGCTACAATTATGTTCTTAAAATGGTGATTGGAAATGCATAAGCCAGTCTGCCCTGGACAAAGGAATGTGTATTTACTCGTCTGAACGGCCTGGTCATCAGGGAGAAACAAGGAAGGTACATTTACATGCAAGATAAACAAAGCCAACAGGAGAGCTAGTGAAGAAAGAAAATCAATCCATCCCTCTTGAAGCAGAGTCAATGCACTTTGGGAAGACAAAAGGAGAGGGGAAAAACCCATTTTGGCATCTTTCTTCTGAAAGGACAAAGGAACTGAGCACTTTGAGATCAGTGAGTGTCCTGGCCAGACAGTCTGGTCAGCCAGGCTGAGAGAGAGACATGGTGAGAAACCCTTCTTCGAAGAAGAGACTCTAGTCTAGTTCCTTAAATCAGGTGTTAGCCTTAGAAGCGTATGTTTAGCTGTGTTTTCTCCTTTCCATCTTCATTCCTTATCCACTTACTCCTCTGTACTTTTGTTAAATAAATAAACTGTTTAACTATGAACCAATTCAGTGCACTAATTGAAGGGAAGGTGGTGTTAACCCCAGTTAAGCTAACAGGCTGCCGCATACTGTCTCTTTAAAGGATCAACAAACTTAATAACTTCTCTAAGTGTTCAATATTAGGGCTGGACACTGCAGGGAGAGGAGGAATTTGGGCGTTGAGGTTCAGAGTTACTGTGAGGCAAAATTTGGACCTGCAGAGTCCTGAAGAGTTCGCTGGCCAGGCAGACGGGTTGGTGCGTCAGGGGGGTTATCACACAGTTTAGAATAGTAACACTTGTTTGCGGAGGATGAGAAGGGTTACACAGGAACTCATAATTCTGGGAACCCCAGCAGATTGTCACAACAACATCAAATACGCCAAAATATTTTGTAAACTAGAATTAGCTACCCAAAAGTGGAACAAGTGTAATATGATCAAAGAGCCGAGTGTATCTTCTCTCTAATTTATGTCCTCAATTCAGCAAATTTACAAACGTGTGTTTAAGTCCCACTGACTTCAGAGCCGAGTACACATAAAAGCGCTTTGCTAAATAGGGTTTTCAGGCCATGATTTAAAAAGCAAGACATATAGGAAAGCTTTCAGTGGAGCAAGAGACTTAGTTTTCAGACACCTTAGCAAAAGTGAAAGTTAATTCCAAGCTTCTAGAGCCAGTAAACAGACTGCATTCTTAAAATAAAAAACCATTTGTAACCTCTCGGGAGCTGTAGGGATGTGATTATGAAAATAAAAAGATACAGCAGTGAAAACATTTTATCTAAAACTAATAAACTGGAAAGTGTCAACCAAAGCAGCAGCAATATCTTAAAGCATTAGGTTCCAGGAAAAAAAAATTCATCGTCTGTGTTTCAAGTGACACCTGCCCCACTAAGCATCGGTAAAACTGCTCTCTGATGTGCTCCATTTTGTTGATAGAGTATAAAGAGTCTGCTTACCCCTCATTTTGACCCTGCCTATACTGGCAAGTTACAGGGTTAGAACTCATGTTAACTCACATGATGCTAAGCACTCAGCATAGACACGGGCACCATTGTCAGCTGCCTGTAATTTCACATCCGACACAAGATCTTTGGAGCTACAGCTAAAGAGAAGGGCAGGGTTTGCTTTGATGCAGCCCTAGGATCCTTTCAGTCATGTCTTACCTTGCATGCATAGGAGGTAATAAAAAGGAAGGAATCCTGTTTGTTAGCCTTCCCTTTCTATTTCACAACAGCGGGGGGAATAGCATAGCAAGACCTGCCTTCTCCAGCACACTCTTTTCCCCCTTTTCAAACTATTTCCAAATGAAAGCTGTAGCCTGGACTAAATGGAGCAAGGACCGAAGGATTCTGTCCAGTAGTTCTGAGCGGCTGTCTCTCCTCGTCAATCCATGGCCCCAAACGCGTCATTGCTGAATGTGTGCATCGAAGCGGACATCTCCATGACATCGCTGCTGACATCTTTGAATGGCTCTCCAGACCTCACCTAGCCAGCATGACGACTCTACAGCCTCTTTACGTGGGCTCTGTAATTGCTGTCCTACAGGCAATTCATGCTAGTCAGGAAGCTGATATACAAATATTAGATATCCAAAGTGTCACCTGTCACCATTATCTCCCAGGGCTTAATCCTTCCCATTGATTTCTGTGGGCTCTGAATCTGGCCCCGAAATGCCCTTTCAGTCTGGCCTCTATTCTAAAGCCCAGCATCTGAATTGACAAAGTTTGAGGTGTGCCCCAAAATTTTGCTGCTTCTTCCCACCATCAAGAGTCAATCCTGCAGTCCTTACTCAGGACAGAGTCCCACTGGACTGAGTGGGAGATCAGCCGAAGCAAGGATTACAAGATTGGGCCAAAAATGTTTAAAATGTAGAGCCTGTTATCCAAAGTTTAAGGGGCAACGTAGCGCTTCATTCACCACCACAGACAGCAATTTCCCTCTTCTCAGAGAGGATTCAGCTAGCAATGATCAAACTGATCTACTTCCAGCCACAAATAGATGCTAATGTGAAGTGTCTAGAAGATTACAGGTTTGCTAGGTCCAAGAGCCTCATTTCTGAACGTGTCTTCATGAAACAGACCCGGTCACAAACTACCACCAGTAAGGACTGATCTAATAACTAGGAAAGGAATTACACCCTATCATTTCTTCTTTACCAGCAGCAGCAGAGATGTGCCAGAAACCACCCGCCTAAAAGGATTAAGTATTTTGCAAGAACTGACTCACCGCGATCCGAAATGCCTACAGTCGCTGCACTGCATGAAGTTACATGCTCAAACAAAAAACGTCCTCTCCAGTTATGAGGGGAACTGGCGTCCAGGGGTTGGTTTACTGTAGGTGCAGGTCATGGGAATGCTGGTTTCGCAGCACTCCCAGCATTTTCAAGCTATCTGGCAGAGTGATGCTGCTAGTACTCCGAGCACTACTCCATAGGGAGTGGGAACAGGCCGAAGCTACTGTGGTCTCAGTTCATTTCATGATGTTGCCCCACATAGGTGGATGGCAGGGCCTTTGGGGCCAGGGTGACATGCAAGCAGTCTGCTTCTGCAGATAATACCAGGACGAAGTGAAATACAGCAGAACCATGGAGTTACGAACCACTGGCAACCGGGGGTTGTTCGTCCCTCTGAACAAAAACATTACGGTTGTTCTTTAAAGGTTTGCAACTGAACGTTAGCTGAATACTGCTTTGAAACTTGACTCTGCAGAAGAAAAATGCTTCTTTTAACCTTCTTAATTTAAATGAAAGAAAGTTTCCTTCCCTTGTCAAATCTTTAAACATAAACACCTACTTGGTCTTGGATGCTGCCTGCTTGCGTATTTCCGGTTCCAAAGGAGGGGTGTGGTTGACCGGTCAGTTCATCGCTCTGAGGAATGACTTCACCCCTCCTTCTGCCCCTGGCCACACGGCTTTCCCCAGCCACCAAGATCGAGCTGAACAATCCTCCCCCACAGAACCGAGCTAGTTTAACTCTCCTTGCTTGGTGAAGCAGCGGGCACAGGGCTAGGGGGAGAGGACCAGGGGGAAGGAAAGGGGAGAATGCATCCAGAAGGAAGAGAGAGAGGACAGCTGAGAAAACATGGAGGGAGTTTCACCGCAGATCGAGAGGCAAGAGAGGCAGGACACTCGCCGGGAATCAGATTTGCTCGGCGGGGTGGGGGAGAACCGAAGGCTGCAGTTGGCGCAGGGCGGCAGGAGGAGAGGAGAGAGAGCACGGCACGCTGCTCTTTAGTGACTCCCTCTGGTCCAGTGAATTCACAGCAAGCCCTGGCTGTGAAGGGAGTCACGCCCCACCACCTGTGGCTAGAGAGGACATGAAGGAAGCACGAGAGAGACACGACCGCCTACCACACCAAGATCAGACGTGAGGTCTCACACAGACCTACCTACAGGACAAACACAGACAAAGGGACACCAACAGGGAGAGCAGCACAACCAGCAAGGAGGAGGAAGGGAACGAAACACATCGAAGGGGAGGTCCAGGAAAGGAAGAAAGGAAAGGGAATTGCTTCATGTTAGTAAGCCTAGGGGGGTTGTTCTTGGGGGTGGTTTTAGCTCTCAGAATATTCTTAGGAACCAAAAGGCACTTAGCAGTCCTCTGAAAGTTTCTTTGTGACGGGGGGGGGGGGGGGGGGGGGGGGGGGGGGAGAAGGCAAACCGCACCCTACACAGCAATTACATTCTCCACTCCAGTATACAGGGCCACAAAGTGCTTAAAATATTACATACCGATATCACTCCACCCTCCACACAGCAGCCTTGAGTGATGTGTGCCAACCCGCCTGTGCCAGCCACACAGGGCAGGGCAAGAGCAGAATGTACGGCAACAAAACCAGCAGTGGGAAGCAAATACCGATTTCCCAGGGTTTTGTTGAGGCTGGTCACTTGGGCTAAACTTTCCCACTATCCCAAATAGCCTCCTGGATGCCAAGTGCCCCAAGAGCTCAGGGCTGCATGGGTCCGGACTGAGGGGGAAGAAGCGTGCCACCAGCTGACTCAGCCCCTCTTCCTGCAGGCCCTGTCGAGACCCAGCCCTGCTTAGCTAAGAGATCCAACAAGAGCCAGTGCCAGGAGCGGACTTTGGGCACCCTGCCTGAGTAATGTGTTAGGAGGCAGATTTGGACACTGGACGGACTTCCTGCCTTGCTGAACGTTCTGACTCTATCTGTCCTCCCAGAGCTGTTCCTAGGCCAGCGAGCTTCCCCCCGGCAACAGCGCCACGCTTTGCCTGAAGAGAGACGCAGGGCAGAAGTTGCCTTTTGAGTCCCCTACGGTGGGAGTGCCTGTCGTAGCCCTGCACTTTCCGATCCAGGCAAAGAACGATACAGGCCATGGTAGGGGAAGACATTGGCTATGCCAAGACTCTTCCATCCAGCAGGAATTTTGCAGAAAGCAGAAACAAATGAATGGCTTTTCTAGAAGCCTTCTCTGTGCTGTGGCCATGCTTAGGAGCTCAGGGCATGGACCAGGATCCACTGCGCTAGGCACTGGACAAACCTGGCTGCAGCACAATCACAGGATGTTCGACGTGCATCCAGAGCACCGTGCAATGCAAAACCCTCCAGCATTGGCTTCCCTGTCCACACAGTCACTGGCCACTCTGCCCTCTGTACAATGGCAAACCTCTCATTCCAGGTGGCAAAGGCGGCTCACAGGATTGGCACCGTCCTGCCCCTGCTCAGACTTTACCGCCTTGAATTCCAGGGAGGAACAAGTTCCCTGGGAAGCAGCTCTCCTTTTACACTTCTTCCAATTTCTAGTTTGGAGGATAAATAGCAGAAAGGCTGAATGGAAAGCTACCAGCCCTCAGGATTAACAGCAATTCAAACCAGCACCCTGAGTCACTGCTTCTTACCTTCTCCGTGCACCCAGGTTCCTGCTCTGCCAATCTTCCCCGGCAACACCCACCCACAGGGAATGCCGGCTGTCCAGCCAGACAGGCCCCGGCTGATCCCACAAACAGCCAGGCCAACACAACGGAGAAGCGTGGAGCATAAAAAGAGAATCCCTGCCTGTCCGCATTTTGAAGACGACCACACAGCAGGTGCTGGATGGAAAAGGTTCAGGTCTGGCCTGACAGGTGAGGGAAAAGCCCAGCATGTCCTGCCTCAGGAGAGTGAGTTGCAGAACCACCATCACTAAACATAATGCGTTTCACGGTGTTGCAGGAGGGGACAGTCGGAACAGCACTCAACAGACTGGCAGAGGGGAAGTCAGCAGCCTGCCAGAGGGTTTATCGAGCTCTTTGGGGCAGAGTGTCCCTTTGCTCTGTGTCTAACTCCTAACACTGTGGGGCTCAGGTTGAGGACCAGGGTTCTGCGGCACCACGAAAGTACCACGCTTCCTGAGCGCTGGGGAGGAGAGTGGGAACAGCATAGAAAGGACCTTGTTGGACCTCAAAGGGTTAAGCTTTGAAAGATACGAATGCATGGAAATGGGTGTAAGATTGGTCCTAAGAGATGTCCTTCGTTTATTAACCAATCCTAGATCTTAAGGCAAAGGGGACCATCAGGCTCTCCTGGTCTGGCCTCTTGCCTAGCACAGAGAAATTCCCCTAGCGCTTCCTGCATCAGGACCAGAACTTCTGGCTGTGCAAGCTCTTCTCTTTCAGAAAGTCATCCACTGTGGATGCAAAGGCTCCTTGGTGCTGGAGAACTCACCCCATGCATGACCCGGGAAGAGAAACCGTGTCACTGGTTAATTACCATCTCACTGATTAAAACATTGCACCTTCATTCCCATTTCAATGAGTCTAGCAAACAGCTGACGTGGAAAAAGTGTGATACATCCTGGGAACAGCGCATACCTTGCTGATTAGCATTCTGAGGGCTGACAGAACACAGGTTGGAAATGAAGTAACATCAGGCAGAGACTGCTTGGAGTTCAAACCGAAGAATTTTTAGTGACTGTGGTTTTACATATTCTCAAAGATACACCACAGCTATTTAGATAATGCTTTCTTAGCCAAAAGGCCAAGAGAGATTTAGAAGAATGGGGAAGTATATGGCTTAACTAGGAAAGGCTGAATGTTAGAGTGAAACCTCTGCAGAAGCTGACTGAAACTTTTCTAGAGAAGGAACGTGCCTGGGCAGAGGGGCAGTGCTGCATTTTACAGCCAGCCAAGTGGGATGTTTTTAAAAATACATGCAGCGCGTGGAAAATGACCACAACTTGGCCTCTGTGCAACCCTGAAACAACAGACACGCATTACACATATTGGAGTCGTTCTGCAACTTGAAAGACACATGGACTATGTTCCTGGCACAGCAGAGAGCGCAGCTTGTGTAATATGAAATGGGCTTTTGGGGAGGCGGAGAATGCCCTCCCCAGGGATGGGTTTGAACATACTCCACTCCCACAATCTGATCCTTTCCAAGGGCCAAACAAAACATTTACTTTTCAGCACTAGATTCTGGGGAAAAGTCCTCTCGGGCAGGTTGATCACCCAGCCTCTGGATGGGGGGGGGTGGGGGGTGGGGGTGGGGGGAGCGTACTGCAGACAGAAGTCACCCCAAGCCTTCTTTCAATGGTGGGGCTGAATTTTAACAAGGGGAGCAGGTCAGCGCTGGATCAGACGGTGTGATGTGCAAACACTAGTGATGGCACATATGCCCTTTAAAGAGTGCACTGTCCAGGGACAGAGATGCCTCAGCACCCTCTGCTTAGCCAGCTGATGTTTGGAGGGATGGGGATTCAGTTTTGTCCTTTCAGGATGCTATGAATTCTACAGACATTTTGCAGTGCAGTTCGGTTTGCGACACGTAATCTTTGACTGGGTCTAATTTTAGCCTCTTTCAAACTGATCTTTGATTAATCAATTGTGTGTCATCTTGAGTCTCTGCTAATTGGAATCAGGAGTTGAAATAGAGACTAATTTAATTTGGTGCCCCCCAAAAAATACTCACAACAGAGGTAACTGGACAGAGTCTCAGAGAGGATGAGATGAACGCTGTAATCAGTGTTCACTTATCCCTCTGATAAAGTGACGCGCGCTGCATGCTGTCCTTGAATAACCGCATTAGCGAGTCGTCCGAGCCATGGTCCACTCTCAGACCCTCTCCTCTGGGTGCTGTATGAGTCCTGCTCTATAGAGCGTAGCGAGCTGCCTGGGGAGTACATCACTTCACTCAGCTGCTGGAGACGGGTCGCCCAGCCTGGGGGCTCGGCTTGCTGCTCCCGGGGGCCCTGCTGTACAGGAGGAGACGCCCTGCCTCAGAAGAGTGATCAGGAGGCACGGTACTGCTTGGGGAGGAGGAGAGGACAGCACAGCACAGGCCTTGCTGCAGCTGTCAGAAAAAGCATGGTCAAGCCAAGCACAGCTGCAGGGGACAGCAGCCCCCCCAAACCCTTCCCCACCTCCCACCCCAAGTGGGGAGATACTTGGTGCTAAGAGCCATGGGGCAAACACTCGGTGACCAGTTATAAAAGCAGATTAGTTCCTGATCTCATAGGTCTCCTCAACAGCGATACCCAGGCCCGACAGATCCAGTCAGTCACTTGCCCCTGCAAAGGAGCACACAGGCCTCGGCCACCAATTTCCGACCCCGTGTAGCCCTTCAGGACAGGCACAGAGCCTGGCGGTGGAGAAGGATGTGACACCGAGCTGCCCCTCAGACCGCCCCAGCCCAGCGAAACCGCCCAGCCCAGCCCCAGGGAAAGCCCCTTTCCTTGCCCAGAAGGGCACAAATCCTTCCGCCCTCCACCTCTCCCCGGCCAGAGAAGGCCCGGAGATGGCTGTGGGGTGACGGAGGACAGAGGCGGCGTTCGGCGTTCTGGCAGCCAGTGGTTACACGGGGGTTGAGGAGGAAAGCTTCAGCCTGCCCTGGGCATCTACTACCCAGAATCGGACATGATCCCTGGGGCCCCTGAGCAACGCCTGGGGGAACCAGCCTAGCAGCAAACCCAGCAGCTGCCTCTTTCCCAGACAGCAGGGGGCCAGACAGCAGGTTTCTCACCCACATTCCTCCCGCCCAGCCCTTCCCACTGGGCTCTGGCCAGGGGGTGCCCTGCCGCGCGAGACGCTGGGCTCTCCTTTAGAAAGCTGCCTTCCATCGCTCTGCTGAGGACCGAATGGCACGAGCTGACTGAGTAACTTTTACCACCGTGTTCTGCCAGAAACTGGAGTCTCCCCCCGGTCTTGTATGGTCATTACTTAGCCCTGATCCTGAAAAATCTGATGCACCCGGCAGGGTCACGGCTTCAAGCAAGTCACCGGCAGGATTTGAGTCTTTCAGCACTTGTTATGGCATTGTGACCTTTCCCCTTTTGAGTCATGCCCAGTCCTGTTCAAGTTCAGAGCCGGACTGTGCCCGGCCCTTATGCAAGAGCACAGGGAACGCCCCCTTACATCCCGTCCCTTGCATGTCCTGCTAAGAGTCAGGCACAATTCCAGTCCCTACTCAAGAGAGTACAAGGGCTGGTCCCGGTGTACTGGTCTGAGGGTCCCCAGCACCTCAAAAAGGCGTCGAGAGGTAGCCATCTTGCTACCTTTCCCTCCATCTTCTTTCCGGGGCGGATCTGCCCTTGAGGCTGGTGGGGAAGAGAGCGTAGGACCCCAGGAAGGACTGCAGAGCAGATTCACTCTCTCCTATCCTTCAAAGAGTGCCACGCCGCCAAAGAGCAGACCAGATCCCACTGCTCCTTTGGAGCACTGCCCCTCACAGCGATCCCAGCCCACGGCGTGCCGGCCCTTCGTTTCGGAGGACTATGTTGTGCCTCTCTTTAGACACAGTTCACAGACAGTAATACCAGGTCATCGCTGCCACAGACCAAACACACGCCAAACGCCAACCATTAACAGCAGACGTTACAATCGGACGAATTGTAATTCTTCCCCTTTGTGAAGCTCTCTTCCCCAAAGTATTCAACAGAGATCCCATGACACGGCCAGAGCCAACATCTTATTGTGAGTGTCCATGAAATGCATTAGAAGGGTCTTCAAAGTAAAGCACTGTATCCATTAGACAGCACATCCCCGGGGAAGAGACAGCTAATCTAGGAGTAAGCCAAGGGCATAAATGTAGAACGAGCAAGATCACTGAATGTATTTAGGGCCTTGCTGCTCGAGAAGGTCTTTGTTCAGTCTTAACCACAGATCTGACCATAAGACGACAAATGAAGAATCAATTATGTAGTTCTGTCCTGCTGTTTAACACGTTAAATGATGCTATCAAGGCTATTGCCTACCTACTTGTGACAATTAAACAGCAGGCTCATTCCACAAGACTAAAGGAAGACAATACTGGGGTTTTATTAAATCTTGTTTTATCCCTGGCTATGGAAAGGAATACACGTATGCCTTAGATAACAAGTCTAGCCAATTTACTCATCCAAAACACGCAGTGCCTACATCATTAATGGCCCACGGCTGAATTTTTGGTTGAAATCTCAGAGAAACATTGACATGAAATGTTTTTCAAATACCCAACATGAATCATGGGACAATAACAGAGAAAACGGTGGTTTGCCAAGAAGAAAAGTAACTAATGACCATGAGCATGTCCACAACTAACCTTTGCATGGCTCAGGACAGCGATTCTGAGCAAAGGCAAGCGCCTTATGTCTAAGGTATTATCAGAAAGAGAGGAGCAGTTTGGAGCAGAAGAACCATGATGGTATAGCTATAGGAAGCCCAAACTCCAAGGCAAACAAGGCAACAATACTTCAGCAGTGGAATATTTTAAGAAGGTTTCCTCTCTCAACACTAATAAATATTTGTCATGGAAAATAACCACTCTCTCTTTGGCCAATTTTCGACACTAAATTCAGTCACTGAAGTGTGAAAAAAGGGATCACAATGAAACAGGAACTGTGGAGTCACCTCCAACACCTCACAAAGCATGTTCATTTTACAATGGTTCCGGAAGGCCCCAGTCAGGACCAGCGCCTCCTTTTGCTAGGTGCTGTAAAAATACCTATTCCAAAATAAAGATGAGCTAAGCCACTACAAGGAACAGAGTCCAAAAAGTGACTGTTTCCCGAGGAACTGGGTACTCAAGGTCCCAGCCTAGAATATGGAAGAGAGACCACGGTTAAACGAAGCGTTCACAGGGTCCGGGTCCGAAGAACAGTCACTAAAGATAGCCCTAATCATTTCTCTCTGATCCTAGCTCTAATCATTTCTCTCTGATCCAAGTGGCTAGCACAGAAAGAACATCAGGTGCTGCCAGGAGAACAAGCAGATTTGCTTCATAGCAGGATTTTAACATGAAGACTGAGATAAACAGCAAGTCTGGAAAAGAATGCGCTTTTGGGGACACTATCTGGAAAGCAGATGTTGAACCAGACAAGAGCTGTGTCTACACTGGACAGGGTGTTGGATCAGGCAAACTAGCGACTCCTAAGATTCATCGTCTTAGTTCATTGCTGTTGCAAACGAAGTGCTTGGAGGACTACACAGTACTGTAAGGAAAATCTGCTTATCTACATCCAAGCTATATTTGTCAGGTACATGATCAAGGTTATTGTCACTAAAGAACGTAATCATTCTCCTGCTTGAACTCTGGCGCTACTTAATACAACTGAAGCTGTTAGCTGAGTTCTAACAAGACTGGAACTCCAGGAGAAACTTCTCTCCAGAGAGTCAGTCTTTCTTACAGTCGTATATTTAAGAATGGTGGCTCCACTCTGAGGAACTAAAGTTACAAGGAGTCTCTGCTCATTACTAACCCTTCTCCTCCCTATCTTGAGGAGCACGAAACCCAAAGATTTTAGGTCCCTGCCTGGCAAGGTGCTCTGCATGAATAGACCAGTGCGCCCACAAAGAGCCTTCCTTAACTTCAGCCAGGGTCCACGCACCCAGAGGCAGCTGCAGGACTGGTACCTTGGTTAACAGTAGTTAGAAGTGGAGAAGATAGGAAAACTCTTGGTCACACACCTAGCATTCACGGACACGGGAAACAGACATGAAGTTAAGATTTCCGTTTCATCTGGTTTACATTGTTCAGAATCCTTTTTTCCATGAATTTCCATCTTTTGTTTGTTTGTTTTAAGCAAGAAGTTCTGAAATATCTTTAAAGCCTGGGAAGGTAACTCTGATACTTGGGAGAAGTCTACGGATGTGTTTGGGAGACGTAAAGGAAATAAATGGCAGGTTTTGCCTCAGTTTGCAGACTTCCACTATCTGGGATCAATCAGGGCTTGAAACAAATCAGAGTACTTCTCTTTTTAAACCAGTTCTCCCTATCAGCTGAAATCTCATTCATATCTGTCAATTGTAACAGGTTCTTTTACCTGTCAGTACCCACAGCCAACCTAACACTTTCACGGAAGAATTCAACACGGAACATTTCACATACACAACAAAGACTGGAGTAGGAATGTGCTCTTTAAACACGGTATGTTAGAGCAGTTGCGTAATATCAGTAACAGATCCTTGCATGCCGACACAGGAATCCAAAACGAGCTTCCAACAAATAAGCCTTCTGGTTTGAGAGCTTCCAACAAATAAGCCTTCTGGTTTTCCTCGAGCAAAGCAAAGCATCAAGCAGCACAATAATTATTAAGGGACATAATCCAACTGCAGTCAAAGTCAGTGGAAAGGTTCCCATTGGCTGTCATAGGAGTTGAACCATGCCCTTAGGTAGTGGACAGTAAATCACTGGTCCAATCCTGAAAGGTGCTGGGCAACTCCTGTGAGATTCTGAGCATCCTCTACGCCCACTGAACTGAATGGAGCCGAAAGTGCTCAACATTCAGTTTTCTTGATTGGACTCTTGACTTGCAAGTATTTTTAGCATCCCTGCAGTGTTCTAAACATCAACCCTATGCCAATACTGTATATAGGAACAGAATTGATCTGCCAGCACATCCGCTACATCAAATGCTATTTGGACCAAGACTACTGCAAAATGCTCTCTCTCATGAATTAGCACAGCCACACAGACTCATTTGCTGTGATCTCAGCTAATACGCTCTGCATCACTCCTATAACAGTCTTGTCCTTTCCATGGATTATTTAAAATACTGAGTTTCTATTTATATTTGTGAAGAAATGAAAGCACTGTAAACATGAAAGGGGAAAAAAATGTACAAAACCCCCATGATATTTACACTGAAAATAAAAGACAATTTATTCAAGAGCAGTGAAAGCAAGAATTCATTCAACCCAATGCATCTAAAAAGTCTCTCAAGAAGATAGCTGAATAGATTTACAACAATAAAAACAAAAAGGCCCAATGACACCTCGATAGGACACTGAACGCACTCTGCTTATACACAGTGCATTCAGAGGTGATTTTCTGCACCTCTCTTCAAAGGTGCCATTTAAAAAAAAAATAGGAGAATGGGCATTTAGACTAAAACCGGACAGCTGAATCATACAGCTTTGGCTTCTCCTGCTGCTTCATCACCCCCCAATATTATAATCCTGCTTAGTCCTTATCCAGTGCCTACTGTGGAAGTGAGAAGATCCCCAACGATCGCCTGGCATTAGATAGGGCCCTCTGTGACATCCGTTTAATGTAACCGTGAACTTGCTGTACCAGACGGCATCTTAGCAACATGCCGTAGGTCCCCTTGCACAAACCACTGAGATCAGAATTAAAGGTTCACCAGCCAGAGCCCAAGGACGTGTCTGCCTGTCTATGCTTTTATCCAAACTCATTGCCCTGGTATCAGGGTGGCATCCCAACACCCACCAGACACACAGGCCACCCGCCAAAGTCTCAGGCAGGCAGCAGATTGTGAATTCAGGTGTTCATTTATCTGTGTAGGCTTCAGATTATCCAAATATCATGGGACCAGGATTTAAATCAGATAATCAGGAATTCAGGTAATCAAGAGCCACCAGCATATCTCAGCACCCCCCGCCTGCCGTCCCCCAGTTTCAAATAGTGACACGAGACTCCACTTGAGCTTCATACTTGTTCTGAATGTGTTACGCAGCTGAAGGACCTAGGCTCAGCTAGGCTGACGACCAGGGTTGTCGTGTGTAAACACCCCATAGCAAACGTCCAGCTCATGACACCTGCCCAGCTCCCGTGTTCTTACCGCTCATTATCCTCTGGGCTTCGTAAGGTTCCATGTAGCCAGTGTTTTCTCCTTTCACCGCTTTGTTCAGCTCACTCTTGGCATCAAACGGATCAGAGTAGTCATCTGCTATCAAGACCTGAAACGAAGAAAATCACACTTATTAGAGGCGGCTCTTTATTTTTTATCCTGAGACTCGCAAGCTAAAACTAAGTGGAACTAAATCAGCAGCAAGTGCTGGAAGGGGCCACACGGGTCCAGTGAAAGTGAGAACAAAAGCTTCACAGAAGGCCTTAGCCAGCCCTTTTTAGCCTTGGAAATAAAGGCCCCGATTCAGCAAAATTCTTAAACAGCTGATTAACAGAAAGCACCTGCTTTAAGTGCTCTCCTCAAATCAAGGTGTAAGCACTTGCATCTCTTCATTCAACCATGGACCTCTCCCAAAAGCAGCCCTCCTCCCCGGAGTCTGACTCACACATCAGCACACAGGGAATAACGAGACAGCAGCAAATTAATGAGATCTGAACACTCAGCTCAACTGAATCCACTGCAGGACTCCAATTTATCACAAGGCCTTCTCAGGTTTTCCAGAAAGCCTCTCTCCTGGTCACATATTTTCAATACTTAAGAGATCATTTGTATGTGCTTTGATAAACTCTTGTGAATATTTACTCAGCTGTAAACCACAAAACTGGTAAAGTATCGTAACATACTGTCAAGCTACTTCCTAGGGAAAAGCACACACATTGTCTTCTCATCGCATTAAATAAAACCAAGTCAAGGTTCAAGTCTTTGGGCTTGGCTACACTAGAACTTTATAAAACAATAAATCCTCCCAGAGCGCTCTACCTTACTCCCCGTCCACACCGGCAAGGCACGTAGAGCGCTCAGACTCCCTGGCTGGAGCGTTCCTGGTACTCCACCTCCCAGAGAGGATTAACAGCTGTTGCGTATTGGGTGAGATGCTGCAGCTCCAGTGTAAATGGGTATTAACGTTACTGCGCTCTGATTGACCTCCGGAAACTGCCCCATAATCCCCTTAACTGAAGTGGCCTCTCTTGTCTTTGTTGTGAACTGGGCACAAGGAAGTGCCCTTTCAAAGCTCCCTTTTGGAGTACGGGCCGCTTATCTGGTCTGAGAAAAAAACAAACAGCAAATGTTTTCTTTCAGTGAGAGGCAGGGGATGGAGGGAGGTCTGAACTTACAAGACAGTGTGCTGACACTCAGTACTCCAAAAACCCACTCTCTCCCCCCCTCATACTGCCTGTCACACTCCACCCCATCCCCATTTGAAAAGCACGTTGCAGCCACTTGAATGTTGGGATAGCTACACATAATGCACCACTCCCAGTGCAGCTGCAAGTGCTGCAAATGTGGCCATGCCAGTGCATTTTCAGTTGTCAGTGTGGACAGACTCTAGCGCTTTCCCTGCTGCGCTCTCCGAAGGCTGGTTTAATTCAAACTGCTCTACAGCTGCAAGTGTAGCCAAGCCCTGTGTTTCTAATTTTCCATTTAAAAAAAAAAAAAAAAAAAAAAAGACCATGAGACCAAACCCCTTCCCTGAGGCGGAGTTTCTCCACCCATACATTTTATTCTTTATAAACACTGCAGAAAGCCACTCCATTTCCTGTTATAAATGCATGTGAAATTAGATGGCGAGAAAGTAAACTGAAGTTAAGCAAACGCAAGTGCCACCTTTTTCTTCCTTGATGGAAGGGGGCAGGTGAAATTGGGCACGGTCTCACCTGGGACATGCTGCCTTTCCACCCATTCCCACCCCTTGCTGGCTGCCAACAACGTAGCCATCAGCCAAACGGGGGCTGGAGGCCGTATCAGCCACTCAGCAGCAGGCAGTTGATGGCCACAGGGAGAAGGCAGGGGTCCACTGATTAATTAAAAGGTCTGCAGTGCTGTAACTTCGCACAGCACTTTACAGAGACAAGAGAGAAGGCTCAAGCTGCCCTGAAGAGCTTCCCACCTACATCAGCCTGATGCTGAAAAGGGAGGTAGCGGGACAAGAAAGCCATAGGGACAGAACGTCCAAGGATGAAGAACTAAAGATAAGGCAAGCTGAACAGTACCGCAGACCCGCTTGCAGTCCGCAGTCCCCGTGACTCTGGGAATAGGGCGGGGCGGAGCAGACCAGGCCCAGCACAGCAGCGGAGGCTGACGTGATGGGTGAAAATGAATGTTCCTGGCACCAGGAGAGCTGGGTTTAAAGTTCCAGGCTTCAGACGCCGCATGGGCGAAACCACCCAGGCAAGGGTGGAGTCAGGGACAGCAGTCACCGCCGTGAGGGGATTGAGGGGCAGGGACCGAGTCCCACGCAGGCCCAGAGGGGGAGGGAGCGTGGGACGGGGCAAAGCGACCAATTTTAGTTCCCGCTAAGGAGACGGTTACGGATGGCATCCCGTACAAGAGCGCCATTGCAAACAGCTGCAGGAATTTCCTCATTTAACGTAAGGCGCCCCACTAGGGCCAACGGGGCGCCTCACTTTGCCAGAGCAGGACCTGTGCAGGAATCCGGCCCAATCACCCGCACTCCCATCTCTCTGCCAGTGGGTCGCCATCTTTAGTTCACATTACTCTTGGAGCACGGGAGTCAAAGAGCTTGAGGAACCCCAAGGAATCCTCGGACAGATCCTACCGGAAGCCCTACAGCCTAGCGATCGTATGGGTTTCTTTGGTGTGTGCCTCAGTGTGCGCATGCAGGGGGGGAGGGGGCCTAAACACACACATCACTCCCATTTTCAAGAATCATGGCCCCAGTCCCTGTGTGTCACGCAGGCGAGAGAGTCGCTTACAATCAAGGAGAGTGGTCGCTATCCCACAGCCCACACTCTAAGCCAGGCTATCGTAACTCATCCTTTTAAAAGAGCATTTGCCTCCTGTCATCCTTACGGGCACAAGTTAATTATCGCCATTCTAAATTACTTCTCCCGGCTGTTGTAAGTATAAACCGACGGCACCGGCTTTCCACCTATAATTTAAAGGTATTTGAGGGCCTGGGTAAACTGAAAACCACTAAGATGACTAGGAAAATCAGGAGGAGAAAGAGCAATCCTTTATTTCCCCTAACAATGAAATGAACGGCTTGTTATTGCAGATATAGTTAACTCAATGAAAAATGCTACATCTTCAGTAATGTATGCATGAGCTGTTAATCAGCGGTGCTGTCAGAGCAGTGTCAGCGGCTGCGTGCGTGCCACACAAAGACAACAATGTGCATCATGCAGCAGTAATTCCTCCCGGTAACAAGGGCATATTTAGCTGTAAAAGCCCTACAGCTGAAACACCATCAATTTACTTTCCCTGATACCGCTTTGTCAAGAGCTGATGGATAGATTCTCAGGTCCCCTGCTGTTCCCCTGTTCCAGATACTGACACGGTAATAGCTGCCTTTCTTTACAATAACTGCACTACAATGACATGAAACAGAAAAATAGCCTCACAAGGACAACATGCTTTATTTGCTATTTCTTCTTCTCTATTTGCCGGAAAGCATTAAGGGAAAAATTAGACCTAGAAGGCTGTCCAGCAGGAGAATGTCAAATGGTGATTTGGTTTAAAAGCATGACGGTAACATATTCAAATGCTCCAGGTACCAGACACCACCGGAGGGGCTGAAATGATGAACCTGTTATATAGGAGGAGACCTAATCAAAGATGCAGCAAACAGATCTGAATATACAGAGCCTTGTTCCCATGTGTATCCTTGCAGAGATTCATGGGCCCATAGCTGTGAGTGCCTGCAGGATAAAGCTCATGATTTGTTAACAGTACTGTCTCCAGCACCCTGCCAGCAGGGGAAAACCCCGTAAGAGATCCATGGCCGTTTCCCCCTCAAGCGCAAAAATGATGATGTCATCCGGAGGGTGGACGTGCTGGACTCTTCATCATAATCAATATGTGAAATAAAACAGGTGAACAGAGGGCTGCAGGGGTAACAAGCGAATGCAGCGTTCACATGGACAGACCCAGGGACCAGCTCTTTCCAAAACACTGGACCCGTATTGTCTAATTAAAATGAGATCTCTAGCTCCGTGCTGTCAGACAGCCTGCAGCTGCCTGCATTACTACTTCAGTTTAAATTAGAATTTACAAGTTCTCAGCCTAGATAAAGCAGCTGTCCTGTGCTGACATATGGTTTCTTTTATTCTTGCTGACAGTTGCAAATCCTCACAGTTTCTAAGAAGTTTGGAGATATTTTTTTTTAAGTAGTTGGTTAAAGTCCTACGTTGCTTCTATTTGGATCCTCTTCCAGATTAAGGCCACAAGGAGAATTCTCTAAACACTTCCAAACGCGTAATTATCTTTGCATCAATGCATTTAAGTCATTTATCTCACACCCCATCCGACCCCTCCCCACCCGCCCCGTAATGGAAATATCGTCAACGACAGGAGTGGTTTGCACTGGGATAGCATCCAGCAACACCAGCCAGTTGCCAGCCCCCCACAGTGCACACAATGGCCACTATCGGCAGACGGGATACTGGGCCAGATGGACCTTTGTTCTGACCCAATAGGGCCGTTCTTATGTTCTAAAAAAATGCTTCTTGATCCAGTCCGTAATTAACTTTCCCTCCCTGCCCATCACATGCCTCCAGACCCTCCTCAGGGGGTGGCTTGATTGAGGGGAAGCTTTGTAGCACGGCCAACCAAATCCCAGAGTCAGCATCCCGCCCTGCCTGTAGTCGCTTGACACAAATCTAGGGTCTCACCAGCCCTGGCATCCAAGCAGATCTCCACTAAGAGAAGGCAGACTCAGCTACACGGCCGCCGCCTCCATATTACAGGCCGAATCCAGCAGCTGGGCATTGCTATCTGAAGCGAACTGGAAGCCAGTGCAGGGCACAAGTGTCAGATACTGCATGCAGAAACCACTAAAAGTGAACAGCGCAACTCAGGACCAGCCCCAGTTTCCCTCCAATCTTCATGCAGCTCCAACCACATGCGCAGCAAGAGTCCAGCCTAGAAACAGCAAAGGGATAGGGAGCTGGACACAGCCCTTGCTACTGTAGCCATCAGTCCCTGATTCACTGCCGTCTGAACCTCCAGAGGCAACAGAGGGGTTAACAGACCCCTGAATTGGAAGACTTAAAGAGAGAGCCCAGGCTTCTGCCTTCTGGGGACTGTCTGCTTCCTCCACAGAAAATACTTTCCACTTACAGTCTAAGTCACCCAGGGAACAATGAGATGCAACAGCCCACGAGAAGGTAGGATGGAGTCATCATTAACACACAACAAAACCCATCCTTAATCGTATTTATCCTCACGCTTTGTAATAAGACTTCAGCATTCATCTTCCAGGAATAGATTCGTTTCCAGTTCCAGTTCCTGAGCAAGAGGTTAGCTAGAGACTGTCCAATGAGCTGGCCTACAGCAGCAGTTCGGCGTCTGTGGGTCGAAAACTACTGGTGGTTTATGGAGCGCTTGCTTAGGGGCCTGCAAAGAACTGGCTGGTTCCGTGTTTCAAGCGAATACATTACAGGAAAAAGACAGCTAAATTCCCACTAACGCCTTCCACATTAGCAATGACTAATCCCAAATGGGAGGGGACGTTCTCTGTACGACTGAGGAATGAGAGAACAGAGGTGGCTCACGAGACAATCCCTCTTAACAGCGAGACGGTTGACTCCACGCTACAAAAAGTTGAAAGCCCTGGTCTAATAAACGAGCACTGTTCAGTGCTCTGTTCTGCGTGTGTCCGATCATTTACTATGTGTAACCAGCAAGTAGGGATTCAGCCAGGGAAAATCACTGTACTATAGACAGCGCTGTGTTCAACACACTCCCTCAAGAAAAGGATTTTCAGCTCTCCGCGCATCTAACGATGCTAGCCAGAAAATAAATTAGGAGGGAGCACAGTCAAAAGAAAGAGTCAGGTCTCAGTGCATAAAAGGCTGCAAAAGGATCGTCACCAACACCAACTACATGAGGTTTAAATGAGCAGAACTCTGACCGCTCAATCTACCAAGAACATCAGCTGCCCTATGGGTCGATCAATTGAGTGTCACCATCTCAGTTTCACACAGCATCAGCTTACGAGCAACTCGCAAAGATAAGTAACTTTACCAGCATGTACTGGATGCTCCTCAGAACCAGATATGATGTTGGTGACCTAGGAGCTTTCATGGAACCCCAAGGGAGCTGGCAGAGGGGGTTCAAGTATGTGTCTTAATATACATAGGGTGACCAGCTGTCCCGATGTTATAGGGACAGTCCCGATTGCTGGGTCTTTTTCTTATATAGGCTCCTATTACCTCCCATCCCATTCTGATTTTTCACACTTGCAGTCTGGTCACCCTAAATATGCTGCACTTTTCCCCAGGGTTTTGCATTTTTTGAAGGACTCAGAGGCAACTTAGAGATTTTTTTGTTTTCAACAGAATGATGGTCCAGTACTTGGAGCACTAGCCTAGACTCTAAGAGAGCCTGGTTCGATTCTTGCTCTGCCATAAATACCCCTTGTGACTTTGGGCAAGTAATCTCTCTGGGCTCAGTTCCCTTTAAGGTATCTATAAAATGGCTAGAACAGTTCTTCCCTCCCTCCCTCCCTGGGGCTTTACAAAAGGAAAGGCATTAAAGAGGCACTCTGATACTCGGGCTGGTCCCCACTACCGGGGGGGATCGACGGCAGATACGCAACTTCAGCTACGTGAATCACATAGCTGAAGTTCGCGTATCTGAAGCCGACTTACCTGCCGTCCTCACAGCGGTGGCAGTCGGCAGCGCACTCCCTTGTCAACTCCAGCTTGCGCCTCCCAGCAAGCTGGAGTTCCAGAGTCAACGGGGGCGCCGCGGGCGATCGATTTATCTAGTCTTCACAAGACGATAGAAATCAATCGCCAAAAGATCGATCGCTACCCGCCGATCCGGTGGCTAGTGAAGACCAGCCCCTAGAGTGTGTGGGTCAGAAGTACCCGAGAAAGACATTTTATATGATTATGGAATAGTTCTGAGCACAAAGGGGGCACCCTGAGATCAGAGATTTCTGCAATGCTACGAAAACAAAGAGATGTAAATAGATGTTCCTTGCACGCTACGGACAAGTCATCCTCGCTCTGGGAAAGCGTGGCTAACATGGCTATTTCCGCTGTTTCTTGTTGCTGCATTTTCTTTCCGAGAATTTAATTTCAGGGAGGGTGATCAGCATTTCACACACATTAACTGGAGTCTTTCTGCATTTCAAGCAGTGCCTATTTCACATCAAAGTCTTGTAGGCACAAATGCTCTCCAGTGCTATATGGCCAAAAACACCACACATGCCCTGTCATGCTGTTACCTTACAAAGCTCTTTATCTACTTACAGAATAACACACCCAATCACTTAGTTTGGTGGGGGAGGATCGCTACTATCATGTTTTCCAGGTGTGTCACCAAGTCAAGAGAAGCAAGACCCTCATTCTGAATGCCTGCAAGAGTTCCGAGAGCCACCCTGGACCTGTGATGTTTTCTGAAGTCCCACAAAATACCTCTTCTCTTTAAAACACTAACAGGAGATCATCTGCATGTTCCAGAGCTCATCAACCAATGACTCCCCCACCCCCATGTGTCTAACTACAAAGGGATGCATGCTTTATTCTGGTGCTCTCAGTAACAGAGCAGGGCCTCAATTTCCACAAATTGGTAAAATTTATCATTTCCCCCTTCCAAATAACTGAATAATGCAGATTACACTAATATCCCAAACTTTACTGAGAACCCACTTTAAATGGTTTCACGGGCATTTTTGTGAGGAATACAAGTAGGGAAACATCTGTAAATATCCAAAAAAATACCTAGGCCACAGTGCAATTTAGGAGAGTCTAATATAGATTTCTAATTTTAAAGAAATTTACTCTACTATAGATATTTAGAAAGTCAATGCAAAACTTGTAGTAAGCATTTCTATTTTGGACAATATAGTTTAAGAGTGTCAAATCTGCAGCAAATCAGTTTCTACCAGGTGTGAAATTTAGCCAGTCTGCCTCTAATTAACAGCATTTACACTGAAAAGCAATACACTCATTACACTTACATAGAAGTTTAAAAGTGCCTATTTTGTTTGTTTTCATTTGAATCCACTGAGCTGGCAGCAGAAGCTTTTGTGGGCACCTTTTTTTTTTGTTTTTTGGCAAGCTCCTCAGAGTCAAAACCAAAATTAAACCCAGCTGTTTCCAGTTGTGTTTCAATTGCTTCTCTAGCCACTGCAGCAGAGAGCATGATCCAAACACAGTTTCTCATTGAAAGTCAAGATGCCCAAGGTAAGTCCAGCTGAAGTGGATAACTGCAATAGCTGTGGTACCCTGCATGATACGCGGCAGTGAAGCAAGAAACTACATGGGCGTTTAGATGGTCATATATTTAAGCATGATGCACCAGGAGCATTGATACCTCTCTGTTCTGTTTGTGTGGCTGCAGACTCAACAGGACAGAAGTACATCAGATGATCACTGCCATCTTCATTGCCAGAAGGGCTGGAAACTTTAGAATGTATGCGTGCATGCAGCAGAGATTACAGCAAACTCAGCAGGAAGAACCCAATCCTGTGGGTTCTTCGAAAGTTTTAGGCTTGTGGATTCCTCTTCTCTGGCAGAGAGGAAACTAACCAGAGGTCCAAGAGAAGGGGAGGGGAGTTTGAAATTGTTAGTGGGGTGGCTTGTCCCACAGGCAGCTACCAATATTCCCACCAGATATTCTGCTTTCCAGCTAGCAGTTGTTTACGTCGACTTTCCATGCAACTGTTTCTGTCCTGTCCACATGAGCCCTGACTAGTTCAGAAATAGATTTTAAAGCAAGTTTTTTAATGATTTTTGTAAACTCAGTTCTGCTAGGCAGTGCCGATGAGGATCTAGTCAAAAAACAATTTTTAGGAACTGTTCCGGGCTAGGTCACTATCTAGCCTGGAGAATGGATTTTTCAAGTGTTATGCCCCAAGCAAACCAGACTGACATCAGGAGAGCTTGCAGAAATCGTTTTTAAAAGCGATGTTTAAAAGTTTGCCAACGCAGGGAGAAACTGCAGCATAAGACAAGCCTTGTTTTCTTCTGAGACCATAGCGAATCCATTTTGTACAGAATTGTATTTCTAGTGATGCTACCTTTTCTTTAGGGCGGTTTGTTTTATTGATAAGTGTTTTTTCTATTAGAAGCCAGGGCACCCTTGTTTCATTAGCTGGTGTTTATTCAAAATGGCTGACAAATACAAAAGACCTTGCTTGAAGTCTATTAGCCACACAGTAATCAGCTTTCACGAATAAAGGCTTTAATCCAGACGGCACCGAGAAACGACATTTAACTTACAGGGAACAGGTCCCCTGACTGTGTACTAGCCTTCTCCCATCTTCAAATTCTTGTTTACTAATACTCCAGTTTCTTTTGTAAACTAGGGATGGGATCAATTCTCTTCAGACCTTCATTTGTAAAGAGAACACTAAAAAATGGTTAATTTGAAAAGAAGGAGGAGGAAAAAATAATAAATGGCTACTTTACAAAAAAAAAAACCAAGCAAACATGGCCCAATGTTCAAAGCAAGGTGCCTTCAACTATTTACAATCTTTTGATTAGCAGAGCAAACATCCCGCCCGATCTATATGAATAAGTCTGGCCTCACATTTACTGCTTAACTGAATTTGCAAACCGCCACAGAAGTTGGAGAACTAGACAATGCAAGTTTAAAGGGTGATTTAATTCAGCAGAATTCATTTAAATTTAGTTTCTATACAAGTGATTCACATTCCATCTGCTAGAGGTACTTTCAACAAGAAGCTCCCGGCTCTAGTGCTAATCATGAAAGAATCTGAAAGATTCAATATAGTCGATATCAGTAAAGAATCAATTCCACATCCCACTCACTGAGCGTAGCCACTACAGGAATTTCTACCTCTCTCTCCCAGCAACGAGAGACTTTGATGAGACGTGCAAAATAATTCCTGGACTGTTGACTCTTGCGGAACTAGTTTTTCCAATTCAAAACCTTCATCTTATGTTCTCTTAAAATAATGTATTGACTAGTCTAGTTTGCAGTTAAAGGCAAGCCAAATACACTGATAACGGAGTGGAATTTGGGCCAGTGCTGGTGAAAGTATACCCGACTTTCTTCATAAATTGAGGGGGTGATGCTTAATAAGGCAGCAGTCCTTAAGCAACAGCAGTGCTGCATCTTTGCATTAATTATTTATAGGGTCTAATCCTGCTACCATTGAAATCAGTGGCAAAATTCCCATTCACTTCTATGGTGCAGGAGCCGTGCTTTAGTGAGGGGCAAGTTCACAGAAACACAAAGGAGGACAGAACACATAACAATTTGAATGAAAGCCTACATTTATGGGTCTAATCGTCTGTGCCCCATTACCATGGAGATCTATTATTGGTAAGTGGGGAAGGATTTTTCTCAAGGGCCCATTATGACCACTTATAAAAACACCACGTTATGCAATCTCTAAAATGACCAAAATGGGAAATTATTCTAAGAGATATTAGCAAGTGGGTCTTATTCTAAAATTATCCATTTTTTTTCTGAAAGCCACAAAATTTGAAGCTAGCCATTTGTCTCGCTAACGTTTCATCCAGCAGATTTCATTAAGGAAAGAACACAAAACAGTCAACCCGTCAAATGTATCTAATTGCTTTGCTTCACAATGAGGAAACTTACAAGAGGTGCATGAAGTACCATCCTAACAACAACAGGAATCACAGACAGCGGCTCCAACTGCACAACTGTGCTTTTCCTTTTTCTGAATCCAACCACCATCGAGGTCAGAAACCTGGAGGAGTTTCCTACCAGGGCAAATTCCTTGAACGGACGTTTATCACAGTGTCCTGTAAAAAAAGGCATGTCCCCATGCAATGCCAGCTTCTGCCCCATTCAGAGAAGCACAAACGGGACACCAAAACAGGGCCTGGCTGTGGATTTCACTGCATTTTGCAGAAACTAATTTTTTTAAGGGATGTTTGTAGCCAGATTATGGAAGTGAAAAAAGCAGCGAAGTGTTTTGTTGCCTCCACAGAGGCTAAGATCCCCACCAGGATCCATTTGGCACTCAGCGCAGAGCCTGTCCTGCAGACACCTGCTGGGAGAAGCTGTCCTTCTAATGGCTCTACTCCCGTCACCGTCCCTCGTGAAGGTGGCAGAGGAAGAAGCAGAGAAGTTGCTGCTGTTCCATGAACCAGTAGCTCCTCAAGGGGCTGCCACTGGAAATCCAAGCTGCTTGAAGAGGTGCCTGGGGAAAACCAGAGCAGGGCCGTTTTCCCATCTCACGAGTCTCTGAATCCCAATGTATCTTCTCAAGAGGACTCTCTCTAGGAGACCCACTGAAAATACCTCTTCATCCTTCTCCGAAGGCAAACAGCCGGCGGAGATCCCCACCCTTCAGAAGACAGAAAAATCTAATGGTTTAGCAAGAAGGAAAAAGGTACTTGGGCCCACCTCTGAAAGCTTTGCCTTCCCAGGGTCTCCAAACACAATTTCTGTTACCTTGTATTTAAATGCACACAGGGAAGGACATTGCCTTAGGACCAGTGCTCCTTGTCAATGGCATATTGGTATTCAGCCATCGGGCAGAATCATTTTTCATTTTGGCGGGTCGCCCAAAGAGCAGCCCATTTTCTGAAAGGATGTGGGGGTGTTCCCAGCAAAGCACTAGCTTCTTACCAATGGAACATCCCAGGTGCTCAAAAGTTAAGTATGCCAGCAAGTGTGTTATTGGACCATGGCCTTGGAGCCAATGAAAAAAGGAAAACAAAAAAAACCTGAAGCAAACAGTTGCCCAGGTCTGTCCCTTCACTACACCCCAAGAGGAGTAAGGCACTTCCTCTCCTGGTGTTCTCAAGAGAGGAACCACCAAATTCTGATTCCGGCTTTATCGCCCACCACTTTACCTTGGAATTTCTCTGTCTCAGCAAGTTGACCTCATCTACGAAATAGGAACAAGACTTGCTTTGCCTCCTTACAGGCAGCTACAAGGGGTGGGATATTCCCCGACGGCTAAGTCTGGTTCTGCCCCCAAGCTGCAAGCAGACGAACATACCTGCTGTAACCAATCTTTGCATGTTAGCAAGAGGACGACAAGTCACGTTTAGTCACATGGATGAACCCTCAGAGTCTTCCCTCACAAAACCTGGGGGAGCTTTCCATTCTAGATTACAGCAAGTGGATTAGTTTTAGCACGTAAATCATTTAGACCAGTCTTTCAGATAGCCTATTAGATTAGATCTGGAATAATCTGATCATCAATTACTGGGTATCAGGTGGATTACAAAGGTTTATTACAGACCATGCTTCACATAATTCACCCTTCTGGTAAACTATGCCAAGAACAGGTATTTGCTTTCAATCATTCACATGGAGTATTTTTTCCCCACTAAATATTCTTCCTACGTAACCTATCTAAAAGCATTTATTCACCTGAAATAAAGCTCCCTTTTCAGGAGTCTATAAACAAAATCAATTAGTCTTGGCTGTAGCAAAATAGCACATGGAAAAAACCCATCAAATATGATGTTTAAAAAAGTGAAACCACCTATAAATTCATTAACCTGTTTGGTTCACTATTATTTAATGTTCCCTTTAGAGTAATTTTAATTTTAAGTGATAATTCAGATGTTCAAAGACAGACATTAAAAACTAAGACTTTGATTATTAGGGGGAAACTTTTCAGCATAAGCAGAGCAGAGTAACGAATCTGGTATACTGAAGGGGGAGACAGGAACAACTCTGCCCGGAGCAGTGCTTATGAGATGGCAGAGATGCAAGTGGAGGTGTTAAACCCTCTGATGTCACTCAAGATGCATAAGGTGCGTCAGTGCCCCCCTTACACACACTGTAACGATAAAGCAGCAAGCAGGGCTCAGTGAAGGCAGAGGAGAGAGTCTTCTTTTAAAAGGAGAAATACATGAACATTGGCTAGCTTTGAAGAAGTGTGTGTTAAACTCCGATTTTCCACAACGTCATGCAACTCCTCATTTTTCCAGATGTGTACACTTACAATGAAGCAGTCACTAGTCACGGTGGAAATCAGTGTGTGTAAAACGCCCATCCATGCACCAACATTTATTGCCTCCCTTTTACAATCACGCAAAATTTCAACAGTCACCAAATTTCCCTCCTCGTCTTCCTGTCTCACTTCCCAAACAAACCTGCAGGCAGGTGTTTCCTTTGAAACAGCCTGTCAAGGTAACATTTTGTTCAGGTGCCCTCGTAAAAAAGCACCAGAAAGGTCCCTAGAGTACAAGCAGTGTTTTGCCAGCTTATAAAAGGGCCATCAATTTTTTAATTTAAGTGCTAAACTCAAAACCCTCCTTTAGGCCAACCACCACATTGCCCCTGGTAGCATTTTTCAAACCAGTGCTTCGACCAGCTCCGAGACAGGAGACAAAAAGTGGATTCTAGATCTCAAAAAACAAAGCAACGGGCCAATACAGCCCCCATTCAAGTCGATGGAAAGACTCCCATTAAGGTCGGTGGGATTAGGACTGCGCCCTCTGAGAAAAGATGCAGGTTATTTGGTTAAAGAATCATATATGGGCCAAGATGTCACAAGCATTTTATATCGGCAGATCCAAATGGAGGCTCCAAACTGAGACCAAGAGATCAACCCCCAATCCATGGGGGTTCACATGGGCTCTGCCACAGCAGAGCCGCTGGCAGGATTGAAAAGGCAGTCGTGTGTAAGGGGCCGGAGAGAAGTTTCCAGTTGCTAGGCCCATGGGAAATAGAAGCACCTGGAGGGAATTTGGACATTCAACACCCCATGAAAAAGTCTTTGCAGTTCTTCAGCAGCCTCTGAAGCTTGCTACGCAACTGCTGATTGACAGAGCCCCTGTCGTACCAGCTTCACTGCGCAGCGGCGAAGTAGGAACATTGAGGAAGGCTGAAGAATATCAGATTTTCCATCATCATCTTTATCATGGGGGAGGGATAGCTCAGTGGTTTGCGCATTGGCCTGCTAAGCCCAGGGGGTTGGACCAGATGATCTTCTGAGGTCCCCTCCAGCTCGGATATTCTATGATCAGCTGCTCCATAATAAGAGGTAGGACAAGACCAACAGTGAGGATATTCACAGCCAAACTCAGCAGCCACTTCTATCAACAATGGCTCAGGTGCAGCAGGTTTCCTGACACGGATGTATTATTAGCATGGAAGACCAACCACCAATGAAACGTGTCTAACGAGGAATGCCGCTACATGACTGGGGATCACCTGGTTGCCAAAGGCTTTGGTGGCCAATCAGATCACCAATGAAGGACACAAACTGAATATCCAGCCAAACCACCCTTAATGTCATAGCTAGAATACTGATCCAGATGGGGCTCAGTCTGTATCAAGACTATATCCCTTTGACATTTGCACGGATTATTTTTATAATCAAGTACAGAGATTTAAATGACCGTAATTGCCATCAATTAATTTTACCATCAATTTGTAATCCAGAATAGCAGACTCACCCAACTCTATTTTCTATTATATTCTTATAGTCCCTGCTTTCCAATATTGTGCCTACTACCACCCTACTGTCTGTAGAGTAAGTTTCCATGGTCTGGGTCACTGGAGTTTATTTTATGAAATTTATGGAAACCGTGATTTGGCCCCAATGCTTTTGGAGTGTATTCTTCTTCTTCACATTCTACCACCAAAATTTGTCTCTTGATACCAGGTTCTGCAGCTCCAGCGGTCAGCTTTATTCTACTCTGGTCAATTACACACCAGTAACTGGCACTGGGTTGATAGCCAAGGTCCTATATTTCAGAAGCTGAACAAATACCCACCTATAATTGCCAGAAACTGACAGAATGTGGAACCGTGGTGTTGGTTTGTCTAGAGAAGAAAAAACAAAACTGAAGCTAGAAAACCCAAGAAAAGTAAAGTAGAGACTGAAACAAAATGAATGTTAGCTCATCTATTCATTCGCCTTAAGATCTGCACATAATCTTTTGGTTTAAATGAATTTATTGCAAAAGAAATAGGTTAATAAAGAGTTATTCAAACTTCAAAAGGTCTGGAAAGTATGGGGTTAATTCTCCTAATCCTCTGCGAAGCCAGGACCCTCCCTCCATTCTTGTTAATCCCAGAGAGCGCCCAGACCACTCCTGACCATTGTTCTTTATCAGGTGTGATGTCCTTTTGTTCAGGAGAGCAGCTGACTACATTTTAGTAACCTTACAGAATAGGATGCTTTAGTGAGCAGGAGGCTTTCATTTTAAATTTGCAATTAACCTCTTGCTGATGTCAGACTCCCAGCTGCTTTGGCAATGTTCACCACCAACCATTTCTAACACAAGTCCGGATTGTGTGCAACAATGTGCTAGTCAATATATATTTTAGTACAGATGTGCAATGTAGCCAAGTTACAGCTATTACAGGGATCATCTAAAATATTCTGAAATGAGAATGTTTTATATTCTCATGGAAAAAGGAATCTGGATGCTAACAAACAAAGAAGATGTACAAGCCAACTGGTGTTCCCAGCAATTAAGTGTCAACATCCTTTACACCTCCATTCCCATCCGAACTACCTACAAACTCAAGCAATCAATAACCCAAGAAAAAGTGCCGGTGTGAACAGCACTGTGCTGGCAGGAGAGAGCTCTCCCACCAACAAAGAGCAGCTACACTACAAGTCTTTTAGCAGCACGGTTGTAGTGGCACAGCTGTGTCTCTGGAAGGTGCACAGTGTAAACATTGCTTAAATAAAAGCCCTCTCCACGCACTACTCTCAGCCCTGCAAACTCTTGCCTGGATGCTGCGAAAATCGAGCAGGGCTCGTTTCTGTTTGATCATCGCCACCAGTATTAGAGGTTCTGCAGCCCAAGTCAGACCCGCAACGAATGTACAGTCCACTTCCTTCAGTGCAGTTCCACAAGTGTACTCAACTGGAACGTAGTGAGGAAATCTGCTGGTGCTGCACACACGGGAATCACACACTCTCGCTCAAACCTGCAGAACCACCGGAGCTAAAAAGGTGTAAAAAGCAATTAACATTTCATTTTTGTCACTCAAGTTAGACGAGGTGGCTCTAGATGCCCGAAGCAAGAAGATCCAAGGATACTCTGAAAAGCAGGAGATGAGAACTGCACTTCAAAGGATTGTAGGTACAATCCCAAAGGACAAGGCCTTAACGCTGTACTGCACTTTCCATCAAGCCCACTGGCAACGTCAATGCTTTACATTAGCTGCAAGACATCATACGAGAGTTCAGACGCTCCACGGATCTACACCACGCATCACAAATAAAAACATTATATAATATTGTGTGTGCAGAAGTTACTGCAGCAAGACTTCAGTGTCATCAGTAATAAGAAATAACCCTAGAATGTAGCAACTAACCTACCAGCAAAGTAAAACTGCAGAACTAACTATACTGTCGTAATGGGATAATAGGTAGCAATTCTTAGACCAAAAGCCATTGAAGCATCATCCTTTCTACAAGTCGGGCTACACAAAGTGCACGATATGAACACACACACAGGCATGCAAACACACTTACATGTTTTCTTTGCTTTTTTTTTTTTTACACTCAAATGGCTCGATCAAGTGCACCTGAAGGCTTCAATTTCCAACAAAAGAGTGATTATATTTCTGATTTCAACAGGATCCTCTCTCTGATGTCCATTACATTAAACAAGGGAAATGCAGTCAGCCCTGTGCTTTCTTCTTAGACAGGGCACAGTGCAAGTTAGTGAACACAAAATGCTGCCAATGATTTTTAAATAGAGCTTGGACTTTTCTCCACCTACAATATATGAAGGGGGGGGGGGCACGATAGCTCAGTGGTTAGCACACTGGCCTGCTAAACCCAGCATTTGAGAGCTCAATCCTTGAGGGGGACAAAAATCTGTTGGATGATTTCATTGGGGATCGGTCCTGCTTTGAGCAACGGGTTGCACTAGATGACCCCGAGGTCCCTTCCAACCCTGATATTCTAAGCCAAGCACATTACATTTTTCCCCTCGACAAGTTTTTGCACATATCCGGGCAAATTCTTCAGCATTCAGTTTTGTTGACCTGGCTCCCCATTTGCTGGAACTTCTGAGCAAGTGTTTCTAAATGCACACACCCAGCACGGCTACAGATTGGACTCTCTCTAATCGCCCTGTGCCTGAACTAGCTTATGAAGTTAAATAGAAGGGTTGGCTCAACACAAGAAGGAGAGGGACCTAAAGACTTTACGCCACAGAGACGCATCTCTGTATTACTGGACATTTTTAAAATCTCTCTGGTCAGCTTACAGCTGTCCCTCCGGGCAGACTGTGCCCCAGGCTTCCAGCATCAGTGAGGGTTGAATGACCAGGGACTGAGCCAGCAGGGATCATGCCTGCAGTGTGCGGCTTTTCCAGAGCCAGCACTACGGGGTAGCGTCCCATAACGCAGCGGCCGATTTCACTCTCCACGCTGGACGCTCTTCTTGGAGGATTCCTGGCGTGCAAGTCTGAATGGTATGTAGCAGAGACAGCGGCCAGGGGGAAAGCATGGGGTGTGTACAACAGCATAATGAGAACATCAGTAAGCAGCCATCCTGAGATACCAACACCATCGCCAGCCGCAAGGCAGCCGGTCAGCAGAATTGTCACAGCCCATGTGCCTGGGTTCACGGGGTGTCACTGAGAATTACTGAGCTCATAGCACTGTCGAGATCACCCCAGTCCTGAGCAATTCGACAACGTCCGGGGGGCAGGGGAAGGAACAGCAGGGCCTGGGGGGGGGGGGGGGAGGCGGGCGGGGAGAGGGAGTACTTCTCTAGAGCCGCCTGGTTAGAGGTGAACGGGTTCCTGGCTGTCTTCAGGGCTGGAGGCACACGACACCTGTTAGCCTAAGGACCGAGCCCCCCTGCCAGCCCAGCACACACCAGCCTTCCAGCCCCACTCCCAGGGCCCCGGCCTGAGGACCCCGGCGTCCTGCAGGCCAAACTCTCTGCCTCAGCATCAGCCCCATGCACCAATCACTGCTCTCCTCCCCACGCACACCCAGGCCGCTTACCTCCATGCCCGGACAGACCAACCAAAGCTGGCCCCACACACAGGCCTCTGCAGGGAAGGTGGGGGGGGGGGCTCCCTTTTTCCCGGCCACGGGGCAGGCTGACTCCGGCAGATGGGTTATTTCTTGAGGAGAGCACACCGGGCCCAGGTCAGGTTTGGGACAACTGACTGACAGAGCGAGCAGCAGATCCTGGGCAAACTTCCCCATGCCGCTCAGATCAAGAACGTGGGCTCTGACCCGCAATACACCTGCTGTTGCAGTCCGTGGCCCCCGGACCAGGGACCAGCCATCCCGTGAAGTGGCACATGAGCAAAGGTTTGCTGGGGAATAAGACTAGACCACCCCCCTCATTTTCACCGGTGAGCCAAGAACGAATTCCTCCAGCGAGCTCCTACAGCAAAGTGCTGGTACCTAGTCCCCTGCGCAACTCTGCCTCTGGCAACGACTTAACGAGCAAACTGTCTTAGAGATTCGTTTCCGACTCCCACCCTCGGAGGAGTCAAGTAAGGACACCTCACTGGATTGCTCAATCTCAGAGCTTCGCTCCCTGTTCCAACTTAGTGGAAAGGCTCCTCTAGGACTCCCCAGTTTGACTTCACCCCGAAACCCGCTCCCTGCTAACAGGCACGGGAGGCGAGTAGCATAGCCATGCGTGGCCCTGCCCACGCTCCATCCCTAGATCGCCTCCTGCTGGTCCCGGCGCTCTGGCCTAGCTCAGGCAGGATGGGCATGGACTTGGGGTGGCTGCGGCTGGAGGCCACGATGGGAGTGCTTTGGCCACCCCCCTTCACGGGACAGGGGCTGGTCTCCCCCCAACGGCCAGGTCACCATCTGCCCACGCTAACTGAGGATTTCTTTCCACTGTTCCAGGCCAACTGGGACCCTCTGGAGCCCTGGAACCAGCAGTTGAGTTCTTGGGAAGATGGGGGTGGGAAGTCACAAGATGGCCTCATCCCACCCTGACCCAGGGCCCTCAGCAAAGAGCTTGGGACCCACATTCAGATCCCCACACACACCTTCATTTCTTAATTGCTCATGGTGTCCCTGGCCTCTGTTTGCCAGAAGCTGGGAATGGGCGACATGGGGTGGGTCACTTGACGGTTCCCTGTTCTGTTCATTCCCTCTGGGGCACCTGGCATTGGCCACTGTCGGAAGACAGGATACCGGACTAGATGGACCTTTGGTCTGACCCAATGTGGCCGTTCTTATGGATGGACCAGTGGTCAGGTCACTAGCCTAAACTTAGGAGACCTGGGTCCAAGTCCCTGCTCTGCTACAGACTTCCTGTGTCGCCCTGGGCAAGTCACTTGGCCTCTCTATGCCTCGGGTCCCAGCTGTCCAATGTAGACACCAGCCCTGTCCTACCCCTTGGGTGCTGCGAGGAGAAATACAGTCAAGATCGAGAGACTCCGCAACACTGCAGTGATGGGGGCAGATGAGTACCAGAGATACACAGATCTCTTCCTGAGGCAGAGCCCTGCAGGCCCAGGGCCGGGGTCTCAGAAACCTTTTGCTAAAATGCTAAAGGAGAAGAGTCTCCAGTGGAACTGCCCAAGGCTGAAGAATCAGCCTTGGTTATCCAAACTTCACCTACTTTTTAAAGCCATTTCCTTCGGCAGTGCCAGGGAGAAGGGATTAGAAAGGCCGGCAAGGCTCCACTAACTTGTTTTCTGTGTTACCAGTGAGAACTCACTCAACCTAGCGTTTCGTGCATAGCTGCCAGCTGCGGCAAGTCCCCACAGAGAAGATTTAGAATTTAAACTGCCTGCAAAGGGACTATTTCTTAGAGATCTGCTGTGGGAGATCTCTGGCTCGGTTCCAGCTCGTCCGCCCAGCCTCAGCCAGAGCCAAGTCCCTCCTTTGCAGGGGGGCTTGGAAAGCAGATAGGAGGAGCACACAGGGTGCTGGCAAACTTTCACTGACCAGCCCCTCTTCTCTGTATCTGATCGCCAGTTGCCTCCCAATGGCGCAGAGGATTTACTGCATAGCCACAAGGCATGAGACCTGCTTTCCCCCCACTCTCCTCCCCCAACTCAGATTCTTGTTCGAAGGGCAGCATTTTCAAAAAGCCAACACTGATTTCCCACCACTGCCCATTGCAGAGCAGGCGGGAGCAGAACTTCAACTGGAATTTCTCTCCCATAGCTGGAGAGAGCAGAGACAGGCCAGTTAACACATGTGCACGCTTGGGGGGATGCATTCCTTTAAAGTGCTCCCTGGACATCCTTGGTGCCAGGATCAATTGAGATGCTTTGCAAGAGAAGTTACATTTTCACCTACAGCCATGCCACCGTGGGCTGTGATCTTGTCAGATCTCACAAGCTTGGCACGGTCAGGCCTGTTTAGTCCTCAGATAGGAGAACTGCCACCGTAGCGTTGTGAGTTCACTAGCGAGCGCTCTTGAGAATTACACACCAGTGCCTCCAGCATGACTGGGCTGGGTTAGGCTCTGGGTCATCGGTAGTGCTGCATTTTCAATGAGAATCAGAGCTGAGTTCCTGTCTACACAAGGTCTTAATACATCATGGCACTCCTTGCAAGAGCAAGCGGTTACCGGTTTTGAACCCGAACAACATATTGTGTTTACACACATCCTCCCTTCACTTTTATCCCATCAGGAACTCTGTCATGGTGCTACACCATCCATTGGAGGCGATAGAATACACCAGGGGGTCAACATGACCCCTGTCTATGTATTTAGTGACATGTTTTGCATCCTTAAGATTAGAGGCACCATATGAAAAGGCAAATGACTAAAGCCGCCCTGAGGAAATTTAAGAGCGCAAGTGAATGCAACTTAGAGAGACAAGCAAAATGCATCTAAAAGCAGGAGAAGTCAACACTCGAAGTGTGTTGTCACCAACCAAACACGCTGCACTTCATGACAGCTATATCAAAGAGACAACAGTTTACTGTTATTTCTGACTACAAATATTCAGAAAAACCCCAGAGTGACTCACAATAGCAATTTAAAAAGAAATTAAGATGAAAATCCACAAAAACCATTTGAAACGCTCGCAGCCCAACTGTGGCTCTTGGCAATTTAATTGTTGGGTAATGGTGGTTTGCTGGCTTTCCAGCTGAAATGTAAAGAGCTATTCTAAAAACTGCTGTCAGCAAGCTCCCTGTTGGGGAAGCTAAACCACTGGCTAGAGTTTTCATCATTACTGAATTCCTTCGAGGACTCTTTCAGAATGGGGCTCTGTTGGATGTAGAAGGAAAGAAACAAAAGCCAGCCAGTAACGAGGCCAAATTGATGTTGCTCCAAACCTATATCTGAAGCCTGCTCAGGGCATAAGATACATTTTGCACATTTAACACAGTCAGACACTGCTGAGAACATAAGATACTGAATAGCTTAGGCACAGGACGCTGCCTATTAAGGCAGCATTAATGTATGAACAAGTAGAACTGAAGCCACATCAGGATTATAGTATCGTTGTCCGGGAAGAAGCAGCAGGAATGAAAACAGGGTAGATTTGTCCTTCCTCCCCAGCCCCAAACAATGTTTTCACCTGCACCCGTCAGCCTGAGAATGCAGAATTGCATCAGGACTCACCCATGAACACCGTAGCACACAGCTCTGCTTACACCCTTTAGTCCTAAGCAAATGGGTACTACTTAGCACAAATCAACCCCCTAGTGAACAAAGAGCGCACAGAGCTGCAAGCAGCAATGAGGAGTTATTTGTTCTGTGCAGTCAGAACCTGCTCATTAACCCATCGCGAGCTAATGAATTTCAGCTGAGCTACCAGACTGACACATCCTAGGGCAGAGCAAACGTTGCGTGGAGGAGACTGAACAAGACAGAGGATATGAAGAAATGGTGACAGGTATCTGGTATTACAGAGCACGCTCATCTGGGCCAGTAAGTCTGGTTCCTTAATGCTAGGTAAGTAGGCAGACACGGGGCGGTAGGAGGAAGAGCGCATTACTAGCTTTTCCTGGTGACAATTCCCTGGGAAGGAGAGTCACTAAGCACAGATGTATCACTGGCTGGGATATTCAGAGCCAGCCCCCCTTCTCCCTCGACCTCAGGTCTGAGAAACGAGAAGCCACACAGAGAGTTTTGGAAGGATTCTAGACCCATCCATGGCTGTAGAGGCAGGACCGCCGGCTGCTGCATTCTCCCTACCAGCCCAATGCTCCACTAAGCCACCGCTGTGATCCCTGGCCACAGAGAGGGCCAGGTGCCATAGCCTCACACACACACACAGGCCTAGTGGGCATGCACAGGAGTGAGGCACGAGAGATCCAAGCCATTCTCAAATGCATCGGTTCAAATGATAACCAGAGCAGGCTACACACACATTCCCTGTGTGCTGGGAACAGGCCCGCACAGCTTCCAAACCGAGCCCCTGCAACTCATGCCAATGGAGGGAGGTCCTCCGCACGAAGGACCCAGGAGACCGGCCCAGCAGATCTGTTACGAGCACCACGCGTCTACTCTTGGCTGAACAGAATCCTCTAACAACCCACTGTCATTGCAAGAGCTCCGAAGAACTTGCCCCCTGCCCCTGAAGGACATTTGTGGGGAACCCTTACTGCCGTGCAGGGGGAGCAGTCTGGCAGCAGGAACAGAGAGGCAGTCACGTACGGTACCCTTATTACAGCAGCTAGCATCCACAGGCAAGACACCCACACCGGACCAGTATGAGACTCACACACAATGGGCTAGTCACAGATAATATTTCCATACCACACAGGCTGGCGTGAGAGGCTCAGAAAACGCGGTGACAAAACGTGCAATGCGCAAGCCACAAACTTTGCAGTTTTCCCCTTCGCTGCTAAGGAAACTGCTTCAGACCCAACCACTGATCTGGTTTTAAAACGGTCGCCAAGAGACTGTCAGGAGTGATTTCCACAAGAAACAGCTTTCTGATGACCCAGAGTGAGAGTGCTCTCGATCGAAAGAGCAACTGGCTTTCAGGTCACGCTCAGAGATGGTGACAAAAAGAGGTGCCGACAGTAGAGCCTGTCAAGGCCCAGAGACAGAGAAGGGCCTGAACGTCTCCTAATACTGCCCTCTGAGTGAAGGAGCAATGCTCACACACTAAGGGTACCTCTTCACTATCTTCTATAGGGGATCAATTTATTGTGTCTAGTGTAGACACGATAAAATCAATCTCCAATCGCTCTACCTTCGACTCCTATAATCTACCAAGACGAGAGGCGGAAGCGGAGTCGACGGGGGAGCGGCGGCTGTCGACCCCGCGCCCTGAGGACATGAGGTAAGTCGACCTAAGATACGTCAATTTCAGCGACGCTATTCTCCTAGTGGAAGTTGCGCATCGTAGATCGACCTCCCCAGTGCAGACCAGGGCTATATAAATAAGAATCGACACCCCTCCTGAAAGGAAAGTGTTGCAGCCATATATAGACTATATAGGGAGAAGTGGGGACTCTGGCAGACACTAAGACAGCACTAGGGACCAGAAAGAGGAAAAGATGCATGATGGCAAATAATCTATTCTTACAATTAGGGCGGGGAAAGAAACTCTGTCACAAGGCATCAAATACAAGCAGTTAGAAGCAATTAACAGGCCTAGTGGTCAGGGACATTGAAGATGCACTATCGGTGGCATTTATTACTCTAACGTTTGCCACTGAAAGAAGGTTCTCAGGCAATTCATTTGGTTCTCAGGTTACAGGTACCCTCAATTATTTGTGGAAGAGAGTTGGCTCATGTGCACTGGGCTACATTAAAGATATCGGACTGGAAAGTTTCCACGAGCAGAGAGTGCCTACAACATGGTATTTCGGAATCAGAGAAAAACAAAGGATGCTGGAATTCTGAAGGAAAATGGATGCATGCCAACCTACAAATTCTCCTGTTCCCTTCCTATGCTAGCCTCTCCTGACTACTGTCCACCGGTGCCTTACCCTCCTGGCTGTAATCTGGACAGAGCTCACAAACCAACCTGTCAGGGTGGGCCAATGCTTGGAGGGGAGATCTCAGAGGACCAGCTGGATGAGGGTTATTTCATGGGTGGCATTTTACTGAGTCAGCCCTGAACAGGGGTCCCATGATGGTCCAGCTTGCAACGAATAGTATAACAACTCCTCAACATCACATCCTATGGCACTTCTTTCCCGGGGAAAGTCCAAGGCAGAAACTTACATCCTGCCTATCGATAGCTCCCTCCTTGTTCTAAGTGGAGACATTTCTCACTTGGACTGTTGTAGGATTGCTGACCAATGTTAGACAGTGGCTATGCTTGACCTGCCACTGGAATAATCCCGCCTGTGTGTGTACACATGCTCAAACAAGTGTTGCAATTCAACTTTTGTGAAGTACTTACAGATCTTCAGATAAGATCCTCTGTAGAAGAACATACCAGCATTTTGTCCTTAAAAAAAAAAAATCTAAATGCCTTTTGTGCACAGCAATCTTACAACTTTCAAGCCTGTTTAAATGCTAGGATCAATTACAACACTTTGTCACCATGTATATTAGACACATGCTGGCTGTTTTAATTGCTTGCGTGCAATGAGTCCACGAAAGACTGATACTTTACACAGCAAGGAAGAATTAGGAAATATTTAAGAATGTGTTAAAGAAATCTCAGTTAAACAAATACCACCACTCTGAACAGGAATGTTCTATTACAGTAAACCCTCGATTTAACGGACCTCGATTTAACGGACTTCGGATGCAACGGACAAAATTTCTGAGCAGGTCTGATGCATTCCTGATCCATTTCTGGCAGGCTGGCTGCCGGCTCCCGCCCGGGTCCAGGCAGCAGGCGGGCTGGCTGCCGGCTCCAGGCTGCCACCCGGGTCCAGACAGCAGGTGGGCTGCGGACCTGTCGCCCCGACCCTGTGGTGGGCGGGCTGCTGCTCCGACAGCTCTTTTTTTTATTATTATTAAATAACGGACTTTTTCATTTAACGGACACTCCCTTGCCCGAATTAGTCCGTTAAATGGAGGTTTTACTGTAGTATCACTAATTTCAGATGAAAAGGATCAGACAGAAGATCTCCATCTTGCCTGGAATATATGAAACTGTCCTGGTCCAAACAACAAACCCAACTTGCACATAACTTTTAGCCTGTGTGTAGTGTTCTTTAGAGCTACAGCCCACAGAAAGAAATCGTTTTTCTTCAGGCTGCCGTAGGTTGTTGGCCACATGAAGCAGCTTGGGTGCAAAGGAAGAGGGAGACACATGCCTTCCTCAACACTTCGGTGACAATGCAACCAACTGTGCCAGCGAGGCTCTCGCATTCAGGTACAGTGCCCTGCCACCCAGCAGCCGCCATGTGACATTTGTGCACCCCGCCCTCATTTCTGCTCTGCCCCCTCAGACGAAGAGTATTTATTATACCATCAAATACACCCACATCTTTGGCAGCCAATCCTGCACCTGCTCTGTGTCACTGCATTCCGTGTCTCACGCCGAGGAGACGGTGCAGGAAGTTATTTGTTACGAAATGAGAACACGGATTGAAACAAACACTTTTTCCACAGTCTGAAACCTGAGATGATCTTAGGGAGGAAAACTAGTCAGACCTTTAAAGGAAGAGGGGCTCCTTTGGTGTAGTCACTTTAAACAATCCGTACTAGAAGTTTAATGAATGCAACCAAACATAAGATTTGAACAAAAGCCCACCTTAAATATAAGCAGGCATTCTCTCTCGCCTGGTACCGTGCACTGTCATTCACACCTGTGGAAGAGGGTGAAGGGGGCGGTGTATGCAAAAGCCCACCGGGGGAGCATGATGTTGTAATTCTTCACCCCCATTTTGCACACATCTCCCTGAACTCACCCACAGTGCAAGAGAGTTGAATCAGGCTCTCTCAATTCCACCTCAAAGAGTTCTAGGAAATAAGTACTGCGGCAACTACCGCTTTGAGCAAAAAAGCCAAGCAAATACACTAAGCTCTCTGGGTCCAGTTTTGTCCTGAAATACCCAGATTTAATTCCCACAGAAGTAACTAGATGTTGGAGACGCTGGAGCATGCAGGTTTGCATACCCACAATGCATTTACGAGATACTTTCAAACAGGGGTAGGCAACCTATGGCACGTGTGCCAAAGGCGGCACGTGAGCTGATTTTCAGTGGCACTCTCAGTGCCTGGGTGCTGGCCACCGGTCCGGGGAGCTCTGCATTTTAATTTAATTTTAAATGAAGCTTCTTAAACATTTTAAACACCTTATTTACATACAACAGCAGTTTAGTTCTATATTATAGATTTATAGAAAGGGACCTTCTAAAATCATTAAAATGTATGACTGGCAGGCGGAACCTTAAATTGGAGTGAATAAATGAAGACTCGGCACCCCACTTCTGAAAGGTTGCCGACCCCTGCTTTAAAAGATGATTCCCACTGTTTCACTCCCATGATGTTTGCCTTGTAGGACTCTGTTTCCCACAGTTCACCAGCTCTAATGGTTCAGGTACCTTGGAGTCACAGGTTATCAGTCACAATATCAAACACACACATGCAGGTTTGACAGCCTGTGAGGGATCAGCTTGATGTTGTGTTAACTGCATCATGTCCAGATATTCCTGTGGGAACGAATATTTTGACTGCATCAGCACCTAGTGGATTTGCTTTTAAGAGCTTTAGGTAGTGGAGGAGTCTAGTTCAAAAAGAAAAAAAGAAAAAAAAAACTACCAGTACTTCCAAAAGTTACAGTCGCAACCTAGTAACCTTCTTAGGTGCTTATGTACCTCACCATCTGCAGGGCAGTTCTGGAGTGCAAGATAGCCACTGAACAGCAGGATACCTCAGTGGTTCCAGCGTGGGCCTGCGCTACACCCAGGGTTGTGAGCTCAATCCCTGGGTGGGCCAGTTAGGGATATAGGGCAAAAATCTGAGGGATGATTTAATTGGTCCTGCTTTGAGTGGGGGTTGGACTAGGTGATTTCCTGAGGTCCCTTCCAACCCTGATAGTCTAAGGTGCTTCACAGCACAAATGGCTCCAGTGGACACAACAGTGTTTAGGTTTCACTTTTGCCCAAGCATTGCTCTGGGGCAGGTCAGCGAGTTTTCCATTGGTTTAACCCTATTTTACAAGGCTCACGAACAGGCGCTCACCTAGTCAGCTTTGCCACAGGCTGTCAGGCCCAGGACTCCAAGGGCACCGGGTTTCCGGGGTGCATGTACATTCATTCCAAAGCTCTGCTCTATACCCACTGCACAGCTCAATAACTGACGTGTAATGAACGAGACAGTTTAACACGAGCAGATTTAGGACATGCAGTGTTACGGTTAAAGCAGAAAGCGTTAAGTAAAGCCATATGTTTGCAGTTATCCAGCATGCCATTTGTTCTTGGTTATCTGGGGATACTGCAAGTTTGTTGGGGCAGAGAATCACGTCTCCTGAGTGTCTGTACTTAGTGCTTAGCAAATTACTAGCTGAAATACCCGGCGTTGCTTGGAGTATTTGTAATTGGAAACTGGGATGTTGCTCGGGTATTTTCCTTTAATCTTCTTTGGCGTTGTTCGGCTGTTTCTGTGGCCCTGGATTGATAATTTCGTATTCTATTATTATGTAGCCGTTTCTCACATTGTTCAGAAGTCTCATTTTGTCTAATTAATGTCATTCTCTTGCATTTACATGTGATTTCTCCAATACATTTTCGCTTTTTACGCAGCATAACGAATGGGATTCTTTTTAAGAAAAAAAACCAGTGTATTTAATTATGTTTGCGCTACACCACACTAAGTTCTCTGGTTATCTGTATTATTACATCATAACTATGTCACAGACAACAGCATGTGTTAACCTGTTGCCCAGATGATATTATGTGAGCTGTGTAGTTGATGTTAATGAGCTTTAAAGAATTTCATCCCTAGGGGGTGTAAGAGGTGAGATTTGAAAAATTTTCAATTCTTACCCTGATTAGGACCCTAAAGCCTATAACTGTACCAAATTTCAAGTATCTAGCTGAAACGGTGTGGAAGGAGTAAGGGAACATACACACACATTTGACTTTTATAGATATATAGATTGCATTACAGCAGCACTTTGAGGCCTCGGGTAAGATCTGGACCCCCATTGTACTCAGTGCTGTACCCACATAAAACAAGAGGCAGCTCCTGCCCCAAAGAGCTGACAATCTAAACAAAGAATACAGAGAAAGCAGGAGAGAAAACAGTGGCCCAGAGAAATGAATTAACTGGCCCATGGTCCCACAACAGATCAGTGCCAGAGCTGGGAAGAGAACCTAGGTTCCCCAACTCCCATAGCCCAGTGTCTTACTCACTGAGTCACAGAGTCACCCCCATGGGACCTCATCACCTACTGGGGTCTTTGGACACTGAAATATAAATATTATTAAAGTCTTGCGCTGAATCTTGTGTTGAACATAAGGTTCCAAAGAGTATTTCATAGAAAGAGTGATTCCCTGTCCTTTGGACCAACTTTCCAGGCCCTTCCGCTGCTTGTCGGAGTAATGGAAAAGCCAGAGTGTTCTCATTTCCACAATCAAGAGGAAAGAAATAATTCAGCTGGAAAGTTATGGAGTTCCTCTTTGTTCTATAGCTGAGAAAGTCAGTATTCAGGAAATTAACGCCTCCTACGAAAGTTAACAGAAATCTCATCTGATGTTACCAAACAGGAAAGCTTCATTGTTTGGGTTGAGTCCTCGGTCTATAGCTGGATTTCTTGGAACACTGGAAAGTTTGTACTGACCTCCAAATCCTATTAGGTGGAATATTAGCTTATAATAAATGGAGATATACCAATCTCCTAGAACTGGAAAGACCTTGAAGGTCATCGAGTCCAGTCCCCTGCCTACACTAGCAGGATCGAGTACTGTCCCGACAGATTTTCTTGCCCCAAATCCCTAAATGGCCCCCTCAAGGATTGAACTCACAACCCTGGGTTTAGCAGGCCAATGCTCAAACCACTGAGCTATCCCTCCCCCCCCCCATGTACCCTCCCCTTAGTACCATGTATGTGTATATACCAGCTGAGTGTACACTTAAGAGTCAGAGGAGGTGAGAACTTATAACTGGCTCTTTTTTTTTTTTCCTAGTGAGACTAGGTACATTAATGTTCATGGACTGCGTGAGCCATCACGACAGGAAACAAGACCAACACTCGCTCAGGCAAAAAAAGTCAAGTATATCTGCCTTTCACACTACAGCCATGGGCTGGTTCAAGTTCTGTTTTTCACAATGCTAAGTAGAGGTTGTGTTCTCTTCTCTCTCACACTCACTTATATAAATCAGAAAAATGATAACAGAGATTTGGGAAGAGTCCATTCAACAATCAAGTCACTTTTGGCATGATCCTACTTGAAGAGCCTTCAACCGCTTATCCAAACTATTTTTAACATAGCATCTAGCCTCAAAATGAGTGAAAAAGAGCAATTCCCTGAGTTGTTCCAATCTACTGGGTAAATACGGTACATGTTTTATAACAGGCTGTCATGGTTGCAGATTTAGAAGCTGCTATTTAAAAAAAATTCTCCAGAAGGTTTAAAATGGAGTAAAATAATTTTGCTTGTGACTGTCACATGATTTTTAGAAATTCATGCCCAATGAGCAGCTATTATGGATTGTGTATGCCCTACTAGGCAGGTACTTTCTAAATATACATGCCCCAGAGGAGATGCCTGGGGCATGCCACTTTCAAATACAGATCTCAAGCCATGGAGAAGTGAAATAAGAATTAATATTTTAACTTTAAATCACTCACTTCCTTGAAAAGAAGTGTTTCCAGTCAGTGACTACATATGACTGACAATACAATAAATACCTTGGAGTTTGAATCTTATTTTATCCTGACAACTTGATTTATTTGGAATTAGGTTAGGACAGAATATAATTTATTCCTTCAAATCATCATGGAAACATTTTACCATTCAATTCAACCATGTTATATGCCTAAACATGCACACACTTACCCAATTTAAATTGATGATATCCAGCAAATATTTAGATTATAAGAACCTACTGTTACATTAATCTCTCCTGTACACTCCAAAGTATGCTACCGTTGAACTGAAAACTCGTCACTACTGCACTAAGGGAAAACTAAACTATGGTTATCAGGATAATAAAAGTGAGGTTTCCGGCTTCACTTTTAAAGGGTTAATACTACTTCCCTGTACAAAGACCACCCTGATTTCTCCATAGATGGTCTAGTGTTTGCAGTGTCTGGTACATACCCATACAGCAGTGGTTCCCAAACTGGGGCTCATGAATCCCTGGGGGTTCACGAAATATTACAGGGGGTGCTTGGGGAAAAAAATCCCCTAATGGCGGACAGAGCTGTTCCTAGGGACCCCAGGCAGCACAGAGCCAGCAGCTGGAAGCTCCTGGACTTCTAAGAGCTAAGCAGATCAAAGCAAGCATGTCTATCACACTAAGGAGATTTCAACTTCAAGACTCCATATAAGAAATGGAAAGACAGGTGGTTATTTTTTGCTGTTTTTAAAATCAGATAGGCAGCTAGTATTTTTTAAAAAAAAATTATTATGAAGACCAAATTTAAGCTTTGTCGTAATGTGCATTATTTGCCAGGACTGCAAGACCTGAATGCTTGTGTAGGAGGAACTCTGAGTTGGCTTCTTCAAGCCCTTCATGATGTTTCACATCTGATAATCCTTGATGAAACACAGGAGCCTTGTTTTATAACAGGCTTTCTTAAAAAGAGATACAAGCTATGAAAGTGAGATCTTGGAAGAGTGTTGCTGTTTTCATAATGTAATGAAAATAGTGTGATGATAAATAATAATAAATACCATGTAATAAGCATGTCATATAAACAAATTTTATATTTCCAAGATCGCTGCTTTTACCATTTATACTCCGATAAAGGAGAAAATCCCTGGAAATATTCATTTTTAGGAGTCACAGGACTTTGTTACCATTTTTAGGAGGAGGTTCACGAGACTTGATATTTTAGTGAGAGGGGTTCACAATTTGTTAAAGTTTGGGAACACACTGCCGGGTGTCTGGCTGGTGAGTCTTGCCCACATGCTCAGGGTCCAGCTGATTGCCATATTTGAGGTCAGGAAGGAATTTTCCTCCAGGGCAGAGGCCCTGGGGGGTTTCCACCGTTCTTCTGCAGCATGGGGCATTTTTCACTTGCTGGTGGGAGGAACAGCTCAGTGGTTTGAGCATTGGCTTGTTAAACCCACAGTTACAAGTTCAATCCATTTAGGGATATGGGGTAAAAAATCTGTTGGATGATTTAATTAGGGATTGGTCCTGCTATGAGCAGGGGGCTGGACTAGCTGATCTCCTGAGGTCCCTTCCAACCCTGATATTCTATGATTCTCTGCTCCTTACAGTCTTTAAACCATGATTGGAGGACTTCGATAGCTCAGAATAAGTGAGAGGTTTACTACAGGAATGGGTGGGTGAAATTCTGTGGCCTGCATTGTGCAGGAGGTCGGACTAGATGATCATAACGGTCCCTTCTGACCTTAAAGTCTAGGAGTCTGTAGAGAAATACTACCCAAAGAAAGCAAAATATTTACAGTTGAGCCTCAAGCATCGAAGTCTGTTTCCAAGCATCGAAGTCTGTTTCAGTAGTACACAAACTACCAACTGAGATGGCGTAATCAATGGGACTTTACTCAACCTTAATCTCTGCTTCACCTTCGCCACTGAACTCCTTCCCTGCCCATTCATTTAAGGGCATTCCTATGGTACTCATCACCATAGTATCCAGTGTCTGTTGACAAAAGTGACTAAGCGCAGCCCTTCCATAAAGTTCCTATTGGTTAATGATAGGCCTAGGGAACTACCCTCACATGCTGAATCACATGTTGGCCATGTATTCTTCTATTCTAGAACCTACACCATAGTCAGTAGTGATCACCAAAATACCGGTAATTCAGTTGTATGGAAGAGAACCCATATATTCTTAATAAATATTTTAAAAGCCTTTCCCAAACATTGGGTACAAGTTTCCATTAACTAGTCTCTAAAGTCATCTCACCACCATTTGCCTTACTCTTAAAATCAACTTTGTCAGTCTGACTGCCTATGGAAAGATCAGCGTACATGCAAAAGAAAGCAGGTGGTGTATACTGCTTTCCCGATGAACAGCTGTCAAAGTTATGTAGTAAGCACCCATAACTTAAAATCACAAAATTATTTCCAGAGAGCATCTCCAGGAAAAATGCAAATGATCCAACCCAAGAAATCTTCTGCTTCTAGACATCAATCACTTTTCACATCTGAAGACAAAATAATGAGCTGGATTGGAGGCAAAGTAGGTCACAGCCAAACCTGTAAAAAGCTTCACTTGCTTTCTGCTGTTTGATGCACGGGTGACATAAAATCGCAGGCAGCAATAGACCAGATGGTGATGTACCCTGGGCACCCTTACCAACCTTGCTAACACCTCCAGCTCTAGAGTTACACTCCTTTGAATCCTCTGGTGATTGTACTGTGACCCACTGTTCTTTTCCAAATCTTATTTCCTGCAGGGCTGAGACAAACTCTTTCTCCCTTTACTGACTTAGACCCCTCTCCTTTCTCTCTCTTCCTTCCCCTCTGACACACTCACAGCTTGTTCTTCGGTCAGAAAAGGGGGCAGGGAAAGCAGCTGAGTCACCCTCTACACGGGGCAAGTCGGAACCTCGCGTTGCCCGGGGAGGCCAGGCCTCGCCAACCTGCCCCCGCAGCGGCTCGCCCCTCAAGCCCTTCGCACCCCGAGATTCCCCGCAGGCGGGCGCAGGGCTGGGGGCAGTTCAGCTCCCCCGCCGCAGCCAGGGCAGCCGGGGACCGCTGAGCCGCAGGTCCCACGGCAAACCCCGCAGGCGGCCGCCCCGGCTGCTAACTCCCTGCCCGGGCCCGGCGGCGCTCTCACCTTCTCCGGCTTGGCGCCGCTCTCCGCCGGCTCCGGGCACTTGCCCCCCTTCTTGCCGGCGCCGCCGGGCGGGCTCCAGGTGATGGTCGGGCCGCCGCCGCCCTCGATCTTGATGAGCCGGTGCTTGGGGGAGAGGTAGCGGCCGTCGGGCGGGGTGGGCGGCCGGCGCTCGCTCTGGCTGCGGAAGAGGTGCGGCGAGCCGGCGGCGGAGGGGGGCTGGGCGGCCGGCTCCGCGGGCGCGCAGGGCTCCGGGCGGCACAGGGCGCGCAGCTTGCGCAGGGACGAGCCCGGCCCGCTGTAGGGGTCCTCGAAGTCGCGCTCCTTCTGGGCGCGGTAGGCGCGCAGCAGCTCGCCGGGGTCGTCGCCCGGGTGGCGGGGCGCCAGGCGGGGCGAGGTGTGGCGGTGGGCGGCCAGCAGCTCGGCCCCGGGGCGCCGGTCCCGGTAGTCGGGCCGCGGCGGCTGCGGGGGGCTCTTGGCCTTGTTGTTGCCCAGGCTGAAGTACTTGGTCAGCCACTTGGCCATGGTCCGGCGCTAGGGCGCAGCGCCCATGGGGAGGGCGCGCGGGGGGCCGGGCCGGGGCGCTGCCCGGCGCTCAGGGGCGCTGCCCGGCCCGCGGCAGCCCCCGCCCCGCCATGGGGACCGCCCGGCCGCCTCCTGCCCCGCGCGCAACTTTCCCGGCTCCCCGCGGGCACCGCCGCGCCGCGCGCCGCTTCTCCCGGCCCCTGCTCCGGGCAGCCAGCGAGCGAGCGTCCTGCTCCGCTCCGGCTGCTGCCCCGCTGCCAGCCGCCCCACGCCCCCGGCCCCAGCCCGGCTCTGCTGCGCCGCGCTCCCCGCCCGGCCTGACCTCAGCACGCACCGGGGAGGCGGGGACGCGGCTGTTCGGAGACTCCCCCGCCAAGGGGGCCGCTGCCTATCCCGGGCCGGGGGAGGGGCCGGCCCAGGTGCCGGGGAAGGCGGGGAACTTGCTCGGCCCGGGGACTCGCTGCGCCTCCTGCCCCAGCCACTCGCCCTGCGCTCCCGCGGCTCAGCCTCCCCGCGGCGCCCGCTCCCCCCGCCCAGCCGCCGCGGCGCCGCCGGCTCCCGGGCTCTGCTGCGCGCTCCGGCGGAGGGACGCGTCCCGGGGCTTCCCGCTGGGGAAGGGCGGTTACGGCTCCGATCTGCCCACGGCTTCCTCGGGGCGCTTTCATTACAATCCCGGCTGGTCTGTAGGCACCGGGAGACCCACTTTCCTACAGCCCCGGACTCTCCGAGGGTCTAGGGTGACCAGATGTCCCGATTTTATAGGAACAGTCCAAATTTTTGGGTCTTTTTTTATATAGGGTCACACACACACATATACACACACACACACACACACACACACACACCCTTTCCTCCCGGTGAGTGTGCAGGGAAGGACCCGGGCATTCGCTCCTGGTGAAATGAAGACAGTGCAGCCAAAAGCTTTTTATGTCTGGAGCTCTGATAGTACCGGACTGTGCTAGAGGTAAAGGTGGGCACAGACCTGCCCTAAGGCACTGGCAGGCCAAACTCAGACACAAGCAACCCATGTGGGCACCAAACCTGGGCTGTAGCAGAGCGGTTTGTGTCTAAATCATCTGCCCTGCCCAGTTTTATTTCTGGGGGGGATTAGGTGTGCGAAGAATTGATGGGTTAAAAGTGGAGTAAACGTGCCCAAGGAAGGGGAATTGTTTTGGTGTTCCGAGGGTGGAGGAATAGGGATGAAAACAGAATATCAAGATGGGGTGAGGGCAGTGAAATCTATGGACTAGATCTCCCGAGGGAGGCAGGAGACGCCACATTTGCATTGGGATGTTTCAAGCAAGACTGGGAAAGGTTCTTCAAGGTGTGCTGGGGGGAAATCTTGCCCTGGCCCGGTGGCCGGATAAGCCTCTTCCACTGACACATGTGGCTTAAGCAATGCAGTGTTCAGCCTGGCCACCGGGCGGGAGTAGATGGCACATCTGGCTCTTCAGAGCCAGTTAGTCCTGTTCCTTTCAGGCCCTGTAAAAATTGCACCGATTGCAGATTTGTTTGAAAATGAGAGTCTGTCTTTGGAAGGCATATTTGTAGTCTTTTAAGTGTGTCCCCAGAGGTCTGCTGCTTTTGAAAGATCCCTCCTCCCCAAGAAATGGCAGACAATGTCCACGAAATGTGTTTGCAACACCCTTTTGGTGTGGAGGAGGAAACAATCCCTGAAATCTTTATGGTCATTGTAGGAGAGGCCTGTCCCGTGGGGGGCTTTGGCTATGGGAGAGCCACGTTGAACCTATTGCAGTCGAGAGCCAGTGCAGAGCACTGGGGTGATGTGATCGTGGTGACCTGTGTTGCTAAGCAGACAGGATATTGTGTTTTGTATCAGTTGAAGTTTTTTCAGGGCATGTGGCTTCATTTATAGATAACAGCCGCAATAACTCAGACGCGGAGGGGAGATTTGTGTGAATGCAGCTGTGCCTGGGAGGAGGCTGAGCGATCTTTGGGCTTCAGCAGTTGGGACTTGGCAGGTTTGGCCGTCGTTGCTGGTTGGGGCCCCAGCAGTACAAGAGCAGCCCAAAGGGTCCCCACACTTTCGGAGAGGAGAGGCCCCCACAAGGGAAGATTGTGGCTATATAGGAGGCCAGTTCTTCAGAAGATTTAGGCCTGGCAGGGAGAAAGCTGGGAGATGCTCTTACTTATGTGTGATGGAAAGGAGACGTGCATCTGGGTGTCATTGGAATATTACTGGCACCAGTCTGCATGGCCTCCCAGTTCTTCCGCCTATATATTTATATATCCCACCCGCACTGAACAGTGGAAAGGAGGGAGCTGTGATGGAGAGACAATAGCCTCTAGTGACTCTCTCTGTTAGATCTCAGAGGAAGGACATGAAGAGTCCGTGGTGTTTTTGTTCACCCCTGCAGAAAGTTGGCTAGAATTATCTGGCAACGAAGGGATCAACACTGTCCCTTCCATTACGGACTGAGAGCACCCCAGTCCACATCTGTGGGTCCCCTAGGAAGAGCTCTCCAGTGAACCAGAGAAGACTAGACTTCAAGTGTGAAGCTCTGCTATGTTGAAATCAATGACAAAAGGCCCATTGACTTCAGTGAGGCCAGGATTTCACCCCAAAACCAGATATTCCTAATGGTTAAAAAAGCAGACCATCCCCCAACTCTTGGGCATTCTTTTCATCCTCTAGAGTCTAGACGCACAAACAATACAGTCCATCTTTTCTGGCTCCCTCTGCAGGTCACCTTTTCTATGAGAAAATGCTTCAATTCAGATCACTTAAAATATGAACAGGATTTTAGATCCTGGGTAATTGTTACAGTGAGCGTTTTCATTTTAAATCCCTGTGGGATAATAGCGGGATGATATTTTTAGCAGTAAGCTCTTTGGGGCAGGGACTGTCTTCTTTCGTGCTGGTACAACCCTCGCCACCTGGAGTCCCAGTCCTGGTTAAGGCTTTGGGTGCTAACGCACTACAAATAATAACTAGAGTGAGATGCAGGGCCTAGGGACCTAATCCAAGGCAAAGTTGGGCTGAGAGAACAACTGATACTCAACTGCTTTTCTGAAAACTCATTGGCAATGTCCCACTGCCTTCAGCAAGCGATAAAGATGCCAAGAGCTAATCATAGAATCATAGAATATTAGGGTTGGAAGGGACCTCTGTAGGTCATCTAGTCCAACCCCCTGCTCAAAGCAGGACCAATCCCCAACTAAATCATTCCAGCCAGGGCTTTATCAAGTTGGAAGGGACCTCAGGAGGTATCTAGTCTCAGCCCCTGCTCTAAGCAGATCTAACCCCAACTAAATCATCCCAGCCAGGGCTTGTCAAGCCTTACCTTAAAAACCTCTAAGAAAGGTGATTCTACCACCTCCCTAGGTAACCCATTCCAGTGCTTCACCGCCCTCCTAGTGAAAAAGTTTTTCCTAATATCCAATCTAAACCTTCCCAACTGCAACTTGAGACCATTACTCCTTGTTCTGTCATCTGCTACCACTCTGTTCCCTATGGCAGAGAATCCTTTTCTCTCCCGTTTTTATTCAATGGTTCTGTTCAGAAAAGGGGGAAAAGCCGTATCTATACTACCATTATATGCACATGCTTTGGGGGTCTTCTTTGATATACCAGTTGGTATTCAATGTATATCCTGAAGTCACTGCCACCTGAGCACAGTGAAACGCACACTGTAACTGCCACCCTTTCTTGTATTCTTCTGTTTGGAACCGTGTTTTCCTTTAAACACTAATTACAGATGTGTTATTTTTTTGTGTGAAGTCTGCTGCCTGTACAGATAAACCTGGCCTGGCTTTTGGCCGCACCTTCTCTCTGGAAAATCATGGGTAGGGCGTGGTAGGAAAGGTGTTTTTTGTTTTGGTTTGGTTTTTTACGGCTCTGCAATTGACACAAGCCGAACCCTTCTTTATGTTGCAATGACCTCATAAGAGCACAGCCTCTCCCTGGTGACCATAGGGTTCAATTATCATTCCTTCCCAAGACGAAGTCCTCTGGTGTCCCTTCATCACTTGTCCTCCGTGTAGCATGAAGTGGAATCCTTGCATTTCTGGTTTGAGCAACTGTGGCCAGGTTACATCCATCCTGGAGTCTCTGCGCTGTCTGCCAAATACAGATCAAGATTTTGCCCCCTGATGCCTGCTAGCGGCTTCCACTGTCTCTAGTCTCAAGTTAACCTTCCAGGGAACATGACAATTGCCAAAGGGGATCAGCCCCAAGGTCCATCCAGTCCAGGATCCTGTCTCAAGAATGGCCGGGGACAGATGCTTTAAGGAAGGTGCGAGGCTCCTAGTGCCAACAGCAGCAGCTATGAGATAACCTTCCCCCAGGGAGAGTCTTCTCCTCATCCCCATAGCCAGAGGGTTGTGTATGCCCTAGAAGAGGGGAGTTTATCTTCTTCCAAAGCCCGGGGGATTTCACTGTTCGAATAGCTCCCCAATTCAGCCTTGGCTCTGGTCCTTTCCTTCTCAGAACCTGACCCATTCTCAGCCTTCCATCTCCACATTGGCTTGTTGCCAGCTGGGGGAAGCGAGCCTGGGGGAGGGAGGACTATGTTGTGTGCCCCCAGGCCTATGAGCTGAGTAACAGGGTTGCTCTGAGTCTCACGGGAGATGCTGGCGACTTGGCTGCCTTGATCCCACCAGCATATCACAGCTGGTAGCATTAGAGGTGTTGTTCAAAGATTCATTTAATCCACACAGTTAGTAATTTCAAGGGTCAATGCTTTGGCTTGGTGGTTGATGGGCAGGGGAGGGGTCGTTTGGAGGTTTTTATTCAACCCCAAGAAAAAATTCTTGACTCTTGCGAATGCCCCGTGGCACAAGTAATGATTCTTTACAAATGAGTTGGGAAACATTGAACAATCTTCTCCTCCTACAATGCAACGACCTGAAAAGCCAGGTCTCTCCGCACTTCCTGCTACAGTCAGTCATATTAGGACAGGGTTTGCAACTTCTTAAAACTTAGATAATACATGATGCAAAAATATTTTATCTGCACTACGGACAGATAATAGCTGGCAGATGATGCGTTTCTTAACATGCTTGACTACTTGTTGGGTTGTGCTGACTAAGAATAAGCACAAGCAATTATATCATTAAATTTAATTAAATAACAAAATTACATAGCAACTTCTTTTGAGTTTGTGGAACATGGTTTCCTCTTGTAGTTCTGGTTTGCATACTTAATAAGTCTTGCCATAAATTTTAATGGCAATTATAATGAAGATAATAACAAGAGTAGATGATATTCCGTGGAGACAGTGCTATGGATTGATAGTCAGCCAGGGATGCGGCTATTTCCAAACTTGGAGTTGGTCTATTATTGTATCAGACTGGGGGGTGGAGGACAGTCCTGTCGGTTAGTATGGCCCTGGGCAGGTTGAGCAAAGGATCATGTAAATTCTACACATTAAGAACAGCCATAGACGAATGTTCTACCTGTTCTGATCCTCTTCTCTAAGGCCAAGTCTACACTACCTGCTGGATCGGTGGGTAGTGACTGATCTATTGGGGATTGATTGATGGTGTCTAGACACCATCAATCGATTCCTGAGCGCTCTCCCGTCGAATCTGGAACTCCACCGCTGCGAGAGGCGGAAGCGGAGTCCACAGAGGAGCGGCAGCGGTCGACTCGCCACCATGAGGACACCCAGGTAAGTCAACCTAAGATACGTCCACTTCAGCTATGTGAATACCGTAGCTGAAGTTGCATATCTATGGCCCCACCCCCCAGTATAGACCTGGATTAAGAGTGGCTAATGCCAAATACTTCAGAAGGAGGTGTATAATATCCAAACATGCTTAACTTCATCCTGTGATGCCAGATGAAATCATTTTCTGATCCCAGGGAGTCACCGGTTTTTGACTGAAGGCTGAGGATTGACAGTCTGTTGTCGGCGTGTGACTGCAGGTGTTATCGCTAGCCATGCGCATCACTAAGCACCCAGGTGGCATCCCAGAGCCGTGAGTTCACTCAGCGAATTGTACTTTGTCATTTCTGGGATCCATTCGGCATCGGTCTGTGTTCTCCCATGCTGGGGAAAGGGGCCAAGATGTCTCTCTTTACACTCTTCTTTGTACGTAAACCTCTCTCTCCCCTCACGTCTGCCGCTGCCCCGCCATCGAGTGCTGCTAGTCAGTTTTCCCACCATTCTGAGGCGCTGGTCTGTTGTTGTTATAGTGGCTTGAACATCAAGGATCAGATTTCTAAAGGCATTGAGGTGCCTGAAGGGGCAGGCTGGCACCTGGTAGGATTTCCAAGGCACCTAAATCTCATTGACGTCAGCAGGAGTTCGGAGCCTAGGTGCTTTTGGAACGTTCACTTGACGCCTGTCTGAACCTTCAGGTGTCTAAATACCTTGTAAAAAAACAAGTCCCAAGTGCCCAAACAAGGCTCGGCCGTGGCTGCATGCAAGCCAGGGTAGCGTGCCACTGCCTTGCCCCAAGAGCAGGCCAGAAGGCGGAGCAACTCCAAGTCATGTTCTGCCTTGGTTTCCCCGGCTCTGTGTGGGGACACACCTGGTAGAGCGGACTCCCCCCACCACCTTAGTACCACAAGGCTCCCCCCACTCCCATCCCATCCTGCACTTAATGGCACGAATGGGGGACAGGCGGCTCTCCCTCCCTGCGCGGCTACCCACAATCTGGATGGGGGTGCAAGGCGGTAAGACACAACGCGCACCTCCTCCTTCCTTGTGCTGTTCTGCAAACCGGGACCTCCTCTGCGGCAGACATCAAACACGCCAGTCCCCCAGTGTGGACCCGGGGCTCTGCATGGCTCTGCCGGCTCCTAGCCCGTTACAGGATGTTTAACGGTGTTAGAACATCGTCCAATTCTCTGTCCTTTTCTTAACACTGCTTTGTTCCCTGTTCTCCTAGGCCCTTCTTTGGGGGGTTGATTGCACTTCACATTAAGCAGATTCCTTCGCTGAGCTGTCCGCACTCCTGCGAGAAGTTTCTATTCATTCTAAACCCTCTAGCGTTGATCTAGTTTAAATTGTCTTTCTTTTATATATTATCTTGTGTGTGAGAGAATTTCTTTTGTCAATGTCGCCTGCTTACCTAGTTTTCTTCAATCCTCTGGAGAGATCCTCAAAATCTTCCCTAGTTTTAACTAGCCTAAATAATTTTCTGTCATCAGCATATTTTGCTGGCTCTCTGTTCATCCTGTCTTCCAGGTAATTATTACTGAACATCAGCAATCCTAGAACTGATCCCACGGGCATCTCATTATAAACCTCTTTCCAGACTCAGAATTGGCCATTTAGTCCTTCCCTGGTTTAATCCCTCACAAGACTTCAACTCCCACTCCTTAGTTACCTCATTTCCTTAATAGCCTCTTGTGAGGAACTTTTATCAAAAGCCTTTTGAAAGTCTAAATAAATTATATCCACGGGTTATTTTTATCAACGGCTTTAACTCTTTCAGGGAATTCCAACCATCAGAGAAGCATGGTTTGCCCTTACAGAAACTGTGCCGATTTATCCTGAGCATTGGCTTCACCTCGGTTCCCTGCAAACATTTGCATTATATTCTGTTATTTGATCCCTCACATCTCAAAGTGTAACTTAAAGCCTGCTGTTTAGTGGAAGAGACTGGACTGAAGCACTAAGGGTATGTCTACACAGCAATTACGCACCCGCAGTTGGCCCGTGCCGGCTGACTCCCAGAGCTCAGCCGGCACGGGCCCAGCTGTCTACAGATAAAGAGTCTCTTTGCCCAAGCCCTGAGAGCCCGAATCTGTGGTGGCTTGTCCCAGCTGGTCTCTAATTGCAGTGCGGACACAGCTTAAGGGTCTGCGGCCTCCCTATGGAGTCTGAGGGCACGTGTCTACCTGGCAATGGAAGCCCAGGGTAGTAGAATTCAGCAGACCCTGGGTTCGTTAACCTAAGGCTTGAATGTCTACACTTCTTTGTAAGCCCAGGTTAGGAATTATTGAACATCAGGTTCCAACCTGCAACTCTAGCATCTACACTGCATTATATGGTCCCAAGTCCATCTACTGCTCATACCTCAGACTTCCTAGTGCCCTCCCAAAATGTGGCTGCTCTAGCCCTCTGGTTGTGGTGCAGTCCGCCAAACTTCATTGTCCAGTGGACAAAAGTTAGCCCATGGAATACTTTGGTGGATTCCCAGAGCGCGAGTCCAGTGGGGCTGTGTCTACACTAGCAAGCAACGGGGCATGAATCCTGGGTGCCAGCTAGACTCAGGCTTGGACCCTCCACCCCAGCGGGTCCTGAGACTCTGGGTCTGAGTCCGGAGGTAGCGTGATTTGTGTGCAGACAGGAGGAGGGTTAGGCTTGAGCCTTGGCTTACGTGGCAGTGTAGACCAACCCAGTGACAACTGATCTCACATCACCACTAGCAGAACAGTGTGATGCCAAGGGAGCTAAAAAGAAAAGAAATCTGTTAAGAATAATGTACGAGTGCCCTTCTCTCCTATGCTCCCGGGAGCATGCAACACAGATCTACAGGGTTAATGTCTTCCCAAACTTTGCAGTCACCTTTAAAGAGAACTCTGGTTTATGTAACGTTTGGGGGAGTATATACAGAAAATATTTTCATTTGACAGACTAATTCCTTTGACAGGTCATTCTTCTTGTGTACTTTGCATTTCAGTGCATTGGGAGTTTATTCTTTTAATGGAATTTTCTCTCTAGCATAAAATACATGTATCCATGCTGTAACAAATCCCTCTTCTAGATAAGTTCCTGGAGGATAGGTCCATCAATGGCTATTAGCCAAGATGGGTCAGGGATGGAACCCCATGTTCTGGGTGTCCCTAGCCTCTGACTGCCAGAAGTCGGGAATGGGAGAAGGGATGAATCACTCGATAATTGCCCGATCTCTTTATTCCCTCTGAAGCATCTGGCATTGGCCCCTGTCGGAAGACAGGATCCTGGGCTAGATGGACCATTAGTCTGGTGCAGTGTAGCGGTTCTTACGTCAGGGTGTTACTGAGTACTCTCCCTCCCTCCTACATCTCTGGTAGTGTGCTCGGGATACTGTACACTTGGAGGCCAGTGCTAGCTGCTGCAGACTGGACTGTCAGTGCTACTCTGAGCGAAGGACCAGGGCAGACAGAAAACGAGAACTACCCTATCACTGCAACAGTAGATCAATCCTGTACTTCCCAACTCTTCCCCGCAGGAATAAAGATGAGCCAAGGAATTTCACCTCCTGGGCCTAGGGCCCCTTCAGGTCCATTCCTGCACTGTTGGGCCACGAAGCATCTGTAGGGCCCTCTGACCAGAGAATCACGTCCCACTGCAGTGGTGATGGAAGACGGGGGTTACTCTGCATTTTCCTTGTGTCCTCCAGCTTCAGCGGCTGTTTCAGTTCCCTGCTTGCAGGCTGCTCCCCCGGCACCCTGCCACTGTAACAGACGCTGCAGCTACTCCCCGTATTTCCAGGGACTGTATTGTATTTGATTTATTTATGGATGTTCTGTGCATTGTTACGGCCTCCAGATGGGGTTCTGCTCTGTGGTGGAGGGTGACGCAGCCTCCTCCAGGAATTGCAAACAGTGGGGTGTGATTACAGCCATCTCTGGGCCTGTAAACCTCTCCGGAGAAGTACCGCCCCCTCTTCCCCCGTGGGGCTGGCTCGGGCAAGTACCCGAGTTCTAAGAGACAAAGAAAGGGCTTTGGGTACAAAAGGCCGAACTTCACCTGATAGAGGGGCCTTCTCTTTCATTCAACAGATGGACACTGAAAAAACCCTGCCCAGAGCCCCACCAAAGTGGAATGATGGGGTAGCAGGAATGAGTGTTAGCGAGGACACCTCGGGATATGTCCACTGGCATGGTATCACCCGGGAGGGCAGCCCAAGGGAAGCAGAACCCTAATAATGCAATTTGTCATCATTTGCATGGCATTAAATTCATTCTTGGCGACAGGTGTTACTAATGGAAATGGATTGTTTTATTTCTCTGTCATTTATATTCATTATTACACCAATCCAATCTTGGATCTGTCAGCAAATATATATATATATATAATTTTATGAAGTTGGTGAATTTGCATATTCCTGCGTTTGATTTAATGAATAGTGCTGGCTCGTGACCTCTGGTTTCTCAAGCTTGCAGCTAGTATAGAATTAATATCCAGAGTTGGGCGACATTTTGTCAGCCCTTGAAGGAGAGCAGAAGGGTGGCTGCATTGTTGATGTAAAGCCTATGGCCCGCCGCCCAGCCCCCGCCCTTGGAATAGTTTTATCCAGCTAACAGACTTCCCATCAATATTTAGACTTATCTACATGACCCGGCAGTCTGCACTTTGGGGGTGTGATTTGCACAGGGACTCTAACTCCCCCATGTAGACTCTGCTAGTGTGCTTTGAAGTATTCTGTATCAAGCAGGACTAGATCAATGCACACTAAGACCAGTCAGTGCACACCAGCAGGGTCCACACGGGTGAGTTAGTGAGCAGCATGCTGATGAGTTCTCCAGATCATACCCCTCTAGGCCAGACTCCAATGCAGCTTTTGAGCAAAACCTCACGTACAGGTGTAGAACTGCTTGGCTGTGTTCACAAGGAGCCGGAGTGGCAAAGTCTGGTGGAAGCTGGCACGTGTGAGGGGAAAGGGCACTGAAGAGTGCTCAGAGAAGCTAGGTGCTGAGGAATGATGGTGACAGTCACTAAAATCAAAAGTAAACGACTGCAATTACCAGTGTGGTTTAGCTTTAGTTATTTCTGTGTTAAGAGCTTTTGCTGAAGGTCATGACCCAGGCCAAATGGCCAGGTATTGGCTCAGGGCCGCCGTATGAAATGACTTTGACACCCCTGCTCAAAAGCACCAGAGGTGAGTAATCCCGCCGGTGAATGACAGCCCTGAAAGGGATCCCGAAGAAACAGGCCAGAAACCCTGGTAGGTGGTTTAAGACACTAGTCCAGCATAAGAAAGCAAGACAGGATGCTGCATCCCCTGGGTGCCAGGGCAAAGCAAAGTACAGGGACAGGGCTGGGTATCCTGACACATGCCTGGGAATTCCCATGGACTGTAGCTCACAGGGGTAGAGGAAGAGCCAGCACGGACAGGGAGAGTCAATATCGTTGACAATGATTTCAGATAGAGGAGGAACGAACAGGTGATTGTCTCTGGAACCATATTACAAGGTGGTCAAAATAACAACCCTGGCTACTATATTACACATGGGACAACTGAGGCACAGATCGGTGCTATGACTTGCCCACGGTCACCAGGCAGGCCAGGAAAAGGACCAGGATTACAATCCAGCCCTCCTGAGTCCCAGTCCACTGCCTCCTTGCATAAGCATTTGCACATCTAGAAAGGTTAAAAGAAGTACAAGCGAGAATGCAGATCCTTGAATGAATGAGGCAAATATATTAATGACTCGACTGTCTGAGAGATGCAGCTTCTACTAAAAATCTGTCCATAAGGGTCAATGAAAAGGAAAGACAGCTGGGGTGGACAATGAAGTCAAGAAGCCTTGTAACAGCAGCTGCTGTAGCGACGAGAGCAGGGGAGGGACATGTGGAAAACCTGTGCAGATAGGGCCAAATGCATTGAAGTTAAATGATCCAACCTCCACTGAAGTCACTGGAGTTACACCAGGGACAGGAAATCTCTCCTAAGGGTTTGGTACAATTGCTGCTGGCGTGAAGGAAAATCTTTCCATTGACTGGGATCAGACCCGTGCCAATCAGTGAAGTGAGGCAAATGATTCCGTGGGGCCCAGTGCCCTCCATGGGAGGAAAAATATTCCGAGCCTGATGTTCAGTGCACAGGCATGCTGGGAAGCAGTAGTGCAGGAAGAGGCTTTGGGGAAGTAGAGGGGAGGTAGAGGGCAGCAAGGTAGACAAGAATTTGCATAGACATGAATTGCATAGGTGAGCATCATTGGAAGATAATGGGGCTGTAGTTGGGGCTATTTGAAGTGCAGACATTTCATTCCCAGGGATAATATTCAAGAAGGAAGAAATTCAGCTCGATTCTCACAGTCCCAGAAGAGTTTGCAGGGCAGGCAGTTAGAAAAACTCCCATTCATTTCAGTGGGGCCAGAATTTCACCCAACGTGATTTTACACGTAAATTGAGCGGAATTGACAGAGCACCGCATGAAGGATGCCATTATGCCATTTGTAGGATCATTCTCCAGAGTAGGGCCAGGAAACTGAATTATTTTTAAAATAACGCGTTATTTAAAATGATTGGGTCTTTCTCTTCCCTTCCCCCACCTGGGCTGATCCTTGGAGCACACCCCCTACCTCCCACAGTCAAGTGCTCTCTTCACTACAAGTGGTACCTCGTCAACATTTTGGAAATTCAGCCATTTTGGATGGGAAGGGGGGTTGTGCCTTGTATTGTATTGTATATCACTACCTTTCCCAGGTCTGGGAGCTTGCTCAGATGCTAGGCTGGGAGGAGAAGGGGCCAGAAATCTAGGTCACTTGTACAGTCTTGGGTTTGTTCATTTTGATACGCTCATAGTCTCCTTTAGTGGTTTTAATAAAGGCTCAGTACCTTCATTTTTCCCCTGTGAGATTTGTTAAAAGTGTGTCTACAAAGCATTAATATCTTTCCCAGCTGCAAATAGAAAAGGGCTAATAAATTATCGGATCACTCCAGAGTTTGCAACGAAACAGAACGTGCACCCCATCAATACCGACTTCCCGCTATTATAGCCTCGTCTTTCTTTGAGACAACAATTTGATTTTCTTTGTGGCTTGCATGCAGATGTAGCCCTTGGAAACTGAAAGGCCCACATCTGAATAGGAAGATAAAGTGTGAAGTTAGCCATGTGCAAAACAAGATGCTGAATGAGCTATTTTAAATGATAGTCCCCCCCCAAAAAGAGACTGCCTCAGACCCCCACAGTTCATCAATAAAACATTGTCTCACTACGGTAAGTTGTTTTACTGCTCAGCATTTCCAGAGGAGCGAGGTACCTGTGATGTAGTCATCTCTTTGAAAAATGCATATTTAAAAGAATTACCTGCCACAGAAAGCCCACGAGAACAAGACATTGCCCTCCGTGAAACACTGGGATTCAATCTCTGGAAATAAGAAACAAAATGTCTGTCTCAATTACTGGGAATAGTGAGTCTTCACTGAAGGTAGGGAATTCTAGGCAGGCACTCTACAGAAGGGGAGGGCTCCAGACCAGCGGAGGAGCCATCTGGACTACCGGGACACTCTTTGGCCTGTGCTTTGCAAGAAGGGAGACAAGATGATCATAATGGTCTGTCTGGTCCTGCAATCTGTGACTGAAATGGGGCTACGTGTGAATGTATGGGTCTGCTTATGCAAAGCAGCTTGCAGGATTGGGTCATGTTCAAATCCCACTGAAGTAAATGGGGTCTGTCTTTTGGGATTCATACTAGGTATTGGATCTGGGCCTAGCTCGGGGAAAATTTGGGACCTCAATTCTTGACTTTATCACTGAGTATAATAACTGTATTGATTAAAAAAACTCCCTAGTTCCCAACCAACTTTGTCCCTGCTGACCCAAAAGGTTCTAAGTGTGAGGGTTGTAGAAAGCAAATAATGATAAATGTTGATGCAGATATGTAAAGATCAAAATACAAGATCTCCATTAAGAAAAATGATAGATAGTTATAGTTATTGTTTAATGTTAATGTGTATTTTTAAAAAAGGTTATGAGAATGTTTTGAATCAATCATGTAACAAATGGTTTTTGCACATTTATACAATCACTACCTCATCAAAAGTAATATGCTGCTATTGCATGTTCTGTGCACATGCAATGCAACAATCCTGCAAAAAGGGCGCGAAATTCTGTCCAATCACGCTGTTCCTACCACGTGCCTGCTCCACGTGAGTAGTCTAAATCTGCCTAGCAATATGGGATAGCCAATCATGTAACACAAAGAAACTGCGTAGTTAATCAAGACTATAAAACTGTAAGCTAAGTGTGGTTGGTGTGGCAGTTTCTTCACGCTTTTGGGCGGCTGCCACCTCGGCCGAATAAACACGTTTTGTTTTGAGCCTCATTGGTCTCCTTGAACTTCATTACTGGTCTCCCTCAATAGCCTAGCGAACGTCCCGCTACATCTTCTGGGGGCTCGTCCGGGATGTCGAGGGACGATCAGGAGCAGGTTCAGGGATAAGTCCATTGGGGACTTGCAGGGGTGAGTCTGCTTCGGGGGCCGGCTCAGAAGCGGTGCATCGAGAGGGGCCCCGTTTTTGACCGGTGGCCGCTCGTGGGCCGGTTCACCGTTCAGATTGCCTTTTTGCGCCAACGGAGAGGCTTTGAAAACAACCGTGGGGAAAGGGAGGGAAACGCCAGCCAGTCTCCGGAGAGGCAAGTATAAGAGGGTCTCTGGGAGGGATCTTCTCGTTGGAGTGACTGATTGTGTGTGTGTGACTGAGTGAATGGCCATTACGGTTCCTGTTGTCAGCCGTTGGAACGTCCGGTGACACAGGCTAGTGGCGATTGAGAGTAAACCTCAACCCTCCCACCAACCGACTCCCCCATCCTCTATAGTCGGTTGGGAACCCGTCTTCCCTATTGTGTCTGTTTTATCTGTTCTATCTGGGTGGAGAGGTAAATAAGAAAAGTAAAGACAGCTGTAAAGTCAGGCTAGTGAGGGTGCCCCAAGACCTAGTTTGCAAAATGGGAGGAAGCGGATCCAAGGAAGACCGCAAAACACCTCTAACTTGCATGTTAGAGCATTTTGGAGAATTCAAAAAGCGCATTCCCACCGGCAGCCGCAAGGCCGGATTGTTAAAGAAATTTTGTGAAAAAGACTGGCCGGCATTTCCAATTCAGCCCACGTGGCCAGCCATAGGGACTTTGGACATGGATATTATTAGAGATGTCCTCAATTTCACAGGACACCAACACCCCGATCAGTACCCTTATATATCTGCATGGTTTGATATAGTGGAGGAGAATCCATCTTGGTTACAAAGATACACCAAATGCCTAGTCCTTCGCACACGTTCACAGAGGAGACTCAGGGGAACCCAGGAGGAATCGAAACCTATCTATCCAAGCCTCCCAGACGATGAGCCACTAGCCCCACCCCCTTACATGCCGCTACCCGTAGTCCCGGCCGCCCCGCTCGAGCCTATGCCTATACCGCAAGCACCAACAGTCCCGCCGCCAAGCGTAGCAGGTATGTCCGTCTCAAATTCACCAACTGACTCCGGTCGGTTAGGTTTACAGCAACTTGAAGAAAGTGTGGCAAAACTTCAACAACTCCTAACCCCTGAGAGAAAACCCGAGGATCATGATTCTAATCGGGATGAGAAAAGAAACATTACAAAGGAGCATTCCTATGCCCTCCGGAGTAGGGACCGCGATACCTCTCCGGTGCGACAGTTCCCTCTCCGGGTAGTTAATCAGTTGATTCCTCCTCCCCCAGACAACCCCACAGGACAGTACCGGGTCCAGGGAGTGTATCAGCATGTTCCCTTCACTAGTAGTGATCTCCTTAATTGGAAAGCTTCAAAGGCACCGTGGACAAACGATCCCACAGCTATTGCCACCTTAGTAGAGGGAATTATTGGAACTCACTATCCTTCTTGGATGGACATCAGCCAACTTCTCCAAATGTTGCTTAGCCCAGAAGAATGAACCTTAGTTCTAAGCCGAGGGAGGGAAGAAGCCCGTATAGAATATGGAACAAGAGACCCTAATGGCCTCTTAGATTTTATGGACAATACATTTCCCACTATTAGAGATCCAGGATGGGACCCTAACACACCAGATAGTAAAATTGCCCTTGATTTATACCATCGGTTACTTGTTAGGGCTCTCAAAAGGGGACCACCTAGAGTTGTAAACCTCCGGAAAATTCATGATTTGCTCCAAGATAGAGAAGAAACACCTGGAGCATTCCTAGAGAGATTGAGAGAAGGATATCGTAAATGGTCCCCATATGATATGGACAATGAATCAGAAGACAGTCCAGGGTCCCAAGCCTTGAAAAACAGTTTTATCAGTCAATGCGCACCAGACATCAGGCGTAAGCTTCAGAAGGATCAGGGATTAGTCCACATGAATATGGGGCGCATTCTTGAAGTAGCTGCTCGAGTATATGCTGCCCGAGAAGGTGAAGAGGAAAGGAAAGCGGAAGAAAAGGTGAAAAAGAGAGCCCAGTTGGTTGCCGCAGTCTTCCAGGACAATTACAATGGAAAAGGAAGAGGAAATGCCCAGCGAGGTGGAGGAAGAGGGCGAGGCAGAGGTCGACTAGGATTCACCCAGTGCGCCCATTGCTTCCAGGTTGGCCACTGGAAAAATGAGTGTCCTAACAAAGAAGGTGAAAATACTTCAGAAAGTGAGAAAGGAAGAGGAGGGCCACACAATAGGGGAAATAGAAAGGAGTATGGGGCACCTGTCTGGTCCAAAGCAGCAACTGCTCAAACACTTGATGGAGATACCTTTGGTATGGCAGTGATAGAGGATTGGGCAGGGAATCAAGATTAGGCCAGACCGGTTCCTCGGATCCCGACAGAAGTATTTACAACTGGCCCCGGGGAGCCGATGGTCTGTATGAATGTGGGAGGCCAGTTCATAGACTTTCTAATTGATACAGGAGCTACCAGGTCTGTGGTTAACACTAAAGTAGCCCCTGAGAGCCAACTACAAACCACTGTCGTTGGAGCAACAGGACAAATGAAACCCTGTCCCTATTTACAAGAGAGAGCATGTAAATTAGGAAGCCACGTTGTTACCCATAAACTTCTCTATATACCTGAATGTCCCATTCCCCTCCTTGGGAGAGATATGCTGTCAAAACTCAGAGCCACTCTCACCTTTGATAGTGATGGAAACATGAAAATGCAATTAGGAGAAAAACCATCCCCAACTCAAAGCCTTATGTTAGCACTCCCTGTAGAAGAAGAATGGCGACTTTACACCTCCATGGAAAATAGACAAGATTGGCAAGCTTTCAATATCCCAGGTGTATGGGCAGAAGATAATCCACCTGGACTGGCAGTTGACATCCCTCCCATAATCATTGATCTAAAACCCATGGCAACTCCTGTTTCCATTCCCCAATATCCTCTACCTCGAAAAGCAGTAATTGGCATACATGAACACTTACAAAAATTATCAGACACTGGTATTATCGTCAAATGCCAGTCAGCCTGGAATACTCCCTTGCTACCCGTGGAGAAGCCTGACAAAAGCTTCCGACCTGTACATGACTTACGGGCCGTGAATAAAAGAGTGATCCCATTACACCCAGTGGTACCAAATCCCTACACTCTTCTCAGTTTGGTACCAGCTAATGCCAAATGGTTCTCAGTGCTAGATCTTAAAGACGCCTTCTTCTGTCTCCGGATTGCACCCATCAGTCAGCCTATTTTCGCTTTTCAATGGGAACATCCTGATACTGGCCAAAAGACTCATATGACATGGGCACGCCTCCCACAGGGATTCTGTAACTCACCCTCCTTATTCGGACAAGCCTTAGCCCAAGACTTAGTACCTCTCACACAAGGAGGTAACCGCTGGAACATCCTTCAATATGCTGACGACCTTCTAGTAGCTGCTCGTACCTACACTGAATGCACAGAGGCTACTGCTAATCTCTTAAAACATCTCTATCTCAAAGGTTACAAGGTTTCTAAGAAAAAGGCTCAGCTAGTACAACAGGAAGTAAAATATCTGGGATTTAAGCTCACAAAAGGAATCCGCATGCTGGACATTGAAAGAAAAGAGGCAGTCTGTGCCATTCCTACCCCTGCAAACAGACGCCAAGTGCGTGAGTTTTTAGGAGCTGCTGGTTTCTGCCGTCTCTGGATTCCTAACTATGCTACACTAGCTAAACCCCTTCATGAGGCCACAAAAGGCGGGGCTGCAGATCCCTTTATTTGGACAGAAACACAACAAAAGGGGTTTGAAGATATCAAGTCTGCCTTGATGACAGCCCCTGCGTTAGGCCTCCCTGATTTGGAAAAACCTTTCACACTGTATGTAGGAGAGAGGAAAGGTATTGCAGTTGGTGTCTTAACCCAGACCATCGGTAGCTGGCCGCGACCAGTAGCATACTTCTCTAAGCAACTAGATACTGTAATACAAGGATGGCCACCCTGCCTACGTGCCGTAGCTGCAGCTGCCCTTCTTGCTGAAGAGGCAAGTAAACTCACCCTAGGACAACCAATCTCCTTAAAGTGCCCACATGCTGTGGTCACCCTAATGGAACATAGGGGCCATCATTGGATGACAAACACCAAACTCCTCAAGTATGAAAGTATATTAGTAGACAATCCTTCTGTTACCATCTCTGTCTGTTCCACCCTTAATCCTGCAACTATACTGCCAGTAGAAGAAGATCCCACAGAAAAACATGATTGTCTTCAAGTCATGGAAGAAGTCTATTCTAGCCGACCTGACTTACTGGATACACCTTTAGCCACACCTGACTCTGTCCTTTTCACCGATGGTAGTAGTTTTATTGATCAGGGTCAACGTTTGGCAGGGTATGCCATAGTCAATGATCAAGGCACTGTCTGTGAAGCAAAGGCACTTCCCCCTGGCACCTCCGCCCAGAAGGCTGAACTGGTCGCCCTCCGCCGAGCACTTGAACTAGCAACAGGGCAAAAGGTCAATGTCTACACTGACTCAAAATATGCCTTCCTAACACTCCATGCCCATGGTGCCATATACAGGGAAAGAGGACTTCTAACTTCAAAAGGACAGAAAATAAAGCATGCAGATGAAATTCTGGCCCTTCTTGATGCTGTTTGGATGCCCAAACAAGTTGCTGTAATGCACTGCAAAGGACACCAACATGGTGAGGATCCTGTCGCAAAAGGAAACCGACAGGCAGATGAAGAAGCAAGGAATGCAGCGCGTCAGCAATCTCCAGCTATTCATATCCAGCACCTCAACGTGGCTGAAATGATTCCTGCTGAAGTACACTACACTGCACAAGAACAACTTTGGGCTGAACAGGAAAAAGGAGTAAAGCAATCAGGTTTATATGTTTTGCCAAATAATAAAATTTTTCTGCCCGCAGTGGTAGCTTGGGAATTGATCCAGGAATTACATCAACAGACCCATTTAGGTAGCACTAGTCTAACTGAACTCCTAGACCGTGAACTGTACATAAATGGTCTACATTCACTCACCAGACGTGCTGCCCTACGTTGTCAAACCTGTGCAAAACATAATCCTCGTGTAGGACCTCTTCGACCACCTGGAGTCCAGCACATAGGATATAGTCCGATGGAGACACTAGTTGTGGACTTCACTGAAATGCCAAAATCTGGGAAATTCAAGTACCTGCTTGTAGCGGTTTGCACATATTCCGGCTGGGTTGAGGCATGGCCTACCACTAATGAAAAGGCTGAGCAAGTTACTAAGGCCCTGCTCCGAGATGTAATCCCCCGATTTGGACTTCCATTACACATTGGTAGTGACAATGGTCCCGCTTTCGTTCACAGAGTCATCCGCTCTTTGTCAGTACTCCTGGGCATCACCTGGAAACTCCATTGTGCATATCATCCACAATCATCAGGAAAGGTTGAAAGAATGAATAGGACTTTAAAAGATGCCCTAGGTAAAATTTGTCAGGAAACCGACCTATCATGGACTGTAGCCTTGCCCATGGTACTGCTCAGAGTTCGATGCACTCCCACACGATCCTTAAAGCTCTCACCCTATGAGCTAGTGTTTGGCCGACCACCGCTAGGGGTCCACCACTTGAAAGGGGATACTTACCTTCTGGGAAAGCAAGATCTTATTAGAGAAGTTCAGCTCCTAAGCAAAGTGTTAGCTCAATTATCCACCTACGTTAGTGAGCTCAAGTTCCCTTTCCCCGTCACTGCTCTGCACCCTTTCTCCCCAGGAGATTCTGTATGGCTCAAGGATTGGAAAACTAACCCCTTGGGACCTAAATGGAAGGGCCCTTATACTGTTCTCCTTACCACTCCCACTGCTGTTAAATTAGCCAGTGTTAAGCCTTGGATTCATTATACCCGTGTCAAGTCTGATCACACATCGCCTCCACCTAACTGGCAAGTCTCTGTAAAGAGCTCCAACCCTCTGCAAATCGTCTTCCGCAAACCAGCCCAACCACCTAGTCAGCAAGATGCTCAACCTACCTCTTGTGAGTCAGGTGACCAAGCACCACTCTGAAAACCTGCACTACTGTATGAACATTTGTTATAATGTATTCCTTAGAAAATCTTATTCACCTGTTGCCCCAAAACGTTACTGTAATGTTTCTCAGGGAAAGGGGCAGAGGTGGGTTTGTTTAATGTTGTGTGAAGTATACTATTTTTGATGTTCTTGTTTATAATAAGTTCTCCTGTTCAATCTTATCTTAATGTGTCATATATTCTGTATGTCTGAAAAGTAGTTTAGATATTGTAATCTGTTATAATCCGAAAGAATAATGTTACTGTTTAAAATTCACCAATAACCGGTAATAATAATGTTTAGAATGTTGCTAGTTTGCAATAACTAGCAACAAGAAAAAGGAGGGAATGTGAGGGTTGTAGAAAGCAAATAATGATAAATGTTGATGCAGATATGTAAAGATCAAAATACAAGATCTCCATTAAGAAAAATGATAGATAGTTATAGTTATTGTTTAATGTTAATGTGTATTTTTAAAAAAGGTTATGAGAATGTTTTGAATCAATCATGTAACAAATGGTTTTTGCACATTTATACAATCACTACCTCATCAAAAGTAATATGCTGCTATTGCATGTTCTGTGCACATGCAATGCAACAATCCTGCAAAAAGGGCGCGAAATTCTGTCCAATCACGCTGTTCCTACCACGTGCCTGCTCCACGTGAGTAGTCTAAATCTGCCTAGCAATATGGGATAGCCAATCATGTAACACATAAAGAAACTGCGTAGTTAATCAAGACTATAAAACTGTAAGCTAAGTGTGGTTGGTGTGGCAGTTTCTTCACGCTTTTGGGCGGCTGCCACCTCGGCCGAATAAACACGTTTTGTTTTGAGCCTCATTGGTCTCCTTGAACTTCATTACTGGTCTCCCTCAATAGCCTAGCGAACGTCCCGCTACATAAGTATGGAGTGATCTTCACAGAGCCAAGGTTTTAGATGTTTAAAAAGGGTGCAGGGGCTGAGAGAAATGTCATCGGAAAGAGAGTGGCACAGCTGGCCGATCATCACAAATTCCGAATGGTCTGGGGCCTCAGACAGAACAGTGACATCGCTTAGAGGTTTAAAAGATTGCCACTGGGGCTGGTCAAAAACTTTCCATTAAAACTGGTTTTTTTTGAGAGAGAGAGAGAAAATTGGGTTTCAACAGGCCTTTCAGCAAGAAAATCTTTATTGCTGGCATCTTATTCAGAATGCAATGACCCCTTTGCTCAGTGCTTTGAGCCCCTGTGTTCATACTACACTTACATGGGGTGCTCATGACTTTAACTGGCCCCTGGTGGGCTTAAAATGTTGAAGGGTTTAGGCCTTGGCTTCTTCTTGAGCCTTGTCCTGAAAGGGATGGTGTCCAGAGCTCAGATCTCCTAACCGGATGATCAGAAAATGGGGAGACAGCTCCAGTGGAAAATCTCCACAACAAACAAAACATATTCATCTGCATTTTCCATGGAAATTTGCAGCTTAACTGTGAAAAACTGAACATTTTCAGGTGAAAACATTTGATTCAGAAATGTTACTACAGTGCATCATGGCAGTTGTAGTTCTAGTACCTTGTACTCCCCTCCCCCTCCCCATTCTCCTCGCTTGGGTCAGGCTCCCTGAGTGGCCTACATCTCCCATGAGGCACCAGGATCTCCCCTCCCATTGATCCACCTCAGGGCAGCCTGATGGTCCCATGGATTGAGACGGTGCATCCCATGGGGGATGTAATGCAGCATTTATCAATCAAATCTGGTGTTTGCTTTTTCGACAAACAGACAATTTTCTGAGGAAGGAGGAGACTTTGGCAGAAAGGCCCGCTAGCTGGAAGTGCAATAAACAGCCTTCATGGTCTCAGGAACACATGCTGCTGTCGTGAGGGCATCAGAAGACACAAAGACGCGGCCTGAAAAAAAATGTACAACAAAAAATAACCCCCTGTCCTTTTCCTGCCCCGAGTGATCAGTGACTTTCCACGGAGGAAGGCCTAGTCACAAATTATTAGACTTGTTGAGAATTTGGAATTTCTGTCTTATGGAAAATTCCAAGATTTTGACCTCTTTTTTCACCTAAAATTGGGAGGAAACGTTGAAATAGCTACATTTTTCCAGAACCCAAAGTTCCCAAAAATTTCCATTTGGAAACACTGAAACATTGAATTGTGACTCAGTTCAGAATGGAACTACCTCTCTCTGCGCTCGGACGTCCAGGATGCACTGTGGCAGCTCAGCCAGAGAGGGGACCGTGGTGCTTCATGGGAGATGTAGTCCAGCCAGGGACCCCGGCCCAGGGAGGAGAAGGGATGCATTGATTTGGCAGAAACTGCATTTTGATTGAAAAATCATTTGGATGGAAAATTCCCAGTTAGCTCTACCAATGACACCAAGGTTCTGAGCCGGACTCCTTCCCTCGGATCACGTCTCCTACAGCCTGTAAGTGAGCACACAGAGCAAGAGGGAGTGGATGGCTCTGAAATTTCTGTTCTGCTGTGCCCGGAGTAGCTGCTTTTCATCCAGCTCCTCATGGCATCCCACATTCTTCCAAGTCCAAGACCAAACTTGCAGAACCACAGTCCAAGAGGTAGAATTGTAAAACATTAAAATGAAATCTCTGAGGTGTCTGACAATAATAAAGGAATGAAAAAAAAAACACCATTCCCCTTGTTCTCATCCTAGTTCCAAGTTTTTATGGGACAAACAGCCTAGTTAATAAGGAAACGCCCCTCATTTAATGGCAGGTTCAAGAATAGCAGCCGTGTTAGTCTGTATCCATAAAGAAAGCGAGGAATACTTGTAGCACCTTAGAGACTAACTAGTTTATTTCAGCATAAGCTTTTGTGGGCTATAGCTCACTTCATCGGATGCATCTGATGAAGTGAGCTATAGCCCACGAAAGCTTATGCTGAAATAAACTAGTTAGTCTCTAAGGTGCTACAAGTATTCCTCGCTTTCTCATTTAATGAGTATCACTTCGTGTTATTACAGAGTATGGGAATATACACTATTACAGAGTACAGGATTCAGAACATCACAAACGACTCCCAACTTTGCTTGAAAAACATTTAACATTAACCAACTGCAAACTCAGACTGAGAGCAAGTAATTACCCTTTCCACGGGAGGACAAAGAAAAGATCAGGTTCTTTAGATAAACCATTAGAATAGTCAAATTACTCATTACACTTTTCAAGAAAACCTCTCAAAGGAATTCTCTCTGGTATTAGCATCGCACCGCTAATGGAAGAGGGATGGGTAGACTTGGTAGGCAGGCAGATTTTCTTAATGAACTGTTCAACAAAACTGGAGCAATTAGAGCATATTCATATTGAGCTCTTCAAGCTAGGCGACATTCAGTTAGGGCCTCGTCTATACCAGAAAAGCTTCAACAGAATATAGCAGCGGAGCTGTGCTGACATACCCTCTACTGGAGATACAGCTTGTACAGGCAAAAACAGTTATTTTGCGGGTGTAGCTTGTGCAAGTTCCCTGAATATAATAAACTACATTGGCCAACGTTCTGTTCTTCCTTCCTTCCTTCCTTCCTTCCTTTCTTTCCCCTAGTATAATGACATCTACATTAGGACTTTTGCCATATAAAACTGTCATTAAAAAGACACTGATAGACCAACAAAAGTTTCTAGTGTAGACCTGGCTTTAGTAGAATCCACAGGGATCTGGCTGACTGGGAGATGAGGAGATCAAGACATTGGTGTGTATTCATGCCTTCTCAAGGAGGTTTGATGTTGAGATTGGTTTACAGGGCAGCTAGGTCAATCAGTTTGACTCAAGCAATCATCCTATGAGATTTCCCCAAGGACAGCGTAAGAGCGGTCAGACTGGATCAGGCCAATGGTCCACCAAGCCCAGTATCTGGTCTTCCAACAGCGGCTAATGCCAGGTGCCCCAGAGGGAATGAATAGAACAGAGCGATTAGGGTGTGATCCATCCCCCACTGTCCAGCCCAGCTTCTGGCAGTCAGAGGTCTATGGACATCCAGAGCACAGGGTTGCATCCCTGACCATCTTGGCTTCCTCCATGAACTTATTTCAGACTCTTTTGAACCCAGTAACAGTTATATTTGACGCCTTCACAACATCCACTGGCAATGAGTTCCACAGGTGGACTGTGTGTGATGTGAAGAAATACTTCCTTTTTGTTTGTTTTAAACCACTGGTCTCTCCAATGCTCACCTAAGCAGGATCCCATGAATATCCCAACACTAGAAGTTGAGCTTCCTGGGGCAAACTGCCACACAAGTGAAGAGGAAAGAGAAAACCAGAGGGCAGAACATCAGAAAGTAATGGGGGCGGGGAAGGTCCATATACAGGCAGCAAGGTGATTCCAGAGCTCTTCTCCACTGTGCTAGGAGAGTGACCGGGCCTCTGCTCCAGCCCATTTGGGCTGATCCACACAGCAGGGATGGGAGCTGCCCTCCAAGGGCGTCTGACGCCAGCGCTAAGCCGGGCCCGTGCTCACAGTGTGAGAAGGCAGAGCTAGCCCACACTATCCCAGCTAGTCCCTGCCAGCGGAGCTGAGCCCAGGGAACTGGGCTAGCTGGCATCACATAAAGCTGCTCTTGGGCATGGCCCCAGAGTGGCCAAAGCTCTGAGCCACCCCTCCCGCGCTCCAGATGCAGCGCGACTGGCCCCAGGGACCTGGGCCAATGTGTCAAGTGGAGTCTGATCTGAGCTTTATGTCGGAGGAGAAACGATCCGGTTTCATCGTGGAAATAGGAAAATTCTTGACTAGCCAGGTCCCATGCACACCAGGAGGCCCAGGCAGATCGCATCAGTGAATTCTGCGGATCTCATCAGTGCATTCTGCAGATCGCATCAGCGCATTCTGCAGATCGCATCAGCGCATTCTGCAGATCTCATCAGCGCATTCTGCAGATCGCATCAGTGCATTCTGCAGATCGCATCAGTGCATTCTACAGATCTCATCAGCGCATTCTACAGATCTCATCAGCGCATTCTGCAGATCTCATCAGCGCATTCTACAGATCTCATCAGTGCATTCTGCAGATCTCATCAGCGCATTCTGCAGATCGCATCAGTGCATTCTACAGATCTCATCAGCGCATTCTGCAGATCTCATCAGTGCATTCTGCAGATCTCATCAGCGCATTCTACAGATCTCATCAGCACATTCTACAGATCGCATCAGCGCATTCTACAGATCGCATCAGCGCATTCTGCAGATCGCATCAGCGCATTCTGCAGATCTCATCAGCGCATTCTGCAGATCGCATCAGCGCATTCTGCAGATCTCATCAGCGCATTCTGCAGATCTCATCAGCGCATTCTGCAGATTTTATTAGCGCATTCTACAGATCTCATCAGCGCATTCTACAGATCTCATCAGCGCATTCTACAGATCGCATCAGTGCATTCTGCAGATCGCATCAGTGCATTCTGCAGATCTCATCAGCGCATTCTACAGATCGCATCAGCGCATTCTGCAGATCGCATCAGCGCATTCTGCAGATCTCATCAGCGCATTCTGCAGATCGCATCAGCGCATTCTGCAGATCGCATCAGCGCATTCTACAGATCTCATCAGCGCATTCTGCAGATCGCATCAGTGCATTCTACAGATCTCAGTGCATTCTGCAGATCTCATCAGCGCATTCTGCAGATCGCATCAGTGCATTCTACAGATCTCAGCGCATTCTGCAGATCTCATCAGCGCATTCTGCAGATCGCATCAGTGCATTCTACAGATCTCATCAGCGCATTCTGCAGATCTCATCAGCGCATTCTGCAGATCTCATCAGCGCATTCTGCAGATCGCATCAGCGCATTCTACAGATCTCATCAGCGCATTCTGCAGATCTCATCAGCGCATTCTACAGATCGCATCAGCGCATTCTACAGATCTCATCAGCGCATTCTGCAGATCGCATCAGCGCATTCTGCAGATCGCATCAGCGCATTCTACAGATCGCATCAGTGCATTCTGCAGATCGCATCAGCGCATTCTGCAGATCGCATCAGCGCATTCTACAGATCGCATCAGCGCATTCTGCAGATCGCATCAGCGCATTCTACAGATCGCATCAGCGCATTCTACAGATCTCATCAGCGCATTCTGCAGATCGCATCAGCGCATTCTGCAGATCTCATCAGCGCATTCTGCAGATCTCATCAGCGCATTCTGCAGATCGCATCAGTGCATTCTACAGATCTCATCAGCGCATTCTGCAGATCGCATCAGCGCATTCTGCAGATCGCGTCAGTGCATTCTGCAGGTCTCCTGTGCCCAGGCAAGGGCAGCATTCCATGCCACTCTGCGCTGGGAAAACACGCCTGGGGACAAAGCAGGGATGGGGGCGGAAGGGATGGGGCGAATCCAAGCCCCTGTAACTTCCCCTTCCCCTGAGCCCCTCAGTGCATCCAAGCCCTCCTCCTTCTCCTGGGAATTCCAGACCACCGTCCTCCAAACAAACAGAACCCTTCTCCCACAACTCACAGGGAGAGCCCCGGGAAAGGGAGCCACAGTCAGCAAATAAATACAAACCCCAGGAGAGTTTCCTCCTCGGTTAGACAGATTTCCCTATTGCCAAACGTGGAAACCCCAGAATGGGGGAGTAAGAAGGAAACTAAATGGGAAAGAAAAATGGACCATAGCCAGGCCATGTCCACGAGCGTCCAAAGAGCAAATACAGGGATCCTCAGCTGTTTATTGGTGCTGCTCCACGGATTGCAATGGAGCAAGCGCCAATTTACACCGACTGGGGGTCTGGCCCCACTGGCTGCAATGGAGCGAGGTGGATTTACACCCGCTGGGGTGTCTGGCCCTGTGTTTTTATAGAACCACAAAACAAAAAGGCTCCACTGGGAGTAAAACAGAGCCGGAGTCCCAGGGCTGTCCTCCTGCCCCCGGTGCACTGGCTCACTGCTGTTCTTTGTTGTCTCCCATGCTATCCCGGGAGCGCCTTCAGTGCTCACACTGATTTAACCCTGAAGCTGTTGCTTGGGTGCTCTTTAGCAGGGTGTTAAGGCCTTGCCTGCTGATGCTAGGGTTGGTTTCCTCCATTTGGCACTTGCTTACCCTTGCCAGGAAGTGTCTAACATGCAGTACACATGGCAGAAAAAGTGTATGCCTCCAAAGAGTGGGAAGAGATTTCACCCACAGGAATCAATGGGCCCCCAGCAAAGAAGCAGAGGTGACGACCGTGGTGGATCCCGAAATCCTAGTCATCAGCAGAGAAAGCGACACACCAGACTATCTGTGTGATTTGGTTTGCTGAGGAATTCACAATCCTAGTTTTGTTTTATAGTCCATCAACCTGGCACTGAAGTTGCTTCTTGTCCTTAATTAGGCCATGAATACGTCTTGAGACAATGGTGTGCTTCTGAGTGGACCTTGCTATCAGATGTTTCATTCCACCAGCGTCAAGGAGAGGCATTTAGGCAAAGTCCACCAGCATTTAGCAATCATATCTTTTCAGTGGGGCATGTCCGAACCTGGTCATGTTGGGAAGATTTTGCAAGGGGTTGGCCACTATCTGTAGCCTAAATCCAGGGAAGTTTAAATGAACCTTGAGTAGAGGGGATCTATGTTTGGACATGCTTGGAGCTCATTATAAGCACAGAAGGAACTTATCAACTCAGAACTTAGTGAAAAGGCCAACTTCTCCAAAATGAGATTAAAAGCGTGCAACAGATCTGGAAGCCATAGGTCCCGATCCCGCAAACACTCCCATGCTTAATTTGCATCGTACTGGAGCAACTCCCAGATGTAAAGCAAACCTGGGTGTAATAAATCTTTGAAGCATCAGGACCTTAGTGAATCAGCTTCATAAAACAAAGCTGTTGAAGGTTTGATCTCCCTGCACAACATACTCTACGCATTCAAACAGAAGATGGGTTGGCCTGTTAACATATATTAAAACTGTCATCTTCCCCAGGACCAGCCTTGACAGTGAATATTAACAGAGAGAGATGAAAGCAAGCCACTGTGTGCATGTGATCGAGATATTTAAGGAGGTCATGTTCTTTTCCCAGGAAAATGTAAATGCTATCTTTACACAGTACTTTGTTCTTTATCTCAAGTCAGCCTGAGTGATGGATGCTGTAATTGACTAAGGCAACAAAGAGGATATTGGCCGAGTCTCCTGAGAAGATTTGTATAATGATCCATTAAATCATATTTAAAAAGTGCCCAATGAATATTCATTGAAGGTCTAATTTTGTTTTGATAACTTTTGTGATCCAGCGGTGCCCCGATCTAAATTCCAGCTGTGTGGACGAATACTGTACTCTGCTCAGACGCAACAGGCCTCGCTGTGGTTTGCCTAACAGGAAAGTTAAAGCGTATGCGGCTGGGGCATGTTTTTCCCCCACTTCGGCTGCTCAGATGCTGCAATGGCAACTTCATGGGAGGCTAGGAATATTTACAGCCCAATGACAGGAAGCGTGCTGTTTCCATTGTTCATCTTTAATTCGTTGCACCTAGACACCACCTTCCCACGCAACCTGCTTCGCAGCACACTAAAGGCTTTCGGCGCCCACTGGGGAGATGGTACGTATAGGCTCCAACATGGAGATGAAAAAACTGTGAGGGGAGGGATAGCTCAGTGGCCTGCTAAACCCAGGGTTGTGAGTTCAATCCTTGAGGGGGCCATTTAGGAACCTGGGGCAGAAATCTGTCAGGAACTATCCACTAGACCCCACTGCTTTCAAGGTATATAACATGGTAACAGGCCTGGGACAAACCCCACCCAGAGAGCCAAAACCACAATGGAGATTGCGGGTGTGTGAGCAGTGGCTGTTGGCACACAGCACCATGCAAGGTTACTAGTGCTCCCCGATGTTGTCAGGCATTTGCCTGCAAAGCCACAAGTTTGGTTCACAGTGCAGTCCTGCTTCTTCCCCAGAGCATGTGGGGTGAATTCAGATGCTTTCAGCATGCAGCGATTCATGGGCCAATGAATGAGGCATTAAAGGCTCCTCACCTAAAGACAATCAAAAAACACCCTTGGTTGCAAGTGGTGGACCGTGGACAACTTCCACCCTTCCATGTTCTCTCTCTCTCTCTATATATATATGAAGATTTAAATATCTATCTTGCATCCGACGAAGTGGGTATTAGCCCACAAAAGCTTATGCTTCAAAACTTTATAGTTAGTCTTTAAGGTGCCACAGGACTTTGTTACCTCTGCTATTCCAGACTAACACGGCTACCTCTCTGATTCTATCTTCCTACTGTATATTCCACTGTATACATCTGACGAAGTGGGTTCTAGCCCACGAAAGCTTATGGCCAAATAAATTGGTTAGTCTCTAAGGTGCCACAAGTCCTCCCCTTTGTTGATTGTATTTCAATCTGGGCTGACGATGTAATGCCGTTTCCCTTATTACTAATGTAGACGTGCATAACTAAGGCTTGTTACACAATTTAATCTTTAACTAAGTTGTCAATATAATTTCATCTCTAAGGCATTATCCCAAATCTTCAGGCGGGTTTTACTTCTTTCCCAGAGTGGAAATGGGACAACATTGGTGTGAAATTCTTTCCCGTTCAGTTGGACTGGATCATATTCCGTGTGTCAGAAAATCAGGTTCTGTTTGAATAGTTCTTATTAGGAGCTCATGACGAAGCCCCCTGTGTCCCACAGGTTGGGGATGTGGGGCTGCCAACAACTTGACCCACATGTCAGAGATGACTTTGAGCACCGATGCGACCTCCTACTTCTATTTACTGACTCTTTAATTTAAGGTACAGAGTTTTCTTTCTTCTCTCTTAACCTGGGCAATTTTGCTTTGTATGGATTTTTCCTGAAAAATGCCTTGATCCTGCTAAAATACCCCACGGGAGGTAGTAGGGCTTACTACTATGAGTAAATAATCTTCTTCATGTCTATGGGACTACTCCTTGGAGTAAGCACTACACACAGTAGGGCATGATTGCAGGACTGGGCCCTCAGTAATTGATGACACAGAGTTTCTTCATCTCTTTTAGACATTAGGAGGGTGAGGAGTGGGTGGGAATCTCCCTGACGTGCCCTGGATCCATTACATCTGTCTCCATATTTATCCCATGCCTGCCCTCATATGGGAACCTGCTTCCAAGCTGGGAACCTTGATCCTTCTTGTGGAAGTGCCTGTGAGGGAAACCCAGTCCCGTTCTACCTAGCCAAGAGGGACAGAAACAGAGCAGTTCCAGTGTGTGGCAAAGAGGTGGGGCTGGATGCAGAATGAAAGCCGAAAGCCAGTAAGCACGTTCCTTTAGGGCCGCTTCATAACTGACTTACTCCTAGAATGCCACTCCATCGAGCTGTGACATGGACTCAGCAGAAGACCATTATCCCAGCAGTTGGGGTGTAGCCTTCATGTGACCTCCTGATTCTAGTCCCTGGGCTGTTGTCTGAGAATTACAGCTCACGTCCTCTCTAACATTTCTCCCTGTGAAGCACGTCCCATGAAGCTACTTGAATCAAAGTATGGAGCTGTCATGATGATGCTTAACTAGCATTGATTTTTCACTAATGACACTGGTGACCAAATATTTATACTTACATAGGATGCCAATAGCCAGGAGAAAATTCTGTCCCTCGTCAGCTCAGACATAGAATGCAGCTGCTGCTTTCCTAACATGAATTATTGACATCAAAAAGGGAAGAGCTCCCTCCAGGGAAGTATTAGGTGATGAGATTTTTTTTTCTTTCACAGGAAATTCAGGTATTTCAACCTTTTCTGATGGAAATGAGAGGATTCAATAGGCCAAAATGAATTTTTCCCCCCTCAAATTGTCAGTTTGAGATTAAGTCTTTTGTTATGAAGCACCAATCCAAGCCAAAAATGTATATTCTCCCAATCAGAAAATTTAAAAAAACCCAAAACTTTAGTCTAATGAACATTTTCCCAGGAAGGGTTTCTATTTCAAAACAATCACATTTTTCTGACAGGAAATTTTTTTAGTCAAGAAATTTCTCTCAGCTCTAAAAATAGTATCTTTTGATATGGGGGATCCCAAATATGAACATTTACACAGTTACATTTGAAAGGTGGAAAACATTTAGTCCATCCAGCCTTGCTCTTTGGTATTACAGGAGACAGTACAAAATAGGAAGACAGGAATTGCCAGACCGTGGTCCGTCTAGTCCAGTATCCCACCTCTGCCAGTGGCCAATACCAGCTGCTTCAGAGGAAGGTGCAAAAACTCCTGCAATAGGCAGTTATGGGCTAACCTGCCCCAGGGACAGTCTCCTCCCCAATCCCATAGTTAGAGATTAACTGCTGCACTAAATCATGGGGTTTATGTTCCATGTCACGGTTGTTTAATTTCTAAACTTTGCTATTATAATTCTAGGCAGATTTAATTCATATAAATGTTTGATGCTGCTAAGCTTTTTGACATTGATAATATCATGGCGCAATGAGTTCCAAAGGCCAATTTTGCATTGTATGGGGGGAAATATCCCCATGAATCGTATCAGTCTTATTTCTCTGTTTCTACTATATCCATTCTGAGTCCTCTCTGAGCAGAACTGCATTTAGATGTCTGGCCTCCAGTAGAACTCTGGACTAAGCAATATGGGAACACGGAAACTTGTTCTAACACTTATTTCAGCTAAAAGTACCTACAAATAGAAAAGGTGATGAATGGTTTTCCCCCCAGGTATTAAAACACAAGAGAGCAGGAGGAGAAGATGCTGATTCATGAGACCTTGTGAAAACTAGATAAGATTGTGTTGACCAAAGACATGAAAGAGGCATGAGTCACAGAAGAGGTGAGAAGCTGTTTGAATTATACACCCTGCTCCTCCATTGCCAGAGATAACAATGGAGCTTGTTAATAAAGCTGATTTGTTAGAGATCAGGTCATTTCTTCCCCGCCGCCTCACTGAGATCCATACCCAGGCTGGGGGTGAAGATTTATGGGTAGTGTTTGCAGTCTGGTTATATGACCGTCTTTCTCCCACACTCCATTTATTGCACCTATTTGTCCACCCTTCTAGCTGAAGGACGCTCCTGCCAGAAGCAGTGGCCAGTCATAACTTTCACTGTTACACAGACGGGGGGTATTTAAAGTCCCTCAGAAGGGGTGGGTGTTGGAATACAAAGAAGAAGTCTGTAGAATGGGAGACATCCCTACTTGAATCAGAGTGAGGTAGGTTTCGCTTATGGAAATCTTTCCTTAGAGGCCCAGAGAGTGGCCATGTGGTGTATTCCCCTAAACCCGTGGTTATCCTGTGACCCACAAGGGTCTCTGAGTATCCACAGACACAGGGGCCTAGATTCACACAGGTACTTGAAGTCCCAGTTTTAGGCTCCACTACGACTCACAAAACTGTCCCTGAATCCTGCCAGTGCCTAAACTCCTGCGGCTCCTCTGTTTTTGCACTAAAAGTCCCCTAGGTCCCTGTTTATGCCTCTGGGCATTTGCCCTGCTACCTCCTGCTAGGGGTCTGAGTTCTGCTCCCCCACCTGAGGGCTGGAGGGGGGGGTGTGTGATCTGGGGAGGGATAGGCCCATGGAACTCGCGTGCGGGGCACAATCCGGTAGGCACACTCAGATAGGGACCTGAACATGAGCTCACCCCAGACAGCTCCCTCCTAACCTTTAACCTCCGCTGGAAGGTGGGAGACACTTGGGTCAAGTCTCCCCTCCTCCTGAGGGGAAGGGGATTGAACAGGGACCATGGAGCTAGGGGAGAATCTGCCCGGGGGATGTGCTCAGTCTCTCCTGCTGAAGCTATTGGACGGGGGCAGTTAGTGGAGCAGAGGAACTGAATTCTGCGTCTGTCAGGGGAGTTCTTTAACCAGCAGGCTACAGAGTCCCTCTCTCCCTCAGTCACCCTTTCCTTATTTAGTCACAGGGGCACAACTTCAACAGGAGAGACTGAGGGGCCCCCTCCCACCAGAAGGTCCCACTTCCCAATGGTTAGAGCACTCACTAGCGAGGTGGAAGACCCCCTCGTCAAATCCCTTTTCCCCCCTCAGGCGGGGCTCTTAAACCAGCCGGCTCTCAAATAAGTACCCTGACCAGGGGCTGAAAGTGAGGAGGGAAGTCCTCCTCTGCCTTCCCCTCCTCCTCAGGTGCCAAGCTCCCACGAGCGGTCACCGCTGAGCATCGCCAGCATAGAAAGGTGTCAGTCTCTGTGGGAGGCATAGGTGCTAAAACCTGGGGGGCTGCAGCACCCTCCGCCTTGAAGTGGTTTCCATCATATAGAATCATAACCGATTAGGGTTGGAAGGGACCTTAGAGGTCATCTAATTCAACCCCCTGCTCAAAGCAGGACCAACCCCAACCAAATCATCCCAGCCAGGGCTTTGTCAAGCCGGGCCTTGAAACAATCCTAAGGAAGATGATTCCACCACCTCCCCGGGTAACCCGTTCCAGTGCTTCACCACCCTCCCAGGGAAGTAGTGTTTCCTAATATCCAACCTGGACCACCCCCACTGCAATCTGAGACCATTGCTCCTTGTTCTGTCATCTGGTACCACTGAGAACAGCTGAGCTCCATCTTCTTTGGAACCCCCTTTCAGGTAGTTGAAGGCTATCAAATCTCCCCTCAGTCTTCTCTTCTCAATAAGCCCAGTTCCCTCAGCCTCTCCAATTTGTCCACATCATTTCTGTGGTGGGGCGCCCAAAACTGGACACAGTACTCCAGATGTCTACGGGAGGGGGGACTCGGACAGAGGTAAGGGGGCCGAGACTGAGGGTGGGCACAGGGTCAGCAGCCGGGGTCAGAGCCCCGCGAAAACCTGGGGGTGCTGGAGCATCCCCCTCACTCTTAGTCTCCACGCCTGTGGAATGAGGCACTGTGACACTGACCATCACAACACTAAGTACCTTTGTGAATCTACGCTAGGATCATTCCGCACAGCTGCCTGTGCTATCCCATCGCAACACAGTTCCCTGTGCTCCCTGCTGCTCCATACCCCCATGGCACCCACAAAGAAGGGATCAGCACAATCTGTTGGGGGTAATCCTGGCTGCGTTGGTGTAGGCCAGAAAGCATGGCTCTGTCCCAGCCTAGGGCCACCCCCTTCTCTGTCCAGGAAGCCCATGTCCCATGAGACGGCTGTACTGTTGGTGGAGCCGGTGAGAAGAAAGCTGGAAGCTCACAGACCGGTTGGATCCTCTCTCTCTGACACACGGAGCTGCTGGGATGTGCCTGGGACAGAGAGGTTCTGGAGGGGAAATGCGTAGGAACAACCATGACTGGCAGGCAAGTTGTGTTTCGCTGTGTTTGAATTGCCGGTAAAGCCAGACCCGAGGAAAGCAAGTCTCTCCAGAGAGTGAACATCGTTTATTGGCAGCAGCTGCAAAACACTGGCCCTGACAACGCAAGTTCATTTCTTTCAGCTAATCTGATCTCTTAGGTAGAGGAGCCCGGTCCTTACTCTTCAGAGGAGCTCGCAATGAGAGGGGTGGCTAGTTGGACTGGATAGCTTCACGACTGCTCCTGTGAGCTGCCTCTTTCCATTATATCACCAGTGTGGCTTTTCTTTCCATTAATGCAATTGATATGTCTACGCATGCAGACGGGCTTTCGAGTTCTTAAAGACGGCGGCTTGGGGAGCACCCTGAGTAATTGGAGTGGTGAAGTATTGGAGTTACTGGACAGGCAAATCCCCCTGTGCTGCATCGCGGGGATTCTTTTAAATGTTAATCTGCACCTGCTGCGGGCAGAGGGAAGAGAGGGGATGGATATGCGTGGGAAGAGAATCGATGGGCCATGGGGACCTAGGCAAGAGGCATATTCTGGTTTCATGTCTGTGTGAAGCAGGAGCAGCAGACTGATGCTAGTGTATGCGAAAAGAAAATCAAGCCCCTGGTGACGTTTCTGTCCAATCCCTCTAGGTATTTATTCCATGTTCATTGCCGAGGTATCCGAGTCCCTGTGCAGTATGTGAGTTTGAGGATCCTTTGGGCTGGGTCTGGGTCAGATTTGAGTGACTCGACCCACAGGTAGGAGATTCAGTTCTTCAGATATCTTGGAGAATAACACATCCACTAAGAACACAGGGTGGCTCACGGATTTCCCTTCAGCTTCCCCTCTCTGGTTCGGTTCTTGCTCGGGAGAGGAGAGAACTCAGGGATGTTCATTTGTCTCTTTTCTCTCTCTGCTCCAGACATGTCTATGCAGTAGCACCAGGAGACCTGGCTTTGCCATTTGAGAGCAGGCGCGCAAACTCTGTGTTCCCGATTTAGAACAAAAACATGAGGATTTGAGGCTTGGAGTGTGAGCTGGGAGCCACTGGCTGGCTGTGATTCCCCTCCCGTTGATGTCACTGCCAAGAGAGTGGAGCCTGTATTTTGAAACTGTATTTCTGCGGGGAAAGAGAAGGTTTGAATTAAGGGGAAGTGTGATGGGGTTCGCCTCACCACCGCTGGCGCCTCCTGCTGGTGGCTCCAGGAATTAACTCTTGACCACCGTGGAGCGCCCTCGATGCGGGGCGTCCGGCCCATCGTTTGCTCTGCTGCCCTGGGACCCGTGTTGTTCCCTGCTTGGGGGGCGTCCTCTTCAGCGCCGTCCTCGTGTGCCTCGGGACACTGCCCTCCGGCACTGCCCACTCCCTGCCCTTCTTCCTTCCCCTCTTGCCTGCTCAGTTCCCCTGGGCCACTTCCCCTTTTGCCCTAGGCCCCTTCCAGCATGGGCCGCAGCCTGGCAGGTGGTGGGCTGCAGACGTCCATTGACCTTTCCCCTCCCAGCCCACACCCCTTCGGTCTGCTTCAGCCACGAGGAGCAGCCTGCCCGGGTTCTAGCCTGGGAGCTCTCTGTTCACTGGCGTGTACAGTGCCCAACACAAAGAGGGCTGGATCCACACCAGGACCTCTAAATGCTACCACCATACACATGACAGATAACACCCATAACGCGATGCTCTGCTACTAGAAAGCCGGATGCAGCAGGTGTTTCAGGGATATCGATTTAACTTCATAGAAACGAGATCTCCTACCTACACCCCCCAAATTCCTATTGCTGGGATGTGGGACTATTCTGATTGATGGCGATCCAAGAAACTGGGTTAGGGGCTGTGTGGCTTGCAGCCACTAACGGTTTTTAGCACCACAGCTGCAAAACCAAATATTTTTCTATTTCAAAGGAAGCTATTGATCCCGCGCTGTGGTATAAACACGGATAACTCAGTTTTATCACCTAGCTGCCCGAGGACAAGGCCTTCCATTAGAACAGACACACAAAATATATTCTGCTCATAAACCCCAATGTCCCAGCGCTTCAGAGCACGGCAATTTAGTGCTGGAGAGGGAGATATGTTATTAAGACCGTTACCCACGTGGAGGGTACTTTTATAAACTCAGCGGCTGCTGGAGGTATTATCGCAGGACTCTTCCGGCTTCTGTTTCCTAGCTAGAGCCGCCTCTCTCCTGTTTAAAGCACTTAGGGGGAAGTGCTGGCACAAGCAAAGTCAATGACAAAACTCCCAGCAACATCGAGAGGGGCTGACCCAACACACTGGGATGTCTGTAGAAATCTGACCATTGCCGTAGCGCCTTTACCTGTTCTTATGCATCTACTTCAATCACATCTCCATGAAAGAAGGGAGGTGGGTTTCTGCCTTGACTCTGAATGTTCCTGCTGCTGTAGTTTTAAATTCAATGCCTGACGATACCAGCTGGATGGAGGGCTGACGTCAGAGATTTCAGCCCAGGTGTAGAAGACCTGAAGTCCTTAGAAAAACAGCTTCCAATCCCTGGAGAGGTCTGTCAGCAAGTTTCGGGAAGGAGGATACCGTGAGGGTTCTGCACCTGAACAGCTCTCTTTGATAAGCTTCTGCAAAACTCCTAACGGTCCCCTGGCATTTTTTGCTAAATTAAAGCATTTGACCCTATGTACTTGACCAACTCCGCACCCCTCCCGTCCAGTGGGGATTAGATATTGCAAGTTGATATGGATTGCCACAGACACGCAGGGGCGAAAAATTGCAGGCCTGTTATTTACCAGGCTGCACGTGGCAATAGACTATATGGTAAGGGATGCAAGGAGAGTATGGGTCACGACGTGAACTGCAGACACACACACACAACTAAAATTAATCAATTTAAAGTTTTATTGGGGATAATTACAAGGGGTAAGGGAGCAGCGTTTGATTAGCTAATAGACTTAATGAAACTTAAAACACACAATGACTAAAATATCTACTAACAATATTTGTAAACAAAGATGCAGCATTTAGTAATAACTGATATTTACAAATACAAACCAACGCATAACGACCGGCAAACGTGGAGGCTCTGTTTGAAAACATGTGAGCAGAGAGAGAGGCTTCGAGGTGATCAGGCTCAGTTACGGGGGTACAGGACAGGATACACAGGATTCGTTTTTCTTTCTCCTCTCTCTGTCTGCACATGGCAGACAGGTCCATAAGAACCAACTATGACATCACAGAAGTGTCATAGTGGATGGCGCCCAAAACTTGTTTGTGTTCGTTTCCGATTGGCACAAGCAATGTTTACACCAAGTAGGGGAGCAGGTGCCTCAAAGTCTGGCTTCGCCCCCAAAAGGTGAGGAAATGCAAAACTGAATGACAAAAGAAGAGGCCAGGGCAATACCGGTATGGGCAAGTGTTACAGGACGCAGACAGGAACTCATCTGAACAGTTGAGATTGCGTCCTCCCAAAGAACTGCCTTGCCGCTACAGTCACAGGCCGTGTGGGTGGCATCTGAGTGTTTTCCTCCACAACACACTGCAGTGGGGTGACTGCCCCACTCCTGGGGAAACAGGCTGCCCCACTCCAGCAAAAGGGTTTAAAACAGCCCTGCAAAAGGCTATGGCTGGGGGCAAGCAGCTTCCAGGGTGATTGGGCCGAGCAGCCACCGCTGCTGTGGTGGGGTCAATTAGGGCCCAGCTGGCCCTGATGAAAAGGGCTCAGTTTGGTGCTCAGAAGAGAGTCTCCTCTGTCTGTGGAGGCAGACAGGCCTGGCTGCTGGGAGTTTGACACGATACCCAGAGTGAAGCAGGGCTGGGGCAAAGCACGAGGAGCTGGGGAAGCTCCTGCCTGGAAACCACCAGGCTGCAGGGCCTAGGGGAAGGCCCAACAAAGGGTACTAGGGTTGCTGGGGGCAACCCATGGCTAGAGGTAGAGGCAGCAGGCCAAACCCTCCTTGCCGGTGATGAGTGGCAATTATACTACAGTCTGCCCCAGAGAACGGGGGCAAGTGGTGACTGGCAGTTGCCTAGACGGAGGCAAGGTGGGGATAGAGTGTGTGGGTTCCCTGGGAGGAGAGACCCTAAGACCTGAGGGGGTACTGCAGGGGTGCAGCACCCAAGGGAAGAGGGCACTTAGGTCCAGGAAGGGCTCTGGGCCAGCAGCAAGCAGGACATCGGCCTGCAGAGGGCGCTCCGGAGACTGGACGGAGCTAATTCCTGGACGGACCAGCAGGAGGCGCCGCAGGGTGAGTCGCTGCCCTGCTACACACACACACCAAGAAACGTTCTCCCAATAGGAGGAATTTTAATCAACTATCGAGTGGAGACAGCTGGATTAATCCGTCTGTCCAGCACCCAGAACAAACCCGCTGATTTCAGAATGCCTGGACGATGTGGCAAGCCAGAGACCCTCCTCTGTCTTCTCCACACAGCCCAGGAGCTCAGAAACAGAAGTGACCATCTGCAGGTGGAGACTTGCACCCCGCGAGCTCCAGCCATCTCCTTTCTCACATCACCCATCACAGGTCACCTGGCAACCAATCCCAGGAATGGGACTTCGGGTACCTATAAGAAAGAACAAAGGACTGTGGTGAAAACTTGAACTACTACAGACAGACTGGCCTCCCAGAACAAGAGTCCTCACCCACGGAAACATTCCCGTTCTCCTAGACAGACCATGCAAGAAGGAAAGGTTTGCCTGACCTCCATCCATGGGAGGGAACACCCAGATATCCAGCTCATATAACGGCCTGCTTGCCCTCCTACCAGCTCCACCTCAAATGCAGACTCAATAGTATGGCCGGCTGCATCTGTCCACAGTGTCAGAGACTCTGAGGCCAGAAGGAACAATTCTGACCTCCTGCATAACACAGATCAGGGAACCTCTCCCACACCCTTGCATCAAACCCTCAGATTCTTGCTGAGCAGGCGCAGATCTTCAATACCAGCAGCCAGTGATCCCACAGTGGTCATGACATCCTAACTCACTTAGAAGAGCTATGCAGGGTTTGGTCACCAAGGATTATCCGCCTCGACCCTCCAACTTCATCAGCTGAGCAGGGACACTGTAGTGCTCCAGTGCAACTTTATCCACCCCGAGTAGTCCCATCTTCACTCTATATGGGACTCACCTGGGCACACGGTATTCAGGCCAGTTTTGAGATGGGAAACTAGAGGAGAACAGCTAAAGAAAAGAGACAACCAAATCCAGAAGAACTGGCGGTTTTCTTTGGGAGGCCTGGAAGTGAAAATTCTGGCCATATGCTGTGGAAAATGGGCTTGGTGAAATAAATTTGAACAAAGATCCTGGAAGTATGAGAAGATTTTCACAGTTTGAAGGACAGACAAAGACCTGTCGTTGTTTTTTTGCAGGATGGGTGGGGAGAGAGAAAAACCAAGCTGCAGAATCCTCTTCTCTGTTCCAGGCTGGGAACTTTACAAAATGCCAGCCGAGCTTTGTGGGAGCAGACTGAGCCCTGGGCGGTTGACGCTCAGAACGGGTGTTCGCTGAACGATTTACGGAAGCTGACAATACAGTGCTCCAGGACTCCTTGACTGAAGAACTTCTGAAGGTGATCCATGGCTCACCTTCAGACAAGCAAGTCTGGTTTAATACAATTGTGATAAGCAAGAACATGGTGTAATTTGATTCATCTCACTTCTGATTTATATGAGTTTCTGCTTAAGTGACTAATGAACATGGATAGCACGGGGGGAAATGCATTAAATAACAAAGGCCTAGTCAATTAGAGAGGAAGAATGGTCTTGTGCTTCATCACAGAATCATAGAAACATAGGGCTGGAAGGGACTTCAAGAGCTCATCAAGTCCAGCGCCCTGCGCAGAGGCAGAAACAAATAACCCTAGCACAATACTGACCAGGATTGGTCCAATTTGTTTGTCAAAGCTTCCAAAGACAGGGACTCCACGACCACCCCTGAGAGAGAGACGTTTTTTCCTGATATCTCACCTAAATCTCCCTTGCTGCAGATTAAGCCCATTACCACTTGTCCTACCTTCAGTGAACACAGAGAACAATTGATCACAATCTTGAACAAATTGGAACAACCCTGAACATACTGGAAGACTGTTATCACTCTCCAACTGATCTACATCTTTCCTCAAGTGTGGTGCCCAGGATTGAACACAGTAGTCCAAATCCATTCTGCCCATCTTTAAGAAAGGGAAGAAGGAAAATCCGGGGAACGACAGACCAGTCAGCTTCACCTCAATCCCTGGAAAAAACATGGTGCAGGTCCTCAAGGAATCCATTTTGAAGCATGTGGAGGAGAGGAAGATGATCAGGAACAGTCAACATGGATTCACCAAGGGCAAGTCATGCCTGACTAACCTGATTGCCTTCTATGATGAGATAACCGTGGATATGGAGAAAGCAGTGGACGTGTTATTCCTTGACTTTAGCAAAGCTTTTGACACTCTCCCACAGTATTCTTGCCAGCAAGTTAAAAAAGTATGGATTGGATGAATAAACTATAAGGTGAACAGAAAGCTGGCTAGATCATCAGGCTCAACGGGTAATGATCAACAGCTCAATATCTAGTTGGCATCTGGTATAAAGTGGAATGCCCCAGGGGTCTGTCCTGTGGCCAGTTTAGTTTCAACATTTTCATTAATGATCTGGATGATGGGATGGATTGCACCCTCAGCAAGGTTGCAGATGACACTAAACTGGGAGGAGTGGTAGATACACCGGAGGGTAGGGATAGGATACAGAGCGACCTACACAAATTAGAGGTTTGTGCCAAACGAAATCTGATAAGGTTCAACAAGGACAAGTGCAGAGTCCTGCATTTAGAACAGAAGAATCCCATGCACTGCTACAGACTAGGAACCAAGTGGCTAGGCAGCAGTTCTGCAGAAAAAGCCCTGGGGATTACAGTGGACGAGAAGCTGGATATGAGTCAGCAGTGTGCCCTTTTGCCAAGAAGGCTAGCGGCATTCTGGGTTGTATAAGTAAGAGCATTGCCAGCAGATGGAGGGAAGTGATTGTTCCTCTCTATTCAGCACTGGAGAGGCCATAGCTGGAGTGCTGTGTCCAGTTTTGGGGCTCCCACTACAGAAAGGATGTGGACAAATTGGAGCAAGTCCTGCAGAGGGCAACAAAATGATTAGGGGGCTGGGGCACATGACTTATGAGGAGAGGCTGAGGGAACTGGGGTTATATAGTCTGTGGAAGAGAAGAATGAGGGGGATTTGATAGGAGCTTTCAACTACCTGAAGGGGGGTTCCAAAGAGGATGGAGCTCAGCTGTTCTTAGTGGTGGCAGATGACAGAACAAGGAGCAGTGGTCTCAAGTTGTAGAGGGGGAGGTCTAGGTTGGACATTAGGAAAAACTATTTCCCTAGGAGGATGGTGAAGCACTGGAATGGGTTCCCTAGGGAGGTGGTAGAATCTCCATCCTTAGAGGTTTTTAAGGCCCTGCTTGACAAAGCCCTGACTGGGATGATTCGAACAGGGGGTTGGACTAGATGACCTTCTGAGGTCTCTTCCAACGCTGATCTTCTATGATTCTTCACACAAGTGCCAAGTGGAGTAGGACAGTTACCATGTCTTACATACAACACTGTTAATACACCCAGAATGATATTAGCCTTTTTCACAACTGCATCATGTTTTTGACTCATATTTCAATTTGTGACCGACTATAACCCCAGATCCTTTTCAGCAGCACTACCACCTACCACTTATTCCCCATTTTGAAGCTGTGCATTTGATTTTTCCTTCCTAAATGAAGTACTTTACATCTGCCTGATTGAATTTAATCTTGTTGATTTCAGACCAGTTCTCCAATTCGTAAAGGTCGTTTTGAATTTTAAATCCATCCTCCCAAGTGGTTGCAACCCCTCCAACCTTGGTGTCATCTGCACACTTTATTAGCATACTCGCCATTCATAAGAACATAAGTATGTCTATACTGGGTCAGACCAAAGGTCCATCCAGCCCAGTATCCTGTCTACTGACAGTGGCCAATGCCAGGTGCCCCGGAGTGAGTGAACCTAACAGGTAATGATCAAGTGATCTCTCTCCTGCCATCCATGACCCCCCTCTGATAAACATAGGCTAGGAGATACCATTCCTTACCCATCCCAGCTAATAGCCATTAATGGACTTAACCATCCTGAATTTATCCATTATCAAAATCATTGATGAAAATATTGAATAGTATTGAATGTTCTTAACTGGGACTAATGAGACCTGGGTTCAGAGCCTGGTTCTGGTTCGGATTCCCCAAATGACCTTAGTCAAGTCATTTAATCTCTGTGGACCTCAGTTTGCCATCTGTAAAATGGAGATAATAATACTGTGTCCGTTCACGACTGTGCAACACCAGCTGTTAAGGCCAGGGCTGTACACCACCTAGCACAATCCGGCCATGCTCTTGATTGGAGGCTGCAGGTGCTACTGTCCTATCAATAATGCTAAGTCAAGGGCTTTGGGGAAATAGCTATGGCTCTGTCTGTTTTTGCAGCGATAGTAAATCTCCTGCTTCAGGGTTTAACCCAACCTCTATTAGAGACTAGGATGAGCCCTGATGTGAGTGTTGTAGAGTTCCTACACCTTTCTCTGAACCATCTGGCACTATCAGAGACAGCCTGGCTCTGATCCACTCTAGTGACTCCTATGTGCCCCGCTGCTTTCATATCAGAAACTTATCTCGGCTAGATTATGCCAATTCTTCCCCCAACAGCAGCAGACCTCGGTCTCGGTCTATAGTCCGTACGCGGGCAAAACCGCCATTTGAAATCAATTGGAGATTTACCGGAGTAAGAATTGCAAGACCGGGTCTATGGTCTGACTTGAAGTTTGAACCAGTGTTTATAAGCAGAGAGAAAAGGAACGCTGGGAAGATAAGGAATTATCAAAACAAAGCAAACCAGCTAGTCTAGCATCCCATCGCTGACACTAGCACCACAGCCATCCTCAGAGGAATGTGAAACATCCCCTGCACCTGGACAATTGTGCAATTCTGTCCCACCCGGGTAGATTTCTTCTTTGCCTCAGCTGGCAAAGACATTGTGCCCTTAGGCAGGCAGTCTCGTCGTATTTATTATTACTCTTGTAACTGCTGCCATATAAGACTATCTTGTGCGTACAGTGGAGAAAAATCTAACCCATTAGGCATTGCAGCAGGGTATTTTACAGTGGCTTGTCTGGCTTAGAATAATACATACTATGGGACTTCCTAGGGCAGCCGCTCACTGAGACCCCCTAAAATATGGTTCCTGTATATCCCATACAAGTATTGTTTTATTATTCAAATCTCATTTTACATGAGATTAAAAGTATAATTCTAAAAAAAAAATGTAATAAAGCCCTCTGAAGTTAAACAGAGCGGAGAGCTACAAGAAGGGATCAAATCAAATAAAGCGTTTTCTTAGCCGGGTTATGAACATTCCTTAAAAAAATAGTGTTAATTCTTAACACTAAGATCCTCAGGGCAGTGAGCTTATCTGCCAATGTATATGTAGAGCACCTTGCACTACAAGACCCTTATCCTGAATTGGGTGCTTCCACACTGAAGATCATAAATAATGAATACAATCGTAGGTTTTGAAAAATCAGACTCTACAATGATAGAGCTAAGGATGAAAGCTCAACCTTAAATCTCCTCCTTTCTGCATAGGCCTTAAAACGTCTCTCCTTAGAAGATATCAGCCAAGTAATATACAGTAAAACCTCGATTTAACGGACTAATTCGGGCGAGGGGTGTCCGTTAAATCAAAAAGTCCGTTATTTAATTAAAAAACCCAAAAACTGAGCTGTTGGAGCAGCAGCCCACCCGCCACAGGGTCGGGGCGGCAGCTCCGCAGCCCACCCGCTGTTGGGACCCGGGTGGGAGCCGCCAGACAGCCCACCCGCTGCCGGGACCCGGGCGGGAGCCGGCAGACAGCCCGCCCACTGGCGGGACCCGGGCGGGAGCTGGGAGCTGGCAGCCAGCCCGCCCGCTGGTGGGACCCGGGTGGGAGCCGGGAGCCGGCAGCCAGCCCGCCAGCAGCTGGGACCGGGGCAGCAGCCGGGAGCCAGCAGACGGCCACCAGTGAAGGGGACCGGGGCCTCAGGAGGGAGGGGTCGCGATCTGATATGGATCAGAAATTTTGTCCGTTGCATCCGAAGTCCGTTAAATCGAAGTCCATTAAATCGAGGTCCGTTAAATCGAGGTCCGTTAAATCGAGGTTTTACTGTAATACAAACAGGAAAGTCTTCCACAGCCTTGCACACAGCAAGTTCTGTACATGATGTACTGTAAGAGCTCAGTGACTGCACATTTGCATCTGTGCAAATGCACACCTGTGTTGCACCACTAGGTATGTGCGTGCAAAGCCCTGGTATTGCACGGGCACATAGACAGGGGCCGACAGTCCTTCTCAAAGTCAGGCCACAGACCGGACTCGCTCTGTGAGTTTCCATCCTGTTGCCAAGAAAAGCCAAGTCTGAAGAAAACCAGCGGAATCGTTTGAAAGGGACATGCTATGAAAGCGGAAGCAGCCTGTGCTGGAGATCTCTCCATCGCCCTCAGCCACAGGGGCGCTGAACCCATCTCACAAAGAGGCACTTGCAGTCAAAGGTTTGCTTCTGCAGAACTACGGACCCAATAGCCTTAGAGCCCTTAGCACTGCCCAGGGCCGGGGACAGTGTGTAGCTACACATGGCTCAGAGAGGCCCGGAGTAAAGAACACCACATGATGGCTCCTTCCCCCCTACTCCTTACATAGCTTTTGCATAGGGTGGGAACCCTTTGTTTGAAATCTTGGTTCCCAGACCAGTCTGTGGAAAAATACTGACATCCCAAGATGGAGTCCAGAGACATGTGGTCTCATCACATGACCGCATCACCGCAACTGTCACTTGGAAGCTGTCTGTAGCGTTATCTGGAAGGCGCCACAGGTAGGAGACAAGCTTGTCCTACGAAGGTCTATTGTTTCTTCCTAATGGCTCATTGCCCTGAATAGGCCCTTCCCCACCCACTAAGACTGAAAGCATCTTGTCGAGTGCGGGTGTTACCCAGAGGTAACAAAGTCCTGTGGCACCTTAAAGACTAACTATAAAGTTTTGAAGCATAAGCTTTCATGGGCTAATACCCACTTCGTCGGATGCAAGCACTGGTTCTGGTGCGGATTCCCCAAATGACCTTAGTCAAGTCATTTAATCTCTGTGGACCTCAGTTTGCCATCTGTAAAATGGAGATAATAATACTGTGTCAGTTCACGACTGTGCAACACCAGCTGCTTGCATCCGACGAAGTGGGTATTAGCCCACGAAAGCTTATGCTTCAAAACTTTATAGTTAGTCTTTAAGGTGCCACAGGACTCTGTTACCTCTGCTATTCCAGACTAACACGGCTACCTCTCTGATTCTTGACATCATGCAAGGTGTTACCCAGGTGTGACTACATTTGAAATACAGAGACATAGTCAATATTCCTAACTTCAGATACAAAAATGTTACATGCGTACAAATAGAATAATCATAGTCAGACAATCATAACTTTTCCAGTGACACCTCACATGACTTCCCTTGCATAAAATACATCATAATGTGTCAATCATATCATAATACTATCACTGTGAAGAATATGGGGTCCAATGTTACAAGCTTCCTGTGCCACATACATGTTTTCACTTGGTTCCTGTCATGCTGTATGTAGCTGCATCAGCAGGAATGCAAATATTGTTTTGCAGTGTTTGCATGGCTTGGATTCCAGCTGCATTCCTGCAAGTACATTTTACTTACCAACTTTTTATTACCGACAGAATTGCTGGCAGTTCAATTTATTTTCTGGCATGGAGAGTGATAGATATTAAAGATCAGGAAGAGCTACAGCAGAACGCAGGCGATGAATTAAGGCGAATTTGCATATTGCTATTCTGGTAAGTTATAGCAATGATTTTATTTAATCATTTCATCTCATTCGACCCATCTTTCCTCGACTAGTTCAGCTGTTAATCCAGCCCATTAAGTCATTCCAGCTCCCCGTCTGCTTTTATTCTAGGCAACTATATTTTTATGGCCGGTATTTGTTTTTGCAGCCTTCCTGATGAAACCCAGGCCTTGGCAGACGGCCTGGTGATTCAGAGCAGGACTCTATCTCTGTCTAATTGCGGCAGAGGCCAAAGGGAAGTCTTGTTTGCTTTTGCCAGCAACGGTTGAGAAGATGAAGGTACAATATTGTATACTCACCCTCGGGAAGCAGAGCTCCACAAATGCTGAGAGCAAATACAGCTGTGCAGCTCTGGTGAAGAACCAGCTGCCTCTGCCAGACAGATCGGACTGGTCATTACTTAGGAGCAATGAGAAGTGAGTGAAATGAACTGCATGGGCGACTCCAGGCTTTAAGGGGCAAATGGCTTAGCAGGGTACCTAGGGCAGCTCTGACCTTCTGACCGGAGAGCAGGGCTTTGTCTCTCAGTCACCCTCCTCCTGCACTCCTCCTTTAGCGCGTTTAATAAAGCTGTCACTCATCACTGGCTCCAGCAACTTCCCTTCCTCCACGAGAGAGCCAAGGTCACCTCGTCATTTAAACGGGCTGCACAGCCGACCGGAGGAGACTGCCCAGGCCGGGGGACGCCACACGATCAGTCAACGAACACTTCATCAGCACCTCTGCAGATCTGTCCAGGGCGTGTTTCATGCTCTGAGTCAGCCGTGGGGAAGGCCAAATTCAGCCCCGATGCAATGAGGGAGAACTCCAGGGGAGTCAGTGGTCCTGAACTGCTTAACCCAGGGCTAAATTTGTCCCAATGCCTTTAACGGCTGCCTATGGGTGCCGCCTTCTGGGCTCATAACCTTAACTCCTTCTTCCTGGTGCTTTTTGGCCGCGGACACTGCTGCGCATGGGAGGTGCACCACAGGAGATAAGGCTCCGGAGAAACTTAATACAATACTTGAGTGTTTGGGCTGCCTCTGGCACCTGCAGCAAACACGGTCAATATCATTTCACGGCAGCAATTTCACTTCAAATAGCCTATTGACAGCTCAGAGGAAGCCGGGAGAAAAAGGAATCCATACAATTGTCCCATCCCCCGCCGTGCTCCTGGGACAGATTTCCCCTTGAACACATTTATTCAGGTAGAGGAAATTCCATTCTGATGATCAGAGAGTGACTGGAAGGACAGCCTCTGGAAAGCAATGCCTCTGCCTGGCTTTCACATCAGGAGTTACTTATTCCGGTTGGAGGGTAGCCACACTAGACTGCCCCTCTCTGCAATCCACAACCTGATCTCCCCAATTTATTCTTACTCTCCCGCTCTGTCAAGCAGAGAGGGGGCTCCGTGGGATGTATTCGGGCCCTTGAATTTCAGCACCGCTTTCGAAACACCGGCGGTATTAGCCAGACGGTCAGCCCAGGACTTGGTGCGTGGGAAGGAGGTGCACAAAAGCTGCAAGTCAGACTAGTGCTGCTCAAGCAATGCTCTACAGCTGGTTGTGTTGTGCTTTTGAATGGATTTTAACAGTCTAAAACACAGACAGCACCAGCGATCCGTAAGCAGATGTGTTTTGTATCCTCTCCATTGTTGGCACAGGTAAAAGGTGTAATAGGCCAGGAAGAAATCAATATGCATCAGACCAATAGAAAATACAAACTCCTGACAAATGTTCAAGGATGTCGAGGGGAGCTGTGTTCCGCGCTGGCAAAGGGCACAGCTCTGGCGGGAAGCAGCAGCAACAGAGGAACGCCCAGCGGAGATGGGCACCCAGTACCCCGTGCTACTAGCGAGAGAACAGGAGGCTGCATATACAGGGTCTCCCGGGTGAGTACCCCCCAGGGGGCTCTTGCTGAAGAAGGCGCCCCTCTGTGAGAGTCAGGGCTGGCTGGCTGGGTTTTTTGCTGTGTTAGGTTTTGAGAGGGCTCAGCATTCTAACAACCATTCCTGTCACCCCCCGGCCCACTCGGCTTTGCACTAGCAGACAGTAGCTGGGTCACTGATTCTGGCCACCCACGCCTTCCCACCCTTCAACCTTGGGGGCTGCCAGGGCCTCGGGTAACATGGTTCTACTGGGACATGCCCAGAGAGGAAAATCCCAGAGAGAGAAATCCTGCATTTCTCCAAGCTGCCTTGATGTGTCCCGGCTGCTGGAAGCACTTGGATCACTTGCAGCTGCTGCGTTTCACGGTCCGCTCCTTGTGCCAACTCTGACAAGGGCTGCTCTGTGGGTGGGTGTTAGCAAAGGCTGGCTTCTATCCCCGTCACCCTGCTCAGCGCTTTCCCATCAGCCATCTGCTTCTCTCGGTTACCTTGTGACTCCTCACCAGCCTGTTCAGATGAGTTCCTGTCTGCATCCTGTAACACTTGCCCATACCGGTATTGCCCTGGCCTCTTCTTTTGTCATTCAGTTTTGCACGCATTCTAAAGCAATGTGCATGTCCTCACCTTTTGGGGGCGAAGCCAGACTTTGAGGCACCTGCTCCCCTACTTGGTGTAAACATTGCTTGTGCCAATCGGAAACGAACACAAACAAGTTTTGGGCCCTATCCCCTATGACACTTCTGTGATGTCATAGTTGGTTCTTATGGCTCTGTCTGCCCTGTGCAGACAGAGAGAGGAGAAAGAAAAACGAATCCTGTGTATCCTGTCCTGTACCCCCGTAACCGAGCCTGATCACCTCGAAGCCTCTCTCTCTGCTCACGTGTTTCAAACAGAGCCTCCACGTTTGCCGGTCATTATGCGTTGGTTTGTATTTGGAAGTATCAGTTATTACTAAATGCTGCATCTTTGTTTATAAATATTGTTAGCAGATATTTTAGTCATTGTGTGTTTTAAGTTTCATTAAGTTTATTAGTTAATCAAAAAACTGCTCCCTTACCCCTTGTAATTATCCCCAGTAAAACTTTAAATTGATTAATTTTAGTTGTGTGTGTATGTGTGTCTGCAGTTCACGTCCTGACCCACACTCTCCTTGCATCCCTTACCAATATAGTCTATTGCCACGTGCAGCCTGGTAAATAACAGGCCTGCATTTTTTGTCACCCTGCGAGTCCATGGCAATCCACAGAGCCGAGACAGAAGATGAGATCTCTAGCCAGGGAAAGGACGGCAGTCAGATCCCGCACGCCTGAAAAGAGGCTAAAATGCAGTGATTGGCCAGCGTGCAATGGGGGTGGGTGGAATGAACCAGCTGTCGGGCACATTACGGGGTGGGAATCGTTTGAATTCTTTGTTTCATTTCAGTGAATTGGAACAGATGGGCGGCTGTTGCCTTCACGGTCCGGTTCCAGCCCTGGATGAGATTCTCGGACAGACCCCTGGCACCACGGCTCCGCCAGTGACCAGGGGAATGAATGGCCCCTGGAAGCCAGAGTCCGCTCCTTGGGCACAGCAGTGACTGATACTCGCCATGGAAGGACCAGCAGCCCATTCATCCTCCCTTTCCTTCGCTGGGCTGGAGTCACCGTGCAACCGGTCAGCCTCCCTTGAATCCAAAGAACCCCTTCCTGAGTCCAGTAACGCACCCAGGGCCACTTAGACCCCACCAGCAGAGCAGGGGGTTCCTTGATGTTTCCCCCTGTGTCTCCTAGCCAGCACCTCTTAGAATGAAGGTGATGGGTTTTAAAAACAAGATCCAGTTCCCAAGGACAGAGGCTGCCGAGAATCTCTGAGCAGGTAAGTCTCAATGCACCAGTCTCCTTCACACCTCGCAGCAGGGCATGAGGGGAAAAACCCAGCCATGAGCCCGCGTCTCCTTTTCCACTACAGGAACTAAGTCCTTCTCAGGGCATCTCGTCTCCTAGATATCCGGTGTGTGGAAAGCCCAGAACTGTACTAGCCAAGGGGGAAGGGTGAGCTGTGTGAGGAGAGCCCAGGGTGGGAATATTGGGTACGGGTGGCTGGAGGTCAGGAGTGTGGGGCACCAGTAGAGCTGGGGCTGGGGGGAGCCCAGGACCAGAATAGCAGTGGGGACTGTTTCAAGAGATGGGTTTAGTTTCAAGATCAGGATTCTCCTAAAATCTCAGGGAGTTTTCTCCTTCAACTCATCCCCCCGCCCCTTGCCACCCTCGCCTGCACCCATCACCCCTAAACTAGAGTTGTTCAAAGGGACCCAGGGCTCAGTCCCACCCCGAGCTGGATCGTCACAGTGGCTGGAAGATGCCCAGTGACTCTGGTGGACTTTGATCAGGATCCAAGTTAGAACTGGACCACTCCCTTCCCCCCGCAGCGTGAGGAGACCTGAATTCCATCCACCCCCAACCCCGCAGCCTGAGCTGGCTGAGTTCAGACCTCCATCGGGCCTCCATTTCCCCTCCTAATGGAACCAGCCCTATTGTTCTGATGGTCCCATGGACAACACGGCCGGGGTGCTGCTAATCTCACCAAGCGGGGAGGCCGGGGCCAACCTGGATCATCTTGAGAGGGGAGGATCATTCACACCCAGGCCATGCGGTCACCAAGCACACCTAAGGGAGTGTGTAACAGATGCCACGGAAACAGGACGTGGGAAGATGCAAATAATGGGCCCCGTGGCACCTTGGTGAACTTTGCTGCCATCAGTGGCCTGACCCCGGGGTTTCTGTGTCCCATGGAGCCAGTGATTTGTTTAGCTTGCTGCAGGCAAAACCCATAGGCCCCTCTGCAGCCTCCTCAGAAGTGAATCCTTCCACCGCGCAATGGGGCTGGATGATGAAAACAGCCATATCCCCCTCTGCCCTCTGTAATCCTGAATACCTCTGCACCAGAGCTGGCAAAGCCGGTTAGCCAGGACTGCTCTCCAAGGGCACCAGGCTGGCTGGCTGAGGTGGGTTTAATTAACCCCCGCAATGACCCACGAGCCTCAGCACAGGTGCTTTTTAATATCTGTATTGACGCTCAAAGTAGGCGAGAGCCGTGGGGTTCTAGCGGGAGCCAGACCAATGCAGGCTGGTGGCCGGCAAGCGTCCCCATACAGCCCGGCCACTGCGCCCTACCGGGGAGCTGCAAAGGGGAAACAACCGGGGCTTGATTCCTTCTGATGTTAACACATCCCAAGCTAGGAAGCAGGGCTGGACCGGAACAGAGCCCGGCTGGACTCCTGGATCCCTACTGCACTTCCAGTGTGTGTGGCTACCACGCGGTCTGCCTCGGGGCCGGGGCTCCCAGAGCGTCTCCTCTCCTCGCTACACAGCTGAGCGTTGGGAGCCAGGAAGTCCTGGTGCACAGCTCTGGGGCAGTCCCGCCATGCAGACTGTCATAAGTTGGTGATCCCACCACCCCAGGGGTCCCTGGGCTGCCCAGCTCCTGCAACCCAGGAATTCCACGTTTCGGCCAGCTCTGCCGTGCTACGGGTTACAATTTTTATTAAAGCTAATGTTAAACATGAAAACACACACAGATTGAGAGGTAAGGTACTGGACATCTGGAGTCAGGCTGGGGTTATGGGCGATTGTAGGTAATAGGTACAGGGTTTACAAGGCACATGCATATCACATTTCCAGCATAGATCCAGATTGGGGTGTGGGAGTTTTTTAAAGCGTCAGTCTATAGGTGTACAGCCAGTGACAGAAACGGCACCCTCTCTCCCTAGGACGTCCCGCTCGAGGAGAATGAATTGCTCTGGATGAGAAACAAACAGTTGCCGTTTCCCCACCAACGCTGCCTGTGACAGAGCGAATAGCTGAGGTGCTCAGAGCGTAAATGATTGACAGTGGTCACCCAGGGCCCTGCACTAACCCCTAGGCCTTGCTGCCTGCACCGCCACCCATAAGGTGGCGCTAGTTCTATCAGAACTCAGTGAAAAGGAAAGTGAAATCACAAGGTTTCTTGTGAGCCTCTCTCAGCTTTCCAACCTCTCCTGACCCACCGTCCCTGCCTGGGATTGTATCCTCTCTTTGGGGTGTTTTGTATCATTTATCATCACGGTGGGCCTGGCAAAGGGAAGGTGAGGAGAATCGCATGTCTGGGCAGGTGCATTTTCCTGACGGTTGTGCATGGGCCCAGGATCAGTGCTTGGCACGCGCTCAAAGGCCATTCTCAGCTCCAGAAACTTGGACGAGGCTCAACTCCTCCTCCGCTGGCTGGAGTCAATGAGAAGGGCGCCATTTTCTTTAGGGAACCAGGGCTTGGCTCCTTCTGCCTGGATAGCCGGTGGCACAAACACGGGCCTGAAGAGAAAACTCTAGCATGGCCTTGGATCACGCAAATCTCTTTGCTTCTCCCCGTGCCGCCCAACACGTATCAGCAAAGGGAGAACCAATTTCTGAGCAGCAGTGTGTCCAAGCAGCGCCTGTGCAAAGAGACAGACAAGTGTGCTTTCTCGCTCTCCTATGTTGCGTCCTGCTTAAAACCCAAGACCCATATTCAAAGGGTCAGCGCCGTCTATTTCTGATACACAAGGAGAGGATGTGTAGAAACACCCTGAACAATTTCACCTTTCTGAGGCTAGACTAAAACGGGTATCGGCTAATTACAGCTGTAGTGGAACAAATGCTTTCACGGGACTGTAACCCTTTACCTAAAGAGGCTACTTTCAAACATCACAGCAACTTAAAGAGTCAAAAGACGCTGCCTTCAGCAGCCAAATCAGATGAAAATTGGCCTTAGGGCTACTTCCCTGGCCACATGTGGGATACAGTGTGTAGAAAACAAGCTCCTAGTATGGAGATTTGACTATTTGACTATAGGTAGGCCGTGTGTTTGGTGTTGCATGCGGCACATGCCAATCACTGGTGCAGGCGACAGGCCCAACGGAAAAGGTAATGGAAAATAGATTGCATTTCTTTATGTGCATATAATATTTTCAATAACCTCAGTGTCATGTCTCTGCTTTGCATTTCTGAGGCGAGTTATTTGCACGAATAAAAAGTAAAAAAAAACCTAGCTCTGAGACGGTCCTTTCCATCAGTAGGTCTCAATGCACTTAGGTCAAGATCATTTTTTTTCCATTTTACAGATGGGAAAACTGAGGCCACCGCGCAGTGACGTGACCTGCTCATGGTCTCATATCCCTAGTGCTCTAACCACTAGGACACATTACCTCCCTTGTCAGAGAATAGTGAGCAAGTGCCAGATTCCATAGGGCACAGGGCTGGGTTCAAATGAGGCCCAGCTTTAGGGAGGAAGGAGAGATAAGGAGGACGTGTCTACCCTTTTCCCATCAGTGATGCACAGTGGCATACCCCGTCCTGCCTGCTGTTACTCCCTGGCACTCGCAGTGCTGGCTTTCTTTGCACAGACCATCCTAATGTTCTGCTGCCACCTTCCCAAATCGGCCCGTTTCCTTGAAGCCAATAGAACCGGTGGGGAAGGTTTGGACAGAGAACCAGAGTTCTCACCAGCGGGTTCCACGCAGAGGAGAACTCCTCCACTGGTGTCCCTCAGTGCAGCTCTGCTGATGCCAATGGGGCTATGCAGAGTTCCAGCAGGCGAGTGGCCGGCCCCATATCCTCCTCTGATTGACGGGTGCAGCCATCGGCATTGGCGCCGGACCCTCAAACCTGCTCAGCTATTGGGTGACGGGCGCAGCTGTGCCAGGGACCCCTCTTTGGAGAGTTTGCTCCCAGCTGAACCCCTCTGCCCTGGTTACAGTCAGGGACACAGCGAGGGAGCATTCGACAAACCGCTCCCATTGTCTGACCTGGTCCCTTCAGGAACGCGAACTAGCACCATGTGGCTCTGTGTGTTTCTTGACCCCACCCAGCAGCCCCAGCCATTGCTCACCCACGCTGGCACCAGCAGCCTTCAGCTCTGAACCCTTCCCATCCTTCTGGAGCTTCCCTGGCAAGTGGCTGCCCTGTAGGTACAGCCGTCATACCCCCCCATGCCCGGTCTCCACCGGCCTGCGCACTCACCACCCCCAGAATGAAGGTCTGAAATACGCAGGCATAGAGTCTACGGGGACCCTTCACCGGCCCCCTCCCCAGGAATGGGGCTGTGGTCACAGCACTGAGAACACTATTACGGAGCGGAGCACACGACTCAGCCGTCCCGTCTGTCTCCTGGGCTCTCGGCCCTCACGGCTCAGCCCCGCCAGGGAATCGGCAAGAGCTGCACATGGCGGCGCAGCTGGGAAATCCACGGCTGGCTTCGTGCACTGCCCTGCGAATGCACCATTGGCTTCCAGCCCCGGCTAGTTCTACGCGCCAAAGGCAAAGCCGTAGCGTGGTTTGCAGACGCCTCGGCTGCACTGCCGTGCGGGCCGGGGGGGGTGCCGCGGAGCCAGGGAGATTTCGCAGATGCTCATTTACAAGCCGTCTGCTTCGCTTCCCGCCTGCAGAGCCAGGCTGAGTTGCACAAGGAGAGGCACGTTTCAGGAGCGGGGAGAGCACTGTTCCAGCCCCAGGCAAAGGTGCCGGTGGTTCGGCTGCGTTCCTCCTGGCTGCTCTCAGCACCACCCGCTCGGGACGAGCACCCCCCTTTGGAGGGGCACATTTCCCAGCACCCAAGGCCACCCGTGCTGTATTGGAAAGGGAGCCTCTGCTCAGTACACGCCTCCCTTTCCCCCACGGAGAGGGACTGACCCTCTTCACCCTAGCAGGCCTTGTTTCCCCCTTAATTGTAGTCCACAGCGGAGAGGACCCCCGGGGGGCGAGGTGCGGCGCAGTCACAGGGAGAAACAGGGGCCCAGAAGCGAGTCTCATTTCATGGACAAGCCAGAGGACACTTTATTATCCTCCTTTTGCAGATGGAGTCTGAGAGACTCAGGCCCAGATCCCGGCAGCTCCTTTGGGCTCCTACATCCACCTACAGAGAGCAGGGACATTTTCGAAACAGCCGCTCGGCTGCTGCCTGGCCCCAGAGGTGCCGAAGTCCCCGCTGGGCAGCATTCGCACTGTCCTCGCTCGGGCGGAGGCTCTGGGGGCCCCAAGGCTGGACTCTCAAACTCTGCGGGAGGACGCCTAGCTCAGCAGCAGGGCCCGATCCTGTCGGCAGGCGCTGGGCACAGCTCATGGCCCAGGGAAACAGGGCAAGCAGCCAGGCACAAGTTAGCCACCTGCTGGCCTGGCTCCGGCACCTAACGCCAGGAGGGTCTGTGGCTGTGGGTGGCAAGCAGAGGGAGGCACGTGAGGTATCCAGCCCTGCTTAGTGCCTCACCATTCCGCTCCTGGCTCCCTGCTCAGCTTGCTGCCCACTGCCCGGGCATTGTATGGGTAGCCTGGGAACCCGCTCACAGCTGGGGACCCCACGAGGCCTGGGGCCACCGGCCAGCCTGAGACTCCCCAAGGCAATGCACGGTGCTAGCCTAGCCTAGGGCTCTCAGCCTGTGCATGGGCACTGAATTCTTTGCAGCGGGGATTTCCCCAGCCGCTGGGGCAGGACAAGAGGCCTCGGCTGTGGCTTGCCCAGGCCAGAAGGGGCTGCGGGGAGCGAGCGGAGTCCCGCTGGTGGTTTGGAACAACTTCCAGCCGGCCCAGGGCTCTTTGTTAGCTGCTCGACTAGAAAATGTCAGGAGCCCGTCAGAAGGAGCTTGTGCATCAGATTCTTTGGCAGAGGCCTGGCTGTGGCTCTAATTAGGGCACTTGAGTTGTTGTTACATGTTCCCTCTATCTCATCTCCCTGTCTGGAGACGCTCAGTCCTCCTTGGAGCAGGGCCCTCCAGCCCGTAGATTAGGATGTAAACAATGATGGCGTCCCTCCCTTTCTACCCTGAGCCGCCTCCTCCCCTGGCTCCTGTTGTCCCGAGCTCGGACCCGGTTAGAGACACAATGGAGGAAGTGCCCGTCCACCCTTCAGCTTTCCACTCAGGCTGTTGCCAGGTTACGGGTTGGCTCCTGCCATGGCTCAGCCCCAGAACGGAGCGCTGTGCTGAACCCTGGGGTAGGGGGGACCCATGGGATGTAGTGTGTGTCACCACTGCTTGTGAACAGTGTAGAGGGGCCCATTCTCACACCCCTGTGTCCTGTCCCCCCTTGAAAGCCTGATTGCGTAACCCAGAGGTGGGTGTGTTTTGTGGGGTCCATCTCTGAACCTGATCCCAAAGGACACAAATAGTAGCTCATGCTTTAACTCCGGAGGTCCCCAAGTCAGTCAGGACAGCAGCCCTCCCAATGCCTTGTCCCCCCTCCCCCTTCTCAGCCTGTTCTGGTTCTGATCCCAGCCTGAGATGTGGAAGGGCTTTTATAGTAACAGTAAAATGTTATTGCATCACTGTTGAGAGACACCGACTAACAAGTTGGTGCAACGTATTCTAAACACTGAGGAGCAAACTAAGATCCCTGGGGTGATTTTTAGATCCTTTGAAAGGGCGAGATATATCTCCTTGTGATAAGAACCTTCCAAGGTGTTTGCCTGTGTTCTCATCACTCCTAGCCGGAGGATGGTTTGCCAGGAGAACATCTTGTGGGAGAAGCTGCAGCGTGTGGTTTGCATTTATTGACCAAATTGCATACCACACATTTCACAGGCAGTTAAAAACAATTATTTGCCTCTTCATAAATTAGCCTTTATCAAGAGTGTCAGGAGTTAAGGGAATTACCAGGTTCCTTTCACTGAATTACATGGTGTTTCTTCTTATCTTGAATTGCTCTGATAATGGCATAAATTTTGTTGTTTCTCTTTGCCTAAATTGATACAAGCCCTGGTAAAGCACCCGAGACATTCAATTAAACGCTGCACAATAGATCACATTACCTAAAGGCTAGAGGTCCTCCTTTGCCAAAGAGGAGACATGAACTTTGGTCACCTTTGAAAGAAGGAGGTCACCCATTCATTCCCCGTCTTAGTCCACAGTCATTCCTTGCTGTTGAAATGCTCGTGTCAGACAAAAAATCACTGACCTTTGCAAAAGTTTTCATAAGCTCGTGGACACGTTCCAGTCAATTTGCATTGAGCCATCAACAATTGTCAGCGGGTCTAAGCAAATAAAGACGTTCTCCAAATGTGACCGAGGTCAGTCGTTGGCTTCCTGGCTCTCTGGAGAGTTATTCTTCAGTTCTTTGTCTTATTTAACATAAGATTCCAGCCTTTTATTTTTAATGTGATTTTACAAAATGACACTCGGTTTTAAAATGTTCATGATTAATTTGAAACCAAAAAAAAAGGAGTGTAGGGGAGAAAGAAACTTATGAATATCATTCCCCTTTTCTTGCTGTTTTTAAAAAGGAGATTTTAGCACACACGAAGGGAGTCTGCCTGAGTGCTGGAGATCCAAGTCTTGTATCGGAAAGGAGGGAGTGTGGTCTAGTGGTTAGAATGAGACCTTGGAAGTCTCCTGGTTTCTGTTCCCATATTTGCTGCTACATTGTGTGCTCTGGGGCAAGGTCTCTAACTTCTCTGTTTCAGTTTACGCAGCTGTAAAAGGAGTTATCTTTTCTCACAAGAGCATCTTACAGCCCTGATCGTACAAACACTTATGCACAGTCTGTAGCAGTTGAACTCCATTGTCCATCACCACTGACCTGTAACACTTGAGTCAGTTCAGCCGAGTGGATAGAGACCTGGGCTGAGTCCCACTGGCCTGCTGGGTGATCTTGGCCAAGCCATGTCACCGCTCTGTGCCTCAGTTTCCCCATCTGTGAAATGGAGTTAAGAGGACCTCCCTCATAAAGTGAATTGAGATCAACTGATGAGAAGTGCTACATAGGAGCTGGGCATTAGTACTCAGAGGATTTTGTATTCCAAATCTGAGCTTCTTTAAAAGAACACAGGCCCTGTGCTTCCCCATTCAATGAGACACATCTTGTAATCAGGCTTCCAGCCCAATTACAAAACTGACATTTGCTGTCCATGCAATGCCCAGGTCTGTTCCTCTCTTGGAGGGTTTGTCTTCACTAGTGAATTATAGCTCCGGGGCCCTCTCAGCCCCCCTCCAGACACCAGCACCTCATCCTGACTGTGCAGTGCTGCCAGTCCTAGGAGTTGGCTGGCACTGCTGGGGTGCAGCTGTAACGTGGAAGCCGGCTTAGCGCTGGGCTGAGCAAGGAGTGCCCTGTAGCACCATCCTGGAGCAGCTGGGCTCTGGGGAGAGAGTCAATTGTGTCAAACCTATACCCCGAACAGCTGCATGGCCTAGTGCCACCTGTACAGGGAGGGAGTAGCTGCAATGCAGAGTCTGCTTCCACTCCTGCCTGCTAGCTGCATCACATATAGCCAGAGCAGATGCTTATGGTGGACACCGTGTGTGCCCCTATTCCGCCCCCCCCCCCCGGGGCTCCCACACTCCCTGGCCCTTAGCGCCCCGGAATCTCTCCTGCTCCTCTCTTCGTGGGAAGTACCAGAGCTCAGCCAACGTATTTAAAGAGCAGAAAGCATATGCCTGGGCGACTGGTTCCACCCCCACCCAGCTCTAGTATTTGAGTCTGTAGTGGCTAGTTACAATGCTGCAAGTCAACATTATCCTACATTGTAATTCTACCCTCCAGAGCCGACCGGGACCCACCCACAGAGAACTGTAAAGGACTGTGGCTGCCCGGCCTCACAGCCGCAACTAAAACCCAGTCACTCTGGGTGCACTTGGGGTTTTCTTCCTTTTCCTTTCACAGTTTGGCTTTTCTCCTGTCACGCTCTGCAGATTTCACCCGGAGTCCCTGTTCGATTTCAACACCGAGCCCCCTGCCTCTGTTTGTACTGGCCTTGCCTTAATCTCTCCTGATCTGTGAAGCACTCAGATACCGTGTCAGGCCCAGGGCCGACAGAAATGCCAGGGATTGAGCAATTAATAACCTGAATGATGGACCCTCATTGGTATGTTCTGTGGAGGAGTTCACCGCTCTAGAATCACGTCCTTGCTTTGCATTGCTGCTGCAAGGGAGATACAGCGGAGAAGAATAGTGAGAAAGCCGTGCAACTGCTCCCCATTCACCCCTTGCTGCACACACCCTGTGTCTCCACGTGTATTATGCAACCAAGGGTCCATATTGCACTGGGTCAGGTCGGTTACTTTGTCAGGTTCACAGAGTCTGGATCACATGGCGCAGCCTACGCTGCTATCACTCAGCACGGTGAGTCATGCTGCATCAGAGAGGAAATGAAAGCAGATCCAAGTGTATGATTAACTGGGAAAATAAATATTTTGCCATTGCCTATTCCCCGAGATAAACATTGAGCAACCAGGAATTTCATTGATTTTCTAGCAGATACAGCATTCGTGTTGCTCTCCTCACTCCCACGCACCTATCGGTACATTGCCCCCACTTGAACGCAACCCCCAGCTCTTCACCCTTTGGCTTGCTTCCACCAAGGCTCCAAAGGTAGCTTGTATGTGGCAAGATCTCCTCTCCCAGCCATTGCAAAGTTTTACCGGTGCCTCCTCGCCCCACGTTTGGTGGTCCGTGACTCATCCAGAAGTAGGAGCAAGTTGTGTTAGGCCCTGGCTCAACTAGGTACTTCAGCAAGTGCCTCTAAGCTTTTAGGGAAGCCCCACTGGGGACATGCACGTCTACTTAAGTACCTTGCTGAACCGGGGTGGCACGTTACTGGAATTATTTGGGATCATATAGATCATTGGTGCAACCAACGTCCTCTAGTGGCACCAAATATCGTGTAAAAGGGGTCATATAAGGTGTCTACAACCAGGTTATAGTCTGCTGATTATGATTAATCTATCGGTATGTGTGTATCTTTTTTGTAACTAAAGTTATGAATATTGGCTATATGGTGACTGTATGTCAAACTGATGCTTGGCTTCTGGGTGAAATCTCAGACAAGCTGTTGTTAACTTGGCTAGCCTGGCTGATGGCCCATTAAGGACCATCAGCTACACAATGGACTTTGTAGATGCCCATTCACACCCGAGCTTCTCCAGGAATGTGACCTGCCTGGTCAGAAACTGAATCTTGGAGAGTCTGGTAATTGGACCATGTGGCTATGAATCTCCATTTTGCCATTGGACTCTGCATAAGAAGGAGAAGGGGGGGGGGTCTTCACCCACAAGAGGAAGTCTATAAAACCTGGGAGAAACTCCTTCCATTTTGTCTTCTACGTCCAGTCTTCAGCCCTTGTTTCCATCTCTGGATGGAACCTTGCTACACAGGGGAACTCTGGCCAAAGGGTGCTGACCCATCCCTGGAGGGGATGCATTCCAGAGACTTTGATTTAAACCTGCAGTTTATTCTACCATTGCTGCAAGCCTGAGATTTGCCATCACTGCATGTAATTGATTTCTTTTAACCATTCCTAACCCTCACCTATCTCTTTTTCCTTGTATAATAAACCTTTAGATTTTAGATTCTAAAGGATTGGCAACAGCATGATTTGTGGGAAGTTCTGATTTGTATATTGACCTGGGTCTGGGGCCTGATTCTTTGGAATTGGGGAGAACCGTTTTCTTTATTTGGGGCATTGGTTTTCATAACCATTGGTCCCCGGGACCGGTGGCAGCTGGTGGTGATACTGGGAAGCTGGAGTGTCTAAGGGAATTGCTTGTGTGACTTGTGGTTAGCCAGTGGGGTGAAACCAAAGTCTTTTCTGTTTGGCTGGTTTGGTTTGCCTTAGAGTGGAAAAACCCCAGCTTTGGGCTGTAACTGCCCCTTTGGAAGCAATCTGTCCTGATCTGGCACTCTCAGTTGGATCCCACCAGGAACAGCCCCGTCGCATGGGAGAACAGGAGGCCAGTGGAAAGGAGATAGGTTTTGCAAAAACCTGCAGGACACCAGGGTTAAAAAGGTAGTGGGTGGGGCTCTGCTAGCTATCAGCCAATCCCTGGATTGCAGCATGTTCAAGTTGTACCAGTGCTCCCAGTCCAGCTCACCTTTCTGGAGCACCTCGCTGTCCCAGTGCACACAGGGGTATCTAAAGAGGGTGAGATTAGCATAGCCCCTGGCCCTTGGAGCTGGGTGGTAACTTAACTATGGGTAATTTCACTGTTTAGAGCCTCTGAGGAGAAAGCAAATCAGAGATCATAGACTATCAGGCCTGGAAGGGACCTCAGGAGGTATCTAGTCCAACCCCCTGCTCAAAGCAGGACCAACCCCAACTAGATCATCCCAGCCAGGGCTTTGTCAAGCCTGACCTTAAAAACCTCTAAGGAAGGAGATTCCATCACCTCCCTAGGGAACCCATTCCAGTGCTTCACCACCCTCCATGTGACATAGGAAGGTGGCCTGGTTAGGCAGTTTGGCTTCCTGGGGATATCGCAGTGTAGGCAGGGAACTGTGCTACCTGGAAATATCCCAGTGAAGAAGGAAAAAATGGTCAGTCTCCATGACTGATGACAGCAGAGGAACCTGGACCCCCCCCCCCCCCAGTGGGCACCCTGCCTCAGTAGACTGAGGAGGGGGAAATACAGCTGAATTTTGACCACAGACCAGGGCTGGCTATGAACACTGGGACATGCAGCAGTGTCTGCACAGATGCCAGTGCATATTTGAATGGAAAGAATAGAGCCAGCAGCACTGCTCAGCCCTGCTGGGGCTGGATTTGCAGCAGGCCCTGAGGATACATTCTGTACCAGACTCACCAGCCCAGAGCATCCCCACCCAGGATTTCAACCCTTCCACTGCCATTGTCCCATAATGAGCTGGAGCTTGCTCCCTCCAGAGAGTAAGGAGGTTGGGCCCTCCAGCCAAGCCACTGTAAAGCCCTCCCCCCATCCAGGAAAAGCTCTACCCCAGGAATCTTCACCCCAGCTGGGCCTAGCATCCAGCCCCTGTCTTGACAGGTAGGGCCCAGCACCCACTCACAGGTACCTGGGCTCTGCTCAGCCCAGTGATCCAGTCTAGACCCAGCCTCCTACAGGGGGCTTTACCCAGGTACTCAGCCAGCACCTGGTCCTCAGCCAGGCTTCCTGCCCCAAGGAGAAGCAGCCTGTCTACTTTTCTTTCCCCAGCTGGGCTGGGTTTTCCTTTTCAGTGCCAAACTCCAGCCCCCAAGTTTCTGTCCCAGACTCTACACGCCTCACCAGCTTCCTCCTGAGCCAGACACCCCACTTTCTAGCTTTATCCCCACACCTTCCTGCCCTGTAGCAGAACACTCTCCCCCTTCCTCCCCTAGGCAGCCTGCCGGCCTCCGCTTCCCTCCTTTTAAGTTCCACCCCCTGCACAGGTGTCACAGGGTGGGGCTAATTGAATAGGGCAGAGTGGCTATTAAGGGGCAGTGCATAGCCCACCCTATCACAGATTTACATTTGCTGATGGGTGTGGGGTTTATTTCTAGGAGATATGGCAGCTTAGCAGGTACTGGAGAATAGGAGCTTTTAGGACCAGCAGGAGCCTCAGGAGTTGGGAATCATGATGGGTGTCTTGAGGGTATTTGGGAGCCAAAGGGCAGAGATGGGAGAGCAGGAAGATTTTTCCAAAGCAGACAGGGCCCCTTAGCACAGGTGAGATCCACCTAGGCACCCATCTTCACCTTTGGGTGCCTGGGTACTAGGGTTGGGCCTGGCTGGGAATCCTGATTTTCAGTTTGTGAAACATGTCCAGGTTGGGCAGTGGTTTTGTTCTGATGCAGAAGAAACCCAGGACCCTTTGACACTGATCATGAAAAAGCCCCAGGGACCTAGCTGGTGTTGAGGGCTGCCAGTGAGTTAGGTTCAAGTCCTGGGTCAGGTCAGAGACTTGAACCTGGCTCTGCTAGCTGTTAACAAAGGGCTCTGCCTACCAGAGCCAGCGGCTGACTGGGGCTCTCACTCTGGCCTGCTAGACCTGGTTCTATGGGCCTGAGAGAAACTTGCTAGCAGTGGTTAGGACACTCTGCTGGGAGGTGGCTTAAGTCTGTTGTCTGAGCCAAGCAGAGCAGGGATTTCGAGGTGGTTCTTTCCCATCCCCGGTGAGTCCCTCAGCAGTGGGCTGGGCCGGGGACTGCTGCCTTCAGTCTGGTGAAATCACTGACTCCTGAGGACACTATTGTAACAATTGGGGCCAAGCTAGATAGTCCAGCCTGGACTGGAGAAACCCTTTTAAAGTTCTCAGCAGCTCTACTCCATGCCTGCCTGGGGTACCTCTGTCTGAACTGTAACCCAGAGCCAATGGGATGGGCCCAGTGAGATAGTACGAGGCTCGGTGATTCCCCCTTCCTATGATGCGCTCTTCCCCCAGAATAGCCTCTCACTCGTACAAAGCTGGGGCACACACTGGTGATAGCGGGGAGAAAGTGAATGCCTTAAAGGCTTCCTTTCCCTCCTCGTGCATTGCACACAACTGATCTCACTTGCACCAGGAGAGAGAAGTGTCATTTGTTCATCCGTTTTTAGCATCAGGATCAAACCTCTTCATGCGTCCCCCTTTACATCTCTTGCTGATCGCTGAAGCTGTGAGCAGCGGCGGCTCCTCCTGCCGCCCGTGATGGATTTTGAGAGGGAGCAAACACTTCGCTGGCTCTTGCAGTCGAAGTCAATCGCTAGGGAGCAAAAGGGCCCATAAGCATTAGAAATCAATGCCCAGCTGATTGATGTGTTTTCTGGAGGAACATTATTAATAGAGCGCTGGGCTGCACTGGGAGGATTGACTTGTAATAACTCTCACAGTCTGAGATACTTTATCACCTGGGTCATTCTCCTTTCCCAAGGAGCCAGGGCAGATCACGTGTATCCTGGAGTAGGTTATTTCTATATCATGTAACAACAACTTCCAGTGTTGATTTTATTCTCCTTTCCTGTTTAGAGTTAAATCGCTTTTAAGAGGTAGACAGGGGAAAGCATGTTCGCTGCCCTTATTATGGGGCCTTTCCCCCTCTGGGTTGGTAATGCAGCAATAGTGTGAGAGGAGGTAGTCAGGAAATTTTCAATTAGATTTTTTTTCACCCAAAATGCAGACTTGTTGAAACTGAAACTCTTTGAAGGAGCGGGTCAGGTTTGGTGAATTTCTTGACTCAGAAAACTGTTGGGGGGAAAAAATCTTGAAAGTGTCTAAACGTCCTGTGCTGACCTTTTCAAGGTGAAAAGCTTGCTTTTTCCCCCTAAACGTAACTTAACTGATATTTTAAAAAGGATAAAGGGGGAAAAAGAACAAAATCAAAAATAAATGTTATGAAATTATCATGTTTTGATTGACCTGAACCATGTCCTATCCCCCCCCCCCCCCCCAGTCTGTTGATTTGTGAAAATTTTCAAGATTTTGACATTTTTTCCCAATTCATGACAGGAAATTGTTTTGAAATCTCAGAAATGCCTGGGGGTCGGGGGGAGGATTTCCAACCCAGCCAGGTCCATATGATCTCCTAGAAGGGGCTTGCTGACCATCAGGACAGGGACTAGTTGAACTTTTGCAGTCTCTCTGGGTCCTGTCCCTTGGCACACCAGGCGTGACACTCAGTAGTCTTTGACCTCACTCTGCACCCTCAGCCAATAAACTCTCAGGGTTACCCTTTGGAGGGTCTTCTCTCGCCCTAAGTGCCCCCCACAGGGGCCTGCATGTGACATCCGCAACACCGGCTGGTGGAATTTCTTTGGGGTGGGAAGTTGGACCCTTACTTCTCTGGCTTGGGGATCTTCCCCACCCAGGATAGTCTCTCCTCTCTGAGTCTGAGCTGGGGGTCACTGCTTCATCAGCTGCAGGTCTATCAGCTCACCATTTATATTCTCACTCTCTCTCTTTCCCCCTCTCCCCGACCAGTTAATTACACCATCAGTCCAAGTGCCTGACCCGGGAGATGCTCCGACGCTCTCCACTACAGGCGCTGTTAGAAGGGCTGCTAGCAGTTGGGGGAGAGGCAGCTTTCCGCCAGCACGCAGATCCATGGAGGGCATTTCAAAGCAGGCGACCCTGGGCAGGAGGTGCCTAGGAGCAGGGCTCAGCTGGCCCACTCCGGGCTCAGCCAGGGCTGTTGTAAAAGGTGACGGAGGCTGGTGATGCGCTGGAGCCTTAGCAGACAGGGTAAGAGTGGCCACCAGGCTGCTCCCTGTGAGCCTTCGGGTCCGTGGCCCCTTCCCTGCCGCTCCTCCCCTCAAGCCCTGTCCCTGCACCATGAGAGAAGCACCCATGCTGCCCCGGAGCAGACCCACTTGGGGGAGGGGGGTCCGGGGAGGGCAGAGGAGGCTGCAGGGCAGGGATCTGTTCTCCCCCCTCAGTGCACAAGATGGATCTAAAACACAAATGGCCTCTCCATGTCCAGGCTCTTCTGAATTACTGCCAAAGGGCAGAGGTTGGTACATCCGCCAGGGATGGCCAGGGCATGGGGTGGGGGCACATCCACACCCATTTCCCCTGGTGACTCCCTTTGCCCCTGGCAGGCCAGCTCAGAGCCATAATCACCCTGTCCCTGGACGATCCTCCCTGGGGCCAATGACTGGGAGGGGCAGTCCTGGGTCAGGGTCAGTGAGTCCGATCCCTGAGCTGGAGACAGGCACCACTGCCGCTCCAATCTGCAATCAACGTCATCTATTATTATCCAGAGTAACAGCTCTTTGTAAGCTCGGTTTGCCACTGCTCAGTTACTGCTCGGAGACCTCTGCTAGCGATGACAGGAGTCCAAATTAACACTCTTTGCCCATTCCCCCAGGCCAGGATCTTGCTCCGCAAATGTTACCCGGCGCCTAATTCAGTGTGATCACTGCAGTAAAGAACTGCCAGAATGGATGCACACAAGGCCAAACACGCGGCATGTCAAACAGCTCCCAGGGATAACGCTGCCGAGTGTCAAACGAAGGCAGAACCATGCTGGGGCTGTAGCTTCAAAATTCATCATCCTTCCAGGTGACAACAGCTTTGGGAAATGGCTGCAGTGACTTTAATAAATCATGCTGTAGGCGCAACTACCTCTTTCTTCAAATGGATGAGGGCTGTCTCCCAAGTGACTTTAAAATCTGGCTGGAAATTCTGTCTCGGATCTCAACGCTTTAACAACCCATTTTCCAATGAGTAGAATTAATTGTTGGTTTCCCAGAGACAAAGTAGCCCCTCCCCCACCGCCACCCCCACCCCACCAGCAAAATCACACATAAGTGCTTTGTGCCACTGTCTGATGTTAACCCAACAGAGGAGAGATCACAGAACACATTTTTTTTTAATTGTTTGTTACAATGGACTATAGCTCTTTTGTTAGGATGGTAATGGAGAATGTCCACCTTAATTAATAGTGTAAAAGTTATACAATAAAATGCAACAGCTCATTTGTCCTAATGAAATAACATCCCAATATGTAATACACTAACAATTAATCAGTGATTTTATGCCAGCCACAGATAGGAAAGGAAGGAACAAAACCCTGTGCAACTAAGGGGTTTGAATGAAAAATTAAAAAACTAAAATTTGTGCAGATGAGTGGTTTGAACAAGACGTAATAGCAATGAGACCTAGCCTTTCTCTAGTGCTCTTCACCCCTAGATCTCTAAGTGCTTTACAAAGGAGATCAGCATCAGTCTCTCCCCTTTACAGATGGGGAAACTGAGGCACAGAGCGGGATGGCCTGTGGTTTCAGTTTAAAGTCAATGGGCCACATTCTCCTGCAGTTACACCACTGCAATCTTGGTGACGTCACCGACCGGCCTCCCCCCGCTGCCCCTCGAAGGGGCTCAGGTTTGCTCTAAGATTGTGATCCTTCAAACGCAGGTTGGACGTGACTCACGTGAGCCGTCGTACAGACATTAATATATGCAGGACTTGGGCCTACACGGACCCAGTGTAAGGACCTGAGCCGTGCATCACTGAGCTGAAAGTCAGTGAGGGGAGGTTGCTCAGCGCTTTTGCAGGATTGAGCCCAAGTCTAAAACTCCCGTGAAGTCCATGGAGTTACACACCCCGTTCACGGAGCAGAGAATTGAGACGAATGGGGTCACATGGGAAATTAGGCAGAACTTGGCCACCGGGGCTGAGCAGGGACTGGAGATGGTCTCAGTTCTCAGTGCTGATTGCTCTGAACGGCTCAATCCGGTTTTGGGGACTAAGCCGGATCATACAGGCCCCTCCCCACACTCGGGAAAATGGTGTCACTGAAAACCTGTGTGTGTTTGTTTTTCCTTAGCGTTATTCCCACACTATGGCAGGGTCCGCTTTTGTCAGCATATCCGCCTCCATTTGGAGCCAGACAGGACCAGTGATACGACCGGGGTATATTCCAACCGATGCGTCGTGCCACCTGTCGTTGGAGGCATTTTATACCTACTGCCAGGTGTTAAGCCTACAGCACCTAGTATTCCCAGGAGGTCTCCCTTCCAGGTACTAGCCAGGCCTGACCCTGCTTAGCTTCCGAGATCAGAAAACCTGTGTGAAAAGCACAATTCAGTTAGTACCTAGGGTTGACAAACTGGATACGTTTGCTAGTCAATTTTAGGGCCCAAGAAAACCTGTTACCAAGGTGGGTAATCCTAATTCACACACACACAGTGCCATTAACTGCTGGAGGACTATGGCCTGGGTGAGGGACCCGGTTGCTGGATCCAGCCCTCAGGTCTGGCTTTGGAAGGGTGCATGGCTAAAGCACTGACGGTCAGGAAACCTGCCTTCTCTTGGGCAACTCGCTCTGTGACTCAGTTTCCCAGCTGTAAAATGGGGGTAAAACTCCTTCCCTGTCTCACTGGAATGAGGATAAATCAGCTAATGTCTGTGCGGGGCTCATATGCTGTCGAGACGTGGTCCGTATCAATTCCTAGACACTCTTGCCCTGACTATTTCAATGTAGGCGTGAGACACTTGGATGTTTACTTTCTTATTTCAAATAAAAGCATAAATTTCCCACGATCTTGCCCAGAAATGTTCCAAATAATGCACCACTCTATTTACACAAAGTAGCTATGGTTACAAATACAAAAGAATTACCAAATGCCATCACAACTGTTTCGATTAGTTTGTTCTGGCGCTTAGAGAATGAGTAAATAAGGTTTTTCATTTCTAGTCATTTTCATATGAAGATTGTGAGTGTGATTGGCTGTATTGTCATCACAGGGGGATAAACACAATGACATTTCGCATATGCATTTATTGTTGTGATGGAAGGGAAGCATGATTATCTTTGAATATATCATCAATCAGCATATTAAAAAAACCCACAGCATTTGTCTTTTTCTGAACTTTTTTCCCCACTGCCTAGTTTAAAAAATGGAAATTGAAGTATCTTAAATTCACTGGGTTACCTGTGGAGCAATTCAATTATTTGAACATTGATTTACATTGATTTTCTTGCATATCCTTGAACAACTAGTCACACTGTGGGCTGAAATTGCCATGCCCAAAGGATAGTAAAATTCAAAGACCTCTTTGTGCTCCACAAAGCAGATTGCCAAGAGCAGAAGTCACCTATTTAAGCATATCTCACTCCAGTTAAAAACAGTCCATTGGAACATAGAAATGGAACCAATTTGTCAAAGGAATTTACCTTGCGGTAGAGATGGGTGAATCACCGCTCTTTGGTTCATTGGAAACACACCCAAAAAATGGTTTTGGGTCAACTCCAAACGCATTTTCCCCCCAAAATTCTTGGTGCAATTAAAAAGTTAAAAAAATAAAAAGAAAGAAGAAGGCACCTGGGCAGTTGACTTAAACATTTTGTTCATCCTGAAATGAAACATTTTGTTTAGATTTCAAGACTTTTCCAAGTTTTTTTTCAAAATGTGAATAAAATGGAAGGAAATTTCAAAACAAAAGGTTGTTTCGAATTGAAAAGTTGAAAAACTTTGTTTAGAAAATGTCAGAATGGAATATCTTGGCTTCTTTAAAGATCAAAATGTTCTTCATGAACAATTCAGCGAAAACAGCATGAATTCACAGTGATGCCAATCTGCTTTTTGTTTTATTTTTTGCCAAAACCAGTTGTCATGCAAGGTTAAACTGATTTGGACTTAAACTAACATCCAGTTGCTAAAACGTTGCAGAATCCCCTATTATTAACAGTCGTTCTCAAGAGGTCTTGGGCCAGGGGAGGAGGGAAGAGAACAAATCCAAGGCCTGGGGTGACTAAGCAGCCTTTGCAAAACCCCGACCTTTACTCTGGAAAACAAGTGCAGATCTCCGCTGGAAGCGGTGCACTTTTGGAGAATGATGCTTCAGCTACCCCACCTCTGAGGCTTCACGTTCCCTCGCAAGCTTTTCTGTCCCGCTCTGATGATCTAAACCCTCCCTCGCCACCCCAAGGCACAGTGGGGTGGCTCCGGGAAACCGAGCGCTTGCCTCCTAGGCGGCAAAGCAAAAAACAAACAAACCACCCTTGGAGGAGCTGGCGCCGAAATGCCGCCAAAGATGGCTAAAAGGAGCCCCGCAAATCATGCTGCCCTAGGTGACTGCCTAGATCGCCTAGTGCTTGCGCCGGCCCTGGCTGTGATGAGCTGGATTTTGCTGCCTAAATCCTGGAACCAAATGCCCCAGACCTCGGGGAAAGTGGGCTCTGGATCCAGAGTTCAGAGCAGCTGCTGGGGAGGAGCTAGCCGCCCACATGCAGACACCTTGCAGAAGGTTTGGGTCTGGTCCGAATGCCAATTCTGCGTGAGATCCGCCTCTAATTCTCACGCTCCCTCTCTCCCCGGTGGCCCCTAGGGACTGGTAGGGTGTGAGGCCAAGAGCTATTTGGGTGTGTCACCCCGGCCAACTGTGCCCCTAAAGCTGGACACCTGCAATTAAACAGGGCAGGAGCACAGCCACCTTGGGAGAGACAGTGAGCTCCTTGCTAGGGGAGGAATGAACGTCTTAGAAGACTGCACATCCCATGGGCTGAAGACTGCCCCCGACAGGGCCGTGAGCTCCGCCAGCGGGAGAGGGCTCAGAACAACTCACAGAGCGTCGCACGGTCAGGTCCCCGTTTTGCACCCTTTACTCACACCGAGTAACACATTGCTTTGGTAATGACCTATTGCTGAGCATGGGACTAAACACACAAGTGAGGTACTCCCCGGCACGCATGATGGGGGAGGAATCAGGCCCCTGCTCTCAAATCATAATGCAAACCCCTTATGCGTACAGAGAGAGAGAGGGGAGGGTTGGGGAGTCAGTCAACTTCAGCTGCCTGGAAACGCTGCTGGGTTGTTAGTCTTCGTAGCAGGGTAATTCCAGAGGCCTCCGCCATGGCCAGGCCCGGTGGGAGAGGCAGTCGGGAGAGAAAAGGCAGACAGAGGAAGTGTTGTCGTCCCCATTGAACAGGGGAGGGGGGGTCTGTGAGCAAGCTGGGCCCCAGGCCTAGTCTACCCCTAACCTGCAGGTCGACACAGCTACCTGCCTGGGGAGGCGTCACACCCCTGAGAGACAGTTAAGCTGACTAAGCCCCACTGTGGGCATTGTGAGGTCGCCGTAAGGATTCTTCCATTGATCTCAGAGAGGTGGGGCCCCTGCGTCGATGAGAAAGCCCTCCAGTAGTGCCAACTTAGCCCAGGCTAGTGCGTTCACTACAAGATCTCCCTCTCCCACCAGGAGAGCCTCTCCCCAGCGGCCATCCTCTGGCCAGTCCAGCAACATATCGCCCCGGTCTCTTGGACTCTTCAGTTCAACAGATGGTAGCTCTTTACACTGCCCTAGCCCCTGGGGCCGTCCCCTGCCCCCCCTTCCTCGCCAGTCTCCTGCCTGAGTGCTCCGGGGAGGGTGAAGGGAGGCTGAGGAGGCCTGCGAGGAGCCCTCCCATAGCAGTGAGGTGTGGGAGGCAGGATTCTGCCATCTGGGACGTGAGGAGAAGACTAATTAGCAATGCCGCAGCCATGGGCCGGAGCCGTGTGGCTGCCGGAGGCTCCCGGGAGGGTGGTGCGGGAGGTGGATCGTTGCGCTGCACAGAACCTGCTGACCCGCCGAGCAGGCTTCAGCTGGACAGATAATCAGATGTAACCAGTGGTCTGCCGCTCCGGAGTGGGGCCGTCAGAGGAACGGGAACGGGAGGTGCTGCCGGGGTGGGCTGCCTTGGACGGGCTCGGCGGTGATGTATTGTTAGTCTGGTGCCCGCTCCGGTAGCAGGGCGCTCAGGATAATAAATGGGATGAAGAACTTATTCAACCTTGCTCCATAAGCCAGGACCTGCACGGAGTTCATCAACTCTTCATTACCTCCAGCGGGGAGCCCAGCCTATGTAAGCACCAGCAACGGTGACAAATTACACATAATCGCGGGCTCCATCCTTGGCTTTTCAAACAGCTCCGTCCCTTGGGCCGTAATCACTGCAGCATTGAGAGCACGGCCGGGGGGGTGACTGGCTCGGGCGCTGCAGAAGGTGTTTGTGCACAGGAGGAGTCTTTCTTGCTTGTCTCTGTCGAGTGCCCATTCCCCTCCAGAGAGATCAGGCCTCTGGAATTGTGAATGGAAACAGAGAGGAGTCTGGTTGTGCCGTGTGAGGAGAGGGGGCTGCTTCTTTGAGTCCGTGGCAGGAGCCAGCCTGCAGTGGCGCTGGGATAGATTTTGGACAGATGCTCTACTGTGAAGCAGAGCGAGACAGAGCAGCCTGAGGGATGAGTCTGTCGCTCTTATTCTCACCAAGTGCCTTGTTCAGTATTGGAAGAAGGCGATTCTTTACCACTGTCGCAGGACAGGGGCTGTACAGAAGAGCTGGCAATGGTCAGACAACACATATACAACCAGACTCACCCCGGGTTTGTGCCAGCTGCCCCTGGCAAGCCCCAGGCACGGGGTCCTCCGTGTGAAAGGCCACGGGGGCAAAGGCTAAGTTGGCATGAAGCAGTCACAAATTTCCTGGCCGCCTAGGGCAGGAGTGAGGTAGCTCAGCCAGCGACGTGGAGAGGCACCGGTGGGCTAGGATCCTCGCTGCATGGATCCATCATAGCAGCGGCCCAGCTGAAAACGCCTCGCCAACGCCGCCTCTGCAAAGAGAAGAACCTCCTCCCCGCAGTCCAGATTCGAGTCCAGCCCCCCAAAATCAGGAATTTGGCTTTAAAATCCTGAGATATGCAGGGGTTCTTTTTCAGCCCTTTAACCTTCTGGGTGGTGAGCTTTTAGGATATGCTCTGTTTCCTAGCTTTTATCTGCAACCAAGAGGGCTAGACATTTTCTTTAACTGAAAGCTGAAATGTATATCTGGGCCGTTAGAAGTCCAGTCGGCAGTGCTGCGGAGCTAAGGAAGGCTAGTGCCTCCCTGGCCTGGCTCCGCGCTGCACCCCGGAAGCAGTCAACAGGTCCAGCTCCTAGGTGGGGGGGCCATGGGGCTCCATGCACTGCCCTCTCACTGAGTACCAGCTCTGCACTCCCATTGGCCGGGAACCATGGCCAATGAGAGCTGTGGGGGTGGCGCCTCCAGGCGAGAGCACCCTGCAGAGCTGACTGCCGCGCCTCCATTATCTGTCCTCTCATTATCTTGCCCACCATTTAGGCCTAACTTCCAACATGGGAAATTAGGTCTATTAACTGCCAGCCCCACACTCTGTGTTCCGGGTAACAGCTGAGCACCATTGCTCCGTTATAGCAGGAGACCTTTTTGTTTGGACCAAGTCTTTCTATTTCTTTTACTTTTACTGACTTTTAGAAACAATTTTACGTAACAGGCACTTTTGTTACCATTTCCTGTCAATAGCTGGGATTATAGATAACGGGACCATTTTGCAATGCCCACCCTTCAGCTGGGCTACCGCTCCAGGATCCTCTCTGGACCTGAGATGCCAGGCAACACGCCCGCTGCACTGTGCCCCACATTCAAGGCTCGGGAAGCAGCGCCGAAGGGGTTAAAGGCAGTTTGGCAGCGGGCCGGGTGCATTGCAGCGTGTCAGGTTCTGTATGCTGGTTGGTCACGTGCATGAAAGATGCTTTTAACACTTTGCAATAACCGATGATTGCAAACCGACCAGGCTTGTCCTCTGCAGCTGAGACAGGTCTGGCTGAGGGGCTGAAAGGCTGGATGGAGAATGAGCCGCTCTTGGTTTGTAGGGCCGGCCCTGCACCTTGACTCATACGTGGCCTTGGTGAGTCACTCGTTCTGTCAGTAGAACGTGGATAACAGTACTTAGGAGCTTTGCGAACCTGGGGTTTCATGTCCCCTCCCTGCACGTCTGGGGTGAGCAATCATTATCATTACTTACATTATATGGCGCTGATGACCTCCACAGGCCTCAGTGGACATCTGGGTCCTATTGTGCTCAGTGCCGTACATACCAGAAAGAGACAATCCCTGACCAAAAGAGCGGATGGTCTAACCAAAGAAGGGCGGGGGAGAGAATGGATTGTTATCCCCATTTTAAAGGTGAGGAAACCGAGGCACCGAGCGATTAAATGACCTGACTAAGGTCATAGTTGTGGCAAAGCCAGGATTTGAATCCAGATCAACCGAGTCCCCACCTGCTGGACACAGAAGGGGAATGGCAAGGGGAATGGCAAGACAGTTCAGTCTCCGAGGCCCACTGGAGTTGCTTGTCCAGTCAGAGAGTTTGAGGCCAGAAGGGATTATCAGATCAGCTAGCCCAACCTCCTGTATAACATGGGCCAGAGCATTTCACCCAGCTGCCCCTGTACTGAGCCCAGTGACTCGTGTTAGGCGAGAGCTTCTTCCAGAAGGTGCCCAGCCTTGATTAGAAGACAGCAAGAGATGGAGAATCCACCACTTCCCTTGGCAGTTAGTTCCAGTGCTTAATCATCCTCACTGTTTTAAAAAGTGCCTAATTTCTCCTTTGAATTTGTCTGGCTTTCAGCTTCCAGACACTGTGTTTTTTGTTATGCCTATTTCCAAAATATTAAAGAGCCTTTTAGTACCCAGCATTTTCTAAGGCTTGTTTTTGATAAACTAAACAGTCGGAGCTCCTCAAGTCTCTCATTGTAAGGGCTTGTTTGAAACAGCCCTGCATTAAAGCACACTAGGTACGCTTTAGTGCACACCAGCAGGATCTACCTGAACCAAATAATATGCAACACATTAGTGTGCTTTAGAATCACAGCCTCATTGGAGACCTTGCCCTCAATGTATAGCCAAGCTTTTTTCCCAGTCCTTAAATCATTTTTGTGTCTCCTTTCTGCACACTCTGCATTTTTTCAACATCCTTGGGAAAATGTGGACACTAGCAGCATTTGCAGTATTCCAGTCTCCCCAACGCTGAATACAGAGATAAAAATCACTGCCCTCCCTCTATGCGCTGCTCTCCGGCTTACATATCCAAGGATCTCATTATCCCTCTTAGCCACCGCATTGCCCTGGGAGCTCATGTTGAGTTGCTTGTCCACTGTGACCCCTTAGTCCTATTCAGTCACTGATCCAGTCCTCCATTCTTGAAGCATGGCCTGCACAGCTTGTTCCTAGATGGTGTAGCCCCTGAGGCTAGCTTGCCTATAATTCAGCAGTAATGCGAGGAACCTACAGGCCTGTATCCTGTAGGACATTGGCTTCAGCAACTGGCATAAGGCTTGAGGCCTATGAACTTGGCATAGCTATAAGTAGGTAATCCCTAAGTTTTGGGGTACCGGATATAGAGTTTAAGGGGAAAATTTGTTCATAATGACATCAACCAACCAAAGGAACATGAGTTAATACCAGCTTCTGGAAAGTTTTGGTAAAAACATCCAGCCACCAGAGTGCCACAATTTGTGGCAACAAATTGACGTCTATCAAACTGGGGTTCATGAAATGTTGCAGAGGTTCACAGAGAAAAAATCCCTAATGGCTGACAGAGCCATCCCTAGGGATTCCGGGCAGCACAGAGCCTGAAGCCCCTGGACTTCCAAGAGCTAAGCAGATCAAAACAATACATTAGTGCGCAACAGGGCCACCAGGTGCTGGGCTGGTTTTCTAGCAGGTTACTAGCCCATGGTTCTTAGCGGCGCATTGACCTGGGCCACTGTATGGATTCATCCCCAGTTCATGATGGGGGAACCCATCCCTGTGTGGAGATCCCGTCCATTCAATCCCCTCCGCTGCCAGCTTCTCACGGTTGTCCTCGTGGAACGGATGATTTCAGACACAGCTCCGCAAAGGAGGGGGTCTTGCCGACGTCCCACCATGGCTTAACCCCCCAGGGACAGCCCGCTGGCGGGAGGATTCTTGACCGGTGTGTCTGTTCACATGCACTGGAAGTGGAGCAGGCCAATGTGAGGTTTAAAGATGGTGCAGAAGAAAGGACAGCCCCGATGGAATTGTGGGATAGGGCGGGAGGACTAACAACAGCTAGGCTCGGTTAACCTGTCTTTTCCCTGCAATGTAAGTGGGTTGCCAGCCTGGGCTAGTGCAAAACCTGAGCTATCAGACTTCACACACCCACAGACCTGAGCTGGAGGTGCTCCTGTGTGAAGGGGGAGGGTGGTAGGGGATTCTACCACAGGATCCACCACAGACAGGTTAGAACCGCTAACTCTCCAAACCTCTTCCTTGCCGAGTTCGGGTCTTTCAAGGGGCAGAAAAGGAGGAAGTTTGTGGGCTGGCAGTGAGTGAAAACATCTCTGTGGGCTGAATCGGAGCCTGCTCAGTCACACTGAGCAATACTTTCCACCAGGCTAATAGTCCTGTTTCAGCAACACTTCAGGCAGGGCCAGCTGAGTAATGTGGCAATGCAGCCATTCATTAACCGTGGTAATTAGCGAAGCACAATGAATCATTACTCTTATCACTCCTATTGTATTGCAGTAGCACCAAGAGACCCACTCACAGACCCCCAGGAACCCCTGTGCTTGGCCTTGTATAAACACGTAACAAAAGGACAACGTTGGCTAGGGGCCCGTTCTCCCCTAACACAGGGCATTGTGCGAGTCCAGAGGGGCTATCGGTAGTTAGGTATTTGTGCTTCAGTTGTGCATTAGAACCCTATTGCGTTAGGCGCTGGACAGATACAGAACAAAGAGCTGCCAATCTCTGTTACAGTGTTTTCTGTCTTCAGCCTTTGTTGCAGTTTTGCAGGCAGCCTGATTGCCCTGGTTCTTACCCGGCTTTTCGCCCCGACCTGAAATGGCTTTCTGAGCTCCTCCGCTCTGGGCTGGCTTCGTAACAGTGCCACTGGCGAGAGAGACTCAGACTCAGCCAGTCGCCCTTAGTGAAGTGTGAGGATTTAGGTCCTTTTCAGAGCCGCCCAGTGTAGGGGCCAAAAGGTTGCAAACCCAGGAGCTGTGAGGGGAGCACTTTAAAGCACCGGGGGAATTATCCCGAACACCATAAAGCAACAGGATTGTCTGGAGACCTGTGGTGAGAAAACACCACCTGGTTGGTGTTGCCTTTCACATTCACAGCGCTTGTTTTCACATCCTACTGTCAGAATGCAGCGCCTCCTGTTTACTGCCAGGGTGCACAGCTGGTTTATGGCTCAGATTTGCATTCCAAAGGGGACCCCGGGCAGTTAAATCTCCAGTATTGGGGGGGGGGGCGCTTTTGGCTTTTCAGATGCAAGCTTGATTAGTCGCTGGTGATCCTCAGGTTAAATTCCTGGAGAATCTTGTCTCCCCTAGACAAGCCGCCCTCTCCAATAGCTGGGCAGTAATAGAAACAAGCGCAGCTGGGGGGAGTTCCAGGAATGCTGGTAGCATTGAAGGTTAAGTGGGGGGGGGGGGGGGCCTGCACATCTCTGCAGCTCTCTATTCAGCTAAGCATCCCCAGCTGGGGACCCCTCTACTCCTGCAGCTCCTGTTATCTACAGTGGTGTTGGGAGCACACTGGATCAGTGGGAGCTGGCCCAAGTATGACTACAGGACCCACACGTCTAACGCAGCCCCAGTGTGCGAGGGCTCAGACACGACCCCGAGAGGGGCCACAGAGTGATTATCGACCAAGAACCCACCCCCACTCCGAGGAGTCTCCTCCCCAGCAGACAGCAGGAGTGGAGCCTGGATGCTGCTAGTCATAATGTCTGAATGTGACAGGCCCTTTAAAGGTGCGGTGCCACTTTCGGTTCCTTACCCCTGTTTTAAAACGATCTCGAATAATGGGAGTCGCTCTGGGCTTTGGCTTACCCTGAATCCATCCCCGTTCATTCTTATGAAATAGGGCCCTCCTGAGACAGGCCATCTGCCCTTGAAGCAGACCGGTCCTAATTATCCCCCCATATTGCAGCGGGGGTTCTAGACCAGGCTGGCAGGGGGCTGGGTTGAGAACCATTGTCATGAAACAGGGCGTGGCCTGGGTTAACTAGCTACCTTTTCTGAAGACACTATCCCAGACTACACAGAGCCCAGCTACCAACACCTGTACGGGTCGTGTGTGCATCGCTAGCATGGCTCTGACCTGACTACGGACAGGGCCGGTGCGTGTAACTTAACTAAGGTTTGGAAAGCATTGGAGATGCTTGGGTGAAAATGCCACATAAGTCACATTATTTGTACCCTCAGACAGGGTTCTCGAGCTGCAAGTTCTCAGCTTTGCACTCACCGTTACATACCCAGGCAAAATAGACCTGTAGGAAAGGAGCCTTTTCTTCTCAGTCATCAATTCCTACGGTTTAGGACCAGAAGGGACCATTAGATCATCCAGTCGGACTGCCTGTTGTATACGAAAGGCCATAGAATTCCACCCAGTCACCCTTGTATTCAGCCCAGTAACTTGCGTTCGGCTAAAGAGTCTTTTGCAGAACAGCATCCGGTCTTGATCTGAGGACATCAAGAGATGGAGAATCCCCCAATTCCCCCTGGTGGAGAAATGTCCTGTATGTTTGCAGTCTGGTGTGGCAGCATGTCGGGCCAAGATTTCCTCAGGGGATTAGTGCTCTGGGGTGTCTTTGTTTCTGCAGGCCCAATTTAAGCCAATTTAGATGAGCCTTTCAAAAGGGTTGAACACCTGCCCTGGACAAATCAGGACCCTCTGAGGAATCACTCATCACTTTTGAAACTCTTGGCTTATCGTTACCAGAGTGTTCAAATGAACTGAACAAATAGAGATCTACAAGTCCGCCCAAACCAGGCAATTCAACTACCTACAACAGGTAGATCAGCCAATCTCAAAGAAGTCCTATACCTCAACGTATGACATTAAGAATTGCTTCCCGCTGGCTGGCATTTCTAAGTGTGATACATAATTAGATGCCCCAAGACACACAAATTGTCCATAGTCATTATCAGAGGGATGGTTGGATGGCTATGTCAGGTAGAATTATATTATTGTCTACAATAATGTTAAGAATTACTTCCAAGACATTTCTGCCCATTACCTCAGTAGATGAGGGCTCAAGGTATGAACTCAGCCATCCTGGAAGTAATTGCTAGCAGCAGTGAAGAGATAAGAATATAACTTCAGTTGACAGGGGTAATCTCTTGGGCTACTATGTTAATCTTTACTCAGACAAAATCCAAGGAGCCTGGGTTTCTGGATGGGAGTCCAGCTAAACAAGATCTCTCTCTCTCCTCCTTCCTCTTCTGGGGTTAGCAGTCGTCCCAGGGGAGCCCTGCCTGGGACTTCTCATGTCTTGTCACCTTCTGTCAAAGTGATTTGTATAAGAATTCTTGTTCAATGAGAGATTTCTTCTCCCCCGCCCCTCTCAGCCCACCCCAGCTCCAGCAGTGACTAGCTACAACAAATCCACTGAATTATTTAAATTAGGGGTCTGCCATGGAGCAAGGGGCCAGCTCACCCCCTGGAATAAATCATAGCTCCAATGAAATCAACGGCAGGAGGCCAGTTTACACCAACGGTGGAACTGCTCGAATGCTGGCAGAAATTAAGGAGATTACCGGGAAACTGGAAAAAGAGATGTGTATCTGTACTTTCCACATACATTCTTCATAGGAAAGGATGTGCCTGGTCCCCTGAAATACAATTCAAATGTTAGCTGGATAAGATCAGCTCCTCTGAGAGGGGGAAATGGAGTCGATTTACATATCAGAATAGTAGCAAAACCAAAACTCACTTACCATTAAGGGTCACATAAAGATGAAATATGAACTGTGCACATTACGTTAATGAAGATATCCAGGAGCTGCTCCCCATAATGAAATTACCCAGAATGACCCAGCTCGCGTTAATCAAAGGTCATCACTGCACACCTCAAGGAAGCACCTGGATCTCAATAAAAATGCCACTGATGATGGAGCACAAACCTACCCCTGCAATATATCGAGAGTGCAAACGGCCCGGTTTATACCAACAAAGGAAGTCATCAGTCAGGCTACGTTTCGGCAATGGAGCACTGATGAGAGCTTTGTAATTAGTCATCCTCCAGATAAAAACTGTAATTATTACAAATGCACAGTGGGTAATTACACGTGCATGAGGGAGGGGGAATCATTTAAGCTAATTGTGCAGCAGGATCTCTGTTTGAACGTACAAACTGCTCAGCTTTAAAGGTCTGCTGGGAAACCTGCAAGTCCTACTTCTGAAAGGTGACCTTTAAAGGCCAAAAAATATTGTGTTTGTGCTTTCATTTTATTTTATCGGCATCAAGAAAGTCTGAAAGGTTGTTTATTCCACCCAGAAAAATATCCCCCCCCCCCCCGCGCTCTTTTGACATTAGAAAAAGTAGGTCTTGTCTACCTGGATTTTGCTGGTGGTCTCTGAGGCTGACTGAAGAACTAGTGATGTCAAAGTGAGAAGAGACCACTCTGGGTCACGTTGGGAGGTCTGCTGCAAGGTGGTCCTGCTTCAAGCAGGGGGGGGTTGGACTAGATGATCTCCTGAGGTCCCTTCCAACCCTGATATTCTCTGATTCTATAAATATCTGCTTCTCTTACCCCTGCTTCTGTGCACATTGGGAGGCATGCAGGAAACTGTTCCTCACCTGCAAACCTTAAAAACTCAGTGGCGGGGCTTGGTGCAGTGTGTCTTGCCCAGTTTCTAAGGACTTGTCTCCACTTCCGAGTTCAGATGTTGCTCTGAACTAGAGTCTGTCCACACACAAACCCCTTCACTGGAATGTGGTGGTGCTTTTAACTCGCCTTCATGACCAGGAGCTATCCGGTAACGCTCAAGGTAGCACAACTCATCAGCTGCTAACACTACCACTCTGAAGGGGGACGCAGGCTAGTTCCACTGGAGTGCCGCTAGTCCTCCAGTGCCTTCCTGCAGTTCCCCCAGGTGCCCAGGAGGGACGGACCAGTCCCCACAATCCACTGGGAACGAATTAATGGGGCAGCTCAGATTAATGCAGCCCAGGGGATGCTCCCCCAGAAGTCTTAGCACCACACGTGAGTGAGTGAGTGCACACCAGTGTAGAACAGCAACCCCAGGTGTTTGCAGCGTGGCCGCCCAAGCTGGAGTTATCTCTACTGTGAGGACAGACCCTTTAAGTTATCACCTTAAAAATCGCACAGGAGCCGTGCCTTGATCTTTGGGCTCCTCACAAATTCTGCAGGGACTGAGACAAGAGCTGGAAGGGTATGTCTGCGATGGCACCAGGTGTACACAGACCCGAGCTAGCTTGAATCTAGCTAGCGCTGGTACCGTTAGCAAAGAATCCACAGCAGCCCAGGAGGTACGAGTCTGCCTGCTACCAGTTCAATACATGCTACAATCACACATTCGGCGGCAGTCTTGTCACACCCTATGTCCACTAGCTAGCTCAGCCAGCCAGGCATGTATATGTAGTGAATACTTCCTTAGCTACATGTTTTGGTCCTGATTCCCCAAATGGATCTCACAGCTAGGAGACCTGTGCCAATGCAGACTGACATTGATTTCTGGGAGTTTCAGTATGGGTGCAGGGATCAGCCTACATTGAGCCAATCGCAACATAAATGAGTTGAGCAAAAATACTTGGCACGTTCCGGCTGCAATTTTCAAAGGCTAATAGCGCAGTACTGTCAAAAACAATCTTCTCTGGAATAGCAAAAGCCACTGCTTCTCAGTGAAGGTGTATTTCCATATCAGATGTCACCTACCATGTTCTTAGTGTTGCAACTGTGGGACTGTTAAAAAAAAATATTGCCCGGAATGGATTTATTTTCCGAATGTGAGAGAAATGTATTTCCCTCCCTCCTTGTTCTCTGAAATGGCTGGACTGTTTTCACTCAAACTTTCCAAACAAGTTCGTCCATGTGCAGTCACCAGACTTGAGAACCATGAGCCTCCAAGGTGAGATGGAAGCTCTGGAGATTTATGAGAGACTGAAAATGCGGGGAGAGGGGAGGTGGAATGGAAATGATTAGTGAACTTTAACTAGTGGTAAGAAAGGCCCTCTTACTCTGGGGGAGAATAGCCATATATTACATGGCAGAAACCCCAGTGTTTTGCATCCAGCCATCTGCAAACTCAAGCCACTGTCCCTGCCTGGCTGTATGTCTAGTTTGTTTTTTGACGGTTATCTTTCCAGTCAGAGTAGCTAGAGGATTAATTTTTTATTTTCCACGACTGCTCACAATCGGAAGGCAGCAAACTCAAATGGACAATCAGGTGACAATTCCCGCAGCCATGTAAACGTGTTAGATTATGTAGCGCAGTCACAGACATGCCTGCCAACAGCAATAGTGAAATCTGAACTTCGTAATGTTCTTCTGAGGGAGGGTCTGATTCCCAAAGTGTGCCCAGCTCCTGCCGGCCTCAGCAGAGCTGCCAGTGCTGGTCGTATCTCGGTGTCCGGGAAAGCAGACTTGAAGAATGAAGTCCAGGGAAGGGGCAGGACAGCAGTCAGAGAACCGCCTCCATGCTATCACTCCGATGAGAGTTTTCAGCCCTGCTCCAGAGAGCCAGAAAGGAAATTCAGTCACCAGAGCCCGACTGCTCCAGTGGTAAGAAGGGTGGCGCAGTGACTAGGCACTGGACCTCCATTCCCTGCCCTGTCGCAGACTCTCTGTGTTACCTTGGCCGAGTCATTTAGCCTCTGAGTCTCCCTCGCCCACCTGTGCCATGGGGATAACAGCTCCGTCCTACCTCACAGAGGGGCATGGGGCGCTCCGACATTGTGGTCATGGGGGCCATCAGACAGATGGTGACGAAAGTCACCCGTGTGAGCAACCCCCAGGCTTAAAGGGTTGCTGTAACCTGCACATCAAGCACTTACCAATGACTCCTACCGTCACTGAAAAGGGGGTGCTGGGGGGGTTCTGAGTGAAGAAGCTTTAAAGCCGGCCTTTGCTCTGTTACGGGGGGAGCTGCTGGAACTCTGGAGCGAGAGGGAGACGAAGAAGGGAACAGCGAACCACAGGGGTGGGAAGACAACTTGGTGACAAATGGAGACAGCACCTGACCAGGTTTGATCTTTTCCTGCAACCAGGGCCACGATTCGGAAAGCAATGGGATGCTGGAGACATTCCAGAATATGGCCCCACGCAGCAGCCAGGCTGGCCAAGAAAGCGGCAAGACCCAGTTTGGAGGGGCTTAAAAATCCCAAGATTTATTTTTAAATAAATAACTAAGCAAGAAGAAGAAGGTATTCGGCCCATATCATCACTCCAACGGGGCCAGGCTCCTCCAGGGAATCCTTTCCCCTGCAACTCTAACTCGCAGCTGGAAGCGTCAGGGAGATTTATAGAGGGCTTCCTACCCAGAACCCTTTGTGGAGAAGGGAATTCCCACCCCTAGCTGGCTAGGTGATTGACAGCCCATCCAACCAATCAGCTCTGTTTCTCTGCCCTGGCTCTGAGGAGAATTTCACCCCATCACGGGCAATGAGTCTGAATGGGAGCGCTTCTGCAAACCAGGCCCAAGCGGGGCACCCAAAATGTGTGAACGTTTTTGTTAATTACCTGACCTAAGGGGCATATGGAGCATACTAGGGAGGAGTCAGTGGTGGAGAGAGAGAGAGAGAAACAAGGATGAGGAGGTATAGGCAGAAGCAGAAGAGATGGGAGATGGAGGTAAAGGAATGACTCCCACCATTCCTTAATGGAAGGCAAGAACTCTGGGCCAACGCTTCGTTCTTATACCTGGACGGTTTTCTGGCTGCTCGGAAGGAAGTGTGCAATGCATCACAGAGAGTAAAAAAACCTTCTGTATGCAAGATGGATAAAGGCACCTCCAGGAACTGATTGTTTCAGATGTTCTAGGAACAACAGGAATCTATCATCTAGTATAAACCCTTCTGCTATGCGTTCATATTCCCTGCACTCCTGTTCAGGATGTATTGTTGCCATAGGACTGCAGGATATTATGGCATCTTCAAAAGATTGAAAACCTGGAAGCTCTGAGGCATATATACCAGATAGCAAGTGTAAAAAATCGGGACAGGGAGTGGGAGGTAATAGGTGTCTATATAAGAAAAACCCTCAAAATCGGTACTGTCCCTATAAAATCGGGACATCTGGTCACCCTAGAGGCATAAGATTTGAAATTAGGGAAGTGTACCGTGTTCCTCATTATACTGAACATAAACATGCTCACCGCACAGTCAAAATAGCCAGACCTGGGCTTGGATTTCATTTTATTAGCTCATAGACAAGTCTTATCCCTTAGGTTGGAGAACAATCAAGTCCTTACAGTGACTACAGCTATAGGAATTAGAAATGAACCTGAGCAAAGTTAAAACAAAGGCATCCCGGTCTATTAGAAGGCCCAGTCCTGCTGGGTTGAAATCAGTGGCAAATCTTCCATTAACTTCAATAGCAGGAAGATCAGAGTTAATGTTATGAGCAAATCATGTTCAATCTTCCTTTTCTTTAAGGCTTCGCATCTGTGCTTTCGGACGCTCCTTCTTAAGAGTGTGGATAGAGCACAGGACCAAGACTTAGGGCTCCTGCATCCTGTTCTGGCTCTGCTATTGGCCTGCTGGGGACCTTGGGCAAGTCACTTCACCTCTCCATCCCTCAGTTTCCTCATCTGTAAAATGGGGACAACACTAGTGACCGTCTTTGTAAAGCACTTTGCTATCTGCTGGTGAAATATGCTATATGAAAGCTCAGAAGTATTAATATTAAAATTTTGCTGAGAGTAGGGAAAGCCTCCCATACATTCTTAAAGACGGGTCATAGTCTGCTCTCAGGAACCTTGGGGGAAATCTGGAACTTAATAACTCTGTTGAAGTCAATAGAGTTCTGCTACAGAATTACACTCATGCAAAGGGGAGGGAAATTTGACCCACGCTGGGTATTTTTTGCTTGATAACCAACTTTTCCAAGTGGAATAGTGTCGTGCAAGCCATTGATCCTATTATTAACCTTGGTAAAACTGACTTCCAATGCATCGCAATCTGTTTTTTACAGCAGTCAGAACGCGGCTTGCAGAACGAACAATATCATCATTGCATAGTGCTATACTGTATAACTAATGTAATAAACATTCCCCTGGGAACATTTGTCAATACAGTTTTGTTCAGATGACACACAACTGATGTATATTTTGGACATGGGCAATACTGAATGATTATTACATGAGACAGTAGCTCCATAATAAGATAAAACAGCTGACAGAATGGCGCCGATTTGGGCTGATAGTTTGCTGATTTGCAAATGGTAATGCAAGTTCTCTGGATTAAATTATATGAAGACCTTCATTCTTGAGTCCTGCTTGGGATGGCATGAGGTTTAGTTTATATATTCTGCCACTCAAAAAATGACTAATTTTCATTCCAGTCGAACTGCCAGCCAGTTTGCGTTTTACTGGTTCTGTCTGTTGATGAAGAGGCCAAACAGAATAATGAGTGAACTGCACCAGCCTTGGAATGGAAGACACAGGCGTGTTTAGTTTAGAGACCAGACGACTGATGAGGGACCCGATAACAGTCTTCAGATATGTCAATGGCTGGTATAAAGGGGCTGGCAATCAATTGTTCTCCATGTACCCTGAAGGCAGGACGAGAAGGAAATCGGCTTCGTTTCCAGCAAGGGAGATTTAGGTTGGGTGTTAGGAGAAACTTCCTAGCATAAGGCTAGTGGAAGAATTTGGAGGCTGTGGAACCCCCATCCCTGGAGGGGTTTCAGTACAGATTAGACAAGCACCTGTCAGGGATGGTCTCCTGCCTGAGCTAAGGGGGCTGGACTTGATGACCTCTGGAGGCGCCTTCCAGTCCTACATTTCACTATCCTAGTGTGGCTCTTAGACCCCGCGGATCCCCAGCCATTACTTGTGTATTTTGACAAAGTACAGACCCTTAAATGCACCTCCGGGGCCTCTTTAACCCATTTGTATTCTTGCTTAAACTGTGCATGAGATCCATCTCTTACTACCAACGGCATGCCCTGACCGTTACACTGGTGTTGCAGCCCAATCCCCCGGGCTATGGGCATTGTCGGCTGGGACCCACACGTGATACCTTGTGCTAGTCTGTCACCTTAGGGTTGGATTAGGGAGTGAATGATGCCAAGCTGCTTGGTTAAGAGGGGAATGTTGCAATGTCAAGGCAATGTTTTCAAGTAGCATGCTCCACTGACCACAGCCTTTGTACTCTCAACTGTTCTGGCAGAGACTGGCAGTTCTTTTATTCTACACTAGTGTAGAAGCCCGTGTACACGGGCCAAAGTGCTTAATGCTGTTTGTCCGGGCCATCTCTATGGCGGCGCATGCATGGCGGCCATTTTGTGCCGCCGAACTACAACTCCCAGCATGCTGTTTGTCCGGGCCGTCTCTACTGCGCATGACGGCTTCGGACAAACATCCGCTGGCCTTTTATTATATAGGATACAATCATATCTTTATGTGGCAAATCATTGAACAAAATCTCCGAACTTCTGAGAAAAACTTTTTATATATTCCCCATCTGCTTTCCTGTTTTTGCAATACACTGTGCAATCTTGTTACTTCCTTCTGGCACTTGATTTTTTACTGAGAATTGAGCTTTTAAAAACATTGCTTTGCTCCTCATGTCCTGCTACTGCCTTTTGGATCGATTCAGTCTTGTCTGCTTTGTCAAGAAAGGTTTTCTCGAGCTCCGTTCCAAAATGTCGTCAAACACTTGATATGCGACACACACCATTTCACAACAGACAGCGCAAACAGCACGGTCCTTTGAATAAATCCAACTGTGTCTGTCCAAGAAGGCCGACGTGAACGGACAACTAACTTTGCTTTCTTAGGAGCTGCCATTTTGTCAAATGTTCCCCTCAACTCTCAGTGGGGGGGAAATGGCGACAGAGGCCACACACAAGGTCAAACGCAGACGTGGTCTGATATAAGCAGAAAATCAGGACCTGGAACAATTTTTAAGGTGGGGGTGCCCCCTCTTGACCCATATGCACCCTCACTGCCCTAGGCTGGGGCCAGTGGGCCACAGCTGGGGGCGGTTACAGAGCGCTAGCCATGGGCTGGCTGGCGGTACCCCAGGCCGGCAGTGGGCTGAGCGGGGCTGGCAGCTGGGACCGGGGCTGGCAGCAGAGAGCCACTAAAAATCAGCTCACACACATGCCGCAGGTTGCTGACCCCTGCTATTGGAGATCAAGATCTGTTCCATACAGCCCAGGAAAATCAAGAATATTCCTTGCACGTGCCCATGGAGAAAGTGCGCGAGAGAAATGATTTCATAACTATAGAAGCAGCGCATGGATTTGTGTCTCTAGGTTTATAGCTGAAAATCACAAAGGCCTGATAAACTGACAGCACTTTTGGCTTCAGTTGAGATACTGCTCACAGTCCTATAGTCCCACCGATGGCTTCACTACCCAGGAAACAAAGGACCCCCCATCCCGGAACTGGCAGCGGGATCCTGAAGAGACGGCTTGACGCTTTCGGTGCAGAGAACGTTAACGACCCATTAGTCACAGCGCCGCTAGGAGTGTGGTGTCCTGAGTCACTAACCACCATTCCGCGCGCTGGCCGAGGCACGCTGGTACGTGCGCTACAGTGAAATGGTCGTGAAACTCCAGCGCCTCCAGCTGTCTGTTCCTTCTTCAAAGGGGCTGTGAGTCCAAGTAGGAACGATTCACTGCTACGAAGCTCGTCTGGGAGAACTCTAGGACCAAGGGGTGCCCAAGCCTATGTCCACTTTCAAGTTTTACGCTTGTTTATACAGAGAATTCAGAACAGGGAGCCACTGCCTTTGCTAACGTGATTATCGAACCACCCAGGTTTAAAGAGGAGATCCCTATGGAAGACCCTCTTTGAAGGAGTTGGGCAAACTTTCCCCAATCCTTTGGGTCCTATCCCGCCCCCAAGTGCTGGCTCTGCGGCAGACCTGTATTGCCTGAAACATTCCTCAAGCTGAAACGCCAGAGCAAAGGCAAAGGTCAGAGTATGTCTGAGCTGCCCGGCTCAGGAAGGACAGACTCCCGCGAGAAAGCTTTGCAGCTCCACTGTTCTGCTGGATTGGTCGGGCTCGGAGACCGAGGGAGAGAAAAGGCCGCACGGTGAACCCTAGTTATTATCAGATCCCTCTTGGATTAGAACGAACTTTGAGCATGCTTTGCCCGAGGGAAGGGGCAGAGTCTCCGTCTCTGGAGTCTGTAAAGCAAGACTGGACGAGTCTTTCCGAAAGATCTGCTCTAGCCCCTGCAGGCGGCAGCAACTGTGAGACTGGAAACAAATGCACCACACATGCACACGGGCACACGCGCCATTGCCACCAGATCGCCTCGCTCTGCTCCCCACGGGACCCAGGGGTAACGGAGTACAGCCCTGCAGCGCCCCTACCGGCGGCCATCCCACCCACCCTCTGCGTGCTCTCAGCCAGACCGGAGCCACCACCGAAGAGCTGGCTCCAGCCCTGGGAACAGCTGTGATGTGGTGGCGAGGGCAGCAGTCAGGGCTCGTAAAATCACCCTGCCCGGCTCCCTTCCACTAACCCAGCTGCCCTGGGCCACGGGGCTCCATGTCTTCACACCCCTCCCTCCCCACTGTGGTTTCTAGGGCAAGCGCAAAACCAGGGGCTCCCTGCCCTCCGATGGTGAACTCCCCCCACACCAGCACCACGAAACGTGGCTCCTTACCGGTCCCGTGATTACATGACAGTGGCCCCCAGGGGTCCTAAGCGGCAGGGGGTCGCTCCGTGCTCGGAGCTGGAGCCGGCAGCCACATGTGCATAAGGTCAGCCCCTTGCCTAGCAGCACAACTGGGTCCAGACTCCAGGCGCTTCGCTCAAACCCTGCGGCTCTGCCCCTTTAAAGGCTGCGGAACTGCCCATGGGCCAATGTGCCCTGGGAAAATCCCCTGGTGCTTCACAGTGCTTTGGCCCCTGCTTCCCGCAGAACTCTCCCCCGGCTTCAGGGTGACGACCGCTAGGCCGAGGCCCTGGCTACTTCCCACCTGGCTCCTCCACGCCTCGTCTGGGGGGTGCACAGCCTGGGATGCAGTGGGGAAAGCCAGGCCACTGGAAGCTGCTGGGGACAGCTGGCCCCAGTAAACACAAAGGTGTCGATTGGTTCCACACCAGGGTGAGCTGAGAACGGGGCGTCTGCCTTTAGTCACCGTCTCCTGGCTCTCCTCCACCGAGCCCGTTCAGTGCACCGATTGGCTGTCTGGGGGCGAGGGGGAGTTCAAAGGAGGGGGGGGGGAAATCGTTCCTTTTCAAGCTTATTCCCCCCCTTTGAAAGGCATTTAACTTTTCAGTTCTTCATTTGCACCCTACTGGTTGGCTAGTGTTTCCTCGCCTGTAAGTGAAATTTCTTGGGGCGTGGGGACACCCGGTGTTAGGTCCCACTGAAGATTAAATGCCCCTACCCAGCAGCTGGCTCGCTTCACTGGTCTCGTGTTATATGATCTCATCTAGCAGTTAATCCTGAGACGTTGTCATGGGTTTGCCTAGGTTCACCTGCACTGGACTGTCTCCCATCCATCAAACAGCCAGTCTGCCTGTTAGCCCCAGAGCCAGGATGATTACAAGGGCAACAAGCTCTCTGCTCCCCGCTAGGAGTCCCCCATCCTCCTGCCCCGGCACGTTTCTGACCAGGGAGGCAGGGGGCGCGGGTTGAGGTTTGTGTGTTCTCTGCTGGTGGAAATGACACTGTACGGTGCAAGTCAATGCATTTCTGAGAGGGGTGGACGTCGTGCTAAGTACGGCCTGGGCAAAGTGGGTCCCCCGGAGCTGACAGGGCAGGATATGGACTCTCGCGGGGAAGCCTGGTCCGGTCGAGAGTTCTGCTGGGCTCTGCTGGGGGGATGATGAGCCCTGTGTCGAGCTGGGCTGGGGGCAGCGCTGACTGTGCGGGACTGAGCGGCCGGGGCATAGCTGGGAGAGCCGATTTCAGGAAACCAGGCCAAGTGCCCCAGGCGGTGGTGGAGAGCCACGGCCTGACACCACTTCGCCACCGCTGGGTCTTTGTCAGTGCGGCTCCAAGGGGGTGGAGATTGCCATGCGACTGAGAGCTCCCTGGACCCAACATCCCTGGACCCCATAGGGCTGTGGGGTCAGCTGGGCCCTGAGACAGCCTTTCAGTTTCACTCATTTTATTGTGATGCAAACAGCTGGCTAGTGTGTGTTTCCCAAATCAAAGGTGTTTTGTGGCTTCACGTTCCCACCTGCCCTCCCCCCACTGGATAAGAAACACCCACAATGCTCCTGTTCCCGCAGCGGGATCTGGGAGGAGGGAGAAGGATTCGGGTGGGGGTTCCAGCCATTCCCTGGATACCATTTAGCCTGGCTCAGCTCATGACTGGCAGAATGTGACCGGTTTTGCTGGCTGAGTGAACGCGCCCATTTCACAGCAAAGGCTTCTGAGGCTCCCATCCTGATGGACGGGAACTGCCAGCACTCAGCAACTGACAGGACTGAGCGCCTGCCCAGTAAATGCTTAGTCCCTCATCCAGCAAAGAGGCCCACACTTTGCTTCATGTCTGCAAGCCGTCACACTGCACTCCTGTGTCCAGACCAGCAGTTGTGCGGCGGGGGGGCAGGACTGAGGCTTGCACAGGGTTCGGTAAAACAAATATCAAGGTGGTTGGAAATAGAGTTTAACTGTTGTGCCTACATATCTGTGAGATCGGGTCAGAGAGCTCCAGAGGGAATGACTTTCCACCAGAAAATTCAGATTCATCCAAAGCGAAACATTTCACAGAAATGTGTCAAATTCAACAATATTTCATAAGAACATAAGTACATCCAGACTGGGGCAGACCAAAGGTCCATCCAGCCCAGTATCCTATCAACAGTGGCCAATGCCAGGTGCCCCAGAGGGAGTGAACCTAGACAGGTATGATCGAGCGATCTCTCTCCTGCCATCCATCACCCCCCTCTGACAAACAGAGGCTAGGGACACCATTCCTTATCCATCCTGGCTAATAGCCATAAATGGACTTAACCCCCATGAATGTCTCCAGTTCTCTTTTAAACCCTGTTGTAGTCCTAGCCTTCACAACCTCCTCAGGTAAGGAGTTCCACAGGTTGACTGTGCGCTGGGTGAAGAAGAACTTGCTTTTATTTGTTTTAAACCTGCTGCCCATTAATTTCATTGGGTGGCTTCTAGTTCTTATATTACGGGAACAAGTAAATAACTTTTCCTTTTTCACTTTCTCCACACCACTCATGATTTTATAGACCTCTATCATATCCCCCCTTAGTCTCCTCTTTCCCAAGCTGAAAAGTCCTAGCCTCTTTAATCTCTTCTCAATGGAAAATCTGTCACGTTTGTGTGAACATGGAGATTTCAGATACGTAAATGAAATATTGGATTCCTGCAGACTCACTGTCACCAGTGACCTATACTCCTCGTGTTGCACTGTTAGTGACCTGAGAGACGCAGTCTTACTGTCCACCAGACCTCAACAATCCCACTCCAGCTCACCCCCCCTGCGGCTGCCTAGGTATAGCAGTCCAGCATCACGTTCACCCTATGTTTCATTCCTTGAGAGCTCAGCTAATGCACAGTAGGAACATGTTCTGTTGACATCTGTGGCCCACTAATCAACGGGCAAAGGGAGACAATGAAACCCAGCAGATCAAATCGCAACAGCTGTTTTACCAGAGAGTGGCCACAGAACATTTGCTGCTCTCATGTTGTGCTGAATGAGCGGATGAAGCCTGTCCCGTGCTCCGACACCTGCTCCGAGCTCCCAGGGGAGCTGCACCCTTCACACTGCCCTTCATCAGGAAGAAAACGCCTCTGCAATCTAGTCTGAAACGCACTGATCCTTTCTAAAGTAAACACAGACACACAGCCCTCCGGCCAGGCGAGCTGAACTCCTCCCAAGAAGTGCTTTAGAGAAGGGAGCTAAAAAGAGCGCTTAATTTAGAATGATGGAGCAGTTATGTGTTAATGAAATATTAATTGACCACGGCCATTGCTACTAAAGTTTAATAACGGTGAGCGGTAATCCCATTGTGATTTCAAATGATAAAAGCATTGATGGGCTAATGAATAATGTATATACTAGTAATGACCTCATGAAACAAAGTTACAATTATACATATGTAAGCAGATTAATAGCAATCTAAGTGCACATTCAATGCTTTTGTAATTTTAGTTGAAACGTTAAATGATGGCTCACGACCTTTAAAGCATCCCCTAACTAATGTTTAACTCCTACTGTGTTTTAACATGGAACTGCTATGGCTCGGAGCAAGCTGCTGTTAGGGGAATTGTATATTGCCTTTCTCGGTGACCTCTGACAATTATATCAATAACATTAAGGATGCTCTAATCTAGCTGTTTGCTATTAGTTAGAGAAGGTGTTGCAGGGTACTCGGAGTTCCATAGAAACGAGGCACATACATAGCTGCTAAACAAAAGTGGCGAGTTTATTGAAGGCAGAAAGTGAGACACCCGCAACGGGGGCTTCCTTCGTTGCTGCCACTGAGATGGGGAAAGCCCGACGCACCGAAGCAATGCTCAGGGTGAAGCCCACTATGCAGGGGCACGTAGGCATAGAAATACATGTGCACATTTACATCTCATGCATACCTCATGAATAGCTAATGACTTGTTTTGCTTCATTAGTATTGCACAATCCTAGCAGGCAGTTAGGACCGGAGAGCTCCGATATGCAATAGATAGCTCCGGTATGCGATAGCAGTGTGTTGACCGATAGTCCCCTTTCCCTGGTGTTGAGGGGGAGAGCGCTTCTACATGCATACCATTACAAAGTCTTCATGCACCCTACAGAAGGATTTGTAGAGCTACCCCGTTACATCTGCCAGCGGAAATGTGAAGAAATTGTGATGCAAACACGTCCTTAGAGACACGGGTGGAAATCTGGCTCTGGTGTAGTCAATGGATTTTGGCCATCGACCGCATCAGGGCCAGGGTTCCATCCCAGCCCTTAAACTAACTCATAGTTGTTTTGATGTTGGGGAAGGGCATGGAGCTGAGGCTGGGGGGAGAAGACGCAGACAAAGGGGAGTGAGGGGGAGCAGATAGGACAGGGTGGGAGCAGAGAGCTGGGATATCTGCCGGGGGCCCAGCAGTGGCAGAGAGGACGTACTGCAGGAAGCCCCTTTATTACAACTCCAGTAACACGTGGCAGACGGTGCAGTAGCTGCGGCAGGGAAGACTCTTGTCTGGGGCAGTCCCATAATGCCCCTGCCGCCGGGGATTATGGTAGTCGGACATCTGTCCTGTGAGAGGAAGGACAGGCTGGTGGCTAAGGCTTGACCTGCTCCACCATAGACTTCCCGAGTGACCATGGACAAGGCCCTGACCTCTCTATGCCTCCGTCCCCATCTGGACCATGGTCCTAGGCTTCCGGGGGTTGCCAGTCGAGGCACCAATGCCAGGAAACCGACAGACGTTGGCTCTCCCCGGCCATGGGGTTGGACACGGGGAGCTGTGTCCCATGTTTGTGGCTTTTAGTTGACGTCTCCAGCCCTCGACCTAGAAAGGGTGCTGGAAACGCCCTACGATGAGCTTTGCGCACTGATTTTCTCCCACGGCCCATGCGTCACCTCCCTGCTGAACAGCAAACGCCGAGCCCCTGGTTTAGACAGCACCAGAGCACCACGGCCTGCCTGGAGGATTGGGCTTATGTAGGAAGCAGACTCCAATTTACAATCAGGTTTGTGCTGAGCCTTTGAAGTGGCCACACGGGCCCAGCACCCGGCCATGTGTCAAGATATGGGAGGATGGAGAGGTGGGTTTTTTTGCAATGTAGGTTGCTGCAGGTCTCCCTAATGCACAGCAAAACCCGCGACTTCTGAGACTTATGTCAGGATTTCGGAGGGGAGAGCATCCATCCTGTTGATGGACAGGGCAGAGCTCTCCTCTGTCAAGGCACGGTCACTTTGCCTCTGCGAGCCGCGCGATGGATTTTCTCCCAGGCCTTTCTAGCCTGCGGCCCTCCCTTGGCCGTGGAAAATGAAAGGTTGCCGTCTGATTAAGAAGACGTCTCGTCACCTGTCTGAAGCACTCGTCCAAAAGAGCTCTTGAAAAATGTCACTGTCACTTGGCCCATTAGGCTGGGTTCGTCAGCCGCTCAGCGCAGCACGACTGCATGGGATTTGTTTATGACCTATTATGTTCTTCTCATTAGGCTCCAAAGGCAGCACAATATTTACCCTGTTGACAAGGAGGCCACGTAGATTTCCTCGACTGAGTAACTAATCTCCAATGGTGCCAGCCCTGCCGTTTGGTCCGGCCTCAAATCACGAGTCGGATGAGTGCCAGCACTGCCCGCTGACAAGTCTCTGGGACCCTCGGTATTTCAAGGGACGCTGCTTGCTCAGAAATGGCCAATGAATCCAGTCAGCAAACGCGCCGGTTCCCAGCGCGCGCTGTCTTTGCATTCTGGTCTGTGAACTCTGTCATCCACGGCCGGGCGTGCGCGGGGGCTGTTAGCGGGCTGCAGTGGTTGGGGCTGAGCGCGGGGTGAAAACCTAGAACCCTTGGAATGAGGAGCTGTGAGGATTCATTTGACACGGCAGTGGGGGGGGGGTTAATTCTCCCCGCCCAGGCCCAGGCTGGGTTTATCTTTAATGACGCGCAGGACACGTGTCCAGGGTGAAATCACGCAGGTGAGGGCGGCGCGCCCCACAACCCCAACTGAACGGCGGCCCCAGGGGCCCACAGCTCCTCCTGACGCTTTGCCCGGGAAGGGCCGGGACACAGAACAGCCGGAGCTGGCCCTGCTGCGTCGCAGCGCGGCTGGGCACTGCCGGGCTGGCACAGGGTTGGCACAGGGAGCCTGGGAGAGCTGCAGGCTCTCGGGGCTCACGTTCTGCTGCAATACCCACCACGGGGTTTTGCAGGGGAGCAGAATCATGGGGGCTCAGGTCCCCCCCAAGCATGTCCCCCCCCACCTCCCAGTGCCCCTGGCACTCAGAGGTGGTGCAGGGAGGACAGAGCCAGCTCTGTGCCTGGGCATGGGGCCTCCTGGGCTGGGGGAAGTCCCTGGCTGGGCAGGGCTGCCAGGCCGTGACAGGCCCACCCGGGGAGCTCAGCTGGAGGTCCCGGGTGAAGATGTTCCCCCCACACTGCGCTTTGCTGGCAGACTCCGGCGGGTCAGGCAGCGTGGGAGGGAGGGTCAATGCCTGACCAGGGGTCAGTGATGTATTACTGCCAAAAGCAGGCGTTGAAAGCCGGGCGTCCATTAGAAGCGCTGCTCTATGAACCCGGCAAACATAGGCCGCCACCTCCTGCAGCCTCGTTCAGAGACCGTCCGTTAACTCTGGCCTTGCTGCAGCCTCTGCTCCAGTGGAATGAGACCCAATCGTTGCAGGTGATCACAGCAGCACGGACCCGGCAGGCATCAATGGGACAGCCCAGGAGGTCTGCGGTGCCGGGTGTACATGCTACTGTAGCACCAAGAGTCAAAGTCCATAACCCCGCAGCACTCTACCCACCTGTAATTCTCTCTCTCCAGGCCTGGGGTGCTGGCACCTGCACTGTGGTACGCAGCCCTGGCAGTGCTGACCTGCAGACAGACTGGCAGGGGAATAGCAAATGCTTCTCCTGACTATAATCATTGGCTCCGAGGTGTTACATTATTCAATTAGCTAGCGGTGCTGTAAGTGTCGCGAAAGGGTCAGGAGGGACCACAATGACCACCCAGGCTCACCTATTCCATCACACCGGCCAGAGAATTTCCCCCGTCACTCAGCCCGTACGGGTGGAGCTCTGGCAGATCTTTTAGAAAGAGACCCAGTCTCAATGTCCATATTACGGAGAATCCTCCTCGGCCCAGGGCAGTGGGTCCCATGGCTAATTCCCGTTGGTGTGACGAGCTTGCATCTTACATCTAGCCTTGGTTCACCGCCCAGCCACGGGATGTAATTCTACCTTTGCCAGCCTTTCCCCTCCGATGTCTTCTCCACATGTCGGTGTCGCCGGTGAGACCCCAATCACCTCCTAACCTTCCCTCGGCCAAGCTACGTTGACTGCGCTCCTTCCGCTCAGCAGACGCACAAAGTTACTGGCGTGTGGCAGGCTCTGGAGGACCAGGGTGCGCTAGGGACTCCCTGAGGGCCACGTGGAGAGTCAGTGATAGTGCTGGGAGCTCTTGACTGCCAGCCTCGAACTCGGGGAGAGGTCCACTAAAGGCAACTATTAGCCAAGATGGCCAGGGAAGCAACCCCATGTCGGGACAGGATGACAGGGGATGGGTCACTCAATAATTGCCCAGTTCTGTTCGTTCATTCTCTCCGGGGCACCTGGCATTGGCCACTGTTGGTAGACAGGATACTGGGCTGGATGGACCTTTGGTCTGACCAAGCATGGCGGTTCTTATGTATGAAGCAGTGTGCTCTGCAGGGAAACCAATTCACCTCCTATAAATGGCAAGCTCTGGGACCAACCAATTTTTCAGTAACAAATTGGTTTCTAAAGAAATGCAAAGCAATGGAATCTCTGTAGTAAATACTATCAACTGGGGTGTGACGTACAGCCCAGAAGTAGAGACCGACCCATCTGCCTGGTATCTCCTTGTACTCAGCTAGCTTGTAGCAGGCAAATATATTCGGTCTCAGCAGACTTTATAAAGAAAATGCCCGTTCTCTGTATTTTTGCACATGAAACTCAAGTGATGTCCCACATGATTCCGATGAGCCAATAAAAGAAATGGCTTATTGATTCCTCTCCATTGGCTCAGAGCCCCTACCAAAACCTCCACTGCCCGCAATAGAGAGAGGACATAGAGGCCTCCTCCTTTTCTAATGTCCTGACTTGCTTAGTGATGCAAATACAGAAATCATTTGGCTTTAAAAGATCTCCAAAGCTTAGTTCTCTGCTGTGGCAGAGGTCTCTAGCAGATAACACCATATGGAACTTAACTGAATGGACATTAAGCCGGTGAGCTAGCTCATTGGGCTCGTAATGAAGAGTCTAGCCCATAGCCAGGGTAATGTTATTGACAACCCAGTCGTGTGGAATTCTGGGCAGCCATTCATCCGCAAGTCTCCTCAACATGAGAGCAGAACCGTTAACGATCCCTTCTGGAGATTGTCCATTTACAGCTCCTTGTGTGCTTGATAAACAGGGGAGGGGCGAGGAGAACGAGGAAGGAAACAAAACACAGGCTCATCAGCAAAATGAAGCCAGTAGAGGCTCTAGAAGGGAGAGACGGACTCAAGCAAATAGTCATCCCTCAAGTCCACCCCATTCCAAACGATGGCTACTAGACCGACCAACTGTGTTCATCCCCGCAGCAAAGGCTCTCTCCTGTTGGAAAAACCAGGCGCAGCCACTGGGACGACGTGAGTTTTCCTCAGGAATGAGAACACCGTGCAAATCTCGCAAGCAACGTCGAAAAAATCAATAAACAGCCCATCTGGTGCTCCAGTGACATTAGTTTGAAATTCAATGGAGTCCTTTAGGAAAACCAGGAGCAGACGTGGCCTGTCTAGTCATCCGGCACTAAAGCCTGGTCGCCTTTCTCCAGCGCCGTCCTGCCCCCCCAAGCAACCGCATGCAGAGTGGGGGATGCTGTACAAAGCTGACCCGCAGGCAGCCTTGCTAATGGCACATAACACGGAAAACTAGCAACCCCCATCCCGCTTCCGCGCCTCTTCGTTAATTTGCCACGTGGCACCGTTATTCAAGGGTTGTTAAGCACAGAGCGGGTGCATGGGATTATGAACGACAGCCCTGATGGGAAGAGAGCACCAGGGTTAGCATGGCGACAAAGCCTCTGACATCTGTGGATGAAACCAGTGTTTTGCGGGGAGCTTTGCTGATATTCCAGCAACACGCGGGAGAGGCACCGCCCCCCATAGGCGCCGACTCCGTGGGTGCTCTGGGGCTGGAGCACTCATGGAAAAAAATAGCAGGTGTTTAGCACCCACCGGCAGGCCCGTTCCCCCCAGCGCCTCCCACCCGCTGCTGGTCAGCTGTTTAGTGGTGGGCAGGAAACAGTGGATGGGACGCACAGGGGGGAGAGGAGGGGGAGGGATGGAGCAATCAGATCCCCTCTCAGGCGTCCCTATGTGCCAGACAACACTTGCTGTCTTTCTCACTCCCTCTCAGTGGTTTGTGGCATAAGAAGATGTCATCCAATGACTCTAATTCTGATATTACCCACTATTGATACAATATAATGAAACCGGCTCACCCAGGGTTTATCCGGCATGAAGAACGTTGGTTTTTCCTCTTCCTCAGAACAGTTTTCATGGGAAATGTGAAGTTGGCTGTTTGCTGTGGAAAGCCTAAAATATCCACGGGGTACACGAGGAAATCAGGACTTGGAGCATTTTTCACTGCTCAGAACCCTGAGGGAAGCAGTGAAACCAACCAGAACCACATCGATTTCACTCCACTGCTGTGCAAAGCTGAGAGCAACAGCCGGTCTATTGAAGACACAAAGGAGATGTTGGCTGGTGGGCCGTGGGGGAGAGGGGGGCCGAGCAGAAACCCAATCCGCACAGCAGCCAAAAAGCTGGGGGAGGAAGTAATGACTCGGGGATTCACCACCCCTCCCTCGCACGCTGCAGCTGTCCTTGTAGAAACGGGTTGAAATGTTCTGAAATGCGCCTCTCCCGGGCGACGTGCGTCTACAGTTCAAAGCACAGCTCCCCCTCAGTGAAACCGAGAAAGAGACGGAAGAACTCGCCCCTCGGAACAAGGCCTGTGTGAATAGGGGGGTTGGCACTGTGCCCTGAGAGTAGAGAGACTCTGGCTCTGATCAACACAGGACTGTGTTCCCCAACATGAGCCGTTCACTGACAAATGGACGGACAGGGACGCGGTTAGCCCGGGTGCCCGGCTGAGCTCAGCTGCCCGGACGGAGCGCGCAGGGAGAAGTAGGGTGACCAGATGTCCCGATTTTATAGGGACAGTCCCGATTTTGGGGTCTTTTTCTTATATAGGCTCCTATTACCCGCCAACCCCATCCCGATTTTTCACACTTGCTGTCTGGTCACCCTAGGGAGAAGTGGATTCTAGACGGGGTGTAGAATGCACCTTGAACGGCTCCCAGCAATGACGCCAAAGCCACCGTGGATCCCACGCACAGCGGCCTATGCGCCTTGCCCGGGGGGGCCCTAGGTAGGGGAGCAGTCAGCCCAGTGCTCACCACGTCTGCTTCATTGCATGGCACCGCGGGAGCAGAGGGTGTGTCATTCGCTTGTTTCATTCTTTCCACCCCCTCCCCTTCCTTTCTTCCTTCTCCCTCCTATGCTGCTCACTAACTTTAAATGACTCCTGCCGTTCCCCCGGACCTGTCCCACCTCCATTCTTCAGGTGGACAGGTCCTGCCTGAGGCAGGAGGAAGTAGCAGGGTGAAAATAGCACTTGGCACCTGAGAGCGACTGTGGGAAGACGGCTGTCTTGGGGCCAGATGCTGCCCTCACTTAAACTCCCATTGCCTGAAGTGGGAGAAAGAATAGGCCTTGGGGCAGAGGGGCTGTGTGACATAGAGGAGTTTTAATTCACACCCTGAGGGCTTTACCATCAAAAGCCCATAACCAAGGCAAGTTTCCAGGTCCTTCCTAGCTCCTGGCGGGCGGGATTAGCGCGGCGCTACACTTCCATGGGGAGACAGACCCGGCCTAGGTTCAGGTTTTATCACCAGCCTCTCCTCCGCTGCAGCGTGGGAGCCAGGAGAACATGCCCGGGACCTGCACACGCCCCCCCCCACACACTTCCCGTGTGTAGAATCAGCAAACTCAGCCCAATCTTGCCGAGCCCCCGATTCCCTGGGCGTGTTAGGAGACTGCTGGGAGGCGGGTGCTGGCCAGGCTGAGGGCTTCGGCAGACCGGGGGCGGTGTAGTGACAGAGCTCTGGCTTCTCTTAGCTGGCTAAGCACCTGGGGCTGGGGAGCCTTCAACAGACCCGCTGGGATTTCAAAGGAAAGAGATTCCCAAATCCCACTGAACGGCAAGCCACTGGATTTGGGTGCTCGACGACCTAGCCGCCTGTAGCCATCCCACCTGGTGTTAGATGGGACGTCTGTTCAGCGCCTAGCACCTGTCCCTCCTGCCCCCCACACGGCTCCGTTTGTACTTCCCAACATGGCTGCAAACAGGGCTGCAAAGCTGCTGCATGGTGAGCGACTCTCCCGGTGGGGTCTCTGCCGGGGAGCTGATCCACACTCTCTTCCTGCCGGCGGCTCCGCGGTGGGGCAGGGCTCCAGGTGCCCTTTCCCAGACCACGCACAGAAAACCAGGACTCCGGCAGCCGGCCTCACACAACAGTCGCCTTTGTGTCTTTTGTGTGTGTCAGGCTGGCCGGGCTCCGCTCTCCCCGGCGCAGGAGTGAGAGAGACACACTGAACAGCCTGGGAGCCGCTGCGACCAGCTGCCAGACAAGAGTGTTTCGTGCTGGTAACGTGGCTCCCAGAGAGCGGGGCTGCCCATGGCCCAGCGGGAAGGAAGACGGACACAGCCGGCCGCCGGCTTCTCTCATCTCCCTTTCAGACACAGCAACGCAATCTGTCTGTCACGGCAGCTGTCTAATCTGCCGTATGGCACGTGGCTCTTAAAGCAGCGAGGACAGAAACCCCGACCTTCCCGCCCCGCTTCTCCCCCCTGCCAGACGCCCTGTCTCTCCAGCCCTTCCACCCCTGGCTCCCCCAAGCGGGCTGCAAGTTTGAGCAGACAAATCGCTTGGCTTCAACCTCAGCCATTGGCGGCTGCCATTGACCTCCCTGTGGGGTCCCCCCGTCTCAGTGCGCCACGCGAGCACAGCTGTCTCGTCACCTCCGCTCTTCGTGGCCCTAGTGCGTGAGCAAACGGGACAGCACGTGTGCATCCAAAGCGACCTCTCCCTGTGGCACCTGATCCGATTCACCCCACTGTTCCTGAAATCTCTGCCTCAAAGACCCCATTTCCACTCCACAGAGAACTGGTCTGCGGCTCTTCCCACAGTTACAATTGCAGCAAAGGGAGGGTGTCGCTGTGTGGTGAGCAGACTGCCCATCTTGGGCGAGTACAGACAGGCCTACAGAGATTAGCAAAGCCTCCCCATGGCCCACCGGGGTCCCTGCGGAGCATCAGTGAATTGGCCCTGAGAAAAATTAGCCGAGCAACACGGGAAATGGAAAAAGAGAGAGGACAGATGGGTGGATAATGGGACCCGGCTTCGTTAATAATAAAGAGTATTTCACAGCTAATTACTACAAGTAATAAAGAATATGCTCTGTCTGTTGAAAATGGGGGGTTATCATGAGCCAAAAATCTGCTATTCAGAGTCTGGAAAGACAAGTTAAGCCCATCTGCTACCCAAGGCTGCAGAACCCTAATGAATGCATTTCTATAGGATGCCGTTTGCCAGCTTCATTCAGGCAACAGCAGCACAAAGCAAGCTGTGATTGGGCCTCCTAGAGACACGGACTTAATTGTGCCTTGCTAATGAATTTAGATTTCATCTACTAGAGCGGAACAAAAGACACCGCTCCAAGCTGCACAGGAACGTGTCTGCGGCATGGAGGCAAAGAGCAACGGGATATGTTTGCGCAGATGGGGCGGGAGCAGCAGGCAAAACAGCCCTTGGAGTGTTTGAAATACGGGTACCCTCTCTGTAAGGGCCGCCTGAGTGACTGTGCTCCGTGGTGTCTCAGGAACAGCCAGAAAGCCAGTGGCATGGAGCTCTGGGAAAACATAGACCAGGGGAAAGCTGGTCTGGGTCCTCTCTAGAAAACATCATAAGACGGACAATACTCAGAAAGCTGGCCACCCTGCAGTCCTGGCTGGTGACCCTTTCAACTCACGCTGTGTACGGAGAGGGGGGCTCTTTGCACAATACCCTTAAAGTGGGGTGGACATTCCCCATCAGCCAGGAGCAACCTCCCCCCCACCTCCCCCGAACCAGGCTGGAAATTCAGTGTAGTTCTTGCACATGTGGCTAGCTCCCAAGGTCTCCTGGACCATGTCCTGCTGAATGGTAGAGCCCTCTTTGTCCTTCTCAAGGGGTCTGACTAAGGGGGGAAATAGCTCCAGATATGTCCTTTCCTGCTGGATCAGAGCTTGTACCCACCCTGCTTACTTCTTGGTAGATCGGCTCTGCTCAGAGAAACTTAGGACCCTGTGCTTCCTGCGGGCTGGCTGAGACTAGGTAGATACAGGAGCAGGCTACCTATAATTTCCCTCCAACTCCAGAAGGTCTTGGCCAGGGAGAACCTTGCATGTTCTCCTGCAGCGGGAGGGGTGTAAAAACTCCGCATCTGGATAATCCCACCCCCCTGCCTCCGCTGCTCTGCTGCTTCCTAGTGCATTAACTCCAGTGCAACAAGTGAGAGAGAAAAATATGCCCCTTGTCAAGCGTTGTCTTTTTTAAGAGCACTGAGTCTCTGACCACACGCGGCTGCTAGTGCAATTCCCTGGGGCCTTGTAGTCCCGCAGTCCCTCTGACACGTGGAAATCAGCGTAGACTCTGATCCTGGGGCCTGTGCAATTTTTAATACAAATTGCGGGGAAAGCCTTGGAAACCTGCCAAGGAAAAAAATAACTCAGTGTCGTCTGGGAGGAGAATCAGCCCATTCAGTACGCACTGCTCTTGCCTGTGAGTGCCTGTGTGGGTGTATTTGTATATACAAACACACCCTCTTATATGTGCGTGTTTGAAAACGGGGGAGGGATATTGACAGGCTCTTGTTCCATTGTGCGCTGGGAGATGGAAGAGCTCAGCTTTGTTACACATTGCGATTTTTCTGCATTTTCCTCCTCCTGGCTGGAGGCACAGCCAAGCTTCAGACTTCCCTGAGCTGGAAGGAGCTGCAAGGGCAATTGGTTACACCGGCACTTTATAGCGCTCTAAAGCCTCCAGGAGCGCTATAACTCCCTACCCGTCCACACTGGCAAGGCACGTAGAGCGCTATAAACCCACAGTTATACAGGTCCTGGTAATCCTCCCTTCCCCGAGGATTAACAGCTATTGCGGATTGACTCCTCCGTATTATCTCCAGTGTGAATGGGTATTAACACTTCAAGCGGTTTACATGATCTCTGGAGACGCCCCGAGCCATTTAAGGCAATTGACGTCTCTTCCCTTTGTTTTGAACTCGTCTGGAGGAATGTGGAAGTACCTTTTCAGAGTTTCTCTTTTAACTCAGCAGATAAGCACTGCAAATGTTTACGGAGGAAGCTGTGTGACTGAAATTCAGACCCTGCTAGTTTTCTCTAAGGAAAACTCACTGACAGCCTCACTCTAAGGGAAACTCACTGAAGTTCTCTCCCTCTGCATACATACAACATGTTCCCCCTCACCCCCCTCGTTTGAAAAGCACGTTGCACCCAGCTGAATGCTGGGATAGCTGCCCATAATGCACCACTCCCTGTGCCGCTGCAAGTGTCGCAAATGTGGCCACGCTAGAACACACTATAGCACTATACCTATTGCTGTATATGGGGACAGCTATAACCAAAAGCGCTATAAGCCTGTACATGTAACCATGGCCTAAGACTAACGTGCCCTTCTGAGCGACACGTACACTGTGTTCGGGCTCTGAAGGCTCTGTTGGGGAGACCAGACAGCAAGGGTGAAAAATGGGGGGTAATAGGAGCCTAGATAAGAAAAAGACCCCGAAATGGGGACTGTCCCTGTGAAATCAGGACATCCAGTCACCCTAGTTCCTGCAGGACTGGCGTGTTCGTATGACCCCTGGCGGGAGAGTCACATGGAATGGTGATTGGAGCTGATCCTCCTCTCAGCCGCGGTGGCGTAAAGCCAGTCACCCCCCTCTCATCATGGAGGCCGGAGGGCTGTATCGGGCTGGAGGAGTTGCAGGGGCTCGGGAGAAGGAGAAAGGAGCGGTAGGAAACTCCCTTGTCTCAGGTAACCCCTAGGACACATTTACAGGCGGCCGCTGAAGTCCTGCCCTCCCCCAAATCCTCTTTCCTAACCCTGCCTCCTTGCATTTAATCCCCAGCTAGGCCCTGGCCCAGTCACCTTCCTGTGCTGTGTCTCTCTCTGCATGGCTGCCCAGCGCGGCAGGGTGCTGGACTAATGGTGCGTCTCCTCCGACCTCACCTCCCTCCCGCTCCCAATCGCGTTTTCACACATTCGCCCTGGTAATTGGGTGGCTTTTCACGGAGCAGGTGTGCCTCAGCCTCGCCATGGCGGGGCACCGGCACCCGGCTGGCGCTCGTCTCAGAGAGGTGATAATTACTTTCCGTGGTGCTCAACCTCCCTCCGAAGGCCGCTGAGTGCACTGTAGCTCCGTGGCAACAAGAGGCCAAAATCTCTTCTCTCCCTCCCCCCCTTGCTCATCGGGAGGAAAGGGGAACAAAGGTCTGAGCTGGCTGCATGTGTGAGCCGCTCCTTGCTTTGGCAAGGAGATGAGCACTGTGGCAGTCCTGGTGCTTTAGTGTCTCAGACATCAGCTTGGTGCTTTAGTGCTTTAGTGTCTCATGGTGCTTTAGTGTCTCAAGCAGACATCAGCTTGACATTGGCGTCACAACCCGGCGCAGCGAGAGGCAGGCGGAAGAGCCATGGGTAAAAGGTCCCTGCACATTCCCTCCGCCACATTGCAGCTAACGGCCCCAAGGAACCACTGTCCCTGTGCGGAGAGCCGGCCTGGGCCGCAACATATGCTCAGGACAGGAGCCTCGCTCTCCAGCAATCAGGCCGCAGTGCAGCCCTGGGACGGGGGCTTGGAAACAAAGGCTTAGAAATGAGACTGAGATGAGAAATCAAAACCCAAGCAGAGGGGAAAAGGGAGACATGCCAGAGGCGCCACAAAGCCCACCAGGGACTTTGCTATTGCTACTGATTTTACATGGAGGGCGCCCAGGCCCCAGGGTGATAAAACTCTAAGCCAGACAGAAAGCTAGACGAAGTCAAGAGACAGACACAAAGTGTTAGGCTGCGTTTCCGAAACGCCCTCTCTGGGACTGGAGTGGCGGAGAGGAGAACAAGCGATACTCTGCAATTAGGGAGCTTGTGGAGCAAAAGGAAGTTGGCTTGTGTAAATTAATCCCAGGGAAGATGAGGAAGACAAGGATGGGGAGAGTTTTGTTTCGGTTACTGAAATCCAGCTGCCAATGAGATACTCTGTCACTAAGCACTAGGCTGTTTTCTTTGGGAATAAGCTGTTTTTGCTGGTAGATGTTGCTCTGACCCCTGTTTTGGGGGGCAGATGGGTTTGTCTGTAGTTTTCGTCTGGAGCACTGAGCATCCACATTAATCAGGTAGATGGGTGGGGACATCACCCTATGCTTGCTAACAGGACAAACATTGGTAGAGCCTTTCTTCCTTCCTTCCTTCCTTTCTTCCTTCCTTTCTTCCTTTCTTTCTTTCTTTTTCTTTTCTTTCTTTCTTTTTCTTTCTTTTTCTTTTCTTTCTTTCTTTTTCTTTCTTTTTCTTTTCTTTCTTTCTTTTTCTTTCTTTTTCTTTTCTTTCTTTCTTTTTCTTTCTTTTTCTTTTCTTTCTTTCTTTCTTTCTTTTTCTTTCTTTTTCTTTCTTTCTTTCTTTCTTTTTCTTTCTTTTTCTTTCTTTCTTTCTTTCTTTTTCTTTCTTTCTTTCTTTCTTTCTTTCTTTCTTTCTTTCTTTCTTTCTTTCTTTCTTTCTTTCTTTCTTTCCCCAGTACATCAGCTAGGGACTGGAAAGAAAAGAATCAGAAGTTCAGCCATTTGTGCGTGCACAGTGGTACCAGAGTCCTCACACACTCCTCACCCATTTCAGCCATCGGGCAGTCGAACGATAAATCGAGGAATAGTTGAAAGGTTCCGTTGACGGCTCCTCTTGACTTTCCCAAACACTCTGCTCTAGCCTGCTTTCAAAATGCGGTCAGAAAGTCAACGTCCCACTCAGAAAAAGGCACCATGGGAGGTAGTGGGGGGAGGTTGTTTTGCATAATTCGGAACCCACTCAAAACTCATGGGTTCTGTCGTTTGACTTGAACTCAAATATCACGGAGATTGTGGTCTCCTTCGGGCCAAAGGAAGAAAGGAGCTGAGAAGAGAATACGCCAAAAACCAGGGTGAACCTTTCAGCCCTGAAAGCCGGCTGCGTCAGACTACCCTGGAGTGTCACAGGAGCCCCAGTGGGAGATGCCCAAGACGTGCCCAGCACGGATACCCACGGTTTATGCACTGAGCAGTGGACACCCGCTTCAGGACAGGGATATCTGCAGGACAGCCCTCTCTAGTGGCATGCCACCGTGGATGCCCGGGGCAGAGGGAAGTGAGGATGGTGTATCCCTCTGACAAACAGCATGCTGACACTCCACACGCAGGGCACCTGCCGCTTCTGAGAGCCTCTCCAAATAGGGCCCCCTGCTGATAAACAGACTTTAAGCCCCCTGGCTTCCATCCCTGCAAGCCCGGGGAAGAACCGTGTGCGTGACGGGGTACCCAGCCCAGCTCTGTCCTCTGCCAGGCTAGCCTCAGCTCAGTCTCTGTGTCCACTGAGTCTCCAGCCTCTCCACTGAGAGGGCCAGTCCTGCCAGCACATGCCAATGAGGAGGCAGTGACATCCTGCCTTGTACAATCATGTGCCCCAGCACCTTCCCCCATCCCATCCTCCAATAGGCCGCTGTTCCCTCTGTTCCCACCAGGCACCAGTGCAGTAGCTTTCATTTATGCTCTTGCTCAGCTCAGATCAATCTACTGCAGAGGCCCTGGCTCCGGCAGGTCCCCAGGACTCCCCGTGTACCACTCCATAGTCCCCTTAGTGGAGCGAAGAGCTGCCGTAACACTCCTCTTGCTTGCGCCTCTGTCTCACGGCAAAATCTGAGCACCTCCAAGGCGGAGCTGTTCACTCTCTGCCCAAGCCCCACGGCGGCTAAGGCCAAGAAGCACCTGTCCTCCTCCTCCTTGGGGAAGACCGGTCTTCTCCCCACCTCCTCCCGGGAGTCTCTGTCCCCATAGTTGTGATTATTGGAACTAAAGAGTTACCATAAGCAACTGGTAAAAGTATGCAAAAGTTTGTAAGATGTCACAATTACCGAGGACTTTTCGCCTGCGGGAGAATTAACCGTGGGAAATAGTTCACGTTCTTTTCAATAACGAAATGTTATGAACAGGTGCAAAAAATAAAAACAGACAGAAAAATGAAATTAGTCCAGACAAAAATAGCCCATTGATGTCAGTAAAGAACTATAGTGAGATCACACCTGGGAAACAAGAAAATGTGGGACTGAAGTGACCTAGGCCGAGTTTGGCCTCGTGGAAATGGATTGAATTGATTGGCAATGAGGAGAAAATATGCCACCCACGTTTACTTCTGTGTGAGGTTCTTAAAAAGAGACTTAAAAAGGAAGAATCCTCTTCCCCTGCTATCCCCCACTGCAGGGAGCTCAGACCAGGAGAGAGCTCAGACCAGGAGAGAGCTCAGACCAGGAGGAAGAGACTCTGTCCCTAGCTGGCCTCACTCTTATTCAAGGAATCACATCATCATGACATCTAGCCCTCAGCCCACCCGTGGGGACAGCTAACTGCTTGCCCTGCACAGGCATGCAAAGTTCCATATTGTTCTCCCTTCCCCTGTTATGTTGCTTTCTGCCCCCACACTCCTTTCATCCTCTCTCTCTCTCATTCTCTTGGCCTTTCATTGAATCCTCAGGTCAGCTGTACTGCAGCCAGCCAACTCTGCCGTCTCTAAGGAGAGAGGATCCAGCCATAGGATGTCCCTGTTCAGAAAGTGAACCAGTGTCCAAGCAGCAGGCATTGCGGTCAATCAACCAGCCAAAGCATCCACACGATGGTCCCGCGCTCCAGAAACATCAGCCGACCCTTGATTTCATCCATCCTCTCTCTCCTCTCTCTCCTCTACTGTGGGCCTGTCTGTCTGTTACAAGCAGGGCAGATGAATGCCCTTCACATCGGGACAGAGAGGAAAACCAATCCTTTCCTTTTCATCACAGAAAGGTTACTCATGAAAAGAAGAGACGCTGATAGCTCTGGCTATGTTTGTTTTGCAGAGTCACTCAACCACAGTTTCAATCTAAATTCTCCTTTTAATTCCTTGTTCTTTCTTTGCATTTAAATCAATAAACGTTCAGCATGAATGAATGCTTTTGGATGTTTGCCAACTCACCAAGTAAATCCTACGTCTGGGGAAAAACTGGCCCTGAACCATCGCTCATTGTTAATGCTGGACAGTCAGAGAGTTTATAAACCTCTTTAAGTCCTTTGAGATCAATATCAATACACGCCCCCAGCGGCGTCTGGCGGGGAGGAGACAGGGCATGTGCTCTCTTACCCCCCTCCCCGCCTCATGGACCAGTGGGCATAGGGGGGAGGAGAAGGGTCTGCAAATGTTTGGACTGGCTGCCCCTTGTTCCTGACAGAAGGTGGGAAGGCGGAGGCTCCTGGGAGGCAGAGGGATCATGCCCTGCCCATCACAACAGCTGCCTGGCGCTGGCAGCACCAACCACCCAGGCCTAGTGTGGGACATCAGCGGGGAAAGTCAGGTGAGGCGGGTTCCCTGGCCAAGGACCCTAGGACTCAGCCTTATGCTTAGGCACTGACAGCTCCAATTACATCCCCAAACCCCTTCCCAGTGCAACTTCCCAGCCCCCACCCCACCCCGCTCAACGCCGTGCGGCTAAGTGCAGATGAGTCAGGTGCTGCGGTCCGGTGTGATCTTCACTGGAGCTGCGACTGAGAGCTGGTACCAAACACATGCGGTCCCCCTGTGGAGACGCCCTATAAATGTGGTCTCCTCATCTCAAAAAGGATATATTGGCATTAGAAAAGGTTCAGAGAAGAGCAACTAAAATGATTAGGGGTTTGGAACAGGTCCCATGTGAGGAGAGATTGAAGAGGCTAGGACTTTTCAGCTTGGAAAAGAGGAGACTAAGAGGGGATATGATAGAGGTCTATAAAATTATGAGTGGTGTGGAGACAGTGAATAAGGAAAAGTTATTTACTTGTTCCCATAATAGAAGAACTAGGGGCCACTCAATGAAATTAGTGGGCAGCAGATTTAAAACAAATAAAAGGAAGTTCTTCTTCACACAGCGCACAGTCAACTTGTGGAACTCCTTGCCTGAGGAGGTTGTGAAGGCTAGGACTATAACAGGGTTTAAAAGAGAACTGGATAAATTCATTAATGGCTATTAGTCAGGATGGGTAAGAAATGGTGTCCCTAGCCTCTGTTTGTCAGAGGGGGGTGATGGACAGCAGGGGAGAGATCACTTGATCATTTAGAAGTGTGAGCAACAAGGCTGATGTCGTGGTGGGAATCTGCTATAGACCACCAGACCAGGGGGATGAGATGGATGAGGCTTTATTCCAGCAACTAAGAGAATTTACTAGATCATAAGCTGTGGTTCTCATGGGAGATTTCAATCATCCTGATATCTGCTGGGAGAGCAATACAGCCGTGCACAGACAATCCAGGAAGTTTTTGGAACGTGTAAGGGACAATTTCTTAGTGCAAGTGCTGGAGTAACCAACTAGGGACAGAACTTTTCTTGACCTACTGCTCACAAACCGGGAAGAATTAGTAGGGGATGCAAAGTGGATGGGAACCTGGGAGGCACTGAACATGAGATGGTCGAGTTCAATATCCTGACACAGGGAAAAAAAGAGAGCAGCAGAATACGGACCCTGGACTTCAGAAAAGCAGACTTTGACTCCCTCAGGGAACTCATGGGCAGGATCCCCTGGGAGATGAACATGAAGGGGAAGGAGTCCAGGAGAGCTGGCTGTATTTTAAAGAATCCTTATTGAGGTTGTAGGAACAAACCATCCCCATCTGTAGAAAGAATAGTAAATATGGCAGGTGATCAGCTTGGAATCACAGTGAAATCCTTGCTGATCTTAAGTGCAAAAAAGAAGCTTACAAGAAGTGGAAGATTGGGCAAATGACCAGGGGGGAATATAAAAATATTGCTCAGGCATGCAGGAGTGAAATCAGGAAGGCTAAATCACACTTGGAGTTGCAGCTAGCAAGGGGTGTTAAGGGTAACAAGAAGGGTTTCTTTAGGTATGTTAGCAACAAGAAAAAAGTCAAGGAAAGTGTGGGCCCCTTACTGAATGAGGGAGGCAATCTAGTGACAGAGGATGTGGAAAAAGCAAATGTACTCAATGCTTTTTTTGCCTCTGTCTTCACGAACAAGGTCAGCTCCCAGACTCCTGCACTAGACATCACAGCATGGGGAGGAGGTGACCAGCCATCTGTGGAAAAAGAAGTGGTTCAGGACTATTTAGAAAAGCTGGATGAGCACAAGTCCATGGGGCCAGATGTGCTGCATCCGAGGGTGCTAAAGGAGTTGGCTGATGTGATTGCAGAGCCATTGGCGATCGGGGGAGGTCCTGGATGACTGGAAAAAGGCTAATGTAGTGCCCATCTTTAAAAAAGGGAAGAAGGAGGATCCAGGGAACTACAGGCCAGTCAGCCTCATCTCAGTGCCTGGAAATATCATGGAGTAGTTCCTCAAGGAATCAATCCTGAAGCACTTAGAGGAAAGTGATCAGGAACAGTCAGAATGGACTCACCAAGGCAAAATCATGCCTGACTAATCTAATTGCCTTCTACGATGAGATAACTGGCTCTGTGGAGGAGGGGAAAGCAGTGGATGTGCTATTCCTTGACTTTAGCAAAGCTTTTGATACGGTCTCCCACAATATTCTTGCCAGCAAGTTAAAGAAGTATGGGCTGGATGAATGGACCATAAGGTGGATAGAAAACTGGTTGGATCGTCGGGCTCAGCGGGTAGTGATCAATGGCTCCATGTCTAGTTGGCAGCCAGGTTCGAGCGGAGTGCTCCAAGGGTTGGTCCTGGGGTCGGTTTTATTCAATATCTTTATCAGTGATCTGGAGGATGGTGTGGACTGCACCCTCAGCAAGTTTGCAGATGACACTAAACTGGGAGGAGTGGTAGATATGCTGAAGGGTAGGGATAGGATACAGAGGGACCTAGACAAATTAGAGGACTGGGCCAAAAGAAATCTGAAGAGGTTCAACAAGGAGAAGTGCAGAGTCCTGCACTTAGGACAGAAGAATCCCATGCACTGCTGCAGACTAGGGACCGAATGGCTAAGCAGCAGTTCTGCAGAAAAGGACCTAAGGGTTACAGTGGATGAGAAGCTGAATATGAGTCAACAGTGTGCCCTTGTTGCCAAGAAGGCTAACGGCATTTTGGGCTGTATAAGTAGGGGCATTGCCAGCGAGGGACATCATTGTTCCCCTCTGTTTGTCATTGGTGAGGCCTCATCTGGAGTACTGTGTCTGGTTTTGAGGCCCACACTACAAGAAGGATGTGGAAAAACTAGAAAGAGTCCAGAGAAGGGCAACAAAAATGATTAGGGGCCTGGAGGGCATGATTTATGAGGAGAGGCTGAGAGAACTGGGATTGTTTAGTCTTCAGAAGAGAAGACTGAGGGGAGATTTGATAGCTGCTTTCAACTACCTGAAAGGGGTTCTAAAGAGGATGGATCTAGAATGTTCTCAGTGGTAGCAGATGACCGAACAAGGAGTAATGGTCTCAAGTTGCAGTTGGGAAGGTTTAGATTGGATATTAGGAAAAACTTTTTCACTAGGAGGGTGGTGAGGCATTGGAATGGGTTCCCTAGGGAGGTGGTAGAATCACCTTCCTTAGAGGTTTTTAAGGTCAGGCTTGACAAAGCCCTGGCTGGGATGATTTAGTTGGGGATTGGTCCTGCTTTAAGCAGGGGGTTGGACTAGATGACCTCCTGAGGTCCCTTCCAACCCTAATATTCTATGATTCTATGATACCTGTTAGGTTCACTCACTCCGGGGCACCTGGCATTGGCCACTGTCGGTAGACAGGATACTGAGCTTGATGGACCGTTGGTCTGACCGAGAGACTGAGTACGCCCTTTCTTATGTTCTTATGTTCCTGCGGCTCGTGAGAGCCAGCGACTGTCCGGATTGCATGGTGCCTCCCCTGGCCCACCCCAGCCCTGCCCTGGTTTGGCTCCCAGCCGCACACACACATAGCCTGGCCACCTCTCTGCTCATCATCTAGTCTAGTGATCAGCCAGCACGTTCCACTATAGATCTTCCAGCCTCGGTCCCCTTGCTGTGACCTCCACCTAGGAGATCCCCCCTCCCCCGAGAGAGAAGCTGCACACCGACAAATTGGGAGGGGAGGGCTGGTTGGTTTCTCTCGAGCAAATCAAGGCGAGTGACAGATGTTCAGCTGGACACCCAAAGGAAGGGGGGAGGCAGGAAAACTGGAAGAATCTTTAGGCAAATTATTCATCTGCCAAAAGATGCCTTCCGCCACACTTCATTTCTGTGAGCCCTGCCACTCCTCCCCCGGGCTCCGTCTCTCCGGGATGCCTGGCGTGCTCTTTGAATGATGAATTTCCGAGAACTGAGAGCACCAGAGCTGACTACGCATCCAGCCCTCGCTCAGAGAACAAGACAGCTTCCTTATCTCCGCATGCCCGAATCGCGCCAGGGAAACTGAGCAGTGTAAACCAGGATTTTAAAAATGCTTTCTAAAAACATGGGTGGGGAAAAGGAGGAGATAAAGGCATCTGGCCACAGGGGAACTGAGCGCGCTCAAGTTATGAAAGATGTACTATCTGGGTTTTTTGAATGTTAGATCCTATCCCTCGGCAGAAGGGCAAGGGAGGAGGAATACAGATGAATTCTGTGTGTAAGTATGCGGGAGAGCTTTGGCTTCTGTTGTACTGACAGCCGAGCAATCAGCTAGCGGCACGCCGGGGAGCTGTGGGGTATAAGTAAGATAACAAAACTGAAAGTGTAATGATAGGGAGAAATTGCCTGTGAGATCTGTCAGGACATGTGCTAAGGCCAGAAGGGTCCATTGCGATCATCCAGCCTGACCTAGGGCAAAGCACCTCACCCAGTAATTCCTGCCTCCTGGCCAATCATTTAATAAGTGGCAGGCGCCTGACTGCTTGGAATAAACAAGAGAGGACAAATTCGGAACTATCATACCATGGAGGAATGTTGTAGGTCTCTTTCTTCATCTCTAAATCTGATCCACCTGACTCTCAGTTATGGCACACCTTAAACCTGGAAACCAACGCTAGTGGTCTTGATCGGTGGTCACAGTTACAAAATACATGAGAACAGAGACACAGAGCACTCTAACAGCTGACCACAGATGGTATCGTACTTTAATCTAAGAGCTGCAGTCTCCTCTGAAAGAACAAGAGCACTGCAACTACATTCCTCAACTGCCCCAAATGCCTAACCACATTGGTACAAGAATCTCTGTGTGCAGAAGGAAAGAGCAGCTAACTGTGAAAGAACCAAACTGGGCGGGGGCTACTTCTTTTGCATCCACTTTGGCAGCAAAGGCCACCATCAATGGCTTTACTTTCAGGCTTAAAGCTTGTCTTCACAGGGACATCCAGTGATCTGAATTAACTAAAGGTGTGAATTTGAAGCGGATTATTTAAACCACATTAAATCTCTCTGTTGGTGCTCTTATTCAGAATTAAAGTGGCCTTAACTTGGTTTAGCTTAATTCACTTTGGAAGTGAATTAAAATAAACCAAATTAAGGCCACTTCATCTGAGCAAAATATAGAGCTAGATGCAAACATGTACCAGAGGAGAACTATCCCCAAACAAATTACTAAGACTGGATGGATTTCTGGCAAAAAACCTTTCAAATACAATGACTGGAGAGTATTCAGGGCTCTTTAGCTCAGGCATCAAGCCAAAAGGATATGCTCTAAACCAGCTCTAATTAGTCACATGAATTTATTTTCAAATAGTACCTTTGCTTTGCGTTTTCACCATTGTCTACTGGGATCAAGTCATATCAGGTTACAATCAGAAAGCAATAATATGCAGAGGCCCACAATCACAGTCTGAAGGCAGGAGCAACAGGAATACCAGGTCTAAATGAACATATACCAGGCAATTTTCTTCTTGTGACCAAAGCACCTAATCAGTGTCACCTATAGCAAAGACCAGGTACTGGGTCAACAGTTAGCCTGGGTCAGCCTAGTTTGCTCAAAACAAACCAAAGATACAGGATTTCATATCAACAGCACATCCCAGGTACGGCATGTAAGGCAGTCATTTGATTGGGAATTAACTGCCCAGGCAGTGTAAAGAATCCTGCCAGCTCTACTCATGTGCACCATGTGAAATAAAGGGTGGAAGATCTCACCGATGGCCCCTTGTCCTGCTGAGTGAGACAGAGACTGTGGGAATGAACGCTGGCCCAAGAATTAGTCATGATACAGACGGCTTGAAACGTTAACCTAGACTGACTAGCCCAAGGGTTAGACAGTGTGCTCAGATCCCTCTTGGGATGGCTTCCCGGCTTTTGTAGCAGGCTCCAGCTGGGAGGTGTCAGCAGGGCCGGGTGAAGGTTATGAGAGGCCGAAGGCTAATGGGAGGGAAAGGTCTAAATATGAATTACATATTGCAAAATAAATGACAAAGTCATCAAACATTTCTCTACATACGGATCTACATATTATTTATTTATGTAAAATAAACACATTTATTTTGCTCTCATGACAGTCAATTGTTCAGACAGATGCTTCTCCCTTCTCTTAGGCCTCCTTCCCCCTAAGCAGTGACGTGTCCATCTGTACGAGGGTGACCACCGCAACATCCCCTGTCCTGCTCACCTCTTGCAACCTGCTGCTTCTACCCTCAGCTCTCCACATGGCACTGTGCTAAGCCAAACCCTGCATGTGTTCCCCCATGCTATTGACTCTACACCACGCACCCCATCCACTCTGGGAGGCAGCCGGCTTTTAATATGTAAAAGGAAACCGCTCCGGTGTAAAATCCACTGACGTGGAGGAAGTAGTGGTGGGAAAATGACATTGGGTGGCGTTGTATTTCAGGCAGTCTTGCTCTGAAAGCTGCACTGGCGGAGGACAATGAATTACCGTTTTCACACTGAACTCAGATATGATTTGTGGGATGATACCCAGTTCATGTAGTTAACCGCCAGTGATTCACCGCATCAGGCGACTCTCTCGCCAAGCTCTTCCCCAATTACAATCACAAAATAGAATCACAGGACTGGAAGGGACCACGAGAGGTCATCTAGTCGGTCCCCTGTGCTCACGACGGGACTCGGTATTAGCTCTTCTAGAATGTATGACCAGCAGTTCTGACATGAGGCTTTTGCAGCATGAGTTCTGTGTGCACCAGCCCCCTATAATTTCTATTTGTTTGTTTTAAGCTTTCTGTAAAACAAAGGTAACAGCTAGAAGTGACCCCAATCTTTAGATGGTTGCCCAGTCATAATATTTAGCACTTTGGTACTATGTTAGTTCTACAACCTCACTGTACAAACTTTAAACAAACTTCATCTAAAGCCTTTCAGAATGACCAGGAGTTGACCAAACAGAGCTATTCCCTGTTGTGATCTCTCCCTGAACAAAAAGACTTCACTGAAAATCAGCATCTTAAAAGGATCATGAAGGATCTTTCAAAAGCACAGTCCAAGCGAGGCTGCTGTAGCGCGCTCCTTGTTTCATCAGGCTGGTGTTCCTGTTTCATTTGCATATGTAAATCAAACAGACCTTGCCTTATTTATTTTTTTAAAAGAGCTCAGAGTTTAGGGGAGGAAAGTGAATGACATTCTGCTTATACCCGGTGTGAAAAAGCAGATGGGACCAAAATCTAGTCTTGTGCGAAAATCTGTTCTCCCTGAAGTCAATAAGGCTATAGAGGTGTAACTGTCAGCAGGATTTGGCCTGTGTTTCATTCCCTTCTCGAATCACATTCCAGGGTTACCTGACATTTTCCACTTGGCAAAGAAGTGAGTTTGAATTGGGGCAGAAAAATGAGGACTAACTTCAAGTTTATTTCTCTTGAAGTTTTTTGAATGGAAACTCAAAAGAAATCAAATGTGAGGTACCTTTATGATGGATTGAACAGCTAGGGAACCAGCAAATGGACGGAACCTGCCTTTAGCTCATGCAGCCAGTCTTTCTAGGATAGCCTGCTCAGAAGTGGATTTAAAATCCTTGGGGGAAAGGGGAGGGAGAGAGAAACCTGCAACATTGTGTGTTGAGCTTCCTCCAGTGCTTGTGCAACCACTTCAAAGTACAAAGCGACGTTGGCCTGTGGAACGAGGCTGAGCATAAGGAAAGGATTTGGTTGCCTGTGCGCTCCAGTACAGAAAAATACATCAAAGAAAAACATTGGATGTCTCTGATTTTTAGTACTGGTGTCCAATACAGTGTTGAACACCATGCATCATACAGCTGAAGGCCCTCGATGGGAGGGACTGTAAAAGTTAAAGGACTGATATCCAAAATGGGATGTTTTGTTTTGTTTTGCCCACAAATGTGTTGGGAATTCGTTCCTTATCCGTGGGAGGGACAATCGTTCTGGCTGGAGCTGGATAGAGTGTGTGCAGATTCTGTGCAAGCTTCCCACCCTACCACTCTGGTACTGCCCCCCTCCTCCCCACAGGCACTCCCCAGTTGTCCAGAAATGGAACCCCTGCACACATAGACGATGACAGAGACGGGCACTAGGACCCAGGAGGCACGTCCTGGAGCTGCCTGCCAGCCTCAGCGGAGGAGCGGGACACAGGGAGCCTCTTCCCGCCCTGCCAGCTGAGCAGCGCCCCGGAGAAATCAGGGGTGGGGGGCATAGTGATGGACAGTGCCTGCTCAAACTACACCCAGGGCTGGCAAAGGTTCCCGTGGTCACCGGATTTTTAGTGTCCGGTTGCTGGTGCTCACCAGATCGCTGGCAGTGTGTTCCTGCAGCATGGGAAGATGCAGATGAGAGGGAGCGGAAGGGCTGCGGGCTCAGCTCTTTTCAAGCCACAGGGGGGCTGCTTTGCCTTTCCAGCTGGCAGGAGCGCTCCAGCAGGGCTGCGGGAACAAGCTCGCTCCCCCCACCACCAAGCCCCAGCTGTGCCCCTTGCCTGACCCATAGGGCCAAAAAATAGGAGGCCCTAAGGCTAGAGCCTTATTCACCTAATTGTTAATTCGGCCCTGGGGGTCAGGTGTGGGGTAACTATTTGAACTCCGCCCCCCTGACTCCCACAGCCCGGTCGGACACAAGGAGACCCCAGGAGATTTTCTCCCATTTGTAGAAGCCAAAGAAACTTCCAACCAGCTTCTCAAAGCCTTTGGGCAAAGGTCAGATGCTTCCACTTCCCCAGCACAGCCCCCCGAATCCTCCTCTTAGCAGGTTAAAATGCCTCCCCAGCAGGTGAACTGCCCCTCTCCCCCCCCAACATGGCTTTGGAAAGGCAAGAATGGGAGGAGGGGGCATGTGTGTTTATTTTACAATAACTGTGGCAAAAGCTCCCCCGGCAGCGATTCAATCTTTATGCAGCCAGTGTGGTCTGACTGTGTGAGCCAGATCCCCCCAGCTCAGGCGCCTGCTCCCAGGGGAAAAGCCGGGGCTACAAGGGCAGAGATTCCAGCCCCTCCCTGTGTCTAAGTCCAGCTCCAAGTGGGGCCGGTCATCATTTTTTTTGCAGGCCGGGATTGCTAAGCATCCCATAAATCCAGCAGCTGCAGAGGTCATCCCTCAGTGACATCGCGGGTGGTTGCCTCGCTCGTAATTTCATCTCGAAATGGAAAAATATGATAATTTTATGTGGGAGGCCAGAGCTCCCTGCCTGCTGTTAAAGCAGCACATCAATAACGTGTCAGAAATGGAGACCACTGGAGCAACAGCAGAGACAACATCCGGAGTGCGTGCCTCAAATAAAACCCCGTGTTCCAGGGCCCGGAGCTGGATTCAAGGGGAGGGGGGCTGGGGCTGCTCCCCTGAGGCAGATTTCTGTGCAGCTGGAGCAGATTGACCTTGCTGGATCCCGCAAAAAAACCCCCCAAGAACACAGCAGGCCAGTCAGTCAATGTCCCTCAAAGACATCAGGAGGAGGAGCTATTGTTCCACCGCCCTCCAGAAGCACAAAGGGTGTCCCAGGGTCTGTCTCCAGTTTATCTTTGTACTGACCCAATGGCTTTAGCTTAGTTTTGCTTTCTATTCTTGAGGGAGTTCAAAGCCAATCAGGGTGAAATTCCCGTGTGGTGTGAAACCAGGAGAACAGGATAGCACATGAGGTGAGCCAGGGGAGAAAGAAAACAACCAAGGAGCATGCAGGCCCAGGCCTGGAAGAAAGTCAGAACAATGACTGGCACGAACCCAGAGTGGAAGATAAACAGGTGGGAAAGAGACACCCAACAGCAGAATTCAGTTACCATCTGTCTCAGATACTTATAGCCCCAATGCTATCGTATGTGAACACCTCCGTTTTTCTTTCCCACATCTGAGCTTCAGTCATTTAAAACCAAAAAGTGAGTTTTTAGCCTTTATAATTGGAGAGAAAAGCTCTTGCATTAGGAGTTACATTATAGCAATACACCTCAACTTCTTCTATCCAATCTCCTGTCCTGCAAACCCTTACAACCCTCGTTAACTAAATGGTTGGGTCTCTCCACTTGGGAAGTTCCCCCCCCGATCTTGCTCTCTGGAGAGCACTTGGCCAGAATTTGCACAGATGGCTGGATTCACTATTCTGGTGGCTCGCTGCTGCCGTAAAAGACGTTAACTGCAGGCCATTATCACTAGGGCTGAGTGGGCGGTTTATGGGCAAACTCATAAACATTAGACTCTGCTAGCGTGAGGTGTTTCAAAGGATGTATCTCCTAAATCACGGTAGCACCTGGGAACTCCAGTCAAGGTGCAGGACCCCAGAGAACTCACGCCGACCGGACACAGCAGGTGGAGGAAATGGACAAGCTGGGGGTGGGGGACAGGATGAGGTACCCAAATAAAGCAGAGTTTAGCAGGAGAATAGAAATCTCAGCTGGCCTCTTGGCTGACCAAGGCCAGGTGGAGTGGTTGGGGGCAGCGTAGCAGCGTTAGGGTCTAAGGAGGGAATTCAGGTGGCAGGTTTATGGATGTCGACGGAGAGTTCTCCCATGCACCAGGAGCCATGTGAGGAAAAGCAGAGAAGGGCTTGAATGAGAAGTGGGCAGAATCATAGAGTCATAGAGCTTAAGGCCAGAAGAGCCCGCCAGATCATCTACTTTAACCTCCTGCCCATGGCATCCTTGTCAGAGTGAAGACCGGGCACCTGGCAGGGAGCTGAAAGGTAAAAGGCCACAAAACATGCTAGAAGAGCACTGGCCCTCAGACCACTCGGCCAGCACCTCACACCCACTGTACAGTCAACATCTGCATCTTCTGGGCCAACGTGGAGCCTCCGAGACCCTCTCCACTACGCTGAAACTCAACTTGTCCTGCCTCCCAAGCAAGGTGTGCTGAGTCACCAGGATTCAGCTTCCCTACTTGTTCAGCGAAGGAACGGGTTCCCCAAAGAATTGAATGCCAGCCGCCAATCCATGCACAACTGACAGCGCTACTGGAGATGCCTACACCAACGGGAATAAACAACGGAAAGTTAAATGACAAGACCCAGCTGCAGGGGGAATGGCTAAACTCAGTGAAAGAACAGCATGAGCTCAATGAAATCAGTGCCCATAAGTACAGAGAGGACTGATGCCATAAAAAATGGTTTCATTACATTGCAGTCTGCTAGCAGAGACCCCAGCACCCATATGAATCATAAAATACCAGGGTTAGAAGGGACCTCAGGAGGTATCTAGTCCAACCCCCTGCTCAAAGCAGGACCAACCCCAACTAAATCATCCAACAGATTTTTGCCCCCAGATTGCTAAATGGCCCCCTCAAGGATTGAGCTCACCGTGCTGGGTTTAGCAGGCCCATGCTCAAACCACTGAGCTATCCCTCCCCCTTCCTACTGAAGTGAACATGGACACCCTAGATGCAGAAGGGAGCCTGTATTGGTGGATTCCATTGCAGGATCAGGGCCTAAGAGCTTGTCCTCATTGGGGGGGGGGGGGATCGACGGCAGATACGCAACTTCAGCTACGTGAATCACGTAGCTGAAGTTTGCGTATCTGCCGCCGACTTACCGCCCGTCCCCACGGCGGCGGCAGTCGGCGGCGCGCTCCCCCGTCGACTCCAGCTTGCGCCTCCTGGCAAGCTGGACTTCCGGAGTCGATGGGGGAGCCGCGGGCGATTGATTTATTGCGTCTTAATGAAACGCAATAAATCGATCGCCAGAAGATCGATCCCGGACCAGTCTCGTGAAGACCAGCCCTAAGACTCATTCCTCCTCTTTTTTTTATACTCCTTTGTTTTGTACTTTATTCTACATAATGAAATCTCAGGCTGATGCCAGCTAGACAAAGACTGTGCTGCTGGATCACTCAAATAACTTGCCCACCATACTCTCTTCTTCTCTGAAAAATTCCTTTGATTCTGCTATATGTGAAGACGCTGCACGAAGAAAAAAAATATTGGTGAGTTTTGTTTTCTCCCGGTCTGAGTGGAACTTGAACTTAATGTTGACGATTTGCTGAATAACACTTTTTTGAATCATCTGAGGGTTTTTTCTTTGAATTTATGGTTATTTGTAGATATTCATATTTTATGGAGGGTTAAGTAAAAAAAATTGTCTTGCAATGCTGACAATTCTATTTTGTGACTAGATCTTAGCATTTAATAAAACTCTAAAACCTGGAAGGAGTGTATCGTATAATACAAATGATAGCTGTATTTTTAGAAATACGTTTCAATGTGTCTCATTGAATAGACCAAGACACTAACGAAAACACAGGAAAGAAGAAAGTTCTACACACACCAGTGTATGGTTTTACCAAGCTTTGGCATCTTCTCCCCACACTTTGGTGTTCATCACGCCTCTGCTGTCCCTCTGCCCAGTCAGCCCCCCAGCCTTCCCGCTAGGGTGCAACGCCACTCTTCAGCAGGAGCCCCCACAGCCTCCCCGCTGGGCGGTCATCCTCCCCAGAGGCTCATTGCTCGCCCCCCGGCCCTCTCACTGCACCCCCGGGTCCAGCTCTCCAGTGTGGAGATGTCAGTGCTGCTTCCCTGCCTATAGCCCTCCACCTCAACTCTCCGGCTTAGCCCTCAGCAGGCACATCCCCCCGCTGCTCCTCCTCCAGTCATGCCCTCCCCAGCCCGCTGGCCCTGGTTCTCTGGCTGGCTCCTTCCAAGGCCAGGCTGGCAAGTGCATTCCCTTGGGTTTTTTGTTTTTAGAAGACACTGGCACAGCACGGGAGACCCAAATGTGACTCCAGACCAACAGCGGCACTGAGACTATCACGTGGGAGCTGTGGTCCAAAAGGTACATTCGCAACCCCGCCTCCCCAGAAGAGTTCAGCGTTGTCTTTTGGATACTTTTGCTACCATCATCAATGCCTTAGTCACTGCCAGGTTGGACTGTTGCAATATGCTCCACATGGAGCTATAGATTAAATCAGTTCAGAAGCTGGAACTAATACAGAAGATGGTCCCTTGCTTCTTAAACAGGGCATCTTAGAAACAGCATCTCTCTGCATAAGGAATTTCTATGGTCCACCACTACTATACAATCAGAGCTCCTCACAGCCGTGAAGGTGTTTATCTGACCCCCGATGATGCAGGACATTGCTGTTATCCCATTTTACAGATTGGAATGGAGGCACGGCAAGACTAAAGGTCTGTCTACATGGCAGCTAGACACGCACAGCCGGACCGTGCCAGCCGACTGGGGCTGTTTCATTGCAGTGTACACGTTCCGACTTGGGCTGGAGCCCGAGCTGTGGGACCCTCCCACCACATGGGGTCCGAGAGGCCGGGATCCAGCCCGAGCCCAGAAGTTTACACAGCAATGAATCAGCCCCGCAGCCTGAACCCCGTGAGCCCAACTCGTCTGGCCTGGGCCAGCTGCGGGTGTCTAGTTGCCATGTCGACAGACCCTGGGTGACTGTCCCAAGGTTGCATGGGAAGCCTGTGTGGAGCAGAGAATGAACAGGAAACTCACAAGTCCTGGACTACTGCCCTAGCCACGGGACCAGCCCCCGTCTCCATCGTCCCAAAGGACCTAGGCCACTAGGTCTATCGCCCCAAAGGATCTAGGGTGCACAAGCCAGGTCTAAGCAGGGTCTTTTGCCCTAACCAGTGAGAGATGGGTCTTTTGTGTCCATCGTTCTCTCTTGCAGTAGCCAGTCAATTCATCTGGGCATTTGTTTATATGATGCTCAGCTGAGGCTTCTCAGGAAGGCAAACGATCCATAATGCGCATAACGTTGTGCTGCGCAGTACAGGAAGGAGAAAATCCCTCTTAACTCCTGTGGCAACCAGCTTGCACCCCGGAGGGCAGGATTTGATCACCCTTATTATCATAGCCTGTGTGACTACACAGGGAATTAGCTCACCCTTTGCAAAACCCAGCCAGAGCATCTGACTTGATGCCCTCCTCCCGCTCAGCTCTAGCGAGGAAGCACTCAACGGAGCTGCTTCCAGGGAAGAACAGCTCCCTGCTTGGGGTGAGACAAACCATAGTCCGAGGCCAGAAGGACCCACTCAGTCACCTAGTCTGACCTCCAGTCTATCCCAGGCTGCCCTATGTCCCTGCTCTCTAGCACACGCCTGTAGAATAATACAGGGGACCTCTGTACACCAGTTGTTTTGTCAGGGGCAGTCATTACAGGATACATTTGGGTAAGTACACTGAGAGCGGTTATAGGTCAGCAAAGGAAAAGTGACCGAAATGAAACGCTGGGGACTGATGAAATGGGATGCTAGGGAGGGTAAATGGTGAAATACAGCGGCATCTGACTGCTCATTTGCAGGTCTCCCAGCAATTCCCATCACTTTCTAGCGTTAACGATGAAGCCAGCTGTGTCCCAGTGCAGTATCGTCTGCGTCACTGAATATTAATACAACCCAATGGCTCTGCTGACTTCACTTGAAAGTTCTGAGCAATATGGAGACCTTCAGCAGAGTTCAGAGATGAATCAGTTCCAGTGTTCTCGTCTATATAGGTTTTTATACCACGCTCATCATCACTGTATTATCCGAGCACCTTCCAGTAGTCGATTGCAACGGGACTGCACATCCGTCATGTGTTGTTTGTTCTCTCCTCTCCCGCAGAGAGAGAAGTGTTTGGAGTGTCTTGTTTGGGTTGGGTTCTTTTGTTTGTTGGGTTAAATCTCCCTGTTGCAATGTGTGTGTGTTTTAGATAAGGCAAGGTCAGAGAAATCCACCTTGCACTTGGAAAGGAAAGTGGCATGGTCTGCGCTGCCCATTGTTCCCGGGGGAGTTCACGGCACAGTTTCAGACCACCCCAAAGACGGTTGAACTAGATGCCTAAATACAATGGGAGTTAGGCACCTAAATGTAATGGGAGTTAGGCACCTAAATCCTTTTGAGATGCTGGGCCCTGAATTCCTAAATCACTTTTGAAAATGGGATGTAGGCCTCCAAACCACTTAGGTGTTTTTGGTAATTGACTCCTGGATCTGAATACTCTCAAATGCTGAAGAAGTTTGACCCCTATGGTGAACTTTACAAGTCCAGAGTCAACTTTTACTAGTGGTGTTCTATGTTACCTGAAGGGTCACCAGCCATCCATGCAAAGTAGGCCTAAAATGATGCCCACCTTCTTTATTTTCCAAGCTGGGTGTTTGCATTCTTCCTGCAAGCTTTTTGTCTGTTCCCATTTTGCAAGCAGACAGGGTATCAAAATCAGCTAGATTCCAATTCCAACACTAAGTGTTTTTTCTAAGGCACCTATTCTGCCGGGAGATCTAATTGCCAAACCACAATAGATGGCACAGTGTGCATTTATTGGCTATCCCCTCAAGGCCTCCCCTGTTCCCAGAGTGCGTATACATCTGTTGTTGGGGGGGGGAGCAAGCGGGGTATAGTTTGGTGGTGTTTTCTTTTTGCTTTCTGCTTTTTATTTCTTGACATCCACTTGGAATCACCACCAGGCTCTGCAATGGTTGGTTGGTCCTAGGAAGATGCCAAAGGATAGGGTAGGAAGGCAGAGAGAAAGGACAGTGAGACAGGCACATGTGTCTCTAGATGGACCAACAACTTATAACTTTTAGCCCAGATAGAGCACTTGTCTGGGATGCCAGAGACCCAGGGTCAATTCTCTCTCTCTCTCACTTGCCTACTCGTGGCATTTTCCCTAATTTAAAGTCGGGTGACTTCCCTCCTTTCATTAAAAGTTTCTTTCCTTCCCTCAGACTCTGTGCTTGCGAGTGGAGAAGTATTGCCTTCTAGAGGCACCCAGGAGTGGTGTGTAATGTTCCCAGGTTACTGGGTGAGAGCTAAAGCCAGATTTGTGTTCTATTATTGAAGAGGAACCGCTAGATACTGAACCTGGCCCCGGTTGCTGCCGACTGCACCTGGCAGAAGGATTACAATTTCACACCGAAGTCCCGCCCTTAGTCATTGTGCCTCAGTTCCCCATCTTTTCAATGGGGATAACAGCAGCCCTGCCTCACAGAGGGGTGATGTGAGGACAATCACACTAAAGATGAGAGATGCTCAGAGGCTGTGGTCATGAGGCCAGGTAAGCACCTCAGATAGATAGTTTTTGTCTTCCAGCTAGAAGGTTTCACCCAAGGAAAAATTCCAGTGACCTTCCAAGGAGAAGGCCCAGTTTGCCCACTGTCTGCAATGAGTATAGATCATCCACTCTTTGGGCTCATGGCCGCTCACGCAGGCCATCTGGGCTGCCTGGTTCATTTTGCAGCACATAGTGGTCTTCATTTCTGAGGGCTGGAATCCCTCGTAGCCGCTCACAAGAAAAGAGCCATTGAGGAGCGCAAGAGGAGAGTGCTACCGGCACTCGTGTGGCTGGCCACAATGGCGCAGGAGTGGGCAAGGCAATGTTCAGTCAAGCATCCATTTGGAGGGATGAGAGAGACATTTGAACCTAATGATTTCGGGGCGGGATGAAGGCGCTGGAAAGGAATCAGCTAAGGTTTCTGATCTGAGAGCAGACTGAAGGCGGCAGCAGAGTGTGTAGTGATGATAAATTTCCATATCAGAGTCGCAGCCTAGCTGGAAAACTTTAAATATATTTGTAATAGAAAAGTAAAGATCGGACCATGACTCCCAATTAGCAATACCAAACCAAAGTGTCTGACATTATTTATCTATGCATGGCACGCATCCGTGTTTGGAAATCGCCACGTTGTTGGACTTCCATGAAATAAAGACCAGTTACCGCTAGATATTTATATCGAGACTGTGGGTAGAGAGATTCTGAGAGGCATACGATGTGTGACTCTATTCATTGGTGTGTTTATATATCTCAGAATACTAGGGGGGCTCCGAATCTTTTTCTACCCTGGATGTTTATTAGAATCTTAATTAATGTTAGGGGAGCAGTTAAATTCTTCAGATAAAGGAGAAATGTAAAGGGTTATTCATAATACCCAGTGAGTTGAATATGATGATTACTGTTGTTGTCTCATTGGTTATATGAACAAGCGATGGTGTAAGGAATCATGACAATAGTAGACTTAGATTTCAGATGTGCCCATATGATCCTGCCATACGGTGAGATTTGTTTGCAAGGGCTGCTCTTCCTCCCGATTATATACCAGTCCTAACAGCTTCCCTTATGCCATGTCTCTGAAAACCTGCTCATCTTCACTGGCAGGAGAACTGCTTGATATGCCATAAATTAACAGTTCATACCACTGATGGAATCCTTGCTAATCTGAAAGACACGCCCTGGAGATGCCTGGTAAGGAGATGCAGAGCGTTTACCTTTAGGTCCCTGGTTCAAATCCAGCTCAGCTCAGTTCGGCTAACAGCTTTTTAACTGCACATTTGGACGCTCTCAGCCAGGTGTCTAGTGGAGCCACAACACCAAAAAATATGTGCAATAGTTATCTGCCTCTGCAGAAACGACTAGGAGCAAATGGACAAGGAAACTGAATTACCCTCCCCCTCCTAGAGAGCTTCTCTCAGGCAGAAGTAACAAAGAGTCGGACTCTTTGTTACTTCTGCTATTCCAGACGAACACGGCTACCTCTCTGATTCTCTCAGGCACATTACCGGCCTGGTCCACTGCAGTCAATGGAAAGAATGCGTTGGATTGACCCCTAAGTAGATTCTCTACCAGTACCATTGTTCATAAGAGGTAGTGCATTACTGTAAGAATGGCCAGACTGGGTCAGACCAAAGGTCCGTCTACAGACCAAAGGTCCGTCTAGCCTAGTGTCCTGTCTTCCGACAGTAGTCAATGCCAGGTGCCCCAGAGGGAATGAACAGAACAGGGAATCAGCCAGTGAGCCGTATTGGTTTTGCTCTATGGCTTAACAGAGGGCTGTCGTCTTCAGGCTACCTCTCTGGTTCCTTTCACTAGAACTTTAATTCACTTGTATTTAAAAATGACACACTGCTGATTTCACGTCTCCTCCACTGCATCCGATCAGACACATAAACTGTTCATCCAAAACCTGTCTACAAGTCCCGAGCAGCCTCTGCTCATTTAGACCTCTCATTAAACATGCAAAGCTGGGGAAATCACCTCCCTTTGCTTTCTCCAGACTGTCAGAATCGCCACCTGCCTAGACTAATCCTCAGTCAATCTCCACAGGAGAAAAAGGAAACAGTGTTGAGTTAAATCTGATCAGGGCAATGACAACCCAGTCCAGTCTCGGGGAAGCTCTTTATTTCTTCACAACTGGGATGTTTTAGTTTAATGACTGACAGGCAAAAGCTGGTTTTCTGTTTGATCTGAAAGGGAAGGTCTAGTTAGTATCTGAAAATCCAAAGGCGGAGACCGCTGGCTCGTAGGCTCCCTGTCGGAATCACTGACATTTCCGACTTCAAGTACATCTCCTCCTCAGCCGAGATTTCCAAAGTCCAGGTCCCATGTCATGATTCCCAGGCTGCAGTCACCTCCACGGGCCTGAAACTCAGCTGGGCCAGCCAGACCTCCGCATTTCCATGAGCCCCCTTCAGAAGCTCAGCGGATCCGGACCAAACTGCAGGTGCAGAGCTCTTCCTGACGCTCCGACCCACGGGAGGATGGCTCTGGTGGGAGTCAGGGCTAAGGCTCGGATCCTCTAAGGCAGGGGTCGGCAGCCTGTGAGACGTGGTGTGCCAAGTCTTCATTCATGGAAGGTTTTACGTGCCAGTCATACATTTTACATTTACAGAGGCCGGCGGAGGGAACCCCAGACCGGCAGCGCAGGGGGGCAGGTGGAACCCCAGTCCCAGAGGTCGGCCCCGTTCAGCCCACTGCCGGCCTGGGGTTCTGTCCCTCCAGGCAGGCAGGAAGACCCCGGCTGGCAGCAGAATGCCACTACAAAGCAGCACGTGTGCCGTAGGTCACCGACCCCTGTTCTAGGGGGTACCAGATACCTTTGAGGATCCATCCTAAGGCCCCCTGAGTTCAGGGCTGGGCCCTTGCCCTGTGCCACTGTTAAAAATCAAATGTACTCTTCCCAACTTCCCTGCTTTGTTTTGTATCTCACACAATGGAAGTAGATTGCTCTGAGAGTCAAGCCTGTACCCCCTGTGGTGTGCCGGGGGATCAACAGGCAGGGAGATGCTTCGGTTACATAGATTTGCATGCCATTAAATATATCCTCATGGAAACGACTCTGCTCAGAGGAGGCTTGTAAGCCCACCCCCCTTCTTTTTTTTACAACACAAAGAGAAACATCCTCGTCTGCTCTACAGCTCTGCTGAAGTGAATGAACTACGCCGGTCTGCACCATTGGAGGAGAGGGCCCGCAGTCTACATGGTTAGTCCTTAAGCCATTGTCAGAGAGAGATTTTGGAAGACTGTAGCATCACACTCCCGTCAGTGCACACATTGTTCTCTGCACAGTCGCCCCCGCAAGGAAAGGAGCGGAGAGAATTTGGAACAGGAGAGTTAAAAGAACTGATTAGCCGAGATGGTTCTGCCCAGACAGCGACAAGACGAAACCAGGCTTTCGAGCGCACAAAAGGCGTGTACCCGTCCCTTGGGAAATCAGCCCAATTCAACCCATTAGTCCTGCTTGATGCAGAACTGCGTGGCATGTGCTCGGCTTTTTACTTCTTAGCCTGTGTTCCCCGCGCAATTCCCATCGCCGGCGGGCCGGGGAGAGACGACGCAGAGCACGGGACGCCAGCTGAGCTCAGACAGTGCTGGCGGGATGGGCCGCCGCCGCACTCACGCCGCGGCGTATGTTTGCAAATCCCGCTCTCCAAGAGCAATGGAAATGCTGGAGCATGGGCAAGAGAGGAGGAAGGGAGCCCTGGAAGGGATAAGGAAAGTAATGAGTAGAGCGGCCAGTCCTTGATGCGGCTTGTGCACTCGGGGCTAATCAGTGACTCCGCTCTCTTGGGGTCCCCTGGACAGGAGGGTTTATGAAGTCAATGTTCCCTTGTGCGGCGAGCAGGCAGGGCTCCCTGGAGTGCAGTGGTTGTACAGGGCAGGCTGCCGGGTGTCTCTTGGAGCCCGAGGCCCTGCCTGGCCACAGCTAATGCCCAGACAATGCTGCACTCCCTGCCCGGCTGCGAGCCTTTGAATCCTCACGGGAGCCCCAGGGGAGCCCTGTGCCTGGGGCCTAGGGCGGAATTCAGCCCTTTGTCTGGTACTGCTTGGCCTCCCAGCAGGAGTTCGGGCCTCGCCAGCTGCTGTCGGGTCCACAATGGTGTTTAATGCGCACAGCAGGTTGTCATCACGGAAATGGCTTCAGCTGTTTAACCTACAGACACTGGGCCAGCCCCCCTGCTGGTATAAATCCGTATTGGTCTATTGATTTCAATGGGCCAAACGCAGCCAGGGTGCAACCATGTGCCACTCCCCCACTGTGAACGGAAGGGCGGCTACTTTCACCAGGCCTGAATCTGGATCCGTGTCACCAGCGTGCATCCTACAACAAAACCAGTCCCGGCAGCACCGTCATTCAAATGACTTCCTGGGTCAGAGCTGTCTGCCCGGTTTACTGAGCGAACACTCGGACATTTCTTCTGACTCCCTCTGACATCACCACCGCCCTCTAGAGAAAGCCCCGATGGACACCCCTTAGCTCACACACGAGGGATAAAACCCCCATGACATTCACCGAACACCCCCCCACCTGTAGGCTAAGGCATGGCCCCTGCATCAGCCAGTCAGAAATCCTCTCTCAGGAGCCAGAGGGCTGTGCCAGAGACATCCCAGAGCGGAGGAAACCCCTGGCTTTGGCGTGCCCCCGGTGGATTTACCGGTGCATCAACTTGGCACTGCCCCTAGACTCTCTCTAGGCACTGGGGCTGCTGGACGTGCCACCCCCAAGGGTTGTAAACTCCTGCTGTGGGCTCCCTGCATCCTACTAGCCGTCTCCTAGATCACGGAGACCGGACTGAGGCAGAGCAATTTCCTGAACCCACAGCATAAAGAGAGGCAAGGAGACTAGGTTGGGTGAGCTTCCTGTTTCCCCTCTCCATTTTCTATTCTGGGGGATGTTCTCTAGCCCATCACTGGGCGAGAGTTTGCAGCCTCCACACTCCTACCTCAAGAGTAGTTCTGTGGACCCAGCTTTTAGCCTCCTGAAAGCACAGCCACGTTAGGCGGTGTGACCCCCGGCTCCCACAATCCCATCCCATCCTCTCGCTGTTACAGGACATAATTGGGGGTCAGAATTAAGATGGCAGCATCCCTTAATGATCCAGGAAGATAGAAGGACATTTCTAATGGTGCAGGGTTTGCAGCACGATAGGAGGAAAAGCAAAGAATTTGACTATAAAATATCACAATTCCCAGAGGACTGTTTTCATTCCCCATGTTCCGATCCACCTTCTCCTGCTGCCAGACAGAAATCTCAGCTGGGGAGGGGCGGAAATGTGTCCCAGACAAATCTGTGTTTCCATCCAGAGAGATGCTTTCTGTCCCCATTTCAGAGAGTCGGCCCCGAGACTGATTTCCATCGTGCGGCTGCACTGCGAGAGCAATGTCTGAATGGATATTCCAGACATCAGAGGCCGGCCCTGTGCCCGTAGGTCATCCCCCCTGACACTGGTTACCTTTCAAGGTGCTAGTTCTGTATTTTTGACCTTGAAATATAGGGCACCTCGGCACAAAACTGATCGATGCTGATTCTCTAGACCCAATCCAAACTCTACATACTGGCAGAACACACATATCCCTTTGAGGACATAGTACCTCAGCAGGTGTGTTGCATATGGTTGATATATTGGGTAGGTTCTCAGAGGAGTTGGCAGGAGAACCTACTCGATTACTACAGGCCAGACTGTTCTCTGATAGAGTCATAGACTTCGACTTTAAGGCCAGAAGGGACCATCATGACCATCTGTTCTGACCTCCTGCGTGTTTCAGGCCACAGAACCTCACCCACTCACTCCTGCAACAGACCCCTAACCTCTAGTTGAGTTGCTGACATCCTCCAATCATGATTTAAAGGCAGTTACAGAGAATCCACCATTTACTCTAGTTCAAACTGGCACATGTCTTGTGCCCCACACTGCAGAGCAGGCAAAAACCTGCCGGGGTCTCTGCCAGTCTAATATGTGGAAACATCTTGTTTTGCCCTGAGGATGCCCATCTGTCTATACACACAGGGTAAGGTTAGACTACAAGATTATAGCGCGTTTGTTTGTAGCGCATCCCATTTAGCGCAATAGGTTTTGCGCTAGAGCCTGTGTACATTTAAACCCTGCAGCGCTAAAGAATGGATACATTTGCGGCGCTTCTGGCAGCAGCGAGAGTAGCGCAATAGGGCAGGTATCCCAGCATTCAGCTGGGTGCAACGTGCTTTGCAAAGGAGGGGGGTGAGGGAGGACAGGGAACGTGTACGCAGGGAGACAAGTTTAGGCTGTCAGTGACTTTACCGTAGAGGAAACTGACAGGCTCTGCATTGAAATCACACAGCTCGGTCCATCAGCATTTCCAGCGGTTATTTCCTGTGAGTTGTAACAGACAAACTGAAAAGGTACTTCTGCATTCTTCCTCCCATTTTCCAAACAACACTTATACGGCTTGTTGATTGCCTTACATTGCTCGGAGGCATGCCAGAGATCCCTTACATCGCAATGAGTGATTCATGGGTGGTCACATTCGCACCGTTGCGCTATAGCGCTAGCACAACAAGCCTTATTACCCTCGGAAAGGAGGTTTTATAGTTGCGCTTTAAACAGTAAGTTATTGCGCAAAATGTGACTTGAAAGTGTGTAGGGATAGATAATTATAGCGCTCCTGGAGGGTTTTAGCGCTACAAAGCGCCAGTGTAACCATACCCACACTGAGTTTATCACTAAAGCAGAGATAATTTACGTAAAAGGAAAGCTTTCTGCAAGTCCCACTAACTGCTGTAAACTTCCTTGAAGCAAGCCAGGGTAAGGGAGAAAGAACGTAAGCACTGGTATAAAGCATGGCTCTGCTCAGACATGTGTTTAGCTCAGGCTTTTAAGAGATCCATTTCTTGTGTCTTGATGCCTTCCAGGTCACGTGTGCTCATTTGGAACGAGATTTGGATTCCCTTGCTCAGAGACAGTAGCACCGCACAGCCCCAAATGGCTACTCAACGCAATTAAGAATATTAGAACCTGACCCTTTACACTCTGACCTATTTTGTAACCATCACCCCCTGCAAACTCTGCCTGGGCTCTGAACGTCAGGCTAGGTTCTCTCCAGCTTATTCACCAGCGCTGGTTGGCTAGCCAGAAAAATGTATCTACGCACATCAAGAATCAAGGTAACTATCCCTCGGTTCATGTGTGTAGCAACAGTACCTCTTACTAGACACCAACTAACAAACCTATACAGCAAAATTTCATCCAGCTGGCAAAAACTAACTATTGCCGGAGTAATTCCAGCAATCATGGCACAGAGAAGCTGGGTACCAGAGATTAAATTCACATTAGACTGGAATGAGAACAAGGAGTGGGAGGCTTACAAAACCAGAGAGGAGAGGAACTGAAACTTGGCAGTTAAGGTGGAAATGAGCAACCTGCCTGATGAAGGCTTAAGGAAATGAGTTGAAACATTCCAGAATTAAAAAGCCCCAGACAAAGAGCACAGATAAGGCCAACTAAGGGAAACAGGATTAAAATGCATGGAATTCCTATTATTTCCGTGTGCTGAGTGCCCCTCCCCAGTGTGTGTGTGTGAGAGAGAGAGAGACCCACAAGTGGGCTATAGTCCACGAAAGCTTATGCTGAAATAAACTGGTTAGTCTCTAAGGTGCTACCAAGTCTTCCTTGTCTTATCCACTCCTGAGTGTGACTTACACATCCGGTCCACACAGGATGGGTCTGTGACCGGTAACACTTCCAGCGGGGAACTGAGGGCCTGACCAACCCCTGCAATGGGACTCTTTCCATTGATCCCTAGAGGAGCCCTTTGGTGACAGGAAGAAGCGTTGACCTTAATGGCTCCCCTACCTATCCGTCAGCGGAGCTTTCAAGGGAACAAGCCGCCAGTCAGGCCCCACAGGAAGGGGAGAGAGAAGCCGGCCAGTCAGAAGAAAAGGGCCGTGCTGGGAGAAGAAAGAAAGTGACCCAATCTCTCCCCTGGAACATGACACACGGTCTCTGGGTAGGAGGGAGCCGGGGCACCCGGAGAGGAGGGGAGCCTGAGGGAGAGCTGTGGGACTGGGGGGAAGAAAGAGATCTGTGGGGGTAGGTAGTGGGGAGCAGCCTGCCATAGGCACACCTATCTGAGGCGCCTCTGAACCCTTCCTGTGCACTGTACTGAAGACTGGCTTTGAGGGACGCAGCGGTGGGCAGGACTGAGCGTCTGGGGTCAGACTGCAGGGGGTCAGTCCGCGGGGAAGGGAGCTGGAAGAGAGAGCGATCCATCCACTCCCCTTGGGTCGGGGCCGGGGAGAAGCTGCGACCAAGCTGGGCTGAGTTGCCAAGGTGGAAGTCGCGCAACCAGGATGGAGGCAACACGACCGTCGACCACTTGTCAGGGCTGAGCCTTAGCTCCCGGACACCTTCTCCACAGCGAGGCATTGCGGGCGGAGGCTGAGGCTTGTGCAGCAGATCGGAGGTTGGCTTCCGGGCCGCTGAGGAAAGAGTTAGTTACTCTGGACTATTGAGCTCTCCCATGACAACGGAGCCGGTCATAATACAAAACTGCCTCACTCACTCCTTGTTCCAGCTGGACAGCCTTTGATGGCCTGCGCCCCTGCTCGCCCTGTGAGAGGCCCAGGGCTGTCTGCTCAGGGGACACCGGGTGGGGTGGAGGAGCTGGGTGTAAAGCCCAGAGGGTTGGTTCCAGGTTTACTTGCCACCAGCTGGTAAAAGCGGCAGCTATTAGCTGAGCTGTTGCGGCCCAGCCTACTGGTCTAGTACAGAGATAACTCCTTAGTCTGGTGCGTGTTCTAGGGTAACTTTTAAATCAAATCGTGTTGATTTTATTTTGGGTGTTTGCTGCCTGCATAGGATCCATTATTTACATTTTTGTACCCACGGCTGTCCAGTTGGAGGCACCGCCAAGTATAAATATTAATAGGAGTCAGAGGGCTACTGCAGCGGGCTGGCTAGCGAATTCCCAGCTAATTCCCTGTCCGAGCGAGGACCCCCAGTGTCTCCATAATCCTTAATGGCACAAGGCACCCAGGCAGCAGGAGAATGTTGCCTGCTCCCCAGTAACCTGGGAAGGAAGGGGGGGGTCACTGGTTAGAGGGTCGAATAGGGCATGCAAACTGAGTTACTCTCTCTTAGTGGCCCTGTTTGAACAGGGATGAGGCAAGCTGGCCGAACGGAAGCCTCTACTACCGCCCTACCTATTGAACTCTGCTATTACCTTGTCTGAAGACACCTCCAGAATCCGGGCCTCCCTTCTTGTGTATCCGCAACATCGCAGGACACTGAAATTCCCTCCATTTAACATATAGAGGGAAAAGGCTTCACTCCAAGGATATGGAAATTCTGATGAAATTCTGAGGTCAGTGCAATTGCATTTGTTCATAGCTCTTAATTGGTGGAGAGAAATTAATTTTGGGGGTTGTTCATTTCTATAGCTCTCCTTTTAATCTGAAGAACAGCCCCAAAAATGTATTTGGCTCCCCCAATTAAGAGCTATGAACAAATGTAATTGTTGAAAAAAATCTGTTCCGTCTTTAGCTCCGAAACAAACAAAAAGAAACAGAAGCGTCTGCAAATCTCGTGGAGATTCTGCCTATCGGTAATTTAGCAGACTGGCCAGAAAATAGATTATTTTCATTAAATGAAAATAGCGACAAGAATGTTTTAATTAAATTCCCACCTGGGCATTGAAGCAGGTGAATGGAAGTTGCCTCTTGAACGATCAGGCAAAAGGCCAGAAGCCAAACACCATGAATAGGGCTGTTCTTATGAATCACACCACTCAACTCTTTCACTTTCTCTGGAAGTGCCGGCAGAGGACGTTGGGAGGATGGCTATGCGGATGGGAGGCACTGCCCTGATAATGTACAGATTACTTCATCCTGCAAACACGCAGCTCTAAAGACACACACAGGCTCTTCATTGTACTGTGGAGGATCATTGTTCCAGGGATACCATACAGGAAAGGATCTGCAGATAAGGGACACGCCTTCCTTGCTTCTCTTGCCATAGACGCTGGGTGCGGGTTTCCCCAAAGAGGTCTTGATGTGGTTTTTTTCATATAATGGATGCCACTTAAAAATGACAGATACTTTCGGCTCTACCCACTGACATCTTCAAGGCACACTGGCAAAGGGGACTGAAGAGAGTAGACCCAGATCCTCAGAGGTATTTAGCCACCTAACTCCCACTGAAAACAATGAAAGTCAGACACCTACATTCCTTTGAGTATCTGGACATCCATTTTCTAATTTCCTATATTATAGTTTGTAACGAATTTAAAATGTTATGCTCATTGTTACATTTTGTAAAGCAAACCCCGCCCTGGGACAACAAAGGAACCCTTCTTAGCTTCCTCTCAGACCCTGACCTTCAAAGGGGACGATGTCAATGAGAACAATCCATCAAAGGAACTCCGTGACTTCAACCTTCTCAGCTCTGTTGCAACATCTCCTGCAGGAGAACACCGCCAAGGACGTCCCCATGGCTCGCACAGCCCGGCCCGTCTCAGGAGGAGAGAGTTCACAAGAGGGTGTTAGAGGAAACACAACATGGCTAGTCTCTGGAGAGGTCACCCACTGGTGAGCGTGGGTTACGTGTCTGCCTCTGTGCCTGATCCAGAAAGAACATGAGTTTGTAATGGCTGCTGAATGCAGGGCCTGCCTCGTTAACGTAGGCCGGAGAGACTCGTGTTTACCTGTGGAGGTCCCTGTGTTGGCTGAGATGGTGGCTGTCACAGATACGGCTCAGCAAAGTTACTGGTGCTGCTTCTCTCTCTTTACGAGGCTACCCCCAGGTTTCTGGTATTACGATATCTGGAGCCAAGGATACCTAATCCTTGTAAAGAAATGGAGGATGACAGGCTGAAAGCCGCCCCCCCCCCCCCCCCCCCCCGATCTTGGGCCTGTAGCAATACATAGAGCCTAGCCACAACACAACCTCTAAACTCAGTTATGTACAAAGCCCTGGTTATTGCTGACATTAGTGGTTTTATTCATTGACTTTCCTATGTGGAAAATCTCTCTCAATGAGTTAATCTCACTGAAGAACTCAAAGCTTTTAGCCCGATAAACTCAATTCTAAACTGACTGGACATGGTTTTTGCTTAATTCCTCTGCTTTAATTAGCCTGTTTGGGTTTTTAGACCAGCAGATAATTTAACTAACCATGGTGGTTTCTGACACTATTGATCCACAAAGATGAAATAGGTTTGTCACAGTCGAGTGACCTAATTGTGTGTGTGTGTGTGTGTGTGTGTGTGTTAGTATGGACAGTGCTCTTGGTACTATACTTAAGCACAATTCAACACGATAGACTGGATTAATTTGCTCCCAAAGCTCATCAACCCCTTTGAATCAAGGTTTTACTGCTTTGTATGCAGCGTACAAAAGTGAAATACACACTCTCTCTCTCTCTCTCACCCTGTATCACCGCTACAATCTACACCAGGAAGATTCCTCTACCAGAGAGCCGTGATTTCTCAGGTATTGTTGGGAAATGGTGTATTCTACACCAATGACTTTACTAAATCACCCAAGTCACTAATCCTGCCACCAGCTTGACACAACTGAATGCAAATACTCTGGCTTGCAATTGCAGTGTTATAACACTGAGGACTCCTCATGCTGGAAGAGAAGAGATTTGTCTTTTAAATTTAAACGCATTTCCCCACTTTTCCAGTGGCATTCAGCAACAGGAGGAATGCGTCTTATTAAAATCACCCCCGAGCCCAGACATCCGCATGAGTCAACTGTGCTGTAAAAGGAGACATACCTGCCATAGAATCAGTCAGCCAGCTCACAAAGACCAGAATGGCTCCAGACAGACCACTCACTAGACTATACGTTATTCCTCTTGTGTCTCGTGAGCTTTGGCCCTGCTTTGACCTGCTGTTATGGCCTGTTATGTCCACAGACCCCACTTTCCGCAATAGCCCCGCATGGGAGGGCACTCCAGCTGTGTTGTGGACAACCCTAGTTTCAAAGGGCCCCCATGTACAATGAACTTTCAGCCTGGCTTTCACCACGCCTCCAGTTTTGCACCTGCAGGTTAGGATCCTGGGATATTTAAGTATCCGAGTGTGTTTGTAGCTCACAGTTGTCATGGGTACAAAGATCTGCAAGTGTAACATTGGGCCCGCAATTATTTGCACCTGTAATTTGTGGCCTCAGAAGGGATCCTCAGCGGGTGTAGATCACGAGGTAGCAGATCTTCACCTGGTCCACACATCTCAATATCTGCTATCCCCTATGCCCAACCCATCTTGCAGTATATCAGCCGCAGTCATGCAAGGCAGACCCCAGCCATACTGTCAGATATTCACTCAGGCAGTTCACAGTCCTAGGGAGAGACATCTCCAGGCAATCCACAGTAAAGTAGACATCAATAAGGTGGTCCTAATGCTCTATTTATATGCCAGCAGTCAATAGTCTGCTATCTACTGAATAAAATCTTTGCTGCAGACCACACTAATTAAACTAGAAAAAAGAACAAATAAAGCAAGTTGACAAAGTGGAGCACAAAACCCATCTTTCTTTCAACAGAGCCGTGAGTAACCAACCTGCACTGATATTCTTTTCAATGTAGAAGACACTCCCGATCTCAGTAAGCCCCCAAATGTAACCTACTCTTTTCTTGTATCTAGATGCAAATTCCATGTAATTCTTTATATACAGCTCGGGAAGCAAATAAATAAATGCTTCAAGGATCTTTATTTCTAAGAACAAAATCAATGTCTCCCACAAGAAGAGTGTGATGGAGGTAAAACATTTCATTAAGGAATCAAATTTCATTTCCAAGCGTCTGGGGGATTTTTATCATTATGGATGTTAAGAAATAATTATTGTGAAAATATGATTGACTCCTCTTAATCACAATATTATAAGATATTTTAGAGCAAATTATTCTGAATTATTATTATTAGCAAATCCATTATGTAGATTGATCTAAAGCCTGAAAAGATCAGAAGATATCTCTCGGTATTATTTTGGCGAATTTAATCCTGTAGCAAATTATAAGAAAAATATCCTCAATGCTGAGATACAGCAGGAGTTTATGGGGCCCCCACTGTTCATGTGGAATACACATTTGGGGTCAGATTATTATCATTCAGTGTTAGTAACCCAGAGGTTTGGAAAGGTTAGATTTGTATTGGTAAATGTCGGTGAACGTTGATTTTACCATATAGGCACAAACCAATGAACAAAATATTTCCATTGATAATCATTGACATTTACAGAAAGACAAAGCAAAAAAACCCAAACATCAAAACCAGCTGTTTGAGAACTTATTAGTGTTTGATTTAAGGATATTTACGTTGTATATTTTGATGTGATGTTGACAATTTGTGTTTTAATGGTCGTAAAGGTTTTCATTTTGAATCTCAACCTCTACTGTCGTTAAGTAATTATTGTCTGCTTCCTCACCATCCAATCCCCCCAGAATGCCCCTACAACTGTGAACACTGAAACTGACCAAAATAAACAAATGCTTCAAAATAAACAGTGATATTAGCCGTCAAAATGCTAAGAAATAAAAATGGAATTCTGCCAAAAATGGAATACTAATGCAATAATGCTGCCCCCGTCAGCCCCCAGTGCCCTGGGAGCTAGGGAAGATCCTCCCCCAATGAGCTGACAGCTAGCAGAGACGGGAGGATGCCAATGCCATTTCACCACAGCTCTCGAGGTTGCGAAATTTGTTTTCGTTCCAACTTGGTGCCCGACTTTTCAAACACCGTCATGCAAACAGAACTGGGTTGAAATGAGCTTTTACTGTTCAGGAAATGGGTGTTTCTCTCGCCAGTGGTGTGGGAGCACCGCGTTTGAGCCACTCCTCTGACTGATTCAGAGCAGTTTTGCATCCTGGATCATTCTGAAGGATGCACACCGGGGACTTGAACCTTGGACTTGTAGCTAATGTTAAAATAGATATAGGATAAGGCTTGATATAAGTAGGATAGCAATGTTGGCACATAACAGGGGTGTTTATTTGCTTGTTGTAGGTATATGGGTAAAATGTATGGACTGATTAAGTCCTTCTGGCCTCAGGCCTGAATTCGGCTAGCACAAGTAGCTGACTGATTGATAGCCTGGAACCCGTACACATTTCTGGTTACAGTAAATAGATGTGCTCACTGCTGATCTTTAGAAAATACATATTGCAATATGCCAGGGAAAGCTGGTTGGAATATTTCTGGGATTTTTGCAGACACAGGGTATCAGCGGTGTGCTAACCACACGGAGTTATGTAAATGTTAATGAGTATAAGGGGGACTAACAGGTTAGCCTATAAAACATGCGACACCCCAAACTGAGTGGGGTTTGGAAGCACAGATACCAAAAAGGGGTTAAAATCTTCATGAACAAGTGTGATCCCCAGCTGGTGTCAGCATAACTCATTAGCAAAGATGTTGCCTGGCCTGTGGGAGACACAAGGATGACAATTCCAGTGATGAGGACAAGGAGACTAAGGATGATGAAGAGAATGACTGACACTCCGGGAGGGTCCCTCAGCTAGGAGACGTGACTGATGCAAGTCCCAGTTCGTAGTATTCTGTTGTGGGGCCGTGTTTGTGGCCTGGTTTATCTGCCTAGTGACTTTATTACTAAACAGGTGTGCAATCAATTGAATCTGATTCTCGCATGCTCCTCCGGTCTCTCATTCTAATGATATTGGCAAGACTCTTCCTGGTGCAGGAGACTCAACACTTACAGACCATTGTAACCACTGAGGTCTGACGTATCACTCTATCAGTTATACATGGTCAGTGCTTCAATCCCTCAAGCAGGCTACAGTAGCCTACGGGCCAGGGACCCCTAGCTGTCAGGGTTTAGAGACAGACCCATCCGTTATTACGCCCACTGGGTATTATTCCGGAATCACAGTTGGGTCTCCCTCTGGGGTTCAGGCCTGGAGGGGAATCTGTAACACACACTCATCGATGTGCCTGTAGGAAAGCCCCGAGAAATTAATTCCTCCAGCCTGCAGAGCAAAACTGAGCCCGCCTTGGGGCTCAGAGATTATAGAGCCTTATTCTGATCCGACTTACAACACTGACGTCAGTGCAATTAGTCCTGAGTTACAGCAGTGTGACAGCCCGGTTCCTTGAGGACTGGGTGGTGAATATCTCGGAATGCGGAGAAGGATGGATTCGTTTGAAATGTTGTATAAGGATAATACCTCTGCATATCAGGAGCTCATTTCCCCGGGGAGCCCTGGAGGAAGAGTAAATAAGTGCACACACAGAGCATGTGCCGTGGTACATGCAGAGGGGCCATAACACAGGGGCTGACGTTGGGCTGGAACAAAAGAATCCCTGGATCTTCAGCTTCTAGGAACCTGGTGATTTGCTGGGCTGAGCAGCACACAACCTATAATACAACAGGCAGACACCTAGAGAAGCAAAATGTTAAGGACAATGTGACTGGGAAAGCTGGGTGTTTCCCCTTTGACAAGGGGAGAAAACCCTTGAGCGGACAATGGAGCTAAGGAAGTGTTGTTAATCAGGGGGTAGGAGTCTATTGTCATTTAAAGCAGCAGAGATAAGCGGATATTATTGGGGGGACAGGCCCCCATTCTGCATTCAAGCAGCAATCACGCTGTCTCACAGCCAGATTTCTGAAGAGACAATTGGCCCTCCATTCAAACTGACTGGCAGGCTCGTTATTTTTACCCACAAGGCTCTGCTTATATTTTGCTTCTTGCCGCCAAGTCAGTCACCTTCCTTATCGTCCTGGGGCTTGGGTTTTCTTTTTCCATCCCAGAGCAATTAGAGGGGACACAGTGCTGTCCGATCCGCCATGCTGCCTTTCAGACCCATCCTTTGCCTCATTGTTACTGTGCTAAGATGTTGCCACCGGGCCTGGGAAGAGAAGAGGAGTCAGCGCAATTCCCCGTCCCCACTTGCTCCTTCCTCTCCCCCCCAAAAGGAACCTCTGACATGACATCTCAAGGGAAGAATTAGTTTCTGAAGCTCAGCGAGATTGCCGAATAAGAAGACTAAATAGCTGTGGCCCTTGTTTTTAAATTCTAGTTGCAGGCCTCTTAATTAGTAGATCTTATCGTTTAGGCGGAGGAGTTTGTGGTAACACCTGCAATTTGCTAAGCATTTCCCACTCATTCATGAAGGGACAGTCCTTGCCCTAAGAACTGAAGAGTCAGGATGGACAGAAAGGCAGACAAGCAGACAGAGATCAGGGAAAGGGAACCACCAAAGGGACCAGCACTGTGGGCAGCAAGGCAGGAAGGATGGGGATGGGTAGCGTTAGGCGTGTTTTAATAAATATTGGGATATTAGACTGCTGGCAGATGAATTCAAAGAGGTCAAGCTATGCATCGGGGCAGGCGGGAGCTATATGGAAGAAGGTACGGAGGTGATTGTGTGAGGGACTGTCACGGAGCGCCCGGGCGACGGACTGGAACCGTTCCCTAGGAAGCCAGACTGGACTCCGGGTGAAGGGCCCCTTCTCCGTACACAGCCTGTTTCCCAGGCCAGGAGCTTCAGGGGTCCCCACTTCCACCTTCCTGGGTCTGACCTCGGAGCATTCAGCACCTTCTGCCCCTCCGTGTGCTTTCCCCAGCAAGCCTGCCTGGGCAGGGTCCTGAGGGAGCCCATGGATTCTGCACCCCAAATCCACAGTCAAACGTGACTCTCAGCCAGCCAGCAGAATAGACGGTTTATTTGAGATGTCAGGAACACCATCCAACTCAGAGCTACTCAGTCTCAACAGGGCCCATCCAGTCAGGCCCTTCTGGGGTGCTAGGAGGTGAGGCCCAGATTCTGGGCTCCTGCTTCTTCCCCAGGTTTATTCGATGACTTCCATCTGGTCTAACACAGACCATGCAGTGAGCGAGCGTGAGCCCTCAGCTGGATCCATCTTGGGGCCCGAGAACGAGATGGCTCCTCTCCCCTTCCCAGCTAGACCCAGCCTGACCTACTCACAAACCCCCTCCAGCCCCTCCCTGCTCTCCTTTGTCCCTTTGTTTGATTTCCCGGGCTGGAGGTATCACCTGACCTCTCTCCAACACCTGGGGTCAGATTACGGCATCAGGGATGCCTCCTTGCTTCCAGTGTCAGCCCCTACTCCTTAAGAAATGCATAGGGGAAACTGAGGCACGCACACACAGTATTCCTACTTCGTCACAGGGACGAATGTCAAGGTGAACATGGATGGAAACATTCATGGAGTAGAGGAATTTACATGGCTAGTGAGAAACTACTGGGATGTTTATTATATATTTTTCTCTCCATTCATTTTATTTTTCTCTCTAGACACCAGTTATTTCATTCAGCGTTATGCAAAATATCGAGACTTACCCAGCAAATACATTGTTCTAGCTTAGCAGGTCAGGGAGGTGAAGTTACTGGACACACAGACTGTTACAAAGCAGTTGATAATGGATTTGAAGATTTGAGTTCATGTGCATTATGGAGATGTTGTAATGTAATAGAGACTCACTTCAGATCAATAATTTATCTCCTGCTTCCCGCAGTTATTTTCTTTGATCATTATGCTTCTCTGCAAAAGGTGCTAACCTCGCAAATGTTTGGAAAGAATCAATTGCAATCTAATTCTATGTACAATATTCCTGCGGTCACATGGCACTTACTGCACAGAGGCGAAGCAATTCTCTCTGTTAGCTGCAGATTTTAAAACCCCTCTGGAGCCTGTCCGCTCTTCCTTCTGATCCTCCAAAATGTATTAGCACCTCTGATTTTTTAACCATATTTTAAGCCTGAATTTCATGATGAATGGCTCTTTGGAGTTGGACTTTCTGTTCCATTAAAATCTGCTTAATAGGGATGACAGATGCCGTTTTAGTACACCGAAGACACTGGCAATTTTTCATCGTCCAGTGGCACTTCACAGCAGAGAGCTGTGCAGTAATTAGTACTTGAGATGGCCGGAGTATATCCATTTGATGCTGATTGCTGCTGTGTAGTTTGAAGATTAGCTCTCCCAGGGAAGCTCAGATGGCCAATAAGACCCATATAAGGGCATTTAGGGCAGGGCTGTCTTTGAAGTGCAGTACTTGCTGTTGTTTTCTGCATGTGCATTTCTCCTGGCCACGGACAATGCTGTTTTCTTCTAACAGTGGGACATCTTTGTTCATTCCCACCCTCCTTCAGTGTTTCCCCAGCTGGGCTAAGAAGTGTGGCCTTGTAAAGGGCTGGATAGTAACCCACAATGCTGCCGATCTGTCCTGCTGCCTCTCTCCTGCAAGGGAGTAATCCATGTCCGGTTCCACCCTAGGTCCAGGTTCGCTACTACAGCTTCCTGTGCTGTCACGGGTGCTGCTTTGCTCTCCACCATTATCACAGAACTTGTCTTCACCCACCTCAGATAACAGGTAGTTTATGTTGTTTGAGCAAGAGCGCCTGTCCCTGGAGGATAATGCATGGACAGGCGGGGGGTGGGGGTGGGATTGCAACCATAACAACACCAACCTTGTCCAGGGACCCTAAAGGAGTAGGGATTAAATGGTGGCGGGCCAGAGCCTTGTTAGGAAGCTCTCAGCCTTGCCCAGCATATCGTTAGGATCAGCTCACAGCCCCCCAACAGACCACACTATAAACTCAATCACGGAGGCGCACAGCACCCAACAACAATCCCCACCCCCACTCCTCCCCTGCATCATGCAGGCGCTCCTCCTCCTCCTGGAGAACTCCCTCACAACACAACGCTCCAGTCTGCTGCTCCGGCTCGCCAGCCAGTTCACAACCGCCTCACTTGGCCAGGCCACAGAAGGGAAACGGGAGGCAGGACAGAGGGGTTGAGGTTTTTTGAGGACGTGATAGTGGCTTAAAACTCGAGTCATAATGGAAATTGGCTCCTAGCTCCTTTGCCCCTGGACTCACTGCTGTTGCTCCTTACAATGTCTCCCCATTTTACCTGAGAAATTGGAAACCCTTTTTCTAAGCTTGAAGTGTCATTGTGACGGGGCTGTTCCTGGTGGGACCAACTGAGAGTGTCAGATCAGGATAAATTGCTTCCAAAAGGGCAACTAGAGCCCAAAGCTGGGGTTTCTTCACTTCTAAGGCAAACCAAACCAGCTGAACAGAAAAGACTTTGGTTTCGCCGCACTGGCGAACCACAAGTTACACAAGCAATCCCCTTAGACACTCCAGCTTCCCAGTATCACCACCAGCAGCCACCTGTCCTGGGGACCAATGGTTATGAAAACCAATGCCCCAAATAAAGAAAACGGTTCTCCCCAATTCCAAAGAATCTGGCCCCAGACCCAGGTCAATATACAAATCAGATCTTACCCACAAATCACGCTGTTGCCAATCCTTTAGAATCTAAAATCTAAAGGTTTATTAGACAAGGAAAAAGAGATAGGTGAGGGTTAGGAATAGTTAAAAGAAATCAATTACATGCAGTGATGGCAAATCTCAGGCTTGCAGCAATGGTAGAATAAACTGCAGGTTCAAATCAAAGTCTCTGGAATGCATCCCCTCCAGGGATGGGTCAGCACCCTTTGGCCAGAGCTTCCATGTGTAGCAAGGTTCCACCCAGAGGTAGAAGCAAGGCTGGAGACTGAAGACGGAGGTGGGGTACCACCATTTTATCCTTTCCAGGTGCAGGAATTTTCTTTGTCCCTTGCTGTGGAAACTTACAGCAAAAAATGGAGTCTTGGGTGACATGGCAGTTCCTGCCCCCTCGTTAAGACACAGGGTGTGTCCACCCTTTCTCAATGGGTCCATTGTGTAGCTGATGGTCCTTAATGGGCCATCAACCAGGCCAGCCAAGCTAACGGCAGCTTGTGTGGGATTTCACCCAGAAGCCAAGCATAAGTTTGAAATACAGACACCATACAGCCAATATTCATAACTTTAGCTACAAAAAAGATACACACATACAGATAGATTAATCATAATCAGCAGACCATAACCTGGTCGTAGACACCTTATATGACCCCCTTTAAATAAGAATTGGTGCCCCATAGGACCTTGGTTGCCCCAATGATTTATATGATCCCAGATCATTTCAGTAACGTGACAGTCATGCTGCTGTACTGTGCTCATGAACTGTGTCAGGGGAGCCCAGCTAACGGCTCTTTAGCCACAGAACTGGTACAGCCGAGCTACCAGTAGCACAAGCTTACCCCACATGCCCTGTCTCAGCTCCAAGCCTAGCGCGTTCTTGACTTCTCAACTGCCACTTCCCAAAAAGCCGCCGGTGGTGGTGGTTTCCTTCGCACAGCGTGGAGCTGAATGCAGATGAAGTTGAACAAGGGGGACATTGATTAAACTCTGTGGACCACTCTGAGTTGCTTCCAGCCTTCCTCCCCGTGTTCCCTCTTCCACTGGTGTCCCATCAGTAACTCTCCCTCCCTCTGACTCTAGCTCCACTGACCCCAATATAGCGGGAATGGTTTCTGTGACGGGACTTCTTTTCACTGGAAGGTGAAGCAAGAACACTGGACTCAATTCACCCAGGACACCAAACAGTCACCAGGTCCTAACATTTTTTGGTCCCTACCAACCTGTGCTGGTTTTGAACAGCTGACACCGAGGTGAAAGATTATAGATGTCATTACCCCAATCCAAGGCTGGCTGACTTTCTGGATGATCTGTTTTAGCCAACACCAGTCATTGGGCTCAATGCAGGGGTGACATTTTATGGACTGTGCTATACAGGAGGAGGTCAGACTAGATGATGTGATAGTCTCTTCTGGACTTAATCTCTGTGCGTGGGTGAATCCTTACTTGAGACATGCCGTCATCCTGCAGAGGAATATTCTTGAGGTACAGTCCACATAAGCTAATGTCTCCCCACCTTGCAAATCAATGTTACTATCTCAACAAGCCCATGTGGTGTGATTTCATTTGACAATGACACAGAGCATGGAGACTCTGGCGTTTCTTCTGATGTGACAGTCTTGCTTTCTGATGGCAACCGTAATATGCAACAGCAATAGCTCAATATAGTAAGAGTTTTTACACGTCTCTCTCGTTTCCTTCCCTGTTGTCCAATGTTTCATCTATTCGTTTGTGGTACTTAGATGTACAGCTATCGCCCTGCTTACTTATTGCCTTTATTACTTATAAAGTAATAGCATCGTTATTTTAAATAAAATGATTTTCAGAATTACATAAATGACTCAGTACAGTTCACTAATCAATGTGTCTGACGCATAGTCCAATGCATTTCATGTGCAGATCAGTTTGACTTAAGAATTAGTGACTTGTGTGGAAGCATATTAATTACAGTTTATATAGAAACAAATGCCACACACACAATGTATTGTGATTTTCATAACAATAATGCCTTACTCATTCAGTCATACAGTCCAGTATTCCACATGTGCTATACCACCACCTGAAATTCCCCTTCTTCCCTTTCCGTCTATCCCTACATCTCACAATAAAGATTTCATTTTTTCTAAATTCATGACTAGCTCTTTCAAAAAGGTTTAGCGTTTGCAATACTCTTTATGAACGATGCTGTCAAAGTCCTCTCAATTCTCTTCTATTGTCTGCAGAGTTTTCTGTACAAAACATGCATGGTCCATTTCATCCCAGCTGCCATTCATTTGCATTCGTTACAAGTTTCAAACAATAGTGAATCAAAGTGCATGATGGGACTTTTAATGCACAATAACAAGGCCAGGTTTTTTTTGTTTTTGTTTTTGTTTTAACATTTTTTTCCCACATTTTATTGAAGGAAATTTAATGTACAAAATATTTCCAGATCCACATGCGCAGCAACTAGTGTGCCATACCTTTACGCCCTGACTTGCTGTGCATTCAGTCTCCATATTGACAGGCTCAACGTAGCATTAACCCTCACTTACTTGTTATCAAACTGATGATGAGGGGGTTTTTTGGTACACAAATCTGTATCTATGTACGAGTGTAGGGGAGAGAAAAAGACCTTACATAGCTTCCCCTCTGAGAGCAGATCAATGCTAATCAAAAGTGCTAATACGTCTCAACATGAATATGAAGATCATTTTGGATGTGATGGGAGTAATATATGGGTGGTGTAATTTTATCATTATTAAGCTGTCAATCAAAAGCTTGCTACATGTGGATTGGGTGACAGATCCAGGTACCACAAGCGTCATTTTCTAGCACTTGAAACTTTTTGATCCATTTTAGTCAAGTTCTGGTCCCCTTGTCAATCTGCTTTGCCAGCCCAAACTGGGTATTTTGTAGTTGGGCTACAATTGAGTTTCTGTTTCCAGCTGATTAGGTTTGATTGCAACCGTCTCTCAGTTCTTTCTGAGAAGCCTCCAGACCCTGTTTTAATTCCTTCTCATCTCATGTTAGGTTTTCCTTTAAGTCCTTCTGCTCCACTTTGATTCTGCCAGCGCCTGCTCTGCCTTATCTTAGCAAAAGGAATATAATCCACAATTCTTCTCCTTGGAAACTCTATCCAGTTTCCAGCACCCACCAGATGAAAAATGAGAGTCAGAGACAAATGTAGATAAGGGGACCTAGGAAGAGGAGAGACAAGGGGTTAAGGGGAGCAGGGGAAGACATGTGGGGAGCCCAGGAAGGAAGGAAGGAAGGAAGGAAGGAAGGAAGGAGAGATTAAGTATTAAAGGGGGGTGTCCAGAGAAGTGAAATAAGGGCGAGAGAGCTGAGGCTGGAGAGAGAGAAATGGGGTGGGGTGGGGTAGGGGGGTAGAATGAAGAAGACAATAATCGGATATGGAAACACAACGGAAGAGTGAAAGTGGGAGAGGGAACAATGAAAGAGGTTCTGAAGAGACGGAAAGCGCAAGATGAGATGCACACGGCTTTAAGGTTAGCGTATTCCATGTGTCTATTCATCCTCCCATCATCGCGCTGCATTTCCTGAGCAGAAACGAGGGGGCTGCAAGGAGGATGTTGTGTATATACTGAATCTGCATATTAATTTACATTGCAAATTAATGTGCAAATGAGGTGCGGACCTGACCTCCAGCACCTGGAGAGTTGCCAATGCAGCTGTTGGTACAGGACAGCTCCTGCACTGGGATATAGTTTTTGCTCAGCCAGTAATTAAATGTAGAGGAATTGAGCCAACTCCTCATCTGAAGCCAGTGAAGCAACACCAAGTAACACCACTTGAGGAGCTGGGGAATCATTTTCAGCCCCCAGAGAGCTTCTGTATTGGCTCCTGAACGTAAAAGATGGTTGGAGAAAAATTAAAACCTCACCATTTCTCCCAGGGGATGCTAATGTTCACCCAAAGGATTTACTTAGAGATGATACTAAAATGTCCTTGCAGTCAAGACTTCCTGAAAACTAAATAACATGAGTTATGTTTTGTTGCTTCCACCAAAAGATGGTGTCATTTTTTTTTCAACAAATGTAAGGTAGTTTGTTTATATTAAAACAGCTACACCCAATGCCCAAACAGCCTTCCACACAACTCAAGGTCAAGCTTTGTCTTTCTTGTTTACCAGGGTTCTTGCCCTGCCTTGAACTCTATACAGCTTAGAGAGCCATCTGGAGTCTGAATAATATACTACAAATAAACATCTCATTCTACAGTGAAACTATACAAATCTGTAAAGTTTTGAAGCATAAGCTTTCGTGGGCTAATACCCACTTCGTCGGATGCTTAGTCTTTACGGTGCCACAGGACTTTGTTACCTCTGCTATTCCAGACTAACACGGCTACCTCTCTGATTCTATACAAATCTGGTAAATAGGAGATCTATTGAAATGTGTTCTTGTGGGTAACAGTGAGGATACCTCTTGTGGTTTTGAACAAACCTAAAGTTTTGTCAGGGCAATACTCCAGATTCCCATCAGGCTTCTGTGCAAGTAGAAAAAGTACCAATCTTGTTACTACCCAGATCCCTGATCCCACAGACTTGCACACGTGACAAACTGTACACACATGTACATATATGCTCATGTGCATAACTGCCCACCCAGATTGCAACCAGGACCAGATTAACCTTTTGTGAGCCACAGTGCCCAGAGCATGGCCCCGCCCCCACTCCACCTGTGCTCCGCCCTGAGGACCCGCCTCCACTCGACCTTGTTCTGTCATCTGGTATCAATGAGAACTGTCTAGATCCATCCTCTTTGGAACCCCCTTTCAGGTAGTTGAAAGCAGCTATCAAATCCCCCCTCAATCTTCTCTTCTTCAGACTAAACAATCCCAGTTCTCTCAGCCTCTTCTCATAAGTCATGTGCTCCAGGCCCCTAATTATTTTTGTTGTCCTCCTCTGGACTCTGAAAAGGTTCTCTGAAAACGTTCACTCAATGTGCAGCAGCAGTCAAAAAAGTGAACAGAATGTTGGGAATCATTAGGAAAGGGGTAGATAATAAGGCAGAAAATATCCTGTTGCCTCTATATAAATCCATGGTACGTCCACAGCTTGAATAGTACATGCCGATGTGGTTGCCACATCTCAAAAAAGATATATTGGAATTGGAAAAGGTACAGAGAAGGGCAACAAAAATGATTAGGGGTATGGAACAGCTTCCATTCAAGGAGAGGTTAATAAAACTGGGACTTTTCAACTTGGAAAAAAGACAACTAATAAATAATTTAGTTTCTCTACAATGGCCTTATCTTCCTTGAGTGTTCCTTTAGCATCTTGATGATCCAGCGGCCCCACTGGTTGTTTAGCAGACTTCCTGCTTCTGATGTACTTAAAAAAACATTTTGCTGGTACTTTTTGAGTCTTTGGCTGGCTGTTCTTCAAATTCTTATGTGGCCTTCTCCTAATTGTGTTTTTACACTTCACTTGCCAGAGTTTATGCTGCTTTCTATTTGCCGCAATAGGATTTAAAGAATGCCTCTTTGCCTCTCACTGCTTCTTGTGCTTTGTTGTTCAGTTTAGTTCTTTTAAATCTGTTGAAGCTTTATCCGGAGTGATAATCCCATTCAGTTTATGTCACATAAACCATAACACAGTGCGACTGTAAAACAGCTGTTCTGATGGTAGCATCACAGCATGAGATAAGCCCTCTCAAGGGATTTGTCATGGTGCAGTTATCGGAAATGTCCAGAACAAGAGCCGTGTTGGGGTGACTACATTCGGGGTAAGTCAATAAGGATCAAGGTTACTGTTTTCAAAAGCATCTAAGGGTGATTTAGGAGCACAAGTCCCAGTGAGAGGTATGTTCCTAAGGCAAATTTGAAAGTCCCACCTATCAGAAGTCAATGGGATTTAGGCTCCTAAGTGACTACGTTACTTTTGGAAATGGGAGATAAGCTCCTAAATCCCACCTATCAAAAGTCAATGGGATTTAGGCTCCTAAGTGACTAAAAGTTACTTTTGGAAATGGGAGATAAGCTCCTAAATCACTCAGGCCAGGTCTACACTACAAAGTTTGGTCAATGTAAGCCACCTTGCATTGCCCTCATTGTGTCTGTGTCTACACTTGGGTTTGTCCCCCATAGATGTAAGTGCTCCGTTACTATACAGTAGTACCACCACCTCTTCCAGTGGTGTTGAGCCCTGGTGGATGTACCGAGGTGGACTCCATGTGAATGTAAATGCTGCATGACTTACATCAACCCTAACCATCCTCCAGCAGCTGTCCCACAATGGCCAGCACTGACCGCTCTGGCCACAATTGTGAATTCCACTCCCCATGGGTCATGTAGGCTGGAAGGTTTCCCCTTCCCTTTAAAGCCCCAGGACTGTTTGAAATGTCCTTTCCTGATTGGCCAGCACACCAAGCAGCTCTTCATTGTTGTGTGCAAATGCCCATCTGACCATCCATAATTGGCACTAGGAAGGGCAATGGCTCATAGCCCATGGTGACCGAAAGAACCCCTCTGTTCACACCCTACACACGATTGTAAAAATCTTTGCACAAAATATGCCTTGTGAGTCATCATTGAAAACAAATAACTCATGGGTCAGTAATATCATGGTGAAATGTATGTAGCAACACTGCCTGTAAAGCCATGAAATACCCCTGCATAATATTCGTAGCACATATTCAAACCCGCACAGCCCTGCCCAGGCAGAAGTATCCTGAATGAAGAACAGTGTGTTTACTTCAATGTACATATAAGTAGTAAACAAGGTCCTCGAGACAGCAGAGAGGAGAGGGCAGGGGACAAAGTAAACAAAAAGTTTCAGCAAACACATGGGAGAAGAAAGAACACGGAGTCTCCTTCTGCCCCAGACTCCCTGCTGCCTTCTTTACTGTTTGAATAAACTTTACATTGAGGGGTAATACTCAGAAGAATCCACTTTAAAGGTTCACTGGACTACAAAAGAAAGGGGCAGAAACCCCCAAAGGATCTCTCTCGCTTTCCCTCTCCCCTCTCACCGAAGACAACAAAACCCTTTGACTTTGGGGAGATCCTGACTTGAGAATTTGGGCAGCCTTGTTGCTAGAATCCATGGTAAGGATTTTACCTGGAACCAAGTCTAGCTCATCATGTTTTAGTTACAGAAAGCATTTTAGCTTTATTTCTCTTATAACCATTTCTGACTCAAATGCCTTACATTTGGACTCACTTAAAATCACCCTCTTTGTAGGTAAATAAACGTGTTTTATTTTCTTAATCAAAACTAATCTGGTGCTGTGTTTAAACGGAGCTGGTAGGTAACTCTAGCTAAAGTAGCAGACTGTTGAATGTTGACACTTCCCAGGGGCAAGGGACTGGTAATATCTGAAGAGCCCAGGACAGGGCTACACAGTGCAGAACACCTGATTTGGGGAACATTTGGGACTGGGAGTCACCCTGCAGGTAGTAACCAAGGCTGACCAGATCCAGAGCATGGCTGGTGAGTTGCAACAGGCTGCTGGGGTCAGAGCTGTTGGCCCAGGACTGTGGCTATACAGCCCTGCGTGCTGACAGGCTGGTTGCGAGGGACCCAGGTTGGGAGCTACAGCAGTGTAGCAGGGCGGTGACTCACCCCTGCGGCGCCTCCTGCTGGTTCGTCCGGGAATTAGCTCTCCAGACTCTGGAGCGCCCTCTGCAGGCCGATGTCCTGCTTGCTGCTCTGGCCCCGTGTCCCTCCCCGACCCCAGTGCCCTCTTACCATGGGTGCTGCACCCTTGCAGTACCCCCTCAGGTCTTAGGGTCTCCCCTCCCTGGGGAACCCTCCACCCTCTATCCCCACCTCACCTCAGAATGGGCCACTGCCAGTCATCACTTGCCCCCATTCCCTGGGGCAGACTCAGTATCATTGCCTCTCATCACTGGCAAGGGGGGTTTGGCCTGCTGCCTCCGAAGCTATGGGCTGCCCTCTGCAACCCCAGTACCCTTTTGGGGCCTTCACCTTGGCCCTGCAGCCTGGGGGTTTCCAGGCAGGAGCTCCCCCGGCTCCTCTTGCCTTGCCCCAGCCCTGCTTCACTGTGGGTACCCTGTGTAGCTTCCCCAGCAGCCAGGCCAGCCTACCTCTGTGGACAAAGGAGACTCTCTGTGTCCCTGCCTCGCAGCCTTTTTATCCAGGCCTCTGAGTGTTTGGGGCGTAGCCACCCAGCTGAGCCTACTTCCCAATCAGGCTGGGAGTTTGCTGGCTCCCGGCCACAACCCCCTCCTGGGCTGTTCCAAGCCCTTAGGGCAGGGAGCGGGTGGTCACCCCGCTACAAGCAGCAAAGCATCGTGAGGCACCCAGGTTACAGGGCAGGGCTGCCACCCCCCCCCTCGCTGGTCTGGATTCCACCCCGGAATGTGACAGCCTGTTTACACTAGTGAATATTGAACGTGCCTCTCGCACCGTCAGACAGTGAGCCAAGGCAGGTGGGTTTGCAGCTCCAGAAGTCTCCGCCGGGGCTCCAGAAGGTCTGACTCATTCTGCATTCATCCACAGAGTGTGAGCTGAAGCCTCCAGGAGCGGGCTCCTACAAAGGAGCCGCCAGCCATCACCGCGGTTACTCAATCTAAATGGGAAGGCAAGAGCCAGGGATTACGTGATTGGACCGTGTACATGGAGGAGCCAGCAGAGTCCTGGACTGCACCCTCCAGCCAAAGCAAACCGCCCCGGGGAAGTTGATGCTGCCCCACAGGCTGGCCCCAGTTGCCATCCCAGACGGAGGCCTCCACTCTGATGACTCAAGGTGCAACTCAGCTGTGAAGCTACGAAGCTTCCCAAGGACCAAGACGTCACAGCGAAGGCAGCAAGTAAGCTACTGGGAACAGGGCAGACAGGGTGCAGGATGCCAGTCAAAGGAAACCCAGGTCCCCAGCTCTGGGGAGAAGAAGCCAGAACCTGTCCCAACAGTCCCAGTTGCAGCAGGAACTACTCTGAGAGTTGTAGGAATTTATGGGCATTCGAAGAACACTGGGGCGCTAGAGGCTAATCTGTCCAGGAGACACACCTACCACTGCCTCAGAGGGCCAAAAACCGCGGAGAAGCTGGACACACAAGTCCATAGCGTAGGAATCCAGTGGCACTGGTGTCTCTAGAGAACAGTTGCCTCTGAGTAAATCCCTGCTCGGCTGTTACACACACCACAATGACCCAGACAAAACCCACGGCAGGACGTCTGCTGCCCACGAAAGGTGCTGGGTCCTCTCCTGTAGTTAAACTAACTTCCCTGGTACCATTGGGTCAGAACGTCCAAGCAGGACAAGTCTTTTATTTGGTTGCTCCTTTGTTTACAATAGTCGGTGCAATTTCCAGGGCTTTCTGGCTCTCGGCTCAGCCCATGGGAGGTACAGTTCACCCAGCACTGAAGAGAATATTGATTTCACTCAACCAATGTATCTGTGAATCTGTCGGCCTTCCCCATGATCAATCCATGAACGATTGCAAAGCTCTCCACAGTATCCCCTCTACATAAACACACGGCCTCACAGTAAAACCAACCCAATAATAAACACCTCTAGACCATAGCAAATATGAAGCCGGCATGACAAGTCCCTATTTCAGGCCCTCGCTTTATCTTAATACAGCATTATTGATTTACCAGCACTGATGTACTTCATGGGAAACATAAAGACTTGGGGTTTGCTTGGCTGCTTTTTCTCTCTGCTTTTTTTTTCTGATTTAATTTTTCTATCTTTTCTGCATGTTTCCTCTCTTCTCCCCTTCTCCTTCTGGCCTCGAGGGCTCCCTCCCCCCCGCTTACCCCCCCCCCCCTCGTTAAGCCAGCGTTGGCACAGTCTTTAGAGAACCCCCTGCCCAGTGATCACAAGCATCTTCACAGATAGCATCGCGGGTACAGCAAAGTTATCGGGGGGGCTGCAAGGACCGGGCAGGGCCATGAGGCAGGGCTGGGGCCTTGGGTCTGGCAGGGGGGGGCAGTCCTGATGAGTTGCAGCCTTCTGCTCCCCTGCTGACCCGGGCCCTTCAGGGAGGAGTGAGATGAGCATGGAATGGCAGGTTCATCAATTGCGGCTCGGTGAGTATCCCCGTGGGTATTGGCATCCTCCCCGGGCCTCCTGGGTACAGGACACCCTCTCCCCCATCCCGGGCCTTTATGGGGACAGGGCACCCCTCCCCCAACCCCGGTGCCCTGGGCCGAACGCTAGAGATTCTGACTATGTGTGGTCATGGCATTCACCTCAGCGTCCTGGATAGGTTCCAGTGGTGGTCATTGCAATAGGCCTGTCAAAAACTCCCCCCCCCCTCCCCCTCCCCCTCCCCGCAGTTTCGATTGGATTTGGTAATGGTGATGAACTGTGGTTTTTAAAAGTTGAGCATCTATTAAACGGCTAGCAGCGGCATGCATTAGAGAGATATATGTCTTCAGGAAATCTCAGTTCCAAGGCCAGAGACAACCATTTTCTGCCTGATTATAATTTTGATGCACTTCCAGCTTTGATGTTCAACAATCGTTGTAAGAATAGTGCTAATATTAGCCGCTGAAGTTGCACCAGCAGCAGCTGATCTCAAGCACTGCCAGGTAATTATATTCAATGACTTAGCGATTGCTAAATCAGACACAGACACCTTACCCCTTATACACTTAATCTCCAAAACCTGGGCATGTAGCTGCTACTTCAGAGGACAGGACAGGAGCAAGATCTTGCTCTGAAAAACAAAAAACCTTTATTTTTTGGCGACGCACTGGAGCACTTCAGTCAAACACCCCCGGGTGAGAACGGAAGCATTCTGCACCCACTTTGCACTGGTGTAACATCAGCACATGATGCAAGGCAACAGAATCAGGCCCCGAGTTTCTAAGGCCAGGATGGACAGGTTCGGTCACAGAGACCCCCTTGCGGCTGTCACCCAATGTGTTCCTGCAGTGGAAGGAATTCTTCTCTTCACTACAGACGTGACACTACCACAAGTGCCGTTAGATCATACGGAGGCACTCCCACAAAGCCAGACGAGGGGCAGGCATTTGGAAAGACGCCCTCATTTTCTCCATCCCCTCAGACAAAGGAGGAAGCCCCCCTCCCTCGCTTAGCACTTCGTCTCACTTGGCCCCTCTGTGTGTTTCCAAAGGGATCATGCGAAACCTAATCATTAAACCTTAGCTCCAAGCCCCTGCTGCTGCCCCAGGAAATAAAGGGTCTGAGCGTGCCAGTCCCTGCTCCCTGGATTGGTTTCTCTATCGATATCGTCTCCCTACTATAATACATACATGGATTCACCTTGCCTGCAGCTCCTCAGCAAAAAGTCTGTTTGCATGGGGTCTGTTTTGCTGGCTTCCTGGCTCATCTGGGGAGCAGCCGGTCACAGCTCTCCACGCTCACGGCCTAACGTAGGACGGAGATCGAGCTGGGGGTCTCTCACCCAGGCTCTGCCGTTTGGAAGGGAAGCCCACCACTTGCCGTGAGGTCAGCCACATTGCTTGTGCTAAGCCTAGTCCCCTGTGCTCACGGAGAGGGGCTCTGTGGTGGATGGCTGGAAGAGGAATGCCGTGCATCCCTCCCTCGCTTGCTGCACCCACAGCTTCCAACCTAGCTCCCACTCCAGCTGTGGTGTAGACATTCCTGCTCAGACTGGAGTCTTGGCTCTGGGAGCCACCCCCCTCCCAGGGTCTACACTACAATTCCACAGCCCCGTAGCCCGAGCCCTGCACGTTGAGGGTGTTTCACTGCAGTCTAGACACGCTTAGGGATCAAATGTTTCTGGCAGGTTTGGGGGCGTGGTCCTTCCAGCTGGCAGGATGAGCTCTGGAATCTAGCACCTATGCCCCGGTGGCAGCACCTCTGATTGGTCAGCCCAAGGGCAGGGCAGGCAACCAAGTCAGGAGGTCAGGATGCAGCTACGTGTGCAGGGAGATCATCAAGGAAATGAGCCAATGGGAACTTGAAATGGGGGCGGCGGCTGGCAGCTACCGCCAGAGTCCGCGAGTTGGGACGGCAGAGAGTTCTGGGGTCACAGGCTGTATCGCTGGGCACGTTGTTTAAACGCTCCGACTCCGCGAAACGGGGACATCTCACAGCGGGAGAGAGCGGCGGGCGTGAATTAGGGCTTGCAAAGCATTTGATAATCTTGGGATGACATAAATGCAAGGCAGCAGTTATAGAAATAGTCGTGGAAATAGAGCTGTACGTGGAAATGGTGCTACCAGGCTGGTCTGTGCATTGCTGCCCTGCCAGGAACTTGCTACCACCGGCAGTGTGCATCAGCCATGTTTGTCTGAGGCCCTGATCCTGCACCGGGACCTGGTCAGGCAGATCTCCACCGAAGTCACCGAGGCTCCCCGCAGAGGTATGGCCATGGGAAGCAGTTTACAGAGCGGTGAGGACAGATTGCTGGACCGGGACTCAAGAGAGGGAGACTCTGTGCTTGGCTCTGCCTCTGGCCTGCTGGTGACCTGGAACAAGTCACTTCCCCTCTCCGTGCCTCGGTTTCCTTGTCTAGGAAAACAGAACAATCCAGCCTCCTTCAGTGAAGCGCTTTGAGATCTACTGGTGAAAAGCGCTAGATGGGAGCGAGGGATTAGCAGGGATTACAGGATCAGGGCTCAGACTGGGCAGCTGTATCTGCCTCTAATCCCGGCTGGTTAGCAGTGACATGGCCCTGGACACTGGATGGATCACTAGCCTGCAGTGCTCTGCTCTCTCTCTTCAGCATGGCTTCTCTCTTGCACTCTCCCCATAGGCCCCATGCAGGGTGCAGCGAAGCACAGAGACAGCCCGGCTCTCCCTCCAGCGCCCTGAGCTGGGAAGTAGAAATATGGCCAATCAGCAAAGGGGGGCCCTTCCCCACCCCCTTCCCCTGGCTGCCCTAGATGCTGAACGTAAGGGTGCAGGGGGCACTGCTTGAAGCAATTGCCACCCTATACCAAGTTTAGGTTGGTTCCATGGCTCCCCACACACCCCCATACACCCTGCTCCCGCATCCCGGCACAGCTGCCTTGGGTGCCAGGCACAACCTACCCATGCGTTTCATTACACTGGCACGGACTCGTTGTCTTTGAGGTAACAACTTTCCATCTGGTCACTGTGTTCCTTTCCTTCCCCCTTCCGTTGAGCAGGAGTGAATGTCATCGATTGTGTTGGCGGTTTCAGGTTTCCCTTCAATTATCTCTTCGTACCTCGCTTATCCATCCCGTTGAGATTGGTTCCGAGCAACAGCTGGTGAACGCAGCTTCGCCCAGAACTCAGGAACTGCTGGACAGATGGATAAATATTTGTCTTGTCTCTGCTGGGGGCGGATGGCGGGGGTGGGGAGTAGTGTTTTAAGTGCTCCCGTTCTCCTCCCCCCGGGCCAGAATCAGAATCAAACGATCACCGGGGCTGCCCCTATCTAGTCTGTGCAGAGAGCCAGGTCACGAAGTTGGCCCCTCTTCTCTATTGCACTCAAACACTGGCTGCCCTTGCTGGGGGCGGGGGTAACCGCTTGCTTGGAGATTAGGGGCATAATGAGTTATTGACTGGCCTGTGAAGCACAGACAGCTATTCACTGCTGCTGCAGACTGGTGTGGCCGCCGCAAGATTGTTTCAGAGCCCCTCAGTGATAGCAAAGAGCCTGTCATCATGGTGTACTGGGAGCGAACGACATGGCAGGCCGTCGCTTGAGCGGAGGTGCCGTCCATCACTTCCCGCGGGAGCCGTCACTGGCAGGACCGCTGTCTTAGCAGGAAGTGTTCTTAGCAGGAAGGTTCTTAGCAGGAGGTGCTTAGCAGGAAGTGGGGTGGCTGCTGTGGGTCTAAAGCAGAAATGGAGGGGATCCCTTTAAATTAGGGATCCCCTCGATGATTGACAGGGGGGTGTTTCTTCCCAGTATCCCGCCTACGCCAACCTGGGACACCCAGAGAACAGGCAATAACTAAGTGTGAAATGGAAGGACAGCAGCCCCGGTAGTCAAAGTGCCCCGCCATGAAGTGCCTGTCTCTGCTTGTGTCTTTTGGGGAGATATGTTTGTGGCTCCGTGATAAAGGAGAACTCCCTGGCAAAATGCTGTGTACAGTCTCTGCTCCATGGGAATGTGAAGCAAAATGGAGTGATCAGAGAATCCTGACCCTCTGCTCTTAAAACTTCCAAGTGTTAAACTCAGGAGATATCTAATTTGAGCCTTATGTATTATTCAGCGTTATGGAACTGTGTGAATCCGGATGAGAGCCTGTCATGGGAAAGAATCAGAGAGGTAGCCGTGTTAGTCTGGAATTGCAGAAGTGACAGAGTCCTATGGCACCTTAGTCTTTAAGGGTTAGTCTTTAAGGTGCCACAGGACTCTTTGTCACTTCTGTCATGGGAAAGAGGCTCGAACATCATGCAGCGGGTCTGTCACGTTGCCTCCACCAACCAAAACTGACAGAAAAAGGGGAAATGTTCAGTTTGCTTTTAGTGCCACTGGGCAACTTTTCGCAAAACTTACAAACTCTCCACAAAGGGCAGAGTCCCGAGGCTGAAGGGGTTCTGCTCCTGCCCAGATCTCCCACCAAACAGGGGCTCCCCAGGGGCCGACTGGGCGTTGATCTTGATATTTAACAATCTGGATTTTCCCAGCAATTAGGACATACGGGGCTTTGGAATTATGGTTGGCCCTAGACCAAATGGCACCCCACTGGATCTGGCCCAGTGAGCTGAGCATTTCGCACTCAGCACTGCTCCCTCCAAATACTTTCATTTTCATTTCTGAGAACAAAAGCCAAAACGAGGCTGTGGTGGGGCGACTGCCCCACTCAGGCAGGAGAAGGGTTAAGGCAGCCATGGAGTGGCTGCGCAGAACCCAGCCAATCTGGGAAGGGTTTATTGGGAGAGCCAATCAGGAGAAGGCTTGCTGGAACAGCCCATATATAAAGGGCTGCTCAGCGGAGCAAAGGGCAGTCTCTCTCTGGAGGGCAAGGGGGAAAGACTGTCGGCCAAGGAGTAATGGAGATACTGCAGTGCTGGGCAAAGTAGTGGAGCATGAGGGGAGCTGTTGGCTGACTATGGCCAGCTGCAGGCGTGGCGCCTGCTGACGGGGCAGCATGCAGAGTCGCCTGGTCATGCCTCTGTGTAAGAGCTGGAGTGGGGGGGGGGGAATGCTGCTGCTGCTGCTTCTGAGGTCATACAATTTCCATACACATACCCAAAAGTTTGTCTGCCCCTGGTTTAGAACCAGGAATGTTTGGTTTGGTTTTGTTGCTCTTTAGACCTGTATGGAATAAAAGGCCCTGGAAATGAATCCTCGTGGGAATTTGGAAGCCAGGAAGATGCTAGATCACCAGCCTTTCAAACAGAGGCTATTATACCCATTTTGACTTCAATGGGGCCAGGATTTCACCAATAGACTGAGATTTTCAAGGCCACCTTCAGGATTTGAATACATAATTTGGCCAAAATTAAGGGCAGCTGGGCATCCAAATCCCCTAGGCAGAATTTAAAATCTCAGTCTGAAAGAGTAACCATCAGGGAGAAATGTAGTTTGGCACATTTCAATTAGGCGAGATCAGACTAAGTTTTGCTGTTGCTGCTAGCACACGTCATTGTGAAAAAGTGCGCAAACGAGGACTGATACATGTCAAAATACTTCATCTCCTACATGGCGAGCTGCTGCCTGGGAACTGTGGTTGGTTTTTAAATCTACGGCTTGCAGACAGCAGCTTGAGCTGGAAATGACTCTTCAGCTCCCTGGGAAAGGTGTTGATTTTGCTGTGTTCAGTCTCTGCTCTGTGGAAATGTGAAGCAAAATGGAGTGATCAGAGAATCCTGACCCTCTGATCTAAAACTTCCAAGTGTTAAGCTCAGGAGATGTCTAATTTGAGCCTTATGTATTATTCAGCGTTATGGCACTGTGTGAACTGAGATCAGCTGAAACCACAAACCTTTTACTTCATCTGGGTCCCCCTCCCTTCTCCCATTTCAGGTTTTACTCCAGCTTTCCACTGAGAGATGATGCTCTTATTCAAGAAGGCATTTCGACAACAAATATTAAAACTGTGTCAGGAGTTGTCTCCCTAAATCTCTATTCTTTGTGTTTCACTGCTGTGCATATTACTGTGCCGGTGGGGAATTCACACGCACCTAATGGAATGTGCTCTTTTATTCTGATCAGTGAAATCTCCTGAAACTTTCCTTCCAAGTTGGTTTTCCCATTGTTTTATCTCCATAGATTGGTATTACTGAGTAGGATGAATGTTTAAAACCACTCCAGACAGATCTACTCAGGGGAGCACACAACATGAAAGACTTGTTTCATCGAAATACTGGAGAATGTGATTATCGTGGCCAATGTTCAGTTGAGGGAGTCCTAAAGGCCAAAATCAGCAGTGGCGTCTAAGGGTGTCAATTACACCCTGGTAACTGAGTGAGAGTCTCCACTGGCATAACCTGCCTGTTGAGGGGGGCAAATAGATCACCAGGACCAGATGGTATTCACCCAAGAGTTCTGAAGGAACTCAAATATAAAATTGCAGAGCTACTAATTGTAGTATGCAACCTATCACTTAAATCAGCCTCAGTACTAGATGACTCGAGAATAGCTAATGTGATATCTAATGTGATACCAGTTTTTTAAAAAGGCTCCAGAGGTGATCCTGGCAATGACAGGCCAGTAAGCCTAACTTCAGTACCAGGCAAATTATTTGAAACTATAGTTAAGCACAGAATTACCAGACACATAGATGAACACCATTTGTTGAGGAAAAGTCAACATGGCTTTTATAAAGGGAAATCATGCCTCACCCATCCATTAGAATTCTTTGGGGGTGGTATGGACAAGGAGGATCCACTGGATATAATGTAGTTGGACTTTCAGAAAGCCTTTGACAAGGTCCTTCACCAAAGGCTGTTACACAAAGTAAGCAGTTGTGGGATAAGATCAAAGATCCTCTCATGGATTGGTAACTGGTTAAAAGATAGGAAACAAATTGTAGGAATAAACGGTCAGTTGTCATAATGGAGATAAATAAACACCAGTGTCCACCAGAGATCTGTACTGGGACCAGGACTGTTCAACATATATGAATATGATGAAAACATATGAAAATGATCTGGAAAAAGGGGTAAACAGTGAGGTGGCAAAATTTGCAGATGATACAAAACTAAAGATAGTTAAGTTCCAGGCAGACTGTGAAAAGTTACAAAGGGATCTCAGGAAACTGGCTTACTGGACAAAAAAATGGGAAATGAAATTCCATGTTGAGAAATGTGAAGTTGGAAAACATAATCCCAACTGTACATACAAATTCATGGGGTCTAAGTTAACTGTTAACACTCAAGAAAGATCTTGGACTCTATAGTAGATAGTTCTCTGAAAACATCTACTCAATGTGCAACAGCAGTCAAGGAAAAGCTAACAGAATATTAGAAACCGTTAGGAAAGGGATAGATAAGAAGACAGAAAATATATTGCCTCTATATAAATCCATGGCTCTCCCACACTTTGAATACCGTGTGCAGTTCTTGTCTCTCTAGCTCAAAAAAGAATTGGAAAAAAGTTGCCCAGAGAAGAGCAACAAAAATTATTAGGGGTATGGAACAGCTTCCATATGAGATTAAGAAGACTGGAACAGTTCATTTTGGAAAAGAGATAAGTACTGGGGGATATGACAGAGGTCTCTAAATCATGATTGGTGTGAAGAAAGTGACATTTTCTCCTTCACATAATGCAAGAACTAGGGGTCACCCAATGGAATTAATAGGCATCAGATTTAAAACAAATAAAATGAAATATTTTTTCACACAATGCACAGTCAACCTGTGCAACTCATGACCAGGAATGTTGTGAAGGCCAAATGTACAAATGTATTAAAATAAATTAGATAAAATCATGGAGGATAGGTCCATCAATGGCTATTAGCCAAGATGGTCAGGGCCACAACCCCATGTTCTGGGTGTCCCTAGCCTCTGACTGCCAGCAGCTGAGATGGGACAGCTGAGAACGGATCACTCAATGATTGTCTGTTCTACTCATTCCCTCTGAAGCACCTGACATTGGCTGCTGCCAGTGGAAGACAGGATACATGGCTAGATGGACCGTTGGTTCTGACCCAGGATGGCTGTTCTTATGTTCTAAATAAAGAATCACTCTGAATTTGACTAGACTTTTCTTCCACTCCTCACAAAAATCAGTTCATAAATTCCCCTTTTTCACTTTCATAGCTGTTAGGGCCAGAGGGGACCGCTGTGACCATCTAATAATCTGATCTCTTGCAGAACACAAGCCTGAGAATGTGACCCACTTATTCCTGTGTCAAGCCCAGCTAGCCAGGTGTCCTTTGGAAAGTACCCAGTCTAAGGGGTTCAAGTGATGAAGAATCCACCAGACCCCTAGATGAGTTGTTCCAATGACTAGTTACTCTCACTATTAAAACTTTGTGCCTTATTTCCTTAACCAAGCATCTTAGTCTTCCAGAGGGCAGCTTGGAGTAACCTTCCCACCAAGGAACTCTTGTGTCCAAGGCCCTAGTCATCTAACTGGAGTTACTGCAGTCCATGTTATCTGTGAGTCTGAGAGGGACCATGTCAACACACACTATGGGCACTACAGCCGCACAGCTACTGCCCAGTAACCGGGCCACCCTAGGAAAGGGACGTCCTACAACAATGGAAGGGTTTTCTCAGTCACTGTGGGTCTCTAGCTCCCTGTAGCTTGGTCTACAGAGCATTCGTCTGCTGACCTAGCTGTGTCCATACCAGAGGCTATATCAGTACAGCTATGGCACTTGGAGTGTGGATTTTTCAGACCCCCGAGTACTGAGGTATGTTGACTTAACTTTTAAGGGTAGACCGGGCCAGTGACTGCTCTTGAGAGAGATGGCAAAGCAACAACCAAGACAAGTCAAATATCTATGCAGGAAATACCTCTCCTTTCTATAAGAATTGGGCAAAGTCTGCAACCAACTCCAAGGGTTCTTGCCACTTTCACACTGATCACTCTGTCCTTGTGGGAGTAGGGACAGCTAACTTCTCCAACACATGGTAAATAGGAGAGAAAGGGAAGCCAGGTTGGTGGCACTGCTCTGTGCATTAACAATGGGTCTGTCTGATTTTGCACACTCTGTAAATGGAGAAATCAGACAGATGGAAAAATGATACCTTTCGGGATAGGACACATGAGTGTATCACTAGTGCCCTCTCCTGGATGCTATGGTGGAGTTCCCCAACGGGCTCTCACTCGCTAGACCCATGCAAAATGTTAGAACTGGTCAGAGAAAGGTCGACAGACGGAGATGGTCCATCAGAGGCAGCCCAGCCTTCTCTAAAGTTCAGCATCAGTTTCCTGTCCTCCTAACTAGCTCAGAATTCAGAGTGTTTCAAGTTCTAAGTTCCGCTGTCTGAGAGGGGTCATAACTAGGGTTGGTTGCAATTTTTCCGTCAAATATGGCTTCTTGATGAAAAATTGGGGTTTCAACTAAATGGAATTTTTGTGAAAAGAGGCTGTTTCTGTGTATGATTGACTGTTTATCGAAAAACAAACACACAAAAATCGGAAGGGGGGGAGGGGGGGTTGACCTTAATGTTTTGGCCCCAAACCAAAACTTTTCAGCTAAAACTGAAAAATTTCAATAAGAAAATGTCTCCCAAATGTTTCACCTCTCTATTCTTCACTATGGGTTAGGGTCCCCAGCCAGACAATTCCTAGGATGTATGTCACACTCTGTACCCTGTAACACACATATGCCCAATTTATAGATAATTGTGATATTTTCATGTAAAGCATGCCATGTGGGGTATCATGGGAAAGATGATGTTCTGCTGAAAGCCCTGTTCTATCTAAATATGTACATCATTAATGCATATGAAGGTGAGATTGTGCTGTACGGTTGTCACTAAAATATGCTATGAGTTGGGGAATCGTCCAGATATTAGACCCCCAGAAACAACAACAACCATCAACAACCATTGTCCAGCAAAGGAGTTATATAGATGTAAGCAGTGTCAGGGAATGGCAGGAATTGCAATGACTTTGCAGTGTCAGTATGGGTGACATCCAGTGGTGAGTTGCAGAAATTGCAATAGCTTTTGGAAAATAACACCTGATTTCCTTAGACACACCCACCGCACCTGGCCTGCATTCTAACAGCCAAAATGATCACTTTGGCTACTGTGGGACCCCCAGTTTCTGTAGTATTGGGGCAAGAATGATGCTGGAGGGACTCGCCATCAACTAGGTAGCACTCGCTAAACAAGGGACAGGGGTTCCAAAACCCACTGAATTGAGAGAAGCTATAGATAGGTTCCTAGACCTTGTGGTCAGGGAACTTGTCTGAGGGCCGCACAGGCCTATTGCACCTGGCCTCTCTCCCCTGTGGAATGTTAGAGCTGACTTTTGCTTCCATTAGGAGTCTAACTTCAGCTTACTGAGCTGAAGTTGCTTTGGGTCTGGTGGTGCTTCTGCACTAAGGCCCCCCCACTATGAGCTGAAATCACTTAAGAGCTGAAAAATCACTGAGCTTTATCTTCCGTGGGGGGCCCTGAGCAGTTCCTGAGACCGCTGGCAGAGCAGTTCCGGTGCCGGCGAGTGGACCCGTTCCAGAGACCGCTGGCAGAGCAGCTCTGGTGCCGGTGAGTGGACCCGTTCCAGAGACCGCTGCCAGAGCAGTTCCTGTGCCGGCGAGTGGACCCGTTCCTGAGACTGCTGCCAGAGCAGTTCCGGTGCCAGCGAGTGGACCTGTTCCTGAGACGGCTGCCAGAGCGGCTAGTGGAGTGAACAGCACGACTGGAGAGGCGGGGCAGTCGGCCTCTGACCACGTAAGGTGCCCCATAACCTGCCCCCCCCCCACCTCGGTGGGGAGGTACAACTCCGCTATGAACTTTTGAACTCTGCTGGGGCTGTTGGACTTTGGGGACTTTGGGGGACTTTGGGGCTTGTGGGACTCAAGAACCCAAGGGAAAGGACACTGCCCATTGGCGTGTGAGTGTGTGTGTGTGTGGGGGGGGGATTCTGGTTCATGGTTTGGGTTGTGACTTTTGTTTGTGGTATTTACCCAATAATATGCCACAGTGTTTCTCTCTGTCATTAAAGGGGTTTTGGTACACTCAGACTCGGTGCTTGCGAGAGGGGAAGTATTGCCTCTTAGAGGCGCCCAGAAGGGTGGTATATTGTTGTCCCAGGTCACTGGGTGGGGGCTCGAGCCGGTTTTGTATTGTGTCCTTAGAATGGAACCCCTGGATACTGAACCCGGCCCTTGTTGCTGCCAACTCTGATGGGCAGAAGGGTTACATTTTGGGGGCTCGTCCGGGATCTCTGGGTTAGTACCCCTCGCAAGCACCTGGTGAGTGATCCAGTACATTGGGAAACATTTGTGTTTATATGTTGAGGAAATTACTGTTTGTGTAATGGCTAATATGTCAGGTTTGTTGGGCCCTGGCTCTGCAGCCCCTAGCTCAGGGGCTGCAGCCTCGGCTGATGACTGGGCAAAAGACCTGGGGCAAACACTCGGGAGGATCCTGCTGTCCTATGCTATGTCTAACTCTGGTCGTAAGTTAAGGTCATTTACGGGGGAAGAGGAGTTTGAACCCTGGTTAGAGCATACCACTGAAATGCTGCAGGAGTGGGCCGTACCAGATGTAGAAAAGCGAAGATGTCTAATTGAGAGCCTTGGGGGCTCAGCCTTAGATGTGATTCGCACTTTGAAGCTCATTGACCCTACGGTCAGAGTGAAGGACTGCCTAACGGCCCTTGGTCACACCTTTGGAAGTGTAGAGAGCCCTGAAGACAGCTACTGCAAGTTCCTTAATTCCCGACAGCAAAGAGGTGAGAAGGCTTCAGCCTATATACAGAGGCTGGAGAGATTACTTCAGAGAGCTGTCCTAAGGGGAGCAGTGACTACTGAGCAGATGGATCTGACTAGACTGGCTCAATTCGTAAGAGGAACCCAGTATCAGAATCCCATCTTACTTCACCTCCGGTTAAAAGAACGACAGGAACATCCCCCAAGTTATTCCCAGCTGATAAAAGAGGTCAGAGAGGAGGAAGAACGGCAGGCTGCCAGCGAGTCTTGGGAGGCCCAAACATTGGAACCAGCCAGCACAACACCACTACAAAAAGCTAGTGTACTGATGGTGAGCACCCAAGAGGAGCTTGCCCAACAACTTCAGGTCCTGACGGAACGGGTAACTGAGCTTCAAAGAACCATTAACCGAGCTAAGACTTCCCAGAATGAGAAGCCTCCATCTGTGGCAGTGGAGAAGCCAGAATTTAGAGCAACCATCCCACTCAGGCACAGCAGAAAAGGGAAATTCTTCTGCTACCGATGTGGTCAGGATGGCCACAGTGCAGCCAGGTGCCATAATGAAGAAAATCCCTCCATAGTGTACAGAAAGCTGAGGAGCAGCTGGAAAAGATCTGGTAATTGTCAGAGCGTCCAGGGATGTGGACCACCCAGGGCTGCAGGATTTGAGGATTCCCACAGGAAAGTCTGTCCATCTGGGATCCCCACAGGACTGATAGGGCCTCGAGCAGAGGTCATGGTGAGGATTGAAGGGGTGGAGTGTAAAGCAGTGCTTGACACTGGATCTCAAGTGACTATTATATTTCAATCATTCTACCAACACATGCTTAGGCACCTGCCTATACAGCCACTGACTGGCCTGGGCCTATGTGGCCTCAGCATGGATGAATACCCCTACCAGGGATATGTCATAGTGCACCTGGAATTTCCAGAGGAGGTTGCAGGGGTAAGAGAAGCAGTAGACACAGCTGCCCTAATATGCCCTGACCCTAAAGGGACCTCTGAGGTGTCCGCGCTGATAGGGACAAACTCCAGCCTTTTCAAGGTACTCGCGGATTACTGCAGACGACAGGCTGGGGACCAATACCTGAATACCCTGATGATCCATACGCTTTGTGCTGAAGCCTATAGGAAAATTGAGAGTGCTAAAAAGGAGACATCTGAGCTGCCAATTGGCACATTGAAGTACGCGGGCACAACCCCCTTAGTACTTCATGCCAGGACAGAGCAAGAAGTGCTTGTCATGAGCACCTGGCTGAGAGGCGGCAAAGGGGCATTGGCAATGCTCGAGCAGTCAGCGGAAGGAGAACTTCCTGAAGGAGTGCTGGTCCCCAGTGGAGTCATAACCCTGCCTGCTGGAGCCCAGGAAAAGGTGACTATACTGGTTGCTAATGAAACAAGTCGTGATGTTGTTGTGAAGCAAGGACAAAAGATAGCAGACCTCTTTGAGCCTGAGTCGATTGTGACACCCCGATGTGAAACTCAGAGTCTGGCAATAGACCCCGAAAAGTTTGACTTTGGAGATTCACCATTGTCCGAGGAGTGGAAAGATCGTTTGAGGAAGAAACTTGGTGAAAGATCCAAAGTGTTCTCACTGCATGAGTGGGATGTGGGACGTGCCAAAGGAGTAGAGCACCACATCAGGCTACATGACCCTCGACCCTTTAGGGAGAGATCGAGGAGGATTGCCCTCTCTGAGATGGAAGATGTGCGACATCATCTTCAAGAGCTAGCTGCAAATGGCATCATTACAGAGTCCCGCAGCCCATATGCCTCACCCATTGTGATAGCCCGTAAAAAGAATGGAAAAGTCCGGATGTGCATTGACTACCGCACCCTAAACAGCCGTACTGTGGTTGACCAGTACACTATGCCTAGAGTCCAAGATGCCCTAGATTGTTTGCTGGGAAGCCAGTGGTTCTCTGTGTTGGATCTCCGGAGTGGATACTACCAGATCCCCCTGGGAGAGGAAGATAAGGAGAAGACAGCCTTCATCTGCCCATTAGGGTTTTATCAGTTTGAACGCATGCCCCAGGGGATTTCAGGGGCACCTGCCACATTTCAACGTCTTATGGAGAAAGTAGTGGGAGACATGAATTTACTACAAGTTTTGGTTTATTTGGATGACCTGATTGTGTTTGGAAGAACATTGGAGGAGCATGAAGAAAGACTACTTAAAGTGCTCGATAGGTTGGAGGACTATGGTTTGAAGCTCTCAATAGACAAATGCCAGTTCTGCCGAACCTCAGTGAAGTATGTGGGGCACATCGTGTCCCAAGAGGGCGTGAGCACTGATCCCGATAAAATAGAAGCACTCACTACCTGGCCTCATCCAAGTAACTACAGAGAACTCAAGACCTTCCTTGGATTTAGTGGCTACTACCGCAGATTTGTTAAGAACTATGCTACGATTGTAAAGCCTCTGAACGATCTTACCCGGGGATACCAGTCCGGAAAAAACAAATCTAAAACCAAGAACAAGGGGAAGCCCACAAAGCCTCCTGTGCAGAGACACTATGGCCCATTTGCACCGTTTGGGCCACGGTGGGATGAGAGATGTGAGAGGGCATTTCAAGAAATCATTGCTTGCCTAACGCATGCTCCAGTCTTGGTCTTTGCTGACCCCAGCAAACCGTTTATCCTGCATACTGATGCCAGTTTGGAGGGTCTGGGAGCAGTACTGTACCAGGAAGTGGAAGGTAAACGTAAACCTGTAGCCTTTGCCAGCCGAGGACTGTCTGACAGTGAAACTCGCTATCCCATCCACAAGCTGGAGTTCTTGGCCTTGAAATGGGCCATCACCGAGAAATTTCGAGACTATCTGTATGGTGCTCAGTTCCAGGTGTGGACAGACAACAACCCATTAACTTATGTGTTGACAAGTGCTAAGCTAGATGCTACAGGGCAGAGATGGGTGGCCGCCTTGGCTAGCTATGAGTTCAGCATTCAATACCGCTCAGGGAGAAGCAATGTAGATGCAGACGCACTGTCCAGGCGTCCGCAGGCACCAGAAGTTGCTGTGATACCCACGGATGGAGTGAGAGCTATTTGCAGTGTGAGTCGCCGAGGGCCAGAGACCCATGAGAGCTGTCATGGATGTGTTGCAGAAGCGTTGGGCCTGCCCCCGGAATGCGTGCCCTCCGCTGCAGTGAACTATACAGCATTGAACCAAACTCCCTTGCCCATGCTCAATGTGGCTGACTGGCAAGAAGCCCAGCTGCAAGATACTGACATTCGTGATACACTACTTGCCAAAAGGGAGGGGCGAAGCCCGGCTGCAGTGGTCACACCTACCCTGGAGGGTAAACTATTGTTGAGAGAGTGGACCAAACTAAAACTGATTCAAGGAGTACTACACCGAGTGACTATGGACCCTTTACAGAAACAGCGAGCACAGCTAGTGTTGCCAAAAGAGTACCGAGCCCTGACCATGAGGGCACTGCATGATGACTTTGGACATTTAGGGATGGAGAGGACCCTGGAACTTATTCGTAGCAGGTTCTATTGGCCCCGGATGGCTGAAGATGTTCGCAGGAAATGTGAGACATGCGCTCGATGTGTCCAAAGGAAAACTCTGCCCACAAGGGCTGCATATCTCAAGAACATCACCAGCAGCAAACCATTAGAACTGGTATGCATTGATTTCTTGTCTCTCGAAGTAGACAGGAAGAATGTCGGAAACATCCTAGTAGTGACTGACCATTTTACACGGTATGCACAGGCATATCCCACCCGAGATCAGAGAGCCACCACTGTCGCTCGAGTACTGTGGGAGAAATATTTCTCAGTCTATGGATTCCCGGCCCGGATACACTCAGATCAGGGGCGAGACTTTGAGAGTCACCTTCTGAAGGAGGTACTGAAAATAGCGGGAATTAAAAAGTCTAGGACAACACCTTACCATCCGCAGGGTGATCCCCAGCCAGAGAGGTTCAACCGAACCCTGTTAGATATGCTGGGGACTTTGCGACCAGAGCAGAAGGCAAACTGGAGCCAGCATGTGGCATTTCTGGTGCATGCCTACAACGCCACCAGGAATGACGCTACGGGAGTCACCCCATATCTCTTGATGTTTGGGCGAGAACCCAGATTACCCATAGACCTGTGCTTTGGTGTATCAGAGGATGGAGATAGCTATGAAACCCATCAGCAATATGTAGCCCGGCTAAGAGAAAAGCTGCAGGATGCTTATCGCCTAGCTACATCTGCCGCTAGGAAGAATGCAGACCGCAACAAACATCGATATGATGCGAGGGTACGTTTACAGGAGCTCCAGTCAGGGGACAGAGTCCTGCTGCGAAATCTGGGTATTGCTGGCAAACACAAGATAGCTGACAGATGGAAGGCAATACCCTACCTAGTGATGGAAAAACTGGGAGATCTGCCGGTCTACAAGATCAAACCTGAAGAGGGTCCAGGGCAAATAAAGACAGTGCATAGAAACCTATTGCTCCCTGTGGGGGAATTGGTAGGCACCCCTTATGAGATGGGCCAGGACAGGGCAGCCGGGCAGAATAGAAGTGCTAGGCCAAAGCCGCCCCCCAACGGGGCCCACGGGCATTCTGAAGATAACCTACCCCTAGCCAGCATGTCGGAGAGTGAGGCCGAGGAGGAAGACACGACCAGGGCGTATCCCAGAATGGAAACAAGACTTCAGTCTCCATCAGCTGAGCTGATAGAGAGCTCTCTCTCCTCAGCCCTAAACCCTGTGGCGGAGGTATTTCGGCCAGTTACAGGCACCCCTGAGCCGCTGGTGGGACCCCCCTGTGATGACGCACACAGTTTACTGGACAATGGAGACATCGAGGGGGAGGGGGCCCTAGGCACAATAGACTTTCCACTACCGGAACCAGAGATGCAGAGGCCTGGGCCAGTAGCCGAGGGATCCTCAAAGGAAACCTCCCCATCCGTCACTCAAGAAGGTGTTCCCCCCACTCCTGCAACAGAGACTTTCAATAGAAGGGACAGGGTAATAAGACCCGTACAACGGCTAACCTATGATGCACCCGGGGTGGTTAGTGAGGAGCCCATACACTTAGCACACAGGCTTGTGGAAGCTAAAGTGGGCTTTCTGAGGCCCTTTGGAGGAAACCAATGAGTCGGTATGATAGGGAGTGGGGTTTGTCGGGACGACAAATTTTGGCTGGGGGGAGGATGTAAGCAGTGTCAGGGAATGGCAGGAATTGCAATGACTTTTCAGTGTCAGTATGGGTGACATCCAGTGGTGAGTTGCAGAAATTGCAATAGCTTTTGGAAAATAACACCTGATTTCCTTAGACACACCCACCGCACCTGGCCTGCATTCTAACAGCCAAAATGATCACTTTGGCTACTGTGGGACCCCCAGTTTCTGTAGTATTGGGGCAAGAATGATGCTGGAGGGACTCGCCATCAACTAGGTAGCACTCGCTAAACAAGGGACAGGGGTTCCAAAACCCACTGAATTGAGAGAAGCTATAGATAGGTTCCTAGACCTTGTGGTCAGGGAACTTGTCTGAGGGCCGCACAGGCCTATTGCACCTGGCCTCTCTCCCCTGTGGAATGTTAGAGCTGACTTTTGCTTCCATTAGGAGTCTAACTTCAGCTTACTGAGCTGAAGTTGCTTTGGGTCTGGTGGTGCTTCTGCACTAAGGCCCCCCCACTATGAGCTGAAATCACTTAAGAGCTGAAAAATCACTGAGCTTTATCTTCCGTGGGGGGCCCTGAGCAGTTCCTGAGACCGCTGGCAGAGCAGTTCCGGTGCCGGCGAGTGGACCCGTTCCAGAGACCGCTGGCAGAGCAGCTCTGGTGCCGGTGAGTGGACCCGTTCCAGAGACCGCTGCCAGAGCAGTTCCTGTGCCGGCGAGTGGACCCGTTCCTGAGACTGCTGCCAGAGCAGTTCCGGTGCCAGCGAGTGGACCTGTTCCTGAGACGGCTGCCAGAGCGGCTAGTGGAGTGAACAGCACGACTGGAGAGGCGGGGCAGTCGGCCTCTGACCACGTAAGGTGCCCCATAACCTGCCCCCCCCCACCTCGGTGGGGAGGTACAACTCCGCTATGAACTTTTGAACTCTGCTGGGGCTGTTGGACTTTGGGGACTTTGGGGGACTTTGGGGCTTGTGGGACTCAAGAACCCAAGGGAAAGGACACTGCCCATTGGCGTGTGAGTGTGTGTGTGTGTGGGGGGGGGATTCTGGTTCATGGTTTGGGTTGTGACTTTTGTTTGTGGTATTTACCCAATAATATGCCACAGTGTTTCTCTCTGTCATTAAAGGGGTTTTGGTACACTCAGACTCGGTGCTTGCGAGAGGGGAAGTATTGCCTCTTAGAGGCGCCCAGAAGGGTGGTATATTGTTGTCCCAGGTCACTGGGTGGGGGCTCGAGCCGGTTTTGTATTGTGTCCTTAGAATGGAACCCCTGGATACTGAACCCGGCCCTTGTTGCTGCCAACTCTGATGGGCAGAAGGGTTACATATAATTCAGTGATTTGCTTCCACAAGGTTACCCAAGGGGAATTGCTCAGTCTTGCTTGGTGACTCAACAACACCCACCAGACATGCCTGGACATGTGTTCTCCAAGGAGTGAGGATATAAAATAGAGGACAGAGGCTTCATGGTTTGTCCTTTCTCTCCCCCACCCATGCTGAAGGCAACATGAGCACTGGAGCTGAGGAGCCTAATAGGGGTCCTGGCCCCTGGGTCTGAGCCCTGAGTTAGCATGAGTTGTGTGGACAGAAGGGGGCAGAGGCTTGATGGTGAGTTTGAACCCTGTGCTTACATTGCAGTGTAGACGTACACTGAGTCGTTCTGAGCGACTCAGGGTATGTATCCTGACAGGGACGTATTCTCCTAATTTTACCAGGGGAAATGAGACGAGGGACTATGGGTTCATCTCAAGGACAGTCCTGGGGTGTGATACCGTCTTGGCTTCCCTGAGCTCGATGTAATCCAGCTAGCTCCAGTACCAGAACTGGGACTGTCCAACCGGGACTTTCGCAAACCTCTGGGACATATTCGTCGCCTTCACAATGACTATTTCATTACGCCGCCTGGCTGGGCGCCCACCCAAAGCAAAGGGCTGAGGGATCTCGTCGCACTGAGTTTTCTCTTCCTTCTCCTCCCCATTCCATCCCGCTCTCCAGTGCGGATAGTGGGGGCCTGCTAAACTGGGGCTGCTCCCAGCTGAACTGCAGGGGGAGATGTGCCCAAAACGCTCCGCGCCAATTCATCTGTGCCCGTTAGCAGCAACGGGTCATTCTGGCGATTCAGATGGATCCTTACAGGCACCTTCTCGGTAAGGCTGTGAATTCAGCCTGCCTGAAAACTCCAGGCTACGACTCTGTCGGAAAGGACCTTTCGTTTTGATCCCTGGTACAGTACCAAAGCCAATGTCAAATTAAAATAGTTGCCTGTCATGAAAGACAAAAGAGGTTAAAGAGGAGCCTCAGAGTGAAATGGAAACCGGACTCAAGAGCCGCCATCTCAGGGAATGCTTCATTTAAAGTTAACACAAAGACGTCCATCCGCGGATGGAGATTGAATAAGACAGGTCTAAAGGTTCGTCAAATGAATATTAAACACACCGAGGGAGGCTTTCTGTTTAGGTATGCCACAAGCTGTTAGCCCACAAGAATATGGGGGTGGGATCATTGATTGGTATTTGAAAATGGTTTAATTAACTCTAAATGAGTGCATATATGGCAACCCTCATTTGAACCACGAAGAGCCTGAGATTAGAATGACCCATGGGCTCCAGACGGATGACACTCTTGGTTGAATGAAATGCAGAGAAGTGCAGATTTCCTTGACTTCCATAGCCAGTGTCGTGAGCTAACATTTAAATGTCACTGCCTAACGTCCATTACTTCAGCCCAGTGCACTCTTCTTTCCAGCCATTAGTTCGCCTAAGCGACCCTCTGTGATTTTCGTCTTGGACAATGGAGTCCTTTTACTGTCAGGCTACGAATCCAGGTCCACCTGAAATGGACTTTGCTGCATGAGCAATACTAACCTGAAGGTCTCCCTCTCAGTGAGCAGAATACCAGGCAGCCCCACTTGGAGGGACGAGGCTGCACCGTAGATCACTGCAGGAGCATTTCTAGTCTTTTCATTCGGCTTTCTGGCTGTGATGACCTGGGAATAGGCACAGAATTCTGGGAAATGATGGACCCTGTGTGTCAGTGTCAGGCTGCAAACTGCATCTCAGCTGCGCGGCTCTTTGCCTTCTCTGTGCTCTGATTGCCTCCATGGCAGGGTGACAATTCCAAAGGCTGGTGGCAAAAGAATAACAGTAGAGGGCAGTTTACTCTTATGTACCCAGTCGTTGGAAATCTGTTACTCTGAGACAAAAGACTAGTCCCTGCCCAGAAGTAGCAGTTTAGCAGGGGGGAGGTTACCTTGGCAATGAAATCACCTGGCATCTGTGCAGGGAAGCAGGTAAGGAGATCTAGTTCAGTACCAGGCGTGTTCTGGGCCTGGATCAAAGACTCAAATATGCCTTTCCCCCCATCCCACCACAAACTGTCCTCCCCTGCAATCACCTCTAAGTACTTTCACAAAGGCATCTTCCTACCCTTCTCTGAAGTAATCTCATTACTTAGTTCATCCCAGTCTATCCACCTTGCTTCTGAGTTCTCTATAGAAATCACTGCCAGATTGCTTAACCTCCCCTGCCCCATGGATGTTCTTGGCTAGGCCTTGATTAAATTTAGCTTGCTGAAACTCCTTTTGTTAGCTGCCGCGGTTACAGGAAGACATCAAAAAATACTCAGGTCTGTTTCTGTGTTAGGGAAACTCGCATCGAAAAATCTTTTGTGCTGATCTGAAGAGATCAATGGGCGCCTTCATTTTCAAGTCACCCCTTCAATATTTGCTTGAAAAAAGCTGGCAAAGAGCTTGAATACCACATCTCGGCCAAAACAGGGAACGAAAACACTGGAATATTTGTTTGCACGCTCTCCACTTCCAATTGAAGAGAGAGAGTGCGAAGCTTTGATCTTGTCTAAAGCATCAAGGGCCCCCTGAACCGGATTTCATAGAGGATGGAGAACTGCTCTCCTTGCTGGCCAGCTTGTAGTGCTTTGGTGTTTTATGTAATGCCAGCGTGCTTTTTTGACAAAACCCGGTGACTAGGAGAAGTGGGAAATGAGATACATGATCTTTGAACAATTCCAGAAAATAGAGGAATGTGGGGAATGGCCGTACACACACTGATTTACCTGCTGAATTCAAAACACCTTCTTATGGGGCAGCCCAGGGAACTCCATTGTCATAGCTTTGTCCCCTGCACTCAGGCATATCTAAATGTCTCTTTTAGCGTCTCTAAAACAGCTTCACGCCCAGCTTTATAAAATCCTCTGCAAGGAGGCTGAATGGATATTACCTGTGTATGCCCTGTTCTTATTAGAGCCAGCAGCCTACTAGGTCAGCCCATGATAGGTGCCCCTTTGTTCCCATACTGCTAATGAACATGCAGGATTGCCTAAAAGCTCTAGGGCTTGATTAATAAAGGAAATTGATCAACTTTACAGCTGCGCGCACCAACCCCACAGGGATGCCACCGGCTGCGGGTGCTCAGGACATCCTCTGTGTAATGGGAATGCCCAGGTGAGACACAGCTGGCATGGAGGCTTGACGGACTGGTCCCTAGTATAATGAGCATGCTCAGAAGGGAATGTGGCCAGAGCATTCCTCACCCCTGCCATTCCCTGCCTGGGATGGTGGGTCACTGGGCAACATTAACTCCGTTTTGAGATTTAGGAGAACAGAGGTGACGTAAAACCCCCACAGTGCAATGAGCAGAGCTCGGCCAGAACTGAGAACAGAGCCCAAGAACTCAGTCCCTCTGCTGCAGGGAGACAGGGTGTACGTATCCTATGCTCTAAACTAGCAAAAACGGGATTTCTGGAGGAGCTCGTTAAAGCTCCAGTTATAAACAGGCCCTGCTTGATCACACAACCCACCACCTCTCTTGTCGAGAGAAACATTATTTTAAAAGCACGTGTGTGTCTCTAAGAATTATTCCCCAGTTTATCCTCCTCTGTCAAATCACCTTTCGGGGGCAAATCCAAAACAACCCCCAAAACAAAAACCAAACCAAACAAACCTCTGAGTTACAGGGAGAAACTCCAAGTATGACAAAGCTGTGTTTAGTGGGGCCCATCTGATTGGATTTGACCTTAACACTTATTCATTGTGAATGTGTCCCATCCCAGGACGGATTTTGAAGCAAGTGAACAGACAATCTGCTGGGTAAGAAATGTTAATTTCCTTTGTGCACTAGATCAGTATAGCCCTTGAACAACAAGCCTTGATCAAATTTGCAGAGTGTTGCTCATGCAGAAAAAGATGGGTAGTTCCTAAATATAAACTGAAGCAGGCAGCCATAAATCACAAACGCACATAGAAGCCCTCTGTAGCTGGAATATTACTCAAACTTTTAATTTTAGTCCCATTCATTTAATAGACAACAGATGATGAGCATTTTCCTTTAGGCAATACAGATTTTACATCTGGTGCAGATGAAAAGCGGGGGAACGGCAAATGAGTCAGTGAAGATATAGCATTTTAAAATCCAGTTTTATTGGGTTTTAGGTCAATATTGTTTCTTGCAAAAAGAGTTTCATACCTGTTCAATTGGACTTTTATTAAACTCTGTATAACCCTTGGGAATGATGCTCTATTACTCTGGGAACACTTCAGCACAGCTCCTCTCCCGTTATGTGTAATAGGATTCATCTTTCATTTACCTCTACAATGATTTTTCTCTCTTCCAGCTCAGTTTCTGGTTAGCTTTCTCTCTGGTGTGCAGTTGTTTTTCCCTTTGAATGGTTACTTTCCTGTTTGTTCACAACATAAACAGAGACTATAGCTAACATCAAATAAATACTCTTTCTGGGAGGTTGCAACATCACATGATCTTAAAATCCAGAATTCTAATACATGAGACCCGAAAGCAGAGAGAAACAAAGCAGGCTGCTCCCCACAGCAGCCCCAATTCACTCCACCTTGTTCCAGGCCAGCTCTTTGCAACTTATTACTGCTAGACCCAGATCATGTTTCCCTATAGACTCCCTAATCTGCAAGCAGGAGCAGGAAAACCCCTGAAATTTAAAGCGATAGTTTATGGTTTTAACACATTTTTTCTGTATATTGCTTTTGACACATTTTATTCAGCTTTTCCTTTAATCTCGTGTGCACATTTGCCTTTCTTCCCTGCTCCGTCAGGGGAAGATTCAGGGATCCCTGCAGTTATGACATAATCTGTTCATAGGGGAAGTTTTTTCCTAAAAGAACAAATGGATATAAACTGGCCAGCAGGAAGGTTAGACTTGAAATTAGACAAAGGTTTCTAATCATCAGAGGAGTGAAGTTCTGGAACAGCCTTCCAAGGGGAGCAGTGGGGGAAAAAGACCTATCTGTCTTCAAGACTAAACTTGATGAGTTTATGGATGGTAGGATGGGATAGCCTAATTTTGGCAATTAATTGATCTTTGACTATTAGCGGTAAATATGCCCAATGGCCTGTGATGGAATGTTAGATGGGATCTGAAATACTACAGAGAATTCTTTCCTGGGTGTCTGGCTGGTGAGTCTTGCCCACATGCTGAGGGTTTAGCCAATCACCATATTTGGGTCGGGAAGGAATTTTCCTCCAAGGCAGATTGGCAGAGGCGCTGGGGGGGTTTCACCTTCCTCTGCAGAACACTGGTGGGATGGAGGCCAAATAACTGTGTTTACTGAATATATACAACATGCACGGTCTAGCCCTCCCATCTCATCCATCACCCTCCACCTCTGCTTGGGTTCTGGTACTTCTAAAACTACAGAATATGGTGAACAGACTATTTATTCCTAGTTGGCTTGTACCCGGAAGCAGGAGCATTTATACCCCTTCCTAACTACTGACTGATGGGTTTTTGTTTGTTTGTTTCTTATTCATAACTCCGTAAGGTCTCGTTATCCATGTAAACATCATCCTTTTAGAATCCTGCTAAGGGCCTGAGCTCTCTGCTACCTTGTACCAATGACATCAGCTAACTCTCTGGGACACGTATTTTCCTGCTTTGTGCACTCACATCTGAAAGTATCATGGGGGGGGAGGGGGAGAAATATTGGCCATGATCATTTCCCCATGAAATGTCCCAAGCCACAAAGTGGTTCTGCTGATGATTGGCTCCAGTAAGCTGTGCAGAAAGAGGAACTCAAGGTGACTGAGCATCTGAGCCTGCATTCATCATCCTCATTGCTGCCTCATGAACCCAGCCCACTCATTTGTCTTCATTCCGCTCGCTAACGGCAGAAAGGGGTGACTGGGTAAAAGCAACAGTTTTGCTGTCGGCAGTATTGGCTATACGCAGATATATTCAACTGAAAGCGCTACTCACGCTAGTCCTGGGCAGTGAGGAAGAACGGTGCGTTTTTGTTTTCCAAGTTGCACCATCTGGACATACAGAATTCAGCACTCAGATGGCCCTGAAGAGAAGTAATGCGAAGCTTTCTGGATTCTGGACTCATTGCAGGGGGAACACATGCCAACAGCTATATTCATGACACCAGTGCTGCTCCTTTGAAGTTCACACTGGCAGTTAAAGGAGGGAGAAATGTCTTCCCAGCAGTTATCAAAGGAACCTTGTGGCACTACACACCTTTCCCGTAGGAGAGCTGCTATTGCCTCCATCTGCTCTCCTGTGATACTGTACCCCGGAGCGAGAGAACGTGCACGGCGCAGGGGTTTCAAGGGGAGGGATGTATTCCACCTGAGTCCATGCAATAAGAGGCTACCACACACCTCTCCAGGCAGCCCTACAAGGGAATGAGCTTAGACGGGGACATCATAAACATGGAGGCCTGGTTAAAGGTATCTGATCTGCAAACGGAGCTGGCTTGAAAGTGGCTGGCCCTGCTTTGCCCAGGTGTCTGCCCTGGGAGCCCGTTTGCAAAGTGTATTCAGGTCTGCCAGGAAGTCACCCCACCCAGCCTGCCCTGAAAATAGCGCAAGGTACTCAGTTCTGAGGGTTGGTGCTTCAAGGACAGCATGAGCCATATAGCACTCTCTATGGGGTAGGGGGCATGTATGGCATTACACACAGGCCTAGGACACCCCCAATGACAGGATCTAACCCCATTTTTCTGACTCCCCCCCTCCCCCCAGCTCTCTTACTTCAAAATCAAAACATTAGACTGTTTTGCTGGTTATTTTCTATGAAAGAAAAGGAACCTCCCTCCAAACGTCTTTTGAGGGGGATCCCGGTTCAGCAAGACATTCACAGGCCAACAGTTTTCTCAGGGATGAGGGAACTGCTTGGGAAGTTGGCAATGCATGGGAGTCCCGACTGCATTCAGCACAAGCAATACTAGTACAAGTGCAGCTATAAAACTCCACTTCGGACATGAGTTAAAGTTGCTCCCTGACAACAGTGAGGTGACCCCTCGGTTCATTTGGAAAGCAAAGACAATGGTCCAGACCCGCCCCCTTATTAAGGCACCTAACTCCCATTGGGTTCAGTGGGCGTTAGATGCCTTAAGAACTGAGGATTTGGACCATCATTAATCTCGTACTGCTCACATGAGGCACAAACATGCACTTCTTCATATGTAATAGGAGCCATAGTTTAGCAGCGTGCCGAGTTAGCATGGCTCTGCCCATTTCCAGCTAAACTATACCGCTCCAAGAACAGGAGGACTTGTGACACCTTAGAGACTAACACATTTATTTAAACATACGTTTTTGTAGGCTACAGCCCACTTCATCGGATGCATCGAATGGAAGACACAGAAGTAAAATGTATATATACACACAGAGAACATGAAAAGGTGGAAGTTGCCATACCAATTCTAAGAGGCTGTTTAATTAAGATGAGCTATTATCAGCAGGAGAAAAACAGCCTTTGTAGTGATAATCCAGATGGCCCATTTCAGACAGGTTTAAGATTAGCAGCTGTGTTAGTCTGTATCCGTAAATAAGACGAGGAAGACTTTGCAGCACCGTAGAGACTAACCAGTTTATTTCAGCATAAGCTTTAGTGGGCTATAGCCCATTTCATGGGATGCACAGAATGGAACAGAAGTAAGATGCATTTATACACACAGAAAGAAAAAAAAAGTTGTACATTAGCATACCAATTCTAAGAGGCTGTTTAATATGGATGGTCCATTATCAGCAGGAGAAAAAAATACCTTTTGAAATGGATTTGTGTGTCTGGCAGCAGATAACACCTATTGAAGGTAAATTAACAAGGAAAATGCAGTCAATTAGTGTAATGAGAGAACCATTCACAAGTTCTGTTAAGCCCTTGGTTAATTGTATCCAATTTGAAAATTAATTCCAGTTCCTCAGTTTCTTGTTGGAGTCTGTTTTGGAAGTTTTTCTGTTTCAAAATTGACACCATCAAATCTTTAATGGAATGGCCAGGAAGACTGAAGTGTTCTCCTACTGGTTTTTGAATGTTCTGATTCCTGATGTCAGATTTGTGTCCATTTATTCTTTAGCGTAGGGACTGGCTGGTTCGGCCAATGTACATAGCAGAGGGGCATTGCTGGCACATAATGGCATATATCACATTGGAAGATGTGCAGGTGAATGAGCCTCTGATGGTGTGGCTGATGTGATTAGGTCCTATGATCGTGTCAGTTGAATGGATATGAGGACAGAGTTGGCATCGGGCTTTGTTACAAGGATAGGTACCTGGGTTAGCGTTTTTGTTGTGTGGTGTGCGGTTGCTGGTGAGTATTTGTTTCAGGTTGGGGGGCTGTCTGTAAGCGAGGACCGGTCTGTCTCCCAAGATCTGTGAGAGTGAGGGATCATCTTTCAGGATAGGTTGTAGGTCTTTGATGATGCGTTAGAGGCTTAAGTTGGGGGCTGAAGGTGACGGCTAATGGTGTTCTGTTGTTGTCTTTGTTGGGCCTGTCTTGTAGTAGGTGGCTTCTGGGTACTCGTCTGGCTCTGTCAATCTGTTTTTTCACTTCCCCAGGTGGGTACTGTAGTTTTAAGAATGCTTGGTAGAGATCTTGTAGGTGTTGGTGTGAGGATACTTAACATTGGGGAAATAGATCCAATTTAATGACCCAGCCATTCCCAGTCTCTATTTAAGCCTATTTAATTAAATAGCTTCTTAGAATTGGTATGGCAACTTCCACCTTTTCATGTTCTCTGTGTGTATATATCTATCTTCCTACTGTGTGTTCCATTCTGTACATCCGATGAAGTGGGCTGTAGCCCATGAACGCTTAGGCCGAAATAATTTGTTAGTCTCTAAGGTGCCACAAGTCCTCCTGTTCTTTTTGCAGACACAGATTAACACGGCTGCTCCTCTGAAACCTGTCACGAGACCGCTACAGACATGTGCTCCTCGAGAACCCGTCACAGGGAGTGGAAAGGCCCAAGCACACCTGATGTCACGGATTTTAGCCGAACTGCTATCAAGGTGACCACTATGGTGCTTCCCCCCGAGATGGCGGGCTTTGTACAATTAGCATCAAAACACTCCTCGGCACACCCGTCATTGGCGGTGTCCCACGCCAAGGGAAGACAGAGGCCCCCTCTTAGCTAACCCTGCCTGTCGGGCTGCTCTTTCAAAGGCTGAATGCTCAGGACTCCCCAGAGTGGGCGTGGCAAATCGCCACATGCAGCCCACGTCTGTACGTCTTTCACAACAGACGTACCCAAGAATTTTCAAGTGACTTCATTGATCTGTGTACAAATCAGATTTGACTGGGGAATTTGTCACAGCCCTAATTGCTGGTCCAGCTCATTCTGACACTTCCACTCATTTAACTAATGCAGCCAGTAATGAGGCCGGAGACAGAGAACAAGATGTATCACTTTGAATCAATACAGCCTGACACAGCATTTAATTGGCCTGATCCTTCCTCCCAGTCGCTGGACAGCCCTTCATCCAGACTTTGTGGCAAGCTGCTCTAATTTGGCGCCGAAGCGGCACCAGAAGGGTATCAGAATGATGATAGCCATGCAGGTTCTTATTTTCTCATTGCACCCTGGGCTTTGCTGTGGGAGCTAGGCTAGCAAAACCAAGTGTAAATCTTTTCTGACTGATCCTTCGCGATAGGACAGTTTGCTAAGTGTATATTTAGTCCAGTTTACTTTCCCAAATTGTGCCACTTGCAGAAAGGTTCTGTGGTGAAGTGGGAATTTTCTGTAATATTTTCAAAGTCCTATGTGTGCCTCAGTTTCCCCTATATACGGCACTGTTACCCAGTGGGGGCAGGCCAGGCCAGGAGAGATAGGTATGGATCTCGCCTAGCTTTCTGGGCCTTAGGCCTCATATCAGTGGAGCATCTAAGATGACAATGGCAAATCCAATCACCAGGACATTGGCATCTAGCACCCAACCACCCAGAGGGAGATGGATTTTCCTGCCTCTCAGTCGGGAAGCTGAGCAACTATCCCAGCCTGAGAAGAAAGGATGGGAGAGGTGCGGGATAAGAGAAGTCAGGAGTCTGACCGAAGCCCACAGAGCTTGAACAATGGGGTTCACGCCAGCTTGGCTGGGCTCGGGGCTGACCGGAATGGACTGTGCTTTAAACTTCAGTTCTCGGTGCTACCCTACGGCCTTCCTAGGCTGTGTCCAGGTCACTAATAACCCCGACCTCTCTGACAGTGCTGGGTGAGTGTCACGGCAGACGCACTGCGATGCATTAACCCCTGCCGAGTGGACGAGTCTCTGTTGGACTTGCTAAACAGAGCTCACGGTGCGAAGCAGGAGCGCAGAGATGCAGTCTAGGGAGGTGCTCGGGCCGTGTGGATTACCCTGGAGGAAAGGCAAGACCTCGAGGGGGTCCGGCCCACTGAAGGGTTCCTCCTAGAAGAGACTGTTGCAAGGCAGGGGCCATCGCTCCGATCCTGGTGCTCCAGGAGAGGTTTGCTCTGATCCTCTTTGCAGCCCGGTCAGCAGGTTTCCGCTGGGCTGGGGCTGTATTTATGGGGGTGGGGGGGGTTAATTAGCCTGTCTGCAGGAGCTATACAATACCTTGAGTTCTCCACCCCTGGGTCTTTCACCTGGTCTGTACCCCGGGATGTGGGGGGCCAGTACCATTGCCCTGAGTGACCCCCACATTCACTGCATCTACTCACAAAGTTGAGAGGGACTCTATGACCCTTGTCCACCAGGCCCACAGAGCTGAGATGGGTGCTGGTGTTTCCACTCTTTTTAGGAGGTCTATAGCCCAGCAGTTAGAGCACCTCCTGAGGGGTGAGTAGACCCCCCTTTTCAAATCCTTTCTTCCCACCTACCAGAGGAGGGGGGGATGAACCTGGACTACAGAGTCATTCTCCCTCTCTCTCAAGCCCAATGGCTCAGAAGGCATTTGATTGAGTACCATGTGCCGTTTTGATTAAAAAACTAGAACAAACTAGAACAAACTAGAACTAAAAAACTAGAACAATATCAAATGAACATGGCAAACACTAAATGGGTAAAAAACTGGCCAACTGATAGGTCTCAAAACATACCTGTAAATGGGGAATCATCACGGAAAGAGTCTGTTTCCAGTGGGGTCCCACAGTGATCTGTTCTCGGCCCTCTGCTCTTTAATATTTTTATCAATGACCTGGAAGAAAACAAAATAATCCCTGACAAAGTTTGCAGATGACCCAAAAGCTCGGGGAGTGGTAAATAACGCAGAGGGAAGGTCACCAATAGAGCGATCTGAATCACTTGGTAACCTGGGTGCAAACAATATTGTTTTAATACAGCTAAATGTAAATGTATCCATCTAGGAACAAGGAATGTAGGCCATATTTACAGGATGCGGGACTCTATCCTGGGAATCCGTGGCTGACAAAAATTTGAGGTCATGGGGGATAATCAGCTGACCGTGAGCTCCGAGAGGGATGCTGTGGCCAAAACAACTAGTGCAATCTTATCATGCATCAACAGGGAAATCTTGAGTAGAGAGGCTATTTGGATTTGGCACTGGTACGTCCACACCTAGATGACAGCGTCCAGGTCTGGTGCTCACAATTCAAGAAGACGGTTGATATATTGGGGAGGGTTGAGAGGAGAGCCATGAGAAAGACTGAAGGATTAGAAAACCTGCCTTTAGTAATCAGACCTCAATTTGTTTAGCTTAAGAGAGAGAAGGTTAAGGGGTGACTTGATGATATTCTACCTAGTGTACCTACTCGGGGAACAAATATTTCATAGTGGGCTCTTCAGTCTAGCAGAGAAAGGTCCAACATGTCCAATGGTTGGAAGTAGAAGCTAGACCAGTTCAGACTGGAAATAAGGGATAAATTTTTAACATTAGGGTAATTAACTGTTGGAACAATTTACCCAGGCCCACGGTGGATTCTCCATGACTGGCAATTTTTAAACCCCAGGTGGGATGTTTTTCTAAGAGATCTGCTCTAGGAATTATTGGGGGGCAGGTCTCCAGCCCGTGCTATGCAGGAGGTCAGACCAGACGGTCACAATGGTCCCTTCCGGCCAGGTGAGTGCTCTCAGTGTGGGGCTGAGTTCTAAGATGGCCCCCCACCGTCTCTTCCTCCAGCAATGCACCCCCTCACTCATTCACACGAGGAACTGCCTGTTCATGGATCGCTACCAGAGCCTGGACTTAGGTCTCCAGGAAGGGGGTGGAGCTTAGCACATCGGCATCTCCCATTGGCTGGCTTCAGAGGCTCTCGGCCTAGTGTGCTAGTTTTGGTGGATCACCATCTATGGTGCCTCTCTCTCCCCATTCATTGTATAGGGAGCCGAGGCACCTCCAAGCTGGGTGTCACAATGCTCAGTGTTGCAATGCCGAAGTCCCTCCATGGATTCCACCCAGACTCTGTGGGGTACCAGAGCAGGCAGGGGGCTCGGAAGTGGATTCAGCCACATTAGCCAGCCCAGGTGCCAGGGAGAATAAGGAGCCCTCCCAACCCTCACAGCATGAAGGTGTTCTTCATTCACATGAAGAACCATAGCCTGGCCTGGCACACCTTGGCCTTAGAGCTGATTTATCCCAGGATAACTACTGCCTCATGGACAGGTCATAGCCTCAAATTTCAGTGTAGTGCCTGCCTCACAGGAACCTCAGAGGCCGGGCAAGACGTACCTAGGCAGGGACTAGCTATGCTCCATTATTGCACTCACCAATTCGATCTGGCTGTGGGTTGTAAAAGGCATTGTTAGAGCAGTGTGAGAACTGTGGGAGTGTAGGAAATATTAGCCTTCGGGAGGGAGCGTTTAAAGGCAACATTTGAGGGTCTATGACAGAGGCACCGAACAGCACTCTCACATCAGTTTATACGGAACGGGCATCTCCTCCAGCAAGGGGGGCATGTTGAGTTTTAAAGGTTTCAAGTTGAAGAGAACAATTAAAAACCAAATAGCTCAGGCAGATGAGACCAGGCAGGCAGAGAAAGCAAAAAGAAGAGAGTCAATACACTTCAATCCTAGCTCCTATCGAAGCAGTTCATTACAAATTGCTCTTGCAGGGGAAATCACAGAGTCAGCTGGAACCTGCTTCTTCCAAAGCTGCTTTGACTGCTGGTGTACAAGCCACAGCAGAACAGAAGTTAGCAAGAGGCACGGGAAGGACGCCACTTGTATTTGGGTCAGGGGAGGACCGCGGACAATTGGCATCTGACTGGATCGTGCCAGCGCCTTTACAGAGCTATTGGGAGAACCATGGTTAAGGGACTGAGAACAAGCTCTCAGTTTTAGCTAGATGACCAGCAGACTAATTAGCTAGAGGAATTTCTCCTTGGGCAGGCTGCCAGGAGTTCTCCTGGGGGATGCTCAAAGCATTCTATGAATATCACCTACCCCAGCGGGTTTCATGCCCATTGTAAGATGAGGCACAAAGGGGTTAACAACAAAGGGGTCAAATATCAAGTCACCAAGGAGCAGGACCCATGAGACTTGGTTCACTGGGTAATGAACTCAGATAGAGGGGGAGAGGGACCCGTTAGGGGAAGGGAAGAAGGGGAAAGAAATTAGATTTCCACTGCAAATAAACCCTTTCATATTAGTAGCAGCTTCCCAAATGGTCACGTTAGATGTTGCATTCATGCTACACGCCCTAACCACCAGCCGTCAGGAGAAGAGCTAACAGATCACGTCATTTTCACTCTGCTGCTAGCAAGGACCTCACACAGACCAACAAACACACAAAAGAAAGATCCACCTCCGTTTGACACAACACGGTGAGCTCCTACAAAAAGCAAACACCGATCGCAATCCAGGAAACCCAACTGAAACTGCAGCATTATAACCTAGAAGCTTGTCCTCTAAAATCCCACCCTAGGACTCTCATCCCTCCCCAGTCTTAAGAACTGGAGATACTGGGGTGCAAAGGCCCTAGTTCAACAGAACACTAAAGCACATACTTTACTGAAGGGAGCTGGGATCCCCTTAAAGCTACGTTTTTTTCCTAAATCAAGGCCCGAATCCTGACCTTTGTTTCTACTTATCTTAGTACAGTAAAACCTCAATTTAACGGACTAATTCGGGCGAGGGGGTATCCGTTAAATCAAAAAGTCCGTTATTTAATAATTTTTTAAAAATGAGCTGTCGGAGCAGCAGCCCGCCTGCCACAGGATCGGGGCGGCAGCTCCGCAGCCTGCCTGCTGCTGGGACCCGGGCGGCAGCCGGCAGCCAGCCCGCCTGGGTCCTGGCTGATGGGACCCGGGCGGCAGCCGGGAGCCGGCAGGCAGCCCGCCCGCTGTGTGGACCCGGGCGGCAGCTGGGAGCCGGCAGCCAGCCCGCCCGCTGCTGTTACCCGGGCGGCAGCCGGGAGCTGGCAGCCAGCCCGCCAGAAATGGATTTCGGATGCATCAGACTTGCTCAGAAATTTTGTCCGTTGCATCCGAAGTCCGTTAAATCGAGGTCCGTTAAATCGAGGGTTTACTGTAATGCTCCCTCCGCAGCCACAGGCTGATACAAACCCCCACCTCCACCACTTAATGGTCACTTCACTTCATTTAACACCCTGGAAATATATAGCATGCAGGAGTTTGAGAAAAATCAGTGGACTGTGTGCTTGCTGTCGCTGTCAGAGAACAGACTCCAATCACATGCAAAACAGGGCCCAGAGCCCAGACAGTGAGAAGAGGGCTGTGTTTTTATGGGTGACAAGAGCTGTTCCAAAATGTCAGCACCTGATTTCCGTGGAATTGTTGATGCCTGCACCCAAGCTGGTCAGTGGCATAGGGGAGAGAGCTGCTTTCTTGATGAAGCTAGCATAAAAGCTGTTGGATGCAACCCAGCTGCGGGAGACAATTTTTTTTGCATAATTAATTCTTCCATTTAGAAGAGGCTAGAGATGTGCCAAGTTGTTGAACTTTTGTCTGGCCAATCCGGGAGTAAGAATAGGTTAAAGGGACATTGTCAGGAAACAGCTTCTATTTAAAAATATCCTTTCACGTGGTACTAACCCTAGTTTAGAATTGGAAAAGGGAAAGAATTAGAAGGGGCCGTAGTCAGTCTTTAATATTTTTGGCAGCTTCCTGTTGACGAGTCGCTCACTGGGAGCTGGACTGGGCAGTCCAGATGTGGGTAATGATCATATTGCAGGCAAACAGCCCTACTCACAAGAGCAGTGCTCATAAGGGTGAGCAAAGTAGGTACTTTCTAAGTGGTTTGGTCAAAGAATTTCCCTCAACCGTTTGGACAGAAAATGGGGTTTTGACTAAAAAACGATAACGATTAAACGATACGTGTCTGCTTTCCATGGAAGATTTTGATATTTCACTAAAAGCAAAACATTTTGGCTGAAAAACCCACATCTTTAGATTCAAATGAAGCCTCATGGGAGCTGTAGTTTGTATGTCTTTAGCTCTCACTCTCCTCCGCAGGCTGGGCTCTCTGCCTGGACTACATCTCTCATGACGTATCACAGCCAGGGACTCCTAAAATAATCCCTCGTTTCTCACCAAGAGGAGAAATTGGTGCATCATGGGAACTGTAGTCTGGCCAGGGAGCCTGACCCACAGATGACAATAGGAATATAAGGCACCTGAACTACAACTCCCATAAGGCACTGTGGAACCAGTTAGAAAAATAAACTGGAAGTATTTAAATTCAAAAATATATTTAGCCAAAAAGTCAAAATATTCCGTGCAAATTGCACCAAAAAAGTGAAAACATCCTTTGTCAAACTGCTTTCCGACTAGGTCTCCTTTCTGTGGCTAGATTTGTTATTTTACGCTCTTTTACACTTGGAGTACATCTACACTGCTGCTGGGAGCATCCCTCCCATTGCAGAGAGACAGGTGCTAGCTAGCAGAGTAGCCAGGGGTACCATGAGCAGTGGCTCAGACTATCTGCCCGAGTCTGTAGCCAGGGAATCCAGGCGGGGTTGTACTCCTGCAGCTAGCCTGAGCTGCCTCTGTCCCGGCTACATTATTTTTAGCACACTAGCTTCAGGACAGCTAGCACCCATCTGGGAAACACACTCACAGCACAATTCTGTTGCATTCCAAACCGTGCAAGGAAACTCTTAAAAATCAAACTGCTTATTTGCTCCAATTAGAAAAATACACCACCACACCTGTATCCACATTGCTTTTTGTAAAAATTTGAGTTTGGGGCCTAAACTACTTGATGTTATCTTTCTGGGAGAAATCGAGAAATAATGCATAAAGGGAAACTGATTGCACTGATAAAATAGGGTCACGATGTTCGTGGAAGAGGGCGGCATTGTGGATACATGCATTTGGGATACAATGGTTCTGCTTCATTCTCTAGCTGTTCCAGTTTAAAGGGATTATCTGGTTTGTGAAGAAAATCTGCCACCTCATTTACTAATAGTGTTTCTTACTTCCTTCCTCCCCTCCCCCTCCACTTCCCCCCCGATAGTGACTGCCAGGAACCTCATTTGGAGCATCACATGGGATTATTGCGGGGTGCTCTCCATACTACAATGATCTAGAATGTCATGTCACATTTCCGTACTCCAATGATCACCCACTGCACCCGTAAAGTTAAACTTCCAATTAACGAGCTGGTGTGAAGACTTTAAAATGCTTTTGATTTATTGTCATTCATTTCGTGTTCATGATGAGATTTATAGCAACTGACAACCAGCTGTCAAAGCACTGTCATCTTCTGCTGATCCTCCCAAAACTAATAGCTTCTGGGCTTCACTAGTGTTGTTCTGAAGCGGGGGTAAATCCGGGCAGATGCCATTGTGTTGCTGTACAAGTATAAATGAAATGGGTATTTTGCCCGCTAAGTGTCATGCTCCCATTCCAAACACTGCACAGTTACTACAAAAAAGAGAACAGTTTGGCCCTATAGAGATGTGGCCTGCATCTATCCAACAGTCATGTTATCACAGGGCCAGGTTTGAATACTCACGTTCAGTACTGAGGCACAGACTCTACCTGTTGAATCGTTTTACCTTACCGGTCGAAGTTCCTCCCTTCAAAGGGCTTTCCCCCAGGACTGACAAGCAGAAGTAGTAGGTTAGGGCTAACTGGGACCACAGGAGTTCTTTAACCCCTTCTTGACAGGTGAGGGGGTTATTTGCCATCTGAAGTCCTCCTCTGCAGAGGGGAAGCCATACTTGCAGCGATGGGTAAACGCTGAAGAGTGAACACCTGTTCCCCACAAGCACTGACATGCTCCACAACCTCCTCCCTGACAGTGTAAGATCACTAGAGAGCCCTCCCTAAGGAGTATAGGCCCCGATCTTCAAAGGAATGTAGGTGCCTAACTCCCTTTGACACCTCTCTCCTGAATGCCTTTGGATTTCTAAAAGAGAGACACATGCACTCCAGCAGCAACTGGATTTTAAGAACTGCACACAACTCTTGCCATGGTGTGAGACAGTGACAGACCGCAGCTGTTGGAGGGGGGAAGGCAGGACATTTGGCAGCACATCCAACAAGTTTGACAGAATTTGGCCGCTGTGTTTTTGCAGATGGTCTCGTCTGGAGTGTGTTCAGCTACCAGCAGACATCAGTTCACAATCATGCCACTGTGTGTGTTTAGTTTTGCTCAGAAAGAACAAAAGTGCATCCAGTGAAATGACTGAAAGAGCTTGCCAAGGAAGAACTGTCTGTGGGATATGCAGAACGGCAAGACGCACCCTGGAATTAGCTTATTTATAGCAAAGCGGTGTCTCTAAAAAGGAACCACTTTGTTACAGTCACCGGAGAAGGTCCAGTACGTTTTGATGGAGAGCAGTAGCTGAACATGTGACTTTTAGAATTTTGTATTACACCTGATCTATTTATACGGCACAAAAGAAACAGTCTAAAAGCATGAACCTGGAAAATTCCAGAACCCCAAACCTAGCTTCCATAGAGCCCTGTCAAGTAGCAGACTTCCCATCACATCACGTACAAACACACAGATGTGATGGGAAGTCTGCTACTCAAAAGGCAAGGAGCTCCATAGGCAAGGAGCTCCTACATCTTACACTGCCCACACAATCTATGTCTACACAGCCAAAATGCCTGGAGCAGCACGGCTCAGGGGCCAGGTCTACCATCTGGCAGGGTCTACCATCTACTCAAGCTACAGTGCTCAAGGCAGCGGTGTAGATGTTTGGGCACAAGCTGGAGGCAGGGCTCTGAAGTCCACCATCCTCCCTGGGCTCCAGAACCCAATCCACACCCACCCACGTGGCTATTTTTGGTGCTGTCGCAGGAGTCCTGTGAGCTCGAGTCTGTCAACCCAAGTCCTGTGACTCATTGACATGGGTCTCTCTACACACTGCAAAAAACCTCATAGAAAAAAACACCTTCTCCTTATTAACTATTAGGAAATGTCTAATCCCAACACAACCTTAAAGGTGACCCAAAATAAGCACACTTCGTTCATCGCTCGCCTGAAGATATCATCACAACACCAAAGCATTAAGAAAACAAAAATCGACGACATATCCTGAGCTCGTGGGAATCAGCATACACCAGTTTACAGCAGACAAAGATCAGGCCCTAAACAGTATAGCTGCATAGATTATAAAGCCAGATGGGACCACTGTGGTGAGCTAGTGTGACTTCCCACATAACACAGGCCAGAGACTTCCCTGAATCAATCCCTATTGGAACTAGAGGAGTCTATGCTTTTAAAAAAATCGAATCTAATGCCCGTGATGAAGAATCCACCCCCAACACTTGGTAAGTTGTTCCCGTGGTTACTCACCCAAGGAACTCAGCAAACCAAGGTCTCTGTATCCCAAACCCCAAGTCTTGTTTAAAATTAGTTAATGGTTTTAACATGATCGGACTCACAGGGCCCATATAGTCCACTGAAATCAACACAGAGCCGAGTCTAGATACTAGTGAAATACAAACAATGACAGGTGGGTTTTCATACATCAAAACACAAACTTCTATGTTTTTCTGCTAAAGCCTCGGTAGGGTGACCAGGCAGCAAGTGTGAAAAATTGGGACGGGGGTGGGGGGTAATAGGAGCCTATATAAGAAAAAGTCCCCAAAATCGGGACTGTCCCTATAGAATTGGGACATCTGGTCACCCTAAGCCTCCCACAAGTTACCTTTGGAATCCACAGAATTGCCTCGTCCCCAGTGGTGTAATTCTCATCCTTACTTGCCTCTCGGCATTGCTATTACAGACAGAGCATTATCTTCAGAAATATTGAAATAATAAATACAGTGAAGTTGTGACTTGGGGGCGATAAAAGATGCTAATCATAGAAAAAGCAGAACAAGTTTCTTTGCGGAGCCTGACTATTTAATTAACAACATTTATTTCTCACGACGAATGAAACAGAACCGCGTGGTTGTCACAGTTACAGGACTAGACTTTTCTGGTCTCAGCGCTCCCACTGTGGGTACATCTACACAGCACTGGAAGCCCGGGCTTCAGCCTAAGTCCCCTTGTGTCCACACACCAGTTGTGCTCTCCCACATGGGGGGCAGGACCCTGCAGAGCCAGAGGGTCTGAGCCTGCATTAAGCTGGGACCTCAGGCCCAAACCCTATTGCTTTCCCGTGTGCATGTGGCCCCGGTTTCGCTCAGGCCCTGCAAGCCCCCTGGATGTGTCCCTGAGTACCCAGCAGCAGAGGCGCTGCGCTGCAGGTAGCCCTTGCAGCCTGGCTGTGTGCGCTCCCGCGACCTGTTCTGGCTCCTCCTCACCGCTGCACAGAGCTCACCCAGAGCAGGGGGCAAAGCTGACGGGCGGGACTTTGGGGGTGTCATCCCTCCCCCAGCCAGGCGGAGCTGGGAGCTCGGCTGCTCCCCCTCCCTGCTGAGCAGCCGCTTGGCCTCCTCTCCACTCTGCCTGTTGCTTCTGGGCCCATGGCATGGTCTGCGAGAACAGTGAGTGGTTGCCAGCCCTAAAGCTTCCCACAGCCTCCCGGGGATCCCTTCTCCTGCCCACCCTGAACCCCAAGCCTCGGGGAGGCAGGTCACCACTCAGCAGTCAGCAGCAGCCAGGCTGGGCGGGGGGGAGAGGATGTTCTTCCTCTGACACCTCCAGACAAAAATGAACAACAAACCAACCAGCCGCCAACAGCTTCCCTGAACAGCCCCTGCTACAAACTAAGAATTGCCAAGATTCATTTGGACAGTCTGAGGGTCCTGGAGACGGGTGGGCACCTGATGTGTGGATAATTAGCACATGGGCATTTTCCTGCCACTGTGACTCAGCCTAGAGGGGCAGAGCCCAATCCCTGAGTTAGCTGGTAGTTCAGTGCAAGGCCTTCTCCAATTGCCGTCATGCTACTGAGACGGCCACCAGGGGAGCCAAGCGTGCCGTTTGTGGGCTTATGAGTCCCATCGACAGCACCGCCAGAGTGAGGAAACAGGGTGGGCAGGAAAGTTTTCCCACTACGTTCCTAGTGTGAGTGTAGACATGGGGCGGGGGGGAGCGCGCCAGGCATTTTGGGAAGTGTTTACTTTGACTCAGGTCTGTGCACTGCAGTGTGGACGCCAGGGCCCTAGGTTTGAGCATGGGTCAGACCCTAGGGTTAAAAAGCAGTGTAGACGCTGAGCCAGGGTTCCCTGACACGGGTCAGCTGACTTGAGTCCCACTATCCCTAGGCTTACATTGCTGTGTAGACATACCCTAGATCAGGGGTCGGCAACCTTTCAGAAGTGGTGTACCGAGTCTTCATTTATTCACTCTCATTTAAGGCTTCGCGTGCCGGTAATACATGTTAACGATTTTAGAAGGTCTCTTTCTTTCAGTCTATAATATAGAAGTAAACTATTGTTGTATGTCAAGTAAATAAAGTTCTTAAAATGTTTGAGAAGCTTCATTTAAAATTAAATTAAAATGCAGAGCCCCCCAGACCAGGAGTGTGAGGGCCACTGAAAATCAGCTCACGTGCCGCCTTTGGCGCCTGTGCCATAGGTTGTGACCCCGGTCTATATGTACCTGTGGGGTGGGTGTTAAAAGCATCTCTCCCTCTGGCAGTCTCACACACCCTCCTAGAAGTCAAACATCAATCCCATTTTGAGGGAGGAGATTACCAAGGTTCACCTCACACCCCTACGTTCCCTACTCAGGTTGTAGCCAGCAAGTCATGCAGTGAGTGTGTCCTAGGAAAGAAGTGGCCCCATTTCAGATGCCAATGCTGCTCCCTCAGACTGGGGTTTTAGACGCATGGTGCAAGAATGTCTTGTGATCCCCTAGTTGTTTTCTTACCTCCCACCTTGCAGAAGAAAGTGAAAACCTCCAAACTCAATGGCTTCAGTGTTACCTTGGGGTTCATGCATCCTGGGAGGAAACCGAAGTGCTGAAGTGCTGTTTCACAGCTCGGGCAGAGACCTGGAGGCACTGCATTCGGGGTATTCGGTTCTAGCCCAATCGCTGTTTCGTCTTGAGGTGCAGGGATAAGAAAGACGTAGTCCCTGAGCATTATCCCATTGTGCCTCCATGGAAGCCTAAAGCAGGGCTCAGAACGACTCCAAGGGATCGAAATCACGAATGCTACTGGCTAGACAGGACATGCTCATGGGCCCGTGTTCGGTGATGGACTACAACGTGTGGTCTCCGGCGAAGCAGTAAAGATGAGCCCAACTAATCGTCCCACTAAGGCCAACACAAGTTTAAGTTCAAAGTCTCGGTGGTGGAATACAGGCGTCTGCTATCACTCTGCCAATCACTCAGCTCCTGTCCAAGCAGGCTAGATTCGCGGCCCCTCTCTCCAGCAGGACAGGCCTGGGAAGCAATGCCATGGGGCATCTGAAACATCCCATGAGATTTAGTTTATGAACGACCTGATCTACCAACTCATACTGCTTTAAAGGAAGCTGAAATTAGATTAGATGAAATAGAAACTGATCTTTCTCTCCTGGAAACACTGACAAAACCTTCAATGTTGCAATGGCTCGCTCGACTTTGGTTTGATCGTAGCGGCTGATCCAGAGTGCACCGCCTCTGTAAGGGATCCTTAATAACATCCCGTTTGCAGAAAACCATGTTTGACGCGGCATCACGTAGCTGCTTGATCTCCGCTCCCTGCTCTCAATCCCGCAGGGTCTTTGTCTGCCAGCAAGACAGAGTCGTTTGCAGCTTTGGATCCAGGCCTCGGGAAAGTTTTCTGGTTGGAGGTTTGTTTTTCAGTCACTCCACAGAATGGAGACATGGCCTGGCTGCAGGAGCAGGCCCAGTAGCCATGGGGGCGTTCATATTCCCCAGGTCAGAGGAGTTTGACCCATGTGCACATTAGTAAGAAGTCGGTGTCCTTTGCAGAATCTCACGGCACAGCCATCCATCAGTGCACATTGACTGAGTGGCATCTCGATGCCCCCACAAACGCACCCTCCTAAAGCATTCATTCGTCTGCCAGCCCGGAAAACGGCCCCCTTCCGAGTGTCACAGACATGGCCACAGGAGAAGGAGAAGCCCCTTCCTCTCACAGCGGAAAAGAGAGAGACGGAAGAAAGGGAAAAGAACGAACGTTCTCCCTGCAGGCAGCTGACCTGCCAGGAAACGTCTGCACCTCCTGCGGGTGGATCTGTGATTCCAGGATCGGAGAGTCATCTCAGGACCCCTATGTACTGGTAGAGCACGTCCTCGAATCGAGAGATCACTGATGATGAATACATGCTGTGTACATTTCATTTAAAAAACCACACCGAAAAGAACACTCCGAAACAAAGATTTTGCCCAGATTAAAAAAAAAATGTTTGCTTTTTTTAAAAAGTTGAATAGGCTGATGCTAGAAAATATGTAATGCTAGGGACCACAAAGAGCTGAGATTCGATGTTCAGTGTTAGGTGCAGAATGTGATGCATCATTTATTTTATTTCTTCTGCAAGCTGTTAAGCATGAAAGCCCTTGAAAAGGATTAGAAAGCTTTAACGTTCTGAATCTCAACATCTCCTTCCCTGAAAATGGTCCGACCCACATAATTTCCCACAACTGTAAAAATTTGCATTGACTAAAAAAAAAATTAAAAATGCTTAAAAGCCAAACATTGATATTGTCTCAAAAAGAAATCACTGAATTCTGCCAACCTTTATGGAAGACTATTGGCGGGGTATAGACACATCTAAACATCACACTTCCCTCTAGCGGTCATTGTGGGAAACGTAGCTTGATCTTAGCTTTTAAAGGACATTGGGAACAAAAAAAGTCACTTCTGAATAGGCTGACCATACGTCCCGTTTTGAATGGGACAGTCCCGTTTTTTTAATGTTTTTTAACTGTCCCGTCTTTTTGTCCAAAATATCAATTTTGTCCCGTTTTTGGGGCAGGACTCATAAAACGTGGACTCATAAAACAGGACTCATAAAAGATGGAGTCATAAAACGTCCGCCGCCGCCCTCTCCCCCCCCCCCCCCCCCGCCGCCGCCGGTGTGCTCGGCCCCCAGCTGTGGCTCCAGACCGCTCTGCTCCGCCGTCAGCTTCAGCCCGCTGCCGGCCGGACGTTTTATGACTCATAATCGCATAACTGAATTTATGTGATTATGAGTCATAAAACCCGTCCGGCAGCCCCCGCGCCGGCGCGCTCGGCCCCCGGCTGCGGCTCCAGACAGCTCCGATCTGCCGCCTCCTCCAGCCCGCCGCCCGCTGCCGCCTCCTCCTCTCTATTCCTCCTTCCCTCCTTCTCTCCATCCCTCCCTTCTCTCCATCCCCCTTCTCCATCCCTCCCTTCCTCCCTGCTCTCTCCCTCCGTCCGCTGCCTCCTCTCGCTCCCTCCATCCCTTCTCTCTATCCCCTTCTCCATCCCTCCATCCCTTCCTTCCTCCTTTCTCTCTATCCCCCTTCTCCATCCCTCCCTTCCTCCCTTCTCTCTCTCCCTCCGTCCACTGCCTCCTCTTCCATCTCCCTTCTCTCCATCCCTCCTTCTCGCCGTCCCTTGCCTCCTCCATCCCCCCTGCTCCCTACCCCCATCTCTTCTCTCATCCATCCATCCTCTCCCTTCTCACCTTCGTGCCTTCTCTCCCTCCGTCCCCTCCATCATCTTCATCCCTCATCCCCCCTTCTCTCTCTCTCCCTCCATCCTCTTCATCCCCCATCCCTGTTCTGCTTATTCCTCCATCCATCCCCCCTGACCCCCCTCTACCTCCCCCCCGCCCGGTGCTGGGGGGCCCAGGTGGGGCCATGCCCCCCCCTACACCCTGTCCCGTTTTTGCCCTCCCAATGTCCCATTTTTGTCTAAAGGAAATATGGTCAGCCTACTTCTGAAAAGCATTTCACTGCTATAGCTGTAACATCAGTATGACAGATCTGGGAGTCCATATCTTCCCCCGTTTTCATGTTATTTTGCACATGTGGCTGCATTTCACGTACAGATTTTCAAAGGGGATTTGGGTAACTAAGCGGCCCCTGAAAATATTATGCTAAGGTCCAGCTGCTCAATACCTAAAACCCCAACTCCCACAGATATCAGCACCTAAATAGCTCTGAGGATCTAGGTGACATAGAAGTCTACACCCTTTGGATTTAGGATTGCACACCAGCTACTAAGTGCCTACGTCACTTTTGAAAATGAGACTTGGGAGCCTAAATCACATAGGTTGGATTTTTCAAAAGCACCCAACTCCCCTAGTCTCTTTTGAAAATCCCAACCTTTGCCAAAGCCAGCTGCACTCTTTCCCAAACCAGGCACCTTGCACCACCAACGGCAATCAGATGGTCACCAAAGACCTAGCCACTGTATTCTGCCCAGGAGGATCTTTCACACAACAACTACAGAGAAGAATTTAATTGTACAGGGAGATGATCATTCACTCGTGCTGAGCAGGGGGAGCCAAGGCAGCACCTGAGCCTCGTTGATTTCAAGGGTGAGACAGACAAGGGAGGTGAGGTCGTATCTTATTGGACCAAGAGAGACGAGCTCTCACGCTCCAGAGCTCTTCGTCAGGGCCGACGCTTCAAATTCTTTCACATGTGGAAGAGTTGGCAGTGCCACTTCAGAGTCTAAGGCCATATTCTGCGCTGGAATCCACCCAAGAGGGGTTGCAGCAGTAAATGCCTCTCGCTCCCCGGGAGAGCTTTCCATCAGCAGATCTGAAAGCACTTTGCAAAAGGAGGTCAGTAGCATTATCCCCATTTTACAGATGGGGAAACTGAGGCACAGCGAGGAGAAGCAGTTTATCCAAGGCCACACAGCTGGTCATGAGGAGAGTCAGGAAGAGACCTCAGGAGTCTCAGTCCAGTGCCCAGGAGGGAGCGGTCAGGGCAGCATGTGGATTTGTACAGAGCTTACAGCCAGGAAGAGACGAAGATAGGAATGGGGGATGCCGCTTGCAGACAGACAGAGCACACCATTCTCTGCTCTGTGACAAACGTCGTATTGCTGTCATGCTTCGCATTGATCTAGTGGAGCGTGACATGGGCGCACAACAGGGTGGAAATCAGAGGCACCAACATGAGGGGACCTGACGTGTTTGTGACATGTCCCTCTGAAGTCAAAGGCATGCCACATGCTGGTCAGCCCATGGCGCAGTCAAACAGGTGGCTGGCAGGAAGCCTTTCATGTCCCCAAGGGGCAGGCCACATGCCAAGAAATACTGCAGGCTTTCTTGCAGAATTTTGCAAGCCCTGTGACTGGAGATTTCAAAACAATCTTTTTATGTGTATGTACAGCCCCAGGCACAAGGGGGCCTGACCGCAGCTGGAGCCTCTGGGTGTCACTGCAATACAAATGCTAAACAGCCTTTCCTTCTCACAACACTCCCGAGAGGTACAGAAGACATGTCCCCATTTTACAGATGGGTAAGCTGAGGCACAGAACAGCTCCACAGTCCTCTCTTCTGCTATCTGCTGCTTTAAGGCTCTAGCGGTCAGGAAACAACTCTGAAAGTTATACTACGGAGAGAACTGCTGCCACGTAAGTTAGCAGGCAGATTTCCTGTGGGGTATTAAATAACCGTGTTTAAAGCGCCTGGCTGAGGTTACACCTTAAGTCTGGATGTGTCACAAATATGCCAAGTAACTCCTATGCACCGAGTAACCCAAACTGGGCATTAGTGGGTTACTCACTCCTCTTCCTAAGTGAAACCCGACCCTATTAGAACAGCTGCTGGGGATCTCTGGAGTGAGGCATTGCTCCAGTGGACTATAAACCTGAGCCTTGGAAAGATAAAGAACTCTTCCCGGCATAACGAGACACTCTGCAACCAGACCCTCAGTGGTATCAGTCAGCATAACTCCACTGCACTGAGACAGAGCCAAACACCCAACATTGGCCCAGAGGATTCTCAGACCTTTCCGTGGACCTGAAATGGGGGGGACGTTTGACACCAGAGGAGGAAGTTTCCTTCTAGGACTAGAATTTTCAGTGCAGCAAATGGAAACTTGGCCCTCCGCCCTCTTCGGCCCCGGGCCCCAGCAAACCTAAGCCAGCCCTAGTGACCCTAATAAAACAGGGTCACGACCCACAGTTTGAGAACCACTGAAGACTATCTGTAAGGATGGGCTCCTAGGACAGTCCATGGGAAAGGGGGGGTTTCTCTCCTGATCAGTAGCTTGGTGGAGTCCAGTTTTGATGGCCACCTGCAGAATCTGTGTCCATTTTAACATGTTAATCACGGAGGGGGAAAGTCCCCAGTCCCGAGAAGCTCTTGAGTGCAAGTGTTACGTGCTTAGTTGGATCAGGGCTCCTTTGAAGTGGGATTTTGAAAATCCCTAGAGCAGCACTGGCCAAGCAAGCCGGGGAACAAGCTGTACCAGCCAGGGTAAGAGAGGATAGATCCCACTGCCGGGGAATGGAGGTGGTTCAGTTCGGAGACACACCAGATCTGACACTAATGGAGTCAGCCGTGCCCTCCACAGCCACAGAGTTACTACGCGGAGCGCTCCGGGCTCTCCTCCCCTGTACAGACTCCACCTTAAAATGGGTCACACTTGTTTTGTTGGGGATCTACTGAGCAGCCCAGTTTAATTAGCCTGGGCCACAGTCTCTGCTGGCCTAGCTACGGTCAAGCCAAGCCCGTTGGAGACCTCGGCACCACGTGTCAGTGGTAAGGACGGCATTTCGTGGGCTCTCTTCAAGCTGGCCTGCTGCACACGCTGGGCACTCGTCCAAGGCTGGGAGCATTCAATCTTTCCTGGTTTTTGCTCTGTTGGAGAGCAATGAAACAATTGTGGCTGCCTCCGGAGCAGCCGGCCAACCGCAGCTCTCGCCTCTTCCAGCTTTTCATGTAAAATGGACAAAAGCAGCTGTCCCGGAGCAGCACCCTCATGGCAGCCCGGTAGCCCTCCTAGGTAACTCCGCACAGTCCAAACAGGCACGAGACAAAGTCCTCCCGCCCTCGTCTACCTTATTGGAACCCAAATAAACTAAAACAAGTCTATTGCTGCTCTCTTCCCCAGCCTCTTGCTGTCACTCAAGCTGCTCACTCTACTTGAGGGCAGAGTCCACCCCCCCCGGGTTAGGTGCAACCTCTGCCTTTATTCCCTGTAGCACTCACCTGCACCCTACAACTGCTGCTGTCTTCTCGGACACCTCCCCCCCTAGAAGCACACCCCCTACAGTCCTTCAAGTGGGGACCCCTTATTTTTTTCCTTTTTCCACCCGGTCACGTTTCCAGCGTCGGAGATGTTGTGAAAAGTGACCGAGTGGAAAAGGAGAAAGGAGGGGAAAGGAAAGAGCGAAGGAAATAAAGAAAGGACCTCGCCCCCATTGTGTTGGGCTCTGCAGCATTCCAGTGAAATCAAGGAGGAACTCAGCAGCAGGAGCAGTAAAAGCAAAAATCCAGCACCACAAACAGTGTTTGTCTTTAGAAATTCTCCCTTCATTTTTCTATTGAAAATGAAACAATATCACTGTTTGAATGTCCCCGCAACAAGCGTAATCAAAGTGACATTTCCATGTGAAAAATTTCAGTTTCAACTAAACTCCTTTTTTTTCTGGCGGAAAAACTATTTCAGGTGAAGAATTTCAACCAGCCCTGGCGACCACTCTCCGGGTCTGGTTACAGACACCTTCCCCGAGCTCACCGGGAACAAGGAACTGTCTGAGTCCCACCATAAGCAGGGGGTCTACAGATGTTCTGGGCTACCAGGGAACAGTGAAATGAGTCGTTACAAGCAGGTTTGAGGTGGCGAGGAGGGTTACAAACCTGGGACATGAGTGCCATCTACTGGAATTGCTTTTAAAAATCACACAAATGCAGTGGTGACAATGGACCATGGACATAAATCTATTTTTGGCCTGCTAATGCCAGCTTCCTGATCGTTTCTATTCAATCTTTAGGTCACCCAGCATTGCCATTGCTAGAAAATTGTCTGGAAAACCTAGAATATGCCCCAAATCCTGTGTAGCTGGGAAGACACCAACTAAGATGTCTAATCTGTACTATAGTGATTTGCTAGCGGCACAATATTCAACTTTGGAAAAGCAGTGTATGGGGAAAATCCAGAAGATATCTCCCATCTTCCATGGCTTTTCAAAGATAATCTCTAATGGCTCAGATATCTCCTCACTCAGCTCCTTAAGTATTCTAGGATGCATTTCATCAGGCCTTGGTGATTTGGAGACATCTAATTTGTCCAAGTAATTTTAACTTGTTCTTTTCCTATTTTAGCCTTTTCTGTTCTTACCTCATTTTCATCAGCATTCGCTACATTAGACGTCCAAGCACCACCAGCTTTCTCGGTAAAAAACTAAACAAATAAGTCATTAAGCACCTCTGCTATTTCCACATTTTCTGTTGTTATTTCCCCCCATTATCAAGTAACAAGCTTACCCTGTCCTTGGTCTTCCTCTTCTTTCTTATGTATTTGTAGAATGTTTTCTTGTTACCCTTTATGTCTCTAGCTATTTTTGTCCCTACATACTTGTGTTGTCTGTTTATATTCATCCTTTGTAATTTGACCTTGTTTCCACTTTTTGTGGGACTCTTTTTGGAGTTTTAGATCATTGAAGATCTCCTGGTTAAGTCAGGCTGGTCTCTTGCCATACTTCCTATCTGTCCTACGCAGTGGGATAGTTTGCTCTTGTGCTGCCCTTAATAATGTCTCTTTGAAAAACTGGGACTAGAAGAGGCTGAGGAAGGGCAGAAAAGCTATTAATTATAAGCAGAGGCCTTCATTTTCAGTTTTTATTTTGTTTTATTTTTTCAGGGAACTTATCAGCATTTATTACCACAACAAATACAGGTGAAAATCAGTGCAAAAAGCTATTTTAATCATTTTTCTGGATAAATGTCAGGGTTTCTTTTGGTGGATGGAAAGACAGGGGAAAGTATTCAGTAGATGAATGCCTTGAATTCCATTCAGCAATGTGGCTTGCTGCAGAACTAAAACAGAACTCAAAACACAATGCCACCACTAAATTTAAGAAACCAATACATCTCCAATCCCCAAATACAACTGTTTACTGTTGTAGGCTTAGAACTATTAGCCTTTAAATATTTACATGTCATAATTAGATCACACCATTTGCACTGCATACACTCAACTTCATCCTTTTCGCCTGCTTTTTTTAAAACGTTGAATACTTCCTTGTGTTCTGAAACAGTATTCTGATACAGATTTTCATTTTCTTCCCATTTTAGTGTGTCAAATCTTTAACCAGTTATCTAACAGCTTGAAACTTGTACTTGATGGGCGTGAGATTCATCAGTACACTCAGATGTGAGCCTGTTTGTTCGTTGGGTGTAGCTTCTAGTCAAGACTAACACATAGCCTTACTTCAACCAGCAGCTCTGCATATCCACACAGACTAATATATCATCGCAATACATATATCTCATGCCATGTATTGTATTTTCCTAATAAAACAAGAATCAGAGAGATAGCCGTGTTAGTCTGGAATAGCAGAGGTAACAAAGAGTCCTGTGGCACCTTAAAGACTAACTAAAGTATTGAAGCCTAAGCTTTCGTGGGCTAATACCCACTTCGTCGGATGCAAGCAGTGGGTATTAGCCCACGAAAGCTTATGCTTCAATACTTTAGTTAGTCTTTAAGGTGCCACAGGACTCTTTGTTACCTCTAATAAAACAAGTTATTCTTATATATTTGAATGATACAAAAGTAGAGGGAAAATCCAACAAAAAAATCCCAGAATAATTTTTTTTGTAAAACCTGGGGAAATTTTCGGTAAAAGTCGGTTTAAACTGAAAACGAAGGGGCTTAGTTATAAGAGAAGGTCTGCAGCAGGAGACCCCTCGGGAAAGTTATTGGTATCCCTGGGAAGTGAGGCGGAAGGAGAATCCTGTTGAAGAATACACAAGGGAGAAGCTCTGCAGGTGCCAAGAAACAGGGGACTTTAGGGAAGCCCGTGGGGGCTGAAGGATTATTAGTTTGGGTATTTTATTTAGGCTTTGAGTTGGACCTTTGGTATCCTCAGAAAGGGACCAAACCACTGTGTGAGGGGGCCAGTTCCTATCCCTCGCTTTGTGGTAGATTCATAGATCCCAAAGCCAGAAGAACATAAGAACGGCCATACAGGGTCAAACCAATGGTTCATCTAGCCTCGTTGTTTCCCCATCCTTGTTGCCTTTGTACACAGACAAATTCTAACAGTCACTAATGTCAGCTGCTTCCGAGGGAGTGAACAGATCAGGGCAATTCTGAGTGATCATTCCCGTTGGTCACTCCCAGCTTCTGGCAGTCAGAGGTTTAGGGACACCTAGAGGATGGGGTTGCATCCCTGACCATCTGGCTCATAGCCATGGGTGGACTCATCATCCACGAACTTACGTGGTTCTTTTTTGAACCCTGTTAGTTTTGACCTTCACAACATCCCCTGGCAATAAGTTCCACAGGCTGACTGCGTTGTGCGAAGAAATACTTTGCGTTGTTTGTTTTACACTTGCTGCCACCTATTCATTTCATTGGGTGACCACTGGTTCTTGTGTTATTTACTCCTTCACATAACCCTTCCTCCACATTCACTTTCTCCACACTAGGGCTATCACCCATGAAAGCTTGTGCTCTAATAGATCTGTTAGTCTATAAGGTGCCACAGGACTCTTTATCGCTGGTGCATAGACAATATTCCTAACTTCAGATATGGAAATGATACATGCATAGGAATTGGATAATCCTTTTCAGTGAGTCATGAACATTGCACATGTCCAGTCCAGTCTTGCATAAAACACATCTTAGTTATGCCATAATTGCCTCATAACCATCTCTCTGAAGGCCATGTGGCACAGTGTCACCTGGGTTATTTGTCTTATAACACATTCTTTTTTCTGCAAGTACAGCCGGCCACGCCGCCTGTCTCAGCTGAAGTGTCCCAGGCTGCCTGTAATGTCAGTTCAAATGGTAGCAGAGGATGTGTTCAGTCTGGGTTGTGCAGAAATGCAGGGTGGTCTTAAAAAATGTGTCTCCATCCTACATCTGCATCTTATTGACTTTTGTCTCGAATTTCGGCATGGTGATGCAGGTGAACTTCTCCTGGGCCTAGAGTGACCAGATGTCCCGATTTTATAGGGACAGTCCTGATTTGGGGGTCTTGTTCTTATATAGGCTCCTATTACCCCCTTGCTGTCTGGTCACCTGGGACAGGAACTCTAGATGGTCAGTTCAATTCCAGGGCAGGGCACACTGATCAGGTCTGCCTCTCCAGCCCATGCCGCCCCGCGCAACCCCCGAGATGTGCTGGTCAGTCGCCAGACACCGAAAACTCTGAGCCCGGGGGGCTGGATCTCTTCCGCTGGCCTGGCCCAGAAGTTCTCATTCCCACTCCGGCACCCCCTGGTGGCTTCCAGAGCTTGTCCCGCCTGAGGGGACCGCAAAGCCAAAGTTACTAACAGGGCCACGGGAGGGGGGGGGGGGGGAATGAGGTTGATGGAGTATGATAAAACCGACATACCCAGAGGCGGGGGCGGTCCCAGCCGCGGGAGCGGGGGGCTGGGCTGGGCTGGGCTGTAGGGGGGCGGGGGCGGTCCCAGCCGCGGGAGCGGGGGGCTGGGCTGGGCTGTAGGGGGGCGGGGGCGGTCCCAGCCGCGGGAGCGGGGGGCTGGGCTGGGCTGTAGGGGGGCGGGGGCGGTCCCAGCCGCGGGAGCGGGGGGCTGGGCTGGGCTGGGCTGTAGGGGGGCGGGGGCGGTCCCAGCCGCGGGAGCGGGGGGCTGGGCTGTCGGGGGGTGGGCGGGGGCGGTCCCAGCCGCGGGAGCGGGGGGCTGGGCTGGGCTGTAGGGGGGCGGGGGCGGTCCCAGCCGCGGGAGCGGGGGGCTGGGCTGTTAGGGGAGTGGACGGGGGCGGTCCCAGCCGCGGGAGCGGGGGGCTGGGCTGTTAGGGGAGTGGACGGGGGCGGTCCCAGCCGCGGGAGCGGGGGGCTGGGCTGTTAGGGGAGTGGACGGGGGCGGTCCCAGCCGCGGGAGCGGGGGGCTGGGCTGTTAGGGGAGTGGGCGGGGGCGGTCCCAGCCGCGGGAGCGGGGGGCTGGGCTGTTAGGGGAGTGGGCGGGGGCGGTCCCAGGCGCGGGAGCGGGGGGCTGGGCTGTTAGGGGAGTGGGCGGGGGCGGTCCCAGCCGCGGGAGCGGGGGGCTGGGCTGGGCTGTAGGGGGGCGGGGGCGGTCCCAGCCGCGGGAGCGGGGGGCTGGGCTGTTAGGGGAGTGGACGGGGGCGGTCTCAGCCGCGGGAGCGGGGGGCTGGACTGTCCCACCGGCCGGGGCCGCCTCCACTCCTCCCCGGCGTCGCTGTCCAGCGGCTGCCGCCCGGCTCCCCTGCCCCGCGCTCCCTGCCCCCTCGCCCAGCACGCGCCATGGCCGGGCCCCGCGGGCGGCTGCTGCTGCTGCTGCTCCTGGCGCTGGCGGCGCGGCGGGGCGCGGGCGGCGGGTGCGGGCCCTGCCGGCCCGAGCGCTGCCCCCCGGCGCGCTGCCCGGCGCCCGAGCTGGCGGCGCGGGACGAGTGCGGCTGCTGCGAGCGCTGCCTGGGCGCCGAGGGCGAGCGCTGCGGCGGGCGGGGCGCGGGCGGCCCCGCTGCGGCCCGGGGCTGGTGTGCGTGAGCCAGGCGCGGGGCGCGGGGGCGCCCGAGGGCACCGGCCGCTGCGTGTGCGAGCAGGACGGGGCGGTGTGCGGCTCGGACGGGCGCTCCTACCCCAGCGCCTGCGCCCTGCCCCGGCGCGTCCGCAGGGCGCACGACGGCGAGTGCACGGAGGGTGAGCCGGGGCCGGGGCTGGGTCCGCGGGCCGGGGTGGACCCGGGGGGACTCACGAGCGGGGCTGGCTTGGACCGAGCGGGGCATGCCCTGGCCCGGGGTTGGGATCTGGCTGTCCTGGCGGTTGCGCCCTGCTCGGATCCGCCTGGAAACCCTCGGGAGGGACCCGGCTCCCTTTCCGCGCCGATCTCTAGGAAGGTGGTTTCCCTGGGGGGTTGTTTAAGGTCTGGCTTGGTTCACGACTGTCCTTTGCGGGACCATCTCCGCCCCCGGCCTCCACTTGTGTGCGCGCCCCGGAGGCGCGACCCACGGGGCAGGTGCATTGGAACAAGGCTGAGATTCGTGGGCCAATTCGCACCCGCCAAACCCCATTTGGGCAAGTGAGTTTTGCAGAGACGCTTTTCAGCCCCTGGGCGAGTGGGGGGAGGGTCGTGGTGAGCGCAGGCACGTGTGGGTGAGCCCAGTCTTGCTCCGGAGGCCGGGGGGAGACATTGGTCGTGTTTGTGCCGGCTCTTGTCATGGTGAGCTGGGCAGGCTGCCTCTCATGTGGTCTTAAGAACTGACTGTCACTGTCCCTGCTCACGCCTTGTCCCCCATCACTTCTGGCCCCCCGGCCGGAGGGGAGCGTGGGTGAGGGCCAGACCCCTGGGGTGCTGTGGGTTTGTCAGGCTGTGGAGGTGGCAGGTTCAAGTCTCTCTTTAGCTCTGGAGGTGGTGGCAGGGATTGGCCCTGCGGCAGGCTGGGGGAGCGGGACAAGAGCTGTGGATGTGTTTGGGTCAGGAAAGGGGACATGCTCCTCTCCTCAAGCTACCCAGGGGGGAGCAGGAGACGCCTTCCTCCCCAGGGAGGAGGTCTGAGGGGAGATTGAGGTGGGTGGTCCAGGGAACACTGTGCCAATGCTCCCCAAGACTGGTGGTGGGAGCAGGACTTATAGATACAGCCTTATGAATGGATGGGGGGGGGGGCTTGGTTCACTCTGTGGCTGCAGGGAGTGCCCTGCGTTTTCTCCTGCCTCCAAGGGCCTCCGGGGTCCTGCCAGAGGGGAGCAGCTTTAAACCCCAGCCGCTGGCTCTGGGAAGCGTTGGGATCCTGCTGCCCCTCCCAGGCCAGAGCCCCAGCGACTCAGCCACTCTCACTGCCCGGGCTGGACCAGAACACTCTGCGTGCCCCACAGGGGAGTGAGAGTTACAGGTGGCACAGCCCGGAGCAGCCTCCGCTCTGGAAGGTGGTTCCAACACGGGGAGCCCAGAGCAGGAATTCTGCATTGGTGAAGTGAGCCCATTCCCTCTTTGTGTTTTCAGCCCCCACCCTCCCCGCGCCACTAACGGAGAGAAAGGCAGCACTGCGCTTCGGAACTAGCCAGAGAGAGTTCCCCCAAAATAATAATGCTGCTTGTCAATTCCGTGTTCTGGGTTAGATCCTACAAGGGGCTGACCACTCCTGACCCGATCAGCAAAACGCTTCACCACATGCTTAACTTTAAGCACATAAAATGGGTCTTATTCATGTACTCAAAGGTAAGCAAATGCTTACGTGCTTTTCAGAATGGAGGCCAGAGTGAGAAAATAATACAGAAAAGGCCAGGACTGTATAATCGTGAAGTTTCAGTTATATGGTCTGGCAATGAATGAGTTAAGTTTAGATACTAGTTCTGTATTTGAAGTTCTGTACCTGTAGTGCTAATTCTCTGGTCTGTCTTGCAAGCGGCATGCCTAAAATGTAATTTTGAAATGGTTCGCTGGAGGGGTATAAGCACATTTCTCAAAATCCTTTTCTCCAAATGCGCATGCAGGATTATTCTGTGCCTTGACTGTAACTTATTCTTCAAATAAACTAATGATACACCTAATGCCTCCGAAAGGCAAAGGGTGGTTTTTGAGCCTTCAAGTGATGAGAACTGTAGAGACATTACCTAGAACAGTAGAGAATGGAATTGCGGATTAGACATGCTCGCTTTTAATATTTAAAAGAAAATGGCTCTCTGCCTTCATATAATCGGCTTGTTTGGACAGTTAACTCTGCTAATGTTTTGGTCATTAACCTGCATTTTCAGAGTTGATAACTCGGTAATAAAAATTGACTTGGAACTGGAATTTGGCATACAAATTCTTGGCATGCAGAGAACAAAATAATTGCCATGGATTTAAAAGACAAATCAAACCATTTTGGCCACTTCAAGGTTCCTTTAGTGTTTTAAGGGAAAAAAGACGTTTCCAGGTTTAGAGACTTCTTTTTGCACTTGAGTAACTGAAAATTTTGGTTTAAATGAACTGTGGTTGGTTACTAATCTTATGCCGCTCTAATCACATTCAGTATTTGAAAAAGGAGTTTAGATTGGCCTGGAGATTTCAGTCCTTAAAACTTGACAGAGGGGAATCTTTTCTTAGCAGATTCTTAATGTACAGTTAAATGTATATATACTCAAAATGTAAAACTTTCCATGAAAGTAATGCCTCGGATAGTTCTCCCTTCCTCTCCCAGAAAACTAAACACACCCCAGTGAGCCAAATCCTAAACCCTGCTCAAAGCCAAAAGCACAGGGGACCCCTGCCAGAAAGGCACTCTGCTATCCGTGTTCCTCCCCGCCAACAAAACTTCTCCCCACCTGCTCCTGCAGCCTCAGTGTTGCACTAACCTGAGAGACGAGTGCAATTCCCCTAGATTATGTAGTTGCAGACTCACTAGGCATACCCCATTCTGCCCCCCAAAACACCCCTGCCCATTGCTGGGAATGGAGCCCTTTAGATTCTGCACCCCAGAGCTGCAGAATTCCGTTTGCAGGCTCCCTACCCCTCCTCCTGCTGCATATTGAGCCTTCTGCCCTGCAGACAGGTAGAGGATGGGCGAGATGCAGGATTTTCTCCTATCCATATAAGAACATTGAGGCCCTGTAAGGTTGCGTGTGGAGTCGAAGGGGCCTGCCTGCAAGGATCCAGAAGTTTAGAGGCAAATCTTAAGGTCACCGCCCGGGTGCCAGAGTCTGTCTATGGATCTGATTGCAGGACCGCGGGTGCTGAAACAATGTGGGGTAGTCTGGATGCTGAGAGCCATTACACCAAACTGTAAAACCTATTTATGATGGAAACCCCTTCAAGCCAAAGGGTGCAGTAGCACCCCTCGTTTCAGCACCTATGTGTAGGCCAAAAGCCAAGCAATTCTGAGCATCCCACACGTTATGCCAGTCTCCCTGTCCACAACAGTGTGACCCAAGGCCTTTGCACTTCCTGTCACTGGGAGATCCGTGTTCCAGCCGCATTGTTACTGAACGGTGGCTGTTAGCATCGGGCAACATTTTGTTGTATCTTCCTCCTTTTGTTTCCATAACGATTAAAATGCAACAAGGAGGGGGCATTTCTGTACAAGTGAGAACCTCGTTATAGTGACACCCTCGGGCACTCATTTATTCAGCTGTGATCAGAGGGATCATTTTTAACAGTTCCCCCTGGGAGACGGGCCATATGCAGAATGGGTAAGCCTTGGTACCAGCTGCTTCCCTTCCTATTTGTCATCAAACCATCCTTTTGAGTTTGTTTATTTTTAATGAGCATCCCTGAAGCCCATGGAGGGAAAGGGCTCCTAAATTAAAAGTGATTTTGATTCTCATTGTGTAGCTGGAACGTTTCTGAGACAGAATGGTGCACCTGGAGATGGATGTCAAATAACTTCCACTCTGGCTTTTAACCAGCCTGAACTGTAGCGGGAAACACTGGGTTATTGAAGGGTTGGACCCTGAGTGATCACAAATGAGGTTTCCTTAGCTCCTCTGCCTTTTCATCAACTCTTTAGTTGGGAACAAACCCATTGACACATTAAAAGGCTTTACGCCCTCTTCCAGAGTCAAGCCCAGGTTCATGTACAATCCTGCGGGGGAGGCTGCACTCTTCCAGTGAGGAATCTCCGGTCAGATGGAAGAATCCCAAGAAGCCTTTGAGCCATTGTCACCCCGAGTGCTCTTTACAAACCTCTGAATAGATCAGGAATAAATGCCTGATCTCCTTTCATCTCTTCCAGCGCCTTTCATACTCCCTTTAATCCTCTCGCTGAATCAGCCAGGGAGAGATTAGACAAAAGCTCTGCTAAATTCAGTGCCAATGGAAGCACAATTTGATAATCATAAACTAGTCTTGTACCAGTAGATCCCAGGGAGCTCGGCTTTGTCTCTACGATATTCTTTCCTCGTGATCTGTTTTAGTCCCGGAATATGCAATAACAGGTGCAGGTCCCACTCGCCATAGCTAAGGTTGCAAATCAGATGCCATTAAAACTTTGTTACTTAAACTTTTTCAAAATAGTCACCTTTGGGGCAGATGTTTTTCACGGTAGGTCTGTGCCTGAAAGTGAGTGTTTTACTTGTGTGTTTTAGAAGTATTTGAGAAACATCCTCCTGGCTATTTTTGTGTTGTATATAAAGGTGGGGAGGGGGTTGCTTTTTGGGTTTGCCGGTCAGAGTCAGTACAACTCATGCTTCTCACCTGATGGAGCAATAAAACTTGATCAGAGCATTTCAGCTTTCTTGACTTGTGGAAGTTTGTTATAGGGGAAGGTGCTGTCAGTTGTGACTACAACATGAGTTATTTGCATGGTAGTTTTGTGTGAGGATTTGAGTTGAGGGTGTTAACAAGGCCCTGGGCTTGTCCTTGTGAGCACAGAGGAACATTTTAAGGGTGAAACTTAGAAGAAGAAAACCTGTAAAATCTGAAATGCCACTAAATACTTAGGAATCTAAAGAAACAAGTACAAGCAGCTGCTTCAGCAACTTAAGATCACAAAAGGAAAGACCGCAAAGAACTAGCAAGGTGTAAACAAAACCAATCATTAGATCCTGAGTTCTAGTCTTACCTCAATTGCTGATTGACCTTAACACCTTGGACTTCTACAGCATTGTACAGTCCTTATTTCAGCCTCCCGCCCAGATACAGCATTTGCCCCCAGTTACAAGATGGGTAACAGGCAGAGAGTTGAAAGTGGGTGTCTGTTTTTGTGACCCGGCGATTTACCTGGAGATCACAAAGGATGAACAAGCAAAGGTTAGTTCGCAGTCCCAGAGAGGCACCCCCACTCTAAGCTCTGGGGAAGGGTCATTTGTGAAAGATTGCACAGGAAGAATTCCTTCTGCCCTCACTATTACCCCCCACAAGTGAATGCATTTCCCTTGCCATGATGCTCCAGTGCTCTTTTTCCCCCTGCCCCCCCTGCCCACCAAGGCACCCCTCCTCCAAGAATCAATTGTCTCTCAGGGAGGGGAAATCTCTGGGCCTCAAGGAGGAGGATGGAAGCCCAGATCACTCTCTAACCTAGCTCTGCAGCCCCACATAGAGCTTGGAGGGGGCATGGGAGACACACAGGGAATATCAGCTAATATACTATGGGAGGTAGGGGTGGGTTGGTGAAGGCACCTCCTGGGGAAAGAGCAGTACACCAGGCTTTGTTTGGGTTGGGAATGGCCAGGAAGGGGTGGTTTAGAGATCTAAGCGTCACCTTTGGTGTTTAGTCTCCTTGGCTCTAAGGATCACAGCCAGGTAGGCTGGATCAGGCTCAGCTAGGAGAAAGAAACTCCTTCAGTCAGTTTTTCACTCAAGCCCTTCGGATGGGAAGCTCTGCGTGTCCTGTATGGGTAAGCCGGGGAGCAGGGCTTTGAAAGCGTGTGACCCGCAAAGTTCTGGCCTTTAAGCCTTGGGTTCGAGAGGGGCCAAGCCAGATCCTTAGTAGTTAGGAATTAACGAGGTCCATTTGCATTTTTCCCTTAAATCCTATATAATAAAAGGCCAGGGGATGTCTGTCCGAAGCCGTCATGCGCAGTAGAGACGGCCCGGACGAACAGCATGCTGGGAGTTGTAGTTCGGTGGCACAAGGTGCAGGGTTTACAGGAGAAAGAAGACTTGGGTTACCTCAGGTTATGGTGGAGGGGGCAAGGCAGGATAGGAGATATCAGTGGGGTGAGCGGGGAGCATGGCAGGGGGCAGGGGTTACCAAAGGACGTGGGTTACTAAGGGTTCCCGGAAAGGGCGGGGGCAGTGGGACTGGGGTTGCCGGGAGGGGCGGACGCCAGAGTTACCGGGGATTACCGGGAGGACGGAGGGGCCATCGCAGGTTACCGGGAGGGACGGGCGCAGGGGTTACGGAGAACGTGGTGGGACGGGGGTTACCGGAAGGTGCTGTGAGGCGGGGGTTACCAGGAGCGGGCGCGGGCGTTACCGGGAGGCACAGTAGAACTGGGGTTACCAGGCACAGGGAGCCAAAGGACTCCGCTCCTCTCCCCCGGAGCGGGAGGCAGTTCGGGCGCCGCCAGCCCCCGAGTGTCACTCCAGGCCGGGGAGCCCCGATCCCCCCCGCCGCGAGGGGCACTGCAGGCCTCGCCCCCCGGGGGAAGGATCCCGGGGGAGGGTGACGATGGGAGGGCGAGCAGGGAGGGGGGTGCGGGAGAAGGGACTGGATGGGGTGGCCTGGCCCGTGTACACGGGCTGTTACACTAGTATAAAATAATCCGACGAGGTAATTCCATGCCCGATGCTGACGTGAATGCAGATAGTGCAGTTGTATAGTCCAGCGCTCAATATGGGGGATTGGAGAGTTCAGATCGAAAGGGGACAGGGATTTATCTAGTGGCATGAGCTTGGACCAGGGATGCTCCTGCTGTCAGGAAGCAGAGCATGGAATGCAGCTGTACAAAACCGGGCAGCTTCCATGACATCCGCCCCAAGTGGTAGCCCCAAGTGACAGTGAAATCTCAGGGTGCTCCCACTCACACATCACCCTTACTGATGTGTGTCGTCTAGATGTGGGGAGGCTGATCTGGTGCAGTGGAGGTTAATCCAGGGCCCTGGGCTCTGAAGTGCTCTTAGAATTTGCTGGGCATGACACTTCCCCCTCACCGGGGAGATTTCCATCAGGAAATCTCTGCTAGAGTGAATACCCCTCCGTGCCCTGCACTCCGCTGGGCAATGGGAGGAGAAGGGCAGGGCCCCAGCAGGGAATGGGGAGACAGTGACAGCCGGAGGGGAAAGCCCTGTTAGCACATACTGTGCCCCCTTCCCCCACGGTTCCAGGGTAGGTGTCAGCACAGAATGGTTCCCATGGAGCCTCACCCTGGGGAGGATTCTGAGCTGCAGCCCATGGGCAAGGTCTGAAACTCCTCCTCCTGGATGGAGAATGGGGGTAACGCCTGGGGGGAATCTCAGTGTTTCCAGCAGGAATTTCCCTGTGTGGGGGTGGGGGTTGGATCCTTTTGGCACCACTGGGAGCTATGGGGGCTCATTGCCGCTGACAATAAATCAAGTGTGGGCGCCTTTCTCAAAGAGACGTTAGCTCCGGCACCAGCTATGGGCTTGGACCAGGAATCACTAGGTGAGGTTCTCTGGCCTGGGCTAAGCAGGAGGTCAGGCTGGATGGTCAGAATGGTCCCCTCTGGCTTTAAACTATGAAATCAGGCCGTGTATTCGGGATCCTAAATATGGAAACGTATGCCCAAATCTTCCAAAGTATTGAGACACCCATTGATTTCAATGGGAATTAGGTGCCCAAATCCTTTTGTGGGTTTGGTCCTTAGAGCCTAACTTCCAGGCATGGGATATTGGTCTTTGGTTTAGTAAACCTGGCCCTCAAGGAAGAGTTATCGGGCATGCTGACCAGCCCAGCCCCAGGGACGTCAGTCGGAGCCGCAGGTGCCCAGTGCTTTGGCAGATCAGGACTTCCTGGCTCTCTCATCTTTTTTGTAAAGGTTGGAAGTGGATTAGATGCTGGTGTTTGAAACGTTGCGGCTGTCACCCAGCATTACTCTGCTGCCGCGTTACGGTCTTCCAGGATTTATCATTTCTCAGCTATTTGTGTGTGTTTCTTTAAACTCCTATTCTAAAGTCTTTATTCGATCCGTGCGTTGGCTGCTCAGTTTACTAGACAAGGGCGCTTTGTTATTCTAAGTCCTCTGTGGCCATCCAGCCTATGAAAATCGACAGAAATTCTTTCATACCACGGCATCTGCAAGTAAAGCTTCTTGAATGTGTCATATAAAGCAGAGAGAACAATGAGCCCGGGGCAGCTTGAGAAATGCCCTCCCCCAAATTCTCAGCATTCATAGCATGGAAATTAAGGAAGGATTGTTGTGGATGTGTGGATAGGCTCACGTTCACCCAGGAGCGGTTATAATCATCCCTCCTGAGTACAGGCAGCTCAACAATGCTTTAATAACATTATTCAGGGCCACTTTTGGCATTGCATGTATATTTAAAGAGACACCGTTACCCAAAATGTGAAATCCGTGCCATGTTCACAACTGGGAGTAAACATTTGAGAGTAGCTAGTTGGAAAAATAGCCTATAGGGCAGATTTGTTCCTTACACAGGTTTGAGTTGGCGGGAGATGGCAGAAATCAAGAGTGCCTTTGTCACTCAGTAATGTAGTGCATTGTTATAGGACTTACATTTCTTTGGGTTTCGTTCTTTATAACCTAGCCCTTTTATGAAGGGGACTCAAATTAAGGGGGGAAAAGAGAGCTATGCAATCCAGCACTGATATTCACAGCTTTCTTGTGACTATACATCACCCAGAACCGCTTCAACGGAGGTTGTGCAGTGTTTCCATTCTAATGTCCTAGCTTTAGAGTATGTCGGTTCCCATGAAATAACCCCAGGCTAAGCTCTGGCATGCAAGCTCGTGTTTGGGAACGACATCCACGCTACAGAGTTCAAAGGAATCAACGTAACTTGCTGGCCTGCAATCCTTTGTTTCTCCATTGCACACAGATATGGCTGTGGTTTGAGCGGAGTGGGTGACTTTAATTTGCACGTGTCCTGTGAGGCACACAGGATGAGTTAAGGATGACCTTTCAACCTGATTTTGAGTGGTGTGGTTTGAATTTTGATTGGTTTGAGCTTTTCCCAGCTAACGGGTCCCACCGAAGACGTGGGTAACAGAGCTTGTTTTCGCTCAGGGGTTAGAGCACTGTTCTGCACATCTCCTGTAGTAGGACTTGTGAACTTTAAATGCTGTCATGGCCATAAATGCCCCGGGAACGGCTCATGGTTCTATTTTTATGCAGAGTCGCAGTAACTCACTGTGTGAAACATCTGATATTTCCGTTTGCATTAAGTTGGGAATGTGACATTGAACTGCTGTCTCCCCTTAGCTCTCTGGCCTGAGATCCCTTTTACTGGCTCTTCTCACTCACAGCCAGTAGCATGTAAAGTCACTCCCAGGGGAGTACATGAATGCTATGCCCAGCCATCCATGAATAGATACAGGGTGACACCATAGCCCTCAGTCCCAGCCTTGCCTCCCCCCAAAAATCTGCGTCTTGTACTGCTCAGTAGCCCACTGGACCGTACAAGCTCATAGATAGTTCGTTATTCCAACACTGGGTAATGATTGTGCACCAGTCCTCTTGCCCTAAGCAGATATTCCCAAACACTTCACCCAGAACACACTGGTTTACATAAAACAATAAAACAAGTGTATTAGCTACTAGAGAGAGAGATTTTAAGTGATTACAAGTATAGATGCATAGAAGTCCGGATTGGTTACAAAAGAAATAAAAGGATAAATACGCAGGCTAATTCCTAAACTTTACCAAGGATAATAGGTTTAAAATCAAAAAAGGAGTTTTTCTCACTACAAGCCTATAGCAATCAGTACTCTCTAGAAAACCTCCAGGCTAGAGCCACTCCCTCAGTTCAGGATGCTTCTTTAGTCTTTCAAGGGATCTTGCTGACGTGAGTAGAGATGCAGGGGGAAAGGTGAGGTGGAAGTCACTGTCTCCCATTCTATATCCCACTTCCCTCCACTGGAGTGCCGACAAACAGTCTCCTGTATGTGTGAGGTTTGAAGCGTTTCTGGGATGAAATATAAATTATTTGTTTATACCATTTCCCCCCCCCCCCCCCCCCCCCCCCCCCGTTCCTGGTGGTTGGCCAGTTTAGTAGGAAATGGCTCTTTAGCACTTTGCTGGCATGCTAGTGTGCCTTTGTCTCTGAGAAAATGGTTTCTGGGTGTTACCCAGAACGACAACATGTAATCATCATATAACAAAAATCACATCATTTTACATGCAATGATGTTACACACATTTCAACTGGACAACAACATTCAGTCGATTGTGAGTTTTCAAACGATACCTCACAAGGCATACTTTGTACAAAATATAACCATATAGAAGTAGTGAATGTGGGGTACAGGGTGTCAAATGGGGCACAGGGTGACACAGGGCAGCAGTGTCAGGTAAACTTAAATTGAAGACAGGGAAATGTCAATATTTTTTGCAAAGGTGGGGTGGTTGAAATTCCAATCCAGCTTCAATCCTGAAGAGCCAGTTTATCAAATGCAGTCACCGTTTCAGTGCGTTACGTTGCACCAATACCAATGTGAGTCATGGGACTACACCTTCACACTGCAAAGATGACAATGCACTCTGAAGTTGTTGGTTCTGAGTTATCTGATGTGTGTCTAGTTAGAAAATGTAATGGATTACACAGTGATGGTGCACCTTGGAAATAAGTGAGACCTGCAGGGTGTTTCAGCGTGTCAGAGGAAAGGGTGTGTGCTTTTTAAGGCCTGACAGCCAAACAGGGGAAATGAATGAATATTATGCAGGCCCTCCAGCAAAAAATGACACGAAGGGTGAAAAGATCATTGCATACATGAATGAAGAGTAATCTGGGTTAGCAAGAAAACACAAGTGAGGACTAAAGCCATGTGCTTTATTGGAAGAACACCAGTGTGGAATGGAAGGACTTGACCCCAGAGGTTAAATAAATACATTTTTGAAGTGCGGGTAACACGTAGAAAAGCTAGTGTAAAACCTTAAACACAGTCCGTGACTTGGTGCTCTCTGGTCAGGGAGGTTGCTATCATTCTAATGTAATGACCTAGTTACGTTAACAGAACTGTGTCTGTTTACACCGCCTGAGGATCTGGGCTGGTGGATACAACCAAACCTAAATTGCTCCTTGCTAGACAGGAAGAGTGTTAGAGGGAATCTGGATAATGCTAGAGCAAATTACCAAGAAACTGGAACCATGGGTTGGGGGGCATTAAAGGCCGGGAGAGGCTAGGTCACCCCCTAACTGAGGCCATGGCCCCATCCACACTCTGCCCAGAGGCCCCGCCCTCGCTTCCCCTCTCCCCTGAAGCTGACAGAGGCTGGGTTGGGCCAGTGGCAGGCCAAGGCGGATGACTGGGACGGGCCAGCCCGGGCTGGGAGCAGGTTCAAGGCTCCGGCAGGCAGGGGAGCAGGGCCTCAAGTGGAAGAGGCAGGACCAGGGGACTAACTTTCCTTGAGCAGGGGGGTTTCATCTGCCGCCCATGATGAGTTAGATAGGACCCCAAGCCCTCACAGTACATTGTTGACTGTGGTCTGTCAGCGTTCAGTGGGAGAGGAGAACAGCATCCTGGCTACTCTTTCCAACAGCACGTCTGCCCTTGTGCCCAGGCTGAAATAAGCCAGATCCTCTTCCTCTGGGACCCGCTTCTTGGGGGCATTGTGACAATAAGGTGTGTGCTCTGGACAGTTTCATGTCCTGTATGGTTACAGTCTTCCAGCCGGCTCGTCTCCCCAGCAACGCTCTGAAGTAATCCTAAGGGAAGGATAAGTGAGATTAAATAGATGATAGTAAATGGCTAAGAGAGTCGTGTTTGGCAAACTCAGTGATGGTCCCGGGCCAAACAAAATTACCAAGTGACTGGGATTCTAAACTTCCTGAATCTGGGGGCTGCCCCAAGACACTCTCAGTAACGAAGCCTCTCCGCTCCGGTTTTGTTTCTGCAGAAGTTTAAGTAACAAGGGGATAAAAGAGACAAAGAGAAATCCTTCACGCATGAGAGCCATTCAAACGCTATTCAGTTTCAAATGCAGCACTGCAGTTAGCTGAATTAAGTTACCTCATGTTTGGCATTAGGACTGTAATTTCAATACCAATTAGCATAGATCATTGGCATTTGCCTTTTTATTCATGTGTCTGATTATGTACAAATCTGTTTATTTTTCCAGATTGTATATATTACAGTCTAACAATATCTTAAACTTTACAAAACTCTTAGGTTTCCCATGATCTGTTTTTAATGTATCATGATAAACCCATCATCGCCATATCAGATTATAGCAACTGCAGCTATAACTTAAAAATCCCCTCATCGACTTAAAGGCCAGAAGGGACCATCATGATCATCTAGTCCAGAGGTCGGTAACCTTTCAGAAGTGGTGTGCCAAGTCTTCATTTGTTCACTCGAATTGAAGGTTTCGCGTGCCAGTCATACATTTTAACGTTTTTAGAAGGTCTCTTTCTAGAAGAGATTGATATATTACTAAATTATTGTTGTATGTAAAGTAAATAAGGTTTTTAAATGTTTAAGAAGCTTCATTTAAAATTAAATTAAAATGCAGAGCCCCCCAGACTAGGGGCCAAGACCTGGGCAGTGTGAATGCCACTGAAAATCAGCTCGTGTGCCGCCTTTGGCACATGCCATAGGTTGCCTACCCCGATCTAGTCTGACCTCCTGCTCATCGCAGGCCACAGAACCACCCACGCCTGTCACAGACCCCTGACCTCAGGCAGAGTGACTGAAGTTCTTAAATCTTGATTGAAAGACTTCAAGTGACAGAGAATCCACCATTTACTGTAGTTCAAACCAGCAAGCGACCCGTGCCCCCTGCTGCAATGGAAGGTGAAACCCCACCCCAGGGACTCTGCCAATCTGACCTGGGGGAAAATTTCTTCCCAACCTCCAATATGACAATCAGTTGGACCCTGAGCATGTGAGCAAGACATACCATCCAGACACTTGGTGAAGAATTCTCTTAAGTAACTCAGAGTCCTCCCAGTTCAATGCCCCATTTCCAGCCTTTGGAGATATTTGCTAAAAGCATTCATGGATGGGCCGTATGCCATTGTAGGCAACCTCCTCGTACCATCCCATCCATACACTTATCAAGTTCAGTCTTGCAACTTTTTTGTCCCCATGGCTCCCCTGTGGACGGCTGTTCCAGAATTTCACTCCTCTGCTGGTTAGAAATTTTCATCTAATTTCAAGCCTGAACTTGTTGATGGCCAGTTTACATCCATTTGATCTAGTGCCAACATTGGCCTTGAACTTAAATAATTCCTCTCCCTGCCTGATATTTATCCCTGTGATGTATTTATAGAGAGCAACCATATCTCCCCTCAGCCTTCTTTTGGTTAAACTGAACAAGCCAAGCTCCTTAAATCTCTTGTTGTAAGGCATGTTCTCCATTCCTTTGATCATCCTTGTAGCGCTTCTCAGCAACCTGTTTCCGTTCAGTTTGAAATCATCTTTCTTAATCGTGGGAGACCAGAACTGCACACCGTATGCCAGATAAGGTCTCACCTGTGCGGTGTACAATGGTACTAAGACTTCCCTCTCTCTCTACTGGAAACACCTCACCTGATGCATCCTAGGATTGCATTAGCCTTTTTCACTGCCACATCTCACTGGCAGCTCATAGTCATCCTGTAATCAACTAATAAACCCAGGTCTTTCTCCTCTTCTGTCACTTCCAACTGATATGTCCGCAGCTTATAGCAAAACCTCTTATTGTTAGCCCCTGAGTACATGACCTTGCACTTTGCTCTGTTAAATTTCATCCCATTTCTATCACTCCATTTTTCAAGATTTTCCAAATCTTCTTGTATAATATTCCAGTCTGCTTCCATATTGGCAATATCTCCCAGCAGTGGGTCGTTCACAGATTTTATTAGCACATTCCCACATTTTGTGCCAAGGTCATGAATGAAAACATTCAATAAGATTGGTCCCAAGACCGATCCCAGAGGAACTCCACTGGTAAATTCCCCCTCCAGCCCCATGGTTCACCTTTCAGCATGATTCGCTGTAGTTTCCCCTTTAACCAGTTCCTAATCCTTTCAGTTCTCATATTCATCCTCATCTTCTCCAATTTAACTAATAATTTCCCAGGTGGAACTCTATCAAATGCCTTCCTGAAATCCAGGGAGATTAGATCTACTGCTCTTCCTGTGTCTAGAAAACTGTATACTTCAAAGAGAAATCAATCCAGTGATATCACTATATTTACAGTTTCTTTAAATGTTAAAATCTGCTTTTGATCTCCGAATTAACAGAATACATCATAGTCAGGAACTGTTTGATTACACTGGCAACCTCTAAGAATATTATGTAAACACACAAAACCACAAACATTATCTATCATTATGTCCCTAAAGGTTGAATTTGGGTCATTGGATGCTTAACCCTTTCTGGCCACAGTGGGATTAGCAGTTTTCTATAAAAATTGTCCTGCTGCATTAGGATTATTAAAACTCAAAGCGTTTTGGCCTGAATTTTGACATTTTTAAAAAATAAAGGAATCTGGAGAGAAAGGTCTTTTGTGCGTGAAATATTTTAAAATCGTTACCACTGACTTGCTGAACTATTTGTCCAAGCCACAGTCTTCCACCCTGCCACTAATACAATCGCTGACAGGAAAGTGGAAGGAAGCCTGTTCTCGTTTTTCCTTTCAATCTGAGCACTTCAACTCTCCCGGGTTTAATGATCGTTATTATATTATTGATTGATTGCAACAATTTACAATGAGCAGGATCTAAGAAAGGGCTGGTGATATTCTTGGGAATGATTACATTCACCCCTAGGTGGTATGCACAGGGTCTCCGGGTCTGCAGACATCCAGTGATACTGCTGAGGGGGAGTGGGGAACGCACGTAAGGAAGGTGGGATCCATGTTGGTTTCATGTAGCCAGCCCATAGAGGAGATCCTGGGAAGGTGGGGCTCCTGGATTCATACCTGCCCCACATCTGCTGTGGGGTTAAGGATGGATCCTTTCCCTGCCCAGCTTAGTTCCCCACACAAAGCTCACTGATTCAAGCTCTGTGCAAGGCTGGAGGTGAAGTTTAGCCTGAGAGATTTGTGCTGACATCTGTGATACAAGTTGCTCTGGTAAAGCCAGGTTAATTGTCAGCCCAGTCGCAGACAAAAATGCCATTCCAGGTTTGGGAAAGGATGTTGCAAGGGACGGAGTATTTAACCAATATCTACCAGAGTCTGGCACTGAATTCCTTACCAATGCCATGGGCACCCTGCTATAAATGTGCACAGATCCATACTCTGCTCCATTTGAAAGTGTCAAAGAGTTCTAGAGTTAAGGAGGGGTGGATAAGAGTCATAGGACACAGGATCCTGTAAGGAGCAGAACACGTCACTGGTCTTACACAAACATGCAAACTTAAACCCTGCCCAGCGTGGCACTGTGCCCCCGATGACCTCTTGAAGTCCCTTCCAGCCCTACGTTTCTATGATACAGTGAGTCTGTGCTTGCCTTTTGTTTAAATAAAGCCACAGTATACAATAGCATGTCCTAAATCTGTGTTCGTTGGCATATTTTTACAATATTGGATCATAATTTGCACATGACTTAGTGGCTCCTTTTTGGTTATTTTTTTCTTGCTGTTACATCACCCCTCCCCCCCATATTCTTCATAGAAAGATGGTTGTGATATGAACATGGCATAACTAAGATGTTTTATACAATATGGGTCATGTGAGAGATCATTGGAAAGGTTATTATGTACTGAATGTAATTATCCAGTTTGTGTGCATGTATCATTTCTGTATCTAAAGTTAGGCATATTGGCTATATAACAATTACAACTCTGTGTGTTCTGGGGAAACACCCACCAGACACCCAAACAGGCCATCAACTTTGATGGGCCATTAGGAAGAAAGAGTTGAGCCCAGCCTGGAAAAGGAATCTGGCCTGTGAACTGGTGTCTGAAGGTTAGCAGGGTAGCTAACCTTCAAGAATTTCTGCATCCTGCCCAAAAGCAACATTTAGGGTGGGAAATTACATCTTGAAACCAGCCTCTTTAAGATCTTAAGCTTAATATGCATTTTTTGTTTTATTTGTGTAGTAATTTTCTTTGTTCTGTTTGCACTCCCTTATAATCTCTTAAAATCTGCCTTTTGTACTTAATAAGATTCATTTTGTTTATTATAAAACCCAAGTTGTGCAATTTATAACTGGGGGGCGGGGCAAGAAGTTGTGTATATGTTCCTTCACGTTGAGGGAGGGGGCAAATTTATTAGCTTACCTTGTATAGATTTCTCTACAGCGCAGGACAATATAATTTTGGTTTTATACCCCAAAGGAGGTGTTCTGGGTGAATCCCCGAGCTGATTCTTCCCACACAGCTGATCTCAGTGTCTCTGTGTCCTTTTGCAGCTGGGTGTGTGCCGGAGAAGGCTTGAGGGCCTGGCACAGCTAAGACAAGGTGAGGAAACCCAGGCTGGTGGAATGGGCAGAACCAGTGAGACCCTAGCACATCAGGTGGCATCCTGGATGGGGCGGGGGGGGTCTAACCTGTCAGACATGTTTTTAGAATATTGGATCATAATTTGCACATGATTTAGTGGCAACTTTTTGGTTATTTTTTTTCTTGCCTACATGAGGCATAAATAAGAACTCATTGGTGAGGAAACAACTAAAGTGTTGCATTGAGAGGGATTTTAAAACCGTAACGTTTCCTGCCTTCACACTTGCACATTGAAAATCTTTTATAAACATTGGTGAACTAAAAGCAGGCATTAGGCGCAGTCCATCAGCCACACAATGGACCACTGGCAATTAATCCTGAAAGTCACAGTGTATCAGAAATCACTTATCATAATACTCCCGATTCAGTTCTGCAGTCTGTCATAATGTGCAACCTTTCTCCCTCAAAGCTTCCATTTACACCCAAGGATAACAGTGTCTTAAAGCAGACGCGTACCATTAAGTTATTAGAGCATCGAACGCTTGGAAGCAGAAGGCACTCAGCAGGTATTAATCTTTGAATCCAAAGGGAATTAATCCACATTCTGTATAGGATGCTTTATCTTCTTACAGGCTCAATTAAGTAGCATTACTGCAAATATTCATTTGTCAGTGGTAATTGTAAAGATGGAGTACCTTGTAACAGATGGTCTTTTTTCCTTTCCTTTTCTTTTCCAAAGAGTGATGTGTCCTATGCCAGCTGCCAATGGGAAGAAATAGTCGATGTTCATACCAGCTGAGTTCGCACAGTATTCAATATTCTGCATGCGTCCGCGTACTGAATAGAGATCAAAAGTAGTATCAGGTGCCAGGCATGATGGGTCCGCACAATGGGACCCCGTGATGTGAACTCTGGAGATCTGAGCTTTAATTGGGCAGGCGCTATTAGAAATCATAACTGAGTGACAATGAGTTCCCGGATATTGACAGAGCTCAGAGATTTCCTCCTGGGCTAATTGTCTTCTGAGGAGGAGGAGTGCTCCTGGTGGGGAATCCAGGGTGACTGTTTCTAAATTACCTTTCTTTGTAGAGGCAGTAAATGCTAGTGGAAAATTGGCTTAATTTGGCCAGGGTGCACGCTATGAGGAAGACTGCTATTATTCACAAATGTTGCTATAGATGCTAATAACAAAGCTGAAAGAAAAATGGGAAATATGGGGAAACTAAAACACCTGAACCGCGCTACAGCCTTGTGTTGTAAGGCCCTTCCTCTCTTCTTTCAATAGATGTAAATCTTTGTTCTTTGTTCCATGGCCAGTCAAAAGGATTGTTCGCTAGAACTACATTTCTAATTAAAGCTAAAATACTGTTGTTTATATTGCACATTTGTCGGCCTTGCGACATTTTGTGAATGGCTTTTGTTTAAGATGCTGCTACCCGTGAGAAGAGATTTTTCCTGACTGTATTTTAAAAAGCCAAATAAATAAGTTTGTAATGCTAATGGCTGCACACACCTCTTAGGTCATAATACTGCAAGATGGCCGTTGCTTTGAACAGGAATATTCTGCAAACCTAAGTAAATTTGGACTATGTCGCATACAGAACTCTGTAATCCCAAATTTACCAAAATCTCTTATATTCTTCGAGCCTGTTTTAAGCATACAATGGGCAAGCAAGGTGGGGGAGTGTGACGGTGCTGTTCCTGGTGGGATCCAACTGTGAGTGTCAGATCAGGACAGATTGCTTCCAAAAGGGCATCTACAGCCCAAAGCTGGGGTTTTTCCACACTAAGGCACAAAACCAGCTAAACAGAAAAGACTTTGGTCTCACCCCACTGGCTAACCACAAGTCACACAAGCAATTCCCTTAGACACTCCAGATTCCCAGTATCACCACCTGTCCTGGGGATCAATGGTTATGAAAACCAATACCCCAAATAAAGAAAATGGTTCTCCCCAATTCCAAAGAATCAGGCCTCAGACCCAGGTCAATATACCAATCAGATCTTACCACAAATCATGCTGTAGCCAATCCTTTAGAATCTAAAATCTAAAGGTTTATTATAAAAGGAAAAAGGTATAGGTGAGGGTTAAGAATGGCTAAAAGAAATCAATTACATGCAGTAATGGCACATCTCTTAGTTCAGGCTTGCAGCAAAGGTAGAATAACTGCAGGTTCAAATCAAAGTCTTTGGAAAGCATCTCTGCAGAGATGGGTCAGTACCATTGTCCAGAGTTCCCAGAGTAGCAAAGTTCCATCCAAAGCTGGAAACAAGGCAGGCTGAAGACTGGAGGTAAAAGACAAAATGGAGAATGCTTCTTCCAGCTTTTATAGACTCTCTCTTCTGGGCCAAGACCCTCCTCCTTCTTTTGCAGAGTCTGGTTCAAAATGGAGGTTTACAGTCACAAGGTCCAATCACCAGACTTCTCCAGGATTCAGTTTCTGACCAGGCAGTGACATTCCTAGAGCAGCTCGGGTGTGGACAGGCATATACAAGTTCATTGTGTGGTTGATGTCCCTTAATGGGCCATCAGGCAGCCCCAGCCTGTCTGAGCCTTCACAGGAGCCAAGCCTAAGCTTGCATTACAGGCACCTTTAACTTTAGTTACAGAATAGATACACACATATGGAATAGATACACACATAAGACACCTGTTATGACCCCCTTCACATAATATTTCGTGCACCCATTGATCTACACGGTACCAAACTATTTCAGTACCGTGACAGGGAGGTAATTCTATTTCTCCTCAAGAGAAGTTGGTCCAATCAAAGATATGACCTCACCTGCCTTGTCTCATGAATATCCTGGCACTGCCTCGGCTACCGCTGCACTGATACAATCTGCTCCAATTAAAGGGGTAGAAAATGGGCTAATAACGGAAATCTGAATGTAGCCTTAACTGTGCCAACTCCAGGAGAACCTAACATCAGAAATGCATTCTTTCCATTTCCAAATGGTTACCTGTTTTATTGTCTGTAACGGAGTTCAGGCTTTGGTGTAGTTTGTCTCACCGTGTACTTCCTTCATACTATGACAGTAGCTGTCCAGTGGTCACAGCTAGGTATTTAAGGCCCTGATCCTCCAATGAGATATATGTCCCAAAACAGCACTGGAACATAAACAAACTAGGGAAATGCAACCTAGATGGAGCTACTATAAGGTGGGTACAAAACTGGTTGGAAAATTGTCCCAGAGAGTAGTTATTAGTGGTTCACAGTCATGCTGGAAGGGCATATGAGTGGGGTCCCGCAGGGATCAGTTCTAGGTCCGGTTCAGTAGAGAGGACACTTATAAAGTCTGCAGACGATACCAAGCCAGGAGGGGTTGCAAGTGCTTTGGAGGACAGGATTAAAATTCAAAATGATCTGGACAAACTGGAGAAATGGTCTGAAGTAAACAGGATGAAATTCAATAAGAACAAATGCTTAGTTTTGCCGTTCTCAAACTGTGGATTTGTGGCTCCAGAGGTAACATGCTTGTTAACGCAAAAATGTTTTAAATAAATAAATAGAGGTGAGAAATAACAGATCTCAATTCTATTGTTCCTCTGCAAATTTGTGTACACAGAGTCAATCCCTTACCTCTCTCAAAGTGTAAAGTTTCAAAAAGTTCAATGAATAGACGATTGTTGGGGGTGAAATAGATCTGGACGAGAAGAATTCTGGAGATAAATGTGAGAAGTGAAGCACATATGTTTTGTTAAAATATTATATGTTTGCCGTTGAAGAAAAAAATCCAGAATACATAATGTTGTTCTTTTACTTAAATAAAACAATTTAATGTCTGTCTGGTGATGTTCCCTTCTAATACAGCATGGCAAGAAAATCCTCCATATATTAATGATTAACCTGTTGAATTGGAGATAGATATTTATGAAGTCATTGGGAGGTGAACTGTTTCAATTACCTTTGGTAAATGAAATAACCAATCATTCATTTTCTCATATAGCCATAAAACATCTGAAAAGTTTTCAAAATAAGTCACTGTTTAAAATGTATAGTGTGTATCTTCTAAAAATGAAACCTACATCTACCTCTGAGTTGTGAAGAATATGTATGAAGGTTATAACAAGAAGAATGCACTTTTATGTAGAAATCCATGATTGAATCAAGTCTTCCAGTGATTTAAAATAAATCAATTTGATTTCAGTCAAATCCACCCTGATCCCAACCTTTGCTACTGAATCACCTCTGGCCAAATGGAGGAATCTGTATGTTTGTTACGTTTAAAATTGGCACATAAAATTGAGAACTATTAGTAGTCTCATGTAAAAGCACTAAAACGAAATCTTCATTTTATTTCCAGCGCCAGTGATCGTTGTACCCCCAAAAAAGATTCACAATATAACAGGTGCCCAAGTGTACCTGTCCTGTGAAGTGAAGGCAGTTCCCACTCCCATCATCACCTGGAGAAAGGTATGCCAAAATCTGATTACGTTTTAGCCAAGGGGCTGCACAGAATCTGATGTGTGTAAGACAGAAATGGACATGGGACAAATCTGCTGTTAATGTAAACTGTCTCTATGCCATGGGAACCAGTTTTCACCAGGAGAGAATTTGGCCCATTTCTTTTGCTCCATTGCCAGACCTAATTTTAGATGATTATAGTCATAAATAAAATGGCGTTACTTAAAATTGAGACTAGAGGGCCGTATTTCCTCAGCACGTTAGCATGCGTCGTCCGCAAATAGGGGCTGTGAATACCTGCGTCCCTCCGGGGCTCTGAGAATTGAAGTGTGAGCATCTCTGACTGACAACAGCTCAGGGCCCGGCCTCAGTACATCCCTAGTACATCCCTGAGGGGGAGGAAGGGAATTCATAACCCAAACCCCGCTCAGTGCTCAGTGAATATTGGACTGGCTTGGCTGGGGGTGGATCTGGGAGGAGGACTGGTCTGATATCTGGATAAGGAGTTCTCAGAGCAGCACCAGAGGCAGAAAGGAAGAGCCTCAGCCTAGAGACCCTGGCTGTGGGAAGGAAATCTCTCTTCCCTACCTCCCAGGAGCCAGCTCTGGGGCTGAAAAGGGGGGGTGGTCAGAGAACATGGGCTTTGGGGATGGCAAGGAGGGGGAGGCTAGCTCCTGGGAGTAGGGACAGACCTTGAACAAAGGCAGGTAGGCGCTTAGGCCAAAACATTCAAACTCAGGTGCCTAAAGAGAAGGGTTGCCCCAGGTTGTGGCCCTGGCTGGAGAAGTTAGACTCTGCCTGCAGCAAGCTGGGGCGAGCAGGGCTACAACTGGCAACATAGCACCGTGTAAGAGGGAGGCACTGCCTCACATTGGCTCCTGGTCCTTGACTAGCATCGGCCTCTCACTCCTCGCAGGAGCTGCAAGAGGTTCCGCTCCATACTCCTTCCCCTCAGTGAGAGCATCATTCTGGGATGCTCAGGGGAAAGACAATGGCATGTGTTCTTCTGCCGTAGGCATCTCCCTGGAGCACTGGTGCACATTGCAGAAGCTAGTATAGACAGCAATCTGTTGAGCTCAGACCTGCCAGATACAGTGGCAACAAACCGACGAGCACAATGCTTTTAAAGTATTCCATACGTTAACAGTGTGCCAATGTCATACGACCCCGCAGGTCACAGAGTCACCCAAGGGAGTTAAACTCCTGGAGGAATTGCCTGGAGACAGAGTGAACATGGCAGTCCAAGTTCGTGGTGGTCCTTCTAAACATGAGAGCACGGGGTGGGTTTTGGTAAGTCCAGCAAAGCAAACTGTACCGAGGGCAGAGGTGGGGAAAGAAGGGACATTTTTTGATTTTGGAAGCTTTTCCATACAGAAAATACAGTACATTGCAAGCACATGATGGTTCCTAGGGGAGACATTTTAAGAGAAGAGACTCAGAAGAGTGATTGAGCAGAGTTTAAAGTAGAATGAAAGTTCCTACAAACTACCAGACCAAATTTAAACCAGACATTTTAGTCCTTGTTTTGAAGGAGGAAACCTTCGGATTTTTCATTCTTATCAAGAATTGATTTACGGCTGCCCTTTTGTGCTTCCTGTTCACTTGTTGATAGTTTGATGTCCTCCCCTTTCGTTTTGCTAGATTAACCCACTGATGAAGGAAGATGAGGGTGTTTACCAGTGTCATGCTACCAACATGGTTGGAGAAGCACAGGCAGAAGGGAATGTTAAAGTCACTGAGCAAAGTAAAAGTAAGGGGAATAACTTCCTAGGATCGGGTGTCGTGATATAACAGGGTAAGTTTAACATTACAAATCCACTTCAGTACCACAGAAGCCTGTTACCTTTTTTTGCATTCACCTACTCTGGTTGGTCTAAAGCTCCAGATGTAGAGGAAGCATGGCCTAGAAACAGGGAATCTGGAGGAGCCCTTAGTCAGTTAGAGCTTGAAGCATGGGCTCAGTATTCTCTTGAATAAGTCATTTTCTTCCATCTACCTTACTCAACCCATGCTGAAATGCAGGAAGATAAAAGAATGCCATTGCAGTGTGCTAAATATCTTAGATTTTCAAAAGCAGATACTGCTGCAGTGAACATTTCTAGGTAGATAAGCTTATAACTATAATGCTGTTTTGAATTCAGCATTTAATGACTGCAGTGTAAATACATACTGTACATGATCAAAGTGCTTGACATCTTCAGACCAAAAACCAGCCTTTGGTACCATATTCTAAAGATGATGCTAATGTCACATGCCAAGGAGGCAGAACAGATGACCAGTTCCTCTCAGTCATTTCCTCTCCTCTGTAATATCATCTCATGTAAACAGATGCAATTCACCCCAGAGCAGAGGGCCAGCATGATACCTGTGCAACACTTTCATCCAAATTAAGTCCTCCAAATGGGATGTACGCGGTGCATATGTCTTGTGCTGACCCTTTGCATCTTCCAGGTCAATCTCACCCAGAGAAAGGAGAGCAGATACCAAGCAGATAAACAAGTGTCTGGCCGTGATTTAAATAAAACAACCAAAAACGTCCTTCCGCTGATAGCTTCATCATTCCCAGAAGTTTTAGTACAAAGGTCTGATTCTCCCACTGCATTACTCCCATTCTACACTGGTGCAACTCCATGGATTTCAGTGAACCTCTGAATAACTGGAGTAACAGGATGATGAATTGTGCTCCATAAGTGACTCTACTAAGGCGAGGCTGTGAAGCAAAGAGTGAACAGTGAGCAGTGTCTTCTTGTGCAGCGTTGGCCTGAAAATGCAGCTCTGTGCATAAAAACTAATGCTTATTTCTGGGAGAGATCCCCTATGTTTTATGAAAAAGATAGGTCCAGTTTAGCAAATATACTATTCAAAGGTATATTATTTGTGCTAGTTTCAGCCATGTCCATGTCTCCATCACAGTTGTTTTCTATACAAGTTATTACAAATCCCTCGATAATAATCTCTCAAACTGTGCTTTTTTTCCCACTCTAGGGACAAGCGATTCACTCTTCACTCCAGGAAAACAAAGATTGTCAAGCACAGGCTAAAAACAAGTCAATGAGTCGCTTCCTTTGCTATCTTATATTATAGAATTAGGCAACTGCATTAATATTCTTGTTACGTGGTTAATGACATGTTTTTGTACATTTTCCTAGTTAGATTAATTAGATGAATATTAAAAATCTGTAGTTTATAACGGGAAAAACAGAGCAATAAAACACTTTTTTAAAAACCATTTAAAATATATATACTGTCTCGAGGTTGCTTTTTACTGGCACTCTCAACGGTAACACTAGAGGGCAGCCATTATGTGTTCCAAGGAAAAGACCACGGAGTGTAATTTCTGCACATTAGTCGTGGCCCGAAAGACAAATCACAACAATGTAACAATTTTCTTTATTTTTAAAGCAAGCCACTTTGTAAGAGAAAAAAGCTGAACGTTTAATGAAGCTTTGGCAATTATTGCTTTTGGGTGCATAGTTACTAGAAGATGACTCCAACTGGAAAACCTGTTTGGAAGGGGTTTCTAGTCAGAAATGGATAGCTTCCAAGGTCTAAAACAGATATAGGTAGCCCTGATTTTATGGGCTGGTCTTCACTGGGGGGGTAGATCAGCTGTAGATGCGCAAATTCAGCTACGTTAACAACGTAGCTGAATTTGGCGTATCTACAGCCGACTTACCTGCCGTCCTCACGGCGGCGGCAGTCGGTGGCGCGCTCCCCCGTCGACTCCAGCTTGTGCCTTTTGGCGAACTGGAGTTCCGGAGTCGACGGGGGGAGGGGGGCACCGCTGGCAATCGATCCCTGACAGCTTTAGTGAAGACAAACCCTATGTTATGGATATGCAATTAAATACTCTGTTGATGGACACTACAGTTTTGCCAAGGTTAAAACATTCTTGGGTCTATAGGGCTAAGGGCTAAGAGTTCAGGAACCTTAGTGAGACACTGCATCGTCTGAGCACAAACAATTAATGATCTGCATATTGGGTAATTTTACAAGCTATATAATTGTGGGAAGGAAGGCACAATTCCCTTGTGTGTCTGAAGAACACAGAGGCAGATGAAGTTGTGTTGACAAGCTCAATTAGTGCATGTTGCAAGGAATAATTTGAACTGCTGAGGCACATTTCTAGGTCATATAAACTAACTGCACAATAATCTGGACACCAATAATGTACACCGTGATGCTGCCTTCGTAAAAGCTTTAGCCACATGACTTCCAGTTAGAGGAGGGATAGTCAGACCACGAGCCAAATCCAGACCGCCAAATGCTTTAAACGGACCCCGAAATCTTTTTTATTTACTTAGTATCATTCATTTTTATTATATTCTCTGGAGTCTGGATCTTGACCAGGACATTTGGACCTTGACCAAAAATATTTAACTAACCCTGAGTTAGATGCTGCAGAACTCTAGAACTGCCATACTTCGAAAGAGCCACCAGATGTCAGCAAATCCATAGTTCCAGCACTCCCTGAGAACCAGCATGAAATTAAAAGACATAGGGATATTCCCTGGGGAAATACAGCTGTTTTTTTCTAATTCAATCCTATGTCGACACCACAGCTATAAAACATCACCAATTTCAAAGCATGAGGTAACATATAAAACAGCTAGCTACCTCTCACTCCCCCGGTGGCAGAGTTCATTGTAACTTACCAGTTCACCAAAGCCATTTTCCAGAGTGCAGTGATTTAAAAACAAAAAACAAACAAAACCAAACCACTTCTCATTGACATTTTTTTCTGATTCTAGAGCCGATGTGAATCTTCATTCACTTGTTCTCCATGTTTAATATACAGTCTCTGATTTAGTGGACAGAACGTTTCAGAAGCGTCATCCTCAAAAGCCACGCAAGTGCATTGCTCGAATTTCTGAAATGTCCCACTTTTCTTCGAGTGGTCAAACAGAAGGCTTTGCTCTCTGTGTAGTGTAAAATCTAGAACCTGGTGCAGTTAACATTGTACTCCTATTGCCCATTCCTTTCTCCTACAGACCTGCCACGCTTTCTTTTGGGGAACATGGACAACTACTTTGCTTTATTGGCAGCCTCCTTGTCTCCAACTGCCATTTTGAAAACATCTATTTCTATCCTTACTTATCAATTGAATCTATATCAGCTTTTCCATTATTTCACCCAGGATTGCTATCAGATTAATAGGCGTGTAGTTACCCAGGTAGCAGGACATGGTTGTGCAGGGACTTCTCTCTAAGAGTCCCACAGGGTCAGATTTTCAAATGTATTTAGAAGTTAGTGGGATTTTCATAAAAGCCAGGCTCACTGGGTCTCAGGACACTGAGTCGAATTCCTGACTCACCTTTCTGGGTCCAGAGGCAGCTCAGCTCAGCATTGTGAGCTAACAGATGGTATAATGTGGCTGTTGCTAATCTTGTCCAATTGCACGAACCCACTCGAGGCTCAACTTCGAAGAAGTAACCCTGCTGAAAGGAAGTGGCCAAGGAATATTAGTTTGCTAAGCTACATTTTTTTCCTTCTAGCCACCAAGGATTCAGCAATTTCTTTTCTGTGCTAGAAAAAGACCCAACAGCAAGGGACTCCCACTAGAGATGGGTGGGCAGAGGGCTTGGTTTTAGGAAGTGCAGGAGACTAGGAAGCATCAGGCATTACAGTGATGGGGAAGTTATGTCACAGCAAGAGATGAGCAAATGGCACATGTATAAGGGCTTTACTGAATAATTTGGAACAACATACTACATTTGAGGAAATCGTAACTCAAACCAGAGGCAGCACGGTCTAATGAATACAGCACTAGACTGGAGCGTTAGACAGGAGATTTGAGTTCTAACCCCAACGTCTGCCACTTCCCTTCTTTGTGCCACTACTTCCCCATCTACCTTTTATCTGTCATGTCAATTAAACTAAACTTTTCAGGACATGAACAGTCTCCTACTTAAAAAGGTACGAGCACTGCATTTCACATCCCCTCCCTCATTCTTGCCATCGTCTCTACTTTTCCCAATCCCCACATGATCTCTCCTCTTCCCTCCCTCTGTCCCCCAACTCCATACATGAGAAACACTTTTGGGAAAGAATCAGAGAGGTAGCTGTGTTAGTCTGGAATTGCAGAAGTGACAAAGAGTCCTGTGGCACCTTAAAGACTAAAGTATTGAAGCATAAGCTTTCGTAGGCTAATACCCACTTTGTCGGATGCATCCGACGAAGTGGGTATTAGCCCACGAAAGCTTATGCTTCAATACTTTAGTCTTTAAGGTGCCACAGGACTCTGTCACTTTTGGGAAAGATGACTTTGGTGAGGAAATGGGAGTAAAAAAAGCCCATGAGCCTCCTACTTTGTAACTGGTTCTATTAAAAATAAAACAATAGAACTGTGCCTGAAATCAAACTTTGTTATTCCATTTTATTTCAACAAGAAAATAAATTGATAAACTGGATTCAAGTGAACAGGTTCCTAGATGGGAATTTAGGGATCCAAACAACTTCATTTTCCACACAGACAGGTTCAGTAAGATTGACAGCCATAGCACTGTGGTATTTTAGAGGTAGCTCCAGAACAAAGAATTTTGTTTGCACTTAATATGTCTTACAAAAATGGAGTATGGTGCAATTTCTGAACACATGACAAGGGCTGTACCAGCACAAATAGAGATATATGCTGCCACATGGGGGCATTACATGACTTGAAGACCATCACAAGGACAATAACCATTTTCCATACTTCCAGCTAGGCCACTGCTTTCACAAAGTCAAATATGCTTAAATGAAATGTGTAGATCCATTCGGTATGTGAAGTCTGCCTTTTGTGCCTTGTTTCTTAATGGAGAAAAGCAGCCACAATCCTCTTTGTGTTTCCATGTATCCAGTCTTTGCAGGTCTTCTGTATTCATATACTATCCAATTTCTTTAAGATGTATGGAGCTGAAAAAGAATGTACAACCAAGATACAGCTTTTTAGTTCAATTAGAGAGGATTAGAAGTTGTTTTAGGCCTACAATTTTCTCTGCCTATCACAAGAAAAAGCTAAACTTGCTGTTTGTCCACAAATTGATGATCTCTCATTGAGCAAAGCAAGAACCTGAGTAACAGCTGAGCAAAACCTCAAGCAAGATCTTGAAAGGTGACCTCCAAAAAGAAAAAAATGGGTGCTCGCATCCCATCCTCCCCCCTCTACAGCTGCCTTATTATGGTGTATGAAGGAGGCTTGGAAGTTAGGATTTTAGTTGCTTTTTACATGATAAATTTAGTTATCTAAAGTAGGCTGGTTTCTGGAAGAGTTGGCAGAATAATGAAGTTAGAGTGGCAAGGAAGTGAGACTTGGGCCTTGTGTACATTAGGAAGCTCTGGCAATACAGCTACACTGGCAAACCCTCCTAGTGTAGATGCAGTTTACACTAGCAAAAATTGTATAGCTTATACCAGTACCCTGAACAAAATAAACCACACCAGCAAACACAATTTGTGCAGCATTAAAAGGTCATAAAAACCCCACAAAGCACATTTCTAGTGCAGATCAGACCTGCGTGAAAAGTATTTTTTATTAAGATTGTTAGTAGATGTTTGTTAACACCTGTTTAATTTAGTTTGGAGGAAATCTGTCAGTTTCAACATTGCTGCATTTTCAGTAAAGGGTTAGGGACCCCGCAAGCTGCATCTGCACAGAAACCCATGGAATCCATGGGACAGCTGGCAGCTTCAGGGACTGAGCAGCTTCCAATCTTCTTCTGCGGCCCCCAGCAAGACTCTCCGAAAAAGCAGAGAAGAGAAAACTGGACAGTTGTTATTTTTACGCCTAAAAAATACCAAGCAGCAGCAAAGAAATCCACAGTGACTTTTGTACAGGATACAGAAGCGGACACTGGGATCAACCACTTTTCCCATTGCAAGTCCTCTTGCAGAGAACAGTGGCAGGTCTTCCTGTAAAAACACCCATCTCGTTCCCTGCACGGGGAACATTTAGAGGATCCTCACTCAGCCAATGAGCGGTCCGCACCAGTGAACACACGATGCACGCAGCAAAGCAGCAGGACGTTGCTGCATTAGCGCGCGCCGGCCGGGTCACGCGGCGGGGGGAGAGGGTCAGCGCGCGCTCACGTGGGGCGGGCGGCTCGCGGCGACGCCCTGCGGGAGGGGAACGGCCCGCGCGCGCGCGCCCCGCCCGTCACTCACTGATCCGCAGCAGCGCCACATAGATGAGGAAGGTGCGGACCGAGCTGAGAACATCCTGCCGCATCTTCTGCTTCAGCTCCTCCGGGTCCATCTTGGGCCCCAGCCCCTCGATCCGGAACATGGCGGCGGCGGCCAGGCTGCTCGAGCTCCCGGCCGGGACTGCTACTGCCCGCTCCGCCTTCCGGCCCCGCCCGCGCTACGGCGGCTCAGCAAGGACACGCGCTGTCCCAACCGCCACTCTACGCAGGCGCACAGAGGAGAACGAAAGGCAGGGAGAGTCACGTGACCCCGGAGCGGCCTCGCGGCCTCGCTCTTCCGCAGGCGTTGCCCCCCCGCCCTTAGCCATCGGTGGAGCATGCGCGTTAGTCGCACCGAAGCCCTCTGCCCTCATCTGTTGGATGGGGCAGGAGAATCCGCCCTGGGGCGTGGTACATGGTTCCCATGGTAATTGCCCTCAGTGACAGGCCTTGTTTCCAGCCTGAAGCCATGGCATGGTTAAGATGCTCAGCTAAAGTCAACCAGTAACCACCATCCTTAACCCAAAAGGAGTGCTCACCCAGGAGATGGGGCGGATTGATTTAAAACACAATTTATGTTTAACTGGGGCAGCTTTCTTGCGCAGATGGGACCTACCTCAGAGGTGCCCAGTCTGGTAAGAGCTGGTTTCCTGGTGGTTCAGGAGAAGCTGCATAATGCCAGGTTCACACACGTCGTACACGTCCCGTTGCAAATATGCTGTTTTCAGGCAAAGCAACGCTAGTCCCGAAAAGCTCATGCCGGAGGCTAATTGTTCACACACAACGCCATGAAAAACTTTACAACCTCGTCCCTCATGAACCCACCCCAGGGACCTTCTACGTGTCTCCCAAGATACATAAACAAGGGGACCCAGGCAGATCCATCATATATGGCCAAATTACTCTTCCTGAAGGAGAATCAGGATTCACAGAAACCATCCTCAGACCACTCACCGCACAATGGTCCAACTTCCTCCAGGACACAACTGACTTCCTCCACAAACTCTACAATATTAGCCACTTCCCTCATCCTCACCACCATGGATGTCACAACATATACACCAACATCCCTCACAGTGATAGCATCGCTGCCTGCCTCAAATATCTGCAAGACGATGGACAACCCGCAGATATCCACGTCAAACACATCGCCAGACTCATTCATTCCATCCTCACGCATAACAATTTTACATTCAACAACAAACACTTTGTCCAAACCATGGGTTTTAGGATGGCTCCTTAATATACCAACCTCTTCATGGGCACTTTGTGGAAGAATTTCTGGACAAATGCATCATAAAATCAGTGATATCCCTGAGATACATCAGTGGTATTTTCATCCTCTGGAAAGACACTTAAACTCCCATAGATTTCCACCACAATTTCAGCAAGCACCATCCATCCATCAAACTGTCTTCAGAAAACTCCTGCACCAGCATCAACTTCCAGGCCACCACGATCAGTTTCAACAGTTGAACCCTACAGACAACAATATATAAGAAACCTATGGATCACCACACTTATTAGGATGATCAGATGTCCCAATTGTATAGGGGCAGTCCTGATATTTGGGGCTTTGTCTTATATAGGTGCCTATTACCCCTTAACCCCTGTCCCAGTTTTTCACATTTGCTGTCTGGTCACCCTAATACTTATCTCCACAGATCCAGTAACCACCCGAAACACACCCAGAAGTCTGTTATATGTCAGCAGGCACCACAGAATATGCTCCAAGGAGAAAGTTCAGGATATGAACCTTGACACACCTTAAAACCTCCTTCACCAAACAAGGATGCGCCACCAGAGAAAAAGATTGTATCATGGAAAGGGCCACTTAAATACCCCAATTCAATTTGAAAGAAAAAAATCCTTCAGCCGCACACCCATAGTTCTTACCCCCCACAACACATTTGAATCCAATAGGGAAAACAGGCACATGAAGTTGGGTGACTCCATTACCCAGGAGGCTCCAGCAATAATTAGCGGGAAGCCACTTGTCTCTTGGTGATCCTAGTAACTACTCCTTTAGCTGTCAGAATGTGGGTGTCACCAGCACCCACCCCAACGTCACTCATCAGATATGGGGCTTTAGATTGTGCAGCGTGGCAGAAGGCCTGCATGTTACCTCACCAAGGCAGCCTTTGAAGGGTGCACTAACATGTTTAATTAATCGTTCATCATGTGTGGGTTCTGGCCTAAAGGTAGCAGTGCTGTCATACTAAATTCAATATCCGTCTTCATTCTTACCATGAAATCAATAAAGGCGGTGGCTTCTTTCTCATTAGCTCCGTGTTCTGTCCCATGGAGGATCACAGTCAGCTCTGGAGTGGATTCAAAGCAGTAATTCATCTCAGGGGCTCAAGCAGCGTTCTCATTGCTTATGGTATCAGCAGTTTTCACAGAGCCTAGAGAGTAAATTCAGCTGCATGTTCACACCGGAGCAATTAGTTGTTATCTATTATTCATTTCACTCCTTGGGTTGGCAGGGCCTGGGAATGCTGAGGCAGAACACTGAGCCCCAGGGAGTTAGGGGAACATATCACTTTTCTTGTGGATGTATCAGATCATATTCAGAGGGGGTAACAAAGAGTCCTGTGGCACCTTAAAGACTAACTAAAGTATTGAAGCATAAGCTTTCGTGGGCTAATACCCACTTCGTCGGATGCAAGCAGTGGAAGTCACTGCTTTCAGAGGGGGCTGTCTTGTCTGCCTAATTGGAAGATCAACATGGCTGTTTGGGGAGTGGGCAAATGGGATCTTAGATCTTGGTGCCTTTTCTTTGGACTAAATATGACATTTTAATATTTGTAAACTCCTTAAACTTTTTTTTATGGTCTAGTGGTCAGAGTACTAGATTGTCACACAGGAGGCCTGAGGTCTCTTCCCAGCTCTGCTACTGGCCAGCTGGGTGACCTTGCACAAATCACTTCACCTGTTGCAGCCTCAGTTTCCCCCTCTGTAAAATGGGGTTAATGATACCTTCTTTGGGAAATGCTTTGAGATCTACTGATGAAAAGTGCTATAGAACAGCTAAGGATATTATTATTCAATATGTTTCCCTTTGTGGCCCAATCATTTAGTGGTTATTGATTATTGATTTCCAATTGATATTAATTTAAAGAGCTGGGAGATTGTAGGATACTAGTCCAAGAATCAGGCACAACAAAAACTAAGGTGATCTAATTCAATGTCTGGTTGGGAACTCCAACGTGTACATGAAGACACACTGAGGGCAAAGCAACTTTTATTAACACAACTTTATAACAACTTTTATTAACACAATTAGAAAAGACACAAAAGCACCAAATCACATAAAAAGAGCAAAAAGAGAGTTCAGGAGATGTCTTGTACTGTTCCTCACCCAGATACACAGATACACCCTTCTTTTGGGATCTGGAAGTCATAGACAAATAATTTGCTCTGTCCCTGGCATGCCGATGAGTCCAATGGTCCAAATTCAGATCGACCAGTAACCACCTCCTTTACAGCGTGATCTGGCCTATTATGGGGCTTACGGGCTGTCATGAATATTCATTCAAATTACAACCCATAAGCCCCATAATAGGCCAACGCCTAGCCTCCCTTGTCCATATCCAACTTCTTCAGCCTAATAACATTGGGGTGCCGTTTATCCTATAGGTTAGTATATTAATGATTTTAGCTTATTACCACATACGTCAATTTGTTGCCAGAGCAAATTCGTGATTAAGCATCTGCCAGCAATCTATCCTAAAATATCCAAGCCTTGTGTCTGTTCAATGTTCCTGCAGTTACCTGGTATCATTATGGGCAAACTACGCCCTTAAGCACGCTATTCCCAGTTCCCCAAAAGTCAAGGTAACAGTCCAGCCATTTATCTATGCCAAAGTTCACAAGCCTCAAAGCCTTATGCTAATGTTGCTAACTGCTTAAGGAAATGTTTCACACTACAGGATACAGGCCTATAGGTTCCCTGCATCACTGTCAAGCAGAATAAGATGCTAAAGCTAGCTCTATCACGCAAGATTGGTGAAAGGCTGCTACTGTTGTGCTGGAAAGCTACCTACATCCAGCTTCTTCCAGAGTCCTGCAGTGCTGTTTTTGTAGTTTAAGGCTGCAGATTTTCACCATCTACAATGAATAACTTCTGTAAAGAATGACCTTACATTTCCTTCCCATCACTGGTCTCAGCTATTGCATGATCCTGAATGGATCTTGTATAAGCAAGGCAGGGTGGAGGGAAGATTCCTGGGATATTTTTTCTTCTGTCTAATTTAATATAAAATTATGTTGTAACTTAGTTTGTTGCTAGAGGAAATAGATACTGATGCCGCAGAGTGCTCTGTTACCAGGGCTGTCCCTAAAGAGCACTTTGCGGTCCATTTCATTGCTGGACAACTGGTACAGAGTTGCAGGCACTGAAGCAGAGATTGGTTTTAGCCCTAATGAAAGGTGCAGCTCCCAGTGACTTTAATAGGAGTTGTATCTGCTTCCGTGCTGAATTTAGATCATGTTGTATATAGCCTCTGTAAGTCCTAATCCATTTTTACCAACAAATACCCACATATATTAATTTATAGTGCATGTTGTTATAGAAAGTGCCTGGAATAAGCAACGGTCTCTTTCATTTTTAGCCACAGTTTGGAGGTGATATAGCAAGGCCAGCTTCTGACAGGAAATACTACGCAGCTCTTTGCACTAGCGTGTTTTGCAGCTGGGGAAACTGAGGCCCAGGGCAGGACAGTGACTCGACCAATGTCACCCAGCAGGCTCCAGGCAGAGCTGGGGCTAGAATCCAGGTGTCCTGAGTCATAGTCTGGGGCCCCATCCACTAGACCACACAGTAGAGTCTGGGGACAGCCTCCCTCTCAGGGAGGGTGAGGAGAGGTATTCCAGCAGGGTGCAAGGGCTCTCAGGGTGCAAGAATCAGTAACCGCGGAGTCCTTGCTGCAAGCGAGTAAGAAAAGTACCGGCTGTCATCTGATTATTCTGAACTGTCCTTGGTGCCATCTGGCAATGGGCCCTCACCAGCTGGAGAGCTACATTTGGTGCAGGAGCACATCCATGGACGGTATGCGTGGGTGAACCGGAGCCCCGGCATGTTCCTGAAGAAGCAAAACCTTTCCCCTTTCCGCCTACAAGAGCTCTGCGCACTCTGGGCAATAGACTGCTTTCTGGGAGCTGGCAATCCTGAACGCTACTATCCTGGAGCTGCGTTTGGCAATCCAAGATCAAAGTGCACAATGTCCCACAGCTCCTGGAGCTTTTCCACACATAGATTTGGGCCGGGGTTAACCCCTATCGCCATTTTACAGCCGTCCAGCTACGTCAGCTGGGAAAGTGGCCGCCCTGCGGTGCTGCAAACCCCGGTGAATCAGCACAACAATTTCCTCAGTCTGCATAGACTGGCCTGGCAAAATGCCTGGTTTTGGACAGATCCCTGGGCTGGTGAGCACGGTCAGAATGGTACCACCCACAGCCACATCCCGGCCAGCATTAATAGATCCTCTCTCCTCACTGCCACTCTGGGAGGCTTTGCCCGGGTACTGCGTCCCTGGTTTACAACCCCCCTGCCCTGATTACGCTGTCAGCGCCTGTGCCAGTCGGCAGGAGCGGAACGGCCTAGCGCCCTTCCGGGCTCCCAGCTAGGTGGAATTTCCGTCGCCGGCTGGACAAGGCTATGTCGCCTTTACCACTTCTGCATACAGTGCAGCACGTGTGGAAACAGAGGGGAAGCATAAATAAATAATGACTGGCCAGGCCAGGCAATGGCCTTTCCCCAGCCAGCGCCTGAACGAGGAGCCCGCAACAGCTGGCGCTGACAGGCATTTTAATATAATTAGGGGAGCCGTCTGTCAGTGCTTCGCAAGACACCCTCCTGAGGAGACTAATCCCGCCCAGGAGAATGCTGGCCGAGAGGGGGATGGGGGCTGCCTCTGCGGCGGTGTGTGTGAGGGTGGGGTGGACGAACCAGCCACGGTCTGTTTTGCTGCTTGTCAGGTTTGCTATAGTCCCCTGGGGGGTGCCGCCGTGGGGCAAGGGTGTTCCTGGAACTGGTCAGAGCAGCTCAGTGAATATCCAGCTGGGGGGGGGATTTGTTAAATCAAAGCCGAGGTGCTGTCTGTTGAGTCCGGGAGCCATGTACCGTTTGCCAGGCGCCATCGGTCACAGACGCCGGGAAGGGGAGTGTGGGGAGGAGCAGGCTGGAGATGAGAAGTGGTGGGAAGGGGTATGTGGTTGGGGTCTGGGCTCTGGCAGGCACTGACTGAGGAGGGCAGAGCTGTGTGGGAGACAAAGCAGGGGAGGGGACATTCGCCGCTGGTGACGGGCCATGGAGGAGGAGTCGCTCAAGGGGCGTGATGCTCCTGGCAGGCAGTGCCAGCAGCATTGGCCCACCCTCTCCGGAGGGGGATCAGTTTAAGGGAGCCCCTTCATCTACTGATCCATGGCTACATTTCCAGCACGCTCCCATGTCATCTCCCAGTGGCACCCACGTTCTCTGCTTCTCCTGCAGAGGCATCTCTGTGCCACTCTCATCCCCACCAGGCCAGACTCTGCTCCCACGCCCTCAGTGTCCTTCTCCTTCCATGGGTCTACCAGCCGCCGGCACCCTCCTTTGCACTCCAGCCTGTCCCATGCCATTCACCGAGGGACATGCCCATCCAAGCACGAATGGACTGACAACAACCACGGGAAGGAGGCAAGAATCATTTTTTTTACACATAGGAAACTGAGGCACAGAGAGTGTAAATGACTTGCCCCGAGTCAAACAGGGAGACGGTGGCAGAGTCAGGGATTGACCCCAGTTCTCTTGAGGGCCACTCCCCGAGGCTGTCCTTTCTCCCTTTCTAGTATCAGCACTGCAATAAGAAATGGAAAGCAGCAAGGGTTAATGGGGATGTGTGACAGGGCTAGGATAAAAACCCCATGATTGCCCTGCCACTGCAGGCTAAACCCTGCTTTCTGGCAGCAAGGCCAGGGGCAGAGGCTAGAGCAGCCCAGCTGGGAGCCCTAACGAGGGCTAGCCCGCAGCTCTAGGCTGGACTAAGTAGGTACAGCTGGGGGCTGGGAGGGCTAGAAAAGCTCCAAGCCCTGGTCAGAATGGAGGGAGGCCAGGAGGAGGACATAGGGCTGCTCTGTCTCCTCACGGAGGGCCAATTGCCTCAGGGCCCTGGAGGCTTTAGAGCCAAGACAGGGAAGGTAACTTGTGGGGGACAAGGGGAGCACTTTTGCTGGCACCGGAATCTGCACTGTAAATAAAGGACACTTAGAAATCACCAAAAAGGGTGTGGAAAACTTTATTAGTAGTGGAACCAGAACACAGGACCCAGGGGGAGTAGGAGCACCCTGCGTGAACCCTGTGACAGGATGTAAAGTGCATTTGACTTCCTTCCTGTGTGTTTCAAGTGTGCCCTGTGTCTAGGCCAGGGTGCTCACATAACAAGACCTGGACCTACGTGCCTTGAGTCCTGCCATCCCCATCCAACCATGCCTCGTTCCCTTTCCCTCCCCTGGCCAGGCAGAGAGCACAGAGCCACACCGGAGATAATGAGTTTGCAAGAAAAAGAAACACCTGAGTGTTTCAACGTTGTCCATGAATTACCCAGCACACCTTGCTGCTTGGCCAGCCTCATTCCCAGCCCAAGCTCCCGGAGCGCTGGATAAAAGGCCTTGGGCAGACCATCCCTCTTCTCCAGCTGTGGGCTGCCGGGAACAAGCCCCTGGAGTTCTGGTCTCAGAGTGGGTCCCGGGCTCTGTCCCTTTCCTGCCCCACCCCCACATCATTCCCAGGAATCTCTGTGTTGTCCAAAGTCACATCAGGACCAGTGGGGAAGGGGGGAGATTGAAGACCAGAGGAGCTCTGCCTCCCCCTCAGAGAGCTAGGTGGGGTCCTGTAGTTCCCTCAGACAAATCAGGCCACTTCAGCCTGAATCTAACCTGTCCCCCTCCCCAGGCGCTCCCTTCCTCTGATGGGTGTCAGTGTCACCGGGTTGGACCTGTCAGGGAGACAGAGACCAGGCTGACCAGCGCCAAGCTTCACTGAAGGGAAGGAGCCAGCCCATGGAGAGAGTGATGCACTAGGCACTTAGTAGGCAGTTAATCAAGGCAGGAGCACCTGGGCCTAATGAAAGGCTTAGGAGAGCTCAGCTGGAAGATGTTCTGGAGGAGAAAGGAAGCTCTGGAAGGGGAGCTCCCAGCGAGCCTGAGCTAGGCTGAAGATCTCCTGGCATGGAGACCTGGGACAGGCCCTGGGGGAACAGGGGAATTGGGGCAGAGCTCTCCAGGCAGAGGGAGCTGTCACTGGAACACAGAAACTGGCTTGGGGACTTCTAAGTTTCATCTGGGCTCTGAGGGAAGAGCCTTCAAATCCTTGTGCTCCTTTCCAAAGTGTACTTAAAGGGGGTTGCGCTGTTGTCAAGTTGGCTTGTTGTCTTCTCCTTGACTGTTAAGGTTGCCAATTTTGGTTGGACGTGTTCCTGGAGATTAATATTTACTTCCTGGAGACTCCAGACCAACCCTTGAGGATTGGCAACCCTATTGACTAAGCTAAGTGACACCATTGTTACTTCATTGACTGGGGGAAACTGAGGCAGGCAACACAGCAGCAAGGGATGCTTGGGAGATGGCAGTGCTCCTTCTGCAGTCAGCTGGTCTTCATAAGTCATAAAATCAGAGAAATGTCGGGCTGGAAGGGACCTCGGGAGAGTACTGAGTCCAACTCCCTCTGCTGAGGTACAACCAAGTAAACCTGGATCTTCCCTGGCAGAGGTTTGTCCGACCTGTTCTTAAAACCCTCCAGTGACGGGGATTCCACAACCTCCCCTGGAAGCCTGTTCCAGAGCTGAACTGCCCTCAGAGTTGGAAAGTTTTCCTCATCTCTAACCTAAATCTCCCTGGCTGCAGATTAAGCTCATTACTTCTTGTCCTACCTTCAGTGGACATGGAGAACAGCTGATCTCAATCCTCTGTATAAGAGCCCTTAACATATTTAAAGACTATCTGGTCTCCCATCCAACTTGTCTTCTCATGATTAAATCTTTGCAGGTTTTTTTTTTTTAACCTTTCCTCATAGGTCAGAATTTTCTAAATCTTTTAGCATTTTTGCTGCTCTCCTCTGGGCTCTCTCCAATTTGTCCACATCTTTCCTAAAGTGTGGCACCCAGAACTGGGCACAGTTCTCTAGCAGAGGCCTCGCTAGTGCTGAGTAGAGCAGGACAATTATCTCCTGCATCTTACATAGGGCACTCCTGATACTACGCCCCAGAATGATATTAGCCTTTTTCACAGCTGCGCCAGATTGACTCCTCTGTGATCCACCATAACCCCACATCCTTTTCAGCAGCACTGCCACCTAGCCAGTTATTCCCCAGTTTGTAATTGTGCATTCAATGTTTCCTCCTCAAGTGCAAAGTACTGCACTTATCTTCATTGAATTTCATCTTGTTGATTTCAGACCAATTCTCCAATTCGCCGAAGTCATTTGGAATTCTAATCATGTCTTCTAAAGTGTTTAAAACTCCTCCCCGGTTGGCATCTGTGATGCTGGCAGACCAGGTACCAAACCTTGCCAAGACTTTCGGCCTCAGCCAAGCACTGACAATTTCATTGCTGGAACCAGTCTGTTTCCTCTCTGGGTTTAGTATGGGTAAGGTGGGTATTGACTTATAACAATGTGTTTAGCATTTAGACTTTATGAGATGCTTGTAGGTTGCTGCTTACTTGCAACATCTTGATCACCTGCGATAAGGTAACATTTAAGGTTTTGCTTTATATCCGTAACAAATGTTTGCCCTGAAACTGTCAACCTGTCAGAAGCGATCATCTCCTGCTCGCCTATCAAAATGGGCCAGTGTGGGACATCACTGTGTAGGACTTTCCTAATTGTCCCCCAGCACACCCATGAAGGGGCTACCTGTAAAAAGGCTCGTACCATCAGCTGGAATTCCTTCAAGAAGGCAAAAAAGGTAGTGAACAAGAAAAAATTTCATGTTTTTCTGTTTGAAATTTCATGGGGCCAGAGCAATGAAACAGAAATAGGGATCCTAGTGTCAAGCTGGGTTAGTCCTAAAAGACATTCAGTGCTGACAGATTAGTATGTCTCCATCACCCTTTGGAACCACAGACTGTAACTCATTTGTGTGTATATGTTTGCCTGCTCTAACCTGTAAATAACCCTCATTTCTTTTTCCTAGTTAATAAACCTTTAATTAGCTTTTTACTGGATTGGCTACAGGTGTTGTCTTTGGCGTGAGATCAGGCCCGGCGAAAGAAATTTTGGGGCCCGTTACTCTGATCGTTTGTGGGCCCTCTGCGCCCCCCCCCCCCCCCCCGCCGGTCTCCCGCCACCCGCGCTGTTCCGGACGCGACTCGCTGGGAGGGGAAGATGGAGTGGGGCAGGAGTCAGCACTTACTCAAGGGCCAGCAGAGTGTGGACTGAAGGCCCACAGACAATAAGCACCAGTGCAAACCTCAGTCCCTTCCCCTCCAAGTGCCAAGCTCGCCTTTTCAACCTGCAGTCCCTATCATAACCACAGCAGCTTGTACCTTGGCCAGATTTTGGCAGATTTCCATCCTTGATGCTACAGCAACCGCCCTGCTAAGTGTCAAATCCATGGGTGTAGGATACCTTGGAACAAAAAAAAAAGGACTCAAGAATTTTTGTATGTGGTCAAGAATAACAACTTTTCCCCAGCTTTGTTTTCTGAAGAGCGGGCTCCTGTCAGGCTGAAATACCCCTTCACCCCTCCCAGCATAACCCCCACCAGCATGGCCAGCGTCAGGCCAAACAAGTGGAAGTCTGACAACATCAGCCGCTGGAGACCAGTCTCCATGTGCTCCTGCTCTTCAGGGAAGGCAAAGCTATAAAGGATGGCGCCTCCCTACTAGTTTTGGTCCAAGCGGCTCACCCTAGTGGCAGGGTAAGGGGACGTTCGGCCCGCGGGTTCGCTAAGACCGCTCAATACACGGAAGGGCGGAAGTGAGGCGAAGACATCCGCCTCTGTCTCTTCTCGCGATAGCAGCGAGTAGCTCCGCCCCTTGCGCCCGGCTGCGAAGGGGCGGTCCCAGCTTTGATTGGACAGAGCGGGTGTTACACAGTGATGTAGGGGCCCCCCAGGCAGAGGGCAGGGGCAAGATGCCGGCTGCCGCCGGGGCACTAAGGAGGCTGGTGTGACGTGGGCCCCAGCAGGTAGGGCCAGGCCGGCTGCCCGGGGACATGGGGGCCCCCTTAAGTCCGGGGCCCGGTACAGCTGTACCCGTAGTCCCCCCTTGTCACCGGGCCTGCGTGAGATCAAAGGTGGAAATTGAGCTGGGTTAAGTGATTGGGCTCTTGGGACTGGGAGTAACCTGAATATTTTGTGATCTTAGGTGTATAGCAACCAACTATCACTAAGTCCAGCTTACCTGGGTGGCAAGACTTGGGAATGCCCAAGGGGCTGTCTGAGACTCCATGGTCGGACAGTTATAGTCGGAAGTGGAGGCGGAGGTGGAAGTGGAGTCGACAGGGGAGTGGCAGCGATCGACTCGCCGCTGTAAGGATGCCCACGTAAGTCAACCTAAGATACATCACTTCAGCTACACTATTTGCATAGCTGAAGTTGCGTATTTTAGGTCAACCTCCACCTCCCCTCCCAGTGTAGTCCTGGTCTATAATGTTCCAGCCCAGATGCTTATCAGGAGTAAATTTGTATGATTGGATGCTAGAGAACCCCTGAAATTTCTAGTGTAAAGGAGAAACACTGATTAGTTCTTAACACAGGTGGGAGTGGCAGACCCTGTTGTAAGGAATCTTTCTCTGCAGTCGCATTACAATCACTCCTGGAGAATTTCGTGTTGCTACTGGGAGGAGAATGCAATACTTTATGTAATCATCACATTAACACATATCCCTTTGTGAACGCTTATTGAAATATCATGCGGGGTGGGGCACAAACCGATAGCAGTACCCAGAGGTGGGGTTACTGGAAAACTTGAAGGAAACATTTGGACTCAGGACAAAAGAGAACTTCTGAATATGCGAATCTTCTGGGAATCAGCTTAAGGCAAACAAAGAGAGAAAGGATCTGCAGATGAGCCTTGCAGTCGGCACTGTTACGGAAACACAACCGAGGGACTAGAATTCCGCAGCTTCATTGCAAAGGCAAACAACAAAAATGGCACAATGTTACATGCTAACCATCATTCGTTAATAGTCGGAAATACTCCGCTACAAATGAGGGACAGAGCGTCTGACGGCAAATTTGGAGTATAGTGAGGTTGTCAGCTTTTGGGTGCAGGGACTGTCTTTTTGTTCTGTGTCTGCACAGCACCTAGCAGAGTGAGGTCCTGCTCCGGGACTAGGGCTCCTAGATGCAAGGGTGATACACATTGTAAATAATAACAGCTCCAAGAGACATAGGGTGGAAAGTGTAACCCTGGATAAAACAGAACCTGGTTCTTCCCAGTACTTCATCTTCATCTTATAAAACGCATCTGCGTCAGTGCATTTTATAACGCAACAGCTACTGCAGCTCAAGGTCTTCCCCCAGATATACAAACCTGGTCTGAATGGCACCCGTCACTGGCACAGCAGGGAGAACTCGGTGCTGCATGGACAAAGGGAACAATTCTCATGCACTCAGTGATCTTTTGGCTCTGCTTGTTCAAGCTTCTCATTTACAGAGCTCCATGGACGTCAGCGGGGTTATGTCATAACTGAGAGGAAAGTTTGACATTCAGCAACCGTTTCTTGGTGTGCAGGAGACTCTGGGGAAGAGGGGGGAGGAGCGAGGGCCCTGCAGGTTCAGGGGAGTGGGTGGGAAGGGGTGGAGTGGGGACAGAGCCAGGGCTTGAGCCGTGAGCACCCCTCTCCCCCAGCACATTGGAAAGTTGATGCCTGTAGCTTCAGCCCTGACATTGGTGCCTATAGAAGGAGCCGCATATTAACTTCTGAAGAGCCGTGTGTGGCTCCGGGGCCGCAGGTTGGCCACCCCGTATGTAGATGACCAGGCTCAGGTAACCTTGACAAGGTTTATATCCGATCCAAGAGGAAAGGGCACAATGGCTTGGTTGTCTGAGGATGAGAATTGGCTTGTCTGGCCACTGGCTCTATCGGACAGTCCAGAAACAGAGATCAATCCAATACCCAAGACTTCAAACTGCTATCAACAATCAAGAGGCAAAATTCCTCAATTGAGGGCACAGTTACATCCCATACTGGTTCCTCCAAGTATCTTCCTCTACCAGCTAGCAGCATCTCTGTCTCCTCCTTCCTGAGCTCAGTCCAGCTAATTTCCATCAGCTCCTTTGGCCAGGGTGAAAAATATGTAAATCAATTTACTACAGTACCCAGAAAATGTCTGTCATTGTCTAATTACATTAGCTGCTGCATGAGCCGGCATGCCGGATGGCGGGCGTATGGCTTTGTTATGCCTCCTGTCCCTTCCTGAATGATACATTTGTCCTTGGCACTGCTCCTCTAGCATTCTACCAGCGGTGTTTGTTATTAATTAATTAATTGATTAGTATTATGACAGTGCTTAGGTGCTGATGTATTAATTTAGATGGACTATATGGGCCAAAGGTGTTAATATAACCCGGTGAATGTCCAAAATTAAACAGTTTTAAACAAGGTTCAAGGTTCGGTATGTGTTTGTGTAGTACCGTGGCAAACAAACACATCATTAAGCGTCCTTTTAACATTTTGTTAAAGATCAAAGAAGGAAAACCAGTTAAAGCATTTGAAATGTAAAGCTTTAAATAAAGCTCCCATTTTAACAGCATCCCAGCCTGTCCTCTGTCCCTTTAGCTTGAGAGTTTTAGAAGGAAAAGCCCCCTCAGTGGACAGGCTCTTAGATGGTAATAACTGTCCTTTGGGGGAAAGGGAAGTGAGTTGAGAAGGGCTGGAATACTTGTGGTTACAGTCCGAGCCTGGTTAAACTCAGGTCCTGTTAGGGATCCAGCTGCAGCTGGTAAGGATGGGGCATTATCTGGATCCCTCCCTCTGGCCCGATCTCATCAGGACAGCTCTCCGAATGAGGATCGTGAGGGAGGACAAGGCAATATTGATCAACATGGCAGGCAGTGGTTGCAACACACCAACTGCCTCACCCTTACTGGGCAGGAGGCATTTTCCCTAGAAGCCCTGGCTTTTGGGGTGCTGAGAACTGTCTGAAAAATCCCCCTTCGGCCAGATTCAGAACAATCTGAGAGTAAAGGAGATGTGTGTTTGTCGGTTTAGCTTAGTTCAACCAACTTAATTAGGGCCATTTGTGTGTTGTCTGAAGGGGGGGGGGGGGGAAATGGTGTTTTGTAGAATGAAAGAAAAATATGAAGTGTTTGGGTAATAAAAAAATGACAACTCCCCCCCCACACACACACCTCTCACCACGACCACCACACACACACACACACACACACACACACACACACACACACACACACACACACACACAACCCTTCAGATTTTCCATGACTGTAGGCCCGATTAATACCAGCAATAACTTACCTTCCTCCAAGGGTTGTCTTGCAGAGGAGATGGGGGGGCTGGTGAGAAGACACCTCCTGGGTTTAGAAGAGCCTGACACACTTGGCAGGTGAAAGGTGCCCATGGCCAGAGTCTTCCACGTGGATCGACTGGAGCAAGTCACACCCTGGGAATCCTTTCTGGACAGGGCTGCGGGCAGCCACCTGGCACTTTGACTCGAGGCTTTGGAGGTGAAAGGGAAGTGGCTTATGAGGGCACTTAATGTACAGGAAATATCCCAAGAGCACCACAGATAAACCCTCGTTAGTGACCCTTAACCAGTAAGGTGCCGGTGTGCCTTCTTCGAGGACTGGGACCAGCTTGAGGGGGCGCGTGGGCAGCGGAACCAGAAATCCTGAGCGATGAAGCAGACCCTCAAATCTGAGCAAACCCCCCCCCCCATTTTGGAAATATCTCAGCTGTGCAGGTGGGGCCCACCTCACCTGTCTTTCTCATGTAGCTTTGGGCTCAAGCCCCTAGGAAAATCTACTTCAAGGACACTTATTTGTCTGGATTAAATACAAACTCCTAATGACCCAGTTCAATGACGTGATGGGGCCAGGGGATATGGCAGCCGCACAGGGAGGTGAAAGGGTTAAAGTGGCGCAGGGTTAGGCCAAAAGGTCATCCCCATTGTGTGCTAAGGCTGCTAACACAGCCTAGTGTAGCCACCATTGTTGTCAGCGCCCGCTGTGTTGAAGGGAGCTCTCTGTGAGCGGGCAAAGATTGTTATAGTGGGTGCAGGCAAACAGGCAAAGTGATTCCGAAAAATGATTTCATTCCTCTAAACTGCCTGTGACCTGAAACAAAGCCAATTACAGAGCAGCTGGGATCATGTTTCTTTTGCTTAATGAGACTAATTGCATCATTGTTGGTCCGTGCGGGTATCCAGCTCTCTCTCACCTTCCGCTTCATCTTCAGGAGGCAAGAGCTGGACAAAGGGAGGCGTTTCAAACCTGCCTGTATTCTCTGCAGCATGATTTTTCCCAGCGATTTATCAGTGAGGCTGACAGGGGTCCGAGCTGTTGGGCCTCAGCAACAAATTAAGGAGAAATTGGCACACAACCTTTTCTTTGTTAAGGAAAATGTTAGATTCTCCATCTTGAACTAAATCAGTGCAACTTTCCCATGCAGACAAGGCCTTTGTGTGTAAGCCAGGCCCAAGTAGTGACGATGCTAGAGCGTAGAAGTCAAGCTTCAAGGATTTCACTGGCAAACTCTCACCAAGTTAAACACCAGAGCCCCAAAAATAATTTGCAAGGAAATACCTTATAGGGGGGACTTAAAATCACCCTAATATTTCCCATCCTGAGAGCTCTAGTGTAGGCAAGGTGCTGGCAACCACAGGTTTATACCATCTAGGTGTAGGGTTGACAATAAGATGGTGGCTGATGTGTTTTGTCTACGGTAGAGGTTCAACTGGTGGTGGCAACAGTGGGGAAATCTTGTAGATACTCTGTCATTCAGTGGTAGAAACTGGAACAGAAGCTACCTCTCCTGACTCCCAGCCCTGTGACTTAATTTAACTATAAGATTATCCTTCCTTTCCTAATGAATAGAGAGAATGGGCTGACATTATATTGTCTTCTTTTTTTTTGTCAGAGGATGTTAGCAGGTCGATAGTATAATGTAAATATCTGCTAAATTCTTTTAACAAAAAGGCAGTGGATTGCAATGACTTTCAAAGGGACATAGCCAAATGCAGGGACAAGGAATTAAAGGGAATGTTACCTAGTGGCTAGAGCACTCAACTGGGACTCAGGAGACCTGGGTGACCTTAGGCAAATCACTTTAAGAGCACTGTGCCTCAGTTTCTCCACCTGTAAAATGGGGATAAAAATACTGGCCTCCTTTGTAAAGAACTTTGAGATCTACTGATGAAATGCTATCTAAAAGCTAGGGATTACTATTATGGTCATGTTTCTTAGAAGCACATCTGGAAAATGATCTAGGAACCTGAATTTGAGTAATCCAAGTTATTAGAGAAAGCACAGAAGCTAAAGATAACATTTACAGCATTAATGCCTGTTATGCTTGATAGACCCACTTTGAAAATGGTAAAGTTTGGATAAATTTGCATAAAGATATTGGGCAATATTTCGATAAGCATTTTCTATTACTTCAGTGGTCCAGATAAAAACCCTAAGGGGCTTTGGTCTTAAAAAGCTGACGTTGTATCACATGAGAATGACAAAAAGGAAGTTAAACATGGTGAAGCAGATCCTCAGTTGGTGTAAACGGGCATAACTTCAGGAATCTCAGTGGAGTGACACCAGTTTGTACCGGCTGAGGATCTAGCCCTGTATTATCACTTCAGTCCGTGCTGCTCTTCCCCTTGAATGTCCTTGGGATCCAGAGAACATACGGAACGATAAGAATGGGTTTTAATATCTACTGAAGAATAAGGAGAAAAATGTTATAATGGCAGGAGACATGACAAGTAATTAATCAGTTCAAATGTGAGATCCTGTTGTGTTCATGGGCTCTTGCCTCTGCCCGGTCCAGCAGTTATGAAGGTGTGACTGTACTGCAATCAGAGGGTGTGACTGAGGTGTGACTGTACTGCATTCAGAGAGTGTGACTGAGGTGTGGCTGTACTGCAATCAGAGGGTGCGACTGCAGTTCCTGTAGCCATATGCAGCAGGCCCCGGGATACTGAAGCTACAGCAGCAGCGGCGGCTTCACCCCTCCAGGACCTGAGCTAGCTGGGGTAGATCTACTGGTGCTCCAATCCCGCCCTGTGACTGTGGTGTAGACGTACCCTGAGAGGCAGTCATCAGAGTTACACTTCACACCTCGCGGGGGCCTCGCCTGTTCTGTAACCGTGGAGCACAATGTAATTAAGACAAGCCCGTGGCTTCCCTAACAGCTCAGGCTGATAATGCTGCTATACTTCACTGGATGTTTGTACATTGTCATCACGAGGAAGTGCTTATTCCCACCCTCACTGTAATGCTTTGCCCCCCCTCTTGAAACCCTTTTAGCCGCAATTAGCTCCAGGACGTGTAATGGAGTGAGAGCCGTTAATGTCTTCGCCTGGAAGGAGGGTGTTTTCTCATCCTCTCCTGTCTCCCTCTCTACCGCCACTTGGTGAAAGCCAAGGCTAGTGGTGCCACCTACCCACAGAGGGCTTCCTCCGGAGAGTACTGCCTGAGCAGGCCGATCTCAGCAGATGTAACTGGCGTGCGGCGCGTTCTGCAGGGGTCCCTCCCGGTTCAGCCTGCGCGTGGTAACTGGAGGTAAATTGGAGAGTCAGTGGTGGCCTGACCATCAGTGGCCCAAACCAAGTAGTCCCAGATTTCTTCGGGGGGGGGGGGGGGTCTGTTGTAGGTCAAAGCCAGCCCCTTGAAAAACTCCACCAAGAGACCAGTTTGTAACAAGAGCAGATTTCAGGGTTCCGACCTTCTGGGCTCGCTGTAGAAGTGCCACGTAACAAGCACTAACTGAAGTGTCTGGATAGTTTTAAAGCATGTCCCTACAGCCCAATCTCAAGACAACAAAATTGTGACTAATGAAGGACAAGAAATACTTCCAGGACGTTACCAGATATCGCCTCCAGATTCCTGATCAGGAATGTAGGGCAACCAAAGAAGAGATCACCCCACAACACCGACCCCAATTCTCCCTCTGGACCCTGTGCATGCTGGTACATGTTCAATATATCTGACAGTGTGGAGGGGACACAGATGGCCCCTTTCTAACAGAGCCAGCTTTGGGGGCCCCCGGAAAGAGAATCCTTTTCATTTTCTAAACGGAAGGTTCTACTCTCCCTTGTGTGGGTGAGCTGTCTGCAGCGGTGGAAATGTAAAACGATGATAACCTATGTAAGACCTGGAACAAAGCTGTGATCTGTTTCTGCAGCAGGAGGCTGGGGACTTAAAGATGCCACTCCCAACGTAAGCCATATGTCAGTGCTTAATTTGTGCCAGGGGTGAGTCCTCACACCACTCGCCTTGGCAGTTCATATCCCCGGCACCTCTGGGCTTGCAGCACCTGTTATGAAAATTTAAAAATTGCTCGAGTCCCGGCACCTCTTTCACTACAAATTAAGCCCTGCGATATGTACATTATGAGATATTTCTTCTCTCTGCAGCATTCTGGTCATTCTTCATTCCCCATGACTTTGACTCACTGAGCAGGGGCCCCTGGCTGGGAATACACCTTGTTTCCCCCGATTCCTCAGGCGTGGCTCGTGGCGGGGCATAACGCATTACTGTCAAACCCCGGGACGTTAGCCGCAGGCTCGGGCTTTTATGGCTTTTCTTGGGCTTGCCTCCAAAAGTGCGGAGTTTCTGGGGCTGTAGCTGTGACAGCGGCACTTAGCCATGCAGAGGAGAGATGCAAAGGTGGGACCTGTTTAGACGGGCTGTGAAGAAGACCACTCAAAGCACTGCGAGACACCCCCTTGCCAGAGTCACAGGGAGTTGGGAATATATTGTTCTCTGGAGCAAAACCATCCACTTCTTTTATCGGAGGCAGAAATTCTCAGGAGAAGGGGTCTGTGCTGGGGTCTGACAGTGGGGCGGCATCTCGCATAAGGGGCCCCGTTCTTGGTTAGTCCCAGGCACTGCCGTAATGAACATGATTCACCATCATCAAAGGGGTGCAGGGATGAACCCCGAGGAACATAGGCTCTGCACGTCCCCACCGCAGGCAGATCCCCTGTGGCACGGTAACGGGGGACGGGACTGGCTACCAGAGCCCCCCACAAGAGCTAAGCCAGACCTGCGTGTTCAGATGGTCAGCGATGCCTGTGGGTAGCACTGGGCCTGACCTCTGCTCTTCACCCAGGCAGCTGCTGTAATATGGACGCCCCTGCCAGCAAAAGGAGGGGAGGGAGCCCTTCCCACATCCACTCACATTGCGGGGGGTGGGGGTGGGAGGGCTTTTTACAGGTGCCATATTACAGGAAACAGCAGAGCTGGGCACAGCCATCCCCAGGTAGAATCAGGGGAGAGTTAGCAGGTGGAGGGAGAGGGATGCCCAGTGTGGACACCCTGAGATTCGTGAGTCGGGAAGAGTGGAAACCGAGGCACAAAATAGAAACACCAATAGCTGCCTTGCTAGGCCATCGTCTTCTCTTCGCCACACGCCCCGGGCTAAACGGAGGGCTGCAGATAGTCACCCAGCGCATTGTAAACGCACCTCGGTACTTTGGCGCCCTGACGAATGTTATTCCGTTAAAAAACAGAGAGAGGGAGGAAACCGGAGGCTGTGGGCCGGGTTCCCTGGGGCATCGTCCGCCCCAGTGCAGTGGAGTGCGACGAACTCCCATTGGAGTTTCTGCTGTGACACCCCCACACTTTGCACTGGGGCCAATGGCTGCACAAGGTGCAGGACCCCAGGGACTCAGTCCCATGGCGGGGTTGCCAGTGTGTGGTAGGTGCTGGGAGCGGCGGGGGGAGGAGCTGACCTATTCCTGTGGCTCTTTGGCAATGTCCATTGGTAAATTCTGATTCCTCAGGCTCAGGTTGCCCTCTCCCCCCCAGCTCAGGAATTACCCGTTAACCCGGTGAGGTTTGGTAGGTTCTGGTCCCAAGATCAGGACCCATATTATTAAAACTGAAGTTCCAAGGGGAACCCCGACGTGCAAGGTTGCAACACTCACACTTAGGAAAAAACCTGTATTTGGAATAGCTTTAACACACGTAGCAAAGTGACCAACCGTCCAGCCCAGCAAGGGAGACGGGGATCAGACAATGTGCATCTGAGCGTCCATACGCTCACACCAGAAGCGTTGTCCTCGTCACCGCCCCCAGCGGGTGTCAGCCTGGCGTCACTCACGAGTCACATCTCCCCACAGCACACAGGCTGGGGTACAACTTTCATCATGTGGTACGCTGATGCCTAACGCATCTTCAGTAGGGGTTGCTCCCCTCTTCCTTATTTGTATTTCCTCGCCCTACTAATGTGAGGGTGCCCTTCTCCCATAGGTTACCCGTCCATTTGCCTCAAGCTGATTAGCATATACATCAATTAGTTACCATGGCACTCTTGTGGTCAGACAGCGGCGGATGTGCCTAACTGAAAACAACCCCCACTGGTGTAAACTAGCATCTTGTGGTTACCTGGCAGCTGTTTAGTCATTCCAGCGTTCTGTCATGTGGTATCTTATGACCCGGGTTACTCCTGGTTAGCTGCATATGCCAAGGCTTTTGGGCCTTACGCCTTGTTTAACTAAGCTATTGTCTTACAGGCCTATTGTTCAATTTCATTACATGGCTGCCTTCACTTCTACCTGTGCCTTACCTAGTGAATACCTCGCCCTAGAGGCTACATTAGACTAAAACAGTCTGTCAGGTAAACCTGCCAAAGGCAGCTACAGGTCATCCTTTAATCAAGGGTTTCTTTCTTTAGCCCATTTCTTCTCCTGTTCCCATCAATCGCTCCAACACATAGGCCAGAAAGCCAAAGCAGTCTAAGCAGAGAAGAATATCCCCTCCCAGAAACACTGCTTCCGGAAGTCTTCTGAGGGGAAGGGGGTTGAAATGATGATTAACATAAGGTTATTATTCCCCACTCTGCCTCCCCCAAATACCTGTCACCGTCTCATTGCCCAGATCCCTGCACCTCAGCTTTAGAATTCAGCACAAAATACTGATTTTCCAGGGTTGAATCTGACCCCTTTCCCTGTGGGAAGGGCTAGGCCGAGGGTGTGTCTGCCCTGCTGATGAGAGCAGGCCTCCCAGGCCGGGCACACAGACCTGCGTTAGCAGGGCTGGTGCCCAAACTAGCAATGTGCACAGTCTGGCAGGGGCAGACACCGGGCGCTCAAGCCCACCTGACCCCCAGGTGGCAGTGCCCAAACTCCAGCCCGAGGTGGAACGTCTCCATTCCTATTATTATTATCCTGCTCCGCTAGCATGCGCCTGTCTCCCGGGGCTGGGCTGCTCGCTCCAGCTGTGGTGGAGACACACCCGAAGGACAATCTGCTGCAAGACTGGGCCTTAACCTTACATGGCTTAGGTGGCAGAGCAGACTGCCCCCAGGGGTGGAAGCTTGGCACAGCCACTTGGCTGGCCGGCCAGCTGAACAGCGGGTAAGTGTCACAGGGGAGCGGGTCCCTACAGGGCCCAGCTTGCCTGTACCAAAGAGCAGGTGAGCCTAATACAGCCAATTAAAAGGGGCTGGGCTACATTTGGGCCCATAAAGAGCGGCTAGAGGCTAGGCAGAGGGATGGGGGCAGGCTGTGCTTGGGGGAGGCAAGCCATGGCATGGAGTTAATGCCTGTGTGAGTCCTTGGAGCAAAGGGCTAGCTAGGGAGGCAGCGAGGTTGCTGCTCCAGGAATGGAGCAGAGCTGCCTAGAACTGGCAAGCTGCTAGGAGCAGGGTACCAGTGACCCCTGAGAGCACAGAGCAAGGGTGTTTCCACACTCACAGCACTGCAGCCATGCCGTTCTCTGACCAATGCAAGAGAACCAACATGCTTGAAAGGGGCTGTCTACACTTCGATTGGACTGATCGGTGCCAGGTGACTCCAGCTTGGACTAAGGTGCTGTTTAACTGTGGTGTAGATGCTTGGGCTGGCACCTGGCCTCTCGAACCCTGCAAGGTGACGGGGTTCCAGAGCTTGGCATGCAACCTGTGCCTGTACGTCTACAGCCTGAGTCAGCTGGTACAGGCCGGCAGCGGGCATCTAATTGCAGTGTAGACCGAGCGAAGGAGAGTGAATGTGGCAGCACATACTTGTCCCTGGCTGCGGGGAGAAGCCCTCCATGGTTACCGTAATGTTTTGGAGAAGAGGGACCTCTGAGAAACTTGAAAAGACTTAGAAAACTTTGCTCCCTGGTGGATGAAAATTGAGATACCGTTTGCCTTTCCTTAACCTCCCGTTCCTTCTTCCTACCCTCCTAGCTGTCTTTTTGTTCTCTTCTTAAAATAGCTCTTTATAAATGCAAAGGTCCAATCTTTTTTTATGTTCTCTTTTTAAGTCAATCCCAGTACCCTTCCAGGGAAGTAAATTGGGGTCACGTAAGCGTTTCCATTTCAAGGGCCACGTTCCTTAAACATCTTGTTCCCCAGGGGTGGCCTCCTGCTGACTTCAGTGGGGCTCGCTGCAGGCTCAGCTCACAGGATCAGGGCCTTTGGGCTTGTCCACATGGGAAGTTATTCTGGGATAAGGCTGCTGGGAATTTAAAGTGTGTTAGAACTAGTCCAGAAAAGAGCATCCAGGTGGGGAATTATTCTGGAATAGCCACAGCAGGCTAGTTATTCCAGAAAAGTCCCCCTGGCCAATTACCCCCTGTAGACAACATGAAATGTGCCTGAAGGGATGTCACTTCTGTTGCACTTTTCACAACTATCTCCCACAGCTGTGGATGGCCAATGGGGACCATGCACGGGCGCTGGTGGCTAACTTTACGTAGTTAAAGGTGAAGCCAGCCCTGCCTCATCCAACCAGCCACGAAGCAAGAGCTCTGCAGGGAAGTGGGGAGATCACCTCAGAAATGGAGGGAAAGGGTGTGATGGGGACGGGGCTAGTGTATGAGAGAGCAGCCCTGGAGGGTGGAGGGTGAGATGGGTAAGAAGACTGGCATGACTTCCATGGGATAGGGGGCACCCTTCGCAGCAGGGAGCTGTGGGACAAGGGAGGAGAGGAATTTAGGGGGAGTTGGTGAAAGGGGGCGCAGGGGCTAAGGGCACCCCCAATACTCAAACATCATGAGATTGGCTTAAAAATCATGGGAAGAGGGGGTGTTAATTTATCTTTCTGGTTGTTTTCTTCGAGGTCCTGGGTCTTTTTGGGGCACCTGGGTCACATGTCTGAAGTTTTCACCCCAACCAGGAGGGATAGGAACTGGACAAGTGATAGCTGAGATCCCCAGGACTCCAGCAGCTGGGGCTTTATAGAAACTACTGAACAGTGGAAGATTTGGGATAAAACAGCAAGGGCTGGCAAGGCTGGCACTGCCCAGGGGCTGGGGGACAGAGGGAAGGCTCAGGAGTAGGTGAGAGTTTGGGGTGAAGGTGAGGGACTGTGGACTTAAGAGGAGCCCAGGACTTGGGTTGGCAGCTCTGGGGAGAGGGGGAGTAAATGTTTAGGGTTCCTGGGAGCAGGAGAGGCGTGGGGGGTCAGTATGGAATGGGATGGGGAGGCAGTTGGCTGCACTACACTCAGGAAAGGATGGGGAGTAGAGAGGGGTTGGTGAGGGGATAGGAGGGTGGGGATCTGGGGGGGAAGGAGCATGGGGGAGGGGTCGGAGGGTGCCCCTGGTTTACAGAGGAGTTGGGTTTTGTGGGGGTGTGGCTGCCCTAAGCTTGGGGACCAGAGGAGTGGGCCACCCCATGCTTGGGGACATGGGGTGGGGGAGGCACCTAGCTACCCTAGGCTCGTGGAGGGAGGGGGGCCTGCCCTGGGAGGTTGGGGTTTGGACTGGGAGAGCCTAGGGACTGCCCGGGATGGGGGCTGTTCGGACTGTCCCAGGCTCGGGGTTGGGGCTGACCCAGTCGGGGGGTGGGGGACGGGTTTAGGGATGACTTGACTGCCCCCAGGCTCAGGATAGCAGGTTTGGGACTGCCAGCGATGTGTCCCAGGGAGGCTGGAGAGACCATCCCAGCCTGGGGGGGGGGGGGAAGGTACCCGGGTTGGGAGGCTGTCCCAGGGGCAGCTGTCTCACTCCCAGACTGGGGGGGGGGGGGGACTGGGTTAGGAGGCTGTCCCGGGGGGGCTGTCCCACTCCCAGACTGGGGGGGGGACTGGGTTGGGGGGCTGTCCCAGGAGGACTGTCCCACTCCCAGACTGGGGGGGGGGAGACTGGGTTGGGGGGCTGTTCCGGGGGGCTGTCCCACTCCCAGACTGGGGGGGGGACTGGGTTGGGGGGCTGTCCCACTCCCAGACTGGGGGGGGGACTGGATTGGGAGGCTGTCCCGGGGGGGGGTCTGTCCCACTCCCAGACTGGGGGGGACTGGGTTGGGGGGGCTGTCCCGGGGGGGGTCTGTCCCACTCCCAGACTGGGGGGACTGGGTTGGGGGGCTGTCCCGGGGGGGGTCTGTCCCACTCCCAGACTGGGGGGGACTGGGTTGGGGGGCTGTCCCGGGGGGGCTGTCCCACTCCCAGACTGGGGGGGACTGGGTTGGGGGGCTGTCCGGGGGGGGGCTGTCCCACTCCCAGACTGGGGGGGGACTGGGTTGGGGGGCTGTCCCGGGGGGGCTGTCCCACTCCCAGACTGGGGGGGGGACTGGGTTGGGGGGCTGTCCCACTCCCAGACTGGGGGGGGGGACTGGATTGGGAGGCTGTCCCGGGGGGGCTGTCCCACTCCCAGACTAGGGGGGGGGACTGGGTTGGGGGCTCTCCCGGGGGGGCTGTCCCACTCCCAGACTGGGGGGGGAACTGGGTTGGGGGGCTGTCCCACTCCCAGACTGGGGGGTCGGGGCAGAGGGCCTGTCCCAGGCTGGAGAGGGGGGCTGTCCCCGGAGGAGTCAGGCGGGAGGGAACGGGGTGTGCCCGGGGAGGGGGGGCTGTGCCAAACTGGGCGGGGGGAGGCGGGGCCCGCTGGGAGCCCCGCCCCCGGGCCGAGCTCCACCTCCCCGGGGCACAGGCAGCACCTGCCCCGCCGCCGCCGCCCGCAGGCTCCGCTCGCCGCAGCGCTCCCGGCTCCCCAGGTAAGGCGGTGCCCGGCGCGGCGATGGGATGTCGGCTGCGGGTCTGTCCGGGGGGAGGGAGCCCGGCGTCCCGGGGAGCTCTCGGGCTGGGAGCTGGGCGTCCCGGGGGCTGGGCTCAGCGGCGCCCCGGAGCGATCCCGTCTCCCCTGTTCCACTTGGGAAGGGTCCTTGTCCTTGTCCTCCGCGGCGCCGCCCGCCGGGGGAAAGGCGAGCAAAGGGAGATGCCCCCGGGGAAATGCCAGGGTGGGCTGGCCGGCCCTTCGGGGAGGCAGTGGGTGAATCGTGACACATTCAACACCCGGTGTTTGCTTCCCCTCCCCTCCGGCCTCTCTCGGGTGACTGGATCAAACAGGACATGGTACTGTCACCCTGCCACCTGGCTGATCCTTAACTCCCCGTCTCGGGCCCGATTCTGCCCTCAGAGACCGGGGCTGGAGGCAGCTCTGCGGGGTGCCCATGTGGCTCTAAGCGTACTCTCAGATGTGGGGCTTTTACCTCCTCAGTCACTTGGGAACATCCCCTTTCTGGCTGTGCGCTTAGGCGGAGGATGGTCAAAGATAAGGTGCCTGTCTCGCTTTCTCCCGAGCCGCCCTCTTCAATCCAATAGCCAGCCCTGCAATGGGGGGTGTAAACGGACTCTCTTCCGGTCGCCACTGGCCTCCCCATATCAAACCCCTGCTCCTGGGGAGAGCTGCCGAAAGCAAAGTGATTTTCCCTCTGAAGGGGTCTGTTTGTAAGCAACCCAATGTATGTAATCACTGTGCAGCCAGTACACAGGGCCTGAGGGCCCAGATCCTCCGAGGTATTTAGGTGCCTAACTCCCATGGACATCAGAGGACCCGTACTTTGGCCAAGAGCCGAGAACAATTGCCTGATAGTGCTGCCCATGTTGTTTGTCAGGCTCTTGCATCTTGTGAAACTTCTCGAGTTTGCTGCTACCCATGTTCAGACCATATTTCACTGTAGATCCCTCCCTCCTGCTTATTACAATTCTCTCCTCATGTATTGATCTCGGCTCTTTCAGCATCTTGGCACACAACCCCTCCTGACGTGCAGGAGGCTGGGTTCAAAGGGGGAGAAGCTTGTCTTCAGCGTTCTAGGGAATAAATTGTGGCTTTTGTATGTGCTGAGAGTTTCCAGAGCGATTGTTTCGGGCATGATGGAGTCTCTCTCCAGTCAGTTCTGAGTGAAAGCTGCTAACACTTCTTGGAAAACATCTAGCAAATTGCTTTGCTAATCCTGCTACACCAAGCTTCTGTAAGTGAATGGATAGTACTCCTCCCCCCTCCCCCCCAATGTTCGTGAGTTTGGGGTCAGAGAGAGCGGGAGGCATTTATGAACGGGATGTATGATGGGGTTGCTTAGGATGATGCAGGCAGGGCTTGGCCTCTTTGGGGCTCCCTGCTAGTTTGTGTCCTATGTTCTGAAAATCTCACGCTTTAGGTCTTCAGACAGGCACTTGCAGGGACTTCGAATGCTCTCAGTGTATTCTGGGGCTTGAGGGGAGGTGGTCCGTGTCCTTCCTCCCAAGCATCGTGGTTGGAGATGGGACACTGGACAGGGTGGGCCAAGGCTTTGCAGAGGCACCAAACGTTCTTTCTCAGGGGCATGGCTGGTTTTCCGGGGTCTAACTGATCGCCATATGTTGGGTCAGGCAGGAATTTTCTCCGGGGTTAGATGTTTGGTTTTTTTCACCTTCCTCTGAAGCATGGGGATGCGGGTCACTTGCTGGGATTATCTCGGTATATCTCACCTAACGATATCCCTGCTGTGGCAGGGCCTTGGGCACTGGCGCACCTCAGACCCTCCTATTCTCTGTTTGTGGCCCATAATAGTCTAGCATCCGTGGGGCTGTGTGACTTTGGTCTAATTTTATTTGTTGGGTTTAGTGTGCTGGATGATCTGATGGGCTCTTCTGGCCTTATTTCTCTAGCCCCACAAACTGTGAAAGGCTAAAGAGGGAGATTTGGGGCAGAAAGATCCAGCTGTCTAATGAGTCCAACGTTCCCAGGTATTGGGGTTTTGATCTGAGGTCCCATCATCACGTCTCCTCCCAAAATAGCCCCTGGCTGCCCAGCAGCCTCCTCCTGCTGCGTCTGAGTGAAACGTTCTTGACCTTGAGTGTGAGATGCTTTCTTTTCAGTGAAGTGCTTTGAATGAGATGTCTTCTGGCATGATTCCTCTCTGATGTCACCCGGCCACACTGAGCCCTGCCTAGGGGAAAACCTACAAGAGAACAGTGAATTCCAGGAGAGGGACTGGCATGATTTAAAGGGGAAATAGGAGATGGAGAAAAATCTCTGCAAGTTCTGGAGCATGGAGGGTGGAGGGACTGTTGGCATTTGGAGGACGTATGCTCTGGGCTGAAGATGACTAGACTAGACCACCTCTGCTGGCTCGAGGCCTGGGACTCCCTGCGGGTTACAGAGGGGCAGCGGGAAGGTGAGGTCTGCAGGATGGTCATGAATAAGGTTTAGAGTACTTGGATCGCAGTGGTTAGCAAGGACACAGAGCTCTATAATGGGGATGGTGGTATCTGTTCAGTTCATGCCTTTAGTGGGGTTTGCATCTTCCTTCCCACGCACAGGGAATGGGCAGGGTTCAGCCAGGGGTCTTGGGGGAATCAGGAGAGGATTAGCACTGCTTCCTGAGGGCCACTGGTCCATGACTCCCTTGCTGGGGATGGGGGCTCACTGCACCAAGAAGAAAAGTTCTCAGACTTTTACTGATGGAGGGTCTGATCCTGTCCTAGCTGCACTTGTGGCTACAGCCTGGGGATTGAATTGGGGACATCCAGAGCTAAAAGCATAAGCTGCTAGACAGAGCTTGAGGTGAGGAGCCAGAGCTTCCTAGTCACGTCCTCTGTGGGTAACACTGGCATGTGTGTAACTTATCGTAGAAGATCAGGGTTGGAAGGGATCTCAGGAGGTATCTAGTTCAACCCCCTGCTCAAAGCAGGACCAACCCCAACTAAGTCATCCCAGCCAGGGCTTTGTCAAGCCAGGCCTTAAATACCACTAAGGATGAAGATTCCACCACCTCTCTAGGGAACCCATTCCAGTGCTTCACCACTCGCCTAGTGAAAACGTTTTTCCTAATATCCAGCCTAGACCTCGCCCACTGCAACTTGAGACCATTACTCCTTGTTCTGTCATGTCCTACCACTGAGAACAGTCTAGATCCATCCTCCTTGGAACCCCCTTTCAGGTAGTTGAAAGCAGCTATCAAATCCCCCCTCAGTCTTCTCTTCTGTAGACTAAACAATCCCAGTTCTCTCAGTCTCTCCTCATAAATCATGTGCTCCAGGCCCCTAATCATTTTTGTTGCCCTCTTCTGGACTCTTTCCAATTTTTCCACATCCTTCTTGTAGTGGGGCCCAAAACTGGACACAGTACTCCAGAGGAGGCCTCACCAATACCGAATAGAGGGGAGTGATCACGTCCCTCGATCTTCTGGCAATGCCCCTACTTATACAACCCAAAATGCCATTAGCCTTCTTGGCAACAAGGGTACACTGTTGACTCATGTCCAACTTCATGTGCGTGAGCCGTTCCATTGCAGCAGAGGGCTGAGTGGCTGCAGCAGCAGGGTCGGTCAGTGCTACCCGAAGCAGCGCGTCCTTCAGGAGTTAGTCGAAGGGCAATGCCTCGGCGAGTGGGTCTCTCCCTCCCCAGCTCTGCCCCCTCCCTGGCGGCAGGTTCCGATCCCTATGGAAAGGCTTCTGTGCCGAAAGAGGAGGGGTCCCGCTGCTGCAGTCTTCACTGACATAACGTGCTCATTGACATCGCTGCTGGCCGTCCCCAAATGGGGACTAATCCCTACTCCACAGTCCCTTTCCAAAATCAGCAGCCCCCCTGTGAAACTGACCTGACCCAGAGGCTCTTAGTACCCCTGGGGGGTATTGAAACGGGCCAGGATCCTGTGGTAAAGGGATGAGCAGAGGCAGGCAGTGGAGGGATGTGGGGCTGTGGGGGGAAGACTCAGGCTAAGAATGGACATCTCCGCACCCAGTGTCCTAGCGGCAAGGAGGCTGGGAGAAGGGGAGAGGATGCGCCCATTCTCACACTAGCTGGGCGGGTCTGGAGTTGGAAGGTCTTCTGCCTTCTTTCACCCCCCACCCCTTCCAACAGCCACAGGACGTTTGGGCTCGGTGGAAGGGGGGGGGGGAGGTCAGATTGCCAATCACAGACCCTGTCAGCCAGAGGCTGATATTCACTGGTCCCTTCTGGCCTGGGAACCTGGGGGATCGTCCGGTCTGAGCTCCTGGAGAGCACAGGCCGGGGAACCGCCCCACAATCATTCCCACAGTCGGTCTGTTAGAAAAACTTCCAGCCTTGATTTAAAAATGGTGAAGGATCTCCCCTGGCCCTTGGTACGTTGTCCCGGTGGCTCATGAGTCTCAACACGTCAAAACAATTTCCGCCTTATGAGAGAGAGGGGCCCTTGAGCAGGGTCCACCACAGCGGGGGAAGCTGAAGTTCTCACCCAGCCTGGAGCTGGCTAGTCGGGACGTCCTGTCCTGCATGTTTGAGCCTCTGGAGAGTCGGGGTCTGGCTGAGGGTTCCAAGTTCCAGTCTGTCGAATTTGTCCAGGTTTTCGCACCCCTGGGATTCTAGCAAACTATCTGCTGGGATCCATTACTAAGCAACCCTCTAGCAAGAGACGTGTAAATGCCGGGCTTGAAAATAACATCCCGTAATGCTGAGAAGAGGGGGACATTTTAAAAGTTCCAGAGGGCCAGGAGGCTGTCCATGAAATGGCTCCGCATGACAATGCTTTTCAGGGGTGCTTGGCTTTCCTTGCCCCGTTTGCTTTTCTTGTTGACAAGCAATTGCATTTGACGGGCGTGTGTATGGCGGGAAATTATTACAACAGGCATCATTTTCCCACTGGGTGAAATCCCAGCAAAAGAGAGAGGGATCTTTCAGAGGCCTGGTGGAACCTGTTACAGTGTCTGCCCTGTAAACACTCATGCATGCCAGCAAATTTAGTAATCCCCTGAAATGGAACGGGATTCCTCGGGTGAGTAAAGCTATTCAGATGTGAAAGCGCATGCAGGATCAGGGCCTCTATCAACACACGCAGGTCAGTCGGAACGAGTGGGGCTTTGCCTACCATCCCTTTGTGCTTCACAAATGGAAAGTGTCCCGGAGTGCTGCTGCGGATAGACCCGCTAGTGAGCGGGTGCCGCCTGGCATTGCTGTAATGTGCCAGGCAGGCAGGAGAGGGAACCAACTGCAGTCAGACATGTGAGCGTGTCTCAGCAAGGAAGGTTATTAAGGAGAGCTGAGTTAGGAAGGGAAACACTCCAGAAGGATCTGTACTGTACGCTGGCTGTTCTTGTCCAGACAGATACTGTTGCAGGAATTCAGGGCTCCATCACATTGCCACGCCGGGATATTTTTAGCAATGAAAGCAATTTAGAAGGAAACGTATCGATTCTCCTCGCCTCCCCCACCTTGAACATTTTGTTTATAGTTTTCTACATTTCGTCTGTAATGGGCCCTGAGTGAGGCCAGTCTCATGTCTCCCCTTCTCCTGTTCTCTTTGGGGTCTAAATATATGAGCGAGCCTAGGATGTGGCTTTGGCTGAAACCATTGCTCGGTTCCAGAATTCTTAGCACACGGTGTCCCTAGCCTGCTATTGTAAGACGACTTCAGTCATTAAATACCTCAAGTCTTAACTCCCTTGTGTCAGCGTGAAAGGTCGGATGGGATGGGTGAGAGATGTGAAAAGCAGAGCGAAGGCTGGGAGGTACCTGCAGATGGACTGGGGCTGGAACAGTCAGTTTCATTTAATTTCACTGAGACTTTGAGAAAGTACTGCTGATCTCTCTTCCAGTCCATCAATTGTACAGTCTTTTCCTCTGAGCTATTACTGTGCTTTTCACATTTTCCACTTCTGGTTCTGTAGACTTTTAAGGCCAGACAGAGTCTTCTGACCTCTTGCATTACAACCGAACAGATAACTTCAGCTAGTAGATTCCTGCAAAAAGCCCAGATGACCAGTCTTGATTGAAAGGTACCAAGTGATGGAGGACCCTCCGCATGCCTAGGCGAGTCCGTGACGTGTTCCAGTGGTTAATTACTAGGGCCCTACCAAATTCACCTCCATTTTGGTCAATTTCACAGTCATAGGATTTTTAAAATAGTAAATGTGGTGATTTCAGCAATTTTAAATCTGAAATTTCACTGTAGGGTCCTGACCCAAAAAGGAATTGTGTGGGGTGCATGGGGGGCGGGTCACAAGGTTATTGGCGGGGCTTGCAGAACTGCTCTCGTTCCTTCCGCTGGCAGCAGCGCTACCTTCAGAGCTGGGCAGCTGGAGAGCGGCGGCGGCTGGCCAGGAGCCCCGCCCTGATGGCAGAGCTCCCCCCAGCAGCGCAGAAATAAGGATGGTGCACAAGGAAGGATGAGCTGGTACTGCTACCCTTACTTCTGCACTGCTGCCTGCAGAGCTGGGCTCCTGGCCAGCAGCCGCTGCTCTCCAGCCATCCAGCTTTGAAGGCAGCGCAGAAATAAGGGTGGCAGTACCATAGCGCCCCCCTCCCCCCCAATAACCTTGTGACCCTCTGCAACTCCCTTTTGGGTCAAGGCCCCGAATCTGAGACACTTTGGTCTTCCCTGTGAAATCGGTACAGTATAGGGTAAATGCGCACACAAGACTAGATTTCATGGTCCATGATGCATTTGTCATGGCCATGGATTTGGTAGGGCCCTATTAATTACCCTCCCTCTTTTTAAAATAAATAAATCAACACACTGTGCCTCGTTTCCAGTTTGACCTTGGACTCCAGCTTCCAGCCAGTTCACAGTCAGTAACTGGGGACAGTCTGCCGTAGTAGCTTGTGCACGTTTCACTGTCTGCAAGCGTGTGCCCGTTCTGTGCTGGTATCTGTGGCAGCTGGGATCTGTGCTGGGATCTGTGGATCTAGTTTGTCCTGCACCGAGAATTCATGGGGGTCTCCAAGTAAATTCAAGTGTGAAGTGCGGTGCTGCCCTATAAACGCCCTTACCTAATGGCATGATGGGATTGGCTGGAAATGGTCACGAATTGCCATATCTGATTTGCTAGGTTTGCACGTAAAAAGGGGTCTTTCTAGCTGGTGGCCCCACAAATTGGCCCTGAGCTCTGAACGTGAAGCTGGGGCCTCCCCTTCAGCGTGGGAGAGGTTCGGCAAGGCAGGCGAGGTCTCCTGCTACACCCGTGCAGCCCCATTGCCTTCCGTTCACGTTACCAGTGACACCTGCCAATCCATCCAAGGCTAGACCGGTTACCCCGGTGTCTCTGGGGCCACCCTTCACCTGCGGAGCCTGTGTTCCTGGGAGAGAGACATTAGACGGAAAGATCTCCACTCGCCTGTCAGAGCCCGGGGTGGACTTGTCAAAATAAAACCGGTATCAGTCCTTAAACTACTGTGAGGAGGCGAGGATGGCCTGAAGATTCTGGAATCAGAGAGGCAGCCTCTGGATACTTCCACTGCATGCATCCGACGAAGTGGGTATTAGCCCACGAAAGCTTATGCTTCAATACTTTAGTTAGTCTTTAAGGTGCCACAGGACTCTTTGTCACTTCTGAAGATTCGGGAATCTCTTTAGTGTAGTTGCTCGTGCACTGCAATCTATATGCACAGAGTTTTCTCTGCTAGTCCTAGGCACCCATCCTGTAATCCTTACTCAGCAAAATGAGGGGCTTGGAGTTTTGTCTGAGTAAGGGCTGCAGAACTGGATGTTAAAGCATCCATTTTGCATCCCCCTTATGCTTGCTCAAATGATCCCAAACCCCTCGAATTGGAGAGATTTAACCTTCAGTCTGGCTGAAAACTTTCCATCAGAACTGGATTTATGGAAATTGGGCTTTCAATTAAATTAAAGTTTTTGCGTAACGTGGCTGCTTTCCAGGGAGAATAGTGATTTTTTGGTCAACCCCCTTCCTCCCCCCCACACACATACATATACACACACACCCCAAAAAGCTTTTGGATTTCAGCTAGAAACCAAAATATCTGGATTTGGCTATGCTGCTGTAGTGTCTATAGGAATTGTAGTTTGGGTGCCTCATGTTCCCATTCTCATCTATTGGTCTGGCTCCCCAGCTGGACTTTATCTCCCATGATGCACCACTCCCCATGCCAAAGAGGGGAGGCCATGGTGCATCATGGGGGAGATGTCCATAGAGGAGAATAGGAGCACAAAGCACCCGGAATCCAGCTCCTGTGAGACACTGCAACAGCATTTCCAAATCAAAGTATTTCAGTTATCAGCCATAATATTTTGGATTTCAATTTTTTGCAGAAGTCAGAAAAAACGATATTTTCCAGGGGTTGGGGAACGACCCCGTTTTCTGACCAGTTCTATTTAGTGTAAGTCAAACCCCCCCCCCCCCCTTGTCCTTTGGTTAAAGCATCATTAAGAGCAAAAGGCAAATTTACAGGCATGAGATGAAATAAAGAAAAGGAACTGTGATTGTCTTGCTCCAGGCTTCCACGCCCCAAATCTGTTCAGCGCTCCCCCTTCTGACGCTGTCCCATGGCTGGCGGAGAAAGCATTACCCTCTCTTGTATAGAGAAAGGACTACAGGAAGTTCCTGCCCTCGTGAGGAGGGGCTGGCGAGTGAAGGAGGGACTGGACCCAGCAGGTGACTTTTTGTTTGGGGGCCCAGATCTGGGGCTCGGAGGTGCTGCTACTCCTAATAATTGACAATAAAACAGGGAAGGGTGACTCTAACCTTTCCAGTTCCATAGGCATTTACAGAATCAAGGTTTTAAAACCTCTCCTGAGATGGCAAAACCCAAGACGTGGAATATGAACGGTGAGCAGGGATTTGAATTGCTCATGGTGAAAGATGAATTAATTCAGAGAGAAGAACAACTTTATCAGCCCAGCAGTCTAGCCCAAAATCTTACAAGTGACCACAGCAGCATTAAGGAAGAATAATCCCCCCCCCCCCCCCGCCGCCTCTTGCGTGTGGAACGTATGACAGTCAGATGTGTTGATCTGTTTGATACCGATCACGGTTAAGGTCTGACATTGGAGCACGTGTTTAAAGTTGCCATCTATATGGATTCCGGGTATCCGTTGGAGATGGAAGTGGAAGACTTATGGAGCATGTTACGGACAGGGTTGTAGACAACAGGATCATGAAAGGAATGTCCGAGTCTCTCCCCTTCACTCCTGAGTTCCCTGCGTTTAAGGGTTTGGGTGGCTGGAGCGTGTCCTGTCAGAGTCTTAATCGCCACTAAATGTAGATTTTTGTTGGCTAAGGAGTGCTCAGCACAGTGAAGTGTGAGCATCTGTTGGCCCAGGCAGGCTTCCAGGGTCCAGAGTGTTGCTGTGGGCTTTGCTCCTTCTTCCTGCAGGCCTGTTGGGGACCGTCACTGAGCCAAGCCTCGCGTTACCTGCCTGGCCCTTAGCGGGCAGGCTCTGGCTTTCATTGAACGCAGGGTGCAGGCGTTCAGGGACTTGCCCGGTGTGGGGTCCTTGCTTGATAACCTCGACTGTCACACCCAACCTGACCCGCTCCCGGGGGGCAAAACTCCCTCTGGTTTGTCTTGCGCTGAAAACAAGGGCACCGTTTCCACACTGGGCTATGATCCAGACATGCTCCTGCTCACTGTGGCTAGTGAGGATGAACAGGGCTGGGCGTGGCTAGGTAACCTTCCCAGGTGCCCAGAGAGCTAGAACCTCTTAGCATGCAGCGCAGTCAGTGGGTTAAAGATACGGACACAGATCTTCAGCTGATGTGAACCAATGTAGCGCCATTCAAGTCAATAGGGCCGTGCTGAGGATCCCAGCCAGGGTGCGAAATTGGTACTAATTGAAAAGCCAAAATAAAATGGACTGACTATATCAGTGGGGCATGTTCAGTGTGGGGCCGGCACTGGGAGCACCTGTGATGGGGTCCTGGAGGCTTCGGTTGCTTGAATGGGTGGCCACTTTCTCCTAGACAAAGCTTCCCAGGGCATGAGGCTTCTCTCCGACATACCAGCTGCACTAATCCCGCCTGGATGTAACCAGGAGAGCTCACTGGGGCCATGGGATGGTGCGTAGGCTGCTGTCCAGGGACTGACCTGGCTGCTTCTTCTGCTGTCATTGGGACCTCCCCACACTGGTATCCAGTAGCAGTGGGGAGGTCCCCATGTTGTGGGGTCACTTAGTGATCCAAGGTCAGTTGCTCTTGGCACTCGGGGATGTTCTAGGAGAGATGAGTCCTGGGGCTCAGCTTTAGCCGGCTGCCCTTTGTCCACGTGTGGATGGTGTCTGTGGTCAGTAGTGAGACTCGTCTGATCGGCCTGAAGCCAGTTCCCTCCGGATGCTTCGGTTTGTAGATTCAGCCCATGGCCCAAGCACATTATGAACAGCGGGGGAGCGGGATGGTGTCCCCGCTCTTCCATGCCCGTTATCAGCACTCCTGCATTCGGGCTCCCTCCAGAATCCACACCTGTGCCTTTCGACCACCCCCACCGCCCCAGGGGACAACTATGAGGTGATAGTTGTCTGGACGGGTGCTCGGCTTGGCGACTGTCTCTGTCCTTGCCCCGGAGAGTTCCGCGTGCCCATTGAGGGGTATGTGGTCTAACAAGATCTACGGGAATGGTCATTCAGGTACAAATGTCACTGCTGTTCAACACCCATCGGCTGCTGGCTTTGAGCGGGGGCTCATTACGGGGGTGGGGGGGAGGGGGAGAGAGTTCCTGCCCAGGCAGTCCCTATATCTGCTATGGCCTCCTTAACAGATGGCCTTAATAAACCAAAGTGTGCTTGGATTTCAGGCTGTTGGTTTTGACAGCCATAAGGAGGCCTCATTAACTATTCTCATAATTAGGCTAACAGCTTGGTAACTCCCTTCTCTACCATTCACAGCTTTCTTGTCCCTGTGACCTAATGAGCACAACTTTTCCTCCTCAGCTGCTTGGCTTCTTCTCAATTAATTAACTGAGCGGGGTGGGGAGGACCAGTGCCGATCAGCCAGTTTGAAGTACAGGAGATCACAGCTGTGGCTTCCTTTCCTTCCGAAAGGCTTGTCTGTCCTCTGGTGCCAAAGTGATTTGAAACAAGGCCATCAGCAGTGATCAGATAAGTGCCTGACGTAATAACACAGAGGTTAAACTATGCTAAATAGACTCTAATCCTATTATGGAGATTTGGAAATGCTCTGCGGGAGTTGTCTGTCTTGTGGGATGAGAATCCGTGCACCTGGAGAAGGTAATAGATTGATAGAGTGGAAGGTAGATGCTGTTTCTGATTTTTCACAGACTTCCGTACATGGAGACTGGACCTTATTCCGATTTCCTCACCTTGGCCAATGGAGTTTGAGACAGATTTTTTTTTTAATGAGTGGAGAGAATAATAGATGGGAAGAGCAAATGAGCCTTTGCCTAGGGAAGTCATTCCTGTTTCAACTTGCCAGGCTGGCTTCTGATCTCAGCAATGCCAGGGAAAACGCAGTGCAACTCCGCTGAAGTCGATGGGAGCGATTCTGGATGTACTCGGGTGGAACTGAGGTCAGACTCTTGCCCTGTGACTTTTAGAACCTCCTCAAGGCTCTGGAAAAAATAAGATTTTATTACCACTCACCCCCCCCCCCCCATCATGTTGTGTATTGGAGTGAGATCCACTGTGATGCAGGGGGATGGGATATATTTTTAAACTTACACTCTTGTATGTGGTGGTTTATAATCTTCTGAAATGTGAAATCATTAGCAATGCAGGCATAGTTCACATAGCTCCGGATCTTCAAAGTGGTGCCGCTCCCAGTCTTACCAGCCGCTGGCTCTGGTGGTCTGTTCCCTTGCTGTTTTGCATATTTGTTCTGCAAGACTCTTTTCATTCCTCATGGAACACCCCCAGGATGAGGTGTCAAGCAGTGGGGAGGGAACCCCAGAGATCTAGGTCTAAAACCAAGAGACTTTACCAGCTGAGCTAAAGGAGCCGGCTTTCTTAGCTCCAGGGCTGTTGCATGGTCAGAAATCTCTGCATGGACAGAGAGCCCCGCTGCTCCAAGCTGGGTCACATTAATTCGGTAATGCTTTGGGAAATTGCCAGCGCTGAACTAAGGCCTGGGCTACACTGGGGATGGGGAGTGTCGACCTAACACGCGTATCTTAGGTCGACTTACCTGGCCGTCCACACAGCGGTGAGTCGATCGCTGTCGCTCCCCCATCGGCTCCACTTCCGCCTCTCGCGGCGGTGGAGTTCCATGGACAGCGCTCGGGGATCGATCACTCCCTGCCGATCCGAGACACCCTGTCCGACTGGGGCAAGGCACTCCGCCTCCCTGTCCCAGTTGTAACATGAGGCTGATCGTTCCTGTCTCCCAGCCCTCCTCTCTGAGACTGTAAGTTGTCTGGAGCCAGGAGGTGTCTCTTACCATGTACCAGGCTCGGTGCCATGGGCCCCGATCTCAGTGGGGACCTGCAGATAATTACGGATGACGAGCTGCCTCAACCATTTGTGGCTAGATTAATGGGAACGCTGGGTTCCCGGCGCAGAACAACGACCAGCTGGATTTCCTGAACCAACTAGTCCACGTTTTGCCCCTGCATGCTATAGATTCTGAAGCGTTTCTCATACCAGCTTGTTCCCGGACTCCATTTAACCCTTTCGCCCACATAGCTGTAAAGCCAGGGTACCAGCTGCGTCACGTGGGAAGTCTGGGCAGGTGTGAAGTCTCCTGAGGCAGGTTTCCTCCTGGGAAGAATTAAAGGAGCGTTAAGGGGTTGATAAGGTTACGTATCGGAGCCCAGGCTGTTTCCATTCTGATGGCCGTCGGAGTGGGTTAGCAGGACTTGGGCAACAGTGCCAGGCTCACGCCATCCCCTAGGCAGTGCCCGAAAGTGCCTCTTACAGCCCCTTTGTGGAAAGGCCCATAACCGAACGACTTGGCCCCAGGAGGCTGGGGCGTCAGCATCTCCCACCCCTTGGCCAGCTTTGTGGGGGAAGGAGACAGCTGGTGATTGGCTCCCAGCTAGCAACAGCGCTTCTGGAGGCATCGGCTGAGTTTCTATCCTTTGATCTGCACAATTGACAATGCCTGCCCCATCCCCTGAATCCTCCCCGCTCCCTTAGTCTCCCTTGGGCTGCCCCGTCACCCTGCCCAGCTGCTGCAACTCAGGAGGAACCCTCATCCCAGCTGCGCCCGCCCTCCAAGACCGCAGCCGCTGCTGGCTTCTTCCCCCTGAGCTCGGGGAGATCTTCTCCAAGACGACCCCAGGGGGGGCGCTCGGGGTGGGGGGGGGCGGGTTTCTCATCCGTTGTGGTTGTTTACAATGGGTGCGATTGTAGCCCTCCCAACCCAGCCATGGGCCAAGACCCTGGACAGGCCACAGAACCAAACAATGTCCCCCCCCCCCCCCCCCCCGAAGAGAAGAGGCAACAGGCAGCTGTAGACGGATGGGGGAGCCATAGAGCAGCAAGACAATACCGGTCCGGCTGATGGGCTCTGCACCCCGGCAGCCAGACCATTGCCAAGGTCTTGGTCGGTGTCCCGGCGAAGGAGGGGTTTGAAGGAGGACGAGGGGGGAGTTTTGCGGATGATTTTGGCGCCTCCTCCTGAGCATGGGGCAGGACAAGAGCGAGCACAAAGGGGCTGCTTTGAAATTGTAACCCGTGGTCAATGAGCCGCCGCCAGCCACCGCCCCTGCCCCCCTGTGTGCTCTTGCCTGGAAATGCCAAACCAGGCAAGATCCGCTCCCAGGAAGTGAGGTGCCGGGGCCTGGTACACCTGAGGGCTTTGCTCCGTTTAATGCAGCAGTGAAAAGTGTTCTGAAGTGTGTGCAAGTCGGAGGCAGGATGGACTAGTGGTCAGGGCACTAGCATAGGGTTCGGAAGACCTGGCGTCACATCCCTGCTCCGCCACAGGCTCCCTGTATGACCCTGGGCAAGTCACTTGGCTTCTCTGTGCTTCAGGTCCCAGCTGTCCAATGGGGATACCAGCCATGCCCTGCCCCCAGGGTGCTGCGAGGAGAAATACAGCCAAGAGCTTGAGCACTGCAGTGATGGGGGCAGAGCAGTGCCTTCCCTTAATAGGTGAAATTGGTGCAACGCACCAGAAAGGACGGGTGTCTCCGGCATGGGGACCCCAGTGTAACCTCCTGATCGTAGGTGACAGGTGGGATTGAAACATCCCAGGGGATGCTGTGTTTGCATAGCGGCCTCATGCTTGGCTCTCTGGGAGCCTCGAGGGTGAGAACTGCTCATTCGTGGCAAGCTGGGGGGGTGAATCGACCCCGTGCTAACTGGCCGGGTGGCCCTTGCTGCCGGGTGCTACCCATTCCCTCGTGTGCGTTGGTCTGGCCGGCGGTAGTAGGTCAGTGGGCACTAGGAAGTATTTAGTGCTGGCAGGGTCCACCTGCGTGGCCTGCACCAGCCCTTCACGTAGACCTCACTGCTTCTTCCTTTTGCTCCCGAAGGGCCAGCCAGGAGGGGGCTGTCCATCGGCAGGTGGGGCTTAGGGCAGCCAGGGAGGCAAACCCAAACTTTGTCTGCTCTCCGCGTACCTGTGCTCCCGTCCCCAGAGGCAGGCAGGTGATAACAACAGTGTTGGCTGGCCCAGGGTTGCCGACTGAAAGCACAGGTGGATGCTGTAGGAATCGGCCTGCTGCCGCTGTTCCCTTTCCGACTGTTTCCGGGTGATACGGTGCGTGGCTCTGGTGACTGGCACGGCCGCCGCTGGATGGGTTGTCACGGTTCTAACAGCGCTGAGAGGCCCACCCACCCCGGTCCTGGTAGGGCACGTCACAGGTCGTCAGTCATTATCATCAGTGTGGTGTCTCTAGAGAGCGTGGGAAGCTTTTAAGTGGGGTGCGGTGGACTGGGTATGTTTGTCGCTTTGGTGCCCTGGGTTTAATGACTCTGGTGTCCCGGGGAAGAGGGAGCGTGATGCAATGAAAAGCTCTCGTCTCCGACAAGGGAGTGCTTTAGCCCCTTCTCGGAAGTGGTCTTCGCAGCCGAGATCCCAGGGTTCTTAATGCGCTGGGCCCCAGCGGGGGGAGTTTCTGGCAGTGCTGCCAAAGCTGAAATTCCCCTAATTATTCTGTGTATTAGCACCTCGGAGCCCAGGCACGGAGCAGGACTCCTGTGCTAGGTTCTGTACAAACAGACACTCCTGGCCCCAAAGAGCTGCCAGTCTCTGCATCAGATAAGAGGCAACAGGCGGATACAGATAGATGGGGGAGCACGAGAAACAGAGACCGTTCTGCTCAGCATGGTGCTCAGTGGTCTCTGCACAGCCGTGGCCTAACCCTATTCTGTAGGCATCCTGGCTCTGTGAATGGCAGAACTTGTATAGGCAGCAGGTTTCAAAAGTCCTTCTTCCCACAACGCACAGTCAACCTGTGGAACTCCTCGCCAGGGGATGTTGTGAAGGCCAAAAGCATAACAGGGTTCAAAAAAGAACTAAGTTCATAGAGAATAGGGCCATCAATGGCTGTTAGCCAAGGTGGTCAAGGATACAGCCCCATCCTCTGGGGGTCCCTAAACCTCTAACTGCTAGAAGCTGGGGCTGGATGACAGAAAATAGATCACTCAATGATTCCCTGTTCTGTTCGTTCCCTCTGGGACACCCGGCATTGGCCACTGTCGGAAGACGGGACACTGGGCTGGATGGACCATAAGTATGGCCGTTCTTAGGTTCTATAGGGAGCCTCCTCCCCAGCGTGAGGTGCCACGTGGGGGGACACCTGTAACGTGTGGGTGCTGGCGGCTAGTTGGAGGTGGGAGTGGACATCTCAGTGAATGAGGCCTAGTTCTGAGCTATCTACTCCTGTGGAGAGTGGGGCGGGGAGTGTTTCTGGGCCTGTATGAACCCCCCCCACACACACCCAAGTGCAGCTTTTGGCCGATCGTTTCAAAGTCCTGATTTTTTTGCTGCAGGCGCTGGGACCCTGTCACATGAAAAGTGGAGGCTTTTTCCTTCCCGTGGACAGGCTCCCAGTGCATGGCTCCCCGTCCCGCCCGCAGCCAGGGGAACGTGCCTGGAAAGTCAGGAGAGGCAAGGCCTCATGGGCCGTGCTTCTCTCCCCGGGGGCAAAGGGCTGAGCTGGAACCTTCAACGCTTCTGGTTATGGGCAGCCTTGTTCGTCAAGGCCCCGTGTGGCACCCACACCTCCTGAGGTGCCTACATCTGAGCACTTCCCGCAGCGTCTGAGACGTCCCCATGAATTCCAGGAGCCTCTTCCTCGAGGGTGCGGAGAGGCGTTGCCGAGGCCGGCCGCGCGTGCCACGCAGCGAGGTCCTGTTTGCGTTACCTGGAACTCAGCCCGCTGCATGGTCCCGCAGCGTCCTCTGCATCGCCCTCGCGACTTCAAAGTGCCGGCGATCTGTGTGGGGTGGTTTTGACATGGAGGAATGTTTCCTAAGGGGTAGACCGAGGCCTGGATCGACTGTGGGCCCAACCTCGAGGGTTCGAAGTCGAAAGAATGAAGCCACGGCACAACTCCCCCGCCTCGCTCTGGTCGGCGTGATGGGAGCAGGCTGTGGCTAATCTCAGCGTGGCTACCTGAGTATTTACAGCAGGGCTCTGGGAGTTAGGAACCTCGATGGTCTGGTCCTGGCAGTTCAGTGATGCGAGTTCGTTGTTCCGTTTAGACCCCAGAGACGGGGCTGGGTGCTGCTAAGTACCTGCTTGTCTATCGATGGATCTCCTCCCCCAGCCCCTTCACTGCAAGGCTGGGTCTTCAGAGCTCGCTTTTCTTGGGCTGCTTTTCTTCCCGGACTTGCCTGGCCTCTGAGGATGTATTGCAAGCTGTACACCGCAAACAGAGAGGAACGGAATATCCAGAAGAGCTCTGCACAGCACTGCAGCTCCGTAGTGGTTTGCGTAGTTCTTCGACCCAAAGGACAGAGTGGTCACTCGGGATTATGCTGCAAACCCTTCACCAGGAATGGGTCTTCTTCTGAGGCCATCACAGGGCATTAAAAGAGAAGGGATTCTGTCCTGCCAACAGTCACACCCGTGAGCGGCCTCACTTGACCCTAGGAGATGTAACCTGGCAGGATCTGAGCCTAAAGGTTTCTACTCCGAACACCAGAGAACAAGCAGCAGTCACTCCGCCTCTTGGGAGGCTGCAGACTGCAGATCGATACCCATTACTACCGGGCAGTTCTCTGCAGCAGCATTGCAGGAGCCGGCACTTAAGGCGGCAGTTTGATTTGGGGATTTGTCCCTCCAGAGATGCACTCTGGAGATCTCCCAGCAGCCCGAAGAGGTGCCTAGAAGATCTGAGAGCCCTGCTTTGCGAGAGGTCTCGAATTATCCTATTCGGAGTCGTGTTGGAGCCGCTTTTGTACTTGTGCGGTTCCCTGGCCCATGTTGTGCAGAAGATCAGATTAGCCTGTCAGAATGGTCCCTTCTGGCCTTAAAAATCAATCTGTGGTACATGTATGGTCCCATTCTGGTAGCACCTGAGAGCCTCACGATCTAGAATGCACTTATTCTTCCCATACCCTGGGATAGGGGGCAGGGCTAGTATCCCCCTTGTACAGAGGGAAACTGAGGCACAGAGAGGTTAAATGACTTGCCCAAGGTCACAAGTGTGTGGCAGAGCAAGAACGTGAACCCAGGTCTCCAGCTGGTGCCCCAACTACCAGACCATCCTTTCTTCCATGAAAAAGCATCTCCTGTACCAAAAGCCCCAGGGCAGCAGTCTGCTCCGGTCTCCTCGCAGCGAGGCTACAATTGCTCGCTGAGCGTTCTCTCTGCCATCTTGTTTTCAGATGCCAGCACATTTAATCATGTCCTGGAAAAATAACATCCATGGTGTGCAATATAAATAAGGATGGAGGAAAATAACCACAAGCTTTTACGCCAGCGGTGGCCAATTAGCAGCCCTGGCATGGAAGGTTTCAGAGCAGGGGTGGTTTCACAAGTCTTCACTTTCATTGTGGGATCAGTGGGGGCTAGTGCTAAGATGCATCAGTCTCTATGCAAAAGAATAAATGGACACAAATCTGACATCAGGAATCAGAACATTCAAAAACCAGTAGGAGAACACTTCAGTCTTCCTGGCCATTCCATTAAAGATTTGATAGTGTCCATTTTGAAACAGAAAAACTTCCAAAACAGACTCCAATGAGAAACTGAGGAACTGGAATTAATTTTCAAATTGGACACAATTAACCAGGGGCTAAATAGGACTTGCAAATGGTTCTCTCATTACACTAATTGATTGCATTTCCCTAGTTAATTTACCTTCAATAGTTCTCTCCTGCCAGACACAGAAATCCATTTCAAAAGGTTTTTTTTTCTCCTGCTGATAATGGCCCATCCATATTAAACAGCCTCTTAGAATTGGTATGCTAATGTACAACTTTTTTTTGCTTTCTGTGTGTATATAAATGCATCTTACTTCTGTTCCATTCTATGCATCCGATGAAGTGGGCTATAGCCCACGAAAGCTTATGCTGAAATAAACTGATTAGTCTCTAAGGTGCTACAAGTATTCCTCGTCTTATTTATGGATACAGACTAACACGGCTGCTAAACTTAAACCAGAATTGACAGTTCTGATCTTTCACCCCTGGAAGAGCGAGGGGACTGAGGAGGAGTCGTCCTCTCGTTCTGTTTCTGTAGGGACAGCTGCTGTGATTCCCATGGCATCTTGCTATAGGAAGAGGCACCTGAGGATGCAGGAGTTATGACCCCCATCAGCTTCCTGAGCCTCATTTTGACCATGTGAGGTAGAAAAGGTCCCTGTAGGATCTGCCCTTGTTTTACACAGGTCCCTGCCTGTGGGGATAGAACAATCCAGAAGAAAGCTATTGCCTGAAAGTCAGGGTTGCCTTCCTCTATAACTCAACCCCGCCCACCAGGAGAGAACATGCACAATGGGATTTGATTTACGCAGGGCACCAGCTCCCCTGCTGTGCAACTCACACCACATTCTGTCCATTAAACCGGTCCTGCTAATTACCGCACGAGGGACACGAGTCACAACATGCAGCCTGAACTTCCGCTCACGGCTGTCAGGTCGGCGATTGATGGTCGCGTATGTAAACCCTGGGAAGGCAGATGGAAAAAACGTGTCTCATGGGCCCATCTCCAATAGGATGCCTGCTTTGAAGAGGACGCTGCTGGCCTGATGTTGCCGTGTGTGAAAGTTTTCACTGAAATGTGGTGATTCTCCAGGTGTGGCACAACCTCCGCTCTGGTGTTGCTCCCGCAACAGCTGACTCCACACCCTGTGGGAGCTTGGTTCAGTTTTCTGGCCAGCAGCTGCGGATACAGGGTGCCCTCAATAACTCTGTTAACCTTTATTTCATTAATAGAGTCCCTGATGAGTCGTTAGAAGCCACGGGGGCTTTTTGCCTCTTGAATCCAAAGTTTTCCCTGTCATCTGGGCTCTACCGCGAGCCAGCTATGAAACTGCTGCAGTTCTTGTGTCCAGGAAGGTGAATCTGGGCAAAGAGGGGGTTAATTTTGTGCTAATTTAACAATTCCAAAGTTACCAGAAAGCTGCTGTAGTCCCAGTTCTTCGTTCACCTCCCTGAACAAACGCAATAGAATGAAACCCCCAAGGAGTGAGCAAGTTAATTATACTGCCGCTCTTGGAAGGTTCCTAATGCCCCCGCCTCTCTCTGGCAGCAGGGTTTTTTAAATCACTGATCCAGGGTTCTTCATAGGAAGGCAGCCAGAGTGCGGTAGGAAGTGGGAGTAATAGCAGCAGAAGGAAAACAGCCCAATATCGGTTGACCACATGGGACTTTGACCATCTTTTGGGGACCAGGGAACCACAGTCCAGGCTTTAGCTAAGCAGGATTTTTCGGGCTGTGGCTAAACACCCAGGAGGAGTTTGGACGCTACCCCTTGTGTGCAGACAGGAAGTCCTGGGTATGTAGTGGCAGAAATGAACAGCTATTACCTTGTACACCAAGGAGGTTACACTGGAAGATCTCCCATTAGAAGATATCGGAGCAGGCTAGTCCTTCAAAAACAACATCATAACAATCCCAAGCTCTCATAGAGCACTTTACATCAGTAGGTCTCAAAGCGCTTTACACAGGAGGTCAGTATCATTATCCCCATTATACAGATGGGGAAACCGAGGCATGGGGAGTGGCTTGCCCAAGGTCACCTGTCAGGCCAATGGCAGAGCAAGGAATAGAATCCAGGTTTCAGAGTCCCCAGCCAGTGCTCTATCCACTAGATTCCACTGCCTCTGAAGAATGAAGATGATGATAAACATGGAGCTGACTTCTCTTTCCATTGAAGTCAACGGCTAAAAGCCCATTAACTTCAGTGCGAACTGGACCGGCCCCTCAGCACCCTCTCCAAGAGAATGCAGAAAGCTGTAAGCTTGTCTCAGGAGCATCTCTAAACTAAAGTGAAGAACATGAAGCTTCCAGGATGGAAATGAAAAAATTCAAAGTTGCCTCAGGTATGAACAAGTTCTGTGGTGGTGAAAGGGAGCTTGGAATTCTAGGTGGAGATCTGGCAGCTCATTACGGGATGTAAACATAATGTACGTCCAAATCCCCTAGCCAGCTTTCAATATCTCAGTGCTAGAAAATAAATCCAACTCCATGGACTCCTACAAGGGAATGAAAAGATTGTCTTCGTTCAACTTCAAACACTTCTAATAATCCTACGTCTACACTAGCACTGTTCCTCAGCAGCTGTCAGAATGCCTCACGAAGGAGGTTGATGTCATTATCCCCATTTTACATATGGGGAAACCGAGGCACACGGGGGGAAGTGACTTGGTGGAGGCCAGTGGTGGAGCCAGGATTGGAGGCCTGATCTCTGGAGTGTCAGTCCAGAGCTCTCTCCACTAGGCCATCTCCCTCCTTTAATGACTGTTGGCTCGATCCTGTAACAATGGGCCAGATAGGCTCCTAATCGAGAAGCAACTGCTGACTTTAAATTTATATTTTGCAAAGAAAGCGAGGAATACTTGTAGCGCCTTGGAGACTAACCAGTTTATTTCAGCATAAGCTTTCGTGGGCTATAGTCCACTTACTTCGTTCCATTCTATGCATCTGATGAAGATGCATTTATACACACATAAAGAAAGGGGGGGGAAAAGTTGTACATTAGCATACCAATTCTAAGAGGCTGTTAAATCTGGATGGGCCATTATCATCAGGCGAAAAAACACCTTTTGAAATGGATTTGTGTGTCTGCACCAGATAGCAAGTGTTGAAGGTAAATTAACTAGGGAAATGCAATCCATTGTAATGAGAGAACCATTCGCAAGTCCTATTTAGCCCCTGGTTAATTGTATTCAATTTGAAAATTAATTCCAGTTCCTCAGTTTCTCGTTGGAGTCTGTTTTGGAAGTTTTTCTGTTTCAAAATCGACACCATCAAATCTTTAATGGAATGGCCAGGAAGATTGAAGTGTTCTCCTACTGGTTTTTGAATGTTCTGATTCCTGATGTCAGATTTGTGTCCATTTATTCTTTTGCATAGAGACTGGCCGGTTTGGCCAATGTACATAGCAGAGGGGCATTGCTGGCACATATTTTGCAAAGTGTTTCAAGAAATAAAACACAGCCCTAAATGCTCCCCAGGCTTATTCAAACCCCTTATCTACTGCACCAGTGGAAAGAATCTCACTTCACTGCAGCCATACATGATGCAAATCTCACCCTGCGATTCCATCTGACACAAGCTAGATATGTCTGAAGATTCCTTAGTGTCACAAGCTACATGACACCCCCCAGAATCCTCCTGTATTTTATTCCTTCCTCCCATGCGCTAGAAGATATGTTGCTGGAGCGTCGGGCGTCATTCTGTCTCCGTCTGCCACTTCAAGTCATTAGCTATGAAAATCTGTGGCTCTGAGCCTGCAGACACACACACAGTTGCTTAACTTTACTCATGTGCGTTAAGCTAAGTGTGTGCATACATTTTAATGCCTGGAGTCTCTAGGAGCAGCAGGAAGCCTGCCAATAACTTGGACTTATTGAAATGCTGACTTACTATTTGTATATCCCATTGCAGAGGAGCCCCAGTGATGGAGCAGGTCCCCATTGTGGTAGCACTGTGCAAAGACACGTGACAAACTCTCAAAAGAGAAGTGACCGAGTCCTGTGGCAAGTCCTTGGTCACTTCTGCAATTCCAGACTAACCCGGCTACCTCTCTGATTCTTCTCAAAAGAGAGAGGTTCTGTTTCCTAGTTCCCAGGAATATCGAAAATGAAAACAAAGAATTCCATCGTACGGTAGAAAATACACTATAAGCCAGGGTGTGGAAATCCCACGCCCCTACTCCCTTTAAATAGCCCCCGGAACTGCTACCCCAGGGCTCCAGAGGGGGGTCCTGGCAGCAATTTTAAGGGCCTGGGGCTCCTGGGGCAATTTTAAGGCCCTTTAAATTGCTGCCTGGGGAAGCCGGGCCGCCCCGCATATTTCTGCACCCCACAGGAGCGTTGGGTGAACTTAACATTTAGAATGTGGATTTGCAAGTATCGAAGACTGTGGTAATGTGGAGTCATTGCTGCAGAGATGGGGGGGGCGCTCTTCCAGAACTAGGACGGGGCGCTGCCTCACTGCTCTGAAATAATGATTCTCTTCTGCGCCTCGTGATCGCTGATATCAGAGAGGATTTAGACCGTGACCAGCCAGAATCAGCTTCTATAATGAGGCGCGAGTGCCCCAGGTGGCACCCAATAACTGTACTAATAACATTCACCCAAGGTGCGGGGAATAGAATGGGAGGACGTTCTAGATGTATTAACTCGTTCTGTTGGTAACTCTGTTTTATCTATGGCAGTTTTCAACCTGTGACCAGTGGACCCCCGGGGGTCTGCTGACTGTCTAAGATTTCCCCAGGGGTTCACACCTCCGCTCGAAATTTTTTAGGGATCCGCAAATGGGAAAAAAGGTTGAAAACTACTGATCTACGGCACCAATTTGTGGATTTATACAAAGTAATTGATCTCTTTCCATGCGTCCCTACACTATAAAGGTCACATTTCAAGCACAGACCGCATAATACCTCTGTTTAAAAATACATGAGCAGGATTATCAAGCCCAAGTGTTCGGAAAGTGAGTTGGGGGGTCTCCCAAAATCATGAGCTTTAAAGAAGAATAAAGGCTGGGTCTTTCTTATTGTTGCCTTCTGGTATGGGAGGTGCTGGGGCTTTGTGTTTTCTAGCTTTTCTCTGCAACAATGAGGGCTATTGACTTAATTAATTTAAAACAAAATAAAAGTGGAGAGTCTCTTGTAGTCACGCGGATCCGGGGGAGATGAGGCTTGTGATTAAAGCCATGGGAGTTAGCAACTGCCTAGGGCCAAATCTTGCCTCCCAGAATGTGACGCAGGAATGGGCGCACATGAGATGCACTAGTCTCCGCTTCCTGCTTGCAGACAGCTCCCTGTGCAAATTGGTCAGCGCCGTGTATGGCCAAACGTGCAGCCCATGCCCCTGATTCTGGGCACACCCCACCCCACGTCCTGTGCAGAGGCAAGAAATGGCCCTGCATTTTAGAAGGGAAGTCGACACTCCTGCTTCAGGGCTCCACTAGCAGCCTGGGCCTAGGAGTACACCTCTCCGTATGGGCAGGTAATCCCATAACTGTCTAGTGCGAGCTTTGTTGCCCCTTAAATCCGAGACAGGCACTGGCCTGCTAGTCTGATCCAGTCCGGCGATTCCCATGTCCCTAAGTTTGTAACAATCTCTGTCTTCTTCAGGTAAATGGAAGATCTGGAGACTAACTTATTCCAAACACGCAAAGCCCGTAGAATAGAACACATGGTAGCAAGATGGCTCCGTCGATCTCGAGATAGCGTATCCAGGTAAATACATTTTCATGATCAGGATCTTTACTAGTCGGGTGCTGAACAAACTGGTTTCCAGCAAGCTAGGGAAGGTCTGAGATCAGACCTACATTCCATATGTTCTAGAATGTAACCTGCGGTACATTTTTAAGTAGCCCAAAACTATTTACTATGGGCCAGGTGCTGGTATGTTTACATGGTAGATAGCGCTTTGCTACACAGTCCACTTCACAGTAATCAGTAGGATTATGTGCGGACTAATAAACTACCCAGCCTGGAAGGAGGGTGGCCAGGTTTGGCCCTGTATCAACTGGTTTCTATTTCTCTTTGCTGTGTGCCATTTTTGTGTTATTTTAGGGTCAGATGATGGCACTTTTACTGATGTGGAGTAGCATTGTACACATCCTGGCCTATAGCTTCTTTGATCTCACCTAAGCTTTCTTATACATTCCCTAGCTGCTAACCTGATGTGTCACATCTAACGTGAGATTATCAATAGAGATGGACCAACAATGGAGTTTTGGGTTTACTGAAAAATTGTGGGGAGGGAGGAGGAATTGTTTTGGGTCAAACTGAAAATAATTTTCGGTGAATCAAAAAGTTTGAAAAACAAAGGAATCTAGGGTCCAACAAAACGTTTGATTTGCTCCGAAACAAAATGCTTCATTTTGAATTTTGAGCATTTTCTAGTGTTTTTTGAATAAAACTGATGGAAATTTGAAAATCAAGTTATTTCAAACCAGAATATTTTGACTTTTCAGTATTTGGGGGGCAGACACAAACCTTGGGGAAATGGACACAAATTCACGAAACATTTCTGTGTTGATCTGCATTTTTCTCCAAAACAAGTTTCAGCGGAAAAATGTTCCCAGCTCTTTGGTTCAGGTTCCCTGTCTCCTCTCCTCTGTCTGTACAGCACCTAGGACGTATGTTGAGTGCTGTACACTTACAATAACGACGGATGCATTCTGCCTTTAAAGGAAATTTTGTTTTCTAGATTAGTCATTCCCTAATGTGTAACATACCCAACATCTGACAGAAGAGGTCATTCTGAAGCTGGATATACCCTATCCCATTCTGATGTTGGGTATACCCTATCCGACGGAATCCCAGAACTTTACCATCAAGATAAGAAGAAATCTGTTGGTCTCTCTCAATCCCTTAGCAATGTAGAACTGCTCCTTGCAGTACATTTTTCCAGCTCTTTGGCCTGTCTAGTTTTAAATGCCCTAAACCTGTTCCTAATGTCCACATAATACTGTCCAAATAATAAAACCTGTACTTAATGTCCCAATAATACTTCATGGACAAGCTGGCCAGGAGACCCTTGCTCCCCAGATGGGATCCTCCTGCTAGGGGTGGAAAAGAACCAGGAAAAAGGAGTGACTGAGATTCAGCTCCTGGACATAGATGACGGAGAAGGTTCCTCCCAAGCTTTCCCTTCCATCTGCATTGGTCACTGCCACCCTCCAGGCAAAGTATGTGCTGCCATGTGCAGAGCAAGCCTCTTTAGGACCTACCTCTTGTGACGGGTCGTCATCCCCAGGATGCAGTCTGGGAGCCATGGGAACTGCTTTGCCCCCTAAGCATACAGCTGGGCTGGGCTCTCTCATCCTGCTCCGCTGGTGATTCCGCCAGCCTCTCCAGACAGGACAGCAGGGGGCGCCACACACCCAACTGAGCCACCTGAGTGCTTTACGGAAGCCACTGAAGGACAGACAGCCAATTTCCCAGCTCCCCAGCCTGGCACCCTTGCTGAAGCATAAACCCCGTATTTTACCATCTTGCACGGCACAGGGATCTGTACATTGCAAGCTCATTAATATAGTTCGCTTTCCCCTTGATGTGGGGAAGATATGCAACAGCCTTTGGGTTACAGAGCTGAGAAGTAAGGGTGGCAATACCATGGCCCCCCTAAAATAACCTGCTGACCCCCCTACAACTCCTTTTGAGAAACGTAGGTCTGGCCAGGGCTTGTCCCGGATCAGACCAGCAACATTGGCAAAGTGGGCAAAGCTAGGAGAGGTCCGAGCACGTGACTCCGCTTGGTCTTGGCTTCACTTACTCCCGGGTGCTCGGGTGGAGGCTGTGAACCGAGGCCGCGTTGTTGTTTCCATCTCCCCTTGGTGAGGAGTGTGCACCCTTTGGGTGTGGCCATGGACTTTGCTACCTGTGTGCACACCTTGGTCACCCATAGGTCAGGTTTTGGTGGAGCGCCCTACACTCCTCAAAGCCATTTGTGGGCTGGGACTTTGTCTACACGAGAGAGAGTTTGCCAGTGGAGCTGGGCTCCCTAGCTGGACTCCCCAGCAAAGGCGTTCTTTTGCCAGTCTAGTTGCTACCAGTTCTCCGAACAAAATAAGCTAGATCAGCAGACGGACTCTTTCTGTGACTGCATGTTCCCTAGGGCTGCTGCCAGCATAGCTCTGTCGGGCAGATCCCAGCAGATGCGGGGACGCTGGAGCAGTCCGTAGCGTTGACCTGGCCTAGCGCATCTTCAGCACGTGAATCCCACTTAGTCTGCACTGGCTCCAGCTGGCTCCGGGGTGGAGTTTCAGATGTTGTCTTTGACCTGGATAGCCCGGAACGGTTTGAGACGTGGCTGCCTCCCATCTCTCTGTAGGACGCTCCTGTGTGATCAGCCGTGGGGCTTGGTCCGACAGGGAGATGGATCTAGCAAGGGGTAGGACAGGCTACCGGGCAAGTCTGTTTTCTTGGGTTTTCTTTGGAGGAGAGCCAGCGTGAGGCAGGGCGGCTTCTGCTTCCGGGGGATCGTGACTCTCAGTCTGGGTTGAGGTTGTGTGGACAGGACATCGTAGAATTTGATGTCCAATTCCTCTTGGACACGTTCGATATCTGTAAAAGCCCCACCGCACTTTAAAAAAGTGGCGGTAACCACATGGACAGCGTTCCACGTCCTCGGGGAAGTCATCCCTGCATCAGCGTCTGCTAATCCTTAGCTTTTTCTTTCCCCCTTATCTAAATGCTCAGGGGCAGATCTTCAGTAGTGGACGTCCCATCTGACGGTCTTAATCAGCCAGTAACGCAGGTGAAGCTCACGGTCATCGTACACAAGGATTTGCTACTCGGTCACTATGGCTTTGAGATTTCACCAAACCCTCCTCTTACTATCGCATCAGTTGCTGCAGGTAGGTATTGTCCTCTCCTCTTCCCCTCCCCTTCCCCACATAAATGCCTAGGGAAAGCTACCTGGGGGCCGTGAACAGCTGGCAGGATGCCACGCTGACACCCCCACACAAGCAGGCTGATTGGGTTATGCCCATTACTAGCAAGGAACCGGCCTGAGATGAGAAGTTAGGATCTGAATATGAACTCTTCAAGGACCTAGCGACCTTTGGCTCGAGCCTGTCTCTCTCTATAATGGCGGTAGAAGCAGTGTTCCCAGGAGCGCTCCGGAACGTGTAGCCCCGGGCTTCCCAGAGTCGGAGAGTTTAAGGCCAGGAGGGACAAGCAGATTATCCAGTCTGACCTGTCTCTGAGAGGCCCCTCATGCTACCCAGTGCCGGCCCACCAAACCCTCTGCCCCTTGGCAGAGTTTACTGCAGAACGGTCTGCTGCTGTGGAGAGAGGCCTCTCCCCCTCCAAACCAGCGACTCAGGAGCTTGTTCTGCTAATCTGCTGCTTGGACTGGCTGAATTAGCAATTTCTCACCTTAAACCATCAGCACTGTGAAGCAGATTCATCGACAGGGTGTTATAATGACCCTAAACCACGGGAATTCAGAGTTAAAGCAAAACTTAAAAGAAATCTCTGCTTGTTAAGGGATGGAAATACACAGTTGAGGCACCCACAGGGCTTTCATTTTGCCCTGGAGTGCCATCCTGAGGGGGAACCAAACAGTGTCTTTAAAACTGTTTCATCTGACATAGGCCCACAAACACACAAATGCCGTAGTCAGAATTCCATGGCTCTTGCTTGGTGTCATTAGAGGGCAGAGTTAAGGTTATTTGGTGCACTGCCGACCTTAGCAAGTTTGGCGTTCTCCTAAGTTTAACTGTGAATCATGTACAATCGTAAGAAATACCTCTTCAATCTACACAGACTGGGTGCACTGGGGTCTGCTGGGTTTGCTTTGAGGGTGAATCAGTGCAATGTCCCCCTTTGTCCTTTTTTTCACCTCTCCCACCTTTCCCGCTCTGGTCCAGTGTTCCTGGGGAAGGGCTTTGTCGCGGCAACACCGCTTTTCACTAATGCTTCCCTCCGCCGTTTTTCCCAGCCCGGCCCTGCTCCTTCTCCTGCTGGCATCCATCCCGGGCATGGTCTCCCAGGGCTGGAAGGACCCGTGGGTGCTGAATCAGCCTCTGTCAGGGGCTGGGTGCTCGTCCAACTGAGCAAAGTCGGGTGTAGGAGTCAATGTCACCTGGCCTTCCCTGAGCTCCCCTCCTCCAGAGGCCTCGGCCAGGAGCAGCCAAGAAGGGCTGGGAAGGGTGAGTGAGCCCCTACCCTTAGCATCCCCCCAGAAGCCGGAGGAAGCCACATGGAGACAGAGTCCCCCCTTTCATGGGCCCTGGTGTCCGTCCACCCTGGGCGCAGAGCGGTGACACCAGGCTGGGTTTGTTCTAACCGTGTTCATTCCTTTCCGCCTTGCTGATCATCCCACAGGCTGTGCCGCTCCATGACACTTACCCCTCCCCCCTATGCCTGCCTCATCTCCGCCCCCCTCCATCTGCATCCCCCTCCTCTGCCCCATCTCCACCTCCCGGCCTTGCCCTCACAAATCCACGCCGCACCTCCAATCCCTCCTTTTGCCACCCCTTTCCTCGGGTGACCTCTCTCCCGCCCCACGGTAGCTCCCTTCCCCTGGTTCCTCTGCAATACACATGCGCCTTCTGGGCCTGAGCCAAAGCTCTCAGAAGTCACTTAGATTTCAGCGGCAAGTCCTAGACTCAGACCAGAAGGGACCCTTGTGAATTGGTTACTTGGGTTGTTAACTCTGGCTGTTAACGGTCGTTGGGGCTACTGACTGGGTTGAGTGGTGACTCCGTTTTGTGTCCCCACTCGACCCGGTCAGTAGCATAAGTCTTCATCGGGGGAGGGGGAGAGCGAGTTTGTTCTCATCATCTGGGCCTGGAAAAGCAAATGTAGGTGCTCCACTGCATAGCAGTGCCTACGGTGGGGATCTGCACAAGCTATAGGGGAGCTGTTTTGAGCGAGTAGCTGACCTGCTGATCTCTGCTAGGAAGCACAGCCGACGGGAAGCTGCTGCCCGGCGACCAAATCCTCATGATAAATAACGAAGCTGTGGAGGACGTTTCTATTGAGCAGGCAGCTGATCTGTTAAGGTAGGATCCTGTGGACGGTACTGGCCGCTCCTGGAAACCGAAAGGGCAGACGAAGATTTAAGAGCAGAATTGTATAACTCCAATCCCGGGGCTGCTTGGAGCAACTGCAGCCCTGGCTTTTATGATAGTGCTGAGACACCCCCCCCCACACACACACACCCCTCCAAGATCAGAGCCTCGTGCTGCTTCCCTCTGTCACACCGTCAGTCTGCAAAGTTGAAATGTGTTCAGGTCGCCCCTCCCTCCCCACCCCCCCGGACAGTCACAGTTGCCTGCGGCTGTGGAAACTTCTTGGTGCTTCTGCTCATTGTTTCACAGCAACTGGTCCAGGCTCATCAATCTTTCTCCATGGCCCAGCCACCACTAGAGGGGGACAGGGCTCCACACTGAGCCGGCGTGGGTTACACTCTTGATTTTAAAAACCCGTTAATGGTAACTGTGGCTGGTATGCCAGCTAATGTTAACCCAATTTCCTCAACAGAACGGGTTGGAAAACAGAATTTCCATTCCATGAGAAACTGATGGGGAGGGTGGAAAATAGCTCTTTGTTTCAATTTGGAACTAAAATTCCCCATGGAACAAAAATCCCCCAAAACGTTGATTCCGGACCATAGAAATTTTCCATTTTGAGAATGTCCAAACTTTATAATATGTAAAATATTCAATAGAATTTACTATATTTAATGCACATGTGATAGATTCAATCTTAATATAAATCAAAGTCCAAATGAAATTGATCAAAACACAGTCGAGAGAAAATGTTTTTACCTTCCTGAAACGGAACGTTTCTAAATTGTCCCAATGAAATGAGAAAGTTACAGTTTTGTCAAAGTTGACACATTCCCAGAACTTTTCAATTCTGGTGAAACTCCATCTTCCTATCCGACGGGAAAACTCTTCTACACAACATTTTTCAACCACTTCTACTCCAAGCAGCGAAAGCATCTTTCTATTTAAGGTAGCCAGCGCTGGGTGGAACAGAGTGGAAGCCCCATCCGCCTTCTCTGTGACCGCTGCCAAGCCAGTGCTTTCCCCCCCACGCACACACACCGAGAGCTGGTAAAACAGAAACACCCGGGGGGCAGCATATGCAATACATTACTGGAATTGGTTCTGACTCAGAAGGCAGCATTTTGTTTACGGCTACACTCGGCTAATTGTATTTGTCTATTGCAGGGAACCCGAAGACTCTCTCCTCCTTACTGTCCTGCGATGCACTTCGGTAAATTGCATTTCTCTAACCCTCTCGCTAGAGCCGCTCCTTTCCCACAGTCCTAGGATGGGTGGCAGGGCTGGGCCCACAAGTGGGGGGAATGTACAGGGTCTCCTCGAGAATGACTGGCCCGTTTCAGAGCACAGCGAGGCTGGGTGTGTAGTGTTGAAGGGTACATCAAAGGCCGGAAAGGAGCTGTTACTCATTCCAATGCACACAGCTGTACACGCACCAGTGACGCATTTGCGGGTCTCTTTAAGGACTCCTGCAAATACCCAAGAGCAGCCTTATCTAGTTGGCCCAGGCACTGGCTCCTAAAAGCCCTGCTGCCTACTGAGCAGAGAGGTATTGCCCCCCGATCCCCAGCTACGTAACCCCTCTGCTGGGGCCTTGTCTTTCGCCTGCTCTAGGCCTGCTAGAAGTGATGGCTCCGGTCCCTGGGCCCCCCGCAGTGTCTGTTCTCATTCCCTGGCAGGACGCTATACGGGTCCCATCGGGACAGAGACTGACCGAGTTCACTTGGAGAAGAGACTTTTCTCCCCTCACTCTGAATGGCTTTTCTCCACTAAACAAGATCATTCAGTAAAGTGCTTCCATGTGGTGGGAGTCTCCCAGGAACACAGCAGCCTCCTGAGAGATTGCTACCTCAGATCAGTGAAGGGGATGGTGAGAGAGCCCCCCCCCCCCCCCGCCTCCTTCCACACACCCCAGTCGTCTTAGGAGTTGTCACCAGGTGAAAGCAAATAAGATCAGTACTGGCCATTCAGCCTGCCTGGGCCTGGCTACAGAATATCTTGAATTTAGATATGTAGGCACCACTGTGGGCATGTTCCTAAATGTATGCAAATATCTAAACAGCTATGTAAATCTACAGTCTGCCGATTGGCTGTTGTCGAGTAACAGGACACCTTTGTGGTCATGTGACACCTTTGACAAAACCTTTCAAGAGCAGTGGTTACCAGGCCCTTCTAGGTGTGCCAGTAACACCAGCCTTATAAAACCCCCTTCCAGCCACCCCATGCTTTAAGGAGGAGCCTGGGAGACTCTGGATGCCCCGCAGGGTAAACCTGGATTAGGGGGCAGCCCAAATTCAATTGCAGGGTGCAGCGTGCCCAGTGGCATGGGAGTCGGCAGGCACTGGGGGGCACCCCCGGGTCTTTCCACTGGTTAGACTTGCCCGGGTTCCCCAAAGGACGGCGAGCCAGCGTTCTGGGTCACGGAGACCTACCACACATGTGTCTTGTTCTCACCTTCTGCAGCAGCAGGTCACATGACCAACGCAGCGCTGTTGTCTTTCAGGGTGGCCCGAAGTCGTCCTTTCTTACAGCGGAGAAGAGGGCGCGGCTGAAAACCAACCCCGTCAAAGTGCGGTTTGCCGAGGAGGTGCTGGTGAACGGACACACTCAGGTCGGTGCGGTGCTGTGTGAAATCGTTCACCAGCGCGGCTGGGTGGCAGTGCTGGCCGGCTCGAACTGCGTTGAGCTACATGGGCGATGGCGTTAAGCGCAGTTAGGATGGTGCCAATGCTGATGAATTACAGAGTAGAGTGAGCTCGTTCAGCCTGGCCTTCCTTTGCTGTGTTTGGTGGTTTGTCTACACCGGGAGTGGCCCCGGAAAGGCCCAGGATTCAGGGGACTCTATGTTGCTACCTTGAATGCATTGGAAACAGGTGCTTATTCCTGTAGTTCTTCCATGCTGAGGAAGTGACCTTGCTACTTCCTCCCGTCCCATGGCAACCGCGACCGAGTGTCACGAGTTGTATTGTCTATTGAATTTGCCATCCTATGTTTCCTTAAAGGTGTATTGACAAGGGATCTCCTGTAACTGAAGTGTGTTTTATAGCTCTGCTGTATGTCTGCATCTAGACTGCTACAGCAGCGTAGTGCTTCCGTGTCAACGCTACCTCCGCCTATGGGAGAGGGTCTCCCGTCGGCGTATGTAATCCACATCGCCAGAGGCGGTAGGTCGGTCAATGGAAGAATTCTTCCCTCCCCCTCGCGCTGTCTAACGAGGCTTAGGGCAGCATAGTCTCTCAGCGGGCTGGATTTTTCACACACCCTCCCCCCCCCCGAGACACGTAGTTATGCTGCAGGACTCGGACGTCTGCCTTCCTGATATTTCATTTACAGAAGTACCAGTCGCGCTGTCCTGGCTTGCAATATGAAACGCCCTTGGGTAGCTCAGTCGTCCAACAATGTACAGTAACTGTACAATTTCAGGCAACTCGATACATAGAGACACAGGCATGCTGCACACTCTGTGTCTGCAGCTCAGGCCAGGGAAATGTGCAGAAAAGGATCCCGAGTTGGAACACTTGGGGCGGGGGGGATTCCCGGCTCTTAAAGGGAAATCGTGTCATGTTTTAAAAAAGGCTGTTAAATAGTTATTCTTAAATTTGTCACAAGCAGGTCAGCTAAAGCACCGTGTTTTGTGACCCCCAAGTTTGAAACTGGCTTCTCTCCCTTTTCCTGTCTGAGCTAAGACGTGTGTCTGAAGTTCCCCGCCCCGCCAGGCCCTTTCTCCTTTTTCAGAGTGACTGTCCTTGTGTCCCTCAGAAAGGGACGGGCCACTGGAGGGAGGGAATTCTCCCCACCAGTAAGGCTGCCAGTTACCTAGCACTGTCCAGACACTGGAATCGTATCCTTCCTGCCAGCTGTTGCCAGATGTGCTGTGGCTTCTGCTGCCACTGAGGACAGGGTCAGATCTAAGCCGAGCAGGCTCCCGATTCGGTACACACTTAACCCTGTGCAGACTCCTGGTCAGAGATCTTAGGGACATCCAGCCTGTATCGCCGCCAGTGCAAGAAGTGTGTTGACAATGCCAGCGCTGTGATTCCCGAAGAGGCATTCCCAGCTGTGAAACTGCAGCCCTTCTTTCTGTGGGACACAGATGGTAGGAGAATCCATGAATTCCTCCCCCCTTAACCTTGTCATTTAAATGACAACTAAGCCACGTTGCTACGTGCAGAGGAAAAATACAGTTGCATGCTCTGTTGTGAGCAGAACGGTGCAGCGAGACACACTTTGAAACTAAACCAGGCTCCGCAGTCCACTATCAGCAAAACAGAAATGTGCATAGTGTGTTTCTGCTTTCCTGGAAAGCAGCTCTCACTGCCCCAGATCTACCCCTTCTACGTTCCCATCCAAAAACCGCCACTCCTCTCGGATAGAAACCGGCATGAAAGAGCATAGCTTCCATAATGGTCCGTGTCATTCCAAGCACTGCATAGCCTGCAGCTTCGGGAATTGTCCCGTTGCTGTCCTCTTAATGGAATGTTGCTAACTGAGCTCAGCCCCATTTGGAAATAGCCCAAATGCTCCCTCCTGCAGCTGAAATCTGAAACTCCCGTTCTAGAGCAGGAATTATTGATGAGACCGAAAGCTTTCAAGCCTTTGTTTTCCAGGGTAGATTTGGGTTGTATCCTCAGAGCAGAGCTCCGTGTGGGAGACAGGTCGTGCAAGGGTGAACATCACTCCATGTTCTTGATCTCTTTGGAAGCTGTAGACCAAATCTTAAACTGGCGTAAATCGGTGTAGTGCCACTGCAGTCAATGGAGCAATACCTGTTTACGCCAACTCAGGAGCGGGGCCTACATTTTTAGAATTAATTTTTAACTGATCAACAAGATCCTGCCAAAAAAAAGTCCAGCCAAGTTGATAATTTTACTCGAACAGAAAGCCTACAATAATTGCTAAGGGTGGAACATAATCATTACATATGTTGAATGTAGTGTCAGCAACAACGTGTGTGTTTTAATTTGTTCCCAAGCTCAGTATGTCGATTCCAAGATGACTGGTGAGCTGATGTTACAAAACAACAGCAACGTTTTATTTATACCAGTAGCCTCACCACTGAACGCTTTGGGTTAGATCCTCATCTGGTGTAACCTGGCATCCTTTCACTGAAATCAAGGGAGAAATGTAACCCTGTGGGTTTGATTTACCCAGCTGAGGGCCTGACCTCGAGGCTTCTAAGTGAGACCAACAGAATTTGACTTGATGACAGTAGCATAAATGGGTTACCTTTCTGTGTAATAAATAACCCATTCTTGGGACCCCTAAGAGGAACTAGACCAAATTCATTTTTGGTGGGACCCACTGATTTGAATGGGATTTTTATCAGGGGTGAATTTGTCACTTGCTGCTCTTTTGTCCTTTGTCTCATAGCAGGATATAATGCTAACATGTCGGGAGCGGGCTTTAAAGGTGGAGAAAGTTTTGCATTTCAATCTGCATTTGTTGCATTACCAAAGATGAGCCCTTGAGTCAGCCCCAGGGTACCACGACCCTGGACCAATGGTGCTATGACCTTTGACCTCCCAGCTTGTTTTGTTGTGCAGGGCAATGCTCTTCTGTGCGTGCCGAATGTTCTCAAGGTGTACTTGGAAAATGGACAGACGAAGGCTTTCAAATTTGACGCCACCACGACGGTGAAGGTATCGTGTCTTGGTTATCCGTTCTTCCTCCATTTAATCTGTTCTACTTCACAGAAGGTAAAAATATACCAGGAACTGATTGTCCGAGACGATCTCGAGAACGTGGACCCCGATGGGTAGATACAAAGGTTACCGGATTGGGGCATGGAGATAGGCTCTGGGCTTTTACAGCCCAGGTTTTTTTGGAGTTGCTCAACACCTAGGTTGACATGGAGCTGCAGGTGCTCGGCAGTTCGCAAATGAAGCTGTTAGGTTTTTTAATTGCTTCTGGTAAACTTGAGCAGCGCGGCAGGTCTGGAAGATCTGCCGGCCCAGGAACGCGCTGGGCCTTCGCCTTCAGCCTGGCAGCGGCGTGATAAGCGGGGGAGAGCGGCTGCTGTTCGTTCCGTTGTTCACTGAACAGCGGGGGTATTGCTCGCTCCCCCCCCCCCCCAGCCAAAGGAGGGCTGCTGAAATTGGACTGGCTGGAGGGGCAAAGCCAAAGGAGTCAGGGAGATAGAGAGGGGTCGGGAAACGAGACGTCCAGAAGGAACTAACAAGGAACTTTGGAGCGAGAGACGAGACGGGGGGGACCATGAGAAGTTAGATTTGAAGAGCGGGCGAAGATGCCAGGATCCTATAGAGCAGGGGTGGCCAACCTGTGGCTCTGGAACCATGCACGGCTCCTTGTCTGGGCACCGACTCTGGGGCTGGAGCTGCAGGCTCCAACTTTCCAGTGTGCTGTGGGGTGCTCACTGCTCAACCCCTGCTCTACTCCAGGCCCTGCCCCCCACGCCACCCCTTCTCCCAAAGCCCCTTCCCCTGAGCCTGCCATGCTCTCGCTCCTCCCCCGTCCCCACCAGAGCCTCCTGCGCACTGCAGAACAGCTGATTGTGGTGGGCGGGAGGGAGGGGGAGGTGCTGATTGGCAGGTCTGTCAGTGGGCAGGGGGCACTCGGGGATGGAGGGGGGGAGGGGATGGGGGCGCTGCTGACCTGTTACTGTGGCTCTTTGGCAATGTACATTGGTAAATTCTGACTCACCCCTGCCATAGAGCCTGTCAAAGGAACTATCCAAACGGTGGTAGTAAAATGAGCCAGTGGTCCTCTGTCTGTCATGGGCTGTGGGAGAACCGTCCCCGCTGTGCCCGGGAAGGGGGATCGAACTCCCGGCTCTCTGACCTCACATGCAGCCCTTCCAGCTGAAAAGTCCCTGATTTCCTTGCAGAGCTGCCATTGGCCTGCTGGAATCGAGAGCCCCTTCGTTAACGTCCAGCCGGAGCCGAGTGATGCCCGGCCGGTGTGTTTACAATGCCTGGGAGCAGCTTGTCCCTTGTGTCTTTCCTTGGCAGGACATCCTCCTCACCTTGAAGGAGAAGCTCTCCATCCAGAGCATCGAGCACTTCGCCCTGGCCTTGGAGGAACAGTACACCATTTCCAAACTCTACCTGCTGCATGAGGACGAGCTCATCGAGCAGGTCAGCACTGCCCGCGGGGCTCCGGCCGAGCCAGGCAGCGTTTGTCATGCTTAGAGAAGAGCCCTGGCCCGGCTGCTGACCCTGCCCTGGGGGCGCTGCTGACCGGGTGGTGCAGACTCCACAGGGATGGGAGAGGGAGTCGTGGGTGGCAGGAAGGGGATTTGGTGGGTTGAGGGGAAGGGAGGGTCTGACAGCTCTGCCTGTCCAGCCTGCACACGCTAGTGACGGCCCCGCAGCCTGGCCTTGCTGCTCAGGTGATTAGCATCGCCAGAGCGCGCACGTTTGTAGCCCCTCGCTCCATTCCTGCAGTGGGCGGCGCGCGCGGCTGGCTTGTTTCGCTGAGGCTTCTCCCTGCTGTCCTCATTGCATGGCGATAAGGCCGCCCTAATCTGAACCTTGCATATCACAGGCCATTAAGTGTCACCGGGATCCCCCTAAATGGAGCCCAAAAGCTTCAGTTAGACTAACGCATTTCAGGTGTCAGGCAAAGAAAAGGAGAGGCCAAGCAGCAGCAAGTGAGCCATGGTGCATGCTGCAAAGGGTGAAAAGCACCTAAAAGTTCCTGCTAGTCTGACCTGGGGGGGAAATTCCTCCTCGACCCCAGACCCGGTGACAATCTTCACCCTGGGCATGTGAGCAAGACCCACCGGCTGGGCATCTAGAAAGAGGATTTCCTGGACCATCTCCGAGCACTGGCCTGCCTTGTCCAATGTCTCCTCTCCACGCCTTGCTGCTTCAGCGGCGCCCTTTCCTAGAGGATCATTTACCTGGGCCTATATCAGAAGAAATCTAGGCTGGGGTTTTCCAAAGCAGTCCGCAAGGCGGGGCCTGGCGGGCTCCCCTTTGAAGTTAATGGGAGTTTTGCCTTGGCAGAGGTGGACCAAATTTGAGTGTTATTTGCAAATCCCACCCCTAGCGTTTCTAATTCTTGTCTTTATTTCCCGGGTGCTTTATGTTCCTAACTTTGAGCTAAGACTCTGAGCAGCCCTTCCCCACTCCCTGCCATCTCACCGGTCAGTGAGACGGGGCAAGATGGTGAGACTCACCCGTTAAGAGCCCATTACTAAATACCAGGCATACGTCTGCTTGGGAGCTTCTCTTTCCATCCAGTGGATGAGCCGGTTTTGGATTGGTTCAAAATAAAATATGCTAATATAATCCAGTGACTTTCAGAAGGTTTAGCTGACATTTCGGTAGCACAAACAGCACTTTAAAAAAAAACAACAGATAAAGATTAAAGTGCTTTCCTCTGTTGTCCTAGTAGGGCCATGTGATCAGTCTCTGGTGTAGGGTGTGTAGCATTAGGGTGGTGGTGGGTGTGTAGTCACAAGATTTATATTTGACACTAAAACTGGGGTGCAGGTCCTTTGCCCCAACTTTTTCTTGTCTCTCAGCTAAAATGGTGACTGGATTTGGACTAGTTGTTGTACCCAGATCCCAGTCAAACTGTAACCTCGCTGGGGCAGGGCCTATCTCTGTGCAATGGTGCAGCATCTGGCCAACCGGGCCTCTGGGCACCGCCCAGTACAAATCAATCACCTGAATGGCATTTCTGGGGGAAGGCTAGACTTGCAGATGAAGAGCGCTGTGAGTTAAACCAGCCCTCAAAGTATCGCCTCAGAATTGGCAGGTCGCGGGGGCAGCACCGGAGCAGCCGTTTGCCTTGCGGGCTTTGCGGAAGGCATTCCGCAGCTCCTTCACTTTAACCCTGCACTGCACCACGTCCCGGTCATGTTCCCTTTCTGTCATGTCCTTTGATATCTGCCTGTAGGTATCGTAATTCCTACAGCTAGAGGGCAGCTGGGACTGGACAGCTTCCTCCCCCCAAACACTGATGAGGTCCAGCACCTCGCCCTTGCTCAATACTGGGGATCGCCTGGCGTGCGGATTCATGGTCACCTGGAAAGATGCGCTGAGAGCACTCCACGCCTGGCTGAGCAAGCAGGAAGGGGATTTTCAAAATTCTCAGAGAATTTAAAGGGCGGGTCTGATGGTTGGTCACCTGAGGACAGGGCCAAAGAGTTCAAAGTGATGACCAGAGTGGCTAGAACAGGCATTGTGGGACACTTCTGGAGGCCAATCAGAGCGCATTCATAGACCAGGGCGTCCACACTGGTGTGGTGCTCCAGCGGGGGCGCAGCAAGTGTTATGCTTCTCTGGAGGTGAATTACCAGGAGCACTCCAGCCACGAAGTCCGGGCGCTCTACATGCCTTGTCAGTGTGAACGTGTCCTGAGTTACGGCGCTCTGACTCGCAAGTGTAGCCATATCCTGGGAGGCTGTAGAATGAAGTTCTGCACTGGAGTAGCCTCCACTTCATCTGACTTTCTCATGTTGCTTCCCTCCCAAAGAATCACTCTTACCTGCTTGTCACTAGAGAGAGTGGCCGACTTGCCCCCAATCCAGACGCCGAGTAATTTGTTCTGTAGCATGTGACGGGCTGCCGTGTGCAAATTCATTGCACCTGCTGGTCAAGGATGGGTTTATTCAATGGGGGATTTGCAGAGCAGCTATTGTTTAACACGGTTTTATTTTGTTCGTTCCAGGTAGTCCAAAGGAAAGACTCCCATGATTACCGGTGTCTCTTCAGAGTCTGCTTTATCCCGAAGGATCCCTTGGACCTCCTACAAGAAGACCCAGTTACCTTTGAATACCTTTACTTGCAGGTGAAAACGGAACGTCCGATACTGTGTTGATAACTCTTCCCGTCCTAAGGCCTTGCCTCCCGTTTAAGCTCAAGGGTGATATTTACATCCGTATTGTTCGACTGGTGCCAAAAGCTGCGTGGATGTTATTTGGCTTAGTGGCTCCTAATCTGAGCCTTGACTTGTTAATTTCTTGCCCCCTTCTCATATGAGTCCGGCTGAGCCAGGCGAAGTCCTTCCTTTGGCCCATGGCCCATGCTGCTGAAGGTACCGTAACACAAAGTGGGTCACTGGGGCTTCCCCTTCGCCAAAGGCACCTGCGCGTGTTAACCTGGCTGTGTCCTTTCCAGAGCTGCAGCGACGTGCTTCAGGAGCGATTTGCTGTCGAGATGAAGTGCAGCGTGGCCCTGCGCCTAGCCGCTCTGCACATACAAGAGCGGATATATGCTTGCGCCCAGCCGCAGAAAGTGTCTTTCAAATATATAGAGTAAGTGGAGAGTTCTCTGCCATGCTAGCTGACCCAAGTCCCATATATCTTTTGTACTGCGGCTGTGATAGGCCCCAGAGAAATGGAAGATGGCTCGGTCAGGGCAGGGGTAGTGGATTGGAACGTGCCTTGTTCTTATTGTTTAATCCTGACTCCATATATTGGTTAAGCAAATCCTTTTAGAGACAGACAAGCAGCCGTTTGAGACAGATGCACAAAACCCACTCGCTTACGTCTCCCTTCTAAACGCTCGCACGGCATACTGGCCAGAAATGTCAGTCGCTGGATGGGCTGAGATCTGTCTCCTCGGCAGCCCTGCTGTAATATGTTAGGGAGTTCTTGTTGCACGGGGCAGGATTTTATTTAAATAGAGGTTGCCTGTTGCGGGCGTGTTTATTGGGAGTTCTGGGTGCAGTAGCCGAAGTCAGTATAATTTATAATGGCCCAGGAATGGGCCCCAGCAAATCTATTGCGTGCATCTCCCCTTCCTAGGCAACACGCTTTATTGCATGAGTTGTTCTGGTAAAACAGCCTCACTATTAAAAATTGTAATGGGGCTGTTGTTAAATAATAACTCGGACATTTGTAGCCTAATACCTGCAGCCCCATCTGGCCTATAGGTTATTGAATTATTATTTATGGTCAAATATGCCATGCCCCAACTAATAAAGGAATAGACAGACGTATCCACAGAAAACTCCATGATGTGCTTCATTAGCAAGTAATCCTTACTACGTTGGAAAAATTCTCCATTGGAACAACTGGCAGGAGCCATTAACTCAAAAGATACCAAAATATAATGATCTTTTAAGCAAAGGGCACTTTACAAACGGAATCCTCAGCCCATAGATTGAGGCCGGAAGGGACCGTTATAATCCCCTAGTCTGATCTCCTGTATGACCCAGGCCAGAGAAACTCACCCAGGAATTTGTGCCACAAGGCTGTGATTTCTCTTTGAGCGATACCTATCTGCTGTGTCTCCATGGCAGGAAGGACTGGGGAATAGAAAACTTTATCTCTCCGACTTTACTCCGAAACATGAAAGGGAAAGACATCAAGAAAGCCATCAGCTTTCACATGAAGAGGAACCAAATCTTGCTGGACCCTAGACAAAAGGTAGAACCTATGCACGTGTGTGAGATCGCTCGATGAAAGCCAGTCGGCTTGGCCACTGAGCCCAGCTTCCGTGGGACTGAGCAGAGATGGTTTTAGCACCATGTTCCTCACCAGCCTTCTCCAGCGGGAGTCCTCACACCCTTGCAACTGCATTTTATTGTCTTCTTATGGGGACTGCATTGCACCTCTCTTTACCCTTCTCCCTGTCTCCGCTCCTTTGCTACAGCTAGTTCTCCCAGCAGTAGTGTTGCTTGCGCGCAGCTTCTGCAGGTCTAGACCAGCCCTTGTCAGCGGGGCAGGCAGAGATGGGGGCCAAAAGTCACAACGTTGGGGATCCTCCTAAGCAGACTGTTCCCAGTGACTCGCCGGGTGGCCACCTTGGCCTTGGTGTGCCTGGAACTGAATTCCTGCCTGCTGTGATAGGAGGAGGGCAGTCATCTAGTCAGAGATTTTAGGGTGTGTGTGTGTGTGTGTGTGTGTGTGTGTGTGTGTGTGTGTGTGTGTGAAATCTATCCAGTCCTGTGCATTGTACACGTCTGCATAGATCCAAACAATTAAGAAACCCCTTTACCCAGGCGCCCGACTTGTCCCAGGGGTTGGGTTGGAACTTTCTCAGCAATATTTCTTTTTTTTTTCAAACCCAAGCACGTCCTCTCGGCCACCCAGGTGCGTCTGAGCTACCTGCAGATTCTTGGAGACCTGAAAATGTATAGCGGGAAAATCTTTAATGCCACCCTCATGGTAGGTGCATCCATTTGTCTGTGATTCTAGCAAATCTCGGTGTTTTCTCTGGCGTCCCTTCTGTGTGTGTTGTGTTACCATGCCATGGAAAACAAACTCCTGCCGTGGGAGTCATTTTTAGCACGAGGCTGAAACGGACCAAGCCTTGTGGTGATGGAAGCGTGCTGCCTGTAAAGCAGGGTGTCTAACTTTTTTCAAGCTGAGAATCAAAGACAACCCATTACCCTGCTGCTGTGCTAAGCCCAGGGTTGTGGGTTCAATCCTTGAGGGGGCCATTTAGGGATATGGGGCAGAAATCTGTTGGATGATTTAGCTGGGGGTTGGTCCTGCTTTGAGCAGCGGGTTGGACTAAATGATCTCCTGAGGTCCCTTCCAACCCTGTTGTTCTATGACCTAGGTGCTGAGCGTCTAATCTGCCGGGGGAGGCGCTCCCCACCCAGCTCTGCCCTCGCTCCACCCTTTCCCCCAAGTCCCCACCCCCACTTCTTCCCACCCCCACTTTGCCCCCTCTCTTCCCTGACCAGTTCCACCCCCGAGCACGCTGTGCCCTCGCTCCCCCCCAGTGCCTCCTGACCCCACAAAACAGCTGATCCACAGTAGGCACAGAGAGAGAGGGAGGCGCTGGTTGAGGGGTCTGCCGGCAGGCAGGAGGCACTGGGGGGAGGAGAAGGTTATAGTAGGGGGGTTCCTCACCGAGCTCGCCCCCCAGCCCGCCTCCTGCGAGGGCCCCCAAAGCGCAGGGCCCTGGGCAGTCGCCCTGATTCACCCTACCCAAGGGACGGCTCTGCTCACCAGTGGATTACTATTGCTTTAGCCTTAGTCACGCTGAGTAGGACTAGTTGAAATTTTTCCATCTCTAGGCGGTCAGCGGAAAATTGGGGGTTTGATTAAATTACATTTTTTCCAGAACCGGGTCTGTTTTCTGTGGGGGCAATGTCAATATTTCATAAGATCTGTCTAGCTTTTCTTGGGCAGTCATGGGGCTACGCCGTTTCGGAGCCTTGTTCCCCTCCCCACCCGCCCCCGACGCCAGCTCAGGGCAGGCGTAGCCATGTGCCCGGGCACTGATCACCCCAGTGTGCGCGTCTGCCATGAGATGGATGGAGCAGCTCCGGCGGGAAGAAGGGGGCTAGGTCCTGGCTCTTGAGCGGCGGAGTGTCTTACAAATGGATCGTTAGACTCTGGGGGTCCCTTAAAAGGATGTAAATGCAGCCCTGTCCAGGGGCACCCCGATGCCCGAGGAGGCAGATCCCATTAATCCTCTCCTCAGCGGCTCGGGGAGCCCCCTTAGGGCCAATGAGCCCGGGGTTCACAGTGCTAAGTGCCTGAGGCGAGTGCAAGACACAGAGATGGGAAATGAAGGCCCGACAGACGACCAGCGTTTGATTCCCACACGGGTGAATGGAAAGATGGGGACAGGAGCAAGGATGTTAAAGACGTCATCTTGCAACAACCACCCCTAAAATCCCACCAGCCCCATGGGTATCATGAAAGATCCCCACCCACCAAACCGTTGGAAGGGGGCCTGGAGCTCCTTGGGACGGGCTGGCGTCCCTTCCTGGGAGACCAACAACGTTCCCTCAGATCTGGCAACCCTGAGCCCTGGCCATCCCCCGCCGGCTCCTTGTCTCTCTCAACCCTGGTGGGGACGTCTCCGCAGCAAGGGGGCAGGCCTGGTGCTGGCAGAGGGAGGGGCAGAAAAGGGGACGTTCCCCTCCCCCCCCCCAAAAAAAAATCTTTGGGCAGGCCCCGAATTATTGTCCGAAAGGCCAAAGGAGGTGCAGAGTTCGCCAGTGGAAGAGCCGGTGGGAGAGTTTTCATCCGTTACAGAAATTCCCGACCCAGCCACCACGTTTTCCTCTTTCCAACTCTTAAAATCCCAGAGTTTCCAGGAGCCTTTGGCTTTCTGGAAGGCGGCTTGTTGTTTGAATAGCAACAGCCAGGAGTGCGCACCTCCTCCCCCCGGTACCGGAACCCTAGAACTGACCCTGCAGCTGGCAGGATCCTCCCAGCACGGATGGGCAACTAGCGCCAATTCTGCCCGATCCTGTGGGTACGTACATGGGCAGCTAGCCCGAGCCGCCACCCGTGCCACTAGGAGCTGTCTCTGAAGCCCCCAAACTGGAGCTACCCACTAGTCGGGTTCAGGGGCCAGTAAAATTTGCCTGCTCCCCCTAATTGAACTGTGCCACACTGCCATGCACAACTCAGGACTCTGCGTCCCGCTTTGTCACGAGGTTCCCGTTTCGGTTTCTATTACGGCTGGATTCTTACCCTCCCCCGTTTCGCCGGTAGCTCCAGGACAGGGAGTCGTATGTCGTCTTGCTGGTCGGAGCCAAGTATGGAATCAGCCAGATTATCAATAACAAGCTCAACATCATAACCCCCCTGGCAGAGTTTGCGAACATCAGCAGGCTGGAGCTCACCGAAGAGTCTGAGAAAGTGAGCATGGTAAAAATCTACCTTCAGGACGTGAAGGTAAGTGCCGCCGCAAATGGAAGAGTCGCTCTTCGATCTCAGCAATCGAACAGTCTAACTGAATTCTTAAGACTAGTCAAGACAGAGACCAGCTTCTTTTGCCGTATCTGTTGCAATAAATGCAGGGCTGGGACTTTTTTCCCTAGTTACTTTGCAGACTATCACAGGCTCTCGTGACCAATGTGCATTAACACGGTGCTCAAAAGGCAGCGTGTCTCTAGGGCCTAACCCCTTGGCGTGCTAGCGGACTGTATCAGAGTTTAACTGTCCCTTGGCAATTCTTTTAAGGTAAAATTATTTTGCATTGGATAAAATGGTCTAAATTAGCTGTCCCCACTCAAGAGTGAGATCTTGGAGTCATTGTGGATAGTTCTCTGAAAACATCCACGCAATGTGCAGCCCCAGTCAAGAAAGCAAACAGGAAGCTGGGAACAATTAAGAAAGGGATAGATAATAGGACAGAAAATATCGTGTTGCCTCTATATAAATGCATGGTACGCCCACATCTTGAATACTGTGTGCAGATGTGGTCGCCCCATCTCAAAAAAGATGTATTGGAATTGGAAAAGGTTCAGAAAAGAGCAACAAAAATTATTAGGGGGCTAGAATGGCTTCCGTATGAGGAGAGATTAATAGGACTGGAACTTTTCAGCTTGGAAAAGAGATGGCTAAGAGGAGATATGGTTGAGGTTTATAAAATCATGACTGGTGTAGAGAAAGCAGATAAGGAAGTGTTGTTTACTACTTCTCATACCACAAGAACTAGGGGTCACCAAATGAAATTAATAGGCAGCACATTTAAAACAAACAAAAGGAAGTATTTCTTCACACAATGCACAGTCAACTCGTGGAACTCCTTGCCAGAGGATGTTGTGAAGGTCAAGACGATAACAAGATTGAAAAAAGAACTAGATAAATTCATGGAGGATAGGTCCATCAGTGGCTGTTAGCCAAAATGGGCAGGGATGGTGTCCCTAACCTCTGTTTGCCAGAAGCTGGGAATGAGCAACAGGGAATGGATCACTTGATGATTCCCTGTTCTATTCATTCCCTTTGGGGCATCTGGCACTGTTCACTGTCGGAAGACAGGATACCGGGCTAGATGGACGCTGGGTCTGACCCAATAGGGCCATTCTTCTATTCTTATGTGAAGTTAATGAAAAGGAAGACAGGCAAACCATTAGAAAAGATGCAACCCAATCAATGAAAAAGAGATTCCTTTAAAAAATATTTGGCTGTCTGTCCTTCATCAGGGGGACACCGGGCATCAAAGAAAAATTGGTTTCCCTTTCTTCCTTGTGGCCCACTCTGTAATAAACCTCTCCGTTTCTGGGACAGGATGGGAAATATCCTTTCATTTAGTGCCCGTCTCTGCAGGTCACAGAGGGGGCCAAGTGTGAATAACGTAATGCATTTTTTTTTCATTACAGTTGCTGACGCTGATGCTAGAATCCAACAGTGCCAAAGATCTCGCCTGCCTCATTGCAGGTTACTACAGGCTGGGTGTAGACTCAGGCGTCTCCATATTCACCTGGGGTGAGACGAAGCAGCAGGCCCACCGCATCTCCACGGAAGAAGGTAGGCGCCTTCTTCAACAAAAGGTGGCAAGTGACTAAGCACCTTGGCTAGTCTCTTGGGAGCATCTGTCACCGCAGACGCATGTCCGGTGCAAAGTTTTCTGCTAGGAAGTTAGTCCCTTTTTGAGCCCCAGCTCATGGCTAAACTCCTTGAAGACTGTTCTCTTTCCACTTACACTGGAAGCTACTTGGGGCAGGAATTCTCTCTTTGTTCTGTGTCAGTACAGCTCCTAGCACAGTGGGGCCTGGTCCCTGACAGGGGCTCCTGGACACTATGGTAATACAAAAAAACAATAGTGATGTTTGTTATAATAATAGGAGAGGTTCAAAGAAGAGCCACGAGAATGATTAAAGGATTAGAAAACCTGCCTTCTACGGGTAGACTCGAGGAGCTCAATTTATTTAGTTTATCAAGGAGGTTAAGGGTGACTTGATCAGTCACTGGTACCGACCTGGAGAACTAAGATTTAAGAATGGGCTCTTTGATCTAGCAGAGAAATGTCTAGCACGCTCCGAGGGCAGGAAGTTGAAGCCAGACAAATTCAGACTGGAAATAAATGTTTTAATGGTAAGAGTAATTACCCGCTGGACCAACTCACCGAGCGTGGTCCATGAGACTCCACCCCACTTTGTAAATCCAGGCCGGAATGCCTGTCGGGAAGCTCTGTGTTACCGGGCAGGTCAGACTAGGTCGGCGGGCCCTTCGGCCCGGGAATCTAGACATTCGACTGTATTAGTGACCAGCTCCAGCACTGACCTCCGCTTTCAGCCGCAAGGCGGGACCCGGCCCTAGCTTGCAGGTTGTGGCCCTCTGGGCCAGGCTGTGCTCCGTGCTCGTTTGTTCAGAATCCGAGCGGCAGCCACCGGAGTGGGTCTCTCTCTAGGCGTGCCAGGGGACCGAACTGCTGCTTGTTCTGTGCTGGCTCGGCTGCCGTGCCCAGCTGTTTGCACTGGCTCACGGCAGGCCCGGCGTCTTTACGTTGCAGGGTACGAGTCGAGAGCCTGCAGCGACTCCGAAGACTCTTGGGAACTGGATTCCTCCGCAGAGCGCTCTTTGGACCCCCCTTGGCTGAACTCCGGGGCCATTCAACCGCTGTGTGAGGAGGAGGCAGAGCAGGAGGAGTTGCCTGGGCTGGAGCCAGAGAGCAGAAACCCCGGCGGGAGGAGTGACGGGACAGACAGCGCGTCCGAAGCCTCCGACTCGGCCAATACCGAGAGCAGAGGATGCAAGACCAGTGGGTCGAGTGACTCGATGGACGCTCTGGAGGAGGACGACTTGGAGGCCTGCTCCTCCAGCAGGCCACAGTTCCTCCAGTTTTTCACCCCCACCATTCAAGAACTCAGCTGCCAAGAGAAGAGCGTCTTCGCCCTGGCCAGCCAGGAGGGGGGCGGTGGGGCAGAGGCTGAAGATTTCCTTTGTTTCTTGCAGTTCTCCCAGGGAAGCCGCCCTGTGCCCGAGCAGACAAGCCCCGAGCAAAGAGGGGAGAACGAGGCGGATGCTTCAGCCCTCAGGACCAAGTTGTCGGAGGAGAACGTGAGGGAGTATTACAGCCTCTGCTCCAGCATATCCCCGGGCAGCAACGGAGAGAGAAGCATCCTCCATCAGAGCCCGGGGCATGGCTCTGCGAAGGACCTGCCGGCTGGGTCAGGCCAGCGGGAGGGACTCTGCAAGGCAGATCCCAGAGCGGAGGAGAAGGACCTCATCCTGCACCCGCCTCCAGGCTTCGGGGACACCAGCTCCGAGGAGGAATTCTACGACGCCGCGGACAGGCTGACCCCCACAGACGCCCTGGCAGGTGCGTGCAGAGGAGAGGTTCTGTAATAAATCCGCTCAGGAGGGCAGGGACGCTCTTGCCCTGTGCACCTAGCACGACAAGACCTGAACATTCCCGGGGCACTCTGGGTGGTACGGCTGGATGAGTGACGAATAATGAACCTAGTGGTGGTCAGAGCCACGAGGCCGAGAACACGTCCCCCTTGTTCCATTCCCAAAGGGTTTCCTGAAGCTCTTTTCAACTTGCAAACGAGCTTCACACACGCCCTTTAAATGTCCCTTCTCCAAGAACGAACCCCTGGCGGGCAGAAGGGCCGGGCAGAGACGGCACAGCGATACCGTAGCTATAGGGTTGGGTGGGATTTTTCAATAGTACCCAGGTGAGTTCAGTGCACCAGTCTCAGTGAAAGTCAGGGGCATTGTGCCCCTAACACCGCTCGGTATTCTCAAAACCCCACCCGCTATCGCAAGCACACCAGAGTACAGACCTCTATGGAACACGTGTGTTAGTGAAAGGTACACGTGTCTCCGTAGTACCCCTGTGAGCTTGTGTGTCGTTGTGTACATGATGCACTTGGCTATGGTCCCCACGCAGGCCACGGGAGATGCAGCTGGCCAAGAGGCTGACGGCTGTGCTTGGGGGTGCCGCGGGCTGGCAGGGGTCCTGGGAGGTGTAGATACAGGCGCAGGCCAGAAGAAGAAGTGGGAAAGCCGTGTAGGGACCATGGGAGTCAGTCCAGAGACTGAGAGGGAGGGAGACGCCGTGTTATGGTGGGAGGCTGCTAGGAAGTAGACCCATTCCTGCCAGGTTTGCTGACCCCTGACCCCGAGCGATGATTCTTAGACCTGTTTAAACCTCAAGGAAATCCCCCAGACTAAGAGTTGAAAAACTCTTGACGCTTACTTCCCACAACCCTTGGTCTCCTGTAGCCTTGTATGCTTAGGCCCCAAACCTGACTTCTGCTTGGTTCTTAACCGAAACCGTCCTATAAGCTACCCCCTCAGTGCCACCCCACCTAGGACACAGGTTTGTCACAGCCCCCCATTTACAGAGCTTTAGCTCAAGCTATAGCAACTCATGCTTTTAGTGCTCAAGGTTCCCCAGTTCAATCCCCGGTCCCTCAGCCAAGATGGCAGCCATCCCTTATGCATGGTCATCCTCTGTCCAGGATCCCCCGTGAACAACCCGTGGCCCCCCGTGTGTAGCCAGTTACCCTCACGGGTGTGGTACTCCACCATTTCCTTGCCCTTGTACTCTCTTCTGTCCTGGCAGGCTCTAAAGCACTGTTCCGTGAGGGGAAGGGCAACTCCTGCTTCCTGAAGAAGTCGAGGTGCTGCAACCTGGGGGAAAGCTGCGTGTCGAGACAAGCGACCAGGGAGAAGCACAGGAAGGAGAAGGAGCTGAAGCATGCCAAGAGCCTGAGAAAGAGGAGGTCTTTCCTACAAACGGATTACACCTCGCAGGTTACCTTCCCGGTGGCGCCATCCCCTGCCCTGGAGAGCGCTGATCCTGCGTGCTGCTCCCTCTCTCTTGCTCGTATGACGTCCTCCTTGAACGACATCACCGGGGATCCCGCGCTGCCGGTGGCCAGGGCCTTTGCCCAGCTACAGCCTCAGAGCGAAGCCAAGAGTGAAAACCCCTCGTCTGCCTTCATGGAAACGGAGCCTGGCGCCATGGAAACCAAATCCGCAACTGCCTCGCGCAGCCCCTCCGTTCCAGCCCGTCCGCTCCAGGGTGACCGGGAAGGGAAAGAAAATTTGGGCCTAACCTCGTTGCCCGGCTGTGCAGAGAACAGCCTCGGGCCTCTTGGTTCCACACGTGAGAGTGGCTGTGAAAGTCCTTCTGAAACATCCTTCCATGTGGGAGACGTCGGAGACCCACAACAAGCAGGAGGCGCCTGGGACAGCCCCGGTGGCTGCGGTGGCCCATTTTCTGAAACCGAGCACAGCTGTAGAACCCGCACAGTGCCACAAGCGCAGCCGATGCCGCAGCGTGCTGTGGAGGCTCTGGAAGCCCACCGTGTGCTCGATACATCTGCTCACCAGGGCGAAGGAGGGAGACCTGCTTGTGCCGAGCCCGGGCCGTCACCACTGGGGGACTACGGAGGCAGGCCGTCGCCCCGGGCTGCAGCTTCAGACCTGGATTCTCTGCCCGCTGCGGATAAGGGAGAAGCATGTGAACGGCTTGTCCCATCGTCTCCCTTTGCAAGGGGAACAGCCGGGCCCACTAGCTGTGCAGTGAAACTAGACGCCGAAATGGTATCGGGAGAGAAAACCAGCAAGAACCTACATGAAGAACCCTTAAGAAGAGTGGAAGATAAAAACCATTTGGGTTTCTCTAATGCCACGGAGCTGCTTTCAGAGGTCGATGGAGCATCGGGAATTATCACTCGCCTCTCCTGGCTTTCGTTTGGAACCAGGACAGACCCAGCGATGCCCTGCCAGCAGGGGGGCACGGCGGACGCCCCCGCAGCAGATACTGACCAAGCTGTTGACCAATGTCCCTGGACAGCGGGGCATCCCGACTCAGGGGCTCTAAGGAAGGAAACACGTTTTTCCTCCGCTTCTCCGAAAGCCCATCCTCCTCCGGAGTGGCTTAGGGGCCAGCGCACGGAGGAGAGAGACCCCAGAGAAGATGCACTACATGTGGATGGTCACCACAAACAGCCCCAGCCCCCTCTGACTCCTCTTCTCGTGGAGCAGACCACAGAGCAAAGAAAGGGCTGCCACTTAAACCCATCACCGGGGCTACAGTCTCCTTCCCCCAAAGATACTGGGGGCGCCTCCGCACACCGAGGGGGAAACTTTGGTGCAGATCCATCGCTGCTTTGTGTGACCCAGGTAAAAGATGCCCCCATGTCTATGAGCTGCCACACAACTCAGCCTTTGGGTTTGACCGGTGTTAAGGGGACCCTCTTCCCCAAAGCCGGCACGGACAACTGTAGCTGTCACTTGTCTTATGCCAGCTGTTTCCGCGGGTTCAACAACGACCTAGATTATGAGTGTGTCGACTCTGCACACAGCACTTCCCCCGGACCTCTCACGGCCCCGCCGGCTGCTGGGAGCTCGTCGTTTCTAGGCCAGCCCCCTCCCCGGCCCACGGACGAGAGTGATGGTGTGGCCCCCGAGCCTAGTGTGCGTGAAAACGGCCCCCGGCCAGAATCTCCCCCAGAAGCGTTGGGTCAGTTGCAAGAGAGAGCAGGGAGGTCACCGGCTGGCTTCTCTCCGTTCCTGGCGAACGTGGAAGAGCTCCAGGCCATCGTGAGGCAGTTCTCAGGACCCAGGACGAAACACCCTCGAGACACGTGCGCCGCGCGTTACTCTGAACACAAGCATGCGCTCTGCGCGGAGTCCCGCAAGCTGATGGCCAGCTGCCGGAAGGTCCTCCAACCAGACAGGCCTTCTGAAGAGCTGCCGGGCGCCTTGCAGGAGAGCTTCCAGGACCTCGTGCAACTGACGGCGCTGTGCTTCCAGTTCACGGCCTGCGGGCTGTGCGGGAGACGCCACCAGGAGCTCACCATCAATCTGAAGGACGTGGTTTGCACCTACCATCAGTTGGCCTGCGCTGCTCTCCAGACCGGGGGGAAGGGCTGTCACGATCTCAGTGCGACGCTGCTAGCACGCCAGGGCACGGCTCTCACGGCAGCAGTGTTCTGTCTAACCCAGCGGTTCAGGGCCGCGCCGGCGGTGTGAAGACGGCAGCTCCGCTAGCCGGACTCTTCTCCTCCTGGATCGCTGATAGGAAAGTACCCAGCAAAGGTTTATGTGTAACCCATTAACCCAATAAAATATCTCCCGCAGGAAAGTGAGGCGAGTCATTCAGCGGGCTGGCCGCACACCTCCAGGCATGATCATGGGCAAGACTCAGCCGAGTTTGGGTCAGCTGCCCTGTTTGCTCACACTGAGACGTTCCCGCTCGTCAGGGGAATAACGGGGCAGGAGGTGGGTCCCCAGCCCGCCCGGCCGCTCCCGCTACATAAAAAATAATGGTCTTGAATGCAGAGCGCAGCGTGTGGCTTTTTTCCCTTGGCTCCAGTTTGGGGGGTTTCCTGGGGAGCACAGTGTCCTCCTCCCTTACTTTAGATTTCAGACATCGGCAACAGGCACTGAATGGACCCTAGCAGGGGGGTGAGCGCGGCATTCTCCAGCCCAGAATCCCAGGGAGGCTGTGGGAGTTGCAATGGAAACTGATTTTGTCCACTCGGACTCCAGGACCTGCAGCGCTACGTGGTCCCACTGCAGTTTCCGGAGAACTTAACCCCTGTGGCCTGGGATGACCGAAAACCAGCTCCCCCAACCAGCAGCTTGTAAAGAAACTAGACTAGCCCCTGTCCAGCTGTTAGTGTAATGCAGCAGCTGCCTTGAAACCAATGAAGGCAGCAACTTACTAAGCAGAGGGCAGGACTTGTTCCCGAAAATCCCTTCCCCTTCTGCCTGGAGCCATGCCCCCTGGGACTAGGCGGGGGCAGAAGGGGAGTATTACCACCGGACATCATGTGCAAATAGCTGAAGTCGATGTATTTTACGTCGACTTACCTGGGCATCCTCACGGTGGCGAGTCAAACGCTGTCGCTCCCCCGTCGACTCTGCTTCCGCCTCTCGCAGCGGTGGAGTTCCGGAGTCGACGGGAAGTGCTCAGGGATCGAATAATTGCATCTATACAAGAAGCGATACATTGATCCCCAATTGATCGATCTCTATCCGGCGGGTGGTGTAGACTTACCCATAGGTTCCAGCGAAAGCCTCTAACAGCAACTCCAGTGTAGAGATTCTGCACAGCCGTGACCTCCACCAGGGCTGGCAGGTGAGCCAGGAGACCACTTCAAAAAGCAAAGCCTCCCCCGGGCTTAATAACCTACCTGCAAACCCACCCAACGGTGCAGGGGTCATTTTGTGAGGTGGCACTGCTAGCATTTGGAGCGAGGGCCAGGAGAGAAAGTCATGGGGGGATTCTGCACCCAAAAATTAAAACTTCTGCGGCCAATATTTTAAGTCTGCAAAATTCTGCATTTTTTTATTTGTCAGAATAACACACTCATGCCGGTTTCAATTCTGTTGGTAATTTAGTTCAAAATACTTGTCAGCGCATATGTCTGTAACGATTCAGGCACCAAAAAAAGAGTCAGGAAATGTTTTTGGACAAAGCGGTGCCTTACTAGGCATATAAATACAGACCTCGGAGTAATTCATTTAAACTGCACTACGGAGCTGTATTTCTCACACACGCCCCGTCAGAACAGCACAAAGGCTGGGGGGCGTTAGGGGTAACGGAGAAGCTCAGGGAAGTAATTGCTGGGAAGGAGCCCGAGTGGGGAGTAGTTGGATGGGGGTGGGAGACGTATGGAACAGGGGGGAGTTTTTTGAAGGGGGGAAATATTGTCAGGGAGCCTCCCCCCTGCAGACTCTGGCTGCTCCCACTCAGTCAGGCACATCTGCCCGTCCTCATAGGACTGTGCACCCCCCCTTCCACCCTCTCTCAAACACCTCCATGTCTCCCTGCACACCCATTCCCACCTCTGCCCACTCAACAACCCTTTTCCCCATGTCCCTGCACCCCCACTCAGTTACCCCTTACCCCCCAGTGTCCCTACACCTCCCCCTCATCCCCATGTGTCCCTATGCACCCACTCAGCCACCTCCTCTTCCCTCGTGTCCCCACAGAGCCCTGATCCTCCACTCCCATTCCGCCCCTGCCCCAGTCTGTCCTCCCTCAATATCCCTTATGAACCTGGGTGTGACCCACATTGTCTGTCCCTTCATAGCCCGTCTCCTGACCTGGCCCCACGGGCAGAGTGCTGCCTTCTCTTCCCTAGCAGCAGCTGGGGCTGGACTTGAAGCAGCAATTTTGCTCTAGTGCCACAGTGGCCCCAAGTGGGCAAAAGGCAGAACGTCAGCAATTTTCCATCCGAAGTTATTTGCTGCAGCGAAACAGAAAATTCTTGGCCCACGAAGGCTGCGCCTGCACGGAATTCCCCCAGGAGCAAACACTGCACCCAGCCCCTGCAGCAGGTCTGTATGGTTTGTTAGCCAGGGCTTTAAATACTTGGGGCCCAACTCTCAGGTACATTACACATCTCTGGCTGCATAAAGGAGTCCTAGGGTGTGTCTGCACAGCCGCTGTGGGGGTCATTGGCCGCTCACGTAGACATACCTGTGCTTTAGACAATAGAGAGAGGATGCCCCACGGTGCTTTCAGAAGCATGCCTGCCTGTCCACCCCCCTGCCCACCCGTGTATACTCACTCAGGTGACCGCTACAGACGCGCATGCCGCAGCATCCTCACGTCTACGTTTAGTGAGCTAGGTAGAGTGCAACTAGTGCTGGTACATCGCCACAGCTGCAAATCACACCACCAGCTGCAGCCCACGCAGCCCCTCACTGGAATGAGACTCGGGCCTTAGTTTTAGGGTCATCCCCTCCCCACCCCCCCATTTAAATTGGGAGGGGGGGAGAAGAGTGCTCAACAAAGGTAGGTGGCAACAGCACTGGGGGAACTAATGAACTTCCCTTTATGTGCACTTTCTACTTAGAAACATTTATGCTTCCTTTGTTCCTGGCATAGAAATAGATCCTGGCCGTATAACACAACTCCGCTTGCAGAAGGTGGATAGGTCAAGTGGAGCGACCGTATCGATTTGGGGCATCTTCCCTGCAAGAACTGTTTTCATCCTACTGCTCCTTTCCAGAGGGCAGACAGCAGTGGTTAGTAGTGGGGTGGGGGAATTGAGAGTAAATATTATATAACCTTAATTAGCTACTAAGTAGCAGAAAGATGGGCACAGCTTTACAAGAGAAACTTTACTAGATAAGAGCGCAGTGTTTTGCCTGTGAAAAGATCCTTACAGTTAACTGCTACCCTGGTGTAATTAACAACTGTAACCCCCCATTGCTTACTTGTAATTAACATGACCGTAAAAGCCTTAAGGGATTTTTGTAACTCTTCTCCCCACCCCAAAGGGAAATTGGTAGTACAGTGGTGCAGACATTTCTAAACCACGAACAAGACATCAGCAAGAAGTGGCACGTTCCAGTTGGTCTGTCTTTGAATCCCAGCGACGACCCTTGTTTTCCAGAAATACACCAATGAGGCAGCATGGATGAAACTGGTGAGCTCCTTCTGCCGGGTGAGCCCCATTTCTCTGTACACAAGCTACGCGGATGCCTCTGCTTGAAATAACGAGGGAGGAGTTGGCTTCCTTTGGCCGTGCAGCCCATTAACATCACAGAATAAAGAGTTGTGTTGCTGAGCAGATGCGTTTTCCGTCATACAGCTGTTTCCGGGAGAACGTAGCCTTTTCCAGGAGGAACACCAGCTTTCAACGCTTCTGGCCAGCTCTGGGTCTCATAGTAAGTTGACAAGGCATCAAAGACTGTCAAAAAGAGTGATCAAAATCAGTCTCAATACAGCAATCGCTGGAAATCTGGGCTCATTTGTCACTAATTAGCTGTCAAATCTTCCAGCGTTTGTTGTTCTGACATCAGCCAGGCATTGTTGCTATTGTTTAGAATCTGACGGGCAGGCAACCTAGGAAACTCGTTTGTGACTCGTTATGTACTGGTATCTACAGACCAATGGCATTAGGAAATTCTGCCTTCTAGCTGACAGCCATGTTGACCCCCTGATAAGCCACCATGGATCAACTACAGCTTCACCAGGGCCTCTCCATGAAGAACAGCTTCTCCAGTCAGGCCTCCATGTTTTCTAACACGGCTCTTCGGGTATTGGAACTTTAAGGTGAACACTTCCACGTTTATTCAACTTGGGCCAACCTTTCACACGTGGGCACCTCAAGATAGCGGAGAGCGCTCCAGAGTGTTAGGAAAAACTATCGGGGCCCCTTCAGTAGGTGCCTACAGCGAGCGTTGAGGGCATACGTGTGAGAAACTTGGCATTCCCTTTTAAGGCAAACTGCTGTGAGTACTGCTTCCTGGGTCTACCCCTCACCCCATGCAGTATCTAGCCACTTGCTTGTAGCTCCCCAGGTGCCACACATACACCTATCCCAGGCAGTATTTTGAATGCTCCTCTTCATTATCCTTTCCTCCTCCCACCACACCTTCATTAAAACATATAGGGACAGCACCAGGGGTTCCCCACTACAGCAGCCCTACTGAGACGCGCCAGGCAGCTCCGAACCCAGCCCCCCGTCCGAGCAGCAGCAATTCACGTGTTTTGGAAAGCGGGGGAGGGGAATTTTGGTCGCCAGGGAGAACGGTCACTCGTTTTCCCACCCTGCTGCCACTCCTGCCCTCGATCCTTAGAGGATGTTTGTGAGTCAGGGAGCAGTTCTCCAGCCCGAATACCACGCCGATCAGCAGCAGCCAGTGTGTGGACACGAGCTGGCCCAGGTCTGACTAGTTCTTAGCAAATAGGTGTTTGCTTTGCCAGCCACTGATCTAGCCTTCCAGCAGAGTGAGGGCCCACATGCCTATGTTAAGGCAGAGGGACGGAAAAGCTTCCCCCCCCCCCCCCCCGCTATCCCTGTGCAGAAGACAAGCTGGTATCTACACACCACCACCCACTCATTCAGCCGTATTCCCCTCTTCTTTCCTTCTAGTCCAATTAACCCTGGAGCCTGAACTTTCCTCCCCATTCCCTGGCCCATCGCCTGGAGCTGCAGTCTGGCAGTAACTAGCCTGAGAGCCGTACCTTGATTGATGGCTAACGTCTCTGAATGATAGTTCTTCACGTTGGCGTTCCTCACCATGTACTCTGCAATGGGCAGCCGTGCGGTCTGCAAGGAGTGCTCCTGGGCCGTCTGCAAGGTCACGTTCTGCAAGTCAACGTCCGGGATTATAAACGCACATGCAAGGCCCTGGTCATGCGCGCACTGCCCCATGCTTAGGAGGGGCCAGGTGTGTGGGAGACAGACCCGTGCCCTCCATGGTTGGGTAAAGCCCATGAAGACAGACTGGAGCTGTTCCTGCCACATCCCTCCATTCCCCATGGAAACAGCCATCCCAGAACAGACTGGGGCACCGGCTGTTTGCAGCAGGCAGTTCCGGAACAACGTGCCCCCGGGGAGGGGAAATTCCTTCCCAGCCCCCAAGGGGCAGAGGTTAGCTCATCCCTGAAGCATGAACGCTGATCTCCCTCAGAAGCTTGCGAGGGGAGCCGCCAGCCACACTCCGTAACAAGCAATGGGCAGAAGGCCATTCGGCACAATTCTCTCCTGCTAGCTCCCATCCTGTTTCCACCCTCCCTCGCTCGCCTGGTGGGAGGTGAGTGAGTGGAAGCAGATGGACACTGAAGTCCAGACTTCCTTGATCGCTAGCCCACCGAGGCTAGGCCTGGGTTTGGCGTGGGGGGGACAAGTTCCGTTGCCTTGTTTGTGGCGCCTAGTGAGAATGGATTGAGTGGCTCCCGGTTTGGCTCCTTCCTCTGAGAAATCCCGAGGCAAGCGACGCTTGGCGGCAGCAGAGGAATGGACAGCACAGACGTCTGCATCCGCGAGGGAGGGCGGATTTTCCACTGACACCCAGGGGATCCGTCATTGCTCCTGGATTCCCAGACAGCAGCAGTAACAGGCAGTTCCCCCCCCCCCCCCGTCTCCACTGGGAGTTAGAGGCCTACACCCTCCGAGGGCCTCACTGATGATCTTTAAATTGGGACTTGTCCGGGCCTTGCTTATTCAAGAGCTTGCCCGTTGCCTACCCCCCCCCCCCCCCCCCGTACATCTGTCCCCCAGACCCTGGCCCAGGAGTGCCCCTCAGCTGAGAGACACCTGCCCTCAGAGCCTGGGTTTAGCTCCTCCAGGCCAGAAGCAATGCTTTCTGCAGGGAGCGTCCTTGGCCTATGAACTCCAGGCCCCATGGAAGGCGCCACGTCTAAATCTCCAGGGCACAAGGTGAGACATTTATTCGGGTTTGGCGCCAGACGCTATGGAACTTGCAGCATCACACGCTTGAAACACTTTGACGAGCCGACGGCTTTCTAAAATGCTGATTTATCTGGCCTCGGGTCAGTTGCGTCACCCAAGATGTCTGAGGGTGGGACCTGTACGGCCCCAAACCTATAGTGGAGCACTGGCTCCACAGCTCCCTGTGGCTGGGAACTGCAGCCAATGGGAGCTCTGGGGGCATCACTTGTGGGCAGAGGCAGTACACCTAAGAGCCAGAGAGACATGCTTTCCGGGAGCCACCTGAGATAATTGTTGCCACTGGGACTCTTCGCGGTCCGGGGGATCCGTGCTAGAGCATCCGACTCCGGAGGGGGATGGAGAGACGGCAGGGCTGGAAGTCACCTGACTTAGATTCACGATCTAGTTTTCTGATCCTATATTAGGAATAGCTGGCGATAACCTGATCGCACTGCTAGGGAAGAGGAGAAAACTGCACCATCGCCGGCATCATTTCCTGCCGGGGGCTCCACAAAAGCTGGCTGAAGGTGCCAGGGGATTTTGTAAGGGTTTGGTGCCTCTTCCGACGAGCACTCACCTTCTGAATGCTTTCATCCACCAGCCCACCGAGGACATACACTCTGTGGGGGTCAATGTCCTGCAGCGCTGGAAAGGAAACCGAGTGCTGGTTAAACAGAACGCTAGGCCGGGGAGCAGTAGCAGTGCTACTCAAACTGTTCTCTCGGCACAAGCTGGGCCCTGTGTGCTCCAGGAAGCTGGGGCCGTGGAGTGTGCTGCAGCCCGAGCCCCAGAATTGTGCTCTGTACCCTAAGCTTGTATTGGAGGAGGGGGTCAAACCCTAATGGTTACAAAGGAAACCGTCAAAACATGAACGTCTGCCGAGAGCCTGAAACAACTGCTCAGAGGTGGGCTGAAAACTGAGAAGTCTGAAGATGCAAATTGCAATGGCAACATTTGTTAACTCTTTCGCTGCTGATCACTTTGACATGCAGCTTGTGTGATTATCCTACAATCCCAAAGAGCCAGGCCTCACCACATGCCAGAGGCCCCAACTGTATCTACCAAATCATCCCCCACCCACCCCTCAACAGCTTCCCTATACACATTTCCACTATGAAATTCTGCATCAGACTGTCAGTTAACAATAGAAGAGCGGCATATGATATATTCAATAGCAAGCCACAAAGGGGACGCTGCAGTGACTGTTTTATTTTCATGTTTAATTCAGTAAAACCCTCTCTTAAGATAGATCTGAAACAGCCACCGAATTTCCAGCTATCCTAGAGTTCTGCAGAGTTCAGGGTTCTAACCACAGAGTATGTAGATCAAGACAGTCAAAGGTATTTCAATGCCTAACTCCCATTGCTGTTAATGGGAGTTAGGTGCCTAAGAACCTTCAAGGATCTGGGGCTAAACCTTCATTCATTGCTGGGACATCTTGTAGTGTAGACCACATCCAGATGGAGATCCCAGCTATGTCAGTTAAGAACTCATCTGTCTGAAGTAGCTTAAACCACAGTTTGAGAAAAGCTTTCAAACCAATCTGGGGACAGGTTTTTTGGGTTTTTTGTTTTTTTTTTAAATAAATTCTAGATTTTAACAAGTTCTCTCCCACCACAGCTCCCCCAAACAAGCAAAGGACTCACCATTCTCCGAGTCCGGAGTGAGGTAGACAATGGTCTCTAAAGGAAATAGGTCCAGGTAACTTTCTGGAGTGGTATCTATCTGAAAAATGCAAAGGGAGAACATGCATGTGAAGTGGCCAAGAAGTGTCTTCAGCTAGAGTCCATGAGCCAGGGTGGAAGACCCTTCTCAGACACAAAGTGTAGCTGAATGGGTAAGGGCTCTGGGTCATTCAGAGCCACTAGGAGAAGTTATAAGATGCTAACACACATTCCATATCTATAAATGCCACTGCTAATTTTCAAGTTTTATTTCCTGAGCAAAATTAGCAGACAGATTGAGGGAAAGAGATTAGCCCTAATCCTAACGAACTAACTCCACTGCCTCTGTTGAGAATTAGAATATCGTCCAGGATTAGTTAGCGCAAAGTCATGCGTTTTCCACTTTTAACTGCCCAACTCGTGAAGTTGATTGGAGGGAACAGAGCTCAATAGTAGCCGGGGGTCAGGTCTCCACGGTGTCAGGCACTGTACAAAGCACAAGACAAAAAGATGGGCCCTCCCCCAAAGAACTTTGTTACCAAGTCCACTGAGTCCTGTGGCACCTTAAAGACTAACTAAAGTATGGAAGCATAATCTTTCGTGGGCTAATACCCATTTTGTCGGCTGCAAGCAGTTGGTATTAGCCCACGAAAGCTTATGCTTCCATACTTTAGTTAGTCTTTAAGGTGCCACAGGACTCTTTGTTACCTCTGCTATTCCAGACTAACAAGCTACCTCTCTGATTAGTGGACTTGATTCATTCCTCGGTTGCTCTGGCTCTTTCCCATGGAGACACTGGCTGGGGGTTCTGAGTTTTATTCCCACAGAGCGGCTGTATGACCACTTGTAGGGCAAGCCATATAGGCCAAAATTTCTCAACTGCTCCTCTGCAATTCCACCAATGGCAATGGAGTTTTCCAGGTGCCACTCTCTGAAGACAGGGTTACACAGGTTTAGCTAAGGTCATAGTTTGGCCTACAAAGCCTTAACTACAGCTGACCATGGGCGCGGCGGAAAGAACCCAGCTTGACTCTGCCATTCTAGGCTGAGGTTGCAGGGCTCACGGGTAGGAAAAGCATCTTTTTATTTGTGAACAGGACCCGCCTGATGCGAAGTCCAAGAGCCAACAACCCTGGAAAGCTCCCCCTCCCCCGGCTATATTCCAAGTATAATCACAGAGGAAGCCAAACCTCCGTGAGCAATGAAAACGGAACATGTGAATTGACACAGTGGGTCAGAGGCAGGGTCCATCTCACCCCGTATCGTATCTCTACCAGTCGCCAGCATCAGATGCATCAAAGGAAGGTGCAAATACCACAAATTTGCCCCCAAAACAGGGTCCCTCCACTACATGAGGGGCTGTCTTTTTGTTCTGTGTTCATCCCCCACCAAGCACAGTGGGGCTGCTAGGCACTTCAACACTGCAAGTAATTAATAATAATCATTTCCATTTCATCTGCAGCAGTTCTACACTCAATTGATGATCCCACTGGCTGTAATTCATGCTTGTTTCGTTGGTTTTGAATAAGATACTGATCTCCACGTTCAAACTAAGATACACAGCTGCTGTGTTCATACGAGGAGCATATGAAAAAGTACAATGAAGAAGGGAAAGATTCTAGCTAGCGTTACTGAGTTTTAAAACAGTCTTTTACATTATGTCGATATGAGTCACAGGAGCAACATGTTTTGCTGTGTACAAGAGGGCAGTAGCCGCTGTCTTGTAGAAGTCGCTCTCGCCTGTTACTTTTACGATACTTACGAGGTAGTTGGAAAACCCATCGTTCATTCGGAAGCACTCTTCAGAAATAGGAGTGCCGGCCACAAATCCAGTCAGGCAAATCCAAAACGGCTTTGCAGCTTTCTTGTTGGAACCATACAGCCTCCTGATCTGAGCAGCAAGGCGACTTATTTCCTTCCAAGAGATAATGAACTTCTTCACACAACTGGCCTGGATGGGGATGGGCTCAGAGCTAAGGGCACCACTTCCTCCCACCCCAAGCCCAGCTTGGAGATCTCCCATCACAGCCCGGATCCGGCCCAGCCCAGCGTAGGGGGCTCCTACATTATTCAGATGGACTAGCAGGTGTTTTAAAAGCCATTCATGAGGGAGGATGGAGATTGATGCTAGGCAGGGAGGCCCCGTTCTGCCCATGGCCTTTGGGTTCCCATCCTGCGCACTGTGTTTTGGAGACAGCAGGCCAAGGGCAGAGGGGCCAATCAGATACTCCCGGGGAACAATACATGCAGCTATCAGAACAAGCTCTCTTGGGAAGCAGAGCTCTATGCCTAGTGGTTGGGATTGTCCCCACGTAAAAGCCTTTGTTTCTCGCGGTATCCCCTGACACTCCAGCTCCGGGCTCGAGCTCTCCAGAGCACCCCTGCTTGCTGAGCAATATCGTTGTCCTTGCTGGACCAACCAGCCACCCCTTCCCGCCAGCTCCCATCCCCCATACAATCTAGCGCCGATCTCATGGGTTATTTTAAAGGAAACACCCTGGTTGTAGCGGGGGGGGAAAAGAGTCACCTGGCGAAAATGGAGGCATATAAATGAATCGTTCTTTACAGCCAGGCCCCGATCCCGCAATGGAACCCGCTGGCTTGGGTCTCTGCTAAATACCTCCCACCGCCCTCAGGGAGATGCCACTGCTGGCAGACCTCATTGTAGGACTCCTCCCCCCGGAGGCTCATACGCAGTAGGAAGAGTTAGCGGTTGCGGACTTTACCTTCTTCGTCATGTGGCTGGTCAGACTCAGATCTACACACAGCCGAGGCGCCGCCTCCTTGGCCGCCAGAAGCCGCTCCTTGGTGATCGCTTTTAAAACACGTTTGCTGTGCTGGTGAGCAGCACCTGGGACAAGGAGCAGAGAGCGAGATGGGAGGCGGAGGGGGAGAGAGGGAATTCAGTCGCTGAAATAATGCAAGTGCCTGTAACGTTGCCTTATATCCCGGGTCCCAGCATTCGTGTTGGGGTCCTCAGAGGCGGCCTGGCAGACAAGCTCTTTTCCATTTTCCTGCTTGGGTTCCCCGCCCCCTTGCTCCCCCCAGCGGCCCGTCCCCCCCCCAGAGCTATGTTGGTGTGGGGGCGGGAGGGTCTCTGTAGGTCACAGCCCCGGTGAGGTATTTGCAGTAGGGAGTTGCAGGTTGGTGTCATTGCACAAGGCACTAGCAAGGCCTCTTGCGGGGCACTGAATTCTGCTCGCCCGTGGGCCAGGGAGACAAACTCAGCCTGGACGCGGTGGAGAGAAGGGCTGCCGGGGTGATCACGGGAATAGAGGGTCAATCTCACAAGAGGAGGCTCACGGAGCTTGGCCTGCTCCGCCCGGCAAAAGGAAGGCCGGGTGGAGATCTGACTGCTCTCTATAAACACACCAGGGAGGGAGAAGCACTACGAAGCCAAAGGACAAGGCTGGCACAAGATCCAATGGGGATAAACTGGTCAGGAGTGGAAATGAGAAGAAGGTTTCTAGCCACCAGTGGGGCAAAGGTCTGGAACAGCCTCCCTGCAGGAGGTGCCCTACGCAGCTGCATGCTTTGCCCATGGGTGAGGATGGCCCTGTTTCCTTATCCCCACTGCCTCTCACGTCTGCTCCAAACCTCCGAACTACTCTGCTCCCCACCCCCCCAACAAAAAGCAGGGCTGTCTCTCCAGGCTGGGAAATGCTGCCTTACAGAAACACAAAGGGGATGCTTTGTTGGTTCCCTGCTCTGTCTTAGATCTCAGGGCTGGAAACAGATTTGTATCATTGGCTGGTAAATTTTCACACCAATTTCTTGGTGGCATCCACACTAGCTGATTTTAAGTTTCAGCTTTTCCCCGCAGAGCTGCTGGCTCAGAGAGGATTCTTGCTGCGGGAATGGCATGGAAAGAAGCCTCTGAAGAGAGGTCACATACAGATTCCGCCCAAGGAGGAATTACTCAGCTGGGAAAGGCCAGACGAGGTGTCATTCCTAGACACTTGTGCCTGAAGATATTACAGGTGTGATCCTGCATCGCTCACACATGAGTAACTTCCCGCAGACAAGAATTCCTACTGCAGTACATGGGAACGCAGCCACATGAAGTACCTGCCTGCACAACATTAAGAATGCGTGTGCGTAAGTCTTTGTAGGCCGTAACCTGCAGGACGTTTCATTTGGACGTCAAACAACTAACTCCAGGTAACATTTACGTTTTAATAAAGCACAGGCCTCCAAAAATCAAACAGGCCAATGTTCTAGCAGCTCGCAGAAGATGGATTTGTAAACAGGCAATAGCATTGTCTTGTGTAGATTGCTCGCTATTGTATCATTGGTTTTAGTTCTATATTACATGGGGGTTGGGCTCTTTCTGAATGGCTGAATCCAGAGGTATTTCTGGACACAATACTTGGCAGCTGCTTATTCTGAAGCAGTCTTAAAATGGGGTTTTCCCCCATGTGTTAAAAGCCTGATACTCTGTTGTCAATAAGCAGCAGAAACGAAAACGCCCTCTGAGCGTCCATGGGCCTGTCTTCACCACAGGGTTAACTCAAGTCTCATCCACACACACAAATCTGTGAGCGTGGTGGGGCTTTCATTTGCAATGGCCAGCAGGACTAGAAGGACGGGTAACCAGTCAAGTGAACACAGTCCCCCTGTGCCGCTCCAGGGTTATTCTGCAGTGTAGCCGCTTTCACTAGAACTGGGCTAACTGGAGAGGACTGAACTCAAGTGCAGATCGTTTGGCTTAACTCCGCAGTGAAAATACAACCTTGCCCTGGCCTACACTTGAAATGTAGTTAACATAGCTACATCCCTCGTTGGAGGGAGGGGTGAAAAATCCACCCACACCCCGAGCGACAGAGCTCGGCGACCTCACCCCCAGTGTAGATGCACCTAGATGTATGCTTGGGAAAGTGGTGTTCCAACAGTGGTGGAAAACCCCCTTCCATCGGCATATGCTGCATCTACACTACAGTACTGTTGCTACGCTCCACAGTCCCCATAGTGTAGACAAGGCCATAGGCTAAGAATCAAAGTCATAACACAGAGCCAGATTCACAGGCGCTGTAAGATAGCCACAGTACAACAGCGGAAGAGCTAGCCCCATAGTCTTCCATTTGCTTGTACCTTTATCTTCAGCGTGTTTCGCTTTTCTCCTCTCCTTTTCCTGTTTTCTCCTCTTCTTCTTTGCTGTAACGGTTTTCTCCCAATGCCTCTGTTTCCTCAAAACATTCCTCTTTTAACACAAAGAGAACAAAAGGATCTGAGACGCTCATAAAGATGCAAAAGATTTAAAGCGCCGACCTAACCAGTTTTTCTAAAACCCAGGCCCAAGTTTGAGTCCACTTTCAGAGAAGGACGCCAAGTTTTCGGCTGCCGCTTTGTGTCCCCACAGCCCTCAAGGCGTACACACAAGTTGAGCAGATCTCTACCTACCCTATTTGTGCATGGAAACGTGGTGTTTGCTTGTGCAAAATAGTGGGGGCAACTTGATAGCCAGATTGAAGCGCCATTAAAGGTTTGGGCCTAAACAACTAAATGTAGTGGTGGATTTTTAAAAAATGGTTTTGAAAAGCATTTTTGTCTTTCAACCAACTCCAACAACAGGTAAGGAAACAAAGCCACCCATCAAGTCTATTTCTCTTGATAAGAGCCCAGTCCAGCTAAACTCACTTGACTTCCAGGCTGCAAGATCAAGCCTCTACAACCATTTTCTTTTTCCAAGATTGCTCCTGAGTGACAGTTCTTGTTTACATCTAGCTCTGGCCTGCATTTACCAAAGGAACATTGTCAAAATAAACACCATATAGCTAAAAAACCACCTCATTTACCTGAGTCACTAATGACTCAGATCATTAAAACAGAGCTTTGAAAGATCCACTATGCTTCCCTGTCTTCCCCCCACCCTCCAGTTTGTGCTATTTTCTCCCTACTTTGTGCGTGTCTTTCAGCCTGGATGATGCAAACAGACTGGTCAGTTTCATGGCCTGTGGACCAGTCTCTAGCAGCTGTGGTTAGGTTCCCAGTTCCACTAGTGGGGAATGTTCACATGGGTTTGTTAAAGAAGAGAAGATCTAGTTTTCGTCATAACTTTTAATAGACCCAGCATCTAGCTCTGACCTTGTCTGTAATGCTGTTAGGCCCTGATCCCGCCACTGGATTTGTCCGGGCAGTGCTGTGTGCTCCCTGGTTGCAAAGGGCTGCCCGTACAGACCTAATGGCAGGATCGGGGCCTTACCTTATACTGTACGCACCGAGTGCCAATTCTCACTCCCCACAGGAAGGTCCTTTGGGCTGTCACAGCCTGTGTCAATCTGCAGGAGCCGGAAGCTTTCACAGATGCTTTCCCTGTCCTCTCCATCATCCTGCCAGGCGGCCTCGCATTCCCACTGTCGATCTGCTCCCCTCCCAGGCTCACTCTCCTCTGGGTGCTGCTCTGCATGTTTCATCGTTGCCCTGTGCTCCAGCACAGTGTGGGTGGTTGCACTGCACAGAAAGGGAAGGTGATCAGTCTAATGGAGACTCTGCATTTAACTGAACAGAACAGATTGACCCTTCCTAGGCGCAACTTATGGCTGCTTGGCTCGCGGTACCCGGCAGGGGGCGGGGGAGGCAGAGAAAATCAAGCGCCATTTCCAAGGATGCCCTCCTCCAGGAGGGAAGCAGCTTTGGTCTGACCCCTAGGAGCCTGCCAGGGAAGGCTGCAACAGGGTAGGGGGCTGCAGCCCATTCAGGTTGCACCAGCTCTCAAAGGCCCCTCCAGAAAAGGGGAGGTTGTAGGAACCTTGAGCCACCAGGGGATTCCCTGGCCTGGTGTACACAGACCCTGGAGCAAATCTGGCCCCATCCATCTTTAAACCCTGCTAGCTGAAAGTGCAAGCAGTGGCATAAGTAGCCACTGAGCAGAGAAGAAAGCAAGAAGAGGTTTTGTACACTTGATGATTAATGAGCCAGGCAGTAGCAGGATGGATTAGAATGTATGTGTGGATGGAATCAGCCTTCTGGCACTGGGGCAGTTCTCTTTGGAAAGGGTGTAAGTGAGCAGGGTGGCAGATTGCAAGTGACTAACAGGTACAAATACAGCATCCCATAATCCAGAGGGACCAACCCATGACACACACAGCCTCTCTCAGCTACATCTTTATTTTCCACATTTTTATAATAAAGTATAAAAAATATTAAAAATAAGGTTCTGACCTTTTTTACCCCAAAGCTTTTTCAAAACTGACCTGGCCCTTCTTTGAAAGGGTGATGATACTTGATCATTCCCTGCCTAGTGCCTAGGTATGCCTTATCCCTCTGGGCTGGACTGCGAAAGAAACAAAAGTGAAGACGGCTTAATTACATTTGTCTCTATTTGGCAAAAGAACTCCAAATGCTCCAGGCTACAAACCGCACCTGAAAAAGAGCTCAGTGTAGCTCAAAAGATGTTCTTTTCCATCAACAGAAGTTAGTCCAATAAAAGATAACTCACTCACCTTGCCTCTCTACTATCTTGGGACCAACACCTACACTGCAAACTACAAATAGCACACACTCTGTGGGCCAAAAAGAAAAAACCCACCAACCCATATTACTGTTACCTTATACACCCTTCCCTCTCTCCTTGGTTCAACCATCCATTGCTATCCTAACACTAAGCATTTGAAGGCAAGCATTGTCTTTTATTGTATGCCTATACAGTGCCTAGCGCTGTGATCTGGGTGTTACCTCTAGGCATTGATGTCATAATAATGCCTGCTGAACATAGGGTATGACTTCACTACCTGCTGGATCGGCGAGTAGTGATCTATCTTTTGGTGATCGATTTATTGTGTCTCATTAAAAGGTGATAAATCAATCGCCAACGGTGCCCCCATTGACTCCGGAACTCCAGCTCGCCGAGAGGCGCAAGCTGGAGTCGACGGGGGAGCGTGCTGCTGCCCGCCACCGCCATGAGGATGGCAGGTAAGTTGGCCGAAGATATGCCGACTTCAGCTACATTATTCAAGTAGCTGAAGTTGTGCATCTTTGGTTGATCCCGCCCCCTAGTGTAGACCAGCTCCTAGACAAGCCCATGAGATTCCCAGCACTCCCTTCTCTATTACACATTGTGGTCAGATTTTGCAGTCTCAGCCAAACTGAGTCACACCACCCCAGTCAAAGGAGTCCGAGAGTTCCTGGAGATTTACACTGGTGTAGGAAATGAGGATTTGGCCCCATGGCTTTAAAATAAACATACACCTCTGGCCTTCTGCAATCCAGTCCTTACAGTAACAGGCTACCCAGAACCAGCCGTGGGCAGGCAGAGACACCAGCATTTCATTCTTTAAAGTCTGAATGTTTGCTACTCACCAGCCACACTTGATCCCCCAGTGACAATGCCCAGGCTCAGGACACAGCACCTGCACCTTTAAGGGGCTTGCATGGAAGCCTCCCTTCCCAGCCAGGAGCAGCCCAGACCACAGACACCGAACTTCCCCGGGGCTGCTTACACAGTCATGTGGCTCACCCTCAACGTCACTTCCTGTGCTGAACCAACTGCATCCTGGGAGTTGTAGTCCTAATACTAAGAAAACGAGCAGCTTGGACATCTAACACTGCTGTTTTTAACCCATGTACAAGACAGGAAAAGCTGCTCTTGCTCCTCTTTGGCGTCTTCTTTAACCTGAAAATAAACCTTTTGCTCCTTTATTAATGTCCAAAACCCTCTTTTCCTTTGGGGAATTTGGGATCAGAGTGTTTTTTCTTTACATCTTACATCTTTCCATAGTTGGTATTTCTTGGTATCTATACTTTGTTCAGGTTGTCTGACACTTACCACTGTATTCCCCTGTTCTCAGCTGCCTAGAACTTTGCCAAACTTGAAATGTTTGTGTTGAAATCTTCCACGCCAGGTGTCTGACTTTTTGGAAACTTTCAGCTGAAGTGTTTCATTGGTTCCCAAGAATGAGATTAAATACATTGTTTAGCCCATATTAAATATTTCTCACAGTTGTTTCTCTGAGATGCTCTAGTGGATCCTTGTTTGGGAAGAAGGACATGAAATCTAGCAGGGCAATTTTGCCCTAGTGTCAGGGAGTTGCCATTTGTTGTCACTATGAAAATCCATCCAAACTTGGCCAAATGATCAGCTTCTGAAAAACTGCACTTCACACAGCTCAGTATAGGCTCGTTTGAGTCTGGCAGCCAAATTGTCCAAAGATTCCATTTGGACCGAACATACTCCATCCCCACAGCATTCCCACCTGTGACCAGATCATGTTCCATCCTGGGCATGCAGCGTCTGAGCAGCACTTCTCCTGAAAGGCAAAACTTAATTCTGGCATCTCCTGACTATCAAGCATTTGACTTTATAACCTTAGTGTTCTTTTAACATACAGTGTCTTTTAAATGTAACTATTTCATCTTTGTATTATGGTGGTTCATAGAGGCTTAAACTGAGACCATGTTGCACTACAATTTACATAAACACATCATAAGACTGTCCATGTCACTGAAGAGCCTCCAGGCTAAGGGGACAAAACAAAAGCAGCATGATTATTCCTGTTTTACAGATGAGGCACAGAGCAAATACAGGCTTGTCTACACAAACAAGCTGCTGGCACACATGATGAAATTTGTGTGAGTGCGTTAAGCTAGTCCTGTTTCAAAGAGGAACTTATGTTTTAAGTTACTATGTGTTAAATTATTCTCACAGAGGGGAAATATACCCATTTTATAGTGAGCAAGCTGAAGGCAGACAGCAGTTAAGTGACAAGGCAGTTAGGCTCTCCACGGGTGCAGCTGACTGACTCCCACCAAGTCCCACTCAGTAACAGGAATGCTTTTCATGCAAGCTCAAAAGAACAGCTGACTGTCTGCAGAGTAGGAACCACTACTGTCCTGATTTTGCTAAGCAGTTTAGGATGTTGCCCCTACCTAATAATAGATCTCACAACAAGAATTAGACTGATTTAGCTGTCGTAGGGTGAAATATGCATACATACAGGTCAGCAAATCTGTCTTTAAAGCCCTGACACACATCATGTCATGAAGTCATATAGGTTCCTCCTCATTCTTGTCATAAATCAGTTGTTTTCTGTTTTGTCACAGATTAGTCCTACTTGGAGGACTCCTTCCTCTGAAATGTTAAGGTAGCTCTGCAAATCCTCAGCAGCATTTTTTGATGAGTGAACTGCAGGTCAACTCAGCAAGCAAACAGGGAAAAATACAGAGAAACAGTAAATTAAAAAGCAGAGATCGTGCAGCAGTGAAATGGCAGTTACTGGTTCTTGGAGGATCTGGGCCCAAGTCACCATGTTACATAAAAACTTTGCCTGGAACCCCCAAACTAATTATACGCCTGCCTTTTCTGTAAATTTGAACAGCAGCTCTGGAGAGGCCAGGCAAGCATTGATCTAGCTGGCCACACTGAACTTCTTCTCCTTCTGTTTAATTAATGTATTTGACTAAGATAAAAGCCTACAGGTCACAGCACATTTTCTTTGATGTCCATAACAGAAGCAAAACAGTCGTTGCCCATTAACTGCATGGCACACATTATAACAACCCAATACACAATGTCTATCCCATACATCATTAGAAACTCTTTAGTGTAAACTTTTCTACCCACAACTCACTCCTCTTCCCAAATTCACATCAAACGGGGTTATCTCAAAGGATGTATCTGGATTTGTAGGGCATGTTGCCAGCAATGAATTTCACTGGATTAGCACACAGTGTAAACAGATGTTATCCTGGGTGTTTTCTCTCCAAAGGCTTGGAAATGATGCATCTAAAATGGTCTGTGTCCGGGTAAGGAAGTGATCATCTGGATTTCTTGAGATTCTTTAAAATGCTCCTGGGAAATTCATCCAAAATATTTGCTGGGCTTGGCTTCTCGGTCTGACATGAGAATGTGTGGGCTAATCCTGAGGTTCTGAAACAGGAGAGAGAGAGGATGGTCACAAACAGGCAACAGGGAGTTTCAGTCATTCTGCCTTTCCCTGGTGCTAAATAGATATGACTGGCCTAGTGAACTGACCATGAGATGGGAAGCAGGGACTTGCGTTCTAATCGTGATCTGTTAGTGAGTCACTGCGTGGTCTCGGGAAAGTCACTGAGCCACTAAACCATCTTATTATTTTACTTGGAATAAAGCAATCTCTTCGGAAGGGCCTCAAAGAATCAGTGAGATTTCAGCTGTGCACTGGGACCTCTTTGGCCTCCCAGTTTCTGAGTCCTGGGTGCTGACTCCAGTCACATTCTCAATGAGCAGGGCTAGAAACTGAGTGGTTTGAAATGAAAGCTGAATTTTCCCCTAATCCCAAGACTCCAGGAGCTGAGACACTTCAGGCTGATTGTGTTTTCTGGCACTCTGGGCCTTAGAAGGGTGTGAATCTTCCTTAGGTTTGAATCTCCTGCTATCCCACTATCTTGGCAACCTTCAGGAAAGAGGCAGCGATCAATATTTCTAATCTGCTGTTCTCTTGTTTAGACTAGCAATGGGTAGGCTGAGGGGAATGATCTCTAAATATGGGGGGTGTGGGGGGGTAAATACCAATGAGGATGAAGAGCTATTGAAGCTAAAGGACAAGGCTGACACAAGAACAAATAAACTGGCCATAAACAAATTCAGGTTGGAAATTAAAAGGTTTCTAACCATCAGAGGAGTGAGATTCTAGAACGGCCTCCCAATAGGAGCTGACGGTGCAAATGTCTGAATTAGTTTTAAGAGACGGTTGGGCAATTTTGTGTGAGATTATATGACATGGGTGCTCATGACGATGTGGGGGCAGGGCTCAACAGCCCTGGAGCTCACTATGAGTTTACATCTTACGTTCCTAAAGTCATGCTTCAGGGTTTCAGCCAGCCTCTGCCAGGGGTCAGGAAGGAATCCCCCCTGTGTTCTGTGCTTCCTTTGAGGCATCAGGGATGGCCACATCAGAAGATGGGATATTGGACAAGGAGGGCCAGGACTCTGAGGTAGCACTGAGTATTCTCAAACTCTTAGGTGTTGGCTGGCTGGTTCTTGCTCACATTCTCAGGGTCTGACTGACTGCCATTTACCCAGGTCAGATTGGCAGTGACGGGGGGACGGTTATCTTCCTCTGCGGCGTGTGGGTGACTGGCAGAATTATCTGGGTCTGTCTCATGTAATCATTTCCCTGCCATTGCAGGGGCCTTGGGCACTGGTTAGGCTGACCATATTTCCTTTAGACAAAAACGGGACATTGGGATGGCAAAAACGGGACAGGATGTGTGGGGGGGTGGGGCATGGCCCCACCTGGGCCCCCCAGCGCTGGGCGGGGGGGGAAGCAGAGGGGGGTCGGGGGGTGGATGGAGGAATAAGCAGAACAGGGATGGGGGATGAAGAGGATGGAGGGAGAGAGAGAAGGGGGGATGAGGGATGAAGATGATGGAGAGGACGGAGGGAGAGAAGGCACGAAGGTGAGAAGGGAGAGGATGGATGGATGAGAGAAGAGATGGGGGTAGGGAGCAGGGGGGATGGAGGAGGCAAGGGACAGCGAGAAGGAGGGATGGAGAGAAGGGAGATGGAAGAGGAGGCAGTGGAGGGAGAGAGAGAAGGGAGGAAGGGAGGGATGGAGAAGGGGGATAGAGAGAAGAAAGAGAGGGATGGAGGGATAGAGAGACGGGAGGAAGGAAGGGATAGGGATGGAGAAGGGGTAGAGAGAAGGGATGGAGGGAGCGAGAGGAGGCAGCGGACGGAGGGAGAGAGCAGGGAGGAAGGGAGGGATGGAGAAGGGGGATGGAGAGAAGGGAGGGATGGAGAGAAGGAGGGAAGGAGGAATAGAGAGGAGGAGGCGGCAACGGGCTGAATCGGATCTGACGGCGGATCGGCAGCGGGCGGCGGAGCGGAGCTGTCCGGAGCCGCAGCCGGGGGCCGAGCGCGACGGCGGCGGCGGGGGGGGGGGGGGGGGGCGGCAGACATTTTATGACTCATAATCACATAACTGAATTTATGTGATTATGTCTCATAAAACCCGGCCGGCAGCCCCCCCCCTCCCCCCCGCCGGCGCGCTCGGCCCCCGGCTGCGGCTCTGGACAGCTCTGCTCCGCCGCCCGCTGCCGATCCGCCGTCAGATCTGTTTCAGCCCGCTGCCGCCTCCTCCTCTCTATTCCTCCTTCCCTCCTTCTCTCCATCCCTCCCTTCTCTCCATCCCCCTTCTCCATCCCTCCCTTCCTCCCTGCTCTCTCCCTCCGTCCACTGCCTCCTCTTCCTACCTAAGGACTAGTATCAGATGTCAAAGTCTCTGATGAGCGCAGTTTGCTCATCGGAGATTTTGACATCTGATACTTGTCCTTAGGTAGCAAGATTCTTCACCTAAGATCTTGGGAGTCCTGCACCTGCCCCAAAAACGGGACAAAATTGATATTTTTGACAAAAAGACGGGACGGTTCAAAAACATGAAAAAAATGGGACTGTCCCGTTCAAAACGGGACGTATGGTCAGCCTAGCACTGGTGCACCTCCGCCCCCCCTGTTCTGTATCTGTGACGTGTTCACGTCTAGCCTGGGGGTCTGACTGACTTTGGTGTTGTTTGGGTTGTTGGATTAGTGGGTGGTGCTGGCTGGTGTTGGTGGCCTGGGATCTATGGAGGAAGGGGTCAGATTAGATGCTCTAATGATCCCCTCTGGCCTTAAACTCCACGAGATTAAAGCACAGATTCATCCCCCCTGCCAAGGCAGAGCTGTTCACCAGTCCCGCATTGCTTCTCCAGAGAGCCCACCCTGCTTGGCGATCCTGCCACCCGGCCTTGGCCCGGCTCGGGGGGAGGGCGGGCAAGTCTCCGTGCCTCAGTTTCCCAACCGTGAAGCGCGGGTGGAGACACCGGCCTCCCTTCTGGCGCGCTGTGGGGGGGCCGGGCACCGGCCATGAGAACCGGGCCCGGGGTTGGAGGCGCGGAGCCCCTGCGGCGGGGGGCGGCGGGAATGGCCCTCCCCGGGCCGTGGGTGGCCCCAGCGGGCCCGCCCCTCTCTGGGCGCGGCGGGGCGGGCCCCGCCGCCGTGCGCCGCCGCCTGGGCACTTCCCGCCCGGCGGCGCCATGAAGGGGCCGCTCCTGCGCCTGCTGCGGCCGCGCCGCGCCTCGGTGAGTGCGGCCCCGGGGCGGGGAGCCCGCGGCCCGGCCTTCCCCGAGCCCCGCGCTCCCCGGGGGAAGCGCAGAGCGGCCGGAGCCGCGTCTCCCCGCCGGAGCGCCGGGGAGGGGGGAGGCGTTTGCCTGGGGCTGCCCCGTCGGTTCCCTTCCTGCGTCTGCCCGGCCCCGGGCTCCAGAGACGGGTCAGAGCCGCCGCTCGATCCCCCCGCGGGCAGGGTGACCAGGAGGGGGGGGTCATAGGAGCCTGGCTAAGAAAAAGACCCAGCAACTGGGACTGTCCCTGTAACATCGCGACGGCTGGGCCCCCTCCCTACGGGGCGAGACCCACCCACCTCCTGCTGCCAGATCCCCCCTGCCCTGCGGGGCCGGACCCACCCCCGTCCCGCCGCCCGATCCCCTCTGCCCTTCAGCTGGGGCCAGAGACCCAGTCCTGGGGGCCTTCTGCGGCTCGGGACCCAGCTCCGTATCAATACGGGGGTTGTTTTGCCACAAACATGTTTCCCCCACACTACTCGGGACTGCCCCGTTCACCCAGCTGGCACAACGCCGGTCCCGGGTGGTCTACACTGAGCCGGGCTGTGAGGGCAGGGGACAGGACGAGATGGTCCCTTCCACTCCTACAGTCTGTCAGGGCTCAGACTTGGCAGGGTGCTGTTCCCTGGGAGCATCCTTCTCCCTGCTCAGAGGGGCGAGTCTACAGCTGTTGTTAAGGCTACCTTCTTCCCTGGGTGACTCAAAGAAACCGCTCTTGCGATCATGGGACTCTCTCCCTAGCTGCCAGAGTCAGGCATCGCTGAGGGGACAAGCAAGACCCCCACCCTGGCTGTCCCCCTGGGTGCTGGAATGGCTGCGTTGCTGTGTTTCTGTAACTTGACTTCTTTGCAAGGCAGGGCTGGGCTATTGCTCAGCCCCCTGCCCTGGCAGAGCAGAGGGCGGTTGCTTGGCTAGTCTCCATCCTTTCACCTGGCCAGCACAGCCTCCTGCTGGCCTACCCCTCTGGGCTCTCTGGAGCGTGCATCTTCCCACCAGGCAAAAGGTCTCTTGCAGTCAATGCCAGGCTCATCGCATGCCTGGTGGGCTCCAGGCCACCGCACTGGTGGATTTGATTCAGTCGGTAGGAAAAGCTGCTCAAGCCAGGTAGTGTGCTTAATAGCCATTCGAAGTGTGTCGCTTCTAGCATGACGAAAAATGCTACATTGGAGGCCTATGTGTGGTGTCCCCAAATTCAGTTAATGCTGCCTGTCCTCCAACAATTAATACCGGCCCCACCCAGTACACCTCCCCACTCCTCCAGTTTCTCCAGTAACCCCCTCCCCTCCAGGGTGTCCAGCAGGGGAGGAAGGGGGGAGCAGCTGATAGTATTCACCAGAGGGCAGTGGGAAGGAGGGAACAGAAAGAGCCCATCAAGAGTTCACCAGCAGGTCAGTGGCGGGGTCATTTGGGCCAGTGTCCTGCACTCTAGATCAGTGGTCCCCAACCCCCGGGCCGCGGACCGGTACCGGTCCGTGGATCATTTGGTACCGGGCCGCGGCCGCCTTCGCTTCAGCAGTGCCGCGGGGCACTTCCCGCCCTTGTATATCCGCCGAAAAGTAACCGCCGCCATGATAGCTTCCGTATCGGAGCTAATTTATTCGGCGGCTTTTCGGTGGACATACAAGGGTCCGCCGCGCCGAGGAAAAAAAAAGGGGGTCACGCCAAGGAAAAGGGGTCGCGCTGCGCCCCGGGCCGCATTAAATTTTTAAAACCGTTGACCGGTCCGCGGTCATACAAAGGTTGGGGACCACTGCTCTAGACCATGCTGTTCCCCAGTGGTTGTCATGGTGAAGTGAGACCTAGCAGGGGCTGTGCTTTACATGAATTCTAAGAGCAGTTAAGCAGAGAAAGGAGCAAATAACCATCCTGCTGGCTAAACGAGCCTTTCCCCCTCTCTCTCTTTAGCCTCGGCCTCTCCTGGTGCCAGGGAACCTGTGGGGAAGAGTGCAAATGGCAGCCATAAGCCATGTATACAGTACACAGGCCGGGAGCATCAGGATGCCAATCGGGCGCTATCCAATACCCAACAAGAAGGACCTGCCGTACGATATAGTGGAGCTCATGGAAGAAGTAGAGATGAAGGTAAGAAGAGTCTGCTGAGAAAAGCTCTTCCCCAAGGACACAGCCCAGCCTCTGAGTTTGGCCAATACCAAGAGAAAGTTTCTGGATCAGCATTAGGGGCGGCCCCTGCACCCTGGCGTTCCGTGCAGTCCATCCACATGGACCAGCCGGCAGGATCAGGCCCTTTGTTAGAAACGCTTGGGGGGCTCGGACGGATGATGATTCACCTTGTTTGTTCCAGGAGGTTACTCTGGGTTCCATATGGCTTCTGGCTCAAAAGGGCAGGAGCACCATTCCCCCTTCTCCCCATGTTCCCTGTTTGCTTTACTAGAAAAGGGGAGGAAATTAAACCTGACCCGAAATATTCTCTTCATTCCTGATCATGCACTGAAAAGGCCGGCACAAGTTTTCTCCTTTCCCCAAAGCTAATGAGCGAGAATGGGCGTGAGATGCTTTTGCATCCAAATGGGGGTACTTATTCTAAGCAGCACCACAAGGTGCAAGGCCATGGAGAATAAGTCTCCTTTTTCCTCTTCCTCCTAACATCTGTCTGCTCCCTTCTGTCCCACTCGCCAGAACCACCCTCCGCGCACTATTTCCTGCTTCCCTGCCCTGTTCCTCTCTGCGCTGCCTCCTACCCCTGAGCGCCCCTTCCCTGCTCGCTCCATCCTGAACACTCACCAAGGAAGATCTTGGTAAGGCTTCCCTGGGAGCTTTGGTCCATCCGTTCTTACCTTTTTCCTGTTGGGCTAAAGTCTCTGCTCCCTGATGCTGTTATATTGTATTGGCCCCTTGTGGAGTCTGCCAGGATTGTTCCTCTCTTCCAGGCATCCCACCTTTCTATTGAGCCTGGTGGTTTGTAGAGTCTTCCCCTGCAATGACCCTCTGTCCCTCCCCCTAGTTCCTTCTGCCTCAGACGTGGTATACCTTTGTATTCGCCTCTGTTGGAGCTAACAAGACCCACTGGGTCTGACTGCCAGGAGGAATCCACAGCAATAACTCCGCCTCTCTGCACCTGACCAGCTAAGCCGCCACTGAAGTCATTATATCAGTAAAACATGGCATGGGCCAAAGTGTACTGTAACTGGGCTGTCTAAGCAGTACCCCCTTGTGGCCCATCAAAGCACAGCTGTGGGTCTCTGACAGTCAGCTGACACCCCTGCTCCAATCCAATCACAGTGGCGTCCAACCCTTTCCAAGGCAGAAGAGTCCAAGAAAGCAGTGGTCAGCGGTGAACTCCAAACTCAGGGTCATGCAAGGGATCTCAGCAGGACCCTGCCCTTCTGCTAAGGGTTTGCGTTGCCGGTTTCTTCTGACAGTCTCTCCAGCCCATCATCACTGCCACCAGGTGTGAGGTTGCCTCGAGCTTGGGCTGGAACCCAGCATCCCTCTCTGAAAGAGAGGTAGAACTCTGCACCCGTCCCTGGCCAGCCCTCCTCCTTTTATCACCCCACTCTATGTAGCGGGCAGGATCAGCTGGGTCCTAGGGCTTTCCTCAATCCTCTAGTCCCCATGTGGAGCATACCTGCCTCATTAACCCCGTCACTACCAGCATAGGGCTGCTCAGCCACATCATAAGTATTTTCCACCTGGAGCTTTTTTAGCGTGTGCTCTCTATAAGGTTGCAGCCATTGACTTCCCTTCTCTTTAATCCTTGGACAGAGTGGATTTTTGCCCAACGTGTTCAGTGTGATGTCTCATCGGCCTGCGGAATTCAGAGCATTCTTCGCATATTACAACGCCATCATGAACAAAGAGAGAGGTAAACTATGCAGCAGCCTTGAAACTGCCTTTGGCTTTGTAGGTCAAAAGTTGCTAAAATGTGGCGCTTGGCTCCAAGTTCTGTATGTCCTGCCGCCAGCCTCGTCTTCACCTAGAGACTTATAGCCAACAGAGACTACAAGATCCAGCACGCAATGGTAATACACACTCAGTGAGGTCTGGCTGGTCCACATAATAGGTTTGAGTGTGCTGCTGTTTCCAGCTGAAATAATATTGGAGGCTCATGCTTTTAGCACTGACAATCCTGGGTTCAAAACCAGCTGTCGGGTTGCTCAGTTGCTTGGTGTGCTGCTTTGTGGATTTCTAAGCCAGCAAAATTATCCATATCCTGTGAGAGCAAAGTAATAATGTGATATGCTTTTTGCGAGAGTCACTGGGAGCAGTAAGGTTGCAGGATACCCTTTGAGTGTTTCTCTAATGAAAACAGAGGTGCCCGTCAGCTCTTCCAGTACGGATGGGGTGTTTTGACCAAGTGCAGTGTGCATAAAGAACTGCTCAAATCACATGGAAATCTTTAGACAACATTGCATTAGGAACATTTCTGTATATGTCACATTTTCAATAGGGGAGAGGTCCCCTCATTTATTTTACCTTGGAGGACATTTCCATAAAGTCAGAATCTCTTAAGACGCCTTGAAAATTTGACCTAACCTCTTTTGGCTTGAAAAACAACCCAACTCTTGTTAGCTAGAGGCAGATGCAGAAGAGTTGTGTCTTCAGAAGTGGGGATGTCACTAAGGTGCCCTGGTGTGTGACAACATCTTTCGGAGACCGCTGCATCTCCTACCAGGGGGTTCTCTCTGGTCTTTGCTTGTGGCTTCATATTTTGCCAAAAAAAGGTGTCTGGCTAGTAAGTTTGAGCTCTGCCCACCTCCCCTCGATTCTAGAAGGATCTTTATTTTTCTCTCTTCTACACACACACACACACACACACACACTTTCCTTCATCTAACACTGAACTTAAGTTTCTCTCTTTCTCTGTTCCCTGTAGAGCTTCTACTTAGGACCTTTCTTAGGCCTGCCTGCTCCTGATTTAAAAGAAACTAAACCTGTAGCCTCATACCTACCTCTGCAGGAACAGTAGCCAGCAGCCTGCGATGTGAAATTGACATGATTTTCATCAGTGTCACAGCTTCCTACAGAACTCTGAAAGCAGCCATGAAAATGAAACTGACCAGAGTTTTATTCCATCTGGCTCAGGCTTGGAAAACTAGCAGCAGACGTGGGCTCGGGAACACAGCCTTGTATAGGTTTTCATGGGGAAGGTGTTCTTCCCAACCATGAGGGCTAGAAACTTAATTTTTAAAAAAAAATGAAATGCTGCAAAAATGGATGGCTTGTCTTGAGAACCTGATTGTGTTCTACGTTGAATATGTAAATCCCTAGATTTATATTTAACTCTATCACAGCTCAAGTCATAGTCCTAGGACTTCTTTGGAGAATGATGGACTTCAGTCTACCCAGGGTATACAAATACCTACCAACAGTTGTTGAGAAATTCAAACTCTCTGGAGGCTTGGTCTAGGTGACTTGCCCATTCTGATGGTTATAAAACATGATCTTAAGCCCATCAGCCTCAGGAGAACCTCGTTGTTTCTATTTTGTCTCCTGCTCAAAAGCCAACCTCCCCCTAGTCCCATTTCTGTATATGTCACATTTTCAATAGGGAAGAGGTCCCCTCATTTATTTTACCTTGGAGAACATTTCCATAAAGTCAGAATCTCTTAGGACGCTAATAGATCCTGCAACGTTGCATTTGCCTATAAGGACAAAATTCAAATTGAAAAATAAGGGTTCAAGAATCAGAAAAGATACAAACTTATTAATCATTTGACTCTGAAATAGGCACAGAAAAGTACTGATTAAGGCTCCGTAAACTGCAAACATTTAGGCACATGAGTATGTTTACTTATGTGAGAAGTCGATAGGACTAATTAGCAGTTCCACTAACTACTTACATGAGTAAAATTACTTTTGTTTGAAAGTTAGGGCCCTAGTTATCTATGGATCAAATGTGCAGTCCTTATCCCCATCAAAACTTAAATAAGAATTTTGCCTGAGAGAGGACTGCAGGATTCAACCCTCCAGCTATTAAATTACTGGCATAACTGTACTGGTAAAAGATGGGCGCTGGAACTAGGGCTGCTGGGGATATGGCAGCACCCCCTGGCTTGAAGTGGTTTCCATCATAAACAAGGTTTACAGTTTGGTTCAATGGCTCTCAGTCCCCCTTTCCCTCCACTGCTATACAAATTGTTCCAGTGCCCCTGTAGTCAAGGTGTCTGTATGCTTTCTTATGTACTTTCTTGCCTGCTTCAGTACGTGCCAACCACTGACTATCGCATCTGTTATTTCCCAGTTACCATTGAGCTGCGTGTACTTTTTTGTCATAAAATGAAAAGCTTCAATAAGCAATCCCCCTTCGATTATTTATTTTTCCCCCATAGGAAGTCTCAGCAAGGCTGACAAAGAACTTATTGTTGTGGCTACAAGCATTGTTAACAGATGTCCCTACTGTGTAATTGCACACGGTGCTTTACATCGGATATATTCTAAAAAGCCAGCTTTGGCTGATCAGGTTAGTGGGATTCTGTGTTTGTTTTTAAACAGAGGAATGAAAATATCAGAACAAAAGGGCATACTCTGTGCCTGCTTTGTAGGCTGTCTTGAGATGGGAAAAAAATATAATCAAAATAAAGACTCTTCTTTTCCTGACTGCTGAAGGTGTCCAAAGGTTCCAATCCTACAATCTGTTCCATACCCCACTGGGGCAGTGTGAAGCAGTCTGCAGGATTGGGGCCTAATACAATAGCTCTCTTTCTCCAAGCTAGTCCATTTGTTTCTCTGTCCACAACTGGATTATCCTCGGTTAACAGCCAGCACGATATGCTAATGCAGAATTTAGTAGAAAGCTTTGGTGGGGGCTTGTAGCGAAGCAAAGACTCACCAGTGCAGCACCTCCTGTTGTCTAGGGAATTAGCTCTTCAGCATCAGAGCACCTATTGGTGGCCAGTCTCACCTGCGTCAGGTTTCTGTGTCCCTCCCAGACCTCAGTGCCTCTTTATCTCAGGGTGCTGCCCCCCCCCCAGCAGTAACCCACACCCTGGGTCTCCCTTCCCAGGGAGTCACCTAATGTGATGTGGGTTTTGGTTGACATAACCTTTTATCACAAAGTCCAGTTTGTCTGGGTAGCAAGATAGAGTGGAGAGCTGACTGTGACCCCATAGTGAGACTGGTCCAGTGATCCAGGAGTGCACATTTGTTACTGGCTTGGTGAAATCTAATTATAGAATATGCCATCGATTTGGGGTATCTGCCCTGCTTTCTGACAGTCTGACCTGAGATAGGTACTCAGAGCTGTGAGCCACTCCAGACAGCCTGACAATAGCCTTGATGAATGAAAGGTTCTTCAGTTTTTGACTCAGCTGCATTGTTTTATAGGCTCTGAATACATTTTTCTGTATCTTTTCTTTCTTTTTTGCAGGTTGTTGTGAATTGGAAACTGGCTGATCTCAGTGATCGGGAACGGGCAATGCTGGAGTTTGCTCTTGCAGTCAGTCATGCCGATAACATAACCGAAGAGCACTTCCGAAAGCTGGAAGCACAGGGTTTTGACCGGGAAGATGCCTGGGACATAGGCATGATTGCCTCTTTTTTTGCCATGTCTAATCGCATAGCTCACTTTACTGACCTGCGTCCAAACGAAGAATTCTACACCATGGGCAGGATACCTCGGGACAAGGAGAAGGCAGAAACTCCCTAATGCCGCCCACAATTGTGGGAAGACCTATCAAGCACTTAATGCTGTTGCTAACGTTGCTAGTTACTGAATATATATATAAAAGGCATAAGCCAATAGCAGATTGTTACCATAAGAGATCAGATAGGGAAATGGGTTACACTTTCCTCCAGCATGCAAAAAGCTGGAAAGGGTTTTCAACCACGGGCCAGTTGTAAACGCTTTTAATTCCTAAAGTAGCTGCAAGATCAAAACTTTTGTCTTCATCCTTGTTTAGATTGCGATAAACTTGTTGGGTAACATACTGTGATTTATAAACAAGCTGCATAGCAACTTTTTCATTACATCTGTAACAGTAAATACCAGATGAGCTTTTGTATATACAGTATTGTACCATTGTCAGACAGGGAAGGGCTGTAATAATTTCAAAATAAGGGTCGGGAAGAAGGGAATGTGCTTCTCAGCCCTATCAGTTACTTGTGCAATGAAGGCATAATGCTGCTACTGTAATAGCACAATCATTCCAAAACATCCCACGGGTGTCAGTGGAAAGTCTCTGCTTGGCTTCATTGGAAGTTGGATCAGGGCCTTAGTGCTAGAGTGAGCAGAGCTGTGCAGCGCAGGTGTGACCGTGGGAAGGTTTTACTCAATCACAGGTACCATATCACCAATAATGGGCCTGTAGACTGTCACTGACAGTGAAATATTGTTTTATTTTCTTCTCCTTCAAATGCTCAGATGAAGAAATTCTCTTGACGAATGCTGTTGGGCTGAGTGGTGAAGGAATCAAGTGTTTGTATGCATGATGCAGTGTTGCCAACTCTCGCAATTTTATCAAAGGTCTTGTGATATGTGGTGTTTTTCTTATAGCCCTAGCTGCTGGAGTGAGGTGGATTGGGTGAGAATCTCATATTCCATTGTTTAAAAAAGAAAGTTGCTAGCCCTTGGGTTGCAGAGAAAAGCTTGAAAACACGACTCGTGTGCATCCAAAAGGCTTAAAAGCCTTCTGACAAAGAACCCCCTCCCCCCCCCCCCCGTTTGTTATTTTGTCAGATCTCTTGATATCTCTGTTTTACGGCCTGACCTCTGCTTTGTGAACACTTTGGGTCGGCAACATTGCAACTTTCCTCTATCCAATCTATTTCTTACAACTTTTCTAAAATGTCTCTACTGTAAATGGATCATGGACAAACTCCATTACTCCCCAGTAGTTAAGAAATGTGATTTTCTTGCTTGAGTTGTTTTCAACACAAAACCATGTCTGTGAAGTGCAATTGTCTTACCTTGGGTGTAGTTTAAACTAAATGTAACATTAAGGTTCTTGACTCAACTTTTAATCACACAGGTCAAAAAATATAACCCTGTTTTGAAAACGGTTGGACTGTGTGAAATGTGATATTTTTCCATTGTAGGCGAGCTAGGTGAAAAAGCCCCCCATGTTAGTGATAAAAAGTTCGTAGGTGGGCTTTGAAGAGTGAAGTAGTTGCCTACCGCTAAGTTGCTGCCTAGGACCCCAGTCCAACTAACTGACTTGGGGAACTCTAAATAGTAAAAGAGGGAGAAATCTTCCCCCTGGGCTGCGGATGAAGGCTGACGCTAGCCTGCAGCCCTAGAGCAGCTCCTACAGCTAGGGAGAAGGAGCAGAGGATCTCAGCAGATCTTTCAGCTGGTACTACCCCGCTACCTCTCTGATTCTTGACTCCTTTCCCGGTGTCTAGTGAGCTGGAGGAGGCTGTGCACACACGTGTGGATTTCTGGTCGTGCCTCCCCTCCTCGCCCCTAGCCGGATTTGCTCAGGGGTTGATGAAGAAGGGGTGAAAGGGGCAGTAATGCGATCCCTTACCTCCCTCCCTCCCCCATTCACACCCTCGTCCCCTCCCCCAGCGTCACTCCGGTTTGCGTGTAGACAGGAGTTCCCCGAGCCAGCTGGCCCAGGGGAGGGGGGTGGCTGGGCTGGGCTTGCTGGGTCCCGAGCAGAGGCGAGGGGGAGCGGAGCCCCCACCTTCCCTCCCCAGGGAGCCGCTGGGTGGCGCTAAGGCGCGGGCGATCCGGCCACCCGGCGCCCACCCCAGCGCGCGGGCGGGCTCCCGCCCTGGGGCACATGGATGGGGCGGGGCGACGGTGGCCGGGAAGGGGCGGGGCTTGTGGGGAGGCCCCGCCTCGTGCTGGGCGGTTTCCGGCCGGCGGCGGGGCCGCCCCGGAAGCGGCGCTGGGGGGAGGGGGGCCGGGCGCAGCTGCCGACGCGTCCCGCGCGCTGTGATGCTGGCGGCCGGGCGCGGCGCGGGATGAGCTCTGCGCGCGGGGGGGAGGCGGCCGGCCCCTCGGGCCCGTCCCCCGCCGGCATGGAGCCGCCCCGCGCCAAGGAGCCGCCGGGGGAGCCGCCGCCCGCCTCGCCCCAGGCCCCGGGGCCGGCGGCGGCGGGCGGGGGCCTGTTCGGGTGGCTGCGGGGCCGCTGCCTGGGCCGGGGGCTCTTCGTGGACCCGGCCCGCGACAATTTCCGGGCCATGACCGGGCTGTACAGCTCCATCCAGCCCGCCGACTCCGTGTCCCTCAGCACCCGCACGCACGGCGCCGTCTTCAACCTGGAGTACTCGCCGGACGGGTAAGGCCCGGGCCGGCCCGAGCCCCCGCCCCTGAGGCCGGGCCCCTCTCCCTCGAGCCCCCCGGACTCCTTTCCCCGCCCGCCCACAGGCCTGTCCCCTCACGCCCGGCTGGATTCTCCCGCCCCCGGATATCTCCTCCCCATAGCTCTGATCTCTCCCCCTCTCCCCCAGCTTTTCCTCCCTCCTGGCCTGGACCCATCTCCAGCCCAACCCTCAACCTCCCCCCGCCCAGGTATCCCCCCCCACACACACACACTCACACATACACACCTGTGCCTGGCCCCATCCTCCCCCCCCCACCCCTTGTCTGGACCGCCCCACGTGCCAATCCTTCCTTGTAGCTCCCTCTGCCCCATGCTTATCCCCCTTCCTTCCAGCCTGGACCTCCACCCTGCCCCCTCCCGTCTCCAGGGAGCCCCCACCCCCAGATCAGTACGAGACTGTGACCCATCTGGATATGCACCCTTCAGTTCTGGGAGGGGGCACCCTGCTTGGGCATAGTCAAGTATCTCTCACCTGGATAGGTGGGAGACACTGCTACCCTGACATTCCCTGGGGGAGGGGACCCCCCCTGTAATTCCTAGGGGTACAGCAGAGACTCTACCCACCAGGGGTAACCAGTGGAGATGATCTGCTCCCTAGGGGAGCGCACAGAGACACTCCCATTCCTGGGACAGAGGGATCTTGGCTCTGATGGGGATGGAGGGTGTCTGCCACGTGGGGAGTTAGGTGCTGATGAGCCTGTCTCTGCACCCCCATGTGGGCCTGATTGGGTTTGGAATGATGCTTAGGTCACATGTCAGAGGACTGGGCCGGTAACACTGTTGTACCCAGGTGCAACAATAGTTCTCGTGATCACAGGATGGACATTAATTGCCTTCTGGGGGGAGGAAATAGAGGGCCAAAATCCACTCATTAAACAGCACTTAGGTGAGTAGGATGTTTTTTCAAAGGTTGAACTGTCTCTCCAACCACTTGGACGCTTAATACAAATACAATTTAATAGTCTGTGGATCTCAAGGAAATTGAGGTCAGTAAGTATCACTAGCCCTTTTCCCCAGTGGGGAAATAGGAGAGTGAATTGCACAAGGTCACACAATAAAAGCTGTGAACATAACTTTTTTTTTTTTTCGTCTTCCACCTCCTAATCCTCTGTCCCGTTTGCTGGACTTACACACTAGAGAAAGATAAAGGTACTGGTAGATACAACTTAAGATATTTGAGAAAAGTCTCTTAACAGGAAGCTACTAAAGTTGACAACTGCAAGATGACCAGAGATAGCCAGCGAATGGTTAAACTGGTTAACAGGCTGCAAAAAATAGGATTAAATAGCCAGTTCTCCTGTAAACAAAATGTTTAGTAATGGGGTCCCTCAGGGACTAGCAGCAGTGGTCAATACTGGACCCTAAAGAGGAGTAGATGGTGAGGCAGAAGTTGATGACAAGTGGTTTGTTAGTCAAGATTTAGGAAGGGGTTGTGAAAAATTCCTACCCAGCCTAGCTGCACAGAGTTACTGGGCAGCATGATGACAGATGCAAATCAGAGAAAACAATTCAGTATTCAGTGGTGGGTAAAAAAGTGGCTTCGATCTTAGGCTGTATTTAGGAGGAAATCAAGAATAATATGGAAAACATTAAATAAACTTGATAGTATGTCCTTGCCTTGAATAGTGAATTCAGTCTCTCTCCTGATCCTCTCAAAAGCAAAGAATGTGAAAGGCCAGCTGGATTAGAAGGGAACTAAGAGGGTGCCCATTAAAACGATGAAATCAACTACTGAAACCAATATATTTAAAATGTATCTAATTCTGTGGAACTTGCTATGTTAGGTTATCAAACAGTGATTAGACGTTTATATAAACAATAGCATTTGTGGATATGCTGTTTTAAAAGAAAGCAAGAGTATCCTTTCAGGGCATATATAAACTATTAATGATTTTGGGTAGGAAAAAAGTCTTCCCCCTAGACCGGGGTGGGCAAACTACGGCCCGTGGGTCACATCTGACCCGCAGGACTGTCCCTTCCGGCTCCTGGCAGGGAAGGCTGCCCCCAGTCTCTCCCCCGCCTTCTCCCCTCCCCCAGAGCCACGGGATGAGATAAATTTTCTTACACTAGAAGTCTTGCACTAGCATAGCTACTGTGAAGCATCACTGCAAACCCCTACTGTAGACGTGCTGCACAGGTGTAAGAAGTCACTTGCAGTGGTGCCAGTAGAGCTACCTCAGGACAAAAGTACCCGTTGTAGACAAGGCCTATCATCTGATGACCCTGGGTCGATTTGGGAATCATATTGACACTTGGTGCAAGTTAGCAGGCACAGACCTACTGTAACTTATGCGATCATTCTGCTGGTTGAGGATTTGGTGGAGCATTTTCTTCCTGGCTGAAATACCCCATTGCAGCTCTCTACACTACTCAAGAATCCTCTTATGCTGGGGAAATCCTTAGCTTCCCATTTAGGGCAGCTCGAACATCAGCTTGTGTAGCTCTAGTGTAATGTTCATCATCTGGCTCAGTGACTGATTTTAAAACCAGAATTGTCTTTTGGTAGTGAAATGGGATACCCTTGACTAATGCAGAACCAGACTTCCCCAAAAGATTATGGCCATCTTATGTTTATGTGCCTCTCTCAAGGGAGCCCCTCCTTGCTGCCATTTGCTTTCCTGGTGTGATCTGTAAACATGCCCTGAAAAAGATCTGAGATTTTGAGAACAGCTTTTGACAGTTGTTAATGTCAGTGAACAGGTACACCTAGGTCAGGCTTCGCTGCATTTACAGCAGGATAATTAACACGCACTAGCTATCTCTGTAAAACCCTAGTGGAAATAAGGCTTTGTGGTTTTTATCGCAAGGTGGGGCTTAATGAGGTGAACGCGATGTTGATCTTGCTTACATACATTGTGGTAAAAGCTACCTGTGCCTTGCCTCCACTAGGACTGTACAGTGAGATCGCTAACCCACATTAGTTTTATCCTTCTGTAAATAAGTGGCTGTGAAGACACCCTGAGCCACAGCTAGTGACAAGTGACACATTTGCAAATAATTGTTCCCCTGACTTCTACCTGTTTTAAATCTTGAAGATTTAAAAACCCACATCAGCTTTTTTTTCTAAAGTTTTAGCAATAAATGGTTGAGTCCTAAAATAGCTAAGTGTGTTAAAGTTCTGAATGACGGCCAAATTCTACTCCAAATTGTGGGCTTTTTTCCTCATACAGAATAATTGAGAAGTTTAACAGAGCTCCTGGAATGGTCAGATTATACTTAAATGGCACTCTACTTGAATTTTTTTTAAATTAGTCAGTTTAAAGGAATTCTGCTTTTTGGCAGAGCACTCTTTAAATAGTGTATCCTGAATATTTTTGTTCCACCTACTTCAGTAGGCTTTGGATCAGGCCCCAAGTGAGCAGCTACCCAACTCAAAATTATTATAGAGAAAGGGATGAGCTGTTGACAGAGCAAATTAATTTGACTTTCAGAAACAGCTGCCTCAAATGAACTATCTGGTTTGGTTAGTGTTGGTAATGTCAAATAGTTTAAATTGCTTTTTTGGGGTTTATATTTACTGGTCTATTGCTGATTACAGAACACCTGCATGTGTATTAGTTTGAAATGATCCAAACACACACATTACACCTAGCAGGAGTGGTGAGACATGACCCAGATTCTAGAGTTCTCACGTGTTTCAAATGTACTTAAGTACTAGTACTGTCCATTGCATGTGTATTGGAGATTTCTGTCTGAGGATCTCAAACCATGAATTAATATAACTTCACAGTACCCTTTTGAGAGGCATGTATTCCCATTGTATAGCTAGAGGAAGATTGTTAAATGCCCGATGTCTCATAGGAAATCCATGATGGAGGCGGGGAATAGAACCCATATCTACACTACTACTCTTCGTCCATCTTTTCCTGTCCTTATTACAGACAATAATCCTTAACCAATCTGTGCACACTTTCCCACCTAGGAGCCCTTAGATTAGAATATAAAGTACTGCACTGATAGGGGAAAGTACCCTTAAAGAACACTGTAAAACTGTACTAAAATGTACCTAATTGTGTCCTCAAATGTTATGAAGTAACATCAGTTCAATAGCTATAAAACAACCACACTGCATATAAAACACTCTGAATTAAAGATCATGTGATCTGTCCAGTGACTACACCAACTCTGCCTCAATGTATGCCAACAGCCAGGCTGTAGAGGAGAAGGAATCTTTCTGAATAGGTAGTAGAGGAATTGACTTGGTAAGTGAGTAAGCAGTAGACCAATCTCCACTGTACAATCATGAAGTAGGAAGCTGTACAACAGCTGTAATGGTTACTTGTCAGTGTTTGCCGCTTTCATGTCTCTTTACTAACTGCAAGATACCTCTTTCCCTTTTCAGGTCAGTGTTGACTGTTGCTTGTGAACAGACTGAGGTCCTGCTTTTTGACCCCATATCTTCAAAGCACATCAAAACTCTCTCTGAAGCTCATGAGGACTGTGTGAATAATATCAGGTTAGTATCATGGGGAACCAAACTTTCAGTAAATAAAACTCCAACATTTTTCCTAACTGTAGGTGTTAATGTGTTCATGATACTGCAGTGATATAGATCACTCCTCTGCTATTCTGTGCTTTTTTTTTCTTGTCACCAGACAGTGGTATAACTGTATCAGTTACCTTACTGCAGTTTGTGCGTGGGGAGAAAGTTAATAGGCAATGTTACAATTAAGTAACTGCGCAACGCAATACTGAACATTGCATAACCCCATGCATCTTTGTCCCTTTAAATCTCAGGTTGGAGCAAGTATAGTTAGAAGAAGGGATGTTATTGGAGGCAATGTAGTGTATATAGTGGATAAGGGCCTGGATTCTAGTCCCAGTTCTGCCACTGCTTTGCTGTGTAATCTTGAGCAAGTAACTTCACCTCTGTGCTTATTTCCACTTCAACACTTGGTCTGTTTTTACTGTGAGAAAGCATCTTTTCCCATCCTTCCTAGAGGTGGGGATCGGACAACTCCCACCCAGAGGTGGTTGTGAATGCAGGGCCAGCATGACACATGGTGGGAAGAGGGCAAGGATTGAGCTTCTCAACATGGCATTGACCTTCCTGCTAGAGCCCTTCAGTCTTGTCTTTTATGTGCCTCTAGTTGATAGGTATTTGGTGTATTGTCAACTCTGCTTTTGCTTTTAAGAGATTCCACCCGCTGTAAATGCTCATTCTGATATTCCACCCTCCTTTATATTGTAAATTTCCAACCCTGGGATTCTTAACATATTCTACTCCTGAAAAGTGACTGAGTAAAGATGGCTGAGGTTCTGGGTTCTGCATAAGAATGATTTTCTTATCAAATGTGCCCACTTTACAACTAAATCTGCAGTGATTTAACCTGCCTGCCCTATATATGCAACATGAGCTCAGAGTCGAGCTGAATTCTTTCCTCTTCATGCAGCATCATCCAGCAATAAACCAGATCAAGTACGCCCTCCATGTACAACCCAGATACCCAAGAGATCTATGGGTGATAATGGTACTGAAGTAATTGTTTTAATGTGTAAAGATAACTGACTGGAACTGAGTTGATCTGGAAGGAAGGTTAGAACTAAGCACCCATAGCTATGCTGGCCTGATAGAGCTAACTGGGGTTCTTTCCAGTGTATTTGGTGATGTCCTCCTCCTCGGGTGAAAAGGTGCTATTTTTACATAGTTACTGAGCAACATAGACCTGGTTTTTATTTTCAGAAATACAACATGTCTCTGGTGTTTTATCACCACTTTTTCAGTGGCTTGTGGTTCTTGCCTTGCTGCAATCCCGGGAGCTTTCTCTCCCCTTAAAGCCAATCTCTGCTGCACTGTCTTTATTCACTCTCGATCTGTTTAATTATTTCAAGCACCTCCCCTACAATGCTTTCATCTGCACAGTCTTGTTGTTTTCCTCTGTGCTGAAGCAAAGCAAGCTCTTAGATTTTAATGCCAGAACGGATCAGTGTGATCATCTAGGTGGACTTGCATTGTGTAGGTCATAGAACGTCACCCAGTGATTCTCCCATTGAGCCTAACGAACTCGTGTTTGAAGCAGAGTGCATATTTTTAGGAAAAATCTTGATTTAAAGACTTCCAGAGATGGAGAATCTGCCACTTCCCTTATGAAGCTGTCCCATTGGTTAATTACTCTTACTGTGTAAAAGAACAGTCACCCCTTATTTCCAGTTTGAATTTTTCTAGCTTCTGCTTCTATCCGTAGGCTCTTGTTCTGCTAGATTAAAGAACCTTCTGGTATTGGCTGTCTCCTCCCTGTGTATTCTTGTAGACTGTGATCTAGTTAAATCATGGGTCTGCCAGGAGTTTTGTCTGAAGACCAAAGATTATCAGGATAAAGAAATATCACCTGATAGCATTAACTGCTTAATTTGACTGTAGTAATCTGACTAGACCCTCCATAGTCTTGCACCATTCCCATTTCAAGTCATCTTACTTGACAGAAGGTAAAGCGCCTTACTTTTTTTTCCAATGTCTCCCCTCACTAAATACTGAGGAGCCACCATACTCATTTGCAGCAGACATTGGGTGGTGTGTACAGACTGATGCAAATGTGTAGTACAGGAGTTGGCAACCTTTCAGAAGTGGTGTGCCGAGTCTTCATTTATTCACTCTAATTTAAGGTTTTGCATGCCAGTAATACATTAATGTTGTTAGAAGGTCTCTTTCTATGTCTTTAATATATAAGCTATTGTATATAAAGTAAATAAGTTCTGAAAATGTTTAAGAAGCTTCATTTAAAATTAAATTACAATGCAGAGCCCACCAGACCAGTGGCCAAGACCCAGACAGTGTGAGTGCCACTGAAAATCAGCTTGCGTGCCATCTTCGGCACCTGTGTCATAAGTTCCCTACCCCTGGTGTATTACATCTGCCTCGTTTCATGAATACGTTAATTGGTGTGCAGTGACTGAAGTTGGGGACAGCATATTGAGCCATCTGGAGACTCAGGGTGGATAAAGATCATGTTTTTTTTTTAATCATTTCTTTTTTAAATATCTTTTTACGTCAGATTTCTTTATATGTTAGTACCCCCTGTTTTGTAATCTTAAATTACTAAAGCTGGTATATTCACTCTAACTAGCGTCCTTTCAGATGTTACATTGACTTTTTTCTTCTAAGAACTTTTGCACTTAAAATCCTTGTCCATGCTGAAAAAGAAAACTCTGGGGCCTCACTGACATATTTACTCTGTGATCAACCCAAAGTCAGACATAAAGCTGATAGGCAAATGGATGTGGCGTTAGCGTGTGCTATCTTTACCTTCCTATATATTGAAATTTCATAAGCCAAGAAAGCTGAAATGTTTTGATCAGGTTATGCTCCTTCATCAGGGTTTGCAACCTGAAATCAGTGGGATTAGGATTTTTGAAAAAATCCGACTTTTATGTGCCTAAATATAGGTTTAGGAGTCTAGGCCCTGCTTTTGGAAACTTTAGCCTGTGTCTTAGTTAGTAACTGTTAAATGGGTTGGAAGTCTAAATAACTTTCTCTGTTAACATGGAGCAATTTTGTTTTCAAGTGACAGATTTTGACACAAATGCTTTCAATAATGATATCCCTGATGCTGCGGGCACTTATGCACTTGCTTAACTTTAAGTACATTGGTAGTCCCACTGAAGCCATTGGGACAAAACTTTACCCACAAGATATCTTAAGCATTTGCAGGATCCAGACCTTCACTTTCAATAGTCCATTTTTTGCCTCTAGTAGTTTTGTAACGTTGCAGTGGCATTTAGGAAAAAAGCACTTTATATTAAAATTTAAAAAGAATTTAAGTTGCAGTAGCACAGATTTTTAAATTAGTTTTACAAAGCCTCAACCTGATTTAAATCAATGACTTTTTAGAAAACAAAATCCAGTGGCTTAAGTCACCTTGACTTTATATTATTCCACTCTGAGAATAACTAAATATTGAATTGCCATGTTCACTGCTCAGTTCAGGCTGTGCACTGAGGCAGGGGTTCTGTGCAGGAAAAGTGTGCAGTTGTCATTAAAGACTTATAATCCAGATGCAAAAAGGGGTGGAGTTCCAGTTGTACAGGCATTCTATGGCTCTATAGAGCTTCACCACACAACTCGAACTTTTAGTGCAGACTGTTTGGTATGGAATTTCTTTTTGTAAAGGGAAGCGATAGGGAGGGGATGAAATTGTAGGACCAAATAGAGAGAGATTGGAGGAAGATGGGAAGAAAGGCCAAGAAACTGGAAGAATGAGGTTAGCAGAAGTTAGTGATTGGAGAAAGGTAGGAGGAAGGTAGACCTGACTTCCTATGATGGCAAATTCTAGAATCCAGTCTGTTACCTTTTTTAAAAAAATCTCTGTTCAATCCTGTACAGAGCTCCCTCTGCTGGCTTTTGTTGCCACAGTGAGCAATATTCCCAAAGCTTTACTGTCTTCATGTTGGTGCCTACAATAGGCAGTGAAAGAGTAGGGACTATTTACATTTGAGATTCTGGGGCTATTAAGAACACCCTGGATAAATAATAAAAAATTTAAAAAAATCCAAAACATCTGTAGTATCTTAAACATTTTCATGAGTCACGGTAAAAAGGCAAATGCTAAACTAGGAGGATAAAAGGGCATATTTCACTACGTCCTGGTCAGCTGTTTGCTGGACTAACTCTCCCGTCTTGTTGAAAGGCATCTTTATATGCTTCTCTGCCAGTTTTGGGCCAGATTTTCAGAAAGTCTTGTACTCAAGGTAGTAATGCCATTACGCTGGGTTTCGGACTAAAACATGGCCCAGCCCAGATTTGGTTAGTTGTGTGGCAGTGCGTCTGGAAATTTGACTACCGTTAACTTTCTTCAGTCACCAAAACTTTGAAACAATCTGCTTTGTCAGTAATAATACCTCACAATGGTCTCCTTTGCTTGGGTCGAAATCCCTTACTGATTTACTTGGATTTTAAGTGACTGTGGTGTGCTGTATAAAACCCCAAGGAGGTTTGTGACTTAGCCAGAAAATATTTCAGGCATAAAATGCACTGTCTAACCCTTTTACAGTGGGATGGGGTTTAATAATGGGCTAATATTGGTAGACTTCACAGAAAATATGTTCTGTTTTTTTAAAGGAGGGATTTGAATGGAGAGAAGCTAGTGATTTTGTCCAGCAGGGACGGAAGGGACAGCATGGGAGGAAGAGTCAAAGGAAGTGGTAAGGCGGGAGGGGCAAAAAGAGTAAAGAATGGTACCACATCATCTTAATTCAGTGAAATCTACTAGAATCTTGTGCTATCTAAAGTGTGGAGACGAGGCTTCCTGTATCTTTCAGCACTCTGTCTATTGCCAAGAGTGGAGCGATTCTGAAACCAAAGTGAAGGCTGGAGGTCTAAATAGAGTCTGCCAGCCTTGAGAATATTCCTCTAATAAAGAGGCTCCCCAATGGGAGTCTCTTACTAAGGGTGGTCTGAAAGCTGGCTGGTCACGTGATGCTAATTTCTAGCTTCCACCTACTAAACTGCACTAAAAGACAGTTAAAAATACAGTCAATCCTATCTTAGTATCTTCCACACAAGCAATTGCTTTAGTTGCCACAGGGATGACAGGCTATATAGTACATTGCTGGGTGCTGTGACGGAGTCAGACCAGAAGGGTACAGGAGAGTGCTGGAAGGCAGGTATATCAGTCTCAGGATGTGCGGGTCTCTGTTCCCTGGATTGCCAAACAAAGGCTACTCCAGGCCAATCAAGACACCTGGGGCCAATTAAGAAGATTCTAGAAGGCAGTAGAAATAACTAACCTGATTGGGACACCTGAAGCCAATCAGGGACTGGCTGAACCAGTTAAAAACCCTCCTAGTTAATCAGGTGGGGGTGGGTGTCAGGAGCTGTGAGAGGAGGTTGTGCTGTTGGTGAGACTGAGTGGTAGACAACATATACGCACAGAAGGAGACTTGAGGTAAAGGTGAAGAGAAGTTTGAAGAAGCGGGGGACTGCTGTGGGGAAGTAGCCCAGGGAATTGTATTGTGTTTGGTGCCTAAAAGGTCAGCCATCTTAGCTGATACTATTAGGGTCCCTGGGCTGGAGCCCGGAGTAGAGGGTGGGCCCGAGCTCCCCACCCCCCCTTTCTATCTCCCCTAACTAATCACAGTGAGCCTCTGAGGCTAGCACAAACCGCCTGGAAGTGCAGTACCCACAGGGACAAGGCCAAAGCTTTGCCACAGTGCTTATATATATCTCTATAAAGAAATAAATGACTTTGAATAGTATTTGCTTGTTTCTTCATTAGTTAAGAAATTTATTTTATTCCCCTGCCCAAAAAGTATTTGGCGGGAGCGAGATCAATGTCACCAGTGCTACCCAAGACACATTTTGGCCCCTTTCCTATTTTAGTGGTGAGCCTTATAAATCCAATAAATAGTTACTGCACATCTTCTGTGGCAGTTTGGCTTGCAGTGGCTTCATTCCATCCATCTATTAAAACCCCAGCCATTATGCTACAATCTGGTAAAGATGTGGTAGCAGGTAGTGAGACATGGAGAGACTTGTGGGGGGTCATTGCCCTTGAAGCACATGTACAGCACTATGGCTACAAGTACTAATGGTTGTAAAAACAGATCAGTCTCAGATAGGAGCAGAGGGGTGGCAATACATCTGTGTTTGGCATTGGCGTGACCATTACTGGAATGCTGTATCCCGGTCTGGGGCCCACAATTCAAGAAGGCTGTTGATAAATTGGAGAGGGTTCAGAGAAGAGTCACAAGAATGATTAACAGAATGGAAAATATCTTGTAGTGAGAGACTCACAAAGCTCTATCTCTTTCTCTTAATAAAGAGAAGATTTAAGGGGTGACTTGATTAGTCTGTAAGTATCTACATGGGTAACAGAAATTTGATAATGGGCTCTTCAATCTAGCACACAAAGGTATAACAAGATCCTATAGCTGGGAGTTGAAGCTAAACAACTTCAGACTGGATATAAGGCATACATTTTTAACAAATGAGGGTAATTAAACATTGGAACAACTTATCAAGCACTGTGGTTGATTCTCCCTCATTAGAAATCTGTAAAATCAAGTCTGGATGCTTTTCTGAAATATATGGCTGGTTCAAACAGGAATTAATTCAGGAAAGACCTGTAGCATGTACAGGAGATCAGACCACAACGGTCCCTTCTGGCCTGATAATCCATGAAAACCCCCAATGGGACATGCCTGAGACAGTTAAGATGTGGTCCATGCTATGGAAAAATATTGCCCTCCCCTGCTCTATTTCAATAGATCTTGTTAGCTGATCACTTTAGTTTGTCCCTGGAGATGGAAAATGAAACTAATGCTTCCATTTTTGCCACAAAAAGAGTGGTAAGATTCACATCACTAAACTGCCTGCTACTGCAAGCTATCAGTTTGTGTGTAGCTTTATTTTTATAAATCATAATTCCCAGTTCAGGAATAACCAAGTCTGAAACCTCTTAGACACACAAGGCAGACAAGACTGTGCTTGCTTTAAAGTTTAAGATATTTAACTGTCAACTTCACAGGTTTCTGGATAATCGACTGTTTGCAACTTGCTCTGATGACACTACGATAGCACTTTGGGATCTGAGAAAGCTAAACACAAAAGTGTGCACTTTACATGGTCACACGAGCTGGGTGAAGAACATTGAATATGACACCAATACCAGACTACTAGTAACATCAGGATTTGATGGCAATGTGATCATTTGGGACACCAACAGGTATGTGAATATGGGTTATGTATGGTCATTAAATATATGAACTGTGATAGGGACAGTGCTCTTTTAAAATAGATACATTCATCTTGGATGAAACCCTATTGCGCTGAATGGAAACTTAATACATTCTTAAATTCTGTCTCTGCTCATCAACCGATGGTGAAGATCAAGAATTAGAACCGCCTTATTGCGATGAAGATCTAGCTACTCAAAGGAGGCGATGTAGGTCAGATTGAAACAAAGCTGAAAATGCGCATATCAGTCTAGAGAAATACAAGTGTGCGTGTTGCAGGTTCCCACCCCCACTCACCCATTTCAAGTCCAGTTTAAATGAGATCCTTGAGAGTGTACAAATGGTGAATGAGTCAGTGGGATACACAGAGTACTCCGTACTTTGCAAATCAGCTCATGTGTTTATGAATTAACCTGTGAATATCGGAATCTAACTTTAGGCTTCTGTTTTTGCCAATCTCTGTCCTAATCATCTCTCATTTTGCGCTCTCCAGGTGCACCGAAGAAGGATGTCCTCACAAGAAGTTTTTTCACACCCGTTTTCTCATGCGGATGAGACTGACACCAGACTGTTCAAAAATGTTGATCTCCACTTCCTCTGGGTATCTTCTGATTTTGCACGACCTTGATTTAACCAAGTCCTTAGAGGTTGGCAGCTATCCCATATTAAGAGCCAGAAGAACTACATCGAGTTCAGGTGAGTTCTTGTTAGTAAAACTGTACATTGTGATCCGTTTGATAGAGGTATTTGTATACTGTTCCCTTAGTGGAATGGCCAAGAAGATTCTAGCAGGAAAGTGGCCTGTAGTTAAGTTGACCTAAGTCCCCATATAGACAGCGCTAGATGAGGCCAACAACAAATTTCTTCCATTGACCTAGCTACTGTCTCTTGCGGAGGTGGCTTACCAGTGCTGATGGGGGAATCCCTCCCGTTGGTGTAGGTAAGTCTACTTTGAAGCAATTCTACCATTTTAAGTGTAGATAAGCCTTTAGGATGCCAGCAGAGAGTGCTCAAATGTGAAATAACTAATGTGGGAGATGGTTTCCTATTGGTCTGTAACATGGGTGCTGTTGGATACTTAGTAGCAGGATCCAGAGAATTCAGCAGCAGGAAATTTTATGGTTCATTTTGCCACATTGCAAGGACATAACAAAATAAAAATTGTACTCTGCACCTCTCTTACTGTTTGGTGTCTCTCACTTTGTCTCAGCAGAGCTACTATAGGCTGCCCAGTGATCAAGACAAGGTCACCTACTAAACATGCAGGGCTGCTCTGGAAAGCAACATTATAAATGGCATAATGGGGCTTCGTGGTGTTTCCTAGCAAATTTGCTGTACTTACTAGTGAATAGAGCAGATTTTTTTCCAATTGCTATCTGCCCTTCATACAGACCCTGACTCCAAGTTGAATTTTGGTGTTTGACTCATCAGCACCAGTGGCAAAGATGCTGAGGGTCAGACCCTGACCCAAGTTACACCTGTGCAGCCTCGGTCTAAATGGAATTGCACAGGTGCGAATGAGAGACTGTTTTTACCTTTCAGCATCCATTACTGCAGAAGCATGAGCAGGAGAGAACCTGACTCTGAGATCCCAGGTCGAGTGTGTAGTGCTAGCACTTAGTTGACTTGTAACAGTCGCAAACATGGACCCGTAATGGTACTTCTGGGTTGTTTTTTAGAGCAGAACCACACTTTAATTTGAAATGTGTGTACTGAACACTAACTCATTTGGGGTTAGAAGTAGTGGTTTGGTGCTCAGTTGGTGGTTTAAGGCACTTCTTGGGAATGCACTTTCTTCATTAGTGAGACGTATTTGATTAGGGCTGTGCTGGTTTACATTCACAGGAGGTTAAAATGAGATGCATACAAAGCAAAAAAGCTTATTCCATCTGTCAGATTTACATGGCTGCTACTCTGGTTTCAGACACAACAGCTACCAGTTCATCTGGTCCTAGAGTTGTGGGTTCACCATGTCACCAGAATGATTCCGGTCCGTTGTCTGAGAAACACATGTTGCGACCCTCCCAGCGAGAAGGTATGTTCAGACTAGAATAAAATGCATAGATTATGTGCAAGTGGTCCATTGAGTAGCCAAAATATAAACGTGAATAAATGGTATGTACTTTGTTTTATATGCTTTCCTACCTCTTAGTGCTTAGGCTGTTCTAAAAATTTCACTGTTTTTACCCAAATTCAATACTATACATCATCACAGTATATAGAATGGAGATGTCCGGAGTTCTAATTTTGTTGATTTCAGATTTCAAAAGAGAAACAAAACACCTGTTTTACATATGTGAACAAATGGATGAGAGTCCAGAGGGGAGAGATGAAAAAAGAGGTTTAGATTTAGAAAACATGATGTGTGAGGAAAGGTTGAAAGAATGTGCATGTCTAGCCTAGAGAAGAAAACCTGAGCGGTTATGCCGGTCTTACAAGAATGTAAAAGGTTGATATAAAGATCAGTTCTAACTGACTCCACTTTGTCCATTTCTTTCCGAACGGGGGTGCCCAGAATTGGATGCAGTACTCTGAGGCCTCCCTAGTGCCAAGATGAGTGGGATAGTCATCGCCTGGGTCTTACAAAATTCCTGTTGTTGCACCCCAGAATGAGGGTAGCTTTTTTCACAACTGTATCAATTATTTACTCATGTTCACTCGGTGATGCACGCTAACCCCCCTGCCTTTCAGCAGTACTGCTATCTAGCCAGTTATTCCCCATTTTCTATCCACACATTTACTTTTTTAATTCCTAAATGTAGGATTTTTTTTACTTCATTGAATTTCATCTTGTTGATTTAAGACCAATTCTCAAATATCTCACGGTCATTTTGAATTCTAATCCTGTCCTCCAAAGTGCCTGCAACCCCTTCCAGCTCGGCGTTATCTGCAAATTTTATAAACATACACTCCACTCCGTTATCTAAGATAAGTCATTAATGAAAATGTTGAATAGTACCAGGTCTAGGACTGACCTTGCTGGAATCTCACTAGAGTTACACCCACCCCCATCCCCCCACTTGACAGAGGTTATTAATGGCTCACGTTGAGTATGGTCTTGCATGCATAACTGCTAGAACCGTATAATCATCTACACCACATTTCCCTAGTTTTCTTATGAAAATGTCATGTGGGATGGTATCAAAAGCCTTGCTGAAATCAAGATACACCAGGGATCTCAAACTCAAATGACCACGAGGGCCGCATGAGGACTAGTTCATTGGCCCGAGGGCCGCATCACTGACACGCCCCCCTCGCTGCCCCCGCCCCAACCCCACCCCTTCCATGAGGTCCCAGCCCTGCCCCGCCTCCTCCCCTGAGCGCGCAGCTCCCAGCTCCTCGCCATGACAAATAAGGCATTGAATTTTCTCTTTTACCGCTGTGAAAAAATATAAATTCTCCCATTTGCCTTGGGAAAAATTCTTTTCTCCCATGAATGTTCTTTTTTTTTTTTTTTTTGTGATAAAGTAATTTCCAAGCCGTTTTAATCAAATATATTCACTTAATAATGCACCTCACTCAAAGGACCAAACAGGAACTTAGATCTACTTCTATTAAAGCACCTTCCTGGACGGGGCTGCACTCACGCTCCACTCTTGCTCTGCCTCTTCCAACCTCTTCCCTGTCCCCTTCAAACCCCTTCATCAAAGTTCCCACCCCAACTCCGCCCCCTCCCCGCCCCTAGTCCAATCCCTTCATCAAAGTTCCCACCCCAACTCCGCCCCCTCCCTGCCCCTAGTCCAACCCCTTGCCCAAATCCCCGCCCCTTTCTCCCCCTCCTCCCCTGTCCAGGAGCCCGCTCCTGGCCTCTCCCTCCCAGAAACCGCTAAGCTGCCAGAGAACTGCCTGGCCATAAGCAGAGCTGTGGGGAGTGGCGCGTGGGTTAGAAACACGTGGAGGAGTGGGGCGGGGGGGAGCTTGGCGGGGGGGCCGCGCGGGAGCTTGGCGGCAGGGCAGTGAATAGGGAGCTTGGCGGTGGGGTGGGGAGAGCATCGTGGGCCACAGGGAAGGGCTTTGTGGGCCGCATGCGGCCCGCGGGCAGCATGTTTGAGACCCCTGAGGTACACCATGTCTATTGCTTATCCCTACCTGCTAGGCCAGTTAGACTATCATGAAAGGAAATTAGGTTGGTTTGGCGTGATTCGTTTTTGACAAATCCATATTGGCTATTACTTATTACACTGTTCTCCTCTGGTCTTTACAAATGGATTGTTCAATAATTTGTTCCATTATCTTTCCATATATCAGTTCACTTGTAAAATAGGGATAACATTGAGGATAGTCACTAATGACTGTGCCGGGCTCAGATGTTCTGGTGCTGTGAGGGTTGGTTATATGAGTACCTAAATGTCAGGGCAGAATCTGCCTGCAGAACCTTTTAATGGTGATCAACAAAAAGGAAAAAACCCAGCTTGAGATTCAGATCCCAGGATGAGTTTGCACGGCTCACAATAATATAAACATTGTTTACTTGTGAACTGAGCAAGGTTGAGACAGGAAGTCACTCCTTCCAGTGCCCATTTTAGTGTTACTGTGGAACTGTGCTCTTGAGCAATATCTTGCAATTGGAATGAAAAACTGACTGTATGTGTGATATCCTCTATCTTTACATATGCATATTAATGTCATCTGAGATGGGTTCACACAGACTTCTTAAGACACGTTGTCAGAGCAGAATCAGGACTCTGGTGTTCTCTTGCTGCTCTGCTATCGACTAATTGTACCCTTCAGCAAGTTACATAATCTCTGCCTCAGTTTACTTATTTGTGGCACTGGTATAAACACTTCATAGCCCTGTTAAATTTTGTGTTAAAGCACTTCATCTCTTACAATGTGATGTAAGTTTCAAAGATTTATTTTCCATTTGATTGTGTTTTGCTATGTAGAGTTGGTCAATAGAGAAAAGAGATGGGAACTGGTCTGTGGTAATAGTGTGTGACTTGTGGTTGGTATCTCTCTCCTAGGTGGATCTCCACGAAATAGTCTTGAGGTTCTAACACCAGAAGTTCCTGGAGAAAGGGACCGTGGTAATTGCATTACGTCGCTGCAGCTCCATCCCAAAGGATGGGCTACTCTTCTTCGGTGCTCAAGTAATACAGATGACCAGGAGGTAAAAAACACACACACAAACCATGGCACATACTTAAAAACATAGCACTTAGAATAAGAAGAATCAAATCCTAGAATTGCATATCAAATTCCTTAATTGCAGGTGAACATGGATTTTGCATCTCCATGATTGACAGTGGATTAGCTTTGTCTGGTTACAATACACTGTTTTGGATTGAATTAGGTATAGGATGACTAGTTATTCAATTTAGGCCGTTTTCCTAATTTTTAATTTAGGAATGATAGGAAGCTAATAGAATGCCTGTCTCCAGGAGATTTGCAGTTTGAACATTTGTCACATGGCATGCAGGTGAAAGCAGTGATTGGGTAGGCAACCTGCATTTCAGTCTGAATGTGACCAGTAAGGACACAATCAAGAAAGAGGAGATTGATCTGAGAACTTTTCACTCTGACAATCTGGAAGAAAGAGTGTACAGTTTCTCACAGTAAGAAAGTATCAGAGGGGTAGCCATATTAGTCTGGATCTGCAAAGCTAGCATCTTGCATTGTTTTCCAGTCTTACTTCAGTGAAATTGTTGCAAAAAGTGAAATTCACATTCTAAATTTAAAGACTTTTATGTTGCGTGCTACAAATTATCATTTGAATAGAGGTGATTTCAGAGCACTGGTAAAAAAATTCAGTGTTTTTTGCATTAATATCTGATTTATATTAACAATTTAAACCCCAATCCTGCAAAATTTAAGTAATGCTTCACTTTAACCAGAAGTCATGCCATTGAGTTCAGTGTGATTGCTCATGTGAATAAAGTCACATGCACACGTCTTTTCAGAATCAGTGTCTTAAATGTGAATTGCAGTGACCTGTTTAGTAGCCCAACAAATACAAAAGGACCTTGTCCTTTCCTTAACTTTAACTCCAAAGTGCCACAGTGGTTTGTTCTTATTTTTATTTTTTATTTGTTCAGCAGTAGTTTGAGAAGTGTTCAGTATCAATGAAAGCCTTTTCCTAGGATACAGTTCCTAGATTGTCAACATTTGGATTAATGTTGGCTGGGATTAATGTACATATCGACTGCCAGTGATCTTCCTACAAAAACTTTCTCTATTTTCTTCGAAGTGTTTTTTCCAATATGTGTTGAGGTTCAAACAGTGCAGAAATTCCAGCGTCTAATCATGAGTCACTGTATCACAGTTCCAGCGGAGCCTCTATTTCCTTGAGCATTTCCTATGCTGCAGAAGGTGCAAACTTCTCCTCTACACAGCAGCCCCTGCATTTTACTTCCTCCAGCTAAAGCAGATGTTGTATTTTACATGATTTATTTTAGCAATGACATATCTGCTTCCACACTGAGAGAAATCCTGTGTCAGTTTTACCTGTTCAGTTTAACGGGGGGGAAATGGCCTAAGGGCTGTTGTGTTTTACAGCAGTAAGTGGTATCAAAGGAGAGAGAAGTAAAGTGTTGATTTCAGTTCCTATGTCTAACTCGCTTCACCTCCGTGGGGGGTGAATGAATAACCAGGTTGCTCCTTGTGTATGTGGATAAATATAACTTTCCCCTCTCCCTCCATCTAGTGGACCTGTGTGTACGAATTCCAAGAAGGAGCCCCAGTGCGCCCCGTCTCACCTCGTTGTTCTCTCCGACTGACTCACTGCATCGAAGAAGCCAATGTAGGCCGAGGTTACATCAAAGAACTTTGTTTCAGCCCTGATGGTCGAATGATTTCCTCCCCGCATGGCTACGGGATCCGCTTGCTGGGATTTGACACGCAGTGCAGTGAACTTGTCGACTGTTTGCCCAAAGAAGCCAGTCCCTTGCAGGAAATCCGCTCTCTGTATTCACACAACGATGTGGTACTGACGACCAAGTTTTCTCCAACACACTGTCAGATTGCCTCAGGGTGCCTTAGTGGACGTGTTTCTTTATATCAGCCAAAGTTCTAGGCACATCTTGCATCAACAGGAACTTTACAGATGTTTGTTTTTATAATTACTTCAGTTTGGTTGAAGTGTGTTCTTTTAAAAAGAAAAAAATCTTGTACATGTGGACAAGATCATAATTCCTATGGTCTGTGAACATCGCGATGAAATGAGTCCTCAGTCCAGCATTGTATGTGTTCTGACACTACAAGTCAGGCACCTTGCGTTCTCTTTTCAGCCTTCCATGCAAATCTCTGCTTCTGATGATCCAGTCTTTCTGGTTGGGTTTCACAGTAGCACTTGTTGGTCTTTCAGCGTGACTTAGGGTGAACTATCTGCAAGATGTCTTGCTGGGGCTGAGGGAATTGTTATACCAAACAATGCCCACATCTTTCCTGCTGGTATGATCTTTCCTTGCCACGAAGGAGCTGGACTTCCTGACATCCTCTCACTTGGCTTCCTATTGCTGTAACTTTTCTCTACAACAACAGTTAGGTAAAGGAGCTGTTCTCCTGCATACTAGATTAGTTTAGCCACAAAGAGAAACACTTTCCTTTCACAATATAATGATTGACTAGAAAAATGTTGTCACCTTTCTGTAATGTTTTGCTACAGTTAAATCTCTTTGCTTGTTTTCCTTAATGTGCATATATTGTGTTTATTGCAAGATGGTAAAAGGTCAGGATGGAGATGCATTTCCTCAGTGAATTCAATAGGAAGACATTGCCATATTGAGCAGGAAAGCTAGAGTTGATTATTGCAAAGGAGTTGTTTGGAATGTTTTGACATCAAATGACAAGTTAAAAATGCCCCTGCTGGAGTCCCAGACCCTAAGGTTTCTAATTGCTGCCCTAACTGTAGGAAGCTTTCCACATTAATAAAAAATCTGAATCACATTTTGTTTTGAAAGGTAAGAAATGCTACACTCTTTAAGTTTCCCTTTGTGTTCCCAAGGCTGAGCTGCATCATAAAATACCCTTTTGTAACATGCCCGGATCTTAGCCACCACCGTTCAAAAGAATCAGCCTGCAGAGTCTGCTGTCCTTCTGCCAAATGAAGCAGTTCTTCAGATTCCACTGTCAGTCTGGAATAGAGCACAGGCTAAATATATATTTATCTGGATTCAACTGGATTTTTCAGCAGCAAGAAGAATCCATGGATATAACTACTCCGTTTCACTTATCCTGAGTGCTGTTTACTCTTCTGAACATACAGTTGCTTTGGCAATAATCACAATGTTCTGAATTAATTTTTTTCTGCAGAAAAAAGATTGTCCTAGTGGCTCAAAACCCACCAGTGTGCAAGTCGCTATATGTATGGGTGAATTTAATCATTTAAAATTTGGAATTCCTATTTACATGAAACTAGGAACTAAACTTCTCAAGACTTGACAAACATCCAGACTATCATTGAGGAGGAGATGAACATGGCTTCCTGAAGCAAAGAGAAGGTACAAACCTTCTGGAGGCAGCAAACCTTTCTACATTCTTAGTGGGGCCCTTGCTTAGCTATGTCACTAACTAGGTTAAAAAGCTATTTTAAAACCCACAGTCATTTAAATATACAGGAATGGGACTTGACACTAGAAATTGCTCAGCCATGAGGCTTTTAGTAAGTGAAACAGTTCTGGGGACTTGTCTAATTTGAACCCCGTGAAATCAGAGAATTTTGCCTGAAAGACTTTAGATTTTGGTCCTCAGTGGTAGCTGAAGGGATTTTAAACAAAATAGATAATACAAATATTTATATATATATGAATGTAGATAATACAAATATATATTAATAAAGATTGACACGTGAGCAAAGAGCAGGCTGCAGAAGCCACTATGGGTCCAGGGTGGAAAACTAAATGCTGATCAGGTCCCGTAGATGAAGAGCCGGAGGCCTGCCAATGGACTGGATCACTCCATGAGTCACACCCGAGGTGTGTGCACCAGAATGGAGCAATGGAATTCAGTTTGAGCATCTGGTACCTCATGGGAAAGCTTTGGAGAAACTGATTTAGGAACCCTGCTGCTTTTTGCTGGATTTTTATTACTGAGGGTATTTGCATGAACATTGGATTGTTGTTGCTTTTGGAGGAAGGTTAATCTACTCCTATGTCATCTCTTGTTTGAAATTATATTTAACTCCATAGTAACTAATTGTTTGAGGACTGAGTTCAAGTGACTGAACATGCAGCAGTTGAGAAACAAAATTCCCTTTTTCCACACAAAATAAGCCTGAGCTGATTAATCCCTTCCCACCCCCTCTTTCTCCTGTATTAATGACTACCTGTGGAACTATTGTAGAATAGCCCTGTGATTTGAGGAGGCAGTGGTTCTTACCTAGTCATACTTGAAGTTAATGAAGCAAAGTACAGGGCTATCCCTTTGTCTTCTTACATCAAGTGATGTACACAGCTACTTACGCCCAAAATGAAAGGACATGCCTTGGATTCAGTGTCACTGAAGTGAAAACTGGTACTACCTGGGCTCTTTATCACTGGAGTACCACCAGGAGCTCAGAATAGCAGTGATGGGAGTTGTACAAGTAAGTGATCAACGTATATATTCTCTTGGCATTAAAAGCTTGTTTTAAAACTGAAATATACTAGGCTGTAGGAGCAAACCATTCACTTTGATACCACTCCGAGGCATATGGATTACAAATAAACCATTTTCAGCATAAAACAGAATGATCAAGCCAGATAAGTTTACTTAACTTTCTCAAAGAGAAATAAAGGGGGACTGAGTGGCCATAGTAGGAAGCATCCTTCTACATGCCAGTTTACTACTTATCCTATAAAATGACTTGTCCAAAATGCAAATTATTTAAATTAAAAATCCCTTCAGTCTTCACCCACCTTTGTAATGTATCTATTTTGTACTATTAATAGTCTGCAAATCCAATTCTCAGTCCATTTGGATTTGTTGAATGGGGGTGAGTCTGCTTACAAGATATTTTCCATATCTGATGTAAGGGACTAAACTTACATTAAATACCCAGTGTACTACTCTGCATGACCAGGATACAAGCTTCTGATCTGCAAAGTAGTAAAAGCTCATGTGGAGAATGTCTACTTTGGAAACAGTTTTCAGATGATTAGACTTTATATTAAAAAAACAGTTTACAGAGGAATAGGAATCTGCTGTTCTCTGTGGGTGGCAGGACTCCTCGGTATAAATTGTGCTCTTGAAATGAGCTATAGTGGAAGATTTACAGTTCACAGATCAAAGGATGGCAAATTGGGTTAAGTTTGTGTAGCCTTTTAGTACTAAGTTAATTTTAAAAACCAGAAGAATAGTATTTTCTCAGCCAGTGTGCACTATTATACCCATTAGGAATAATATACCCCCACAGAATTATGTAGAACCCTAATTATCCAGCTTATCTTTCTGTGGACCTCTTGATAAGGAAAAGTTCCTCCTGGGGACCATCTCTTCTCAGAACATCCCAGTCTGCTACTCCTTGGCTTGCTAAATGATTTGCTGAAAAGATCAACAGCAAATCCTTTTGAATTGCTCTAAAGTACTGTTTGCACAGGCATATTAATTTGAAATGCAGAAAAGCACCCTGAAGTAATTGCAGATTTTTGTAATTAAGACTATCAGAATTCCTTTAAATGAAATGCTTGTTTTGCATTTAAAAAAAATTCTATGCCTGTCAATATGCACTGAGTATTATTTTTTTAATTCTACCTCATGACATGCTTTTTTTTAAAAAGGTTATTGCTCTGAAACATTTGACACTAATTTTTCTGTATAAATAGAGAATTGTTATGGTGTTAAATAGATGACATATCACATAACTACTATTTAAAATGCACAACACCTGGAGTGACCATCTAATACAGCTCATCACTTTGAAGCGAGACCATTGAAAAGCGCAAGGCTGATGATAGAGGTTGCCCTGTGTTGGGGGTTTGATCATGTTTTGTGGTGCTTTGTAGTGTATGTATAGTGGTGTAGGAGCAGATACATTTTTATATTAAGACCAATTCCGTCCATGTATGCTGTAAGAATGTTGCCTAACTTTTCTGATTACATTTTGCAATAAGTTAAATTAGAATGAGATGATGATTTTAGGTTTGTGGTTATTTAACAACTACTTTTAATAATAGCTGGAAGTTTTCAGTGAAAGCAAATAGATTTTACTTCAGTATAGTTAACAGTACCTTGAAACACTTTGTTCAGTGATGCATAACTGATTAGTTAGATGCCTTGCAGTTATAGCTCCAAAAATTATTCACACCATTTGTCTTTCTAAATCACATTATCTTGCCTTATGGAATTAACAAAGTGACTTGGAGTGAGCTTTGGCATTTTTTTTTTTCTAGCTAGCAGAAAAGTTATACACTTGTTTTGCATTAAACTTTGAAAGACTACCAATCTTCTATCCCAATACTACATAAGGAGCAAAATGGGTTAAATAGATAACCCAGAATTAAGGTAGTGGTCTGTACCAATATTTTTTTATCATTTTGTATTGGTATATTTTATACCACTCAAGTACTAAACCTATTGCTAAAGTTTTAAAGTATTTCTCAGTTAGTGATCTTAGCTGGACTGTGAAGTGTGCAATATGCTTTCTAAATGCATGGTTCATATTCATTAGTTACTGTAGTAAAGTGTAATTCTTCCATCTTCAGCATGACTGATAAGCAGAAGCAAATCTCCATAGGAATGTTTACTTTTTAGAAGTGTTTATGAAAACCACGCCTAGTGTGTTTGAAGCCAGTAACTCTTGTATTTTGTCCAGTGACCATATTGTTGAAGTGAAGTGCATTTTTCACACATTCCACTAGAGGTCAGATTTAAATCACCAGAGCACTGTTGACATTTTTGGTAAGGGAAGAGGTAACTGAGTAAAAATGAAATTTACTTTTTTTTAAGTGTGTAGGTCAGTGAAAACATCTAGCTGGCATGTCTCAATTATTTTTTTTGGGGGGGGAGGGTAGAATGGGGCAAAGCAAAATATATCTAGACATACATTAAAGGATTGAAGCCCAAAACTTGGCTTGGTTTATTGTTAATCTGAAATCTAGACAGGATAACTGTTTACATGGAAAACAGTAGTGAAAACTAAAATATTGTCATTGATCCTACAATATTGTATTTAAAGGAAGAGTGCAAACACTGTTCCTTAATGCCAGTACAGCAAGGAGTTTGGCTATTGCAAAGTAAAACGGAAGAGCTCTGTGAAATTCAGGCTCTTCATACTGCAACAAATACATTTGCCACATGGAAACTTTTAAAAAAATACTAATTTTGAAGATTACAATAGAAAGAGAAAATGCCTGTCTTTTTTTCCCCCCCTTATAAGGTGATTGCTCTGTTGGAAGGGTGGAAAAGCATGATCTTAGTCAGTGGTGCATTCTCTCCTACAGTAAGATTGGTGTTCAGCAGGGTCTCCAACCAACTGTAAGTCTTTTTTTAATACAAGAGTAAGTTACGCGTGTAGAATATTTTGAAATACTCAAGGTTTCATAGTCAGGGTGTAGACTTTTAATACAATACATACCAAGTAGCAGAGCTGTTCTGAATATACTGTACTTGCTCCTATTCAGTAACTTGTACTGTTTGTGAACAGTTTCTCTTGCTTGCAAAATAAATTAAACATTTATTAAAGCAATTCAGTGCATTTTTTGAAAGGTGATAGGGTGCATTTTTTCTAAGGGTTAAGTTATATTCTATATGTCTAAGAACCACATAGTCCGGAGAGCTCTTCACTGTTTGCTTCAACTTGAGAATCAATTTCACTAAGTATTATATCCCTTTTGAGGAGTGAAAAAGAACCAGTCATTGATCATTTATTTTTCTGAATCTCCTTTTTACACACTGTCAGTATTTACTAAGCTATTATCACACCTTTTCTCTTTGCCAGATATGTCTAGAGAAGGCTCTGGAGATCCCAGATGTAGCATCTGGTACAAAAGAGCCACCTACATTACTGTATCTCCACTTTTATTAGATTCACCTGGTGCAAGACTGGTACATCAAACCACTTATGTACATCTTAGACAATGCTGGCAATTAGGAAATTACATATTTGAGTCTTGCCATGAAATGGGAAATGCCTGTAACCCCAGGAAAGGCAATAAAAAAAACCACTACCCACATTTATTCAGATTAATACCAAGAATAGGTGCAAACATAAGTTGTTTCCCAGGATGGGGGTAATAACTCAGAAGTTAGCTTAATAAAACTGAAGCAGAGATTTTGTAACAATCTTCCACACTGAAAATTTTGTAATACCCTAGGTACTAGGCTAGGTCTGGGAGAGTACAATAATAACTTGCTGTGCTTTTACTAATTTTTTTTCCTACTTCATTTTGATACTGAGCCCTGACATGAATAATATTCATGCCAGCCTGACAGGAGTCAGAGAGACTTCCCAGCTTACAGACTAGGGTTCTCTTTTCCCATTCCCACCAGTGCATCTTAATCCATGCTTCTGGTTTGGGTCATTTGACAAACATTTATTCCTAGGACAATCTAGCCTCTGTAGTAACTAGACTGAACTCTTGGAAGCAGGGACCTTACTTGTGTTTGCACACTCTGAACTCAGTAGTTCTTTTCCACCACTCCCACACCTGCATCTAATTTTGTCTATTAACACTGTAGCTCCCTTTGTACTATTTATCTTACTGATATTTGCTACCCAGCCCAGTTTACTAAACTGCAGAGTACATATCTCCCACTCATAAAAATAGTAGTCTGGACCTACTCAAATACTAATGTGTTGCATTTTACCAGCACCTACCTGTCCCCAACTTGATACTGTACATTGTTTATCATTAAGCTTTGCCTACAGACTTCAGTCCATCTAATAATCCTCATATCAAATCATGGGAGTATGATTTTAGATACTTTAGCAAATCTTTATTAAACCCAAGATCTCATCTTTTGCATTCCCACTAACTTCACTGGCAGCTCTCCTCTCCTGTACACAGACTATAACTAAGTTGCATAATTCTGTTTTTAGCCATGCCTGATGTCCTTTTTAAACTCCTGATAATCATGACTTAAAAGTTGGAAATGGAATTGGAAGAGGCTCTTGGCTCTTCCCTTGTGAAGTGATATATAATAGCAAACCAGCATGAGGCCAAACTTCGATAAATGTTCTGTTTGAACTATAGGTGCCAACAGTTGCTTTGTCTGCTCCAATTTATGTTCTTTTTTTTTCAAGTACCAGTAACACACTGTTAGGAAAAAATACAAGTATAAAATATGTGCTACAAAAAAACTAAGGCTGGGGAAACAGATTTACTTTTGTTTTATTCCATCAAGGAAAGGGTACAAAAACAATACACTGGTAAAATCAGATTCCACCAGTAACAAACATTCAACAGACAGTATATTTAAATCTATATAATCACAACATTCAAAGTATCAATGTGCTTTATTTGTTTGGCCATCTTTGACTGTGAATCTTAGTAGTATAGAGATATAGATTATAAAGAAATAGGACATTCTGTTTGGGAGTAATTATTTAGGGGCAGTTATGTCAAGTGAGCAACTGAAATGAGGTAAAGTAAAAGCCATAAGCATTTGAAAACTTAAGGATACATTAAAAAAAAAGTAATGTTCACTCTAAAATTAAGAAAAAAGCCATCCAAAACAATTTCTGAAAGCATTCCTGTTCACCACAAAATATGAAAGTACTTTAGGAACCCTTTTTGCATAAATATATACCAAAAAAAAAATCAGTCTCTTTTTATATGAAGATCACTAGTTTGGTAATCACACTTGTATTCCTGCCCTCTCTTCTCCAAGGCCTTAAAGCACATCTGCCCGAATACAACATTACTATTGTTTAATATTTATGTGAGTGTTTATCAACATGATTAAATGATCAGAGAGAAACGCCCAAGCCCAGTGCTTATATGGTCCTCCTCCCCATAGTATCGGAGTGCCTTTTCCACTACAGTGATATACCTTGAACAAGGCATAAAATGGAGGGTAGAGCAAGTTTCAGCTAAAAAATACTGACTAAAGTGATCAGTTATGCCACAACCTTACATGAAGCAAGTAAAAATAGTTGCAAAAGGACATAGATTACTTTAATACAACAAAAGCTGTCTACAAAGTACTTTGATTCCCATCAGTTTTCATACTACTTCTGTACGTGTTAATGTTACAGAAACCACATCTTTCTGGTGCCATGCCTGTTTGCAACAGGAACTAAGCAGCACAAAAGACAAAATACTCCACGTTCACAAATAGGTGATATTGTAACATGAAGGACACTTTAAAGCTTTTAGATAAAATTTGTTTCATTCAACCCCACTCCCCAGACTGCCCGCTATTCCCTTTTCACATATGTACACATACCCCCTACTTTGCACTCGATCTGCTTATGCTGCAGTTGAAAATGTAGGCTATGTCTACACTGCGTACCTTACAGCAGCATAGCTGTGCCGCTGTAAGGGCTCCAGTGTAGTCACTCTTTGCCAGCAGGAGAGACCTCTCCTGCTGGCAAAATAAAACCACCTCCAACGAGGGGCAGTAGCTCTGTCTCGTGTCTACAAAGCGCTGTCCACACCAGTGCTTTTTGCCAGTAAAAAAAGGTTTAAAAAAAGTGCATTGTAGACATAGCCTTAGTAGCTTACCTTATCTTGCTTGACAAGATGGCAAGATCTATTAGGAGACTAGCAAAAACAATTCATGTAGGCTTTATTGAATCTTAAGGCTTAGTTGAGAAGTAACACCATCCTCATTAAAAGTTGGCAGTCTGGTATCAAACAGTTAAAGATACCTGGGAACCCTGAAATATTATGGGAGTTGAGAGTACTCTTACAACTGCATCAGGTACATCAGACCTTCCAAGTTTATCAAATAGGGAAACTAAATAGCTTTGGTCAGCCTCCCTCACTTTCATATTCCACAAAGTGCACAATCATTTATAGTTTTGATCACCAGGAGTGTTAGGAAAGGTTGAGGATGACCTGGAGTAAGTGTCTAGGCCAAGGCCAACATTTAAATAGAAAGTAAGTTTCAATTAATTTATGCAGGTACAGGTATCTGACCTTCCAGCATCTAAATACTCAAAGAGCGCACTTCTGAGCAAATCAGTTTTTCTTAAATTAAGATTAGACACAATGCCAATCCCATAAAGATTGAAGACCATTAATATGATTGAGTGTAATTAACTTTCAGACTAAACAGGCACTGATACAAACTTATCTCCCTACTGAAATGTAACCGTTTTGCAATTAAACTTGCCAATTTCATTGTTATTCATGAACAGATCTGATTATGACAAATTTGATCCTAGGAAATAAGTGATCTCAATGTGCCAATACCCAACTGAGCAGAGGAACTTCATAGAAGATAACATTTTTCATAGTAACTTAAGCAAAAATTCGTATGTTGCATTGATTATGCCCCAGGATATAAGGGAGCGATGGTAATTCAGATGAGCTCCTCTGAAAAGATGTGTCAGTTTTCTATCACGTTCTAGCCAAATCTTCATGAAAACTTTTGGAAAAGACTGAAATTCCCCACCAATTTGAGACTGCATGCGAGCTTTTACAACATTAATTGGGAAAAACAAGAATCCCAACATGGCACCCAACAGCCCTCCACAGATAAAGTCATTCACCAAATGAGCACTGTAAGAAGTTGCTTCGGGCAGACACTGCTTGATGGGTCCTCGCAGACTAAAAAAGAGTACATTACTCGGTCCATTTCGGATCAGAATAGGTATCAAACCCCGATAATATTCTTTAATTCCATAGTCTTTTAGCATCCTGAAAGCCTGGTAAGTGTTTGTAAATCTGTCGTGATGTTTGTAGTCCTGAAGCAAGGTCTGGACCCGCTCAAAAGGTGTAAGAAGAGCTTCTGAGGTTCCTGCAAGCACTGCTGCCACACTGCAAGTCACAAGTTCAGGTGCATTCGTGTGCCTCTGGAGCAGGGAGGAGAAATCCTCATACAAGCCAAACATCAGGGCAAGAGTTGTAGTTTTCTGCATTAATGGAGGGAGGAGTCCACGGTACAAGTTTCGGATTCCATCTTTCTGTAACTGACATACTGCATCCCTTACTCTCACTCCATACAGTTGTTGTCGAAAGAGGACCTTCTGGATGGGAAAGGTGATTGCTATATTGGTGAAGGCTGCACAATATCCACAGAAGTAATGTTTACCTGAGCTAACTTTTACAATGTGATGAGTAATATCTTGCTTTGAACTTATGACAAGATCTTCCGAATCCATCATACTGCTCTTTCTTTCTTCATACGAGTGTTGTCCTCTCCTACATCAAGGAGGTAAAGGAGAACATGAACAAAGCTGCACAGAACCCCACTTTAAAAAAAATCCTATATAAGTCCTTTGTATGCATAAGGCCTTCAAGCAATTCCATGAAAATTCAGTGGAACAGAAAGATAAATGCCACATTTGAGAACTCACACATGTACAAGTGGTTTCAGTGGCTGTATTACTGCTCTCAAAGAACTGAAAGAGTTATACATCATTCAGCTAACTGATAAAAAAGCAGGAAACCTTTTTGTTGATTAAATTCAAAAAGTTCTACACAGAAATAACAAAACAATGCAGCACATTTAATGCCATGAGAAAGCTGAAAATGTAGGTGGAAGTTAGTAAATTCAGAAGTTAAGGTTCCTATGCTACACATTAGTAATTTTGACAACTGTTAACACATCAATGAAAGTTTGTGTTTTATAAACTTTCTATTACAAGTCATCTTGACTATTCAGACTCATGTTTTACATGACCCTGTAACAGACCAAATCTTATCTGTAAAAAAGACATTTGCTATGGAGTAGATATTATAGATCACAAACTATAGAAAATATGGGCACAGCCTCTAAAGAACTGTCTACATTATAACAACTTAACTCAGGGAAAGTAAGCAGCTGGACAGATGTCAATTAGCAACCTACATGGTTTTATCCAAAGGCAGAACGTCACAAAAACATGGCTTGTCAAAATGGCAAGGTAATTTAAGTAACTATGTCTGCATACTTGGTATTATAGCATAGCTCTTTTATACTTACCGGTACTTGGCTAGAATTACAATTAATCAATTCTAGATGCACATATGGTCCTGTTAAAGGTCAGAGAAGAACTGGCCTCTGGAGCAGGGAGGAGAAATCCCTGTTAAAGGTCAGAGAAGAACTGGGACAAGTGCATTCTTAATACATGCATTACCTACTGAGAGTTCGAAATATCTGCAATTTCAAAGTGTTGTGACCTACCTGAGAAAAGCTAGGGAGCCTTAGACCCAAGTATATTATTTGTGTTTAGTTTTAATGTAATCATTTTCCTTTCTTTAACATCTGCTGTTAGGCTATATTATTTGGAAATTTCATTCAGTTCCAGAACAGTTAAATTTAGCTCCTCTTCTAAAAGGAGCTATGTACAGATGTCTAAACTCTAAAGCTTGCTCTACTTTGCATTCTCCATCAGAAGGCATGAGCACAGGGAGTCATTCCCACTGCCAGCCTGGGTGTGCATGGGAACCCTACAGAACCACAGCCAGGACCGGATCTGAACCTGGTTCACATGTAAACGTGTTACCAGTAGAACTATGTTGGTTAGGGGGAGGGTGACCAGACAGCAAATGTGAAAAATCAGGGGGGGCGGGGGGAGGGGGGATAATAGGAGCCTATCTAAGAAAAAGACCCAAAAATCGGGACTGTCCCTATGAAACCGGGACGCCTGGTCACCCTAGTTAGGGGTGTGATTTAGTTCTACCAGGCGGGGCGCGGCGGAACTCGGGGCTCTGGCAGCGGGACGTTCGTACCAGGCAGCTCCGGGGAGGGGCCAGGCCCGAAGCCGGACCCCGCCCAGAGACTGGCGCTGAGCGGCGGATCGCTCCCGCGGTTCGAGCCCCCAGCGCGCGCCCCGCCCCCACCCCGTGGCGGGCTGGGCCAGGACCGGCGGCCGCGGCGAGGGGGCGGGGCTCGCTCAACTGCCCCCTCCCCCTCCCCCTCCCAGGGCAGCCGCGGCCCGGCCCCGCGCAGAGGGGGGGGGAGGGGCGGCGACTCACCCGCGCCGGCTCCATGGCCGCTCGCTGACAGGAGCCGGGCCCGGCAGCCTCCTCCTCGGCCGCCGCCGGCCCAGCCCGACATCCCCCGCTCTGCGCGTGCGCGGCGCTGGCCAGTGGCGGCACGTGACCAGAGGCTGTGACAGGGCCCCCGCCCCGCCCGCTCTCGAGCCCCCCGGCCCCGACCCAATCGGCGGGGGAGCGGGCCCTTGCGTCGCCGCGGTCTCGCGCCAGGCCCGTGTGCGCGTGCGCGCGGGGGGGGGGGTCAAGGGAGGCGAGTCAAAGGGCGGCCGGGGCCGTGACAGGACCGGCTCGTGACAGGCGCGCTCCCAGCACGGCCCCTCCCTTCTCCCCCCCCCGTGATAGTCCAGCCCCTCCCCCCCTTCCACGGGGAGCGGGGCTCCTGCCCGCTGCACGGGGGAACTTCTGGGCCCCCCTCACCCTGCACGGTGCCCCCCCCCCATTACTGGGCGGGGCTGATCTCCCCGGGCGAGGCCACTTGTGCCCTGTGGCACTTGGCCAGGCGGCTACCACAGCCAGGGGCGAGCAGCTGGAATGAGCCGCTCCTGATCGCTGGGGGGGCACAGGCACCCACCCTCCTGGACAGCAACAAGTCTGCCAGCTGGGTCCAGCTTATCCAGGGGTGGGCAAGCTACGGCCCTCCGGCCACATCTGGCCCACGGGACCATCCCGCCCGGCCCTTGAGCTCCCCCCTAACCCCCCCCTTCTCCTTTGCCCTGGAGCCACGCCACTGTGCGGGCAGTGCTTTGGGGGGCAGGGCTGCACGCTCCTGCGAGGCAGTGTGGCTGGCTCTGCGCAGCTGCCAGACATGCTGCTCTGAGCAGCATGGTAAGGGGCCCCGGGGCTTGGATAAGGGGCAGGGAGTCCTGGGGGGGGGCAGTCGGGACAGGGAGCAGGGGGTAGTTGGATGCGGAGGAGGTTCTGGTGGGGTGGTCAGGGAATGTGGGGGTGGGAGACCTGGGGGTCTGTCAGGGGGTGGGGGGATGGATAGGGGTTGAGGCAGTTGGGACAGGGAGAATGGGGGTTTGGGTAGGGGGTGGGGTCCTGTTGGGGGTAGTTAGGGCAGGGGACAAGAAGCAGGGAGGATTGAATGGGTCAGGGATTCTGAGGGGGGCGGGAAGTGGGAGAAGTTGATAGGGGGAGGGGGGCAGGATGTTTGGGGAGGCACAGCCTTTCCTACCCGGCCCTCCATACAATTGTGCAATCCAGATGTGACCCTCAGGCCAAAAAGTTTGCCCATCCCTGAACTAATCCCTCCACCATGCAATGTACACAGAACCATGAATGGCAATTGCATCCACATAAATGCTGGATTTCAACTCTGTGGAGCACAATTACAAACAATGGCATATTCTTTTAGCCTTTAATCATATCTGCTTATTTTGGCAGCACTTCTACTGAAGATTTCCCATTGGATTTCACTTTACAAAAAAAAGTCTCTGGGAACTTTTGCAAGGGCCGATTGCTCTGTGCTGGATTAGAGAGCCAGCTCCAAGTTTAATAGTCGTGGGAGTGGCACATACCATAACTCTTTATATTCTGGTTTTCAGAGGTTTAAGTGAAGGTGCGCTCAACGTTCTGGAAGAGTCCGAGGCCATGCAACACAACTTGAACATTGCATCAGTGAAGTTTAAGAGCAATGGATTTCCCCCCTCAGGCTGGAGGACTACTGGTAGGAAGAAAGGTGGTAGCCAAAGCACGGTGAGGAGCACAGCTGCCACCAGGATGCGCCGATGGGGAGTAGAGTGGACTCTATACTCCACTTAGGATCTAGAGTAGGGGAAAGAGAGAGAACTTTTTAGATAATGCTTTCTTAGCCAAAAGGCCAGCTACACAGCCCTCTGCAGCCCAGGAGGACTGCAGGGGTAGGCAATAGAATAATAGACCATTCCTCTCAATAGGGTGTTCTAAAATGAATCCGAAACACCCTCTCCGCTCCCACGGAGATGAGTACAGCTGACGCAATATCTCTGAGAGTTGTGAACTCACCCTTCGCAATGGGTCTTCTCTCCCAGCCCATGTGGAATAACGATTTTCAAGACAATCTCACTAGGCATGTGGGTGTTAGAGCAATTTGAATATTAAAATCAGCTCCTTATTGGGGAAGAGGGTGTCTGTAAAAGAACCTCCTCCACCGAATAACCCCAAATTTGCTCTAAGTACCCTGCTGCCCCTATTGGACAGTGTTCATGACAATATGACCATGCTTGTGGATTACAGAGCATGTTGATTATTAAAATAATCTCTTTAGTGGAGGATCTGTACCTGGAGAACCCAAATGTTCCCAGCTCGTGCTACTCATCTACTCTAATGAGGCACAGCTATAGTATGGTAGGGCAGTAATGCCACCAAAGCTAAGGTGATGTCAGGATTTCATTTTTAATAGAGGTGAAAAAAAATCTACAAACATCCTGTCTTTTGGGTTAGCGAATCATTTTTGAAATGGTTACTGTAGTTTGTGCACGGCTTGATTTTTTTTCTATAACAGTTTGGGGGGGCTGGGAATATCTCATGGGGTTTACTCCGATTGTTTTATAAAAAGGGTCAAGTAACTAAAATATTTCTACGGTCAGACATCTCCTTCGGACCCATTTTCACAGAAATGAGAGGGATGAAAGGGTTCGGGGTGACCCCATGCTTTGGGTAGACTGGATGAATCATTGTAGAAAGCTGAAATTTGTTTTCTGCATTAAGTTTTCATGTTAAACGTGAATTACTATTTTGTCTCAGGATACCATGCTGGCATCATATTAGTCAATGTTGACCTTATGCCAATCATTAGAATAGGGTTCTCTGTTATTGGTGTTTCACGTTGCTCAGCATCTCCTTTGATCATGCTGACGTAGACGAGACGAGAGTTGGAACAACTTGCTTTTCTTTCCCTGTCCCATTGTTCAGGAAACAGGTGAGGAGTGTGCAGCATGGTTAAATTACCCAAATACTGCTGCTTACAAAAGTCTTTCCTTTTCCCTCTAGTTAATTAATGCTGTTTTCCTTGATAATACCTCTAAAGTAAAATCTGAGTTTGCATGAGGATTATTACGCACGCTTGCCTCTTAAAGCAGAAGCTTTATTCTCAGAGCAAAGCTTCCGGAGACAGCCCCTGCAGAACGCAACTAATTTGCACAACGCACAAATCTGAGCTGCCAGCAGCAGGACTTGGCTTGACAGTGCATGAGTGCTGTGCAGGTTCAATGGTTGCAGCATGTCACCTAGACATAAGCCAGGCTGAGGGCAGAGTAATCCAGACTTATTCTGCCATCAGTCTCTCTGCAAACACGTGGGTTTGTGACAGAGCCCCAGTCTTGCTTCAGGTGCACAAATGACTTTCTCTGGGTTGTCCGCATGAGCCACATTGAAGCTCCAACTTCTACCAGGAATAATTTAAATGACCATTTTCTCCTGATGGCCAGTAGGTGCCAGATGCTAGCCGAGATAAACCCTGACTGGGTGAGATCAGTTTGGGGAGGATCAGAGTCATAGTTTGAGCCCCAGTTGTACCCATCAAAAGCTGTAAGAACCATAAAAAGTTGGTATTATTTCTGTACAGATGTATGTGGATGTATCTCAGGAACCTCTAGCTTAAACTAACTGTGGTTTGAACCACTAACCCTCCATCCGAGCTCCATGCGGCACAGCAGTTATCAAGGAACTTGAAAGTAAGCATGTGGACTTTAGAGCACTTAGAAAAATCAGCTGTTAAACAGTAAGCTTATCTCAGCCTTACCTACAGTGGGTGGTCCTGCTACTACCCCACTATCATTTCCTTCATGCTCAGCATATCTGAAGTCCACTGACCTGCACTAGCAGGGAGAGGGATAATTTAGTGGATTGAGCATTGGCCTGCTAAAACCAGCATTGTGAATTCAATCTTTGGAGGGGCTGTTTAGGGATATGGGGCAAAAATCTGTTGGATGATTTAGTTGGGGATTGGTCCTGCTTTGAGCAGGGGGCTGGACTAGATGACCTCCTGAGGACCCTTTCAACCCTGAGATTCTAATGCAGGACTTTCATTACACTTCCCTGTAAGCAGAGCTCCAATGTCATGGAGTTCACTACCATATAGGCAGTCTGCTGGATCTTGTTGCCTCAGACATTTTTGATTGATCTTAGAGAGGCCCGTTTCCAAGGGAAGGAAAAAAGCCATGTGATCTTAGGATATAAATCTTGATATGCACCACTGCAGTGTTCTGCCTACTGGCAAAAACAACTAACTTGCTTTTGTGTTTGCCTGTCACTGAACATACCTCAAACACAGCACTGTGTTCTTGTAACATCTATCTCATCTCTCCTTAGATAGTGACGAAGTGCTTGTAAACTGGATATCGATATACTTCATCTCCTGGTCTGGGATGGTTAAAATGGCATTACTATTCTCCCTGACAGAATGAAAATTCTAGGATTTTCATGATTAAAACATATGAATCAGTGATTTATTTCCCCTCTAAATTCATTGTAACTGGAGATTGCCCATACAAAATTTTAACTAGGGGATTGAACAAAGTTTTATAATTTTATTTTTTGTAAGTTTCTGCTCCAACCTGTGGCACGGTGAACACCTGTGATCCTTGAGGGCAGCTCTTAAGAAAATGTGTATTTGATTATGAATTGAAGTTGCCCTGTGATCTGAATCCGACCCTCTCATTGAGTAGTGGGATGTGCCTTCTCCCCAGCTGCCTCGCACCACTTCCCCGGCAAACTTAGGGGTAATTCTCAGAGGACAAAGGTTGTGACCTGAGGGAAAATGGGTTTATTTTGTTTATTCTTGGACTACGCTGGAAGAGAACTGATTACTTAACCAGAGGGCCAAGTCAAATCCAATCCCCAGAGCTCTGCCAAGACACCAAATTGCCTAGCCAGCCAAGGGGCACATTTAAGATTTGATGGGGTAGAGGAACATAGGACTGGAAAGGACTTCCTGGGTCATCGAGTCCAGTTCACTTCAGGCAATCCTGTCCTATTATCCCATTCCAGGGGCACTGATGCTAGGTTTGAAGGCTTTCCCATACAGGAGCTGGGATGTTGGGGATGGGGGTCTCAGCATATTTGGTGCAAACTGGATGTGTACAGTTAAATTTTATTTTATATTTTTTTTAAAAAAAGTGTTTCTGATTTATCTGGGCTACCATATTTTTTGCTACTGGATCTGGTAGTGCTAGCAACATCCAGAGTTCTCTCAGTGATGTCAGTAGCTGGTAGAAATGGCATACGGATAAAAGTAAAAACACACAAGGAAGAGATCACTGTAATAATTTACAGAGGTGGAAATCTACAAGGGCAGACAGAGGGATCAAGGTATTTACGAAGCAGTCACTACATGCTATTCCACTCTAAGTACTTGAAAAAATGATAATTCCAAAGAAGGAAAAAGGGTAGCATTCATAGTGTCTTATCAAAGCAGCAGCAGACTCTGCCAGAACAAGAGATTCAAAACCTGGAGCTCTATATCCACTGCTACAATGATCAATACCACCCACAACACTCCTTTTGAGATCTGTGGGTCCTACGCAAGTTTGTCACAACATCTGTTGTGTGTCATTCAGTGTACTAAATGCCCCAGTAACAACTATGTGGGTGAAACCAAACAGTCCCTACGCTCTTGAATGAACTAACAAGGAAAAATTATAACAGACAAAAAAACCCGGTTACCCCATGGGCAAAGACTTTTCCCAAAACGATCACTCCAGTATCCTGATCCTCAAAGGAAACCTGCACACCACGTTCAAAACACAAGCCTGGGAGCTTAGATTCATAACTGCTAGCTAGACACTAAAATAATGGTCTTAACAAAGACACTGGATTTATGGCTTATTACAACAATCTGTAACCCACTAACCCCTCTTTTGTTCTGTGACCCCAGGGGTGTTAATGGGCCACTTCATCTTGAATGGACCTTTAGAACATATGTTAACTCCTTATGCAAAACAATCAGTTTCACCTTGTATTAGCACCAGAAGGTACTGATGTTCTCAGTACCTTCTGCAGATCTGAAAGGTCTGTCTACACTGTAGTAAAACACATGTGGCTAGCCCTTGCCAGCTGACCTAGGCTTGCGGGGCTCAAGCTGCAGATTTATCAAGTTGCAGTGTATACGTCTGGACCCTCCGTCCCAGAGTCCAGGCTCCAGCCCAAGCGTGGATTTTATAACCCGGCAGCCCAAGTCCCATGAGCCCGAGTCAGCTGATATGTGCCAGTATTATTGCCGTGTAGACATACCTGAAGAAGAGCTTGGTGTGGCTTGAAAGCTTGTCTCCCTCACCAATCAACCTCTCCCCCTTGTCTTGGGAACAATTGGTCATTTTGTAAAATTTGTGTAGCAGTTATGACTAAATTACTGCAAAGCAACTTTTAGAGCAAGCCAACATTAAAGAGCCAAGCCTGGAACTCAATCTGGGGAATATTTTAGCAGGTATGTGTGGATCAAAGGCATGTCAGAGGTATAAAAAGAGGCTTAATTCAGAGTTCCACTGCATGTTGAAGAGTGTGGGCCTCCTACGTCGAGTCTTACGGTTAGTTGTGCGCAGTATAATTGGCAGGAATTGTATAAATTGCTATTGTGGGCTAAACCAGATAGTCATGATGTAGGGAATTGTATGCCTCACCGCTAATTATTACCGTGTTAGGAATTTGCATCCCCGGTTTCATGTCATGCTGCACTTTTGTTAGGTTAAAAGAATGCTCCATCCGAGGAAGTGGAGCATTCATTTTGGAGGGTGGAAAATGCTGTTCTGCCATATGTGATTTACCTTCTGCCTAGCAAGATTAAAAATCTGTGCCTCAGATAGCAGCTGCTTCAGCAACATTGCTGTGGGGTTCACTGTCAGACTCTGCAGCTCTGCAAGGACAGGACTAAGACCCAGGTCTGACAGATAGTGCAATACCACACCAGTCATGGTAGGGGCTGTGGGCATTACCTACAGACTCTGTGGAGATCAACACTGCAAGAAGCGCTGCCTGGACTGATAGCTTCCTTGTGGCCCCCAATTGGTCCAGACACCCAGGGCCGGCGACAGAAATTTGGGGGCCCCCTACTCTGATCCTTTGGGGGCCCCCCCCAGCCCAGTTGGCACTTCCCCCCCCCCAGCTGACAGCGGCTGGGGGGCTCCCCAGCCCAGCCGGGGGCCCCCCCAGCCCAGCTGCCAGCGGCTGGTGGCAGCGCAAGCCGCCCTTGCTGCCCCCCCCCCCCCGCGCACTTTCTCCCCTGGACTGCGCCGCTGCCGCCGGCCAGGCTCACCGCTCCTGCCGGGGATGCCGCTCGTCCGCTCCGGAGGAGAGCCGCGCCGCCTCCCCGCACCTTCCCCGCTCTCCAGGCCCGGCGACAAGGGAGGATGACTACGGGTACAGCTGTGTACCGGGGCCCCCCTAAAGTCCGGGGCCCGGTACAGCTCTACCCGTAGTACCCCCCTGTCGCCGGCCCTGCAGACACCCTGGGCCCAAGAGAAGTCCCAGGAAGGCTCTGAACTCTGATAGAAGCAGTAATGGACTGCTTTGCAGAAGGGCTCGTTACTTTGTTTGGCGCTAGCACCATCTCGTGGCCAGATCTATATTACTCCCAGGGTCTCCAACGTAGAATGCAACTGAGGCATATTCCACAATGCATGAGTGCTACCAACCTGAGTACTGCTAATTTACTTGTACAACATAAACAGAGACCGCAGAATACAGTAGGCTAAAACTTCAAATGCCAGCAAACTCCAGCAAGCAGCCTGCACATTGGGACAAATTATCCAAAAGGCCAAAGGATCTGGACGTTGCCTATATCCTTATGAACAGACCTCAGTGGGATTGCTGTGGGGTTCTGGATCCAGGATCAGACCCTTGCAGCAGGACTGATTTAATATGCTCATTCTATCCAAGTGTTTGGCTTTTTGCTGAGCATTCTGGGAAAGATGACATACTCCCAGCCCAGGCCTGCCTGCTCCATACATGACTCAGCTTAGAAAACATATTTGTAGCTGGTTTCAGAGTAGCAGCCGTATTAGTCTATATCCGTAAAATGAACCGGAGTACTTGTGGCACCTTAGAGACTAACAAATTTATTTGGGCATAAGCTTTCATGGGCTATAGCCCACTTCATCGGATGCATAGAATGGAACACACAATAGGTAAGATATATATACACACACAAAACATAAAAAGGTGGAAATTACTATACCAATTCTAAGAGGCTATTTAATTTAGATGGGCTATTATCAGCAGGAGATAATATTAATTAATTATATATTATGCTGATAATAGCCCATCTAAATTAAATAGCCTCTTAGAATTGGTATGGCAACTTCCACCTTTACATATTTTCAGTGTGTATATATATCTTACCTACTGTGTGTTCCAGTCTATGCATCCGATGAAGTGGGCTATAGTTTATGAAACTTGATGCTGAAATATTTGTAGCTGTGACTTTAAGAGTCCAAGTCAGCCCCATGTAGCGCTAGCCACATTCTTCTTCTTTCCCTAACACTTTGGCCCGGATACTCTGGTCCGGCCAAGCTATACCCAGTCCAAAACTGTGGAGGTTGGGGAGAGGGCTTTATAACACATTTGTATTCCCCACATCTGACGATAGGGCTACACTACCCGCTGGATCGGTGGGTAGTGTTCGATGTATCGGGGATTCATTTATTGTGTTGCCCCTAGACGCGATAAATCAATCCCCAAAAGCGCTCCCGTCGACTCCAGAACTCCAGCTCCGCAAGAGTAAGTGGAGTCGACGGGGGAGCTGCCGCAATCAACCCACCGCCATGGGGACTGCCAGGTAAGTCAAACTAAGGTACTTCAACTTTAGCTACGCGAATAGCATAGTTGAAGGTGCGTATCTTAGTTCAGAAACCCTCTTCCCCCCGCTAGTGTAGCCCAGGCCTAAGGAGACTGCTGTGGGCCAATTTTGTCAGTAGAATATTACAGGCTAACTTTATGGCTACTGTAGCTTATGGCCACCTCCAACAGACCAGTTCTTGGCCCTGTACTATTTAACATTTTGATCAATGATCTGGAAGCCCCGGTGCAAACACAGCTAGCTAGGCCAACTAACTCATTTCTCCATTGACCTAGCTACCACCTGTCAGAGATGTGGCTTAGTGCCATGGAAACCCCCTTCAGTGGAGGTAGGAAGCATCTATGCAGCGGCACAGCCGTAGTGTATACGTGCCCCACGGTAGCTGCACAGCCAGCGGGGGAGAGCGCGGGGCTAGCGGAGCGCAATGAACCCAGCTGGATACACCGCGCTTGGCAGTTGTGGCACAACCCACACGCCCTCCTGTGGGCCCAGCCCATCCACAGGGCTGCTTCGAAAGCCCCAGCTGTGGGCCCAGGCTGGACGGTTGGCGTAGGGTGACCAGATGTCCCGATTTTATAGGGACAGTCCCAGTTTTGGGGCTTTTTCTTATATAGGCTCCTATTGCCGCCCCCCCCCCCCTTCCTGATTTTTCACATTTGTTGTCTGGTCACTCTAGGTTGGCTCCATGCTGCTGGCTAGGGACCCCCCCCCCCCTTCGCCTGCAGCCACGTGGGCAAGGCACCGGAGACGAGCCGGGCGTTACGCTGATGAACGGGCCCCTGTCACTAGTGGGCTGCCCCGGCGCCTCAGTGGCTCCCCCAGCGCCCCGCTCTCAGGGTGCACGGCCCTGCGCGGGCGCCAGGGAGTCTGCTGCAGGGCGCGGCGCGCGCGGCGCTCCCGGGAAACGCACGCGCAGCCCCCAAGTTCTAACGTTCCCCGCCCGCGCGCCGCGCGTGCTGCAGCGCCCGCGCGCCCCGGGGAAGGCTCTCTCTCTCCGCGCGGCTCTCTATGGTCCGCGCGCCGGAGCCGGGGGGGGGGGGGGCGGGGCGCCCGGCCGGGGCGTGTGTTCCTCCCGGCTCGGCGGGGCGCGCATCGCCCGCAGCAGCCGCCGCCGCAGCCGGAGCCTCCCCCCCCCTCCCGCGCGCGGCCGGGATGTGGCGGGTCCCCGGCGGGATCTGAGGTACGGGGCGAGCTTCCCCCCCCCTTTGCAACTTGCGCGCTGCATGCCCCCGGGGGTGGGGTCGATTGTTCTGGGATGGGGGGTGCTCAGCCCGGCTGCAGGCGGTCTGCCGCCCGGCGTTGTGCTTGCACCCCGTGCACGCTGGGGGATGCTGGGGGGGCCGGCGAGGCTGGCTCCTAGTTCCATAACTCTCGCCCTGGGCTCGGCTGGGAAGGCAGCGGGGAGCAAAAAAAACTTGCCCGGGCAGTGGAGGAAGGGAAATAACGTGTGTGGACAGACCAGACACCGCCTCGAGGAGGGGAAAGCGGCTGTAACTTGCGCGGACGGAACCCGAATTCTCTTGGCACTTGGATTCCGAACAGCGGGGGATTTGCACACGCGCGTGAGAGCACCGGAGTTATGTAATACGAGTGCGGTGTGGCTTGTGATGCTGCAAGTGCCCTTGCACGCCCGGGAGGCACCCATCAAGGAGTGTGTTCACAACCGCTTCCAGGCACAGCCCGCCCAAGAAAACCGGTGTCTTGCAATGCTCACTTGTGTTTTGCAATAGTTTTGTAGTAGACTAGTAAAGGGATCCCCTTTGTTCTTTTGCTAAGTGTATTTTCGATCACGTTTTGTTCTGCTGCATTCTGCAGATTTTCTACTGTTCATTCAGATATTCGGCCACCAGAGCGCTGCTGTCTCCTTGAATATTGTTTTGATTTAATACATGGAACATTTGTTGAAGTCAGTTACTTACCATAATGTCTCACATGTGGTTTTACGGTTATTTCAGTGCTTTCTGTAGTTATTGGGGCAATATTTTTGAATAAGGGAATTGGATGTTAGTGGAGGTAGGCTCAGTCTCCAGAATTACTTGCAAGTACCGCTGGGCTTCGTCTCTAACCCCTTTTGTGATTGGAAGGGTGGTTAAAAATGAATGGTGGGACTTTTGGTTTTCTTTTCTTGCTTGCAGTAGGATTTTGACATGAGGTGAGGTCAGAGTAGGGTGTTGTTTCAAAACAGGGTGATCCATGGCAGAAATAACAAAGGCGAGGGCACAATTCAGTAGTCAGAACCTAGAACCACGCAGTATCTCGGAGTTCTGCCAGGCTTTGGATCAAAACTGCATGAAAACCCTATTAGAAAACAAGCAAAAGGGAAAGGTGGTGGTACCTTTCTAAAATGGACCTCCAACATGGTTTTCTGTACTGGGGGATTACTGTTATAATCAGCTGCATTTGTACACCAGACTAATATATTTCCTTGCGCTAACCCCGTTGGATCAGACTGCCACACGGAGTAGATGCTTTTTTGCAATGTTACCACAAAGGAATACAAAGATCTGCTTTCATGAATATATTTCAGGTTGACAGGCAGGAGGGTATGCTGCCTGCCCACCAAGGCACTGTGCTTCTGAAACAAGATTTCTCCGGTCTCACCCTGGGGCAGCTATGGCACATTTAGTCCTGGGTACGCTGGGATTTTGAGGCACCGTCCCTCAGGCAGGTCTGTAGGGAGAAGTCACCGAGGAAGCTTGGGGGGGGGGTGTCTATGGGGAGAAGCGTCTGAGGGAGGTTGGGGGCAGGTCTGTGGGGAGAAGTTGACAAGGGAGATCGATGGGGAGAAGAGGACGAGGGAGGTTGGAGGCAGGTCGGTCTGTTGGGAGAAGCAGCCCAGGGAGGTTTGAGGCAGGTCAGTGGGGACAAGTCGCTGAAGGGGGTAGGTCAGGAGAAGCAGCCGAGGGCTGTGGGCAGGTCGGTGGGGAGAAGAGGCTGAGGGGGGTTGGAGGCAGGTCGGTGGGGAGAAGCCACAGAGGGGGATCGGTGGGGAGAAGCGGCTGAGGGGGGCTAGTGGGGGGAAGTCACCCATGGCGGTTGGAAGCAGGTTGAGGGGAAGAAGTCACAGAGGGAGGCCGGTGGGGGGAAGTTGCAGAGGGAGGTTTGAGGCGGGTCGGTGGGGAGAAGTCACAGGGGGAGAAGTCGCAGAGAGAGGGTGGGGGCCGGTCGGTGGGGAGAAGTTGCAGGGGGAAAAGTCGCAGGGGGGGTTGGGGGCAGGTCGGTGGGGAGAAGTCGCCCATGGAGGTTAGTAGCGGGTCGGGGGGAGAAGTTGCAGAGGGAGGTTGGGGGCGAGAAGTGGCCGAAGTGGGTCAGAGATTTTGGACAGCTTCTTGGATCTAGTTGAGTTGTGCGCTATTCCTGAGCCTTGGAGGAAATGTTGCTGTTTGGAAAGGTCTCTTCACTGCCATGGGAAGCATTTGTGTTGGCCTCCCTTCCTGCTTCCACCATTTTCAATGGTTTCTTGCCATTCAGCTGCCCTGTTGAACAGCCCTCATTGCTGCAGCCTGTATATCATCACCCCACCAGTGAAACTCCAGACACAAACTGGCTGCTTTGTCCTCCTCTGCAAAGCCCCCCGGTGCAGTGCACCAGGGAGCTTTCTTCTTCCCCAGACCGGTTAATAAAGCATGTCTGATCACAGGTACTGATCTGGACCCATCACCCTGGTATCTGAGCAGCTCACAAATGTTAATGCATTTATCCCTGCGATAACTAGATGATCTCCTGAGGTCCCTTCCAACCCTGCTTACAGGGAAGTGTAATGAGAGTCCTGCATTAGATTCTCAGGGTTGGAAGGGATCTCAGGAGATCATCTAGTCCAACCCCCTGCTCAAAGCAGGACCAATCCCCAATGAAATCATCCAACAGATTTTTGCCCCATATGCATAAATGGGCCCCTCAAGGATTGAACTCACAATCCGGAGTTTAGCAAGCCAATGCTCAAACCACTGAGCTATTCTTCTACCTTGAGAGGTTGGGCCGTGTCATTCCTTCCCTTGTAGAGACAGGGAACTGAGGCACAAGGAAGCCCATGGTGGATCAGGAATTGAGCCCAGGTCTCTCACCCAGCACCCTGATCAATGATCCCATTTTTCCTCGGCCCTCACCTGTCTCAGCTCTCGCTGGAGAGGTATATTTGTAAACGGGTGGGTTGGCAGGCAGGCTCCTAAGAGAGTGTCTGGTTGTACCTATTGTTTTTGCCCTTCTCCTGTCTCTGCGCTCCTCATTCAAGCCATTTTTTCCCAGTGCTCTCCTCCACACTGAGACACCAGTGTCTGATCTCTCCTCTTAGGGGAAGGCAGTTCCTGCTGTCAGGATGAGTCCATTGTGAGGCATGTTGTCGTTCCAGCCCTAGATGTACGTGGTTCTATGTAACCCCTGCGCCTAGTGTCATAGATGGGGCCAGTTATACCTCGGAAAACATGAAATGTTTCCCAGGGGGTGATTCTACTAATTTGAGGGGTTCCTGCCTACTCACTGCTGACTCGGGGGGTCCCTGGTATGAATGTGGGGACCCCAGGATAGTGGGGTGGGGAACGGGACAGCAAGGGATCAACAGGCGATAGAGCCTGCCTCTGCACAGAGTCTATCCCCCCCCCCCATCACCCTATGGGGCCTCCTGTTGTCCAGGGAGCAGTCCTCTCCAACCCTCCCCCGAGGAACCCTCTGCTGTGATCCCATCACTGTGCCTGGACAGAGGAGAGTCCTGGAGGCTGAAGGGCACCTCCCTGCAGTGGAAGCAGAGACAGGTTCTAGGGCTGCGGGTGAAGAACCGACTGATGGGACAGGTTTCCGTGGGACTGACAGGGCGAAGGCTCTGGAGGCCCCTGAGCTGCTGGCAGTGGCTGAGGATGGAGCTGTGCCCCCTGAGGAGGAGGATAGCATTGTGCTGGGTGGCAGTTCTGTTGCCTGGAGCTCCCAATGGCCCTGTCTTCCCATGGCACGGGGAGTCCTCGAGCCCCCCGATCCTGCATGCTGTGGTGGTGACACTGGGGCCCAGCCTGGGGCTGCAGTGCCTGCCCCCTTGAGACAATCTGTATGCGAGCTGCTGCCGCTGACTCTCCCTCCTTCGGGAGCGAGGAGATTGTTCCAGTGGCTGCTCAGTGTTCTCCTGGGCCGGGGGAGTCTGCAGGAGAAGCAGAGGACAGTGAAGATCTCAGTGAAGACTTCTCCCTGGTTCTGGCTGTCCCCGCCAGTCAGCAGATAGGAAGGGTGGGTACAGGGTGAAGGAGATCGGTGGCTTTTTGGCTTGCACTAAGGAAGGTGTGCATAGTCCCACTGGGAGATTTGTTCCTGTGCATGGGGGGGCAGATGGGGACTTGGGACTGTGTCTGATTGTGATTAGGAGCACCAGGGCTGTTGTCAAAAGCATTTCCCTGGTGAGGGCTGAGAGGCGCCTGTTGCACTGTGGGAAGAGACTGAATCCATGTGTGGTGTCTAATGCCTTTTACCCCAAAGTCCAGCTTCTCTAAAAGTCACTCACGTCACCTGACAATGGTATACGCTGCCCAGTGCTCCTCCTGTTTATTCATGCCACATTTTGCTGCTGCATGTCTATGCCCGATGTCTGTGAAATCTTGTAGAAACCTGGGCTGGTATTATCTTCTCTCATTTGGGTGGAATCATGCCATGAATACTTTTAATCAACAGAGCTGTGAAAAGTAAATTGACCTTTATAAGCCTCCTACACCTGCATCCTCTGAAGAAATGAGATTTTTAATTGAAGATTTCACAGGCAAAAGAAGATTTGTTATAATGAAGCAGAGCTTTAAAGCTGCTAGACAGACCCCTCCCCCCGGTACCATTCATCTCATAGACCGTAAGGCCAGAAGGGACCGTCCATCAGTAGTGAGATGCACAAGGTGGTCCCTTTTCACTGCATTTAGCACTGCCATGTGTCTCTGGGTGATTTGATTAATTAGCTCCAAGGACACCATTCATTTAAAAATCACATTTCTGTCTGACATTTTTATTTATGTCTTTGTTTATTTGCCTACAAGCATCAGCTCAGCTGACTGTAGTTTAAGGAGAGCCAGGGAGAGGTTTGCTGTTGGTTTGTTTTTTTAATTTGTTTACCCTGTGGCTTCCCCAGTGCTTTGTGCCTTCAGCATCATTGTTTTCCCCTCTGTAGTAAGTGTCCCCTGTTGATGTGGGTCTTTCCCAAAAGCAATCGGGGAAATAGAAAACATTGACCAATTACTGTAACCCCCCGTAAATGGGCCAGGGAATCAGGGCAGAGCGAATATGACTTGTAACTTCATTTTTGAAACTGAGTGGATTATTAATTGGTGGTGCTCCCTTGAGTTAAAAAAAAAACATGACCCCAATTCAGGAAAGCATCTCTATTCATGAAAGTGTGTAAGTACCTGTTTTAACACTATGCACTTAAATAGAAATGGACTTAAGCCCAGGTGTACACGCTGTCCTGAATCAGCAGTAACTGCGTATTAAGGGCTTCAGATTGGCATATGCAGTGATCTCCATGCACTCTTTGATCACTCCAAAACATTTGGGGGTTTGCTTGGGCTGGTGAGGACATTCTGGGTTCAAATACTGACTTTGCCACTTGCAGCCTGGGGCTCTCTGCCTCACTTCTCCAATTTGTTGGAGGTGGAAGATAATTGTTAACACGCTTCACAGGTCTGGGTGTGAAGATCAACTCATGCTTGTACAGTAACTAGGACATATAAAGTTCTATACAAGTGTTTATAGGTGACCTTTGTTGTTGTTGTTATGTAAAAATATTTAGTTGATCCTTACCAGGCTCCATCCATAATCCCCATCTAAACAGACAAGATGGACAATAAAAAGAACTAGAGCATCTGATTTTGCCACTATTACTTTGTTCTCTGAGATCTGGGGAAACTACTCTTTAACTATAATGGATAGTAGCTGAGAAACAGGGAGCTCGGGACTAAAAAATTTCCCATATAAAGCCCCGAGTAGAACTCTCCTCCTTTAACTATTGTACTTCTGATAGCTATTTTATTTTGACAGCCATGATTAAGACCCTGGGAGACAAAAGACTATAAAAATTCCAGGGCCACATAGGCTTCAGTCAAAAGTGAGGGCCCCAAAGACTTCTTCCTGAATGACCATGGGGAATAGATTTCAGAACCTCCTACTGCATATAAAAAAGTCATCATTAATTTTGCTAATTATTAAAGCTTATTAGGTGACTTAGACCCAGAATTTCAATTTTGTGTAAGAAACAGAAAATAAAACCTGATTCTAAGCATTTTTTTAATAGAAATTGTAAGCAGTTTCACTGCAAATTTGTATTTGTTTTGCAACATGCCTTCGTACAGGGGTGTGCAAACTATGGCTTGGGGGCCACATCCAGCCCTCCAACCTGTTTAATCTGGCCCTCGAGTTCCCGCTGGGGAGCTGGGCCTGGGGCTTGCTCTGTTCCACATGTGCCTGTTGAGACTCCCGGAAGCAGCAGCATGTCCCCCTTCCATTGGCTCCTATGTTTCGGGGTAGCCACGGAGCTCTGTGCACTGCCCCTGCCCCAAGCATCACCCCCGCAGGTCCCATTGGCTGGGAACTGCGGCTAATGGGAACTCCAGGGGCGGCGCCTGCAGACAAGGCAGTGCGTGGAGCTACCTGGCCGCACCTCCACATAGGAGCCGGAGAGGGGACATGACGCTGCTTCCAAGAGCTGCTTGATGTTGCCCAGATCCTGCACCCCTAACCCCCCCCCCAGCCTCCTGCCCCTAGTGCTGATCCCGAACCCTAACCCTCTGCCCCAACCCAGAGCCCTCTCCTGCACCCTGAACTCCTCATTTCTAGGCCAACCCCTGAGCCCACACCCCCAGCCAGAGCCCTCACCCCTCCTGCATCCCATCCCCACTTTCATGAGCATTCATGTCCCACCATACCATTTCCATACCTAGATGGAAATGACGTAAACAAGAAGTGAGCAGCATTATCTCCTGCAAATGTAAACAAACTTGTTTGAGCAGTTGGCTGAACAAGAAGTAGGACTGAGTGGACTTGTAGGCTCTACAGTCTTACATTGCTTTATTTTTGAATGCAGGGTTTGTTTGTTTGTTTTTTACATAATTCTACATTTGTAAGTTCAACTTTCATAATAAAGAAATTGCATTATAGTACTAATAATGGGGAAATTAAAAAATACTATTTCTTTTTTATACAGTGCAACTATTTGTAATAAAAAAATAAATATAAACTAAGCACTGTACACTTTGTATTCTGTGTTGTAATTGAAATCAATATGTTTGAAAATGTAGAAAACATCCAAAAATATTTAAATAAATGATATTTGATTATTGTTTAGCAGTGCGATTAATCGTGATTAATTTTTTTAATCTTTTGAAAAGGCCTGTAAATAGCCAGTAGAAATGGTGAAAAATAAATTAGATTTCTCAAATGTGGGCTGTAAAGAGAAACTTCTGTATGTATTCTGGGCATGATCGAAATCCCAATGAAATCACTGGAAAGGTGACTATGGGATGGTGCAAGATGCACTGGACGCATCATTATGGAAGAAATGTAATCCTCTGGGTTAGCTTCACACAGCTGCCTCTGTTTTTACCAGAGAACCTGTGAGCATAGCTCAGTTGAGGATGCATCCTGAATCATCCCATTCCCCAGGGTTCTTCATGGCTAATCCCTCATCCATTGATCTGGCTGTGAATGTTCCATCACATTTAGAAGTGCCTCTTTTACAGGCTTGTTATGTTAATTAAAGTATCTTTCGGCTCAGAGGCTGGATTTCCCTTTCTCAGATCATGGAATCCAAACCAATGAAAGAATTACTCTTTTTTTTTTTTTTTTAAATACGAAGCACAGTTTTAAATTATTTGAAGGACTGATTCCCTCCCGGCCCCTTCCCCGGAAAAAACACTGAGCTGATGAAATCTGCCTGAGGAGACTTTCCAAGCACTCCTAGTTAGTTTAGACCTGTGTCCCAAATGAAGAACGAGAAGCAGAGACAAAAGCGCCAGAACTTCATCAGCCATTGCTGGCCCTACTTCTCCTGCGCTAGGCCTAGGGGTATCCAGCTGTACCGAACCAGGAAGCTGCTATGATTATCATGGATTAGGTGGATTCCAGGTAAATCCAAAGGGTCATGATGGGGTCCCCAAAGGTATGGTCTGAAACTGTAGTTTGGGCGGCTAAGGGATGAGGCCCCAAAAAGGGAACATCACTCTCATAAACCATAGTTCCTCATTTAATACAGTTGCCTGTTGGGAAGCCTACCTCTGTCATACACCTTAGCAAGTTCGCCTTAGTGCTCATTTCTTCTGAGCCAGGTGACTGGGGTTTGTTTGTGAGGTTCCCTGTTTATTTTGTGTCCGTGACACTAGCCTTACAAGCATCTTCTATTCTGAGGTCAGGCTAGGTCCTCTGCACTTCATCTCTAGGAATAGAGGCACTTGATAAAGGCCGGATACTACCCTTGGTCAGGCCTTTACCCATTCTTCTTTTAAAAGTGAGCCCTTACCGCAGTGGTTCTCAACTACGGCTTGCAGGCCACTTGCAGCTCAGTGAGCACACAGCTGTGGCCCATGTGACATCCTGGGGGCTATACAGGTAGTATTTGTGTTGTTTGGATGTGGCCCACTTAACACTTAGAGAGCTGCATGTTCAGCCCACAGTGGTAACTAGGTTGAGAACCACTGCTTTACTTGTACCAGCGCCGCCCCACTGAGTCTGCACCTGATTAGAACTGAGGGACCCGTTTTGTGGATGATGCACAAACTGGACTAGAATCCGTCTCACGGACCCATAGCTGTGGTAGGACCTTCAGGCCTTGAAAACCAGTGGAAGCTTATTTTTGTCACTGGTGCTAGCACGTCTGACTCTCAGTGCACACCAGAAGATCTGTTCAGTCAGACGGGGTCATTTTACATCCTCACTTTGCAGAGTGCAGCTGATAAATACAGTCTGGACAAGCCCTGGATTTCACTCCTTCCTTCGGTTGTCAGCTGTGACCTTCTGCAGACAGCGCCTTCCAGACAGAGATTTTCCTGCTTCCCTAAACTCAAACGCCTTTCATTTCTGAGCATGAGGTGCAATGCTGCCTCTTCCTCTGATTTATTTTACCGCCCAGGGGATTATAGCGCTGGCAGGGTCTATAGTCTCAGATAGCCCTTTTTATCCCCCACCCCCTTTCCTGGGAGTCCTGAAGCTGCAGGATAGAACTGCTTACCACCCTGAGCATCCTTGAGTGACTGAGGTGCAGCTGAAGAATTTAATGAGTGTTACAGGCTACAAGCCTAAAATTCAGCCCTGTGTGCTGAGATGCGAAGAGCTGCCTGGATGTAACAGGACAGAGTCACGCATCTGAAGAGCCATGTCAAGCCACAGGGCTGAATAGAAGAGCCTTTAACCAGCTAGTAAGTCTGCTTGCTACAGAGGAGAACGGGAGCATGTTCCGTGCTTCCAGAACCCCTCTGGGTCTCAGAGTAGCAGGGATTTATTTTTTGAATCGTGGGAGGATTAAATGTCCAGCGCTGTAAGGATCTTGCTGCTCACAAAGAGGCAGCTAGATTCTGTAGGGGAAGATCTACTGTCTTCCCAGGCCCAAACTATGCCCTACAGCAGCAGTCTTCAAAGCCCCACAGTCCTAAACACTCAGTCAACTTAAACAATTCAACCTCCTCCTTTGGCTAGCTGAACACCCGGCAGCATGGATAGCACAAGCGGATCAGGAGGATGTAGCCAGTGGCACACCTTGATCCTCCTTTAGACCTATAAGGGCAAATTCATCACCGGACAGGTTCAGCCTCTGGTACAGCCCGTCCTAATTTGTGCCTCCTCCTGCCCACAGCTTGTAGGGGATTCTCAGCAGCCCCCGATCTGTCTCCCAAAACACCCATCTGGTGGAGACACCCTGTGCCAGTGCTGTTCGGGTTGTTCTACCTGTCCTTTTGCACTGGTGCAGATGGTCGTAGGGCAACTTGGAATCTGGCCCAGAGAGCTGGCGTACCGGATTGGCTTCTTGGGCTCCAGGTCACACGCTCCAGGGGCCCATTGGCTGCTAGTTGTTGTTGTTCTTTGCATCCGTGCACAGTGGCTGTGAAAGGCCATTGTTCTGGCACCAGGCTCTCCCTTGGCACTGGTGTAGTTGCCCACACAAGGTGCAGGGCAGTGCTGAATGAGGCCCCGGATGTGCATTGAGGCCTTGACTCAGATTCTTCAGGGAGCGAGTTGTTGGTGCTCTGCACAGCCATCCAGGCAGGTTGGTTCACTTCCCAGTCCTGGCCTCTCTCTCCCTGGGTCAGTAGGGGCCAGGAGAAGGGTAAAGGCAGCACAGCCAGCCCCTGGGGTGGGGTGGAGCCAGTGGGTACAGAACAAACCCATTGGACATCTGTGGGGAGTGAAGTGAGACTGAGGCCAGAGGAAGGAACTGTCACCGATCTAACCAATGCCTGCCTGTGATTGTCTAACGCCTGTCTTTGTGTCCCCCCGTTGCTAGGTGATGATGGAGATCAGCGGTCTCCCGGTGGAGTTGTGGCGCCTGATTTTATCCTACTTGCGTCTGCCCGACCTTGGCCGCTGCAGTCTGGTTTGCAGAGCTTGGTATGAGCTGATCCTCAGTCTGGATAACACCCGATGGCGCCAGCTGTGCCTCGGCTGTATCGAATGCAGACACCCGAACTGGCCCAACCAGCCTGAGGTGGAGCCCCAGTCCTGGCGGGAAGCCTTCAAACAGCACTACGTCGCCTCAAAAACCTGGACCAAAAACACCCAGGACTTCGAGTCCTCCAACTGCTTCTACTTGTTCCGAAGGAAGAAGGACCGCCATGTCCTCCGCGTTGGGCAGGGCTGCGAGTTCGATACCCTCCGGGCTGCCTTGGCCTCGGCCGGCGTCTACGACCGGATCGCGCTGCTGCCGGGGGTGTACGAAGAGCAGAGCGAGATCGTCCTCAAGGTGCCGGTGGAGATCGTGGGGCAGGGGAAGCTCGGAGAGGTGGCCTTGCTGGTCAGCATTGATCAGCAGTGCCCAACCACGCGCCTGTGCAACCTGGTCTTTATGCCAGCCTGGTTCACCCCCGTTGTGTACAAGGTGGGTCTGAAACTCTCCCGGTATCCTCCTCAGGGCATCTGAGACGGCCCTGGCTAGAGATGGGACATAGGATAGCTAAGGCTCTGAGTATTCTCTTCTTGGGACGGCGGGTTCTTGCTCATGTGCTCAGGGTCTAACCGGTGACCGTATGTGGGGTGGGGAAGGAATCCCCCCCGGGTCCAGTTGGCGGGGACCTAGAAGGGTTTTTGCCTTCTTCTGCAGCATGGAGTGTGGGGCATCTGGGTGTATCTCACTAAATCGGTTCCCTGCCATCGCAGGGCTTTGGGCACTGGTGCACCTCAGTGCCTCCTATTCTCTGCCTGTGGCTCACAGTGGTTTAGTCTCCTGAGAGCTGTAATACTTTGGTCTAGTTCTGGTTGTTGGGTTTAGTGTGCGGGTGCTGGGTGGTATTTTTGGCCTGTGAGATGCAGATCAGACTGGTCCCTATGACATGCCTTCCTGGAAGATGCGCACACATATCCTCATTCATGTTCTTTTTTAGTAGTGTTATCTAGGGCTTAGAGAATTCAGGACTCCTGGGTTCTCTTTTTGGCACAGGAGCTGACACACTGTTTGACCTTGCCACTGTCACCTTGGGCCTGGTCCAGACGTTCATACTCCATGAAACCAATCAGGCTACTAGAGGGGCAGCCATGGGAGTAACGGTTTGAAAATGTGACCTAGGATGTGAAATGTGAAAAAGCTAGGAGTTGGACCCTACCCTTGGGAGCTTTAGTTGTTGTCAGCCTGTATACACACGTTGTCAGGCTCAGTACAGGCGGGTGAAATGTAATAGCCAGTGATATAGAGGAGATCGGACTAGACATCCTAATGGCCTCTTCTTGCCTTGATATTTATGAATGTACCAGAGCGTACACAGCATCTGCTCTACATACTCCAGTGGTTCAGTTTAATGGGCATAGCAGGTCATGCTGAGCCACCTACTTGCTGGGATGTGGCAGCCGGAGCATGCCAGGCTATCTAGCATCATAAAGGTAACTGATCGAGGGTGGGGTAGTTAAATGCATGGATCCCTGGGGCAGAAGCCGATGGGTGTCAGTTACCCATGACACATGCCAGTTCCATGTGCCACTAGATTGGCGGGGGAGAAGGTGGAGGGAGGGAGTTTGCGTTGAGAAATGGAGTGGGACATAATGGTGTTGCCAGGAAGGTGAGTTACTTTTGTATTTATTTTATCTCATGATCGTTCTTCTCCAGACGACCTCTGGCCACGTCCAGTTCGACAACTGCAACTTTGAGAATGGGCAGCTACAGATCCACGCCCCGGGGACCTGCCAGGTGAAGTTCTGCACCTTCAACCAGTCCAGCATCCATTTCCACAGCGTGGCGCTTGGGGTCCTGGAAAACTGTGAGTTCACTGGCAGCGAAAATGCCTCTGTCACCATAGAGGGCATCCCGTCCTCTGAGCGGAACTGGGCCTGCAAACACCTAACCATGCTGGCCAAGTCCCACTGCGTGTCGTTGCAGGCGTCCGACCCCGCGCTTTGCAATGTGTCGAAGCGGGGCAGCTGGGGCGGCCCTCCAGCGAGCAATGTAAGAACCTGCGAGATCGTGGTGGGTGGAGACCAAAGTAATTTACTTCCTGCTTCCAAGACTCAGTTGATGTTTGAAAAAGCAGGTGAGAAAGAGGCTGAAGTTAATGGCAGACTTCATACAGCAAAGAAGGGGGAAGCCAGGACCCTGGAGACAGACTCTAGTGACAGCGAGCTGAGCAGCGAGAACGAGGAAGACGACCGGTCGATGTACAAACTGTCCTATCGGGCCCACGGTCTGAGCCACATGCTGGCCCACGTGATCCACAACAGGCCGCAAACCAATGGGTTTACCGCCCTGCAGAGGGACCTGGAGCTCAAAACTTTGCAGCAGGAACTGCAGAGGGACAAAGAGGCCCAGTCTCTCGCCAGCTCTCTGCAAGGATGCCTCATTCGGAAGTGCCTGTTCAGGGACGGGAAAGGTGGGGTCTTTATCTGCTCGCAAGGGCGAGCCAGGCTGGAAGGGAGCGTCTTCAGGGAGCTGACCTATGCAGTGCGGTGCATACAGAACAGCAAGGTGCTGTACAGGCTGGTAACGAAACCCTCCCACGCTGCTAAGGCCACCCGCCTGGGGATTCAGTCATCAGAGCCTCCAGGCCACATTGTTAACCAGCCTCGTGCTTTGCACGTGCACTAAAAGTGTGGGTGCAAATGAAAGCACTTAGATGTCTCCTCGCTTGTATCCTCAGATCAAGTCGTTAGACATCCAAGTGCTGTCGGTTCTGGAGGCATCTGACTCGCCCTGCAAAGTTAGAGGCTCGATGGAGATCCCTTTAAAAATGTGGTGCTACCTGTCAGCGTTTCCAGGTACATTTGTGAATATGCCAAGGGGCCACCCAGTTAGCAATGGAGGAACACAGGAATTGCCAGGCTGGATCAGAGTTTGGTCCGTCTAGCCCAGTGTGCTGCCGCTGACAACAGCCGGTACTGCCTGCTTCAGAGGAATGTGCAAGAAACTGCAGTAGGTAGTGAGGAAATAACCTGCTCAGAGACTGTTCCTTCCTAGCCTCCGATAGCTGGAGACTGAAGCATAAAGGTTTATACCCCTTTATCAGCATAGATTTGTAAAGTGGCCCTGTCCTCTATGAATGCTAAAGAGTTCAGAATGTCGAAAAATTAATAGCCCTTCAGAAAGGATGTAGGAAATTAAATTCACCAAAAAAACACCCCACAAACCAATCTAGCCTTTCAGAACAAACTTCCTGACTGAGCTCTAGTGGAGTGATACTGGTGTAAAGGCATGAAGAATCAGGTCTTGGTTTAGTATACGGGGAGTATAAGATTTCGGATGCACTTAACTATTCATGTTCTTGCTCTCAAGTCCTGGTTCTGTCCCTGCTCTGACAGGTAAGCACGCTGTTCTCGCTTAGCAACCGTAACTGTTTTTTTGTCAAATGAGTTTGGCACGGTACCTGTGACTAGTTTGGGATCCTCACTCTTCCACCCAAAGTTGACTTGAAACTAAATGGTCAAGATGATTGTCACGCTAGAGACAGCATGTGAAACAGATGCTTATCCTTACAGCAGCACACAGGAGAGGTGAATATCTGAGAGGTAGCCTTTGGCTGTGGGCAGTTCGCAATTTCTGGCAGGGAGAAGAGGTCTCCCGCACATTGGGGTGGTGATACACATGTCCTCTAGGCCACAAGCTTGGGAACATTTGTTTCTTAGCAATAAGGACGTGGAAAGGGCACATGAACTGAACTGAAGAGGAGGGCTACTGCAAGCTAATCGGCTGCCCTAGTGCATAAGGCACTAGGGGGAGGGAGATTACATTCATTTGATAATGATGCTTCCCAGATGAAATGCTTTGCTATGGCATCCTGAAGAGCCCTCATCCTCCCTTCCAAGTCATTAATGCCACCCGTCTGCATATAGGGAAAGAGATTTGAGTTGGTTTTTAAGGCAGCAGCTAGTTCTAACACCTACCCCCTTCACCACAAACACATCGGAATCCTGGTAGACCCTGAACAAGTGATCTTACAAAACAGAAATGGGAAGGATCATTTATGTCCGAGCATTCTCCAGCCAGGACAGCAGCATATGCTCTAGTGCTGTGGCCAGCTGTGTGTAAAATGTCTTTCACGTGATCACTTCCATTACTTGAAGTCTGATAGATCCGTATCAAAATGAGGGAGATTTGCACGAGAACCACATCTCTGTATGCAAATGGAGAATGTGTATCAGGGCTTTATCCAGAGGCAATTACAGCTGGTGAAGACTTTCCACAGACTTGAGAGGGCTTTGGTTCGGGTCCCGGCGTAGTAACTTGGGCTCTAGTGAAGCAAACACTTACACGGCACATAACTGTGCGAACCCAAGTAGCCCCATTGGGGCAGGGAATGGAAATCTGGAGGCCTGGAGAGGTGTGCTGAGTTGGAAAATGAAGGGAAGAGGCAGGCGGTAAGAGAAGGAAAGAGTGCCTAGTTCTGCAAGACCAGGAGAAGTCGGTGGAGATGGTAGAGTTTGGAGCCCCAGGAGGACATAGGACGACTCTCGGAAGTTTGCAAGTGAGAAGAGAAGACGAGGACTGGAGAATCGCACCGTCACCAGGAAGAGGCAGGTCCATGGGATTGGGAATTGGCCTGTCTCTAGAGCCGATGCGTGGGACAAAAGGGTGCACTGGGTGTGGTGTTCTGTCCCATCTAGTGGCACAAAGACCACTTAGAGAGAGAATGAGTCTGCTCTACAGCCTTCGTTAAAAGCCAGTTGGCTTTTAGCTCATGCAGTATAGGCTCATGCATTAAGCTCCAGAGGCCCCAGGTTCGATCCTGCCCACCGATGACTGGGGAGCTAAGATATGGGATGTGGACTTGAAACTGAAGAAGATCCTAATGAGAACTGGAAAGAATTCGCTGATACTGCGAGATTATTGCTGCAATGCATCAAGGGAGGCTCTGCCAGGCTGGGGAAGATGCTTAAAGAAACGGAGGCTGAGATGATCTTCAGTGGGATTCTACCTCTCCCCGGAGGAGGAGAATGAAGGCAAGATAGGAGGATGAAGATCAACAGATGGCTCAGGTTACTATAAGGGGGGCTTTGGGGTGTTTGACCACTGGGAGGCATTCATGGGCAGAGGACTGTTCTCACGGGATGGACTCCACCTGAGTAGGGAGGGAAATAGATTTCTGGGATGGAGGATGGCACAATTTAAAAGAGCTTTAAACTAGGAATTCAGTGGAGATGCTCATGTAATCTCCACGCCTGAGTCTAGTATTGAGCGGGAGGAAAATCAAGTAAGAGGAGATATAGCAATGGAGAAAGGAACAACGGAGGGTAGGAGAATGGACATCAAGAGGAAAGATAGTGCCAGTACCATGTATAGTAACAGTAGGGAGCAAAACTGGCAGTAGGATCACTCTGTCCAATTGGATGAAAAATCTGGGCAAAGCCAAGCAGAAACAACTAAGATGTGTGTACACCAAGGCAAGGGGTCTGGGTAAGAAAATACAGGAACTAGAACTACTGGTTCAAGAAGTGAGAGCAGATATTATAGGGATAACAGAAATATGGTGGAACAGTTGTCATGACCAGGGTACAGGGATTGAAGGCTATGTGCTGCTCAGGAAAGAGTAGCAAAGGTAAAGGTTGTGGAGTATCATTGTATATCAATGATGAGGTAGCTAGAAGTGATGGAATGGATAAACCTGCATCTGTTTGGGTCAGAATCACTTTGGGAAGACGGGCAACAGAGGCTCCCCTGGGAGAGTGCTTGGGGTTTGCTATAGAGTCCCAGGATCTGATTTGGATATGGATAGAGACCTCATTCAAATATTTGTAATGAAATAAGCACTCCTGGGAATTATGTAGTTATGGGAAACTTTTAATTTCCCAGATAGAGATTGGAGGACAAGTGCTACTCAGAATGGTAGGGCCCAGACTTTTCCGGTTACAATCGCGGAGAGGTTTCTTCACCAGATAGTCACCAAACCAACAAGAGGTGATGCTGTTTTAGAGTTAGTGTTGGTTAGTAGCAAGGATGTCCTAGAAGAACTGGTTGTAGAGGACAGTCTTGGTTCGAGTGATTTGAGTTAATTCAGTTTAAACTAAATGGAAGGAAAAACAAAAATAGGTCTGCAACCAGGGTCCTTGATTTCAAAGGGAAACCTTTACAAGATCAGGGGAGTTAGGGAAGTGAATTGGGCTGATGAACTCAAGGATCTGAACGTGGAGGAGACTTGGAATTAGTTTCTGCAACTTTGACTTAAAGTATCTGAAGTCTGCATCCCAAGCACGGGGAAAATAATCATAGGGAAGGGTTGCAGACCAAACTGGATGAACAAGCATCAAAGACAGATGACTAAGAGAAAGCAGAACGCCTACAAGGAATGGCAGATGGGTTGGATCAGCAAGGGAAGCTACCTGTGTTTTTAAGAGACTGTGAGCAAGGATAAGAACATGTTACAAAGGAAATAACATGCTTCTTACAATCTGAACGTAACTTTAACAGGTTAAAATCCTCGTCTCACCTAAAGCACTAGCATCCATGACTAGGATTCTGCTTGGAAGAATGCAAACAGTGCTGTCCTTTGTGCTGACTCAGTGCTGGATGACAAAATGTCTCTGCTTCTCTGTCCATTTCCAAACTCTCCCCTCCATCCCACTTCCCTCCCCCCAAAAGACAGGATGACCCCCGTGGTCCCTTTCTGGAGTGCTGGCTCCAAGGTGTCTTCCCCTCCTCCTGCACTAATTTGCTCTTGTGGGTTTCCTCTCGGCTTGGTATCTGAGACCAGTTGCTTCCAGTTCATTTTCTGTGCTTGATTTGAATTGATTGCCTAATCCCCGTTCAGTCCTGTCACTGCTCTTGGAGAGAGCGCGTGAGTCTAGAAATTAGCTGGGCTGGCTCCAGGGGGCTGGCTATTGGAAGTGGTGAAATCTTTTAGCTGTAGAATCAGAAGCTGTACAAGCAAATCCCTGCCCCGTTTCCTCTTATTATAGAGCTACAGTGACATGATTCTTGGCTAAAACAACTTCCCTCTTATCCCTGCTGGAGCAGCTGAAAGCCTTATATCACCACTCCAGCAGGGCCCAGCCATATGCACACAAAGGGGTATTAGTAACTATAAGGGCTTGACTTCAGCCAGGGAAATTCAGAGTTCAGACTGAAAATGCTTCTTTACAGTTTGTGCTTCATTCATGGCACTGTGAAGGTTGGGGGGAGGAAACTGGCTGTGTATAGGGAGGGGGCGATGGGCCTTGCTCTCGGTTCTCAGGTTCCTGGTTTGCAAACCAGGGAGCAGGTGCTGTGGTACTGGGGGAATCTGGACAGATTCTGTGCTGGAGTAAGTGGGTGCAGCTCCATCGTCCTCAGTGGAGTCTTTTCTCTCATTTCTAGTAGGAGAGAATTTACCCAGTGGATCGAGGCCTGGGAGAGTCACCCCAGTGCAAAGGGAGATCCTATGGCGGGGCCGTCACTCCCGTGACACTCCCCTCCCCCTCGTAACGGGCGTGGCTGGAGGAAAGGGGGCAGGCCGGCAACGCTCCGCACTCTCCCAACTGCGGTTTTGCCACTCCAGCCTGTTCGCTTCTGATGTCAATTAGAGCATCCTCTGAGTGAGAGCCAGCTGTGCCTCCCTAACCCGGGGAGTGGGGGCTGAGCCGGAGGAAAGCTGTGGCAGGCGAGCCAGGCCCAGGCCTAGCTAAGCTCTTCTGTGGCACCCAGCACTAGATAGGGCCCTTTCTGATGGCCAGGATGGAAACTGGATTAGCCGTTCTTACTGCGGGCTCTGCGTAGCATAAATCCCCCCACCCCTCCCCGGCTCTGATTTGAAAGCAGAGACTCCAAGCCAAGGCTGCCCACTGTTATCAGTGCACTTCACCGTACCTAGTTATTGTACCGTGCTGCATTGCAGCCAATGCCGAAGTGCTGGGTGGGGTGAGGAGCGAAGTATCGTCTGTACCTGGTCCTTGTCCTTTGTGGGATTCGTGATGATTTCTCTGCTGTCCATCACTATAGCACGGATGAACCAAGGACCGTGGGATCAGAGCCCAGCCCAGCAAAGCCCTTGAACAAGGTGTGCAACTTTCAGCAGTGCCCGTGAAGCCCATAGGTGGGGGCCCAGGCTTAGCTCCCAGCGCAAGTCTCCCTGTTCCCATTGCTCTGCTGAGCAGGGCTTGGCATTGCACAGTGAACTTGCCCTCCCCACCAGGGCAGTGGGGAGTGACTAGCCTTGCCCGCCGAGCTCCACGTTTAATTAACGGATTGAATGAAGCACCTTTTTGGAACGAGCAAATAAAGGAAATGGAATTTAATTACCTTCTGATCCATGTTGTTCACTGAAGTGGGAATATGTGAAAGCAATTTGTAGATTATTTCTTTCTAGTAATCAGACATGGGGCTAGAGGTTTATTTGACTGGAAAGAATTAAATACCGCAACGGCAGGAGTAGTTAGCTACTTGTTTGCTTAAATAAAATAATGCAGCGATTAAAAGGTAATCCGCCTTAACTTTGCTGGCTGGGCTGATTCCACATCTAGTTACCAGGTGTTTTGCCTCCTGTGTCCTCTTGCTCAGTAGATGTGCTTGCACAGCATGCAAATAGTGCATTTGCTGGGTCAAATTCAAGACGGGTGTAAGAAGACACTGCTCTATTAGTGGGTCTCTAACTTCGGGGTAGCTCTAAATAGCCTTGTTGTAAGTGCTGCTTTGTAACCTGACTTTGGAACCGCCTCACCCTGGGTGAGAAGCAGCTGACGAAAGCTCCTTGAGTGAGTCCCTGGTGTGCTGAGCTGTGTTTGGCTGCGTCTCATGAGATCAGTTACCATAATGTGGCTCTGCTGTGGCTAACAATATCCAACATGTGGTTAACGTCCATGAAATGTGATCTGGAGCATTGAGCACACACGAGAGGAAGGGTGTGAATGAGAAATACGGGTGAAAACGTAGAGCCTGTTGTATTCAAGGCTAGTCATCCCTGCTCTGGTTTGGCACGATGGAGGACTCTGAGCCCACTGCTTCTCCCACTCCACCAGCACCTCTCCGCCTTGAAGACCGGAGCCCCCCAGAAGCCGCCAGATGAATGGAGTCGTGAAGCCGGCACAGGAAAGCCCAGGGCCCAACGTCATGGCCTTTGTGTAGGTCACCTCGCCTTGATGCACCATCTCCATGGAGACCTTCCCGAGCAACACCAGCACTTTGATCAGGATTGCTTTGTGGCTCTGCGGTCCTGTTCAACAGTCTCTCTCCCCCCTCTGGGTGTGGGGAGAGGGGATTTCTCCTCTCCATCCCTGCCCTGGCTGGGTGCCGCCTTCCTTTGCTCGGCGGTCTTCTCACAGCCTCGCTTCCAGGGTCAGAGCCGGTGGCCTCCCTCAGAGATCCATGTCTGCCCTCCCCCCACCAGGTTGCCGTGGGGGGGGGGGGGGGGGAGGATTTCGTTCCCCCACCCCAATCCCAATGCACACCCCTTGAGAATGATCCATTTACATGGGCATTGCGAGAGGCATGCGGGGAGGGGCACAGGCCTGTCAGAAAGACCTTCTCAAACTCTGGCTAGAGACTCCATAATCATCCCCCACAGAAACCTAGCCCCTTTTATTCCCTGCTCTGGATACAGTCTCCCAGCACCCTAGTTAGGCAGGGACATGCTCTTACCCCGTCGTACAGGGGAGCAGATTGAGGGGCAGAGAGCAGGGGGTGACCTTGCCCCGGGTCACGCAGCAAGGTCCTGTCACAGAAACAGGGGGATGTTCCGCCAGATTAAAAGGTGGCAAATTCAACGCTGATAAAAGGCACTGCATTTCCACACGATGCTTAGACTGTGGAACTCCCCGCTAGGGGAAGTGGCCAAGACCAAGAACTTAGCTTGGGGATTGGACTTTTGTGTGGATAACGAGAATATCTGGCGTTATAATTAACACTAAACATTTTGGCAGGGCTGGAAAACCTCCTGCTTCACTCTCGCCAATCTCGAACTATTAGCACTCAGGCTGAGAGCTAATATGGGGCAAATTATTTCACACCTGCTGCTGTGGGGTTCTTACACCTTTGCCTGAAGCTTCTGGCACTGGCCACTGGCTGAGACAGATACTGATCTAGATGGACCTAGGCAATTCCTGTGTTCCTATGTCGTGCCAGAGGCGGGAATAGCTTCTAGAGTTCCCGAATGGGCGCTCTAACCACTAAACCGCATGTCCTGCCTTTAAAATAAAGGGAGATCGTGGACAACGTACAAAAATCCCTCCAAATAAGACCTGACTTGACTGTTCTGCAAAAACCCAAAATCTAGTTCTGGGTTTCTGCGTGTGGCAGAATTCCCTCTGGACTGTTCGTCATTGACTCCCATCCTACTTTATTTTTAACACTGTTGTTGTTCCTGTGATGACTGTTTTGTGGGTGTTGGTTTAACTTGTTTCCAGAATTGTGCATTGCATCTTGAGTAGAGAGGGCCAGGTTTGCTGATAATTTGCCCAGGTGGCATAAAATGGTCTTAAAGTGTGTGGAAACGCCCCCACACACACCCTCCCCATGGATGCAGCCTGTGCAAGGATTGCCCCATTTGGCGTAAGGGTTTTATCTCTGCCCCACCTGAGCCCTGGCATAGAGAAATTACCTGGGGCATGACCAGAGGGCACTGCACTACAGCTGTTCTGTGCCTCCCAGGCTGATAGAGAGCCTTGGGGAGCAGTGCACAAGTTAGCACAGCCCTGAGGTTTTGTGCCCTGCATGGCCACAGAACGTGGGAAGCACCAGGGTGGCTTGAAACCACCAGCCAAGCGCAGGAGTGGAATAACTGGGGCCCAGAGTTTTCCAAAAAGAGTCCCTTAAAATATTATTTGTGTGTGGGACGGGGGACATTAATAATATCCAGCTCTTCTCACCAGCACTTCTCAAAGGGCTTTGCAAAGGAGGTCAGTATCATTATCCCCATTTTACAGGTGGGAAAACTGAGTCGGGGGGGGTCGGGAAAACGATTTGCCCAAGGTCACCAGCAAAGCTGGGAATAGAACGCAGCGTCCCATGCCAGTGCTCTACCCATGAGGCCGCATTGACCATCCATAGCCATCATGGAACGTCTCAGTCCTGCAGGGGACTGACTGGCAAGGACACGTAGTCAAACCCTAATCCTGCAGTTGTGGGAATTCTCTCAATGGTATCGCGGTGACTGCTGCAGTGAAGTAGGGAGCAGCTGACAGAAACGAGAGAGAGAGATGGACAGAGAAATTCACGGTAAGGATCGTAAAGTCCTGGCATGACAGGCAATGTTTTATCTTAGGAATGATAAACCATGGTAGTAAGCTGGTGTGTCTTCCATCAGATCAGATATTGAGAGCTGCCCAAGGGAATCAGGTGCCCAAAGCCTAGTGAAAATGAAGGCAATGTTGCTATCTCTTGTGATTTTATTGTGAGTCTCACGCTTCGGTGTTTTTTTCCTTTAAAGCCTCACTTCCTGGAGTCCTGTGATTATGTGAGACTTGCTTTCATTTTAAAAAACAAGTCTCTAATTCTCATAATGATGGAGGGCTTGAAAATGTGACCTCGTAAAGCAGAGAAGGGCAAACTATGGCCCGCAGGCCACATCCAGCCTGCTGGACAGTCCTGCCCGGCCCCTGAGCTCCTGACCTGGGAGGAGCTTACCCCCCATTCCCTGTCCCCCCACCCCGAAGCCTCAGCTGGCTTTGGCCTAGCGGTGCGGGGGCCAGTCCTGCTGCTCTGAGCAGCATGGTGAGGGGGTGGGGAGCAGGGAGGTTGGGTAAGAGGTGCCAGGGGGCAGTCAGGGGACAGGGAGAAGGGGGTGGTTGGATGGGGGAGAGGTTCTGGAGGGGCAGTCGGGACAGGGAATGGGGGGTTAGCTAGGTGTGGAAGTCCGGGGGGGGGTGTCGTTCAGGGGGTGTGGGTGTGGCTAGCGGTTGAGGCTCTCAGGGGACAGGGAGCGTGAAGATGTTCTGTTGGGTCTTGAGTGTGTTTGGAAGAAAAATAACAATAAACCTGCCCCACTCTTGGAATGGGAAATTGCCTCTACTTTCAACAGAGTGAAACAGGCCCTGCTCCAGAGAGATTACAGATTCGCTGACCTTCCACGTAGGCTGCCAGGCCTCTCTTGGAGGGTTGAGCAGATGACCCTGGGGAAAGTGCTGGGACCCACGCATTCAGTTTGCAGAAACCTGAGCCAGGGCTCCAGCGCTGAAACTGGAACAGATTCAAGACAAAACTCACCCCATGCAGAAGACAGTCCCAGCCCCATGCATCAGCTGATCCCCCTTTTCTCCTGTTGGAGGGATTAAGTATGACCTAGATTTGCAAGCTTGTGCTTGCCGTCCGCTGGGGGAATGTCCCCTGCATGAATGCGATACCTTCCTGCCTCCACAGACGGCTGCACTTCTTGTTTCGGAATGTAAAGCACCTGCAGCCTCGTGTATCTGTTCCTTAGAATATCAGGGCTTATAGGTAAGGTATGGGAAAAGATGTCTGTGTTTTATCAGGCTGTATGGCTGGAGACTGTAGGCCCGGTCCAGAGGCCTTCTTTGGATTTAGGCCCTGATCTAGCAAAGGGGTCCATGCAGGTTCTACCTCTTGCACCACCGAAAAGGGTGTGTCACTTGGGAACACTAACTGCCATTGGTGAACAGTCCCTCACGAGTGTGCCCACTGATGTCAGTGGGGCTGGGGGTGTGACCAGTGTGAACAAGGGGCTTGCCGTCAGCCTTGCCTCCTGTGAAGCATCCAGGAAAGAAGTGGGACCACTAAACATGGAGGATGGGGTGGAGATTAGAGATAATTCAGGCATGGCCCAACACCTAAACAAATCCTTTGCCTCAGTTTTTCATCAGGGTAATGAGGAGCTCTGGGGTAGTGGCAGGGCTGCTAATGGAAATGAGGATTTGGAAGTAGAGCTCACCACATCTGAGGTGGAAGTCAGACTCAAGCAGTTTAGTGGGACCAAATTGGGGGTCTGGATAATCTCCATCCTGGAATATTAAAGGAACTGGCACATGGAATGACAAGACCAGTAGCAAGAATTTTTAATGAATCTATAAACACGGGAGTTGTACCCTATGACTGAAGTATTGCTAATGTAGTTCCTGTTTTTACGAAAGGGGGGGAAAGTGCTTGAGGAAACTACAGGCCTGTTAGTTTGACCTCGACTGTATGCAAGGTCTTGGAACAAATTTTGAAAGAGTAGTTAAGGACCTAGAAGTAACTGGTAATTGGGATAAAATACAACATGGTTTTACAAAAGGTAGATTGTGCCAGCCCAATCTGATCACCTTCTTTGGAAAAATATTTTTTTAGACAAAGGAAATGTGGTCGATCTAATCTCCCTGGATGTCAGGAAGGCATTTGATAGGGTTCCACATGGGAAATTATTAGTTAAATTGGAGAAGGTGGGGATGAATATGAGAATTGAAAGATGGATAAGGAACTAGTTAAAGGGGGGGACTACAGCAAGTCATGCTGAAAGGTGAACAGTCATGCTGGAGGGGGAATTTACCAGTGAGTTCCTCTGGGATCGGTCTTGGGACCAATCTTTTCATTATGAACAAAAAGTGGGAATGTGCTAATAAAATGTGTGGATGACCATTAAAACTAGAGTAATGGAAGTGGGATGATATTTAGTCGTGCAGAATTCAAGGTCATCCACTCAGGGGCTAACAACAAGAATTTCTGCTATAAGCGGAGGATGTATCAGCTGGAAGCAACTGAGGAGGAGAAAAACCTGAGAATATTGGATGACTGAGCCATCAATATGATGCAGCTGTGAAAAAGGCGAATGCAATCCTAGGATGCCTCAGGCGAGTAGAGAGAGGGAAATGTTAGTATCATTGTACAAGGCACTGGTGAGACTTCATCTGGTAAAGTGTGTGCAGTTCTGGTCTCCCATGTTTAAGAGAGATGAATACAATTGGAACAGGTGCAGAGAGAGGCTACTAGGATGATCCAAGGAGTGGAAAACCCACCTCATGAGAAGAGTTAACAAAGTCCTGTGGCACCTTAAAGACTAACTATAAAGTTTTGAAGCATGAGCTTTCGTGGGCTAATACCCACTTCGTCGGATGCAGGCAGTAGAAGTGTTCACATACAGGCAGTTATAGAAAAGTAGGTAAGAGCCAGGGGGGAGGTGAAAAGGTTAGTCCAATTAAGCTGAGCCAGCTTGTTATCTCCGATCAGGGAGTGTGGATTATTCGTCTAGCATTTGAATGGGGTGTGTGACTCCTCAAGAAGAGACTCCTCAAGAAGCTTGGCTTGTTTAGCCTAACCAAAAGAAGGCTGAGGGGAGATACGATTGTTCTTTATAAATACATCAGTGGGAAGAATAGTGATGAGGGGGAGTTATTTGTTAAGCGCCTCGTTGACAAGAACATATGGATATCAACAGGCCAGGCCATCAACAAGTTTAGGCTTGAAATTAGATGAAGGTTCCTAACCATCAGAGGAGTGAAGTTCTGGCACAGCCTCCCAAAGGGAGCAGGGTGGGGGGAGAACTGGCTTCAAGACTCAGCTTGAGAAGTTTGTGGAGGGGACAGTACGATGACACAGCCTACAATGGCATGTGGCCCATCGGCGACTGCTAGCAGCAAATCACTCCGATGGCTGGTGCGGGGAAACTAGATGGGGAGGACTCTGAGTTACCACAGAAAATTCTTTCCCGGCCCTCTGGCTGGTGGGTCTCACCGACATGTTCAGGGTTCAACTGATCAGCACGTAAGGGGTCAGGAAGGAATTTCCCCCCAGGTCAGATTGGGAGAGACCTGGCGGGGAGGTGTTTTGCCTTGCTCTCTAGCATGGGGTAGGGGCGCTTGCTGGTTTGAACTAGAGTAAATGGTGGATTCTCTGTCACTTAAAGTATTTAAATCATGATTTGAGGACTTCATTCACTTAGCCAGAGGTCAGGGGTCTGTTACAGGAGGCGGTGGACGAAGATCTGTGGCCTGCAATGGAGGTCAGGAGGTCAGTCTAGATAATCACGATGGTCCCTTCTGGCCTTAAAGTCTGTGACTCTAATGAACGTTTTGGCATCATAACAGAACATGTTACTGCGAGTAGTTGAAGGCAGTGGGAGTTTTCCATGTACCAGGGACTTCGGAGGTGGCAGGAGGTTAAAGTGATGCTTTTCCTACGAGGTTCCTTCTTCAGACACAAACTGACTACGATTGCTTTTCCTCTGCCCCGTAGATCATCATGCTGAAGAATGACATTCACCACTGCAAAGCCTCAGGGATATTTCTGCGCTTGGCAGCTGGAGGTCTGATTGCAGACAATAACATCCATTCCAACTGCGAGGCGGGGGTGGATATCCGGAAGGGAGCCAACCCTCTGATACTGGTAGGTACATTCTCTCGGCCTGGATCTGTCTGAAGATCCCTCTTCTTGGGGGGCCAGACAGGCACCAAACATTCCTGTCTGAGCTGCCCTGGCGAGTCACCCTGGCCTTTAAGAACTTTCTTAAGGATTTTGGCTTCTTGTCCCAAGTCTAACCCTTTTGGGCTCTTCATTAGTGAATTCTGCCTCAAAATAATCTGCTTGTTCAGAGGGCCTCCTGCTGGGCTAGTGCATTTCATTTGACATTGAAATGATGGCTCAAGGCAAACAGGCTACAGAGCTATTTAAATAATCCCCAAATGTCACCCACCTTGCAATTGTTACGCTTAGGGAAAGAACAATTACCTACAGGGCCTTCTTCTCATTCTAAATATCCTGTCAAATGGTCATTGAAATAGAGCAATGAAGTCACCTGTGCAGTCATGTGATGTGATAAATTGCACCTTGGATCAGCTCACCTGTCCTCTGCCCACCGTTCCATCTGCCCTGGGGTTTAATCTCCCCCTTCAAATCTCTGAGCAGAGGGAAAAAACCCCAACCAGCCCCAATAATGTGCCCTCTTGCCCTTCTGATGTTGAATTTCCTCCCAAAGTTGTCGTGTGTCAACTTCCAGGATGGGCGGTATTGTTGTTATTTATTAAACATTGTTATTACAGTCGCCCCCAAAGGTCTAAGTCATGACTGGGGCCGCATTGTGCTGAGTGCTGCACAAACACTGCTTCCAATACGAATTACCCCCCAGGGTTGTGCTGGCCCAAGCCCCAGGATGGGTAATATTCAGCCCTGCGCCAGGGTCAGCTTTAAAGTCCAAGATTTTGCAACTCTCCTGCGCTTGAAACAGGAGCCATTGGGAAGAGCTGAGCCGCCAACTGCTCCCATTGTTCTCAGCTGGGGAGAGGGGAATCCCCATAGTTCTCAGCGGGAGCTGTGGGGCAATGAGCATTTTTGAAAATCTATCCCATAGTGCTTCTGTCCTTCCTCCCCTCACCCCGTTTGCCCCAGGATTAGCTTAGATTGGGCTCTTCTCCTGTCTGTCAGCACGCTGCAACCACTCCCTTGGTTACAGGGAGCACTCGGATGACCTAACGAGTTGAGTTGATGCAGGACCAAAGCAGGCAGATATGGGCTGTGTTCTCGGGCTGCCAAGGAGTGTGATATTCTTGTGTAGAGCCCGGGCGAGCTTTATATGGAGGAAACTGGAAGAGGGAGCCTGACGCACTCGCCCTCCTTGCTCTAAGCTTGCCCATGAAGCTCGGTTTACCCCAAGCTTGTTTCTGTCCCCGGAAAGAGCCAGTCCCGGTTGTAGCAAAGGCAGCGTGTTGCCATTTGAGTGCCCCTAGCAGGACATCTGCATGTGATGGGGTTAAGTGGCAGGCCCATGTGTGTGTGAGAAGCATGGAGGCGTATCGCTCCACACACAGATCATGCCCGCCACGGACAAAACAAAGTCCTTTGCATGTCAGCTGTGCAGGACTCCTCTCTCCAGCAGCGGGGAGGGCTCCTGATTGGCTTGGGAGAGGTACAGCTTTCACCTCCATGGTGCTGCCCCCAGTTCATATTAGGGCTGACCAGTTTCCCCCCCCCCCCCCTTGCTGGCTGTTTGGTGATGATTAACCTCTACCCAGCAGGCACATCACAGACGCACTGTGCCCAGCATGGCACCCTAGTTGGGTGGCTGCAGGCACTCTAGGGATTGAATGGGCATGAAGACCTCTGGCCCCAGACCTATCCAGGGTCAGGACCCATTGGCAGGGCAGGGCGGGGATGGCTGCAGTGCTGCTGTAGCAGCTGGGTACGTGGGGTGGGAGGTGAGGGGGGGAACTCCAGTCGAACCAGGGTTGTAGATCCAGCATCTGTTTAATAGACAGCAAGTTTAATGCAAACAAGAGGAAGTGCTTTTTCACAAAGTGCACAATTAACCTGTGGAACTCATTGCCAGGGGATGTTAGGAAGGCCAAAAGGATAACAGGGCTCAAAAAAGAATTAGATACATTCCTGGAGGATACATCCATCGAGGGCAATTAGCCAAGATAGTCAGGGATGGAACCCCATGCTCTGGGTGTGCGTAGCCTCTGATTGCCAGAAGCGGGGAGCGGGAGATGAGGTGGATCACTCAATGATTGCTTGTTCTGTTCATTCCCTCTGGGGCATCTTGCATTGGCCACTGTCAGAGGCAGGCTGCTGGGCTAGATGGACCATCGGTCTGACCCCGTGTGACAGCGTTAGTTATTTCAGTGAGCACTAAATTCATGCAGGAAAATTAAAAGTGGAACAAGATTTTGGCCCACTAAAGGGGTTTCTATTTTTGTGACCTCTCTTGGCAGCTAGGTCTGTTGTCCACACCCCTCGCCATGCAAGCTGCTTCGCTCTCTCCTGCAATCTCCTGTCGTGTACTGGTCTGAGTGATCTCTCCCCTGTTTTGCCTTTATTCTCTCCGCATGTGCATAAATGAACCGGCAGTGTAATAAGATACACAGTGGCCTTCGCTCAGGCATCGTTGTCCTTGGCAACGGAAAAGGCGTCATCCGTAGCAATCAGATCTACGGGAATAAAGAAGCCGGCATTTATATTCTGTATAATGGGAACCCCATTGTGAGGTAGGTTATTAAGCAGTGACCTCTCTCGCTCCCTCCTTCATATTTGTCTCCCCTCCCCTCCCCCACCGTATTTTTTTCATGTATTAACCTCCTTCCCCAGTTAAGGAGCAGAAATATCGCTGTCATGGGGCTTTGCTGTTGCTGCCTCTGTCCCCCGGCAGCTCCCATGTGCAGTTCTCTAATGCTGACCTTTGATTTCAAAGGGAACCGGGCTTTGCCAGCACTGCATTGTTCAGAGAAGGTGGCCGCTGGACTCCGAGTCGGGGGTGCAGCAATTGATCTTTAGACAAGTCGTTGCCATCCTGGTTTGTCTTCCTGTTGAAAATCCTCCTTGCACCTTATTTCTTTGGGAGTTGGCTGAGTACAGCAGTGTCAGAGCCTGGCAGGTTTCCTTCAGACTAGCAGAATTCAGCTGACTTTATTCTTTGGCTGTGGTTCTTCGGGAACTCTTCCTACATGCAGCTCCTGGCGTGGAGGGGGACAGCGTGTGCTGTTTTCCAGGGTGTCTCCTGGATACGTAGAGCAGAGATTGGATCATGTGCTAATCTGTGATCCAGACTCTGTGCAGAATCACCCCAAACATGTCATAGACTCCCCAAGGCCAGGAGGAATGGCTGTGATCATCTTGTCTGACACTGATCATGTTCTAAAGCTTCTACGTGTCAGTCCCCTCATGCACACCCCGCCTGGCAACCCTGCGGTGAAATCATAGCAGATGGGTAGTTTGATTAGTCACCGATGCTGGAGTTGAAAAGTGAGCTCTGGTCCCCTCCCCCCTGGAGAGTAATCCTTTTAGCTGGGTCATTCCCTGCCTTTGAATTGTGCTCACCACTCTGCTGGCAGGGGAAGCGGCATGTTCCCCTTGAGGGCAGGGCATGAAGCCTGCAGGGCACTGTGGGAGTGAGAGGGTGCACTCCCCTCGTGCACAGCTCCTGGTGAAAGTGACCCACATCAACCAGCGGCGGCCTCCCCCTTAAACGTGACCTCGCTGCTGTCCCTGGTAAGAAGCGTTTCAATGCCTGGGGCATTCCAAGATGGGGCAGGGGGTGGATCTGTACGCTGCACCTGCCAGAGTCAGTGGCCAGCAGGCAGCTAAAGGGCACGGCCTAATGGTACATGCCCGCTGCCTCGTCTGAGGGGAAACGGGAAGCCATGCAGCTCGCCAAGTCCTCTCCTCTCACTTTAGTTCAGAGGTTTTCCCTGGTCGTCTTGGTCAGAAATGGCCCTGCCCCTTGCTGTTGGGATGGTTGGTTGCTGCCCTCCCACCTCAGACACAGCTGGATTTAGTATTGTTATTTATATTGCAGTAGAGCCTAGAGATCCTAGCTGAGATCAGGGCCTCATTAGACACCACACACACCGATTGAGAGACAGTCCCTGCCCTGCGGCGCGTACAGTTCAAGTAAACGAAGGAAGAAGGATCTTCCCGGGGGTAGAGGTCAGGAACGGAGGCACAGAGAAACAAGTAACAGGTCCAGTGTCTCCCTCACACAGAGTCTGGAGTAGGATCAGGAAGTGAATGCCGCTCACCTGCGTCTGAATCTATTGCCCTAACCATCTGGGAGCCCTTCCTCTCGTTCCATTCATAGATGGGGACCAGAGCTTGTAAAGCAGGTTGGGGTGAAAACTGCTGTATCAAGATACAATATTAGAACGCTTAACGTTGGGAATAAGCTGCCATATTCCCTTCGTTTGCCTTCTCTCCCTACCCCCTCCCCCTTAATGATGTTCCATTGTTTGATTTTAAAGTCATTTGGTTTTTGTATTTTAAACAGTAATAACCATGCTGCACACTTAGATAAAGTGACTTTCGTCCTGAAGGAGCCCAAATCGCACCACAAAGTCTATTTAAACCACTTCAGTCGCTGTTGAAATGCAGCCCCCTCTGGGGTGAAATCTAGGATGTCATGCAGCCAGCATGTAACGGCTCACAGCAACACTACATAACAGTTTAGGCAAAGAGGGAAGAAAAATATTATATGGACTAGTAACTGCAAGAGATGTGTAGTAGGCAGGATGTGATTATTCGTGCTAAGACTATGTATAATTAAGCCCAAATCTTGCAGTCCTTATTTAAGTAAAACTCCCACTAACTTCTCATTAGTCCACATTCTGTGCCGAGTGCAGAGCTGAAAGTATTCTTGTAAGCTACTTGTAAAAGGGCTTAAGTATCGGTTGCAGAACCACTTGTTTCAGGATGGGAGCTGGGTTGACAAGTGCAAGACAGATTTACTGTGCTCTAAAACACCGGGGTCAAGAGGGGGTCTCTTTATGGAAGTGCTCCATCAGACAAGTAGCAATTTCTAAAATGGACCGGTCTTTGTGATGATGTGGCTAATAAGTTGGGAGAAAGACAGGCTGGAGAGCAAGAGGTTCATTATTTAGCTTTCATTCTCTCCCTAGTCAGTGTCACTGGCTGGTTGCCGAAGCAGGTTATAATCAAGAGTAATCAAGATCAGTTGTTGATGCGAGAGAGGAGGAAAGGGAACGAAGCGGCAGGGATAACTTACTCTCGGGATCCAGAAGGGGAAGAAATTTTATTCTACCCAAGACAGTCTTGCTGGTCCAATCATTGCTGAGCGGGCCTTGGGAATTTAAAAGAACCCTTTCCTTCGCTCTGCTACTAGTCGCATGCCTGATTCTCCCCGCATTCAGAAGCACTCTGAGACTCATAGACTTTAAGGTCAGAAGGGATCATTATGATCATCTAGTCTGACTTCCTGCACAACGCAGGCCACAGAATCTCACCCACCCACTCCTGTAATAAACCTTTCACCTATGTCTGAGCTATTGAAGTCCTCAAATCATGGTTTAAAGACTTCAAGGGGCAGAGAATCCTCCGCCAGTGACTCATGCCCCACGCTGAAGAGGAAGGCGAAAACCCCCCAGGCCCTCTGCCAATCTGCCCTGGAGGAAAATTCCTTCCCGACCCAAATATGACGATCGGCTAAACCCTGAGCATGTGGGCAAGACTCACCAGCCAGACACCCAGGAAAGAATTCTCCTGTAGTAATTCAGATCACACGCCATCACAGGCCACTTACCACAAATAGTCAAAGATCAATTAATTGACAAAATCATGTTATCCCATCACACCACCTCCTCCATAAACTTGTCAAGCTTCATCTTGAAGCCAGATAGGTCTTTTGCCTCCATTGCTTCCCCTGGAAGGCTGTTCCAGAACTTCACTCCTCTGATGGTTAGAAACCTTCATCTAATTTCAAGTCTAAACTTCCTGATGGCCAGTTTATATCCATTTGTTCTTGTGTCCACATTGGTACTGAACTTAAATAATTCCTCTCCCTCCATGGTATTTATCTCTCTGATATATTTATAGAGAGCAATCTTATCTCCCCATGGCCGCCTTTTGGTTAGGCTAAACAAGCCAAGCTCCTTGAGTCTCCTTGCATAAGACAGGTTTTCCATTCCTTGGATCATCCTAGTAGCTCTTCTCTGTACGTGTTCCGGTTTGAATTCATACTTCTTAAACATGGGAGACCAGAACTGCACACAGTATTCCAGATGAGGTCTCACCAGTGCCTTGTATAACGGTACTAACACCTCCTTATCCCTACTAGAAATACCTCGCCTGATGCTTCCCAAGACCGCATTAGCTTTTTTCACAGCCATATCACATTGGCTGCTCATAGTCATCCTGTGGTCAGCCACTACTCCAAGGTTCTTCTCCTCCTCTGTTACTTCCAGTTGATGCATCCCCAATTTATAACTAAAATTATTGTTGTTAATATATAAATGCATGGCTCCGCACGTCTCATTATTAAATTTCACCCTATTCCTATTACTCCAGTTTACAAGGTCATCCAGATTTTCCTGTATGATATCCCGGTCCTTCTCTGAATTGGCAATACCTCCCAGTTTTGTGTCATTCACAAACTTTATTAGCATACTCCCCCTTTTTGTGCCGAGGTCAGTAATAAAAAGATGAAATAAGATTGGTCGCAAAACCAATCCCTGAGGAACTCCACTGGTAACCTCCCTCCATCTTGACAGTTTGCCTCTCAGTATGACCCGCTGTAGTCTTCCTCTTTAACCAGTTCCTTACCCACCTTTCAATTTTCATATTGATCCCCACCTTTTCCAATTTAACTAATAATTCCCCATGTGGCACCATATCAAACGCCTTACTGAAATCTAGGTAAATTAGACGTTTCCTTTGTCTACAAAATCAGTTTCCTTCTCAAAGGAGGAGATCAGGTTGGTTTGGCACGATCTACCTTTTGTAAAACCATGTTGTATTTTGTCCCATTTACCATTTACCTCAATGTCCTTAACTACTTTCTCCTTCAGAATTTTTTCCAAGACCTTGCACACTACAGGTGTCAAACTAACAGGCCTGTAGTTAGCTGGATCACTTTTTTCCCCCTTTCTTAAAAATACTGTTGACTCATATCCAGCTTCTCATCCACTGTAACCCCTAGGTCCTTTTCTGCAGAACTGCTGCCTAGCCATTTGGTCCCTAGTCTGTAGCAGTGCATGGGATTCTTCCGTCCTAAGTGCAGGACTCTGCACTTGTCCTTGTTGAACCTCATCAGATTTCTTTTGGCCCAGTCCTCTAATTTGTCTAGGTCCCTCTGTATCCTATCCCTACCCTCCAGTGTATCTACCACTCCTCCCAGTTTAGTGTCATCTGCAAACTTGCTGAGGGTGCAGTCCACACCATCCTCCAGATCATTGATAAAGATATTGAATAAAACCAGCCCGAGGACCGACCCTTGGGGCACTCCGCTTTATACCGGCTGCCAACTAGACATGGAGCCATTGATCAGTACCCGTTGAGCCCGACGATCCAGCCAGCTTTCTATCCACCTTATGGTCCATTCATCCAGCCCATACTTCTTTAACTTGCTGGCAAGAATACTGTGGGAGACCGTATCAAAAGCTTTGCTAAAGTCAAGGAATAGCACATCCACTGCTTTCCCCTCCTCCAAAGAGCCAGTTATCTCATCGTAGAAGGTAATTAGGTTAGTCAGGCATGATTTGCCCTTGGTGAATCATAAAAATTCATTAAGATTCATTAAAAATTCTTGCTAATGGGCTTGCAATTTCATGTGCCAGTTTCTTTAATATTCTTGGGTGAAGATTATCTGGGGGCCCCAATTTAGTCCCATTAAACTGTTCGAGTTTGGCTTCTACCTCGGATATGGTAATATCTACCTCCATAGCCTCATTCCCTGTTGTCATACTACCATTACCCCTAAGATCCTCATTAGCATCATTAAAGACTGAAGCGAAGTATGTGTTTAGATATTGGGCCATGCCTAGATCACTCCAACCAAGGTTGTCCCCTACAACCGTTTCTTCTATCAGGTCCTCACTACTCACCAAAACCAAATCTAAAATGGCTTCCCCTCTTGTTGGTTCCGAGCTCGTCATTCTGTGCTGCTCTCACGGCGCCGGGGCTACTGCTGAAACCAAACCCGCTGCCCCGGCTCTGTCGCTGGTATGACTCTAAATATGCAGAGAATAGGGATCGCCAGGCCAATAATTGACTGAGTTAGATGCAGAAGTCTGTCTTCCAAACCCTTTAACGGTTCTGTCCAGCCACCTGTAACTTCCAGATGTTAGGTTTGTAGCCAAAGCTCCTAGGCACTGAACTGCCATTGATTTTGATGTCCTTAGGCCCCTCGGCATTTTTTAAAGTCCCACTAGGTACCTGTGTGCATCATTGGTGCCTAAATACCTTTAAAAATCTGGCCCTTAGTGACTTTGGAGCGTATGTTCCATTTTCCAAAGCCCTTAAGTCAGGACATAGGCTCCAACGGCCCAGTCCTCAAAGGTAGCTAGGTGCTCACCCATTGATTTCAGTGGGGGTTACGCACCAAAATGCCTCTGAGGATTAGGGTCCAAAATGATCAAGGGGCTTTTGAAAATAGGACCGATGCTCCTAAATCACATAGGTTCTTAGCTCTGTTTCCTTTCTCGGTCACTGAATCCTATGTGGACAGTAGGACACAGATGTCACCGTCCCAGGCTGCACCTTTAAAAATACCCTTGTGTCTGAGCTTTGGATTTCAGCGTAGTGGGGAAATGTGACTGTTGGACAGCCCTGTGACAGTCAGAGGGGTTACCCCTTTGGACATCTGAATGTCATTTGGATGCATCGCCCCGGGCAAGATTTTTGGAAATTCTTCTCCAAGGTAACTCCAATGAAATGTCAAATGCACGGCGAATGCAGGGATCGTATCTTCAGCATTTCAGTTCTTCGTGCGTTGCTCACTGTGTTTCTGTTGTAGTCATGGAACGAGGGTGGCTTCCTCTCGGCTGTCAAAACTGAGCTATGCTGACTAGTCATTAAGTGTAATTGAGCCTGGAGCGACTGCTTTGAATTCAAGCTGTGCAGTCGTGAGCACAGGAACTTCCCTGTGCGCGTGCAGAAAACGGGAGGACGGTGCCCCAGGCAATGCTGCTCTCGGGTACCCAAAGTCAGGGAAAGCCCTTCATTTCCAGTTATCCTCCGTGCTTTGTCTGCACTGGGAGGTAGACTGTTCTGTGCGCGCAGTCTGATAGCTCTGAGCCCCCTGAGCTCCCTGCATTCTGCCTCGGGGCAGGGATTCCAGTCTCCCGCCTGCTCAGTGATGCAGCCCAGATGGAACAAAGCAGGTTAAATCTCTCCCTAGAGCCCCCAGGGGGTCGTTCTCTGGTGAGTTTATATTCGTGGCTTGGATTTCTGTACCTGAGTCCAGTGCGAACACACCCCTGTAACGCTTTTAGCGTCTCACAGTAGATCATACTCCATGTTGGGGATGAAGTAACCCTTCACCATTCCACAGCATTGCCAAAGGTCTCCCCCATCTCCTCCGGCTGCAGGTGGCAGCTCTCCTCATTGTGGATGATGACCCATCGCTGCTAGGAGGCTATGGGGTTTTGGCCCTGCGGGGGGGACCCTTCATCACACTGGTGAGCAGCTGCTGCTGGATATGCCGCTGACATCAGTGAAACGGCAACTTTGTGAATGCGGGTTCCCTGTGTCACAGGGTGGGGTTCCCTCCCCCTGGACACCTTGCGGAAGACAGGCCCCACGCTCCTGCATAGGTCCCACGCTGTGTGCATCATTCCCAAATGCTGGCAAAATCATTAGCAAATGCTGCGGGCACATCTGAGTGCTGCTAATGATGATCTACCTCCAGCTGTCCTGCCAGAAAGCCCAGGTGCTGATCCTGTGTGCAGACAAGAAGGGAAGGGCTCTGCTTTTGTCACTGCCTCCTGGCTCCACTTCCCATCCCTTCTCCCACGGGGCTCACCCATTGTCTCTGCAAACAGCCAGAAGCCCTGGCCTCCCCCCGGGTGGGGAACCTTATGCTCAGTTTAAACCCTCTTGCCACTGAATAACCCCAATTGTTAACACCTCCTTGCAGCCGAGAGTTCTGTAGGTTTCCTCTCCCTCCCCTTCTCCTTGCTTGCTCTCCCCACCAGAGAGGGGGATTGTCTTGAGCCTTCTGGCAGGACTCAGCGATTTGCAGCCAATGACCACTCTGTGCCAAAGTTTCCCCACCTGTAAAATAGGAGTAACCTCTGCAAATCGCTTTGCAATCCTCTGAGAGTAGGCACGGTCAATGCGAAGGGTAGGTAGTTGCACAGGAATCAGCTGTCTGTTTTTATACAAAACTCCCATTAACCCCAGTGACTGTTGTTGTTTGTGTGTTATATTTGTATTGCAGTAGCAGGTAAAGGACTAACCCACATTGTGGTAGACACTGTACAGACATTTACCAAAGAGACACTCTTCGCCCCACAGAGCTTGTAATCCAAGTGTAAGACAAGAGACAAGAGGTGGTTACAGACACGTCTGTACTTGGAACAATGGTCGGCCATGGCCCATTCGTATAAAGACACAAGGTGGCACCGACGAGAGAGTCAGCTGCCTGATCTTTGTCCATGGAGCCTGCATAGGGAGGTCCTCAATAATCGGTGACAGTGATGTTGAAGGATATTATCACACTGCAGAACAAAACCTTTGGGCGTAGTTAGTTTCTCCAGAATCAGAGAGGTAGCCGTGTTAGTCTGGAATAGCAGAGGTAACAAAGTCCTGTGACACCTTAAAGACTAACTAAAGTATTGAAGCATAAGCTTTCGTGGGCTAATACCCACTTCGTCGAATGCAAGTCCACTGCTTGCATCCAATGAAATGGGTATTAGCCCATGAAAGCTTATGCTTCAATACTTTAGTTAGTCTTTAAGGTGCCACAGGTCTCCGTTACCTTAGTTTCTCCAGTGCACTTTGAAGGGAGTTATACCCAGGAATGAGCTGTGATTGTTCTACGTGTTTGCACCGCCTCAGTGATTTGGGGCAGACCAGAAGAAAGAATCGAATTAAATAGTTGTGTGGATATGTGTGTGTGGGCAGAGGTGTGGTACTTTCTCCTGTTGTTGTGTGGCAGCAGCTCGCTATAAATAGCCCTCTAAATATTGCGTCTTTTGTGAGTACTGCATTGTATTTCAGGGACACCGAGATCCTAATGCATAATGCTGTCATATTAGTACTGCTGTTTTCTCAACACACGCTGGTAATAGAGAAAATGCGGATGTGTCTCTGTATAGTACAAATACAATTGCAAATAGGAATAAATGAACACATGCTCTGAGCGTATGCAAACAGAGACATTCAATATATAAAGGCCAAATGATTATTTAATGCTTCCTGTGGTCTTAGACTGTCATAAAACACCGCCCATTTAGGGTGTAGAACAGGGGTGGACAAGCTACAGCCCGGGGGGCCACAACCAGCCTTCCGGACCTTTTAATTCGGTCCTCGAGCTCCGCCGGCGAGCTGGGTCGGGGTCTTGCCCCACTCCGCACAGTTCCCAGAAGCAGGGGCATGACCCCACTCTGGCTCCTACACGTAGGGGCGGCCAGGGGGCTCTGCACGCTGCCCCTGTCCCAAGCACCGCTCCCACACCTCCCATTGGCTGGGAACAGCCGCCAGTGGGAGCTGCAGGGATGGCACCTGTGGACAGGGCAGTGCATCCGCATAGGAGCTGGAGCGGGGACATGCTGCTGTTTCAGGGAGGTGCTTGAGGTAAGCGCCGCCCGGAGCCTGCCTCCCTGAACCTCTCCCATGCCCCAGCCCTGATCCCCCTCCCCCTTCCAAACCCTTTGGACCCAGCCCGGAGAACCCTCCTGAACCCTGAACCCCTCATCCCCACTTCAAAGCCTGCACCCCCCGCCGGAGCCCTCCCACCCTCCAACTCCCCTGGTGTAAAGGACCCTAAGGATTTTGGGCCCAAATCTTCATAGATATTTCAGTCAATGGAAATCAGGAGCCTGCAGACCTCTGAGGATTTGGGCTTTTGAACTCCCCATGTTACTTGTTGTTTGAGCCCAGCCCATGACCGGAGACGGTGCAGTGCACACAGACGTTTGCCAAACATCGACCCCCCATTTATTTACACTGAGAATAGGGGGCTAAAACTGGGTCCTGTTGCCTTTTATGCCCAGCGTTGCGAAGACGTGAGGCCCTTTGTTCTCGTGAGTAATCCTCCCTCATGCACGGGGTCCTGTTGTGAATGATTGGGACAGCGTGGGGAAGTCTCTGTGGGATCAGCCTGCAATTGCCTTTCCAACAAACAGCTCCGGGGGTTTTACCCTTTTGCTTGCCTGACTCCTCTTTATGACCCAGCAAACTGAAAACCATTAAAATGCAACTTACTGAGCCCAAATCCACCCTTCCTTACCCCCGTGCAAAACCATGGGAGTGTAAAGGACAGGAAGATTTGTCCCACTGTTCCAGAATAAACGGGGTGACATCTTGTCCCGTGGTGCGTCTGGGGCAAAATATCTGACACCCCCCCCCCTTTGAAATAAATTGTGCTTTGATGTAGGAGGCCAGCTTCTTCGCCAGCTGGGACTAACCCACGTGGCTTCACTTGAATTGTTGTGGATTTGCATTGGAAAGCAGAATCTGCTTTCTTTTCAGTTCACTTTGCCATCCATTGACACACTGATGTGCGTTACAGGGGTTCTCTCTGCATTGTGCATCCCATTTGATGCCCGTTACTGAGGTTTATGAAAATCAGTGAGTTGAGAGCATTTTTCAAACCTGCTTTTTCCTAATTTTGTGGCTTCTTCTTTGTTTTATAACAAGTCTATTAGCGGGATTCGCAGTATGAGGTACATTTCCAACAATAGCGGTCTCTAATGATAGGGCTGCTTCTGTTGCTTTGTATTTCAGGGTGTTTTCCCTGTCTGATTGGCATTACAATTCATATTTTGAACCAAGTGAAAGTTATCCAAACACCTGCAGATCCTTTGTCTTATCAGTTCTGCATGTATCTTCTCCTCTGTCTATTTTTCCCTGGTTCCACATGGCTGTTTTATTGTTCCTACACAGCTTGATGCATTCCCATTAAAGAAGAAAAGGAAATGAACTGCGGTCTAGAGCCAATCAACCAGGCAGCACTTTGAACAGACGTGCGCTCTGCTGAGTAATGTGTAAAGGATATAAGGGCTTCTACATCAGTTCATTCAACCCACAAAGTCTAGTTAGGGCAAATCTCTGTGTGATTAACATATAATACAAAGAATCAGAGAGGAAGCCGTGTTAGTCTGGATCTGCAGAAGTGACAGAGAGTCCTGTGACACCTTAAAGACTAACAAAAGTATTGACGCATAACCTTTCGTGGGCTAATACCCACTTCGTCAGATGCATGCAGTGGAAGTATCCAGGGGCAGTATAATAGAGCAACAACGTTGGTATCTAACTTTTTCTTTCTTTCTACTTTAGTGGGAACCATATTTTCCAGGGGCTTGCAGCTGGTATAGCAGTGAATGAGAATGGAAGAGGCCAAATAATAGGTATATAATTTAAAAGCAGCTTTGTTATGCATGGTGGACGGTGTTTTCTAATTGGCGTCAGGCTTCTGAGTCATATTTCTATGCATCTCTCTTGCAAAGTTATTTTTGTTTTAGACTCAGTGACTGAGTGCAGACCCTACTGGAATCAACCTCAGACTTAGATCATCAGTCCATATGCCAGTAAGGGAGGGTGTCTTTTTGCTGGAATCATTGGTCTCTCCTTGGCACTGTTTGTTCGTAGAGCTGTGCTCTGGAAGCAGCATTCTGGATTATCTCTTTTTACTCATGCAGTATTTGGTTTTCATGGCGAGTTTGAGTCGTTAATGTTATTCTACTTCAGTGGCCTCTTGGAGTTGTTTCCCCTAGCAATTGTTCTGCTGAACATAGACGTGTGAAGGAGGGAGGCTAATTATGTGGAACTGGTGATACAACTAAGTGCAATTAAGCTGCTGAATACGCTGCTGCCCTCCGTTTGCAGTTACAGACAGTAATTATACCTAATTGAATCTCTTCTGTTGTTCCATAGGACAAGATTATAATTGTTGCCCTATTTTCCATCGTAAAACAGTAAATACAGATCCACCACTATGGATTTTTTTTAAAAAAAGAGAATAGGTTTCTAAAAAAGTGGAATTGCTCCCAAGAGACACTGCAGGATAAATACTCAGTAGACCACAGAAGATAGTAATAGTGTGGCTCACGCTAAAATTAAATCTTGTCCTTTGTTTCAAAAGACAGAAGCAGTCATCTGCTTCTGCTGTAATCATTTGTCCTGTCTCCAGCCGCGTTCTTCTTGCATCTCCTTTTCCTGGGCTGCTGCTCTACTGAGCTGGGATCAGACCCCTCAGCGATTGGGTAAAGAACGGTGCTTAGCGAGGGCCAGTCCCGTGAACCCAGTAGAACTCCCATTACCTTCGCCCAGAGCAAATTCAGGCCAGTTCTGCCACAGGAATGATTTGCAAACAACAAGAAGTTAAATTTGCTAAATAAATGGTGGGTGAAATCCCGGCTCCATTATTGTCATTTTGCTCTTGACTTCCCTGGGGTCAGGGTATCATTCGATGTGTTTTGTGGGTTTTGTCAGTTCAGTGGTATGTGCATCATTTCCACACTTCCCCCGCTGGGTTCTTCTGCCCGGGTTGCACACCGGCACTTTGCTTTTCAGCTTCTTTGTGGGGGAATGAGGACTTCTCAGCAGTGTGGGTGACTGTCAGACGTGTAATGGCCCCGGGGGTGGACTGTGCAGAGGAACACAGCCCAGCCTCCATTCTTTCAGTGGGGCTCTCTGGTGAGTTTTTTCTCTTCTGCTCTGTGTTAGAAAACGTCATTCGTGAGAACCAGTGGGGAGGGGCGGACATCCGGCGCGGGGGTGACCCCGTCCTCAGGAGCAACCTGATCTGCTGTGGCTACTCGGATGGCGTGGTGGTGGGAGAGAGAGGCAAGGGGCTGATCGAAGGAAACACCATTTATGGTAAGAAGCCAAAAGAGTGGAAGATGCCTCTGCTCTCCACGGCCTGCTGTGCTGTCCCCCACCTTTTCCCTAACCCAGGGTCCTGTGCAGCTTTAGAGTGGGATCCCATGCTGAGCAGGGGCAGGGGAGATGGGCAGGAAGTCACTGCCCCAGCACAAGTAAGAGCAGCCTGAACACTGCTCTAACTTGTGCCATCTGGCTATGGTCCCTAAGGTGGGGATAGCTACTCCTCCTCCCCTCTGCCTAACACACCCGTCGTGCCTGGTGATGGGGGGAACTGGCTGTGTGTCCCCTGGACTCCTTTACACAAGGGGGAATCCATGCTGAGGGTGCTGTGCAAGCAGAACTTGGACCCACAGGCTCTGACTTTTATTTTTCCCAGTGGGTGGGTCTCCCTAGAGCAGGGGTGGGGAACCTTTATTGTGCCAAGGGCCATTTGGACATTTATAATGTCCTTCGCGGGCCGCTTCTCCTCCCCCCTCCCCCCCCCCCTCCCACACACACAAGGAAGCCCAGGCTGGCAATGGGAGCTGAGACCCCAGCTGGCAAGGGGCCAGCAGGGGAAACCCCAAAGCAGTGGCAGGCGGAGTGCTTAGCCCTGCACTGCTTTGGGGTTTCCCCGCTGGCCCCTTGCCAGCCGGGGTCCTGCCGCCTGCCCCAGTCAGCTCCCGCTATCAGCCTGGGTGTAGGGGGTGATGTTGCTTTACCCCCACCCAGCCTCCCATCTAACTGCTTTTCTTCCCCCACCCCTGCCTGGCCCGGCCCACCCCACCAAAGCTAACCTCCTCCCCCCTCCCAACCCAGCCTCCTGCCCCCCATGCCTGACCCGCCCAGCCTCCCCCCACCAAACCTCCTTCCCTCCTGCACCCACACCTCGCCCACCCTGGCCTCCCCCCCACCCCCATTGACCGTCGGCTCCCCGCGGCGCCGGCGGCCCCCCCCAGGTTCGAGCCGCCAACGCCTGGCGGCCCACACGCGTCCCTGGCCGGCAGCTCCCCCAGGCACTTGCCGGCCCTAGCGAGGAGCCACGCCCGCCCGCCTGCCGGCCGGAGTGCAGAGCCACCCTCGCGCGTCCCTGGCCGGCGGCTCCCCCAGGCGCTTCCGGCCTCTTCGCCGAGCGCGGAGCCGCCCCGGGCTGCCGGGGGGACCGGCTCCACGTTTGGCAAAGGGGCCAGGAAGCGCCTGGGGGAGCCGCCGGCCAGGGACGCGCGTGGGCCGGACGGAAGGCTTTGGCGGGCTGTATAAGGCCCGCGGGCCGGAGGTTCCCCACCCCTGCCCTAGAGCCACAGGTTCAAATCCTGGTAGGGTTAATTTAACTCTTTGCCCTTCTTAAGTAGATTAACTGAATCCCATGTAGCTCCGTGTTTGGTATCCTTTGGATGAGCCATTTATAAGCCGGGTCCCTGCCTGTTTGTGCAGGGTCTGAAAAGACCCCATGGTCCTTTTGGCAAGAGGAATGGTACATTTATACTCATCACACTAGAAAATAAAGTCGCCGAAATTGTTATTTCCAATATGCAGCAAGAGGAAGTGTAATGCCATCCTATATATTATAATATCTGACCCCCCCGTGCCTTGCCACACCTCTGAGGAGGAGGGAAGGATTACCCTCCATGTGGGGAAACTCAGGCACAAGGAAACTCAGGGACAGCTACTTGCCTGAAGTCACACTGGAAGTCTGAGACAAAGCTAGGACTAGAATCATGAGCCTCAGCCCAGGCCGCTAGCCACAAGGCCAGGGCAGTATGTACAATGCAGACCAAACTCACTGGCCCTGCCACCCCAAAATGCTTTGTTTAGGAGCTTGATCTCAGAGGGCGTTGAGGGCCTAATGGCCTTTGAGGAGCTGGGCCTTGGTGTTCTTCCTTTTATGCGTCTATGTAAGAGGTAGCAGCAAATTAGAAATGAATGGATCGTTGCAGCAGTGTGCATCTGTCCAACCTCTGCTACACAATAGGTGTCACCATTCAGGGCAACTGTACCTGTCTTCCCCTTCCATGCTCCACTCAGGGCATCCACTCTTGGCTCCCCGCTCCCCAGCTGTCACCTTGTTTGGGTTGATACCTGTGTCTCTCTTCCTTCTGACCAGGGTATTTCCAGGCTGCACAGTTCCCTGTCTACACTGTGATATTTCCAGTCAGCCAGATGACCTAAATAGGCCGGCATTGTGTTTTGCTTTCTCTCCAGAGTCTATGAACAGTGTAATGGCCCACAGTTCCAAGTTACTACTCGGCTCTTTGTAAGCACATTTATTCATAAGGTAAAAGCATTTCAGATAAAACATTAAAAACAATAAAAGAACCTACGCACATGACAGAAAGCTTACCAGAGGTCACCCCAACTCCCACCTCAGGCTCTGGGAGCTGTCAGTACTTCAAAGCCCACCAATGGGTTTTCTCCAGGGTTACAAGTTCAGAACTGCCCCACAATTCAGAATCAGAACAACCATGAATAGTTCAGTTGTTCCTTATACAGCTTGGGCCTTTGGTCATGGCTGCTTGTAACAGGTGATCAGCAGACAATGGCCTTCTCAGGGCACAGCTTCCAAAGGCTGGGTTTTCACCTACATTAAATGTTCCCCAGGAAACCACTTCACACTTACTGTTCCTAAAGTCCATTCTTGTCTGGCTCTTTGTCAATAAATAGAGTTCTTTGAACCGCCAGGTCTCACATCTGTCATATCTACCCGCTCAGGAGGTAACATGCAGTCCCAGCCCAATACCTAAACCATTAATTAATACAGAGATACTTAAATTTAATTCAGTAAGGTCTCCCAAGGCTATTGCAAGAAATTGCCAGATCTGACACAGTAGGTACTGTTCTCCACTGAGTTTCCATGGCAGTATGTTTCATTGCGTCTTTCGATTGACATTGGTTTGGAGTAACTCCGCTCAAGAGGGAATCATCAGTCATTAGCTTGGCAGCATCTAACGAGGAGAGCAGGAGCTTGGAATAAACCACCTAAATACCATATGGGAGATTTTTTTTGCAGGAAATAAAAAAGAAAACAGAGTGGCCACAGGGACAGGAATATATGTAACATTTGCTATATGTGACACATCACACTATGTGCTCCCAGGGAACATGAGGACCTGAATTATAAACCACATCCTAGCAATGGCAAAAGATTTTATTAGTTTGTATTTCACCAATGCCTAGTAGCCCCATCGTGCCAGGCATATTGTAAGAGACCGTTCCTGAAGCTGCAGTGTAAATAGACATGACCGACAAAGGAAGTATCGGTATCCCCATTTTAGAGATGGGAAACTGAGGCACACGGTGTTGATTTTGTTCAAGATCACCCTACAGGTCAGTGACAGATCCCGAAATTAACCCAGCTCTCCTAGCTCCCAGTCTAGTGGGTCTCGGTTCCCCATCTGTAAAGAAAGCACAGTGATACTTGCTCTCTCTCTCTCTGGTCTGTTTACATGGTAAGCTCTCTGGGGCAGGAGCTGTGTCTAGCTAGGTGTCTGTGCGAATAGCAGATTTTTCAGTTTGCTGCGAAGGCTGGAGGGGGGTTTCAGGTTGAACCGGAAATGGAATTTTTCAATTTTTTCAGCAAGTCGAAAAGTAGAACAGAAAATGATTTCAGGTGGAATGAAGTTTTGTTTCTGCCACGTGGCTTTTTTTTGTTTCAATTTTGATCATTTTCATGTTGTTTTTTATTGTTTTAAGTACAACGAAAGGAAATGTCAAAACACCAAGTGAAAAGTGGAAATGGTTTGATTTATTTTTTTTCATAATTTATTTTTAGGGGCTTTTTTCTGACCGAAACCGTTTGGTGAAACCGAGACAAATTCACGACATGTTTTGGTGTCATCAAAGCTGCATTGTTTTCTGGAAAAAAAGGTTTGCCTGAAAAATGGTGCCCAGCTCTGATCTGCCCAGGGGCTACCCCTGTGGTTGGAGCCTATAACAATGGCTGTCATTGGTCTGTCTCTGCATGTTGCAGGTAACAAGGGCTGTGGCGTGTGGATAATGTCCTCTAGCCTCCCTCACATCACAAACAACCGAATTGGCCACAACAGCATCTACGGGGTGGCCGTGTTTTGCCGCAAGGACGATGCCAACGACTATCTCGCCAGCCAAGGCGGCAACGAGAACTTCAACGATGAGGGCGAAGCTGCCAGCTGGGAGAACGACTTGGACAGCGAGGACGAGCGCGTCCCCTCCCGCCGGCCCATCAGCGTGGCGCTGGTGGAGTCCAACAGCATCAATCACAATGGAGGTGAACGTGGCCTCCCGCTGCTCGGGCCTGCCCCAAACACACTGTCCAGGGGCTGACTCCGTCCCTCCATTGAATCCCTGGAGAGACGTGCTAGGGGGTCTCCTGGGGCCTGTGGAGATCACAACCACAGTAACCGTACAGCGCTGAGTATGATGGAGCCAGGCAAATGGAGGAGCAGACTGGAGGGGAGTGATGCCTAGCGGTGGTAGCAGCTGGCACTGTCTTGCAGAGGACAAATTCAGTCACTAGACCAGGGACTGGATTTTGTCCAGTGCTGCAGCCACTTTATATAGACTACAGAGGGGGTGGAAGCAACCACTGCAGGATTTCCAGCTCTGGGATTTTCCTCTCTGGGCATATCCCGGTAGAACCATGTTACACCAGGCCCTGGCAGTCCCAAGGTTGAAGGGTGGGAAGGAATGAGTGGCTTGAGTGCATTGAACTCTGGCTGTATATGAGCCCCGCAGAGAGTCTTCAGAAAGCCATTACAAGGCTGGTGAGGCTTAGAGCAGCCATGGGGCTGCCCTGGGTTGTGCTGAAGCCAGAGAGGGCACCAGTCTGGGCAACAATTCAAGAAGCACAAAGGTAGTTTAAAGCCACTTTCTTCACCCCCTGCAGAAAAGATGCAGGTACTCGAGAGAGAGAGAAGGCTGCAGGGCCTCTGTGTTCAGCCCTTTGGAAGGGAAATGGGAGAAAAAGCTTTCACGCAGGGAGCAGCGTTGAGGAGCTCCAAGGTGAGCCCCACCAAGCATTGCTTGGATGGAAAGTTGATTCCGGCAAGAGGGCACTTGCTGGAGCTTGTACGTGGCGGGCAGGACAGGTGACGGGAGTAGTAACCGAGGACCAGGAAGACATGAGAAACCAGCGCTGGGGTATGTAAAATCCTGCTGTCTACAGCCTTGAGTCTCAGGAAACCGGAGATGCCACCCCATTAACGAACCTTGGGCAGCGTCTATATTACCCCTACCAACCGGTAGCGTGCCTTTTCTATCACAGCGGTCGTGTCTGTGCTCAGTATTGTACAGTATTGTTGCCCTCTCCCATTCTAGAGTGACCAGTTCAGGGCTGACAACCTGGAATTTATCGCTAGACACATGCAAAATTTCTGTAGCTTGTGAACTAGCCTGGCCTTGGGCTTGTATTACAAACGTCAAACCCACTCCGCATTGTCCAAAGACAGCTTCAGAGCCGAGGCTCGTTGATCCTTAGCACAGCCCCGAACGCGGGTTAGCCTGAGTGTTTCTTGGCATTTGGGGGTTTATTCCAGCCCAGAGCTTGCGGTGCTGAAGGGTTAAGCACATTCAGTGTTTCCCAATCGCAGGCTGGTGCAAGATTCATTTCTCTGGCTTCCCAGCAGATCCAGTTGTCCCCCCTGCCCCGTTTCATTCACTCGGATGAGTTCCCTGACTTCTTTCCCCCTCTTTTGCAGCCGCTGGCTTGTACGTCAAGAGCAGCGAAGCACTTAACATCATAGCCAACGCCATCCATGCCAACCACGACAGCGGGGTTGCCGTGTTTCAGAGCAGCCAGCTCACCCGAATCGCCAACAACAGCATCTCCTGCAACAGCCTCGGGGGGGTGCTGATCGAGAGTGAGGCCAGAGTGGAGCTGCGTGGCAACGGCATTTATGACAACAGCAGCCACGGCATCGCTTCCAAGGGCGACGGGGTCATTGTTGAGAATGACATCATAGGCAATCGGGGGTGTGGCCTCCGGCTGTTACAGACTGCGGACATGAAGGTGGGTGTTCAAACCAGAAGGGACCACTGTGAGCATCCCCTCCCGCGTAACAGTCCTGTTCTATATGAGAGCACATCTTCGAGGAAAACCAGCCAGTCTTCATTTTAAAATAGCTCAGGATAGCGAATCCACCACCTCCCTGGGTAAATTGGTCCCGTGGTTAATTGCTCTCACTTTAAAAATGTGCCTCTTATTTCCAGTCTGAATTTGTCTCTCCTGAATACACTAAGTTGGATGGATTGGTGCGCTAGGAGGAAACCAGACCTGGTGTCCATCCCAGAAGAACGGTCAAAGTCCATAAGTCTTAGTGTCTATTCTTTGGATTTGTAGTGAAAGCTGCTAGTCATTTGTAATCAAAAGGAAACAGGAGCAGCCAGAATTCCCCCTCCCTTGACAGGAGAACAGAGCAGCAGTGCTCATGTGCAGCAACTCTATCACTTAACATGCATATTGGAGAGGCTGGGAGAACGTGGATGAGAGACTTCCCGTGGACCGGAATACACTTGTAATGATAGTAATAGTGCTTAGCTCTTCTCATCAGCGGGTTGAAAAACTCATTACAAAGGAGGTCAGCATCATTATCCTCATTTTACAGAGGGGTAAACTGAGGCACCGAGTGGGGAAGTGACTTGCCTGAGGTCACCCAGAATAGAGTCCGGCTCTCCAGAGTCCCTGTAGAGTGCTCATAAACAGGACTGTACTGGATCAAACATATGGTCTGTCTAGCCCAGTAGCCTGTCTTCTGACAGTGGCCAATGCCTGGTGCTTCAGAGGAAATGTACAGATCAGGGCAATTTTGAGTGATCCATTCCCTGTCTTCCAGTCCCAGCTTCTGGTAGTCAGAGGCTAGAGGCACCCAGAGCGCGGGATTGCATCCATGACCATCTTGGCTAGCAGCTATGGATGGACTTGTCCTCCATGAACTTCTCTAATTCTTTTCTGAACCCAGTTATACTTTTGGACTTTACAACATCCCCTAGCAATGAGTTCCACAGGTTGACTGTGCGTTGTGTGAAGAAATACTTCCTTTTCTTTGTTTTAAACCTGCTGCCTATTAATTTAATTGGGTGACTCCGGGTATTTGTGTTATGTCAAGAGGTAAATAACACTTCCTTATTCATTTTCGACACACCAGTCATGATTTTGTAGACCTCTATCATATCATATCTCCTCTTAGTTGTCTCAGAGCTGAACTCTCAGATCTCTCCTCATATGGAAGTTCCATACCCCTAACCATTTTCTTGCCCTTTTCTGTACCTTTTCCTACTCTAATATATCTTTTTTTGAGATGGAGTGACCAGTATTTCACTCAATATTCAAAGCGTAGGCACACCATGAATTTATATAGAAGCAATATGATATTTTCTGTCTTATTATTTATCCCTTTCCTGATGATTCCCAACATTCTGTTCACGTTTTTGACTGCCACTGCACATTGAGTGGATGTTTTCACAGAACTAACCATGATGACTCCAAGATCTTTCTTGAGTGTTAGCTAATTTTAGACCCCATCGTTTTATATGTACAGTTGGGATTATGTTTTCCAATGTGCATTACTTCGCACTTATCAGCATTGAATTTCATCTGCCACCTTGTTGCCCATTCACCCAGTTTTGTGAGAGCCCCTTGTACAGAAGTTTGTTGACCCACTCAAAAAATGTTAATAGATTGGTGAGGCATGATTTCCCTTTGTAACAAACAAGTTGATTCTTCCCCTACAGATCGTGTTCATCTACCCACTAGGCCACACTTCTGATTAGTAGCACATTTGTCACTCCAATATTGATTTTTTTAATTTTACTTTTCATACACTCTTGATCTGACTTTCCCAGCATAGGTCGCTCTGTGATTATTCCTTGCATGTGTCTTCCATCCAAGAGACAGTTGGAGACTGCGGTAGTCCCCTTGACTACAGTGAAGTGTCACCTTACTTGTCTTTGGCACACTGTCTCTTTCTCTTCACCCACTTGCTTTATTTAGTTAGTTGCTCCACTGCCCTTGTTGTACTTAACCCAACAGTAGCCAAAATCCCTCCTCAAAGCCAAATGTAGCCCAAAGGGTTCTGCAATATGGGTTCATGTTTATGTATTGGTGTGCCTAATGGGGACTACAGATCCTAGAATGCATTGCTCCATGTGAGCCTGAACATCCAAGCTGCTTGGAGCACGAGGGAGCATTGCACAGTGAGACCTTCAGGAACTGCATTAAAAGCAGGAGTTGCTGCCGTTTGCTCCGATGTTTGCAAACTAGATGCAGTTCTCCTACTTCTAGCAAGTTGCTAGTGTTGCCCTAAGGGTAGAAGTTACCTCTGTTCTAGTCTTTGATGGGTGAGGCCACAGTAAGGTGCTATACTAGTCTGTTGCAATAATTGTCACTGAAACAACCCAGGCAATGAACACGCAGAGAGCTCTGAGGTTACGCTGTAGAGACGAGTGCTCTCTCCTCCCTTCTGTTCATGAACCACAAACTCCTCCTGAAAAACATTCTGAGCAGGGAACTGTTGTCATCTGGGCCAAACTAGCCCTATGGAAACCCTAACCATACCGCTCCCTGGGCGCAAGTACCCCTGCGGGATTGAGGGAGAATTCAAATTGTCATGGGCCTCAGGGGACATGGATTGAAGCCCGGGCTACGCTGGTTGCTGTTGTTGTTTCTTATGCAGACTCTAGCAAGGATCTGTTACCTGTCCCGAGAGTCGCGTGAGAAGTAGTAAACAGTTTGCACTGTCCCTGGCGGCTCTGCCCAGGATAAGAAGGATGGTAGAGATTGGGACCACTGCCCAAGGGAGAAGTTCAGCGGTGAGGGGATCCTGGTTCTAACTCAGAGGGAATCATCTAGTCTGACCTCCTGCATAATACAGGCCAGGGAACCTCCCCACGGATCTATTCGAAAAACACATACTCTGGATCTGCACGTTGTCACTGATGGAGACTCCACCACAGCCCTTGGTAAAGTTCTAGCAGTGAAAGGTTTAACCCGATTCAATGGCTGAAAGTAGCAGCTAGACAATTCAGGGTGGAAATAAGGCTTAAATGTTTAACAGTGAGAGTAATTAACAATTGGAACAACCAGACCTCTGGGTCCCTGGATCTCCGGGTGTTTGAAGCCTCTGGAGCCTGAATGGAGTGTGGTCACTGCCCCAATCTTGGGGTCCCTTGGCACACTTCTTTTTGAGACCTGTAACCCGCAGTCCAGCTGCTTAGCCCCACTGGGCACAGGGCTGAGCTTCAGACACCGTGTTTAAACACCCCCTCTCCCAGAACTCCGTCCCCCGGTGTGAGCCTTCTGGGTGACAAGGACACCTTAATCAAATAGAAGGAACCGCCTTCTCACCATGGCTCCCTTCAGAGTTCTGTGACCACATGAGAAACCATCCTGGCACTCTGGAACCTCCCCAGCCAGCTCTTGCTGTTCCAGTCTGGCCTAAACATTGCCCCTGTGCCTAACTGTACTGGCCCTGCTTGGACAGTTATCCCCCAGTCCATTCTTAAAACTGTGTCTAATCAGCGAAGCACTTAGGGATGGGGATACCGTTGAACCTGTGCTTTGCTGGATAGGGATAATTGCTGAATCAGGGCCCTAGACTTCCAAGATCTTTGGGTTTTGTTTGTATTGATGACCGGTTACTAGATATACTAACCTACCATGTACAGCTGCAGCACTTCATTTGCTTAGATCATGGAAACGGCCTCGTGGCCCAATATTCTTGCCTGCTTCTAGTTGTGCCCTGTTGGGATATTTCCCCTCCCCCAGGTCACCAAGAACAGGATCCAGTCCTTTTGGGATTATGGGATTGTTATGCTTGACCAAACCAAAGGCCTGGTGCAGGAAAACCTGATTTTTCAAGGGAGGTCCAAGAAGGCCATTTTGCAGCAGGTGTCGAATGCAGAAGATTGTATTGTGCAGAACAACAAACTCCTCACCTTCAAGAGCAAGTAAGCCCCTCACGCTGATCTTTCATGAGTCCCTTGGCCTGGAACAGCCGTTCTCAAAATGTGGGCAGTGACCCTAGGAGAGGCCTCGAGCTGGGGGCTACAGGCCAGAAGCCTGCTCCGCTTTCCTCACTGTCTACTTCTGTTGGGGCAGGTTTGCTCAGCCGCCGGAGGCACCAGGCTCTGTGAGGACCTGGGCTTCTGGAGACGGAGGCCGGAAGCGTCTCATTCCTGGCCATGGTCAAACCAGGCTCCCCACTGGGGAGAGGCGAGAGGCTAGATGTGCCTGTTCTAAGGACCCCCCCCCCCCCATGCTCTTCCCTTGGCTCTCTCCTGGCAGGCTTGTTTTCGTATGTGGGGGTGACCTCCTTTTCCGGGAACAGGGCCCATTGATTTCACCTGGCCTTGGAAGGGAGGCTGGAGGAGAGAGGAACAGGTTGGTGTACCTGAATGCACACCCCCAGTCTGCTGGTGGCGGGCGGCCCGTGAAACACCTGTAGCCGGACCAGTCTTCCACTCTGAGCGGCTGCTTGTTAGAGGAGTTGATCCGAGTGGATTGTGCTGCTGAATTTGTTCCTGTAAAATCACTGGCAGGGGCCCTCCGAGCCTGGGGCTGTCGCTTTCTGTTGTTCTCAGGCCCCACTCTTGGGTGGCTGGGAAGGCAGGAGAATCTCCTGTGGGTTGGGTGGATGGGTACAGTTCCAGGCCTGCACCCTCAGCGCATTCCTCCCTTGAGACCTAAATCAGCCACGACTACTGAATCCCCAACAGCTTTTATTTTATCCCCAAACAAACCTCTTCTTCCACATAATCCGTTTAGCCAGGGTTTCCTGATACAGATTCCAGAATACACTTTCCCTCTGCCGCTGTCGTTCCCTGACCCACCACCTCCCCTACTGGAGAGGGTGGTTGAAAAACAGGGAACCAAATCCCACAAATGTGTTTGGATTCCCCCTCTCCCTCTTTTTTTCTCATCAAACTTGGACATTTCATTGAAATTCCAAAATTTAACATGCACTGTTCTGTTTGAGAGGTGGAACAAAGTGTGTGTGTGTGAGGGGGATTCATAAATGTAATCCGTTTACTTTCCCGTGTTTTCTTTTTCATTGAAATGCAAAATTCCAACAGAGATTTTCTTTGGCATTTCCCAGTTCCAAAACCACAGTCCTGACTAGAGAGCTGATTGATGGAGTCATTCCATTGGCTGAGAACGAAGCTCCTCCTCCTCCCCAGTTGCTAATGGATGCTTGGGGGGGGGGGGGTGTTTATTCTGTTGCTCCAGGTCTGACATTGCGTGGACCCTGGAGAACCCGCCAGCACGACCTCACATTGAAGGATCCACCCGAGGAACCTCCACGGCAACAAACAGTCAGAAAGGTACAGCCATGTCGACCAGGATAGCCGCACGGATGGACGGAGGCTGTCACAACAACGGGAGCATCTTCTGCACTATTCTTTGACTCCCGTGTGAGTTTCTTCACCTTTCTCTTAGGCTGGTGACACCGCACAGACCAAGCTGGGAAGAGTCTCCTGTGCCCATTCGATGTAAGAAGCTTTCAGCGCGAACCCTTCGTTTTAATCCCCCTCTTCTTTTATCACTTTGGGATATTGCCACTCCCCAAACATGTTGCACACTAAATCAAGGGGGGCAGGAGCACATCTGCTTTTCATTTCTTCTTCTTTGAGCCATTCAACTAATCTTCTAGCAGTTGCCAAGCAAATCAGTCGCCTTGGACAGACCACAGTAATGCCAGTGTCTAGCCATTTAGTTGCCTAGAAAAGGAAGTTGGAATGACTTTGACTTTCCTGTCAGCAACTGGAATGGTTTCAGCCCGGAGGAAAGGCCCAGTCTTTGCCTGTTGCAGTGGCAAAAGGAAAGGAGCATTGCAGTTGCATGAAGCCGTAGACTGACTCCAAGCCCTTCAATACCAAAAACTAAACGGCAACAAAAACACCCCTCAGAGTTCAGTCACAAGCAGGCGGAATGTGATGACGGCTTTTTAAAGAGGGCAAAAAATACTCCAGAGTGGCTTGTTGGGAGCCACCTGTCCAGGGAAAAGTATGTAAAGAGCGCAGGATTTTAGAAGCTGATAACGTGACCTGGTTTATCTCCAGGAAATACCTGTTCATAGCCATTCTGCCGCATTTGTGATGTTCAGTTGTCCAGACCTCCTCTAAATCCCTATGTTGGAGAGGATGCGTTAAGGCCCAGTCTGTACTGGAGCTAAAATGCTATTGAACAATGAGGACCGAATAGTAGAGTCAGGTTTCACACTGCGCCTTTGAAATGCTAGGAGTCCATCTACCCTGCAATTCATCCTTCCCTGACAACAGTCACCGGCGATTGGTCTTCCTGAACCAGTGCTGTGACCAGGATGAGACCCACACATTTTCACTCCTGCCACGTGGAGACTTCTCCAGCAGTGGGTCAGTATCCTGCTGTCGACAGACCCCAAAGTGCTTTTGCAGGGATGAACTGGGTACTGGAGTTCAGCTGTGCAGGCAAGTGGGAAAGTCACAGTGTGCTGCACCACGTAATGACTCTACCATGAGAAATTGGGATAACTCCAAAACAGTCTGCTGCCAAGTCGGGGAGGTGAGGAAGAAATATGCAAAGGGCTCTTCTTTGCCCTGATCCTGTGTGCAAACGGGGCCCGCCTGTGTAGTATACCGTTGTCCCATCTGTGCTGTTAAGGTGTAGCATTGTGACTCCAGGCCCAGCCAGGCACCTCTCTAGGGCTCTTACAGTTTGGCAATAATGGAAGCTGAAGCTTTCTCTGCCTTCTGCAGGGTGTTGGAATTACAGGGCAGAGGAGGGTGTTGGAATTACAGGGCAGAGGAAGGTGTTGCTCTTTCACATTTCAGCCTTTCTCACTTGGGGACAGAGCCTCTGTTCGTCTTGTTGCCTTCAGTGGATTTATACCAGCTGGGGACCTGGATCCTTCTGTTCTTTTCAGGCAAGTCCCACGCTGGATCTTCTCTACCTAGTTCCCATTGCCTGTGACTCACCTCCTGGTCCAGACCCCTGGCTGGTCTAAATTGACACGACTCCACTGAAGAATCATTGACTCCATTCAGGTGAATGGAGCGATGCTGATTTACACCTGCTGAGGATCTATCCCTTATGGGTTTGTTTGTTTGTTTTTAAGTAAAACAATTGTTTTATGTGACAATTTTTTTAATTAACCACTGTATATTACAACAATAAAGTGCTATATTTTAAGGTTTTTTTTTAAAAACTGTTCTATTTCGCAAACATGCGGCAAACACTAGAATTTACAGGTTGTCACTGGCATTTTCCAGACGGTAGCGGATAAGGGCTCAGATGTTTAACGTGCCTTGTGATTTTGGGGGCCTGACCTTCAAAGGGACCTGATTTTCAGAGGGTGCTGAGAGCATCTGTCCTTTGAAAATCACACCCATGAAGGCATCTCAGGTTGGGCACCCAAAAACAGTGTCCTGAAATCATTAGTCACTTTTACAAATGTAACCCGTGTTCCTGACGACAGAGGTTCTCAATACCTGTCCACATCCCACAAACAGAGGTACGAGCCACGTGACCTGCTTGTAAACAATAATAGGAAAGTAAAGAAATAATTGACCAGAATCGTTTAATACTTAACTTCCTCAGAGCAAGAGCTTGCTTGCAGGGTCTGTCAGTCGGTACCTGTGTGGAAATGTTCATGTCCTATAGATCAGTGGGAAATGTTCATGTCATACAGATCAGGCTCTGAGGGGATTTTCTGAGCTGTAGTAACTTAGTCAGACTCTTCTTAAATAGGGTGTTAAAAACCAGACAAGTTTTAATTCTCAGGCTTAATTCACACTTGAGGCCAGATTCTCAATTGGTGTCAATGGGATTAACACCCCTGAAGCAATTAACCAGTCAATTTAGTGCTTGGGATAGATAGTCCTGCATTGCAAGTTCATGGGGCCAGATTTTCAACAGTATTTAGGAGCCTCAGGATCCCAGGGTGGGACATGGACTCAGTGTTGCAACAGAGCACATCTGCGTGCCCTGCTGCCTGGTGGAACCCACACCCCGATTGAGGCTCCCAGGTGCCTTGTACAAGGTCTGGGGAGAGCCAGGCCCTTGAGAATGAGATCCACAGAATCCAGCACACTAAGCCACCTAAACAAAATGGTGAGGAGAGGGGTGTGGCCTAAACCCTGCCCCTCCCAGGCCCTTTGGTGCCAGAGGGAGTCCTCTTCCCCTCCTCCCCCCAGTTCAGGATTCCCAGCCATGAACTGTCCTGCAGCCAAGTCAGCTGTTTAAAGAAAAATGGGGGGGGGGGGGAGATTTACGGTTGCCTCTTTTTCCCCACTAGCCCAGGGGTGAGGAAAAAGACCTTGGTCCTTGGCTCTCACAGCTAAGTGCTGTGACCACTGGGCTAGGGGGTGGGGGTTTTTTTTTGGGGGGAGCATTGTGTAAGCACTTATCCTCTGGCCTAATGAATATGTAGATAGGTCAGTGATTAGGACACTGATCTAGGACAGAGCAGGCCCTATTAGTCAGCGGGGGGGGGGGGGGGGGATTTGAAAACAGGGCCTTGACATGCAAGTTGAGACCTTAAACACCAGGATAATGGGGGGTGGAGGAGGTTTCCTCTCTCCCCCATGCTCTGTATAGGGCACCTGGGCAGGCAGCAATGTGTAACCGTTCGTGGCGCTAACCCACTGTGAACAGGACCACTCAGGAGTGAAGCACCCGTTGTCTGCTGTCAATCCCGGTGCTAAGCAGGCCAAGGGCTTCATTAAATCGGCACAGAGCTGGATGGTTGGGGCACTAGCCGCCGGAGCCGGCTGCCTGTCAGGGGCTCACTCCGGATCAATCCAGCCATCCCTTCCCGATAGCAATGTTTGTGAAATGCATTTCCCCACCAATTACCCAGAACAGCTGCTTGGGCGGGCAGAGAAGTAGGGCTGGCAGGTTGTAATTTACAAATAACTTCCACTTTCTAAATAACCAGGGAAGAGCAGGCATGGCAGATTCTGTAGGGGGCTGTCAGCCTATGGAACAAAACACAGAGGTCAGCACTGTGCAGCTGAACTGGACACGTTTATTTCTGCCTAGATGGGAACAGACTCTGTAATGGGCAGGGGCCACATTTGGGAGATCAGATTATTAGACCAGTGGTGGAGCCTGGTCTTCTGCAGACATAGCCCCCCATAATCCCACACTAGAAACTGGACTCCCAGCCCTACTGCTGGCTTTTGTGAGGTGCAACTTTGGTAGGTTTGCTCTGTCAGTGGGCATCATGTCACACAAGTTTACAGTACGTATTCTAGCAAGACCCACAGATACAGGCTGTGACCCCACTTCTCCCACACTAGGGGCAGGGGAAGAGGGACAAATGGGCTTTTAAGTCACTTTTGTGGCCCAATAGTCTGGGGCTGTGCAAGGCCCTAACTGGCCCTTGGTGTCATTTAGAGCAGTTTCAGGGCTGCTCTAACTTGTACATGCTTCCCGTGGCCCCTAGGCAGTGAACACACCCTCTGATCCCTTCCCAGCCCTGGTCACCCTCTGGGCCAGCAGCAGCGAGCAGGGCTAGTGTACAGCCAGCTTTATGCTGGCGGAAAGGCCCCTGGGTGGGGCCTGTTCTCAGGTCCCTGTTTCTGACCTCCTGCTGGCACCAGAGGAACGTCACAGGGCCATAGTACCAGTGAGGAGCAAGCCCATTCTGTGATATGCTGCAGTGCCTCTAGGCAATGTCCTGGCTTTCCCAGCTCCCCGGAGGGTGCTCCTCTCCTCTGCACTGCTGCCCTGACAACAGGAACAATGAAAAGGAAACGAATCCTCCCAGCTCCTCTGAGGGAGCTACGGCCCAGCCCAGAGTCCCACCCCAGCTCTTCAGCCGCATTTTGCTCCTAGGCGACTGCATTGAGAGTCTCACATGCAGAAGGTCCCTTGACTGGACTAAGGTGACAGTCCGGGGGAGACACTTGAGTTGTTTGGAACCCAGCACAAATGAACTGCTGCTATTTTGTTCCTAGGTGTTGCCGTCTCATCGTCACAGTGCCCTGCGTAGAGTGGTTACGGGTGGCTAATTAACCACAGCACCATCTTTAGACTAAAAACCTTCCTCATTTTCCCAATTAGACTCTCCACAGTAGCATTTACAGCCCTTCAGTCAAAGCCTCTGTCTTGATCAGCCTGTCTGTAATCTCGGTGGCATTAATTAGCAGCCTCTGCCCAGAAAGTTAGGTACGTTTGCTATCGCTTTTAATGACGGACGGCTCACATCACATCCTGAGAGAGTTTCTGTGGGAGTCTCAGAGGGCCGAGTCCTCTCCCTGAAGCGAATGCACAACATAAAATAATAGGAATTGACTCTAGCTGTTAAACCCGTCCTGCTTCCTCCAGCTTACGCTGGTTTTCCTCCTTGGAGATGAACTGCAGCTTTTCCCAGGCTCCCCCCGGCTTACTGAATAGAACGAGCTAAGATGTTCCAAAGTAAGTGCCGCCCGTAATTACTGAGTGCCTCCCGAGGCTCCTATGTCCATGTTATGGTGCCTAAGGCCTGGGGCTACAATCCATGGAAACCAATGGGTGTCTTTCCTTTGACTCCAAGGGACTTTGAATCAGGTCCTGGGGGCTCTGTGCTTTTGAACGCGAGAACGGTCAGACCAAAGGTCTGTCTAGCCCAGCATTGTGCCTGCCGATGGCGGCCAATGCCAGGTGCCCCGGAGGGAATGAACAGAACAGGGAATCATCCAGTGATCCATCCCGTCACACTTCCAGCTTCTGGCAAACATGCCTGCCCATCGCTCAGAGTTATTGAGCGACCTATTCTCCATGAACGTATCTAGTTCTTTTGTGAACCCTGGTACAGTCTTGGCCAGTGGTGTTGCACCTTCTGAACCGTTTCCAGTTCCAATAGATCTTTTTTTGAGATGGGGCAACCACAGCTGCAGGCAGTATTCAAGGTGTGGGCAAACCAGGGATTTATATAGAGACAATGTGATATTTTCTGTCTGATTATCTATCCCTTTCCTAATGATTCCCAACAGGCTGGTCGCTAAATCGGGTCGTTCATGTAGGTACGGGCGAATGATCTTGGGAGCCTGTCTGTGGACAGCTTAATAAGCACATGAGGGCAGGAATCCATGGAAAAAGTTGTGTTGTCCCTGCTCCTGCATCGTCTATTCTAGCTGAGCACTGAGTTGTGGTTCTAGCTCACCCCTCACCTCCCTGCAGGAAAAATATTACTAAAAACGGTTAACCCCGATGGACCAGCTCTTCATGCGTCTGCATCCTGCTGTTTGCGTGGAACAGCCTTGGAGAAAAAGACTAATCCAGTTCTTGTTTTATACCATGGGCCAGCAATTAAACAGGCTCCAGGAGAAAATGGTGCCTCATTCCTGAGGCTGGCCAGGAGTCAAGACACATTCTCCTGCTCTGGGCTGAGTGACTGTTGCAGGGGGCTTATCTCGTTGCCGGGAGAAACGAGGCCTCACACAGGTGGCTAGTTGGAAAGTGGTGAGTTTATTGGAGGGAGCGGCATTTCGTGCTGGGGGGCTTATCTGCCAGCACGGCCGCAATACAAGATGACTGACACACGCGGACGATGTAGAAGCCCAAGGAGGAAGCCCAACCCAAAGAGGTGTGTCAGCACAGATATACCCATGCTCATTTGCATCTCATACATACTCATCTCATTAATAGCAAGCAACAAACTGATTGGTTAACACTTGTTGGTTACGCAGTCCTGCCTTAGTTTCCCCATTTGGTTTCCCACACATTCATTCTCACACAGACGGGGTAAACACTCATGCAGCTGGGAACTGGTTCCCAAACACACAGATAACAGCAAGGTCATTCTCAGATAATACCACCATTATGCACTCTCCTGGAGTTGACTTAGAAGCGTAACTGCACTTCCTAGTGATTGCCCGTCACAATATCTTCCGGTCCTAACAGTGACTAACAAATAGGGAGTGTTTCCTGGTTTCCTGGGGGGGGGGGTTCCTTGGTTTTCCTATGGGGTGCCAGCGGAGGGGGTGCGACTCAGTTTCTCTGGGTGTTACTGGTTTATCAAGGCAATGGGAGAGGGAGTTTGTTGTTGCAGAGGACCAGCGAAGGGACTTGGGACCCCAGCCACTGGCATGGAGAATGGAGACCCTGGTGACCCGGAGGCCAGCTCAGGAGTCGCAGCCAGTTCCGGCCAGTAGAACAATGGGCTGCGGAGAGAGGACACTGGTGATCCGACCCACCGGTTCCAGCCCAAGAGGAGGCTCAGGTGACTCAATTTACGACCCTGTTTACCTGGAGAGGAGACAATGGACAGAGGCGGGGCTTGGGGCCGGTGATCTCAGCTGCCCAGCTGGGACTGAGGGGGGCTCTGGGCTGGAGAGGGGGAGCAGGCAGAGCCCCCCTGGATGCAGGGAGACTTGGTTGTGCTGTGCTGAGGAAGGCGATTTGTCAGAGTGCCGGGTTCATCTGTCCGTAGTATCAGAACTTCAAGCTGAATCAGGATTCTGAATACTTTGGAATTTGAAATGAGAAAGATGATTGAGAGATTAAGAATGCGGCCAAGGAACTGCTGCAGCAAAACAACTTTTCTGCTCTGGCCCATGGAAACCAAGAACCATGGGATGATTACACCAGTGGGGCAGGGTTATCCCGAAGGAAAATTGTCCTGGGACCTGACACGTGTGAAAAATTCCATGGGACCCTCAGTGATGACACGTGGTCTGAATTTCCTTTCTCCATCTCTCTATTCGAAATGGGCCAGAGCCATCCAAGCTGCCCTGGCTGCTAGTGGAATTGGATCGAGGGTTTGGGGGCAAGCCCAACTCTGCTCTTAGGCTGTCAGCTCTTTGGGCACCTTCTTTGGTTTTGTTCTGGGTTAGTGCTGCCACCGGCGCAATGTGGGGGTTGGTCCTGGACTAGCGCCCGTAGGTGCGACAGTTGTACCAATAAAAAAGAACTAAACGGGTAAGTCAGGAAATGTCCAGCATTTGCCTCGGGGCGGTAAGGCAGCGTGGCCTAATAGCTAGAGCACTGGGCTTGTATTCAGGAGACTCGGATTCTATTCCGGGCTTTGCCTCTGCCCTGCTGGGTGCCCTTGAGTGTAATTTTAGATGGCACAGAGGTGTTACGGTCACTGTCCAAGATTGAAGAGAGTTGAACAAAGTTCAGGGTTTGGCATGCAGAGCCCTCAGCCAGGGCAACCCACCACTAAAAACCCTTTACCTAGGCTGACCATATGTACCGTTTTGAACGGGACAGTCCCGTTTTTTTTCAGATTTCCCTACCGTCCCGTCTTTTTACTATAAATATCAATTTTGTCCCGTTTTTGGTAAGAAAAATGGCATGTGGCTTATTTCAGGGGCCCATGGCCGGGTCCCGCCTCCCGCAGCCCTTCCGCTTCAGTCCCTTCCCCTCACGGAGGCTCCGGGGAAGGGAGCTCAGCTGAGGGGGGAGGAGGCACTGCTTTGTCTGTGGCTCCGGTAGATCATTCTTTGTGCTACCGGCAGGCAGAGAGAGGCTGCAGGGCTAGGGAACCTGTCCGAAAGCAACATCACGGCTGAAGGCATCTCCCTTCCGCCACTGGACCTCTCTCTGCACGGGCAGCGAAGGAGCAATGTACTCAGCTTCCTCTTATTTTCCCCACACTCGGGGGCAAGCGTTAATCCCTTTGCGTTCAGTGATCCCTGGAGTCGGCCAGCCTCTGTCTGTCGGCGAAAGCTGAAGTTCTAAGAAACTTACTCGGTGGTATTACTTTCTAAATGGTCCTGATTTAAATGGTGGAGGGGGGGGGAAGGGAGAGGGGAGGCAGAGATATACAGATCTGAATCCTGAAAACCTCACATGTACAATCTGGAAAAAACAGCCATCTCCAGGAAAATTTTCTAAAACCATTTCCACAACAAACATTTCATTAGATATAAGACTCTCCTTTACTGGAGTCCAATGGGAGGGGAAAAAATCTCTTCTCAGAGCTTAGTTTCATATTCTGCTTCCCCTAATAACCATGTTACATGCTCCTAGGGAGAGAATAACATCAGGAACAGGATCCACCATACAGATCCTAGAACAGCATCAAAGGGTGAGGAAAAATAGCCAGAGAGCAAGAAAGATAGTGTTGTAGTTGAGGCACAGGACTTGGAGCATGAAGTCCTGGGATCTTGTTCTAATTCTGCCACAGACTTGCATGACCTCCGCCAACTCTCAAAGCCCAGCATTTTCAAAAGAAATCTCCGCACTAGACTGTCTTCACTTGCACAGTCAAACATGATTCATGAAGGCACCCTAGGCATGGTTTATCTAGGTGCTGAATACTCATACTGAGGTGTTAGCCTGAAATCAGACTAAATGTCTTTTAAGATGGGCAACCAAAAATTAAAGCACCCAAAATTGGAAGCCATTTTGTAAATGTTGCCCTTAACTTTCCTGTGCCTTGGTAAAATGGGAATATTACTATTTACGGTACGCAGCAAGAGTGTTGTGAGGCCATATTTGTTACTATTTGTAAAACAATTAGAATTATTTGATGAAGTTGCTATAAAAGTGCAACATTCTGTAATTTTAACATGAAAGATAATCAACCACTGAAATAGGTTACTTGGGAATATGGTCTACTTCATCGGAGAAATATTCATGGTATGATCGTGGTGAAATACGTCCCCCTCTATGTCTACCTAAATTTTTGTATGAGTTCTGTCACTGAAGAATAATTGTTAGCTCAAGTCAATATGTTCATGTAATAAAACTTTTTTTATCATCTTACTTTTTCATGAACACAGAATATTACATAACCCCGTCCCGTTTTTGCTATCCCAATGTCCCGTTTTTGTCTCAAGGAAATATGGTCAGCCTAGCGCAGGGTGGCTGGTGAACCAAATCCCCCTCTCCATATTTCCTATGGATGGTGATTATCCGGGATTTTACTAACCAGAATTAATATTTTCCTTATCATCCTGGATAATCAAGTCTCTACTGTACTACCTGCCAGATTGGCAGGTAGTGATCGATCTATCGGGGGTTGGTTTATTGCGTCTAGACGCGATAAATCAATCCCCGAACACTCTCCTGTCGACTCCTGTATTCCACCAAATTCTGACAAGTTGCAGGTGGAGTCACAGGGGAGCGGCAGCAGTGGACTCACCGCCATGAAGATGCCGAGGTAAGTTGATCTAAGTACGTCGACGACAGCTATATTATTCTCGTAGCTGAAGTGTGTATCTTAGTCTATTTTTCTCTCTCCGCACCTTCCCCGCCTCCCTCTCCCACCGCCCAGTGTAGACCAGGGCTTAGTGTATGTGTGTGTGTGTGTGTGTATATATATGCTGCACTGTAGATGATATAAGACTTACTATTCATCTCCTAAGGTCGCTGTGCAGGGTCATATTGGAGTCCAACCTTCTATTGGACACAATTAACAAATGTTAAAAAAGAAAACCTGCCCAAATTCTTATATAATTGTTTTAATAATAATAAATAATAACAAACTAATAGTCTATTTTCTCTCTGGTTGAAAGTTAGAAAAAGGCCTTTGAGTAGCTAAAATGCCACTCCAGAGAGCTTGAACCAGATGTAAATTTACCTTCAAAGTGTTGATCTAATTTTTGGTTGCTTTCTGGGTTATTTTAGTGGTTTCTTCCCTAACCGTTTAAGATCATCAAGGATTATGTAGGAACTCTTCAAAAGGATTTACTGTTTTAGCTTTAAATGAATCTCAAAGTTAATCTAGATACTCTAGTAAACTGCAAGGCATATAAAACCCTAGGTGAATTTATTTGCAGTCTCTGCATACAGTAAAGTATATTTTCAGAGTTGTGTGTGGTGTTCTCTTCATATCGGGGACGGCAAAAGGTTTAATGTTTCCGCCGTTTTGCTATGAATTCTAAGGAACTCTGATTCTAAACCACGCAGGGTCTGTTTCTGCATAGAGCTCTCACTTGCACTAATGGTAGTGACGTGTAATCGTCCTGAGGAGATGAGGCCCACTAGATAGCTTTGCCATTGATTGGCCACAGAAATACCGGTGGGAGAAATCGGTCTCTGAAAGGTCACTTTGTTCATATGTGTTACTAAAAAGTGAATAAATAAACTTCTAAGCTGAACACTAATTCTGCTGTCAGCAAGCACTATATTTCATAAATTTCCTTATTCTCATTGTTCGTTGATCTATCATTTCTCCATTATTTTGCTTTGTTGGTTGCTTGAAACGTACCTACAGGCCAGTGATTTATGCATGGGTGTTTCTGGTTAGTTTAGCACACTGCTCCATTGGCAAGTATTCCAGGCATCTAGAGAGAAATTAACAGTGCTAGAAACCAACAAATGTCTTTCCCAATAGTGTAATTGTATGTTCCACATTGTCCCTCTTGTAACTTGCTGGAATAGTTAAGTGATGACCAAGTGGCTTTGCCAGTTGTGACCCTTGAACTATGCCCTACACAAAAATACCTAGGAACACAAATCTGCACACTACTCTGTTTTTCATAAGCAGCTACATGGTGAGAAAGTTGCTCAGGTATACAGTAAGAATGATGTGCACATATACCTCATTTCAGGAATGGATAAAGGCACCATCATCAGCATCTGTTGTGAATGTGACCTTTTGAAATATGCTGTTGCAAAACTTGTTTTATAAGTTCATGTTTTGTGTTGCTTTGTGTATAATATATTATACTTGTAGTTATTCAGATTGTCTCCGGCATTGATTTTGGACATAAAAATAAATTCTTTGATCTTTAACTTTAATTTCCATGATTTTTGTGCTAGTCTGAACTGATGGATCTAAATTAGGTTTGATTGTGAGTCAGAGAAAACGAAACAGTGGAGATGTAGGGGGAACAAAACCAAAAAAATGTAGCATCCCAAAACACAATTGCTAATCTGCAGAACAGTAGTAGAAACTACTTGAGCTTGGTTGTGGAATTCCCAGAGCCTCACAAACATAAGTCACGTTTGTGTGCATATACCCATGTTCCTAGCCAGCTCTGAAAGCGATCTACCTCCAATGCAGCTCTTACTGAGTAACGCACTAAAATTCTCCCCAGAGGTCAGCAAGCCCTGGAAAAGTTCATAAATCCTAATAGTCCTTTGCCTACCGTGACTCATGTCATTTTCTTTAATCAATTTTTAGCTTAAATTCAATAACTTCTGTATATGGAAAGTCTATTCTCTGCATACCTCTGAAGCACAGCCATTTATAGTGGTGAGTGAATGTTAAGTGAAAGAATTGGTTAATTGTTTTCATAGTCAGTGGTTCAGACAGATAGAAATTTATGTAAAATATGTAGTGCTGGCATCAAAAGTGACAGTCTCATTATTCTGTCCTATAGCTTACTCAGTGTCTTCAAGTTTCCAATAAGTGGGCTGTTGACCCTAAAAACTTTATTTTCCTTTATCTGAGAAATCCCCAGCTGCAGTATATTTGGGCTTAGAGGAAGAATAGTTGGCTCGATTTTTGCTTTGAAGTGAGCTGTTTTGCATGCTTTGAAGTTAAATATGTTTTTTGACATGCTGTCAACAGAGCTGATGAGGCCTTTATGACTATATAATGTGCTTCAGAGACGCCTGTCTATGAGGTTTGAGTGGCATTTCACATTTGGAGAATCTGTTCTAAGCAGGAATTTTTCACCTGGTGATTTTTCTTGTATGAAGGTTGTTTATATGCCATGCTTAAGGAGGAAAGAAAAAGACTTATTGGTGCATTTTGTGCAATCGAAGTTACTTTCAGTATCTGTGGCAGAGAGAGAGCATGGGAACTGAGAAGATTGGGTGGTCAACAAACAGCTAAAGTGGGGAAGTAGCAAGCTTTCTTCTTTGGTTCTGTTATTTCCATGTGGGGATGCTCAGTAATGAATCTGTACCTTGTCATGTGGCTTGCGTTTAGGATTTCCGAGATGTTTTCAAATACCCAGTTGGTGGGTACAGTCAAAAGACCTGTGATTGCAAGCCAGGGAGGCTGACTGGGCCTAACCGCCAAACAATGGAGCTATCATATGATGGGTTATTTTCTGAGATGCCTACACTGGCCAATCCTCAAAAAGCAGTTTCAGGCAAAGGAAGACTTCACACCATGACCTGAAACAGACCCATAAGCAGTGCGGTAATTGGAGGCCAGTGACTCTCACATGGAGTGCGGAGTTGGAGAAAATCCCAGCTTCTCTTGAAGAGGGAAAGCAGACTGAGAAAGACATTTAGACACAAGCTGCGACCAGCCTGGATCCCAAGAGTTCCTGGAATTCCTAAGAGAGTAAATGTTTGTTTCCTGTAGCTTCCAAGGAAAGCCTATCTAATATAGCTTGCCATGAAGCATAAGATTAGATGAGACTAAAGATGTGTGTAGGCCTTTTAGTTTCAAAGTCATTTTCTCTAATGCTTTGATCCACTTGCTAATAAATGTAATTGTTTTAAGACGGTGGTTGGTCACTGACTCCCAAATGGAGGATCAAGCAGGCACCTAAATCCCCTTGTGGGGACCGACCAGTAATAAACATTTGGCATCAGTGTGGTGTTGTAAGTATATGCTGGTCTAAGAATGGGAACGTGGAGATCGCACCTCAAGACAGGTAAGTATTAGAGTCCTAATACCTGATGGGATGCTCTGAGGCCTGAAAGAGGCCAGAGTTGTGGCTAACCCCATAGCCATGACATCACTATTACCATTGTCTCTTCCTGAGCAGAAGAGGAACAAAGTTTTAAAATGAGATTTCAATTATACTTACACTCTTGCGACATAAGTTTCACTGTCTCTTGCAAGGAGTCCTGTGTATTTCATCAGCAGGAAAAGAGAGAATCCTTATAGTTTTGGTGACTGTAGCATACACCCCATTACCTTAGTGGGTGATGTCCTAGCGCAGTGGCTCTCAACTGTTCTAGATTCCTGTACCCCGTTCAGAACCTGATTTGCCTTGTGGACCCCCAAGTTTCATCTCATTTTAAAAACGAGACATAATACAAAAAAAATGCCAGCACACTATTACTGAGAAATGACTTCCCTTCTCATTTTTACCATATAATTATAAAATAAATCAATTGGACTATAAATATTGTACAGTACTTTACATTTCAATGGATAGTCTATAGAGCTGTATAAACGAGTAATTGACTGTATGAAATTGTAGTTTGTACTGACTTTGCTAGTCCTTTTAGGTAGCGTGTTGTAAAACTAGGCAAATATCTAGATGAGTTGATGTACCTCTGGAAGACCTCTGCATACCCCCAGGCATTGAGAACCTCTGCCCTAGGGCATCTAAAGTGATACCAGTACCTCAGCGATATGCTGCCAATCCTTCGGTAATAAGCTGCCACACAAGATAGCCACGGTACTAATTAAGAAATAAGTAATTTACACTGAAAGGGTATTTAAATGTGCATATTTGCAAAGCTCTAGTTAATGTTACAAATTATACTTTTCTCCCCTATCTTCTCCCATGTTGTCCAAGGGGAAGACTTCTTCATTACCTCTCCTCCACATTGATACAGTAACATTAGATCCACATGTTACTTAACTGGTGCTATTAGAATCTCAGTAGAAGTGTGTGTGTGTGTATATATATATATACACACAATTTACCACTACAGACATAGTGGTGAAGGCATGTTAGTTGTCACTGTCAGCTAATACCAGGCACTTACTAAATGTGGGGTTTTAAAAAAAACTGAGCTCTTGAATTATATCTGCTTTATACATTGTACAGTATGTAAGTTAATATATTGCACCAGTTTTTTTCCACAACTCCTATGTGGAAAACGTTTTGGTGAAACAGTTATAAAAGGCAAAATAGTACAGAGCTAACACAGGCCTTATGTATGTATGTTGATTTCAGACACCAGTGGCTAGTCCAGAGGTGGGCAAACCTTTCGGCCCGAGGGCCACATGGGGTTGTAAAATGGTATGGAGGGCAGGGTAGGGAAGGCTGTACCTCTCCAAATAGCATGACCCCTGCCCCTAGCCACTCCTTCCCACTTCCCGCCCCCTGACTGCCCCTCTCAGAATTCCCAGCCCATCCAACCCCCCTGCTCCTTGACCCCTGATCACCCCCCCCAGAAACCTCCCTACCCCTAACCACGCCCTGAGACCTCATTCCCCTATCTAAGCTCCCCTGCTCCTTGTCCCCTGAGCATCCCCTCTAGTGACCCCCCCCACCCTAATTGCCCCTGGGACTCCACTCCCCACCCAATCCCCCTGCTCCCTGTCCCCGACTGCTCCGACCCCTATCCACACCCCCGCCCCCTGACAGGCTCACCAGGACTCCCATGTCCTATCCAACCGCTCCCTATCCCCTGACTGCCCTGACCTGTATCCACACCCCTACCCCAACCACCTCCCTGGAACCACGCCCCCTGCTCCAGGTCCCCTGACCGCCCTCCCTCCGAGTCTCCACCCCATCCAATGCCCCCTGCTCCCTGACTGCCCCCCACGACCCTCTGCCCCTTATCCAATCCCACCACCTCCCTGTCATTCGCCAGAGCCTGTCACACCACTGCAATGCTCCCCGGCAGGAGCAGCGAGCCGCAATGCTAGCAGGGTGAATAACAAAGGGCATATATGATAGTCATGGAATGTTCCTACACTCCTTGAAAACTAGTGCTCATAAATCACTAAATTAATAAATATTTGACTCTATAATAGGAAATGCATAGCGTTAGTAACACAGTAATTGTATGGGTGCCACCAAACACATTATTCAATTGGCTTGTATAAATAGAAACATATTTTTTTATCCTCCCACAACCCCGGAGCATACTTGTGCTGGTCTGTTCAGGCTTTTGAGTGTCATGTTGATGGATACCCTGTCTTAAAAGAAAGAAAATGACCTCAACAGTTGCAAACATTCATAATTCAAATGAAAAGTACTTATTACATTTGACTTTCATTTCTTCATAAATTAAAAGCCAAACCTGATCAAAGGGATGAGCAATTCTGAATGGGGGTTCAGTACCTGCACTACCCAGGGAGTGTAGCTATTGGGTTTATGCCACACTGCTTTTTACAAATATTTCACTGAAACACCAAAATGTTACTCACAAAGCAGTTTTTGAAAAAACAAACAAACAAAAAACAGGTACAGGCTCAAGGTGTTAGCTAATCCTTCAGAACAAAATATAACGTATAAGTACTCATATAGTCAGACATATATTAAAGGTGCTTTTGTGGGCCACACTAAGTTCATGCAGTGCTGGATGAATGCCAGCTCCTTTACAGACAACATGACTCAATGATAAGGGAGTGATTGTGATTTGGACTGTGCAGAGGCATAAGTGAGAGGAAAAGCCACCAGTATACCCAAGTGTGTGCTACCTCTATCTTGGGTCTGGACACACAGCAGTATGTAGACAATACACACCTATTTATCAGAGGTGTAGCTGTGTTAGCCTGGGTCTGCAAAAGCGACAAAGAGTCTTGTAGCACCTTACAGACTAACGGATTTTAGAGATCATGAGCTTTCGTGGGTTAAGACCCACTCTTTTGCACACCTATTTATATTTTCTTACTAGAGAGGTGAACAAAGAAAGGTGAGAAATCGTCAGAATCTCCCCATACACTCTCCATTCTCTAGTTTTACTGACTAGGATGGGAGGAGGGAGGTATCACTATTTGCTGCAGATGTAGGCAGCAACAAATTACTAATGTTTTCCCCTCATCTCTCAGAGAAAGGGTAAATCAGAGAAGAAACAGTCTCTTACTGGGTGTATCTGCAACTCAGTGCCTCCCTGGGATATAATTAGGGTGTTGCAACAAATGTACTACTCTTATGAATGTACTTAAGGCACTATCTAGCTTTATTAGAAAGTTAATTCCCTGCTTCATAATTCCTCAGTTTCGAGAACGCATTTTCTTTATCACTAACTTACTTTCACAACATACATACATAGGAGTCAGCAGTGTGCCCTTATTGCCAAGAAGGCCAACGGCATATTGGGTTTTATTAGAAGGAGCATGGAGAGCAGATCGTGGAAAGTGATTATTCCCCTCTATTCTGCACCGGTGAGGCCACACCTGGAGTACTGTGTCCAATTTTGGTCCCTGTAACAGGGCGGCGACTCACCCCTGCGGCGCCTCCTGCTGGCTTGTCTGGGAATTAGCTCTCCAGCGTCTGGAGCGCCCTCTGAAGGCCGATGTCCCGCTCCTGCTCTGGCCCCGTGTCCCTCCCGGACCCCGGTGCCCTCTAACTGAGGGTGCTGCACCCCTGAAGGACCCCCTCAAGTCTAAGGGTCTCCCCTCCCTGGGGAACCCTCCACCCCCTATCCTCACCTCACCTCAGAATGGGCCACTGCCAGTCATCACTTGCCCCCGCTCACTGGGGCAGACTGCAGTATCATTGCCTCTCATCACCGGCAAGGGGGGTTGGCCTGTTGCTTCTATTACGAGCCCTGGGCTGCCCCCTGCAACCCCAGTACCCCTGGGTGGGGCCCTCCTCTAGGCCCTGCATCCTGGGGCTCCCAGGCTAGAGCTTCCCCAGCTCCTCGTGCCTAGCCCCAGCCCTGCACCACCCTGGATACTCACTCAGGCGCCAAGCAGCTAGGCCAGTCTGCCTTCTCACAAGAGAAGGAGACTCTCTCTCTGTCTCCCTGCCCCGCAGCCTTTTTCTCCAGGCCTCTGAGTGTTTGGGGCGTTGCCACCCAGCTGAGCCTACTTCCCAACCAAGCTGGGAGTTTGCTGGCTCCCGACCACAACCCCCTTCCTGGGCTGTTTCAAGCCCCTTCGGGCAGGGAGCGGGTGGTCACCCCGCTACAGTCCCCCCACTACAGAAGGGATGTGGACAAATTGGAGAGAGTCCAGCAGAGGGCAACAAAAATGATTAGGGGGCTGGGGCCCATAATTTATGAGGAGAGGCTCAGGGAACCGACATTATTTAGCCTGCAGAAGAGAAAAGCGAGTGGGGATTTGATAGCAGCCTTCAACTACCTGAAAGGGGGGTTCCAAAGAGGATGGAGCTAGGCCGTTCTCAGTGGTGGCAGATGACAGACCAAGAAGCAGTGGTCTCAAGTTGCAATGAGGGAGGTCTAGGTTGGATATTAGGAAACACTATTTTACTGGGTCTGGTGAAGCACTGGAATGGGTTACCTAGGGACGTGGTGGAATGTCCATCCTTAGAGGTTTTTAAGGCCTTGCTTGACAAAGCCCTCTCTGGGATGATTTAGTGGGTGTTGGTCCCACTTTGAGCAGAGGATTGGACTAGATGTCCTCTTGAGGTCTCTTCCAACCCTAATGGACTATGATTTTATGATGTCACAAGAACCAACGGCTGTCAGCTGAAGCCAGAGGAAATCAAATTAGAAGTAAGGCACTAATATTTAACGGTGAGGGTGATCAGTCACTAGAACAAATTACCAAGGGACGTGGTGGAGTTTACTGATGTCCTCACCTCACAACTGGATGTTTTTCGGGAAGGTGTGTTTTAGTGAAACACAAGTTATTGGGCTTAATATGGGGGTAAGTGTGTGAAACTTTGTGGCCTGTGAAATCGAGTCCAGATTAAGGATCTAATGGCCTAAAAATCAAGGACTCTCTGAAAAACTCAGTGTGGGATGAGGAACAGATTCTGCTGTTTTATTGTTTAGCCTGCTTGCTGCCCAGAATTAATAGTGAGCAAGTGGGGAGATTTGGGGGAGCAACTGACATGAAAACGGCTGTCCAGGTGTCACGTTACTGGAATAATTTGGTACCCTATAGATCATTGGGGTACCAAATATTATATGAAGGGGGTCATAACAGGTGTCTATGACCATATTATGGAGGGCGGATTATGAATATGCCATTGATGTGTCTGTATCTTTTTGGAACTAAAGTTATGAATATTGGATTGGGGTGCCTGTACTTCAAGCTTATGCTTGGTTTCTGGGTGGAATCTTAGGCAAGCTGGTGTCAACTTGAATGGCCTGCCTGATGGCCCAATGAACTTTGTCCGCACCCGAGGAGAGGAGCTTCACCAGGAATGGGACATGCCTGAGCAAAAACTGAATCGCGGAGAGTCTGGTGATTGGACCATGTGGCTGTGGACCTCCTTTTTGCAACTGGACTCTGCATAAGGAGGAGGAGGGGCTTTGCCCACAGAGGAGAGTCTATAAAAGCTGTAAGAAGCGTCCTCCATTTTGTCTTCTACCTTCAGCCTGTCTTGCTTCCAGCTCTGAATGGACTTTGCTACACAGGTGAACTCTGGACTAAGGTGCTGATCCATCCCTAAATGGGATGCTTTCTAAAGACTTTGATTTAAACCTGCAGTTACTCTACCTTTGCTGCAAGCCTGAACCAAGATATTTGCCATTACTGCATGTAATTGATTTCTTTTAACCTTTCCTAACCCTCACCTAGACCTTTTTCCTTGTACAATAAACCTTTAGATTTTAGATTCTAAAGGATTGGCTACAGCGTGATTTGTGGGAAGATCCGATTGGTATATTGACCTGGGTCTGGGGCCTGATTCTTTGGAATTGGGGAGAACCGTTTTCTTTATTTGGGGCATTGGTTTTCATAACCATTGGTCCCCAGGATAGGTGGCTGCTGGTGGTGATACTGGGATTCTGGAGTGTCTTAAGGGGATTGCTTGTGTGACTTGTGGTTAGCCAGTGGGGTGAAACCAAAGTCTTTTCTGTTCAGCTGGTTTGGTTTGCCTTAGAGTGGAAAAACCCCAGCTTTGGGCTTTAGTTGCCCCTTTGGAAGCAATCCGTCCTGATCTGACACTCACAGTTGGATCCCACCAGGAACAGCACCGTCACACCAGGTGCAGGGAGATGCAGTTGCAGTGATGTCACAAGGGCCTTTGGGAGGAACACCGCTTATTGGGCAAAGGTGATGAGCAGGCTGTGACCTCACAGAGCTCCCTTGACAACAGCCGTGTCTAAAAGGGGGTCAGTCCAACGGGAAACTCGGAGACACCGGTAGCTTTGCTGCAGTCTTGTGTTCCTGTTGGGATTTCTCTAAAGTTTCTGTCTGCCAAGGAGCAGTATAAAGCTTCCTTTTGTATAAAGCAGACCTCCCCTGTGTAGAAGGTAAGTTGAAATGTTTGGGTTGAAATTTTCCATGCTGGGCCTCTGCTCTCAGGCTGAATATTGCCTGGAAAAAAAAAGCAGCGGGTTGTGAGAATGAGGCTAGGTAAGATGTTCTGGGTCTCTTTCAGGACGGGGACTAGATGATCATGATGGTCCCTTCTGTCCTTAAAAGCTATGAGTCAATGAAGACACTGTTTTACTCACAGTAAAATGTCGGGAGATGTTTTCTTTGAAAAGCTCTACCACCCCGAGGCCTTGAAGCAGGGATTTTAAATTTCGCAAGCAGGGCGGCCTTTGTACCATGGAGGCGTTTTTTGCTGTCTCTGAAAATCTACCTAAACTGACCAAATTAGAAGTCTTTGAAAAGTTCACACAGACCCCACTGCTGTGGTCTGTGTTGGGTCCAGGTACCTGAACTCAGAGGAGAGAGCCTGTCTCTCCTGTGCTCTCAGTGCCCCCGCCCTACCCTTCCTGCTGGGTGCAGAGGAGAAAGAATCTGATTCAAATGCAGAGAAAAGGGGACAAGGGTGAGTAAATTGGGAGAAAGAGCCTAAAGCATCCTGGAAGCTGACAGGAGGTGAAAGAAACTGGCATTTGGAGGTGAGGTGAGGGTGGAGACTGTGCCTCAGTTTCTCCCAGTTTTTAAATAGAGATCCTCAAGGTGGGGTTTATATACCAATTTAGAAGCGGGGAATGTCAGACACACAGAATGGTTTTCAACATTTTTATTAATAACTAGCATAAGTGCCCGGCGCTGCTCGGGTCAGTCGGAGGTGGGGAGGTGGCAGACAGCTGACACCCCCTGACCAACCCCAACACCCACCCCTCACCCCTCACCCACCCCGATACCTTCCCACCCCCCCAAGCAAACCCAACACCCCCACCTCACCCCCCGACCAAACCCGACACCCCCACCTCACTTACCGTCCCACCAAACCCAACTCAGATCCGTCGCAGGCGGGGAGGGGGCCGAGAGCCGAGGGATTCCGGGGACCTTCGCAGGTGGGGGGGGCACAGAGCTGATGGATTCTGGGGTTCCGTTGGAGGGGGGAGGGGCAGTGAGCTGAGTGATCTCCGGGGTTCCGTTGGGAGGGGGGAGGGGTAGTGAGCTGAGTGATCTCCGGGGTTCCGTTGGGAGGGGGGAGGGGCAGTGAGCTGAGTGATCTCCGGGGTTCCATTGGAGGAGGGAGGGGCAGTGAGCTGAGTGATCTCCGGGGTTCCGTTGGGAGGGGGGAGGGGCAGTGAGCTGAGTGATCTCCGGGGTTCCGTTGGGAGGGGGGAGGGGCAGTGAGCTGAGTGATCTCCGGGGTTCCGTTGGAGGAGGGAGGGGCAGTGAGCTGAGTGATCTCCGGGGTTCCGTTGGGAGGGGGAAGGGGCAGTGAGCTGAGGGATCTCCGGGGTTCCGTTGGGAGGGGGGAGGGGCAGTGAGCTGAGTGATCTCCGGGGTTCCGTTGGAGGAGGGAGGGGCAGTGAGCTGAGTGATCTCCGGGGTTCCGTTGGGAGGGGGGAGGGGCAGTGAGCTGAGTGATCTCCGGGGTTCCGTTGGAGGAGGGAGGGGCAGTGAGCTGAGTGATCTCCGGGGTTCCGTTGGGAGGGGGGAGGGGCAGTGAGCTGAGTGATCTCCGGGGTTCCGTTGGAGGAGGGAGGGGCAGTGAGCTGAGTGATCTCCGGGGTTCCATTGGAGGAGGGAGGGGCAGTGAGCTGAGTGATCTCCGGGGTTCCGTTGGAGGAGGGAGGGGCAGTGAGCTGAGTGATCTCCGGGGTTCCGTTGGGAGGGGGGAGGGGCAGTGAGCTGAGTGATCTCCGGGGTTCCGTTGGGAGGGGGGAGGGGCAGAGAACTGAGGGATCTCCGGGGTTCCGTTGGGAGGGGGGAGGGGCAGTGAGCTGAGTGATCTCCGGGGTTCCGTTGGGAGGGGGGAGGGGCAGTGAGCTGAGTGATCTCCGGGGTTCCGTTGGGAGGGGGGAGGGGCAGTGAGCTGAGTGATCTCCGGGGTTCCGTTGGAGGAGGGAGGGGCAGTGAGCTGAGTGATCTCCGGGGTTCCGTTGGGAGGGGGGAGGGGCAGTGAGCTGAGTGATCTCCGGGGTTCCGTTGGGAGGGGGGAGGAGCAGTGAGCTGAGTGATCTCCAGGGTTCCGTTGGAGGAGGGAGGGGCAGTGAGCTGAGTGATCTCCGGGGTTCCGTTGGGAGGGGGGAGGGGCAGTGAGCTGAGTGATCTCCGGGGTTCCGTTGGAGGAGGGAGGGGCAGTGAGCTGAGTGATCTCTGGGGTTCCGTTGGGAGGGGGGAGGGGCAGAGAACTGAGGGATCTCCGGGGTTCCGTTGGAGGAGGGAGGGGTGAGCTGAGCGAGTGAGGTGTCTGTTGGAGGGGGGGTATTATGACATCATCACCACCTAACCGCCCAGCCGATGTGATTGGCCCTGAAAGACTTTCACCCCTGGGGGGCGTCAGAGGTGAGATCCAAAAATTTTTCGACCCTTACCAGCATCTAGACCCCAAGACCCCTCACTGTACCAAATTTCAAGTCTCTGGCTCAAACGGTGCGGGAGGACTTCGCAGTCATACGTACATACATACATACATACATACATACATACATACACCACTTCACTTTTATATATATAGATCTAGAAGTCCATAACAAATCACAAGCTGGCACATAGATTGGTGTCCTGGTAAATAATGCTGAGGACAGGGAAGCCCATTCAAACAAAACACATTTGAATAGAGCAAATGCCCAGTCATGATCTAGGCACAAAGAACATAGGCCAGACCTACTGAACAGCGGACTCGATCCTGGAAAGCAGTGACTCTGAGATCGATTTGGGGCTCTAGAGGGCATGGAACTCAACCAGAGCTCCCAGTGTGATGCTGTGTCAAAAAGGGCTAGTGCAATCCTTGGCTGTATAAAGAGGGATTTAACGAGTTGGAGAAGGGAGGTAATTTCACTTCCGTATATAGCACTGGTGAGACGGCTACTGGAATGCTCTGTGCAGTTCTGGCATCCACATTTTAATAGGGCTGTTGAAAAATTGGAGGGGGTGCATAAAAGAACCATAAGAATCATTTGAGAGCTCGAGAATGTGTCTTAAAGTGAGGTATTTAAGGAGCTCAAGCTTAGGCAAAAACTGAATTGTGGAGAGTCTGGTGATTGGACCATGTGGCTGTGGACCTCCTTTTTGCAACTGGACTCTGCATAAGGAGGAGGAGGGGCTTTGCCTACAGAGGAGAGTCTATAAAAGCTGTAAGAAGCGTCCTCCATTTTGTCTTCTACCTTCAGCCTGTCTTGCTTCCAGCTCTGAATGGATAGGCTGACCATACGTCCCGTTTTGAACGGGACAGTCCCGTTTTTTTCATGTTTTTGAACCGTCCCGTCTTTTTGTCAAAAATATCAATTTTGTCCCGTTTTTGGGGCAGGTGCAGGACTCCCAAGATCTTAGGTGAAGAATCTTGCTACCTAAGGACAAGTATCAGATGTCAAAATCTCCGATGAGCAAACTGCGCTCATCGGAGACTTTGACATCTGATACTAGTCCTTAGGTAGGAAGAGGAGGCAGTGGACGGAGGGAGAGAGCAGGGAGGGATGGAGAAAGGGGATGGAGAGAAGGAGGGAAGGAGGAATAGAGAGGAGGAGGCGGCAGCGGGCTGAAACAGATCTGACGGCGGATCGGCAGCGGGCGGCGGAGCGGAGCTGTCCGGAGCCGCAGCCGGGGGCCGAGCGCGCCGGCGGGGGGGGGGGGGTCTGCCGGCCGGGTTTTATGAGACATAATCACATAAATTCAGTTATGTGATTATGAGTCATAAAATGTCTGCCGCCCCCCCCCCCCCCGCCGCCGCCGTCGCGCTCGGCCCCCGGCTGCGGCTCCGGACAGCTCCGCTCCGCCGCCCGCTGCCGATCCGCCGTCAGATCCGATTCAGCCCGTTGCCGCCTCCTCCTCTCTATTCCTCCTTCCCTCCTTCTCTCCATCCCTCCCTTCTCTCCATCCCCCTTCTCCATCCCTCCCTTCCTCCCTGCTCTCTCCCTCCGTCCGCTGCCTCCTCTCGCTCCCTCCATCCCTTCTCTCTACCCCCTTCTCCATCCCTATCCCTTCCTTCCTCCCGTCTCTCTATCCCTCCATCCCTCTCTTTCTTCTCTCTATCCCCCTTCTCCATCCCTCCCTTCCTCCCTTCTCTCTCTCCCTCCACTGCCTCCTCTTCCATCTCCCTTCTCTCCATCCCTCCTTCTCGCTGTCCCTTGCCTCCTCCATCCCCCCTGCTCCCTACCCCCATCTCTTCTCTCATCCATCCATCCTCTCCCTTCTCACCTTCGTGCCTTCTCTCCCTCCGTCCTCTCCATCATCTTCATCCCTCATCCCCCCTTCTCTCTCTCCCTCCATCCTCTTCATCCCCCATCCCTGTTCTGCTTATTCCTCCATCCACCCCCCAACCCCACTCTGCCTCCCCCCCGCCCAGCGCTGGGGGGCCCAGGTGGGGCCATGCCCCACCCCCCCACACATCCTGTCCCGTTTTTGCCATCCCAATGTCCCGTTTTTGTCTAAAGGAAATATGGTCAGCCTATGAATGGACTTTGCTACACAGGTGAACTCTGGACTAAGGTGCTGATCCATCCCTAAATGGGATGCTTTCTAAAGACTTTGATTTAAACCTGCAGTTACTCTACCTTTGCTGCAAGCCTGAACCAAGATATTTGCCATTACTGCATGTAATTGATTTCTTTTAACCTTTCCTAACCCTCACCTAGACCTTTTTCCTTGTACAATAAACCTTTAGATTTTAGATTCTAAAGGATTGGCAACAGCGTGATTTGTGGGAAGATCCGATTGGTATATTGACCTGGGTCTGGGGCCTGATTCTTTGGAATTGGGGAGAACCGTTTTCTTTATTTGGGGCATTGGTTTTCATAACCATTGGTCCCCAGGACAGGTGGCTGCTGGTGGTGATACTGGGAATCTGGAGTGTCTTAAGAGGATTGCTTGTGTGACTTGTGGTTAGCCAGTGGGGTGAAACCAAAGTCTTTTCTGTTCAGCTGGTTTGGTTTGCCTTAGAGTGGAAAAACCCCAGCTTTGGGCTGTAGTTGCCCCTTTGGAAGCAATCTGTCCTGATCTGACACTCACAGTTGGATCCCACCAGGAACAGCACCGTCACACCAGGTGCAGGGAGATGCAGTTGCAGTGATGTCACAAGGGCCTTTGGGAGGAACACCGCTTATTGGGCAAAGGTGATGAGCAGGCTGTGACCTCACAGAGCTCCCTTGACAACAGCCGTGTCTAAAAGGGGGTCAGTCCAACGGGAAACTCGGAGACACCGGTAGCTTTGCTGCAGTCTTGTGTTCCTGTTGGGATTTCTCTAAAGTTTCTGTCTGCCAAGGAGCAGTATAAAGCTTCCTTTTGTATAAAGCAGACCTCCCCTGTGTAGAAGGTAAGTTGAAGTGTTTGGGTTGAAATTTTCCATGCTGGGCCTCTGCTCTCAGGCTGAATATTGCCTGGAAAAAAAGTAGCGGGTTGTGAGAATGAGGCTAGGTAAGATGTTCTGGGTCTCTTTCAGGACAGGGACTAGATGATCATGATGGTCCCTTCTGTCCTTAAAAGCTATGAGTCAATGAAGACACTGTTTTACTCACAGTAAAATGTCGGGAGATGTTTTCTTTGAAAAGCTCTACCACCCCGAGGCCTTGAAGCAGGGATTTTAAATTTCGCAAGGAGGGCGGCCTTTGTACCAGGGAGGTGCTTTTTGCTGTCTCTGAAAATCTACCTAAACTGACCAAATTAGAAGTCTTTGAAAAGTTCACACAGACCCCGCTGCTGTGGGTCCAGGTACCTGAACTCAGAGGAGAGAGCCTGTCTCTCCTGTGCTCTCAGTGCCCCCGCCCTACCCTTCCTGCTGGGTGCAGAGGAGGAAGAATCTGATTCAAATGCAGAGAAAAGGGGACAAGGGTGAGTAAATTGGGAGCCTAAAGAGCCTAAAGCATCCTGGAAGCTGACAGGAGGTGAAAGAAACTGGCATTTGGAGGTGAGGTGAGGGTGGAGACTGTGCCTCAGTTTCTCCCAGTTTTTAAATAGAGATCCTCAAGGTGGGGTTTATATACCAATTTAGAAGTGGGGAATGTCAGACACACAGAACTGGGGCCTGATGACGCTCTAGATAGCCCACGAAAGCTTATGCTTCAAAACTTTATAGTTAGTCTTTAAGGTGCCACAGGACTTTGTTACCTCTGCTATTCCAGACTAACACGGCTACCTCTCTGATTCTAGATATCAAGGGAGTTTGTTAGCAGGTGAACTCCCAACTTGTTTCATAACCCCATAGATCACATGGCTGCTATGCATGATTTTTGATCCCCTATTACTCACCCCTGCGGCGCCCCCTGCTGGCTTTTCTGGGAATTAGCTCTCCAGCATCTGGAGCGCCCTCTGCAGGCCGATGTCCCGCTCCTGCTCTGGCCCCGTGTCCCTCCCGGACCCCGGTGCCCTCTAACTGAGGGTGCTGCACCCCTGCAGAACCCCCTCAAGTGTAAGGGTCTCCCCTCCCTGGGGAACCCTCCACCCCCTATCCCCACCTCACCTCAGAATGGGCCACTGCCAGTCACCACTTGCCCCCGCTCACTGGGGCAGACTGCAGTATCATGGCCTCTCATCACCGGCAAGGGGGGTTGGCCTGATGCTTCTATTACTAGCCCTGGGCTGCCCCCTGCAACCCCAGTACCCCTGGGTGGGGCCCTCCTCTAGGCCCTGCATCCTGGGGCTCCCAGGCTAGAGCTTCCCCAGCTCCTCGTGCCTAGGCCCAGCCCTGCACCACCCTGGATACTCACTCAGGCTCCAAGCAGCTAGGCCAGTCTGCTTTCTCACAAGAGAAGGAGACTCTCTCTCTCTGTCTCCCTGCCCCGCAGCCTTTTTATCCAGGCCTCTGAGTGTTTGGGGTGTTGCCACCCAGCTGAGCCTACTTCCCAACCAAGCTGGGAGTTTGCTGGCTCCCGGCCACATCCCCCTTCCTGGGCTGTTTCAAGCCCCTTGGGGCAGGGAGCGGGTGGTCACCCCGCTACAGTCCCCCCACTACAGAAGGGATGTGGATGCACACACAGCAGAAATCTCAGGTAGAAGTAGTGTTATGCTATACAGACCACACAGGATCTTTTATAAGAGGAAGGCAATACACCATACTTTATTAAGCATACAACACAGTTAGCATTTCAGTCACACACACACATCATGCATTTCACACACACACACACACACACACACATTGTGCACACCGTCCTGCCAGTTGATGTTCTTAGTTACCAGTCTCTTGTTGTAGTTCGAGTCAATCTATTAGCCAGTTAGATTGATCACGAGTAAGAAGCTGGGGGGTCTCTGTTGGTCATGATGCTTCGCGGCTTTGCAGGAGTGAACCCAGAGTTTCATGGCAAAACATCCATGCTTTATACCTGTAAATTTCCAGTTGAGTCCATGCATTTTGCAATGTCATCCTGTAATCATTAGTTCTTAAATGGTGTTAATCTTGGGGTTTCCCGCTGTCATGCTTTGATGGTTATTGTCGGGCTTCCCATCATTATCTTCTATTTGTTGTCTCGCCTTCAGGGATGCCTGCTCACCTCTGAGGTTGTCAATGCTGCATAACATATTTAACATCCGATACTATGGAGGTTTTCTGATTGTCTGCTTGTCTCCTGGTCTTTTTAAGTCTCTCAGTTTCTTGACCCCGTTTGGATATTTGTGATGGTTCAAGCATTCCTCTTTCACACAAACAATCACACAATCTCTTACAGACATCTTTAAAGGTAGCAGAATACAGAATACATTGTAAATTAAGCCTTGCTAAATCTTATAACTAAAACAATTCATACTGGGAGCTTCAGGCCCTCAACATTTCTTTAATCTATTTATCATAGACACAATACAAAATCCTGTCTCTTACTAGCTGAACTTCATAACAGGTCCTAATTGTAATGCATACTGGAAACATCACACAGTTTCAGTCATTTCTTTCTGTTATAGAATGAAATTAAAGTTTACATAAATTCTTATAACAATTAGTACAATTATAAAATCCTGCTCCTACAGTAGAGAAGTTCTATATCTTTGTATTTGGCACGGGTGCAACCACTCTTGGAATTCTGGATCCAGTTCTGGTGTCCACAATTTGCGACAGATACTTGTAAATTTGAGATGGCTCAGAGAAGAGTCAGAAGAACACTTGAAGGATTAGAAAACATGCCTGATAATAGACTCAAGGAGCAAGATCTATTTAGTTTAAGAAAGAGAAGGTTAAGGGATGAGCGTAAGGGAACAACTGTATGCTAATTGGCTCTTCACTTTAGCAGACAAAGGCATAGCAAGATCCAATAGCTGCAAGCTGAAGTTGGATAAATTCAGACTGGTAATAAGGTGAACATTTTAACAGTCAGGGTTTGAAACAATTTACCCAGGGTTGTGATGGATCCTCCATAATTGGCATTTTTAAAATCAAGAGCTGTTTTTCTAGAAGATGTGCTCAAATTCACATAGGAATGATTTTGAGGGAAGTTCTGTGGCCCATGTTCTATGGAAGATCAGACTAGAATAGATGACCAAAGTGGTTCCTTCTGGCCTGGGAATTTATGAATCAGTGACTCGCTCTGAGCATTTGGAATTTGACCTCTTTGCTTCCCTTTCCCTCCTTCCCTCTTGTCTTCTCTTCCCCCCCCCCCTTTTTTTTTGGTTCTATTTCTCTCTGCTGCTCTTCTTGCTGAGGAGGGTGGGGCTCTTCTCTAGCTCTCATTGTAAGAGCCCCTCACAAAGAGGTGGGACAGGAATCGTGTGCTGACCATGATCTCCAGCAGACAGATCTCCCGTGGTGACTAATGCTGTCTTTTGGGCATCTGTTGAGAATGCTCAGCCTCCAGTCCTTGAGAGTCTCCATGCTGATTAGCTGAGTTTGGGGTCATTACTGAGTCAATAGAGAGGAGATTCAGGCTACTGTTGGCTGAATACAGTGAGGCCCAATGCTCAGTTCAACGGCATTGCTTTGTTTGTCTGGAACACGATATTTTTGAAGACTACGTCAAATGTATTCCAAAATTTCAGGGAATTTCTAGGCATCAGTGAGAAGAATGTTGTTTGTTTTGGTAACGATAGGAAAACAGCAACACCAGAAAAGCCTGATTTCCACACCATGCCCATTAAATTGGTGTTGGAAGGTGAAGGCCATTGTGACTTTAGAGTTAACTCAGCCAGTCGGTGCTAACCTCTCTGCAGCTGATTTGCATAATTCAACCCCATTGGTGAAAATAAATCAGCAACTGAACCTGCAGGTTTCGATGGGAGAGATGACCAAGGAGTTAGGGTCAAGGTTATTGAAGGGAGTGAGTGAGTGATGGGTGGGTGCTGAGCTACTGCTCAGGCTCCTCTGCCTGCAGAGCCACATGGGCAGTGACTGTCAAGGGGAAGTTTTTGTTGAGCTGAAACTTAGAACATCAGAAGAGACGAGAGGAACGGCTTAGATGATTTGACAATAAAATGTAGGTTCTGTGGCAGTATCCTGTGCAACTGCTACTCAATCAGGGATGGAGACAGTATTCCCGCCCACCCCACCACCTGTTAGCTGGGCCTACATAAACAAGTGTCCAGCCCTTTGTCTCCTTTAAATGTGAGCAAATAAACAACAAATGATTGATGATATTAATTTTGCTGCCGTCTCTCCTTTAACTGAATAAATGCAGTTTATGATTCTCTTGAATGTAGTAGTTCTTCTAAAATCAAGGTCAATAAAAATCAATGCTTGTTTCAACACCAACCCCGCAAAAAGGATTTTTAAAAAAATTTAAATTGTATTTTTCAAATTTAAATTAAAAATAGGTTTATTTTTTGAAAAACCTGACCTATTGGGGATTAAATTTGAAACTATGACAACCAAAATTAATGCCTAAAGTTGCTATAACGTATTAAACTAATTCAAATTAAGTAAAAAAAAATTAAGTGAAAAAAGTAGGAAAATTAAATAAAAAGTAGGAAATCCATAGGGATTCTTGCCCCAAACAACAATCCATTGTCTTTTTGAGCTCAAAGGCCCCTAACACTCTTGACCTACACTAATCTCCCTACTGCCAGGAGTTAGAGAAGTATCTCCATCCCCATTATATAGATGGGGAAACACAAGAAAAGTTTGATAACAATGACTTGCATTTAAAACAAATTGATTGATTAGAGAAAGGAAATGTTATGTGTAGTTACTGAAGTGACATGATCCATTCTGGTCATTATGTCCTTCGTGATTTATGAACTAGTAGATCTCTTCCTCTCACACCTAGGTTTTATTCATAGATTGAAGGAGGAGAACAAGTTTGCCTGCTTTGCCAGCTCCCAATGGGTTTCTTACATTTCAATTAACAGAACTATTTCAGTACTTTAAAAATAAAGAATTTTTCTCTGCAACTTCCAAGGATGCTCCTGCTGTCCAAAGCTGTTTTAGCATTTTGACTAACTTTGGTTCCAGGAACTTAGCCATCACTTCAGTGGTCTGACTGGCTTTAAAACATGGCAGTAAACATGTTCCGTTTAATATAATGTCTTCAATTCTTTTAAACTTATTTGAAGATTTTGTAATAACTGGAGGCCTTAACATAAGTGGTCAATTTCAAAGTTCATTTTAGGCAGATTATTTTTAATAAACCTGTGGTTAATTTAATTAAAAAATTCAGTTCATATTTTTAAAATCATCTATTTTTATCTACCCAGCTAGGGATAGAAAGGCCTCTTCTGTCATTCCCCAACCCAGGAAGGACTGATCCTCCTCAATCCAACTCTAGGGTGGGCTCCTCTCCTCTTTATTGGGCTGAATTTAAAGCCCAGATCCAAATACTCACACTAGGAATTTGGATCTGACCTTTGATGGTCCAATGCTGCCTTGCACTTGCAAATCAACTTTTTCTGGGTAAATCTCCCCGCGCTTTGCAATAGTGGCTAAGTATTAAATACCCTTCTTACCGACGGGGACTGAAACCTTGAGTGGGGGAATGGCTTGTCCAAGGGCAATAGAAAAACCACCACTGGAAGCCAGGAGTCCTGACTCCCAATACCCCGTCTCACTCACTGCAGCAGGCCACATTCTCTCTCAAAGCCAGGGAGACTGGGAATAGGTGCTGCCTGCAATTGCCAGCTCTGGAAGGGAGCCTTCTTCTAGTGGTTAGTGCAGGAGCCTGGACACAAGACTCCTGGGCTCCATCCCAGGCTCTGTCACTGACTCCCAGTGCAACCCTGAGGCAGTGGCTTCCCCTGCCCAGGCCATGGTTTTCGGTCAGTGGGATTAGGGTCCCTTCCCCAGGGCCCAGGGCTTCTCAGGCTTCAGAAATGTGTGTAAATTGCTAGGGGACCTTGAGATGGGAGGCATCCTGCCTGCAGTAGGTCTGTGTTCTGGACCCCCGGCTGTAGGCCTGACTTTATCCATCCCTTGGCAATAAAACATCATCTTGTTTTCACAGCCACTGACTGTGAGTCGCCCAGAGTCTACACCCCGCCCTCCTGGGCGGGGCATTGTGCTGCCCGCTCAAGGGAAAAGGAGAGACCAACGCCGAGCATCTGCCTGCCGGCTCAAGACCATCTAGAGCAAGTGAGTTGCACTTAGCTTGTCCTCCGGTACTTCCCTTTTCTGCTTGGGGAGGGGCAGAAATGGGGGCAAGTCTCCACCCAATGAGTCTGGATTTGCTAACACAGTCCCCTGCAGCCCTTCGCTCTGGGCCTGGGCAGCCCTTCCCTCGTCTGAGACTGTTCCCAGGCCGAGAGCCTCTGGGGGAGGTAGACCCTGCCAGCTGCTGAACCTCCCCAACCCCAATCAATGAAATCACTGGGAACTGGGGGGAGGGGAGGGGTGCCTCATATGCTTGGGACCTTGTGAACATTAGCTGGGGGCTTCCAGGGCAGACTCCGACTCCTTCCCGGGTTCTGTTCTTTCTCTAGCTTGGCAGGGAGTGAGGCCTGGGGCGGGGGCTGGTGGGGCAGAGCTGCTTGTCCAACGTAACTGAAAACCCCACTGCTGGGATGAGACTCCCCTGGTGCCACAGGGCCTCAGTGGTGAGGGGGAACTGTGGGAGCAGCCTGTCCTGTGAGCTCCTGCCCGTGTGTGTAGATTGCAGTCCCGGGGAGGGGGGGCTGCCCCGGCAGAGGGGAGGGGGTCGGGGGACAGGAAGGCCTGTTACTGAAAGGCTGCCTTGAATCCAGACTCATGGCTGCTCCCCTCTCACTTCCAGGATGAAGAGGTTCAGGCAGATGCTCCGCAAGAGGTCAGCAAAAGTGGCTCCATTGGAAAGCGGTTGCCAGCTGGCGGAAGAAGGGAGCGGCCCCGGTGTCCTGGCTGGTGGGGACGCAGGTTCTGGGGTCTCCAGGGGGTGGAAGTTCCCAAAATGGCTGAGGAGAACGGCGCCGGATAGAACATCAGTCCCTGAGGCACCGTGCGCGGGGGACCCCGTACAGCGCAGGAACTGGGCAAAGAGGCTCTGGGGCTTCCTCTCAAGGAAGCAGAGGCGCCAGGACCCCAACAGAGCCCAGAGAGTGACATCACCTACCCTGGCCTCTGGAGAGCCCAGCTCCAGCTCCTCGGCACCACCCCCAGGGACCCCCAGGGACCAGCTGGAGGACCAGAACCAGGACCCAGACCAGGACCAGGACCAGGACCAGGACCCGGAGGAGGAGGAGGAGGAGGAGGAGGAGGAGGAGGAGGAGGATGATGAGCCTGCACTAGATACAGCCCTTTGCGTCATCCAAGAATATCTGCAGTGCAGAGCCGAGGTACAAAACTCCCCTGGCTGAGGGGGCGTCGAGTCTGTCTTGCCCCTTGTGCCATCCCCACCCCGAGAACCCATCACCTCCGAATGGGGCACTTCTCCCATGTTATCTGGGACCCCGGAGGGGGGGTGTTTGTCCCACAGAAGCCAGGGTCTCCTCCCCCCACAGACACAGTGATTTGGGGAAGGGGGGGCTTTGCCTGCTCTCCCCCATGGAGGACTTGAGCCCTGGAGCTGGTTTGGGTGGGGCGGGGAGGCCCCTAACTAACCGTCTCTCTCTCTCCCCCAACCCCACTCCCAGTGGGTGCAGGACAGGGCGCAGCAGCTCACCTTCCTGCAGGCCATCCCCACCCTCTGCTACTGCGTGCACCAGCTGGGCCAGGAGAGCCTGGAGCCATATTGCTCCAAAGCGGCCCTTGTGGAGAGCATTACGGTGAGTGAAACCCGGGGCCTTGTGGGGTGGGAGCCAGACATGGGCCAGTGGAGGGAGATGGGGGGGCTGGAGGGGGCAGCGGAGGGGAGGGAGGAATGTGGGGGTTGAGCTGGAGAGGGGGTTAGTTTGATGGGAGGGAGGAAAGGGGGGCCAAGGTGGGTGGGGGAGGAGTTATGCTGCTGCGTCTCCGGTGCAGTTTGGCCCCCTCAGTGGGAAGTGTCTGTGGGGCCTGAATCTCACCTGCTGCTCTGTCCCCTTTGGGTCTCCCAGGAGCTGATTGCAGGCCTCCCGGAGACGTGCGAGCCAAGATCCATCCTCTCCAGCTCCATGGTTGCACTTTGCGCCCTCAGGTACCAGAACCCGCCTGCCCAGCTGCCCTAACCCTGGTGCTGTTCAGTGCCAGAGCCGGGAGTCACAGATCCTCCCACTCCTAGGTCCCCCCCAATTGCGGCTGTTCGCATCCAGCGTGTGAGGCGGTGGGAATGTTCGCTCTTTCCTGGCTGGTGGTTTATTTCACATCAAGAACTTTACCGTGGCCTTAGGGGGAGGATCGCCGGGGTAAAGGGTTATATAAGAGGGGAAGGTCCAGGGGTGAGATCAGGGGAACGGGCCCTGTTCTAGCCCTGCCACTGACTGGCTCTGTGACTTCGGCCAGGTCACTGCACTTCTTAGCGCCCCTCTTTCTGTTTCTGCTGGTCTGGGCCTGTTCCTGTCTCATGGTCCTGGCGCAAAGTCTAAGACAGGCTCCTCTCTCCTGCCAGCCAAATGAAGCCGCCACTGGAGCTGGAGGTAGAAGGTCCCCTCCTGCGGGAGATCATGTATAAAATCTACACAGGGCAGGACATGGATGATTTCCAGGTAGGTCCTTCTCCTACTTCTCTATCCCAGGAGCAGGAGTGGCCTGTGGTCCCTGCTCCCTTGGTTTGGTGGAGCTGCTGAGAATAGGGGAGGGGTGAGCAGAGCTGGGAACAGGTCTAGGGTTAACAAAATGGCACGGAGGGGATCCCATTACCCTCTGTGGCTGATCCTGGCCTTCCCTCCTCCTTCTCGGCTCTGCTGCTTGGACTCTGCCCAGGCACCTAGCTCCCATCCAGAGCACTTTGGCTGTTCCATACACAGCCGCATACCAGGCCCTCTGCAGAGAACTGCTAAGGGCCAGGACTGAAGAGCCAGGTGTCATTCTGCCATGAACTCTTGCTAAGAGTCTCTGGAGTGATAGGATTGGGAGGGGCCAGGATGTATCTTTGGGGTCTTGTCGGGGGCCAGGGATCCCCAGGGCCCCCTCCTCCAAATCATCCCCTGATCGGTGTAGGCTCAGATCCCATGACTGTCGGGCACTCCCTCCTCTTGCAGGATCTGCGTAAGACCGACACAGACTGCCTGAATCTCATCCTGACTGACCTGCTATCTGAAAACCCCACCTGCCAGAAGCTGCAAATCCTCCTGGAGGTGAGCACAAGGAGAGGGCCTGGGGGGAATTTCACCTTAACTCTGTCGGCGGGCTGCAAAGGAGCGAGTAGAAGAGCCCTGTGTGATGGGATCGTAGGGTACAACTGTCACGGAGTGCCGGGGCGACGGACTGGAACCGCTCCCTAGCGAGCCAGACTGGACTCCGGGTGAAGGGCCCCTTCTCCGTACACAGCCTGTTTCCAAGGCTAGGAGCTTCATGGGTACCCACTTCCACCTTCCTGCATCTGACCTCGGAGCATTCAGCATCGTCTGCACCTCTGTGTGCCTCCCCCAGCAAGCCCGCCTGGGCGGGGTCCTGGGGGAGCCCATGGATTCTGCACCCCAAATCCACAGTCAAACGTGACTCTCAGCCAGCCAGTAAAACAGGCTTATTCGATAACTTCTAATCACAGACCATACAGCGAGCGTGAGCCCTCAGCTGGATCCATCTTGGGGCCAGAGAGTGAGATGGCTCCTCTCCCCTTTCCAGCCAGACCTAGACTGACTACTCCACCTCCAGCCCCTCCCTGCTTTCCTTTGTCCCTTTCCCGGGCTCGAGGTATCACCTGACCTCTCTCCAACACCTGGGGTCAGATTACAGCATCTGGGATGCCTCCTTGAGGGGGAGGGGTTGCCTCCTTACTTCCAGTGTCAGCCCCTATTCCTTAAGAACTGCATAGGGGAAACTGAGGCACGCACACACAGTATTCCTACTTCGTCACAACAACCTGAAATTGTGGGACCACTGTGCCCCTTTACCTCTGCAGCCTGAGCTGTCTCTGACCAGTGCCGGGCCAGTGACCAACTGCAAACCCCTCCAGCCGCTGTGATCACGCAGCCGTCAGCTTGTGGAGGCCCACACCCAGCTAAATTGCATGAAGGCTCTCCAAGCCCCTCGTGAATTATACAGGGAGGAGCCCCAGCAAATCACCCCCAACCCCCGCCTGGCACCTCAGAAGTATCCCAGCGTACACTGCTCAAGACTTCCTGGGACAGCACAAGCTCATTCGTTAGTTTGCCACTCCAACAAAGGGTGGTAGACCTGCAACAGCCCTTGGCATCCTGAGCTCTGATTCTCCACACACTTCATCCAGAATCACCCTGTTTTCGATACACTGGAACACAGACTGATTCCCTGCAGACAATAGGGATCTGAAGGGATTATAAGTAGTAGGCAGAGATCAAAGTAAGAAATACAAATGAACTCGCAGTCTAAATTTTACTAAGCAAGATTTGACTAAAGCAGTTGTTCACCCCACTGGATGTTTCAGGCAATTTACAGTTCTTATCACCCAGGCTGAGCTCCCTCTTAGCCTGGGAACAATCTCCCCCATTCAAAGGCTTTGTCTTCCCAACAATCTGCCAGCTATTAAGATGGGGAGGAGAGAGGGCAAATGGTGATGTCATCGACCCTTGCTTACCTTTCTGTCCAGGTGCTTGAAAGATCCTTGCCCTGACATGGGGCGTAGGCAGCCCCCATTTTGAACGTGCCCTCTCCGAGGAGTCTTCTTGATGGGCCATCGACACATGTCTGGCTGGTCCTGATGTAAATGTGTCTTGTCAGTTGCTCCTTTGTTGCCATTGAAAGGCTGGCTGTGAGCATCTCCCAACCTCACCGTGTACTTCAGTAACACACACACAGCAGCACTTCATCCCTTCGCACACAGGACTAGTACACCCAGTTCAACCGGAGAGTAACGTCCAACAGATCCTGACTTCTCAAATGCTACCTCACAAGGCACACTTTGTACCGACCGTATCATCACATCACAGTGGTGAATATGGGGGTTCCAGGGTACTATTTTGAGGTACAGAGCATCACACCATGTCTACATTGTGTCCTCTCAGCTGGGACCCAGCGGGCCAGAGCTATCAGTGCAGTGCAACGCCGGGGCCCTTTTGCCTTTGCTGGCCCAGAGGGAAGGATCCTGATGGATCCTGGATTTAGAGATGATAGGACCAATCCCAAGACCGAACGTTGTCCCAGTCGGGAGAGACAACGACAGCGTCCTGGGCAGCGTCCTGGGTGCAAGAACCCCCTTTTCGAACTCTGCGATTGGCGGGTGTTCCACCCTGAGCACAATGTCTCAGCCCCATGGGGCGGGGGAGAGACTCATTTGTAGAGCATGCGCCTGTCCCCTGACCCTCACCTGTCTCCTTCTCCCACAGCACATCGATTTATGGTTGTGCTCCGAAGTGGCCCTGGAGAGAGCGAGGGCCGTAGGAAGCAGCAGGGCCCTCCTCTGTTATGCCACCCGCTTCCCGGGATTTGATGTAAGTGACCTTTGACCCTTCCAGCTTCCTGAATGGGCAGGGCTGGATCTGACAGGCTGGGAGATTTGGAACTACAGGGATTCTCGATGGAGAGGGCTCCTGTGGGGAGGCAGAGTCCAAACTGAGAATCAGCTCGGCTTGAGTCAAGTTCCTCTTCGCCTGGCTAAGTGGGTCCCCTGGATCTGTGAGGGGCTGTGCTCCAGAGCCCATTGGGCTCGTGTTCTTCTGGAGCCGCTGGAGTCCTCCTGGAGGGCCCTTGCCCTGGTCCCTTTGCTCCAAGCTTCCTTGGGGGCAGAGAGAATGAGGGGTGTAGCTCTAGTTCCCCTCCCCCAGCACCTGCTACAGAGGAGAGAAACTCCTGGTCCACGGGCGATGAAGAGCTGCAGGTAGAATACTGATGGATTCCCTTCTCCTTCTCCTCCTTCTCCCATCAGAGCTCATCTGACTTCCCCAAGGCGGGGTATTTTGTGGCTAAGCTGGGTCTGCACCTCAATGACCCAGTATCCTACATCCGCTATCAAGCCAAGAAGGGCATATTCAGGCTGTACCAGCTTCTGCTGCAGCAGAGTGGTAAGAAACCCGGCTAGGAAATGGAACGCTGTAGAAACAAGCCCCTGGGAGAGTAACTGCAGGAGGGCAATGGGACCCCCGTAGAACTGAGGGCTCTCCTTTTAGACCAACCCTAGCTGGGCAGAAGTGACACCAATAGAAACAAGGTTCCTCCTTTGAGACTGACCCCAGCCTTTGCGACTCCCTCGGCCCGGCAATGGGACTCTATAGAACGGAGCCTCCTCCTCTGAGACCGACCCCAGCTTAGATGATGATTCTTTCTCTTCCCCACTCCCTGAATTAGGAAGTGATGAGTGTGAAAGTGCCAAGGAAATCGGCTCTTTTCTCTCATGGGACACAGCTGAGCTGCCATGGGGCTGCCAGCTGGTGAGGGGGCAGGAATGGAGCTTTGAGACAGATGGAGGGAATGAGCCCACAGTGAGGGTAGGGACAGAATCAGGGACCACAGGGGAAGGACACAAAGCTTTGCAGGATGTCACCAGCTGGGTACCTACGGTCCGATCCTGATTTCAGTGGGTGTGTGGGGTTTTTCAGCATTACACGCCACCATTAGCAGGGACCGACTCCCAGAGCCCAGAGACTGTAATGGTCAGATGATTTCTGTGATAAATGGAACAATCCCCCTCCAGATACTAAACTGCCTGGTGAGGACCCTGCTATTCCACTAGGATATGGATACTGTGAAGGCCCCAGTCAGTGGGCACCCAGCAATAGGAACAGAAGGACACAGGCACTGAAACCAGAATGCCAACCTCGCCAATAGAATGAGGAGTACTTGTGGCACCTTGAGACTAACAATTTATTTGGGCATAACAAATGTATTTAGTCTCTAAGGTGTCACACATACTGCTCGTTCTTTTTGCGGATACGGACTAACACGGCTACCACTCTGAAACCTGTCAACCTCACAAATGCGTGTCTTTCTCTCCCAGGATGGAATGGGGAGGAAGCAGATCTGTGGGGTAGGGACAGGCTCGAGGACTTCGAGGGCCTGGAATATCAAGATATGGCCAGAGTCGGGGAGGTAAGGTCTCAACTGGTGCATTGCAGCAGCTCAGGTGTGGAGCTGTCTCCCCCTGCAGTGGCTGTGCCTAGATACAGGCCAAAAGCCTGCTGTGTGTTTCCAGCTGACAGAGTTCAGCTGGGAGAGGCTGAGGATCCTGGTTCAGAGCCTTCCTAACGGTCCTAGTTTGGGGCGATACATGGATCCATTTCTCCATGGCATAAAAGGAAACCTGTGGGGCGTTGAGTTAATGCAGGGTTGTATCTCGAGGGATCTGGCGCCACTCACTGTCTCCCTGGAGGACACCGGAGCAAGGACTTACCGGTGCTCCGGAGTCCTGAGCAGGGAGCTGGGCCTCAACCAGAATGGACAGGGCCTTTAGAGCCCCGAGTCCTTTGAATGAAGATTTAAAGGGCCCCTGGTTCTGGCTGTGGTAGTGGTGGCTGGAAGCCCCAGGCCCTTTAAATCACTGCCAGAGCTACCGCAGTGGAGCCCTGGGCCCTTTAAATCTCCCAAGGTGAATCCTGCTCCAGAATGAGCTATTGTTAGAGGCCTCAGTGCCTGTGACTTCTTATTGAAGAGGGCACCCTGAGTCATGGACCCCCAAAGTTCCTCAAGGGGAATTAGCCGCCTTGGCTGCAGCATGACTCTTACCCTGTATGTGAGCCACTAGCGGGATTTGGAGCCTGGTTGTGGGCAATCTGCCAAGGGCTCTGTGACGGGGCTGTTCCTGGTGGGATCCAACTGGGAGTGTCAGATCAGGACAGGTTGCTTCCAAAGGGGCAACTACAGCCCAAAGCTGGGGTTTTTTCCACACTAAGGCAAATCAAACCAGCCAAACAGAAAAGACTTTGGTTCCGCCCCACTGGCTAACCACGAGTCACACAAGCAATTCCCTTAGACACTCCAGCTTCCCAGTATCACCACCACCAGCCACCTGTCCTGGGGATCACTGGTTATGAAAACCAATACCCCAAATAAAGAAAACGGTTCTCTCCAATTCCAAAGAATCAGGCCCCAGACCCAGGTCAATATACAAATCAGATCTTCCCACAAATCACGCTGTTGCCAATCCTTTAGAATCTAAAATCTAAAGGTTTATTATAAAAGGAAAAAGGTCTAGGTGAGGGTTAGGAATGGTTAAAAGAAATCAATTACATGCAGTAATGGCACATCTCTTGGTTCAGGCTTGCAGCTGTAGTACATACTGCAGGTTCAGATAAAAGTCTCTGCAAATGCATCCCCTACAAGGATGGGTCATCAGTCCAATGGTCAGAGCTTCCATGTGTAGCAAAATCCCATCCAGAGGTAGTTGCTAGCTCAAGGTTGCAGATGGAAGACAAAACTGGAGGGAGTTTCTCCCAGGTTTTATAGACTTTCTCTTCTTAGGCAGAGTCCCCTTGCAAAATCAAGGTTCATAGTTCAAGATTCAGTTCCTGACCAGCCAGGCTACATTCCTGGAGAAGCTGGGGTGTGGACAGGCATCTGCAAAGTTCATTGTGACCTTAACTGCCCATCAGCCAGGCCAGTCAGGTTAACAACAACTAGTCTGAGATTTCACCCAGAAGCCAAACATAAGTTTGAAATACAGTCACCATATAGCCAATATCCACAATTTTAACTACAAAAAAGATACACACATATCAATGGCATATTCATAATCAGCAATCCATAGCCTGGTCATAGACACCCATTATGACCCCCTGTACATAAGATTTGGTGCCACTATAGGACTCTGGCTGCACTAATGATCTATAGGATCCCAAATTATTTCAGTAACGTGACAGGCTCATGTGCTGTTGGTTTCAGGTCTTCAGAGAGATTTTCTCAGAACACCAGCGGAGATCATTCCTGGATGTTGTGCAGCTGACCGTTTACGACCCCCGGGTATGGATCAGAGAGGCAGGGCGCGCATTAAAGTTGTCCCTCGTGGGATAAGCCAACCAGCTGCTGGGAGACAAGGTAACCAGAGGAGAATTAATCTAGTTTTGGGGAGGGATCTAGGGCCTTTCACCTCTATGCCAGGAAAAGTCACTCTCCTCCCATTCCCATTCACTGGCCGGGGCTCAAGGAGGTGAATGCGTTGTTGCAGGTGACATTGTTAGAGATGAATTCAGCTCCATGCATAGGGTAGGGCCAGTTTGTCCCCTGTGGAGCTCAAAGCAGTTCACACCCAGCTTTTGAGCCAGGCTATTTAATTACCAGCATCACATCAACAGGGCAAGCTGCCATTGCTCATGTGAGGGGCGGGAAACTCTCCTAGTGATCTCTGCCAGCCCTTCATACCCCGCAGGGCATTAGACCATTCCTAGTGTCCATGTCATCTGAGCCCCCAACCAGAGTTGCCCCGTCATTGACAGCCTTGCAGGCCCAGGATTGAAAGGGCCATGAAGACTAACCAGGCTGGGCCAAGGCACGTGGGCTGGGGATCCCTTGCTGCTGGCCGGGCTGGGGATCACTTAGGGAAAGGTCTCAATTTCCTCCCACCCCATTTCCCTGCTGCCAAAAGCCTCCCAACACCTCAGCTGGAGAAGCAGGGAGTGGCTGAGAGGATTATGGGGATCTGGGCTGCTTCCCACGCTGGGTTTGGAGGTAGAACAGCTCTCATGGGGGGGACTGAGAGAAATGGGGACAGGATCTTCATTCTGCAATGGTGAGAGTGGGGTTGGAGTTCAATGGAGAGGAGACTGGAATCCATCTAGGGATTGGGAGGGGGAATCCATCCCTCAGATGTGGGGAGAGACTGGGTGGAACTTTTATTGGCTCCAGGTACTATTAATAACTCTCGTTGTGAAGGGGTGTCTGAGTCTCTGACTTGTCCCTTTTCCCTTTCAGCAAGAGAATGTTACTGAGAAGATTATGGCCCAAGTCTACTCAATCAGGTACTTGGGCCAATGCCCCATGGGACACCATTAAAATAGTATAAGGGCCCTACCATCAATTAAATGTTAACCCCACCCCTTGACCCCATAAGCCCTGCCCACTGGTCACCAGAACTCCCACCTCATGAGGGTATTACTTCTGGGGCCAAGGCGGACACATGACCAGAAGCAAGAGCTCTGGAAGCGTGGAGCCCCGAATGTTGTTTGTGTGACCCCTCTAAGAACTGCTCCCAATCGGGAGGGCTTTCAGCCACTGGGAACCACCCCAAGGAGAGATTTGACCCACTGGGGGGAATTCTGGGGTGGGGTGACACTTCTGGAAGTGGTTCCTGTGACCCCTCTAAGAACTCCTACCACCGTCCTCTACCATTCGCGATGGATATTGGCCACCGAGGACAACCCAAGAGGAGATTTGACCAAAATGGGACAGGTTCTGGGATGGGGTGAACCACCCAGATGAGGGTCCTATGATCCCTCTAAGAACTCCTCCCAATGCCTTCTGCCAATCAGACTGCAGCACTATCACCCCATAAGTCCCAGTGCCAGGCAGAGGAGGCCATCTCTTACCAAGGACACATGTTTTAGAAATTGTGGAAAGGCTGAGAGGAAACATGGACTCCTTTACCTCCCCCGTGAGAACTTCAGACTCTGTTTTAGCCCCGAGGACCTTTGGACTTGTAATGAGAGAGCGCGCTACAGCAGTGACAGTTCAGTGGAGGGCCCTTTGACTCAACCGTTGAGGGATACGTCGGAACCCAACCCCAAAACCCAAACCCTCGTGAGGCACCCCAATGAGTGTGACGTCCTCTCATTGTCCACCCCCCTAAAGCTGGAAGGCTATCATGGCTTGGGGGAGTCATCAGCGGACAAGATGAATGGAAAAGATATCGCTCAGGTAAAATGACTGATTAAGAAGTGATGGTTGATGATGGGGGATTGTGTAATTTTAAAAACAAGCAGCAGGGTGCTTACACTGTTGTTTTTTTGTGAAAATTTCTTGACAGGTCGATGATGCCTTTCTAGAGACCTTTGAGAACTGACACATCAGTAGCCGTGTGGAGTAAATATATCGTGAATCAGCTGTTTCTGCTCATGTCTGAGACACAGATCTCAAGAGGAAAATTCAGAAAATGACAAAATGGAAGAATGAACCAGCTCAGACTTCCTCACGGTAGGGGTCAAGGCGTCCATTGTTGCAGATGGCTGTAAAAGGTTGTGTTAAACCAGGCGATTAATAAAATTTATTTACATATGTCAATATGAATGTGTCACCCTCCATACTTGTGTTAGTAAAAGATGGTACCAGGAACAGTCATGTCTCCACAGATGGCTCCGTTAAAGAGAATACATTACATCGCCAGGGAAGTTGGAGCTTTGGCGGGGTGAATCCTCATTTTCAAGTGCCCCAAAAGCCTAGTCAAACTTGAAATAGAAGACGGGTAGCAGCTTGGCTTTCAGACCAGGATGCTTACACTTTACACAAACCGGCTTGGATACATTTGAAAAGAAACAAGACCAATGTTTCAGATGTGGATGTGCAATGGCAGGCAGATTTGGTGGCTATGCACTGTTTTTCCAAACACAACAGCGGTTTTAAGTACATCTTAACAGTGATAGACATTCTATCCAAATATGCCTGGGCCTTAGGCCTAAAAGACAAGATGAGTTGTGAGGTATCCAAGGCCTTTACAGCTATTTTTAGCGAAGGTCGCGTGCCTCAAAAATTTCAAACCAATCAGGGAAAATAATTTTTAAACAAACCTTTAAGCAGATTGTTAAAGCGGCATGGGGTTCACTATTTTGTTACTAATAATTGTGGATTGCCACAGACTCGCAGGGGCGAGGAAAAATTGCAGGCCTGTTATTTACCAGGCCGCACGTGGCAACAGACTATATAGGTAAGAGACGCAAGGGGAGTGTGGGTCAGGACACAAGCTGCAGATGCACACACACACACACACACACACACACACACACACACACACACACACACACACACACACACACACCTAAAATTAATCAATTTAAGGTTTTACTGGGGATAATTACAAGGGGTAAGGGAGCAGTTTTTTGATTAACTAATAGACTTAATGAAACTTAAAACACACAATGACTAAAATACCTACTAACAATATTTACAAACAAAGATGCAGCATTTAGTAATAATTGATACTTACAAATACAAACCAACGCATAACACGACCGGTAAACGTATAAGCTCTATTTGAAACACGTGAGCTGAGAGAGAGGCTTCGAGTTTTTCAGGCTCGGTTACGTGGGATACACGGATACACGGGATTCGTTTTCCTCTCTCTGTCTGCACATGGCAGGCAGAAACATAAGTACCAACTATGACATCACAAAAGTGTCATAGGGGACGGGGCCCAAAACTTGTTTGTGTTCGTTTCTGATTGGCACAAGCAAAGTTTACACCAAGTAGGGGAGCAGGTGCCTCAAAGTCTGACTTCGCCCCCAAAGGTGAGGAAATGCACATTGTTATAGAATGCATGGGAAACTGAATGACAAAAGAAGAGGCCAGGGCAATACCGGTATGGGCAAGTGTTACAGGATGCAGACAGGAACTCATCAGAACATGCCCCCGTGCCCTGGCCGAAATAGTTTGGCCGAATACCTAAACTTCCGTGTCCGACTCCTCATTCCCACCTACGAGGGGATGTGCTTCGGGGGTGGAAGCGATGTAGGCCGAGGCAACAAACTTGTGAATGCAGGCTTTAATAAAGGCACATCCAAGACAGAGAAGCGTGAGCCCAACTAGAAGGGACACAAAACAGGGATAGGAAATAAGATTTGTAGGCCGCAAGGCCAAGCTAATTGAGCCATGATCAAAACTGGAAGGACTCTCGTGACTCTCTGACATCAGAGCTTAATGTTTGCAGGTCTTAACAATTGAGGACAAATTAGGAGAAATAGAAGGCAAAGAAACACAGCATTTATCAGCAAATTTGGGATATACTTCAGCAAATTTAGTACAAAATGAAAAAGATTGTAACATATTGAGTTATTAATCTATTTTGAATACTATACTGAACAAGGGAATGTAACTGCTGATTAATTAAGGAGAGGCCTTTGGCCGTAGTATTAACAAGCATTTCAATAGCAAGGGATTGAAACAGCACTTGATCACGTAGCATCATATAACTAACAGGGTTAAAGCTAACAACAGAGGAGGAATAGAAGTTTCCAAAAAAATTATAATTCAGACGATAAGAACAATTAATGAGGGGGGGATAGGTAAAATTAAAAGTGGGTTCAGTTAGGGATGTATTAGCATAAGAAAAACTCCACATAGAACAATTAGAATAAGTACCAACCCAAGTAGGGGCTGGGGTTAAACTATTACCAACAAAAACCCAACAATGAGATGCTAGAACTTTAATACTTTCAACTAATGGAAAGCTATAATCACTTCGACTTGAAGCATTAAGAACTGGAAACACATAAGAATTAAATTGTGAAGAACAACTATTCCAAACACTAGAGTGAGCCCACTGTACATAGGGGGAGGAACAATTCACACTAGAAATATTAAATGAAGAAAAATTATAAACTATTGGTACAAATTGAAAGGGTGATGGATATTTAGGTGAGAGCTGAGTGGAGCAAACAAGACAATCTTCTGGACTCAGCACTGACAGGGACTGGTTTCTGCTGACCTCCTGCACCCAGTAGGTGGCGATCCAGGTTTTCAGGTCACCTTCTCCCAGGGCTCCATGAACAAAGATGATGTGAGGGAGGGCAGCATAACCTGTAAAACAGAATAATACGAGCCCTACTCGGGGGCATTAGTTTGCTTGTTAAGAACTACATTTGCTGAGCCAGTTTTTAAAATCAGGGTTGGGGTTTGCTGTTCGCAGCATGGTCTTAAGGACTGCTGATTTTTCACTCCACAACACCATTGCTTTGAGGATGATATTAAGTATGGATGTGAAGGGAAGCCCCCAATTCATGGGTTTGTCTTATGTGATCTTGCCAAGAGCTAAAGAAAACAGCTACTTTACCTCTACAAGCTCTGGCAAATGTTTGGAACCGAAGTAACATCAAATCAATATAGATATTGATGCTGTTAATAGCACAGAAATCTTGGCATGTAGCCATGGAAACAATATGGTAGTGTGCCTCAGTTTCCCTTGTTATACTGCACATCAGGTGTGGAATGTCTTTTCCCTTTTGGAAAGTCTCACCACTGTTTACAGGCCTTAACTGTGACACATTAGTAGAACCAGGCCTTTAACATCAAGTGTGTTCCCATATATTCCTCTTAACATGTTCAAAGGATTTTTCAAAAGATTAGGACCATTGTACAATTTTACAGTTTCTGGTAATAACACAGTAGTTACACAAATTACCATTAGGTTAGTCAAGCTATGCCTTAGGGTCAATACCATTAGAATTTCAGCTTTCTAGGGTCACTTTGCAGTTTTTCCTTTACAAAATCAAATTCTATTTTCCTCCTTGCCCTGAAGGGACAAAACCTGCCCTCCTCTTACTTAACAGAATTTCCTGGCTGATGTGGAGCACCCCCCATTCAGCCAAGTAATTTGCATCTCCATAGGCAGAAACAAGCTTCCAGGCTAGCATTAACAAGCTAGTTTCCGAGTTCCATTGTCCTTTCTTTACCCACTTCTGCTTCCACAGGGGATCAGATGTTAGGTTCCCCAAAAGACTACAAGTCACATTCAAAGTGTCTAGAGATGAGATTATATCTCTCATCCCCTGCATCCTTGGCTCATCAGGGGGGGTTTCTACAAAATCCCCTTTCAGGCAAACTCACTGACTCACTGGACAAGAGGTTAGAGTCATTCTTCTCCCCTTTGCCAGATACCAGTTCAGGAATTTCTTCCTCCTTGCTCCCTGTTGTAAAGCTGGTGGTAGGTAACATGCCCAAATCACCCTTCTGCTGCACTACACTAGCAGCAGGCAAAATACAAGCACCAGAATCGTCTGGTCTCTGGGGTCTTGCTAAGACATTAACCATATTAAAACTAGTTATAGAGCCTTCCTTCCCAGCAGACACAAACTCAGAACTATTCCCTTTATGAGCTTTAGCTGAATCCACAACTAACTCTGACACTACTGCACTATTGTTACTCATTACAGGCTGAAAAGCACCTTTTGTCTGCTGCCCAGACAAAGAAGATTCAGAGACACATTCTCCTTCACTAGACACACAGCTTGGGATCTCACTTCCCTTGTCCCAGCACACAGACAACTGCTTGGAGACTGAGGTAGCTTCCTTCATAGGCAAGTCAATACCCCTGACAGACAAAGGCACACTCCCAACAGATACACTGCTGCTTTTTTCAGGTTCACTTTTACAAGCTGTACCAGCCAAAATTATTTCACGCTTTCCTTCCTCAGTTAGTACTTCCACCTGCTCATTCACTTTAACCTGCTTCAGAGAAACCCTTTCCTGACCAATGAGTTCCTCCTGCACTGTATCTAATTCCAGACTCACTTCTGAGACATTAGGCAGGCATTCAGGAACTTTATTCACAGGCAAATGGCTTTCTTGCACAGACAAACACTTGGAGAAACCCTCTCCAGACAAACAGCTATTTCCCCCCTCCTTAGGGGAGCTTGGGGCTGCTTGCTTAGCTGCAAACATTGTGCCCCCGTGGAGGACAGAGCACAGATCGAGGGCTTTGCTTAACATGCTAAACAAGACGGTGGAAACATCCTCAGATTTACATTCATCAGGTCTCAATTTTTTGGTTTTCTTAATTGAATCCAATTCTACTATCATTTGGCACAATAATTTGTGTGCCAGACTCATGCTCTCTCCAGTCTCCGTGCACTGAGACTGTAGAGAGCAATCTAATTTTAGATCAGTCAAATTTTGGCTACTTAAAGGGTGAAACTGCAAATGTTGGAACTGTTCACTTTCATCACCTGCGCGATCTGCAGCGTGCCACAGACACGGCCCAACTCCCTTGCGCCCTGTTCGTGACGCCATGTGGATTGCCACGGACTCGCAGGGGCGAGGAAAAATTGCAGGCCTGTTATTTACCAGGCCGCACGTGGCAACAGACTATATAGGTAAGAGACGCAAGGGGAGTGTGGGTCAGGACACAAGCTGCAGATGCGCGCACACACACACACACACACACACACACACACACACACAACTAAAATTAATCAATTTAAGGTTTTACTGGGGATAATTACAAGGGGTAAGGGAGCAGTTTTTTGATTAACTAATAGACTTAATGAAACTTAAAACACACAATGACTAAAATACCTACTAACAATATTTACAAACAAAGATGCAGCATTTAGTAATAATTGATACTTACAAATACAAACCAACGCATAACACGACCGGTAAATGTATAAGCTCTATTTGAAACACGTGAGCTGAGAGAGAGGCTTCGAGTTGATCAGGCTCGGTTACGTGGGGTACACGGGATACACGGATACACGGGATTCGTTTTCCTCTCTATGTCTGCACAAGGCAGGCAGAAACATAAGTACCAACTATGACATCACAAAAGTGTCATAGGGGATAGGGCCCAAAACTTGTTTGTGTTCGCTTCTGATTGGCACAAGCAAAGTTTACACCAAGTAGGGGAGCAGGTGCCTCAAAGTCTGGCTTCGCCCCCAAAGGTGAGGAAATGCACATTGTTATAGAGTGCATGCGAAACTGAATGACAAAAGAAGAGGCCAGGGCAAAACCGGTATGGGCAAGTGTTACAGTATGCAAACAGGAACTCATCAGAACAATAATGAAGTCAAAGCAGGGGTTGTGGAGCGATTTAACAGAACTTTAAAAACTAGGTGGTGGAGATATTTTACAGCCCAGAACACCTTTCGCTACATTGACGTGTTACCTGACTTTATAAAGAGTTACAACCAGAGCTGGAACACTATCAATGAAGACACCCCTTTTGGAATCACCTTTGGAGATAAGGCGTGCAGTTTTATCCTATGACGAGGTTATTACTCGTCCATACCCGAATTACTGGATCATATGAAAACTACCTTGGCTCGTCATCCCGCACCACTTGAGGTGGTCATGAACTACAACCCTGTGGGTAGAAAAAGTAGACTGAGATCTGCCGATTTTACTTATATGTTTTCCACCAGCAGGGAGCTAGCTAACATTCTGGGTTTGGGCCCCAAGTGGAGCGTCCCAAAATTTCCCTTCTTGGCAGACATCACAGGGAGTTGTAATTCCTTGTATCTGTATACGGGTATCGTAGAACACCAGTTTTTTGGGGACTTCTCTATTCCCCTGTTACGTTGGATCCCTGTGCAAGGAAGGAACGACGAGTTTGTCACCTACGATAAACCTCATTACGTTCCTACAACCCTTTAAAAGAAGGGCTTTGACGCGCAAGGTCGGCCATAAGCGAAAGTCCAAGAGGAAGCTTGGGCAAAAGAGGAGACACCTGGTAAAAGAGAGAGATTTCAAAGAACATGGCTTTCGTTCACTGCGGGTCTGAAGAGTGCACCAAATCTGAACTAGACTTGTTTCCAATAGCCTCTATGCAGAGCAGCACTGAGAAAAGCATCTACACTGAGGAGCCACCTCTATCGGCCGTTAAACAGTCTGCCCTCATTGACTTTTTTATAGCAGGGAATGGCTTAGATCAGCAGTGGCCAACTGGTGGTCCGCGAGAAAATTTTGGTGGTCCCTGGAGAAATTTGGACATTATTTGCAATTTTTAGGAAGATAAGTCCCTAGTAAAGGCTTCTTATTTGATAGCACTTCAAATAGCGAAAAGTAGCAAGCCGTATACGATTGGAGAAGAATTAATTAAGCCTTGCTTGTTACAAGCCTGTGAAGAGGTTTTGGGGAAACAGGCTGTCCAGAAACTGAAAGTAATTCCTATGTCCGCTAACACTGTGAAGCGCAGAATTGAAGACATGGCTGAAGATATTGAAAATCAAGTAATTGAAATGGTGAAAAATTCAACGTTTTATTCAATTCAACTCAACAAATCAACAGACATAACTAACAAGGCAGTTCTCCTTTGTTTTGTGAGGTTTGAGTGTCAAGGAGAGCTCAAGGAAGAACTCCTCTGTTTGCTCAACTTGCTGGGTAGAACAACCGGCTCTGACATTTTCGATGCACTTAATGGTTATTTCCGGAGACATGGTATTGAATGGAAGAAATGTGTTGGGATATGCACAGACAGTGCCGCAAGCATGACCGGGCATCGTTTAGGAGTTGTTACAGAAGTGAAAGATGTTGGACACCCAGACATCTTGTTTACTCATTGTATTATACATCGTGAGCAACTTGCGGCGAAAAGAATGTCTCCAGAACTGCACGAAGTACTCTCTGATGTAATTAAAATTGTAAATAAAATTCGGCACAAAGTGCTCAATTCTTGAATATTTGAGGCACTTGAAGAAGAAGATGAGTATATTGAGAGCCCATTTCTTCACAATGCTGAGGTGAGATGGCTGTCGAGGGGCAAAATACTAACCCGATTGTTTGACCTGCGCCAAGAAGTCAAGTTATTCTTCCAGAAGCAAAATAATTCGAAATTCCAAGATCTCTTGTCCGACGATGATTGGCTAGCCAAGCTTGCATACCTGGCAGATATTTTTTCACTGTTAAATGAGCTAAACACGTCCTTGCAAGGACAGCTTACGGACGTGTTCACACTGCAAGGTAAAATGGATGCATTTCAAAAGAAAATATTGCTGTGGCAAATGCGGTTGGCTGAAGAAGATCTGCAAATGTTCCCGAATCTTGATGAGTATATGAAAGAGGAGGATGTCAACCGACAGGTAATAACCATTGTTCGACAGCACTTATGGTCGCTCACAGAATCTTTTGGCCGTTATTACCCAAAGGAAGAGGACCCCAGACATGGCAATATGTGGGTAATGGATCCATTTTCGGTGAAAATTGAAGATAGCAATTTGAGCATGAAAGAAAAAGAAAGCCTAATCGATCTATCATCCGACAACAGTCTCAAAGCTAAATTCCACTCGTCCTCATCAAGACATCATTTTTGGCCCTTCGTAAAAAGTGAGTACCCAGTGCTGAGTGAAAAAGCCATCAAAATTTTGATTCCATTTGCAACAACCTATCTGTGTGAAAAGACATTCTCATCTGTTACGGCAATCAAAAACAAGTACTGCTGTTGGCTTGAAATACAAACGGCTCTCCGTGTTGCAGTGACATCATTGTTTGTACCTTTTTTTAAAAAAATCATGTTAGTGGTCCGCGGGATTCAAAATTGTGAGTTTAGTGGTCCGTGAGGTCCGAAAGGTTGGTGACCACTGGCTTAGATTATATGGATTTAAACAACACACTGCTGTACCTGTGTTGCAAGGTTGTAAAAGGTGATGGAATTCAACTCGCCGAAGAGGTCGAGGTGGGCCTGGTGAATTACCCCATGGTCTCTATTTTCAGTCAGTTGGATTTCTCACTGGGAGACTGCCTTGTAAGTCAAAGCAACAACTGTTGCCCTTACAGGGCCTTTATAGAATCAGTGCTCAATTACAGCGACGACACCCTTGCCATGCAAATTTCCACTGACCTGTTTTACAAAGACACTGCCGGACAGCACGAAGAAATGGAGTTGGATGGTGGGAATCTAGGGTTTGTGAGGTGTGCAAAGCTGACTGCCCAGAGCAGGATGGTAGAGCTGCTGGGTCATCTATACAGCAGCCTGTTTTTTCAAGAAAAATCTTTTGTTGAACGGAGTGGATGTGAAAATTAAACTCACACGCAGTAAAGGCGCCTTCTGGCGTGTAACTGTGGAGAGTTTTTTGACTCCTTCGGGCACCCCCAAAACATCATGTTGTTTCCTAAAAGCGTCATGAAATTTTAAAACAAAAATGCCATAGACATTATGTTTCATAATAGACAATTACAATTTTACCAGTTTTAAACTTGTATTCTAACAACTTAGTGCAAAACGACCGGATGGTGATGAATTTTGTAAAAAGTAAATTTACATTCTTGGGCATGCCTTGCTCAAAACATGTTTCAACAAGCCCAGGCATGCGTATCTTTCAACGATTTGTATAGCCATGTTATCTAATAAAGCACCCCAGGTAAGGGCTTTAAAAAAACACCCTGATGTTTGGTGGCTTTAAAAAACAACAACACAATGACCAATTCAGGAAAAGTATAAAAATGTTTTATTTAAAGCAAAACATTACCTGTTTAAAAAAATTTTAGAACATGAAAAATATCACACACTGAGCCATTTGGATCTTTTAGCCAATTTTCATTTCTTAGATGACAAAAGGGGTCACGGTTTCTCGATCCGCCCCTGTGTCGGCGGTAGAGGCCTTCATGCGTTCTAAGAGATCTCTGTTGGCCACGTTCAGTTCCGCCATAGCATTCATAAACACATCCCACCCTTTGGGTAGATGTCTGCTAGGAACAGAGCGTGTCTGGGTGACGGCCCTGACTAAGTTAAGCATGATAGAACCATTAATCACAGAGCCTTTGTACTCAGAAGTCCCTTGATCATTCCATGAAGAGAGATTTTTATCCTGGCCCAGCTTGTTTAGCAATACTAATGCATTTTTCTTATAATGCTTATTCACGTTATCCAGCACCTCCTCGCTTGTGAGGTCCCCTAAATAATCCCCCAGAAAGGGATTCCAGACACCCTCCCTTTTCACAAATATCACCGAGTCAGTGTTGTGGTACCTTGCAACCTGTTCTTGCAACCTGTCTAGGAGGTTGTATAGTTCGAAACAGGCTGTGAAAACATTGGTATTGCCAGAGACAGATGACGGATCTTTTCAATGCTTCGAAGACACTCAGACTGTTTCATCATTGATAAAGAACATCCCAAGGCACGAGAGGCTGGAGTAACTGGGCTCGGTTTAAAAAGCCTACAAGCTCCCTCTATGTTTCTTTCATTGCCTCCTACTCGTGTTCCCAAAGAATCCTCACTACAAAACCAAGTCGTTTCAGATAGTCAGTCTTGAGCTGCGTCTTGTAATAAAGAATCCCAAATGTTGTCCCTGTCATAGGGTTTTGTGCTTTTTCACAACAGGGGTCACAACCGTGGAAAAATCACCCATTAAACTCCAAGGCCATGCGTATCACCGGTAACTCCCCCAAGCCACGATCGCCTTCCTCCTCCAGAGTGGTGGATGACAAGAGGCCACCATGCTCATCGGAGTGTCGCATGAGCGGTGTTATACAGCATGGCCAGAGGGCAGCAGGAGAGTGTCAGAGGGGAGCCTTATACCCTGTAGAGGGAAGAAAGTTTGCTATAGGTTGGTGGGAGCACCTGGAGCCAATTAAGGCACCTGAACCCCCTGCTTTGGTCAGACAGAGGAAGGAGTTGGAGCGGAGTGGGAGCAGAGAGGAGTGGGAGCAGAGAGCAGTGGGAAGGTGTTGGAGCAGAGTGGATTGGAGTTGGAGCAGAGAGCAGTTTGAAGGCGTTGGAGCAGAGAGCAGTTTGAAGGCGTTGGAGCAGAGTGGATTGGTGTTAGAGCAGAGAGCAATTTGGAGGAGTTGAAACAGAGTGTTCGGTGTTGGAGCAGAGATCAGTTTGTAGGGAAGCAGAGGAGAGTTTGGAGAAGTGCTGTGGTGGGCTAAGAAGACCAAGACCCTAGGTAAAGGGACACCTGGCTTGTGCAGAGGGAGGGCAGGAAGCTCCACAAGCTGGAGGGCAGGAGAGGGAAGTAGCCTAGGGGAAGGAATCACTCATTCAAGTGGTTTACAGCTATCCCTAGGGCCCCTGGGCTGGGACCCGGAGTAGAGGGTGCGTCCGGATCTCTCCCTCTCTACTCCCCGACTCTAGGATACTAGTGGGGCAGTTAATACGCTGTTCAGGGGCAAGAAATGGTGCCCTGACACCCCCCCCCCAAGAAGAGAAAGCATGGGACCCATCATAATAGTGCCGGAAATTTGCCACAGCGGTTGGTCTTTGGGTTTGGCTTCTGGCATATCCGTCAATGGCTGGGCCAAAGGGATCCTCTCGGCTGCTCCCTCATCCTCTTTGAATCTGTCACGGATGTAGCGCTTTCTCCATGGATGGTCGAAAACCTCTGGGGCTTAAACAAAATCCAAAGTTCTCTCTGGGGTGATAAAGGAGTCCATGCTTCCTCTCAGCCTTTCTGCAATTTCTAAAACACGTGTCCCAGGTAAGAGATGGCCTCCTCTGCCCAGTGCTGGGAATTATGGGGTGATGGTGCTGCACTCTGATTGGCAGAGGGCATTGGGAGGAGTTCTTAGAGGGGTCACATGACCCTCTTCGGGTGCTTCACCCCCCTCCTGCAACCTGTCCCATTTTGGTCACATCTCCTCTCGGGGTTGTCCTCTGTGGCCAAAATCCATCGCAATTGGTAGAGGGCGATGGTAGGAGTTCTCAGAGGGATCACACGAACCACTTCTGGATTGGTCACCCCACCCCAGAATTTCCCCCACTTCTTAAAATCTCTCCTTGGGGTGGTCCCCAGTGGCTGAAACTCCTCCTGATTGGTAAGGGGCAGTGAGAGGAGTTCTTAGAGGGGTAAGGAAGACGAGGGGTCTCCAAAGTATGGCCCGGGGGCTGGATTCGACCCACAGCATCGATTTGTCCAGCCCTACGGGCCCCAGCCGAGCAGGCATGTGGAGAAGCTGCTGCTGCCCCCCTGTGCAAGCTGCTGCCAGTGGCCCTGTGGCGGGGTGACCAACCGCCCCCTCCCGGAAGGGGTTTGGAAAAGCCCCAAAAGGGGTTTGAAACAGCCAGGGAAGGGACTGTGGCTGGAAGCCTGCAAACTCCCAGGCTGATTGGGGGTTTGGCTCAGCTGTGTGGCCACGCCCCAAACACTGCCCAGCCAGGATATAAGGGCTGGGAGACAGAGAAGCAGTCAGTCTACTCTGTAGTCTGAGGGAGACAGGGCCTGGCTGCAGGGAGGCTTTATCAGAGTATCCAGACTGGGCCAGGGCGTGGGCGAGGCAGCTGGGAGCCTAAGCTCTAGTGAGAGGGCCCCAGCTTGCTGAACCTAGAGAAGGCCCGACCCACGGGGTACTGGGGGTTGCAAGGGGGTGGCCCAGGGCTAGTAATAGAAGCAGCAGGCCAACCCCTTCTTGCCGGTGATGAGTAGCCATGAGACTGCAGTCGGCCTCAGGGAACTGAGGCCAGTGGTGACTGGCAGTGGCGGTATCTGAGGCAAGTTGGGGACAGTGGGTGGTGGGTTTCCCCCAGGGAGGGGAGACCCTAAGACCAGGGGGGGTACTGCAGGGGTGCAGCCCCCTCAGCAAGGGGCTTCGGGGTCCGGGAGGGGCACGGGGCCAGAGTGGAGAAGCGGACGCCGGCCCGGCAGAGGGCGCTCCGGGGTCAAAGAGCTAATTCCTGTGATGACCAGACGGGGGCGCCGCAGGGTGAGTGACTGACCCCGTTACACGTGGTGGAGAATGCAGGCACTAGCGGTCTGCCCCTGATACAAGGGGCAGGGCACGGAGAGCGGAGAGTGCCGGGAAACTGAGGCAAGGACTGGAATTGCCTGAGAGACTTTTTTGGGGACTATGGAACCAGTATATGCTGGGGCATATTTTTTTGAGACCCCCAGAGGTCATCCCCGGCTGGGCCCCAGGGTCAAGTGGCCCGAAGGGGGCAGAAGACCTGAGGGGGGCCTGGGAAGGCCAGGGGAGCCTGAAGGAGATAAAAGCCCTCCAGGGACAGATAGGGCAGCTCGTGAAGGAGCAGCGAGCCCTAGTCAAGCTCCTCAGGAAGGGGTTCCTGGGGAGAGAGGAGGACTTTGGCGCCAGGGCCAGGAGGCTAGGCGCAGAGCAGAAGACTTGTTATGCCTGCGGAAGGCCAGGACATTTAAGAAAGGACTGTCCCTATTGGACTGGGGGCAGGAGGGTGTACCCCGGGCAAGGGTGCAGCCCTCGCCTACCCTGCTGGGTGAGGAAACCCAGGTGGGGGGGACTATGTTGGGCCTGCGGTCAGGGGGGGCATCTGCAGGAAGACTGCCCCACCCGCAGGAGGCTAAACCTGGACTTGGGCCATATAAGAAGGGCTGACCCCAAGAAGAAGGGGCCAGCAAAGCCTAGGCCAAGGGTGGCCAAGCGGCAGAGAGCCTGTTGGGGCTGCCAAGAGCCAGGCCATATCCGGAGGCACTGTCCCCGTAGGGAAGTGAAGAAGGGGCTTGCAGAGGTGCCTAGAGGCCCAGAAGGGCCAAAATTGAAGGGGGATGTGGGGGCAGCGACCGGGTCCCTGAGGATGGTTGGGACCCAGACGGTCGCTGTAGACACCGTCCACCAGGGAACCCAAATGGGGGGAGGACCCCCTGAGGGAGCCAAGAGGGCCACGGAGGGGACCCAGACGGTGGTAGGGGGAGACAGATGGCTCCAAGTGGTGCAGGGCCTGCGGGAAGAGAGGGATGCTCTACGGGCCCAGTTGCGAGGGGCCCAAGGGCGTTAGGGATTCTCTCCCCCCCCCCCCCCCGTCGGTGGTATGTTAAGGAGGGGGATGTGTGGGTGAGTGGTCGACCCCGTCACAGGGCCCATGTGCACAGGGGTGACTGCCCCCGTAGTAGGGCTGGAGGCGCAAAGGGGGGGTCGCAGCAGCAGCATGGCTGGAGGAGCAAAGGGATGAGTGCCCCTGTGGCGTGGCCAGAGGAGAAAATGGGGCAGAGGATCCTCCAGAAAGTGACCCATGCTGCTTCTGGTCATGTGTCCACCTCAGGGCCGGTGACAGAAATTTTAGGGGCCCCCCTGCTCTGAGCATTTGTGCCCCCCCCCCCGCCAAGGGCTGGCCTGGCTCGTGCAGGTGGGCAGGGGAAGCTCTGCAGCTGGGGGTGCCTCAGGGTGGCTCCTGGGGGGGCGCGGGTCGAGCAGCGGCTGAAGGGCTCGGGAGGCAGCGGGCCACGGCGCCGGACACAGCCGGGGAAATGCGGTGTGGTGCCCAGGGGGGACGACTACGAGTAGAGCTGTGTACCGGTCCCCGGACTTCAGGGGCCCCCCTGTCGCCGGCCCTGGTCCACCTTGACCCCAGAAGTAATATTGCCATGTGACGGTGCTGTTCCTGGTGACACCCCATGGGATGGGATTACCGGTGACTGGTGCGCAGGGTTTATGGGGCCAACAGGGGGGTTAACATTTGATTGATGGTAGAGCCCTTATACTATTCATGACCCTGGGCGCTACAGCTTTATACCAACTTTGCTGTCCTCAAGATTCATACCAGTTTTAAACCAGCTTAATACCAACCTTGCTGTGCTGCAGCTCTATACCCGCCCTAGACCAACTTTGCCGTCCACAAGATTCATGACAGATTTAAACTGTCTTAATACCAACTTTGCTGTCCTCAAGCATCATACCAGCTTTACAGTAACATTGCCGTCCTCAAGCTTTATCCCAGCCTTACACCAGCCTTACACCAGCCTTAGACCAACTTTGCCGTCCTCAAACTTTATACCAACTGGATACCAGCATTGCCATCCTCAAGCTTCATACCAGCCTTATACCAACTTTACCATCCTCAAGCCTTATACCAGATTTATACCAACTTTGTACCAACTTTGCCATCCTGAAGCCAGACTTGTCCACTCTCGAATGGGAAAAGATTGCAGGAGTCGCTGCTAGTCACCGGGCATGTCCATCTGAGTCATGGCACCAAATTGTGGAAGAAAAGATGAGTCTTCACTTGTTACATCCAAAGAAGTCCGAAGCAGTTTATTTCAAACAACTGCAAGAAGGTGTCATGGACTATATTGTACTAGTGTAAAAGCCCGTGGACATGGGCCAACAGTAATGGCCCCCCCACTCCAAGCCCCCCCTCTCAGCCCCTCCACTCCAAGCACGCCCCCCATTCAGCCCCCCCCACTCGAAGGCCCCTCCCGCTCATTCAGCCTCCCCTCCTCCCCCCACGGCCCTCCCCCCCCCCCCCCGCTCGTTCAGCCTCCCCTCCTCCCCCCACGGCCCTCCCCCCCGCTCGGTCAGCCTCCCCCTCTCCCCCATAGCCCCCCACTCGTTCAGCCCCCCTCTCACCCACTCCAAGGCCCCCGTTCGCTCAGCTCTCTCCCCTTCCCCCACTCCAACGGCATTGGCTAGGCCGGACGCAGCTGGCCGTGCCGTGCCCGGGCGCCTCCACCCCGCTGGCCCAGTGCCCCCTTCCCGGGCCCCGCCCGGCTAGAGCCCCCTGCTGGCGCCTATTGCGCCCAGCCACCCTCCCGCCCTAGGCCCCTGATCCAGACCCTGCTTCCCTCTCAGCGGCATACGCAAGAAGGTCTCATAGAATATAGTGAATATAGGAATTGCCAGAACGTCGCATAGAATATAGTGAATATAGGAATTGCCAGAACGTCGCATAGAATATAGTGAATATAGGAATTGCCAGAACGTCGCATAGAATATAGTGAATATAGGAATTGCCAGAAGGTCTCATAGAATATAGTGTATATAGGAATTTCTTCTTACTTTAGGAAGTGTATTAAACTTTAGTGTATCAAGTTCCCTGGTATTATCCAAAACCCTTTGTGTTCCAAATTGAATAAAACAAGTATTTGCATTTTAATTTAACCCTTCTATTTGGTTTTGAACTAGGCTGTCCTATGAAAAATTAAACACAACAGTTCTAGCCACAAGACAAACACCACACAGCAGGATATAGAACACAAAACACAATCCCTATTGTGCCAATAAATGCATGGTATATTGGCATCAGTTTTTTTCTGATTTTCTGAAAGACAGAAAGAACATATGTCTACCTCTCTGGGGCAGTCAGTCATTGCTTAAAATATATTTTTTTATACGAATACCCTTATTGATTGCAGGCAAGACAGAGGAATTACCCCAATATTTTCTTGTTTTTGTTTCATAGGCAGGGCAGGTTTCAGTGACTTTTACCTTATCAGTTAGGTAATTTGCATTAACACAGATGCTTTCCTGCTTGCTTTTGGATCCAGAGCTATTCAAAACTTAGACTCTTCCTTAAAAGGGACACCATTGACCTTTACCAGAATTTTGATTGTCTTTTACTTTTAACTTCTGCTTTTGAAACACACAGCGATTTGAAAAGGGAAAACATCACCTATTATAGTTCCTTCGAGCCTAATAGAATTTTAATTAAGTAGCACTGTATATTTACATTTTTCTATCCATTTGGGGTGATTAAGTTCCAGTAAAATCCCTTATGTTCCTTTAGCTAATTTGACTAAATGTTCACAGCCAAAAGATTCCAGTCAAATAATCTTTTTGCCTGGATTTATTTAGACACATTTATTTGGAAAAGGGCCCCTTTTTTCTTCAGAACGGCTGCAAAGAAACCAAGACTATTTTTTCTTTAAGCATTTTACAAAATTTGACTGCTACATTTCCTCCAGCAATTATAGAGTTAACTTTTTACTCTCTCTCTCACTCTCTCTCTGTCTCTCTCTCTCTCCCCCCCCCCCCCCCGGTTAAATTACTTGTTTATCTCCCAAACCAGCACCCCAACAATTTCGATTTACCAGTTTCCTAAGTCTGTAATTACTGCTTGTCTGGGCCCGATCCTGCTTTTTTTTTTTTTTTTTTTTTGCTGAACCATCTTTTTTCATGAGCACCAGCTTTGATTCACTACCAATTTAGCGAGGAGGGGGGGGGGGCTTTTTAACTAGCCCCCCCTCCCTTCTGGTCTCTTTTTCAAAACATTTTTACTCACAAGGGCTACCCGAGTCCTTCCCTGTGAGGCTTCTCACCTGGGCAAAATGCATGGCCGATTAGTGTTTTAACTGTCCAATTTCCTCTTTATGGCAGGCATGCTACTCTTGCGGCTTATGCTGAACACAAATGGTTAATTTTTTTGACATGGCCTGAAGGACTGGTACTTGCTTAGCCAGTGCTTTCAGGCGGGTGGTTTCCACTTTTTCTGCCTGTAAGTCCTGGTTCAAGGCTGAGACCACAGGATCATAGGGGTGGAGATGAAGAGTGACTGAAGTTTAAAACTTCATTAATAAAATAAAACAGCAGCGAATGTGGGGACTACTTCCACGTCACTCAAAGGAAAGAAAAAGCATTAGTGCTCAAACCCTGACTTACTTTCATATGTACTAACATGCTGCCCGGGCTAACCATCCCCGTTTGTAGGGAAGACACAGAGAGAGAGGCGGACGGGAGGTAGCGGGAGGTTATCCTGTATACAGATTGTCCAGAGGTACACTGCACAAATTTCCAACTTGCTTCTGCTCTTGGGAGGGTTGTTTTACACTCTGGGCTCTCTTGGGGCAGCTCTTTCAGAGACCTTTGCTCAGTATTTCAGTCCAGGATAGCTGACTGTGGCCTCTTTATTGTCCCCACACCTACTACCCCTCGGTGGGACCTTCACTTAGTATTATCCTGCTTAACTCAACAACCATTTGAGCCCCTAGCCACTCGCTTCCTCTTGCACCTCTCCAGGTGCTTTATTATACTGGCTTCTGTTTAACAGAAAGTTAACTTGATTCCTTCCCCCAATAGAAGTTAACTTGATTGTTTCTCCAATAGAGAGAACAGCTTTCCCCCAAGAGAAGCCTTTCCCCCCGCTTCACCTTGTTTCTCCCCTTCCTGACTCTCTTTCACCAAAAGAAGGATTTTTAAAGTCCACTGGAAGCCCTTAATTGGACTCAGGTATATATAATTAGCCAGAGGTATCCTCTTTTTAGTTCATAGGGAAAGGGCTTTCATCATTCTAGGGCTGATCTACCAGCCTTCCAGTCTCTTATAGCTGTCAGGTCTGACTTTATCACACTGTTTACTACCATTATTGAAAGGCAGTATTTGATTGACTGGATGACAATTGTATTTGAGCCAGTTCACAAGTAGTTTCAGTCAATATTCAGTAAATAAAGAGCCAGATCCTATTGATCTATCTTAAGGCTTGTCTGCATGGAATGTGAGTGCACAGCAAGCCAGGGTGTCGATGTACAGTGCATTTGCAGGCCATGCACTGACTAACCCTGGGGATTCTAGGACTGTGCACTAACAGTTCTGTAGCATTAAAGAGGAGTACAGCAGTGTGCATTTGCACAACTTTTAGTGAGCAGTAGCAGGGCCCATATGAGGCTTATATGGCTCCCACTGCTGTATTATCTGAGCACCTCACAATCTTTTATACATTTATCCTCACCCCCACCCCACCCCTCCTGACCTAGGGGTGCATTGTTATCCTGATTTTACAGATGGGGAACTGAGGCACAGAGAAGCTAAGGGACTTGCCCAAAATCACATGTAAACTCCATAGGGTAGCAAGGGATTGAATTCTGGTCTCCTGATTCCTGTAACCCCTGGATTATCCTTCCTCTTTCAAGTAGTGACTGCTAGTCTAGTTCCACTTTCCAGTGGTAAATGGGTAGAACAAAACTCCACTCAGGTCAGTAGAGCAATACCAGTGGACATGAACCATCTGCCAACTAATTGAAAAGGTTTCTTGTGCTTTTACACATGGTTTCTGGTTAGCTGATTTTTTTTGTTTGGTCAATTTTATCAGCAAAAGCAGGCCGCCACTCACACATCTTATTCACAGCTACACCACGGCAGTGATCCTGGCTGTGGGGCACACTCAGGGAGCGCTGCCTCCACAGCATACTTTCCCTTTCCTCCTCATCCCCATGGAACTTCCAGCCATGGGTGCTCCCCAGAGTTCCCGTTCCATAGGCAAGAAGGAGGGTAAGTGGGGCAGCAGGGTGCTGCCAGCTTCTCCCAACCAAACCCATGAGGCAACAAACTGCAGCAACTTGCATAGTAACTCAAAGCCCTGAAGTCTTTCTGAGTGACGTACCAGGGTATCTGTGTTAATGGGCCACATTAAATAGAGAGGAGATGGCCTGCAGTGTCAAACCAAGGAATCTCAGCATGGACTCCCCTCGCTTTTGATGGAGTTCCCTGAAATGTGGGCATGCAGTGAGGGCAAACTCTGTGTGGAGGAAGGGGCAAATCCCACTTTCCCACAGGAAATTCTCTGCAGATTCAAGTCTCCTGGCTAGGTTTTTCTGCATAAGGAATGATTGGAGGCTTATTGGATCCAATTAAAAATAGCTACAATTTTACAGTTTGTCTATAAATTTATTTGTACATATATATACAATCAGCCTGGAGTCACATAACTATACTCCACAAACAATAAGTTGTCAACTCCTGTACTTTGCAAATCAGATTCTGAGTCGAATTAGTTGTAGATTTTGTATTTTTTGGTACTGTGGTGAGATTTTGTCCTCAAAATAAAGCAGAAAACAAGGACACATTGTGACATGCACATTAAGATTGCACAATACTGTATGCATGCCTAGATCTTCACTTATTTACCAGATGAAGTTCAGTGGTACTGTATTTACATTCAGCTTCTTGTAGGCAGGACTGTTTTTAAAAGAAACCAACAAATGTGGGGATACTCAGTGAAGGGGAAAAGGAAAAAAACCTAAATCACACTTAAGCACTGTTGTTGCTATGGAGATGAGGATTTTTATATTGAGTACAAACTCTGAGATCTAAGGCAAAGGAAGAAAGTGGAAGGAGCTGGAATTGCATGACAGAAAATTACTATTTTGAAAGTGACTAGTTGAAACTACCTTCGTGTGAGTGCAGTGGCAGATTACCCACTGGGCCAGCAGGGCCCACTGGGGGGGCCCATGGAAAAATGCCCCCCCAGTTCCCTGACTCACTCTGCCTGCCTGGTGCTCCTGCGGGGGAGCAGGGGAAGCCCCCACACTACAACCCCCCACCCCAACTGCTCTCCCCAGCAGGATCGCTGGGAGTGAGTGAGGGGGGAACTACAGGCAGAAGGGATGGGGAGGGACCCTCACTTGCTCTGGCCCAGGGCAAACCCCTAATCTGCACTGTGAGTGAAACATAACATCTTAACAGACTAAGGAGGTGTAGAATAATGCATTACTCATGTCCTTTATGCTATTTACTTTTCTCAAAACATTTAATTATCCAGATCTCTAGGTCCCTTTGCCACGTATTAACAATGCAAGCCAACAACCCCCCTCCCAAATATAGCAGCCGCTAAAAGAAAAGAAACAATGAACAGAGCAGCTGCAATTCCCAACACTCAGTGTACAAATCCCAGTCCTCAGTCCATGCCCCTTCCACACCAGCCTGGGAAATGGGATCAGCTGTGCAGCATGTCCTGATGATCAACAGATATGGGCTACTTTGAACCAAGCTGGGGACAGAAGCCTTAAAGTTCAGCACCTGGGAGAGAGAGCCCTGGCATCAGCTCGCTTTTAAAACTCAGCTGGCTTCATCTTGAACACTCCTGCTGATTGGATCTGTGGTCTCATGACACCAGCATTACAGTGGACTGAGGTGCCAAGTCATTCTGAACTCAGCAATCAGCTGCTGCAGGTCACAGAGCCCTAGGCTCTGAGCATAGTGAGAAGCTTCAGGAAGCCAGGGAGTCACTGCATTCTGTACTACTGTCTCTTTCCCTAATGACCGAAAGAGGTTAGGACTTTGGTATTATTTCTCAAGGACAGGATAGCAATTCCAGGCACACAGTATTCAATTTAGATAATACTGGGGTTGTTGAGTCAGTACTGAACCAGAGGGAAGAAGTGCCGTGAACTTGATTTCAGGGACTGAGGGGAAATGGGCTAGATTTTGGTTGCAAACACCCAGCCCAGTGTTTGTGTGTCTGGTGATTTATCAGAATATTTGTAAAGGGATTTATAATCGGGTAATTCATGACTTGGAATGCTTTAGACATACTGTAGATTAGGGCATCTTCATGGAACTTTGTGACTTGCTTTCCCCATCCCTCCGGTGCAAGAATACCAGAATGAGAGCAGCCCTCACAGTTCAGAAGCGAGTGGCGATAGCCCTCTGGAAGCTTGCAACACCAGACAGCTACCGGTCAGTCGCGAATCAGTTTGGGGTGGGTAAATCTACAGTGGGGTCTGCTGTGATGCAAGTAAGCAGGGCAATCGTCGATCTGCTACTACCCAGGATTATAAACCTTGGACACCTGCAAGCTTTGCCGCGATGGGATTCCCTAACTGTGGTGGGGCTATAGATGGGACTCATATCCCTATCTTGGCACCAGACAACGATGGCGCCGAGTACAGAAACCACAAGGGGTATTATTCTGTGGTCATGCAAGCACTGGTTGACCACAAGGGATGTTTCACCAACCTGTATGTGGGATGGCCGGGAAAGGTTCATGACGCTCGTGTGTTCAGGAACTCTAGGATATTTAGAGAGCTGGAGCAAGGGATTTTCTTCCCAGATCAGAAAATTACTGTGGGGGGTGTAGAAATGACGATCGTTATCCTTGGGGACCCAGCCTACCCCTTAATGCCCTGGCTTATGAAGCCCTACACAGGATCCCTGGACGGGGGTCAAGAGCTGTTCAACTGTAGACTGAGCAAGTGCAGAATGGCAGTTGAGTGCACATTTGGCCGCCTCAAAGCGCGCTGGCGTACATCACTCACTCGCTCAGACATCAGCGACAGAAATGTGCCCATTGTTATTGCTGCTTGCTCTGTGCTCCATAGTCTCTGTGAGAGCAAGGGGCAGCTGTTTATGGCGGGGTGGGAGGCAGAGACCAATCTCCTGTCCGCTACTTACCAGCAGCCAGACAGCAGGGAAAGTAGAAGAGCGCACCAGGAGGCTCTGTGCCTCAGAGACGCCTTGAAAACCAGTTTTATGAGTGCCCAAGATGGCGTTTGAAAACCCACTCCCTTGCTCATCTCAGCCCAAGCCTGCCATCCTTGCACCCTCTTAAACCTCCCTCCCTCCCAGCTCTTGCAGAGGAAATAAATTCACTGTTTTAAAAATCATGCATTCTTTATTGCTTCTTCAGAAACACAGGTGATCACTGGAAAGGTAGCCCAGAAGGGGTGGGTGAGGAGGGAGACCAGCAGTCGGGGTTGGTGGATGAGGGGAGGGGTGGCCAAGACACAGCACCTTTTAAAACTTTTTAGATAAACTCAGCCTGCTGCTGCTTGTGCTGGCTTGTGGGGTAGAGTGGGTCGGTCTCCGGAGATTCCCCCCCATGTTCTCACCCCGCGTCTGGGTGGGGAGGTTATGGGACTTGGGGAAGAGGGGAGGTGGTTAGACAAAGGCTGTAGAGGCAATCGTTGGGCCTGCTGAAGCTCCACCAGACACCGGAGCATGTCGCTTTGGTCCTCCATTATCCGCAGCATCACATCCATCTGCCTATCATCACACTCCAGCCACCTCTCTGATGCAGCCCTGGACTCTTGCCTAGACTGTAAAATTTTCTCTCTCCATTCACTCTGCCTAGTGGCCTCAGCGCGAGAGTTCTGCATTAGTTCATTAAACATGTCATCATGCGTCGTCTTCTTACGCTTCCTTATTTGCGATAGCCTGCTTGATGGGCAGGAAGGGGGATGCAGAGATAAATGTGCCGCTGCTGTGGGCAAAGAAAGGGACAAGGTTATAAGACTGATACATTTTGCAGCACAATGGGAGTAGTATTTAATGGTGAAACACAGTAATCACAGAGCTGATATGCTTTCTGTACAAGGTCACATTCTGTACCTAAAGTCAGTGGATGGCTTTCCTGTTCACACAGCATCACACACATGAGACAGCCTCTACAGATGAGACCTCACACACATGAGACCGTCCCGTTACAGATGACTGTACCCTTACTAGTTCCGTATTTCAAACAGGCAACCATGAATGACATCACTCCGCTGAGGATTTCTTAAAGAGATAGAGAACGGATGTTACTGGAGTCTCTGCAAAATCCGGGTCCATATGCTGCAATGCTGTGTTACACAATGATACCAGACTTTACTAATTGCATGGCTTGGAATGATTTCCTATCATGGAGGACTAAATAAGGCTGCTCTCCCCAGAAACCTATCGTGAAAGGTTCATCGCTACCTGCTAGAAAGTTTCATGGAAATGTCCATAGAGGATTTCCGCTCCATCCCGGAATACATTAACAGGCTGTTTCAGTAGTTGGACCAGCAATGAATGCATGCCAAGTCCTTAGGGCAAGTTAATCATTAATAAATGCTTCCTTTTAAAATCATGACTCATCTTATCCTTATAAAGGCACACTCACCAGAGGTTCCTTCGACGGCTGGGGTACCACCTTGGGATGGTTGGGAGGGTAATGGCTCCAGGGTGATAAGCAGCTCCTGGCTGTCTGCTAACAGGGTTTCTCAGTTTGCCTCCTGCTGCTCCGTGATATTTCTGTCCTCATCACCTTGGTCGTCATCTGAATCCTCCTCATGCCTGATGATTACCCCATCGGTGGAGTCCACGGACACCAGTGCAACAGTGGTGGGGGCACCCCCCCCCCCCCCGCATTATCTGATTCAGTTTGTTGTAGAACCGGCATGTCCGCGGCGGGCCCCCCGAACGTCCATTTGCCTCTTTGGCTTTCTGGAACGCTTGCCTCAGCTCCTTAATTTTCACACGGCACTGTTGGGCGTCCCTGTTGTGGCCCTTTTCCAGCATGGCCTTGAAGACTCTGGCAAACGTGTTGGCATTCCGTTTGTTGTGACGGGGTTCCAACATCATGGATTCCTCTCCCCAGATAGTGATCAGATCCAACACCTCATTATTGGACCATGCTGGAGCTCTTCTCCTCTGGCTGGTCTCCTGTGCTGCTGAGCTCTGCATGGTGGCTTGTGCTGCTGAGCTCTGCATGGCGGCTTGTGCTGCTGAACTCTGAATGGCGACTGACCTGTCCTGGTGAGCTCACCACACTGGCCAAACAGGAAATGCAATTCAAATGTTCCCGGGTCTTTTCCTGTCTACCTGGCCAGAGCAGCGAGTTGAGAGTGCTGTCCGGAGCGGTCACAGTGGAGCAGTGAGGCTGTCCAGAGCGGTCAGAATGGAGCATTGTGGGACAGCCTCTGGAGGTCAATAACGTCCCCATGCGTCCTCACTACTCCACAATCGACCCAGAGAGGTCGATTTTAGCGCTACTCCTCTTGTCAGGGAGGAGTACACCAGTCGATTTTGAGGGCCCTTTAATTCGACGCAAATGGCGGCCGTGTGAGGACAGGTACAGTTTTATTTCGACTTAACGACGCTAAAGTCAACGTTAAACTGTAGTGGGGATCAGGCCATAGTTGGGTTGCAGTGTTTCTGGAACTGTGCAAAAGGTCACCCTTTCTCATTTGGGTACCATTGTTTCACCTCACCTACAGGCTTATGGCACCACTTAACAGTTCTGCATCATACCTCGTCTAAACAGAGCATTTGAAAGCTTTTTATATTGTGGCAAAGCTTTGGCCTTGTCCCTGTGGGTACTGCACTTCCAGGTGGTTTGTGCTAGCCTCAGAGGCTCACTGTGATTAGTTAGGGGAGGTAGAAAGGGGGGGAGCCCGGGCCCACCCTCTACTCCGGTCTCCAGCCCAGGGACCCTAATAGTATCAGCTAAGATGGCTGACCTTTTAGGCACCAAACACAATACAATTCCCTGGGCTACTTCCCCACAGCAGTCCCCCGCTTCTTCAAACTTCTCTTCACCTTTACCTCAGAGTCTCCTTCTGCGCGTACATGTTGTCTACCACTCACTCTCACCAACAGCACAACCTCCTCTCACGGCTCCTGACATCCACACCCACCTGACTAACTAGGAGGGTTTTTAACTGGTTCAGCCAGTCCCTGATTGGCTTCAGGTGTCCCAGTCAGGCTAGCTATTTCTACTGCCTTCGAGAATCTTCTTAATTGGCCCCAGGTGTCTTGATTGGCCTGGAGTAGCCTTTGTTTGGCTATCCAGGGAACAGAGACCTGCACATCCTGAGGCTGATATACCTGCCTTCCAGCACTCTCCTGTACCCTTCTGGTCTGACTCCGTCACAATGTGAACCTGACGTGGCTGTGTGCAGGGTGGGCACCGCAAACTCCAAAAATATGTGCCTCTCGGAGAATTGCTGCAGGCTTAGGCCAATACACCTCAAATACTGTCAAAGTCAAAGTATAGTCAACCGGTCCATGGGTCAGTTTCTCAGGTACATTTGTCCCCTCTGGCATGTTCTGCAGTTAAGTGGTGGTTAATCCATTGTTCATCCATTCTTGCTATGTTCGTTCCCACAGAGAAACTCCTACCGTGTACTGCGGCAGTGCCGTGCGGGAGTCAAAGTGTTAAACGTTTGTGCTCGGAACCTGGTTTGATTATTTTTTTGACGGTAACAGCTTGCTAGCCCAGCAAATCGACCACAGGGCATTGTTGTGTAAAAACGGGGTCAAGACAGTGGCCAGCTTGAATGAGTGACCTGAGCCACCCCCTGCCTCGAGGCAAATCGCCCCGGAATCCCACTAAAACGGAAGCCAGAAGGTTTGGACAAGTAATCAATAAGCAAGTTAAAATCCCCCAAGATCAGAAGGGGACAAGTAACAGTGGAGAAATCAGCAAGCTCTAGTCATCAAATTCAGATTAAAAGCTTCTTGGCGGATGCTAAATCATTGTTCTCCCAGCGGCGTGGGGTGAAAACGATTGAACTGCAAGGCAGCCAGGTGTAGCTAGAGCGGAGAAACTGGCCAGCAATAAATACCAGAAAGCCCAGCAGAGGGCAGACGCAACCCACCCCAGCCTCTTTCCGGGAGCCCACTCTGAACAGCAGCAAGATCAGGCACTGGTGGCCTTTGAGTGAAGAGCTCTAGCCAGTGGTTCTGAAACTTTTTGTAGTGGTGACCCCTTTCCCACACCTGGCCACTAAGCGTGACCCCCCTTAGGGGTCAGGCTGGGAGGGGTGTGTGCCTGCGGACCACTGCGGCAGGGGCCAGGCTCACGGGGGCCCTGGCAGTCCGCAGGGGCACAGGCCGCCTGCAACAGCAGAGGCCGGATGCCAGCAGCCCGCGGCAGCTGTATTGTTCAGGGCCAGCTGCTGGCAGCAGGGGCTCGCGACCCCCACAGAACTGGCTCACGACCCCCAGAGGGGTCCCAACCCCCACTTTGAGAACCAGTGCTCTAGACTGTCCTTGCTTCATAGCCATTACCATAGGATCAGACCAGTTTAAATTGTCTTCCAGTGTCGATATTGCAGTTTTCATCTTACCCCCTCTCTCATGCTTCCCTCTCCACATCCAAACTCCCCATGCGCTCTTATCGCCTCTCTTCCTAATCCTCTCTAGCTGCTCTTTGTCCCTTCACTTCCTCCATTCCCACCTGGTTTCACTCCCTCACCCCCAGTGTTTGCATCTCTCTTCAAATATCGGAAACCCCTCCTGTGTCTTGAGAACGGCACACCTTTGCTGCTCTGTGCCCTGCGTGGCAGTGGTCCCTACCTATGGCATCTTTCCATTGCTGCTGCTCTCTGAGGAGTTGTGTGGTACATGCCTTTAGATTAAGATGTTGTATGAGTAACACTGATGCTGTAAGAGTGACAGATGGTTTTGGGGACAGCCCAGCCTCCACCTCCAGGCCAGTGTTGAGTTGGTGGTGGGGGCCAATAGGCAGACTTGACCATTCAGGGAGTTTAAGCTTTTTCAGCCCTCTCTCATCCTTCCTCTCAAGTGCCTGGAGCCCTCTGCTCCTCCCCATGGGAGTCTTACCCATGGGATCCCAATCCATTCAAAAGGCCACAAGGTCCCCTGTCTTACCCTGAGCTGTTTGGTGGTGCAGCAGGGGAAGTAGCTTAACAGCTGTCCATCATGTTCTCAAAGGCCATTTCCCTCAGATGTGTCTTCACTAGCTAAGCTGAACCTGCTCTCCCCAGCAGTGCCTTATAAGGACCATCCAAGAAGCTGACAACCTGCCTGCTTCCTCTTCCATACGAGGATAGGAACTATAGCTCCCTGTCTTGCTATTATAACACTTAAGAATTTAAATGCCCCAGGGAATGCCGGGTGAGACATCACTGTAACCCCAGCGCGTTCTTGGGAATTTCAGCCCAAAATGTTTTTAAAACCGGTCATGTCGGGAGCTGGGGGAGCGTTTCAGAGAGTAATGCAAGACCCTTTCCACCACAAGCCATGCTCTGAGTTATAATGCTCCCCTTATTCCCAACCTCCCCCCCCCAAATGAGCAAAAACCCCAAAGTCACGTAGAGTTTTTGACTCCACTTTCCCTTTTCAGGGAGCAGTCTGCTACTGCTGTGGGTTTTACAGGGAAGGCACCCAAACACCATGGGGATGGGTGGCAGTATGAAATCCTTAGAGTTCTCTAGCCCAAAGGCCTGGGATGGTTTTTACCCTCAGTTTCAGGGAGATGGGGCTTCAGGGGGCCTTTCTGTTGCCCCTCTCCCAAGCAGAGCTAGGTGGAACAAAAGGCTTTGGGCCCCATGCCTAACCCCGAAATTAGCTCCCGGTAATGACAGGGGAAGGCCACACAGTAGATTTAATCTTATAGTCTGAAGGAGTCAGCATGCTTTACCAACACATGCAAGCCCAGGGTCAGGAGACTTGGGAGGAGGGAATTCCCTGCTCCCGCTGTAAGGTTTGGGGTCTAGTACACAGGAGTGGGTAGGTGAGGTTCTCTGGGCAGGGGTCAAACTAGACCATCACGATGGTTCCTTCTGGCCTTAAAATCTGAGACTAAAGGCCGATCTCTGCCTTTTGGGAGTTTGGGGCAAACTTCCTGCTAAAACACCACATAATACTGGACAAGGCGCTTGTAGCCAATAATAAATAAAATGTGCTTCCTGGCCTGCAGTGATAGGGACTGGGTGGATCGGGAATACAAAAATGGAGTTACAACAGGCCAGCCCCTAAAAAACCACTAACGATCTGGTAATGAGTGCCGTAAAAAGCAGTGCCAGCTGATGAACTGATCTCGTCCGGGCACGTGGTTGAATGCTAATGATTCTTGCTCCCCCATTAATTCCTGAATTTGAAAATCCCTTTGGACTTGCTTCTCAGTTATTGCATTAATACTCAGCCATGTGCTCGCTTGATCGGAGTAGGGCCCCGGGGATGTGGGACTGCTCTCTTGATCGGGAACTCCTGCTTCGAGGAGCAAGTCTCCCCTGCTGAACCGTTAGGGCCTGGGAAGGAGAGAGAGACGCCACCGGGCACAAGAGGGGTTAATGAACACCTGTGGGTTCAGCCAGCCACGCCCTGTTACACCTGCAGCTGAGGCCAGGCCTGGAGGAGGGGCGGGGTGGGAGCCTGGCTCAGTCTGGGGCTGATGGGTGGAGAGACGGGAGTTCTCGGTGTGTCTGCCCGAAGGAACCTGCCTGCCTCCGCAATCACTGGAGCTGAGTAAGCCAACCCCCTTCCCCAGCTCAGAGCCTGTTCCCCAAGCCACCTCCCTCACCCAACACCCCTCCCACACCCACTACCCCTCCCTCTTGAAACCCAACCCTCTGCCCCATCCCAGAGCCCATATCACTCACCCACCCAATGCCCCTGCCCAGAGCCTGTACCCCAACCCCCCCTCCTGGAGCCCTCACCCACCACCCCAACCCCCTGCCCCAGCCCAGAGCCTGCCCCCAGCACCCAAACTCCATCCCAGAGCCCATATCCCTCCCCCGTATCTCCTGAGGTCCCTTCCAACCCTGATATTCTATGAATCTCGTTGCTCATTTTAGGTAGAGTAATAAGTGTGCTTTTTTCTCTTTCCTTCAGTGTCTGCTTCCTAAATACATCAGTGTCCTCCCAATCCAGTGTGACATTGTGATTCATTACCCTGGATGTGTATGGAAGGATCAGGAGCAACGGCCTGATTAGAAAGACAAAAGCATCAGGGTGACTTGAACATGGTCCATAAGTATCTATCTGAGGAATAGAAGTTTGCATATCAAGAACCAAAGGCTGGAAACTGTTACTGGACAAATTCAGACTAGCAATAAGGCACAAACAGTCCACAGTGAAGGTGCTTTGGCACTAGGAGGATTCTGGCAGAGTCGGTACCACTGTCAATTTTTAAATCAAGGTTGGATGCTTTTCTAAAAGACGTACTGTAGTGCAAACAGTAATTAAGTCAGAGGAGAACTATGGCCTTAGTTGTGCAGGACGTCAGACTAGATGATACCAATGGCCCCTTTTGGCTTTATAATCTTTATAGTCAGATAGCTCGGTAATTGGCAAGAATGGGAAATAAAAGTTAGAGAGAGAGCAGGTTAACCAAAAATTGCCTGAAGAGGGCAGCAGCTCTTCAGAAAGGAGCTCTCCGGCTTTTCTTATGGGAGTGCTGTGAAGTCCTACTGACTTCAGTTGGGGTTGAGGATGCACTTCCTGCAGAGAGAGAAGGCCGTGAGCTAGAGGTGAACCGACTCCTCTAGCAAAAGGGCTACTTGGAGTTAAAATGTTTGGATACATGCATCCGTTTTTGGTTTTTTTCAAATGCATTTTTTAACACTTCCCAGTTTTGTATGGGAATGTGGCACCTTTTGCATCCTCTGTGCTCCCACTAAACCCAGTCACTTGAACTAAGGATACCCTTGAATAGCACTGCAGTTGTGCTATTCCCAGCCCACTGTCTCTGATGCATGCTGGCAGCAGGAGCAGGGAGTCCTGAGAGTTCCTGTGCTGTGCTCAAGGCTCAATAAACCTCCTGTTTTACGCTGGCTGAGAGTCGCTCCAGTCTAGGGGGTGGAGGCCCCGGGAGTCCAGGCGAGGGGACTCCCTGAGGGGGCCCACGGCAGAGGCAGACGTGCTAAGGCTCAGGGGTGCAGGTCCAGGAGGTGGAGAGGCTGACCCCAAGAGGGAGTGGACCCTGGAGTAGGGCTGTCTCACTGAAAGGGGCATGCCCTACAGACCGCACGGGGCCAAGAGTGGGCAGGACCTGGAAGTCCGTGATAGTTACATTGTGATTTTAGCTTATGAGATGGAAACCGGGCACAGGAGTGAAGAAATGAGTAGGTAGAACTTGTGTTCTGATTTGCTCCCTGCTCAGCTTTCCCCCCCCCGCCAAACGTCCCCCCCACCACACCACACTTCAACAGCATATCTGGAGCCTCCTCTCCCAGCGAGGACTGAGGGACCGGCTGGGCTCTACCATGATGCTTAAAGGATTTCAGCGGAGCAGACAGCACTACAACTTTCTGACTGGGGTAGGGAGGATGATGACCGATAGGCCGGCAGGACATCTTGCACCCTCTGTGCACCCTCAAGTCTCTCTTTGTCCGGTGTCCTCTCTGAAAATTCTCTGCAACTCTGACAATTGGACAGTGGGAGAACAGGATGGAGAAAAGCTGTAACATTGTCGCTGGGTGCTTTGGAGTAGAAGAATGAAATCAGCTTAACTAGAAAAAAGCTGAACTTCCCGAGTCCCTCCGCACATTTAGGCAGGATGAGAAATGGCAGCCGTTCAGAGAGCCAGGGGCAGGTTAGTCCCAACCGGCTCCAGCCAAAAACAACTGAAATAACACCAGCTGTTACCAAAGGTCACAAAGCAGGTAAAGGGGGGAAATCAAGGTGAGGAGGTCTCATTCCTTCAGCTGACTGGCTCGTTTGAATATTAATCACAATACTCTCCCCGAGGCAAAGTCGGTGACAGAGAAAGAGGAGCCGATCAGGTTAGAAAGTCTGGACTCCTTTTAGGATGCACAGCCACAAACCACATTTGTGCAGCAGACTGGGCTGGGCACAGAGCATTCATTCTGCCTGCCTGCCGCCTTTCACAGACTTGATGGGGCCACATGACTAACGGTAGTTTGTGAGGTCTGCCTGGCCTCTCCTATCCTCTCTCCCTCCTAGCCGCCCCCTGTCCCCTAACCGCAGGGATGTAGCGGTGTAGAAAGATGGAGAGGGGTTTGGTTTATTTTCAGAAAGGACTGATTTACAGAGATGAACGTCAGCCCAAACCCAGGAGTATGATCTGCCCTGTCCAGTTCCAACGGGTTAAGCGCCACGGTCTGGCAAAACAGCCCTTCTAGGAGCTCAGATTTTAAAGTGGGACCAGGAAACTGACATCCACTCCGGCCCTGCCAGCCGGTGTTCTCTGCAGTCAGAGGTGCACAGGAGTCCTTTTAATTCATCTTCTTGCGCTTCCGCTGGCTCCCGGATGGCTTGTACACAGGTAAGGGCAGAGAGAGGGTGGCCAACTTGTGGTCTTCATTGTCTGTGAGTCCCGAAGGCCCCTTCCTTTTGGAGATCTTCAGCCTCATGGCTTTAGCGATCTCCAGTATTCTGGCAAAAATAAAAACACTCATCTCAGTGAATACAAGCGTGGACATTCCTGTGTCCAATCACGGACCCGCAGTAGCACAAGGCCGATCAGAGCAATGAGGCTTTCACCTTGGAGGAGCAAGAATCGGGTCAGAAGCGAGCAGTGACTTGGCTCTCCCTCCACATACACACAACACACTCCCTGTTGCACTCCCCAATCCCACCCATTTGACAAGCACGCTGCGGCCACTTGCACACTGGGATAGCTACAATGCATTGCTCTCTGGCGTTGCAAGAGCTTCTCATGTGGCCATGCCAGTGCGCTTGCAGCTGACTGTGTGACCACATGGTAGTGCTTTCTCTGCGGCACTCTCCGTGGGCTGGTTTAACTCCCGGCGCGCTACATCTGCAAGTGTGGCCAAGCCCTAAGGGACCTCGGAGTCAAATGAAAGCAGTAACATGTCGGCAAGGAGAACTTTTTAATCAGGGATGCAAAATCCTTCCTCAGAGAACTAAATCACTCCTTAATATAACGACCACAGCAATTTCTCATTCTTCCTGTGGCACATGGAGCATCTGAACGTGATTAACAATGCTGCCTGTTCTAGTGAAAGTCCTAGACTCCCACTTCAGCGTGCAACCTGATTGATCCCCAGTGCGAGCTTTGCATCCGTGTGTCAATGAACAAAGCCGTTTGCAGGGAGATTAAAGCAGCGGCTTTTTTCCAGTTTGAGTCTCACTCTGACTTTCGTTTTTTCAGACTTCTCTGTGCTCATTGTTTTAGGATCCCCCCAAAAGACAGCTGTACAAGTCAAGAATCTCTTGTGCCTAATGCGGCTCACAAAAGGCAGTGTGACCTTTCCCAAAGCCATTTACTTCATCTTGAAAAATGGGGTCTAATTGGCTTCAAACACGGCCATTAAAACCATTATCCCACATCCGTTCCAAACAGCAAAATTAGCGACAGCATCCACTGCCACATGTACCGGGGAGTCACCCTGTGAAAAAAGTCAGGCAACTAACTGATCTGATCACCTCCATTTATGCTTGGAATTTATTCTAGTCGAGAATCATTTCATTATTTACTATAGGATTTTGCTATGGGGAATAATTGATTTCTTGCTGGAGTTGTTAATTCTTCAGGACACAGGATGGATTTTTCAGATTTGGCCATAGCATCTTTAGAGATCTTGTCAGGAAGGGTCATCCTTATGAACCAGGTCAAGCTACAAAGCATGTCCTTGGAGTTGCTATTTCTCCCACCGAGGTGCAGCAAGCTAAGCATGGTTGAACTCAAATTGCTGACCAGGGGCCAATACATTTCAATTCCAGATAGTAGTATGCAGCTGCTCTCTCTGTGCTAACAGCCAGTCTCCCCAACGTGGAGGTCAAGGATTCCCCACGTGAGTCCATTAGATTAAATCAGGAATGGATCGTAATTGTATTCTCCAACGGCCTCAATCACCCACCTCTGAAGTCAGTGGAAAGACCCTTCTGTGTTTTATGGACTCTGGATCAGGTCCCAACTGAGACCGGTTGATAAAGGCACACTTTACACGTATATATTGGGTATTATGGCACAGACATACTTCTTGTCCCACAGAAAATTAAGCGCTAGGAAGTAACATCCCAGTGAATATACTGGAGCAAGTGTTCTTCATTAAGGACCCGATCTTGGCCTGTGTCAAGTTCTTTGAGATCTACTGATGAAGAGTGTCGGATAAGGGCTCAGTATTATTAGTTATTTTAAAAACTGCCCCATTACACCCAGTCCTGCACTAAGCACTGCCTGGGTGCACCCCACTAACAGGAATGGGGGGAGCCAGCCTGGTGCTCAGGGCAGCATCTGGATCAAACATCTCAACTGAAGACAAACCCCCTAATGCTGCCTTCCTCCCACTCCACCCCAGATTTGTAAAAGTTCCTGAACGCTCCGCGTTCCTACAATCGACAGAAACGCCACTCACCGGTTCTCGCGGAGCTTCATGTCCCTCTGCAGCACTGTCAGGTCTGTTTGGAAGTTGTTAATGTGCAAGGCTAAGGCTATGACGTAGGCTGTAATTTTAGCTTTCATCGAAGCAGAGATTAAATTCTGGATACTGGAGAATACGAGGGTAGGGGAGAGAGACAAAATGGGACACATTTTAACAGAGCCAAAGTATAACCCTTTGGGACTGTGTCTGCCTACATCGGACTACAAGACCTGGATTATATTCCTAGTAAAAGGGACTGAGAATACTGGTGACGACAGCAGCACAGTCTCCACTACCGGCCCTTTTGCGAACGAGCGAAAAACGCTGCGCATCAAATCTGGGACTAGTTTTGGGTCGACCAAAACTGCAATTTTCATCAAATAATCTCGTGGTCTGAAAGATTTCACCCAGCTCTTGGTATAAGTCAACACAGCTCTCGGGGCAGATGGGTTTAGAGGATTGTTTTCAGGCTGACGTTGCACATTTATGTTCAGGACTCTCAGCCACTTCACAGTAGCGCTGAGAAAAAGAAGTGTGACGGGACAATGCAAGTAAAGCAAAAAGGTTTGGCCCTTCTGCACCCAGCCACCTCGGTGGAAGACAACAAGCAGCTTCTGGGAAACGTTATTTAACTAAAACAGCTCCATGTTATTTAACTAAACCCCCCGTGGCAGATGCTGATTTTAATCACTTTCCGTGGGCCCATGTCCTTTGGACGGCCTCCCCCAACGCAAACCTCTGCATTTCTAAATGTGTGTCGTCTGGCGCCTCCTGCTGGCAGGCACTACACAGCTGAAAGGCTGATCTGTGGCAAGCAGGCAAACCCAGCGCCCAGTGCCACAGCTCTGACCACATCCAGAGCTTTCCTTTGAATGCTGCAAACTGGAGAGGCTGGTCTGAGGCTGGCCCAGCGGGGAGCTCTGGAAACCCCAATGCAGGCATGTAAGACGGGGAAGTGGTGAAGCCCGAAATGTGCTTTAGTTTGGCGTTCTGGGACCAGCCTGCACCACGTAGGGGTTGGAGAGCTGCCTTGACGCGGTGGGGACACCACAGGGTCCTGGCCTGGAGCTCCCCAGAGGTACCTTAGGAGGGTACAGTGTGTGCTCCCCTGCTTTCCACTCAGAGGGGTGTCTTCCCCTGGCCAGCCCCCTCTATTGCACAAGCCAGAACTCCTGGGTTCTATTCCTAGCTTTACTGCTGCTGACACCTAAGCCTAGTCTACAGTGGAAAAGTGTTGCTGGTCTAGCTACCCTGGCATCATTATACCAGCAAACCCTCCAAGTGTAGACACAGTTCATATCTGCATACAAGAGCTTCTGCCATCTTAGCTAACACAGAGACAAGCTACATTGGCAAAGCTCTGATGCCAGTATAACCGCATCTACACTAGGGCTGGTTTCGGCATAGCTACGTCAGTTAAATATAAAAAAGGGTCACACCTGTAACCAACATAGATATATACCTTTTCAATGGGTTTCAAACTGGCTTTATCAATTTAGCTTCCCCCTGAAATCTGACATAAGCAAGATTTAAACTGAACAGCTTCTGAGTGCAAAGCTGCACTGACTTATTGCCTCAGTTTCAATCCCAGCTTTAGTTCATCTGGTACAAGTGTGTATGCAGACAGAGGTAGTATTTTCAGTGGTGCCACAGTCACCTGAGAGCCCAAGCCCCCAATGAGTTTCAATAGCACGTAAGCTTCTAAGCAGCATGATCTCTATGGGGCTGGTCTTCACTACCGGGGAGGATCGACAGCAGATACACAACTTCAGCTACGTGAATCACATAGGTGAAGTTTGCGTATCTGCAGCCGACTTACCTGCCTTCCTCACGGCGGTGGCAGTCGGCGGCGCGCTCCCCCGTCGACTCCAGCTTGCACCTCCCGGCGAGCTGGAGTTCCGGAGTCGACGGGTGCGCTGCGGGCGATCGATTGCTACCCGCCGATCCGACGGGTAGTGAAGACCAGCCCTTAAAGATGGGACTGGGTTCCTAAGTCACTCAGATGCTTGTGAGCATTTTACTCCCGGCCTTTGCACTATGTTAAATAAAATACCTGATTGTAAAATACAAGCCATCGGGTGAGAGTCTCCTCTCCCTCTGCTGTGACCTCTCCTGACTTAACTGCATAAGGCAGAGGAGAAGGAGAGCCAGTGTTTCCACACTGTCACCTCCTGAAGTACAGATGATTGCTCAGCCTGATGACAGCCCCGTCCTTTTTCTACACAGAAAAGTCTCTGTACAGAAATCTACATGCATTAAGCAGGAAGATGCCAATAATTCAGATTTCTTTATATGGCTGTTGAGATGATTTCCTGATAACACGGGCACAGTGATGATCCCTCGATCTGAACTTTCCTGTATCACGAACATCAATTTCAGACAAAACCACCAATTCGCTACCTGCCGTTGTTGTACGTCAGGGCCGTGAAGTTTTTCATGAGTTTGCTGTTAATGATGTGTGGACAGTCGGGCCCCATGGGATCTAGAAGAAAAAGCTTTTTGCAATGAAACGATAAACACACACCTTCTGAACATAATGGGGCCTCCTCATTCAAATTAACCTTTAAGAATTATTATGAACACTGCGCTGGTTTTATACTGCTTCTAGGACATTTTTAAAGGGAACAACTTAAAAATACATCAACCAGCCTCTTGACAAACTATTTGGGGCTTCTAGGGAAAGATTTTCAAACAGTGTCTAAATGATTTACAATCCTAAACCCCATTTTCAAAAGAGACGTAGGTGCTTACGAGCCCAAACTCCACCGACTTCAATCAGACGTAGGTGCCTAATGGCCTGTCACTTTTGAAAATGGGACTTTGAAGCTTTTGAAAATTCCACCTCTGTGCTTCTGTACGGTCATCGTGTTCTTTGTTTGTACAGTGCCCCTCACAGCGGAGTCCTGGTGCAGAACAAGGACTCCTAGGCACGATTTAAGTGTTAATACAATACAATTCCTTCCTTATCTGTGTTTCCATCACCAGGTTATTAAAACGTAAATCGTTTTTCAAAAAAACCTGAATGTCCTTTTCACCACTTAGGGGTTGTCTACACCTGAAATGCTTCTGCAGCTGTGCCACTGGAGTGCTTCAGTGTAGACATTACCTGGGCTGACAAGCAGGGTTCTCATATCAGTATTGTTAACCCACCTCTCCAAGAGAGGAATGATGGAATTCTTCATCAACCTCACACTGAAATGAAACAGGAAATCTAAATGTCCTGTTCTGGAAAATAAATGGGAACTTATTGGAATCCTGTGTTCCAAACCTCTCCTCCCCCAAATTTCATTGAAACAGACACGTTTCTGATGAACCAGCATTTTCTGATGGAAAAATATTCAGTTGGGAGCATTTCTGACAGGAGTTACTCTGGTCTTCACAATACCCTGGTCAAAAATGGGAAAGTCACTGATGAATTAAACCTGCAAGTTTACAATCTGAATTACTGGGACTTCCATCATTTCGAGAAAACATACATCTTACTGATAAGAAAATGCCATTTCTACTTCTAAACAGAAGCCGGTTTGTGACACTAACGTGCTGATTTGTTCTACACTATGTTCACTGTTGAGGCATTAACTGAACAGCAGGTTTCACTATTTGCTTTCAAGCTTGTGTGTCTTCCCCATGCAGATTCAGCAATAGGCTTCATAGGGAAAGAGAGGGGGTTCATTTTTCGTCAGTGTTTTTAGGTTGAGATTTTCAAAGCATCCCAAAGGGCTCTGGGCACCGAGGAGTGCCTAACTGCCTGAGACTGCTTTGAAAATCTCAACCTTTGCCCAAAAGTGCACCTGGGGATCAAACAGCTACCGGGGTCTGTTAGCGCTCATCTGTAATCTTGGTGGCATTTATTTTCTGGATTTAAGACTCCATTAGTTACCTTTCAACTGTGCGGTTTGTATTGTAAGGAGGGCAGAGAGATGCTCCTGCTATTAACTTACGTTTCTTCTTAATCACTTTCTGGAAACTGAACTTGATGAGGGCATCCAGAAACCACAGACACCGCGCCTTATGGTCCGCCCTGTCCTCACTTAGAGGCATGGACTTCAGTTCTTCTAGAACGAAGGAGCAATGGCTAAAAGGAAGAGAGGGAACATTCCTTAGTGCAAAGGGCATAAAGAAAGGGGGTTATGGGTACAACACACTAGGACAGGGGATGCCCAAGTGTAAGGAATACACAGATAAGGCCAAGTCCGCAGCTAGTTTAAATTTACAGAGCTCCACTAACGTTACACCAGCAGAGGAGCTGGCCTCACGTGTATTCCTTTGTCAGAGCATCCACTAACCTATCGTGCTCTACCCAGAACCTTGAAATACACTAATGTTTAATGATGAAAGGCGGGAATAGTATTCTCTGGCCAGACAGGAGAGTCATTAGAAGGACGTTTCCACCTAGGGAAGATATTGCTCTGAACAGGCATGCAGATGATCCTGCAGTGTACTAATATGGCGGACAATATCCGTCCAACCTGTGAGTCTGTCTAACCTCATCAGAGCACAACGCTGTCCGCATCCGTCCGCGGTCTACGCAGCTGCTCGGGTCTTTCGACTCCTCTTTAGGGTTCCCCCAGCCTAGACTCTCCAAACTACACCACGTTCCCTGTTCAGCAGCTTGTCTACAAGGGTGCCCAGAGTGGGGCCATCTGCCCCCATGTTCCGAATCACCGTTTGCTTCCTGTTCATTTTAATATCCTGGCTAGTCGTCAAACCCTGGGATTTTCCACCCAGCTCGCTCCTCTGGCTCCCAGCGGTTTTTACGTTTACCTGTCCAACCTCATCTCTTCCTATTCGCTAGCCAGTTCCTCACAAGTATCTTATTAACCATTCCTCCCAACAGTCGCCATCCTGCCTGCACCTACACAAGCAGGTGAAGACTCTGCCTTTGGCTTCTGGCTGTTTCCTAGGTCCCCCAACTCTCACTGTTATAAACTCTGCACACCCCAAACTGCAGTCATCCCACAGCCTGCTTCCTAGATTTCAGCTCCTCCCACTGGGGCAGAGTTCACAGCTCAGCTCAGGTTATATCCCATGTTGTGATAAAGAGACACAACAAAGAAGGGGCTCATCTTATCCAGGGTAGGAAACACAACTTTGAAGTCAGGATGAAGAGGCTGTTATTACCTCAATTAATGTGTTATTTTAAGGAAGAAATGAGCCTTTTTTGGAACAAAGATAAGCCTACCAGACACAGTAGAAAATGGTCTTAAGAACATAAGAATGGCCATACTGGGTCAGACCAGCAGTCCATCTGGGTCAGAATCCTGTCGGCCAATGGCGGCCGGTACCAGATGCTTCAGAGGGAGTGAACAGAGCAGGGCAATTTATCGACGGATTCTTCCTCTGTCTTTCAGAGCCTTAGGGATACCTTGGATAATAGACACTGATGGACCTATCCTCCATGAATGTTAAGTATCTAATTATTCCACCTAGTGGTCTGGGTCCATTTGGCTATCAGGGGGTTTTGAAACAGCACTCAGCTTATGCAGCTGCTGATCCTGGGGTGACTAGTCCATCAGATGAAACAACAGAATAATTCTAATGAAATCTGTCTGGAAATTCCACTAGGGCGGCGGTTCTCAAACTTTTTGGCATGGCGGCCCTTTCTCTCTTCCCCACGGGCCGCCGTGACCCATATATGTCCGACAAAATGCCACCGAATCAAACGCTTCTGCTTTTGGCAGCATTTCGGCAGACGTGCTGAGTGCTTCAGAGCGTCCACCGAAAAGCCGCCAAAACCAGAAACATTCACTTTAGCAGCTTTTCACTGAAATGCCGCTGAAAGCAGAGGTAATAGAGTCCTGTGGCACCTTAAAGACTAACTAAAGTATTGAAGCGTAAGCTTTCGTGGGCTAATACCCACTTCATCGGATGAAAGCAGAAGCGTTTTATTCGGTGGCACTTCAGTGGCACAGGGAGCTCGCGACCCCCTGGAAATTGGCCCGTGACCCCCCAGGGGGTTGCGACCCCCAGTTTGAGAACCACTGCACTAGGGATATACAGCTTCCTACCTGGCAACTAAATTCTACAGGTGTTTTCCTTCATGCTAGAAGCTACTCCATTCTTCAACTCATTTCATTACAAGGAACTGACCTCTGTATTTGCCCCATCCGTAAGCCTAGAGCATCCTTACCTTTTCTCTTCTGTCTTCTTAAGGATCTCCTCGGGAGTAACGCGAACCAGAGCTGCAGCTGGCGTCTGCAGCGCTTCATATTCGGCAGGGGAGAGGACTGGAGAGATTTTAAGAAATAATAACGAACGCTTTGCTCTTGCACGTGAGGATCTAGAAGCCCTTAACGACCGCTAAGTTCCACAACCTCCCTGAACATCAGGCAAGTCGTGTAGATGTACGTTACACAAGGGGCTCACTTCATCCATTGTGCTATTGCTCACAGCAACAACCACCACTAATATTTTAGATCAGCGAAGAACAGTACATCCAACACACGCTGCCCGGGGAGATGTACTATAGGCAGGTACAGCAATCACAGGGACTGGATGCCAGCTAGGATTAATGTCCCCGTAGGTTTTGATTTCATGATGAAGCATCTCTCCGGGTACTTGGGTCAACAGGCCAAATTCTACCCTTTGCTCCCCATAACACTTATGGTTGACATCTACGTCACATTCGCACAGGGGAAGTACAAAATCAGCTCCTCTGGGAGAAGTTGTTCAGAAGGCCGGATATGAGACTTACAAACCCAAAGCCCTAAGACACACTCTCAACTCCTCTGTCCCCAGCGTTTTGGTCACCAACAGAAATTACTCCTCTCAAATGACACACGACCCTATTACTCAGATGAGTCTGCCCCTTAAAGGATACTGTCCTCAAACCTGTAGACGTCCTCTGGTCTGTCAGCATCTTCCTGGCAGGGAGGTAGGAAGAGGGAGACATCTTGCAAGTCATCCTGAGCGGCGTCACTGACTAAAGCTTTCAAAGCAAGCAGGAGAGGGGAGAGAGTTCTTGAGGCAACGCGAATGGAACGCAAAGCGGACGCTCGTGTTTAGGGTCAGTCTCTGCCAAGGGAATTCTTGGTTAAAAACCGAGAACTCTTCTGGTTCGCGTTTTAAAGCTCTACATGTGGTAGGGTGTGTGTGTGTGGGGGGGATACTGGAAGCTTTTGAAATGACTAATAAATCCAACTCATGACAATGATTCTGCATGTCTATTGCTTTCCCCCCTCCACGTAGAGTTAGGTACGGAACGCAGAGCAGTCTTGTGTGTGCAGAACGTATCAGTGTCTTCTCCTATGGGGAGCGCTTTGGGATCATAGAAATGGAGGCGTGGAAGGGGCCTCAGGAGGGTCACCTACTCCCTGCCCCCACACTGAGGCAGGATTAAGTTGACCAGACCAGCTGACTGATGTCTATGGAACCTGTTCTTAAAAAATCTCCACGTGACAAAGGGATGGGGACGGTCTTTTTCCTGTCCATTTGTACAGCACCGAGCACGGGGGAGCACCAAATCTCCATGCAATCCTGAAATAATATGACTATCAATAAAGAGTCTAATTCACCACTGTGGTTCTCCACAGGTTTATGCCACTGATATCACTTCATTGCTTGCAACTCTGGGGACTTGCAAAACCCCACCGGGCGCATGAAAGAATATGGTGACACAATCCTGTGGAACTGGAGCAAGAACAGCCTTCGCTTCTGCTGCGCATTTGATCCAAAGCCCAGACCTGGAGGACGGACAGGGTGACTTAGCTTGTCGGTTTTGAAGCTTTGGGGTCAGCTGGTCCTTTGTGCCGGCCTGATGATGTATCATTCTTTAGAGGACAAAGTGTGACAGGCGCTGTAGACTAACGTTCTACGTGAACAGCTCACAGAACGGAGTGGGAGAAAAACTTTCCAGCCCCCTCTGCTCTGCTTCCAGGAAGAATGTACGATTCACTAATTTATAAGCAGCGTGATCAGAACTAGGAGATTTGATTTCAGTGAGCTTGTAGCAGACAGGGCTGCAGGACTCTCCCCCAGAATGGGAATTTGTTAGTTTCTAGCAGCTCAAATTTCTCCAATGCTACTACTAGAGAGTTCACCACTCTGCTTCATTTAACCCTCAAGGCAAATCCGCCCCTCCCTCCTGCAGTCCTTGAGGTGAGGGAATCCTCTGAATACTTTAGAGGAGGGAATAGACGCAATGAATTAGCGAGTCTCCAGAAACCCAACAGGGAGGCTGGCTGCTGCTCTTCTGCATCACTCTCGTTACTTACCAGCGACACCTTTGGTCTCTATGATGTTTTCTGCTGCTTTTGTCACAGCCACATTTAAAGTCTCACTGCCAACTTGGTGCATCCTGCGAGAGTTCAGAGCTCGCTTCTGCTTGTTGGTGCCGAAGGCTTCAATACACGAATCCACCTGCACAAGAAACCGATCCCAGTTACTCCACCTAGATACAGAGGTATGCTTCTTGGGGGGAAGCAGGATATAATGCACCCTGCATAGGAAGGGCTGCTATTGGATTCTACCTTTCATTTCGCAGACCCTTGGAACCAAATTCTCTGTCCAGTTACAGAGGTTCTCCTTTACCCAGTATGAATGAAAGGAAAACTCAGCCTTTAAATTACACTCCAAGGCGGAGATCGCGTCCGCTACTTATTTTTAAAAAAAGCCAACAAGTGCAGAATGAAGGCGTCACTAAAAACGAAAAGAGGGGATGCACCATTTTCGGTATGATGCAGCCCCCACAATGACCCAGTGCTAGTGAATCTGAACAATAAGCTTCAAACTAAGGCCACGATCCTGCAAATGGATCTACATGGGCAGATCTGGGGGAGCGCGCTGATTTCAGAGCCCATGCTCACAGGGGTGTCCGCCTGCCTGGATCTGAGCACGACCATGGCCTAGTGCCCATCGGTAAGTGGGCCATCATCCAATGGAACATTAGACAAGATCCATAAACAGAGATTCTAGTCGATGCACAGTAACTAAACACAGAGGGCTGGGAAAGCTAGAATTCCTTTATTAAAAATGGTAAATTTCACTTTTGCTTTGAGTGTCCACAAGGGTTATCAGGTTATAGTTACAAAGTGTAGGGTCTAAAAAGAAGTAACAATAGAGTTACATTGGAACAGAGCTGTATTTTCCCCCTCTCCTATATAGGGATCAAGGCCCTGATTCTGAAAAGACTTATGCGCATGCTTAACTTTACATACTGCAAATACAGTGGAGTCGCACCATATGCGCAATTAACTGGCACAACTTCAACTATACGCGCTTGGCAAAAAAAAACAACAATTTAAATAGTGCGGGCTGAGTGGGGCCAGCGGCGGGCTGAGTGGCTCAGTCCGCTGCTGGTCTGGGAGCCCAGCCACCGGCCCCACTCAGCCTCCTGTTGGCCTGTGTGAATGGAACCCCAGGCCAGCAGCGGGGTCCTGTCTGCCGGCACCTGCCAGCCAGGATCCCGGGAATTTTGACTATACGCAATTTTCATCTTACGTGCTGACCTTAGAACCTAACCCCCGCGTAAGATGCGACTCCACTGTAGTCTTCTTGTCGTCCATGAGAACACCCGGCATGCACAAAATTAAGGACACCTATAAGTCGCTGCTGAACTGCCCTTTGTCTACATTTAAGGGTTAGAATAACAGAACTACAGGGCTGGAAGAGACCTCAGTAAGTCATCAACTCCAGCCCCCAAATGCTGAGACAGGACCAAGTAAACCTACCATCCCTGGCAGGGGTTTGTCCAACCTGTTCTTAAAACCCTCCAATGATGGGGATTCAACGACCTCCCTTGGAAGCCTGTTCCAGAGCTTATTTGTCCTTAGAATTAGAAAGTTTTTCCTGCTACCTAACCTAAAACTCCCTTGCTGAAGATTAAGTTCATTATTTCTTGTCCTACAGTGGACATAGAGCACAAGTGATCACAGTCTTCTTTGTAACAGCCCTTAACATATCTGAAGATTGTTAGCAGGGTCCCTCTCAGTCTTTTCTTAAGAACAAACAGTTTTTTAATCTTTCCTGAAAGTCAGGTTTCTAAATCCTTTATCATTTTTGTTGCTGTCCTGTGGACTCTCCTCAGTTTGTCTACATCTCTCCTAAAGTGTGGCCCCCAGAACTGGACACAATACTCCAGCTGATGCCTCACCAGTGCTGAGCAGAGCAGGACAATTACCCCCCGAGACTTACATACAACACTCCTTATACACCCCAGAGTAATCGTCTTTTTTGCAACTGCATCACACTGACGACTCATTCATTCTGTGATCTATTAGAGCCCCCAGATTATTTTCAGCAGTACTACCACCTCGTCACTTATTCCCCACTTTGTAGCTGTGCATCTACTGGTTAGCCCAAGATCAAGTTGAATGGAGAAGAATGGTTGGCACCTTATGCTCCACTAGGAGTGAAGAGGACTAACTAACTACTATTTGTTTTTTCCTTCCTAAGGGAAGTAATTTGCACTTCTCTATTTAATGTCATGTTGAATTCTGACCAATTCTCCATTTTGTCAAAGTCCTTTTGAAATCTAATCCTGTCCGCCACAGTTCTTGCAATCCCCTGTCCCACCTCACCACTTGGGTGTCATCCACAAATTTTATAAGCATATTGTCCACTCCACTAGCCAAGTCATTAATGACAATATTGAATAGTCCCAGATCCGAGAATGAACCACGTGGGTCCCCACTAGATACAGCTCCCAGTCTGGCAGCAAACCATTGATAACTACTCATTGAATAGGATTTATCAGCCAGTTATGCACCCACTCAATAGTAATTTAATCTATTCCTCGTTTTCCTAGGTTGCTTTTAAGAATGTCCTATGGGTCTGTGCCAAAACCCATACTAAAAACCAAGTTATATCATGTCTACCACTTCCCCCCACTAGGCCAGTAACCCTGTCAAAGAACAATTAACATCAATTAACGTCAAACTTGTTCTTTATGAACATGCCCTAGGTAAACTTAAGATAAATCAGTGAATACAGCCCAACATTTTGGTAGCCGTTAATCTGTTTAATGTCAGCAAGTTCATAGAACCACCACCCAAACTACAATGATAAAAATGCTGCTGTTACACCACTTAAAAAGCTATTGTTCAGCTTCAGAACACACTAAAAATGTTGAATTACACCCATTAATGGCAAAAGTGAACAAATCATTTCTAGACTAGTATCATTTCCTGAGGATAGCCTGGTGATGAGAATAGAAAAATGAAACTTTTACCTTCTCTCTGTAGGATTTATTCTGATAATCTGATGGATCATCATCTATTAAATCATCTGCAAAACAAAACAAATTGGAGTACAAATGACTGTGCTTTCTGCAGTCCAGAATACATAGAGCTTCATCCACACTGTGAAAGAACCTGGATAAAAGTTCTCAGACTCTCATGCCAGATACTCGAGGATTTTAAATAGGATAAACTGAAATGCTAGACAGCATTTAAGAGAGAGACTGGGCAGTTGTGTTACTACAAAGGGCATTAATACTTTGGTTTGATATGTTGCAAAAGGTGTGGCCTGGATTATACCAATATCAGGATCACCTAGTGCGCCAAGGAAACAGTTCATTGAGGATACTGAATATTTTCCTCTAGACTTGCGGCAATAAAAGCAGCCCTGCTGACCGGGGATTATTTGATTTCCCAGAAAGTGGTAATTCAGCCTCCAGACCGGTTTAGTCCTAGCCTTCTCCTAAGCTGAAGACACAAAAGACAATAACACCAAAACACGACCTGAAACCACTGACTGGGATTAAGTTCAACATTTTCCATCTTCCACCCTGATTTACTCTAACTTTCATCCCACCTTTCTTCCTCAGTATCACCTCTTTGCCTGCAATGTGGAAAACAGTAAAAGGGTGAGTTGTAGCTAGCTTTTGAAAGTGCTGGAAAAAAACTCTATTGTGGGGGCATTGTCCAATTGGCTTGCACTCTTTCACTCAGGGACCAACAAGAATATCCGTGACGCTGGACTGATGGAAACGGGAGTCAAACCATATGCAGTAGACTGAATGAAATGCACACTGAGTACAGATGTCTGTGACATCAGAGGCAGAGTTCAGTCTTTTACTTACCTGACAACAACGGCTGCATGTTGAACAATTCAGCATTATAGACTTCCATTTGTCCAGCGTCCTTGTCTAACACACCGACAAAGTACCTATGGAGAGCACAGCGAGGGATGATTAACCAGAGATGATCATAAGTGAAGTGTATTAGCGATATTATATGGCAAGGTGCTGTTTATGTCCCTTCTCCTCCCTCCCCTCCCCAAAAGAGACCGATTTTTCCCAATCACCACAACTAGAATTTCACAGTAAAATGAGTTCCATACAAGTCACATCGGAGGCCTGATTTTTAACCCTGGAGTCTCAAATGAAGGCATCTAAATTAGCCCCCAGGCACACACAACAAGTAGTGAGGTGCCGAAGTGTCATCTTCTATTCCAGGGATTGGCAGCCTTTCAGAAGTGGTGTGCCAAGTCTTCACTTATTTACTCGAATTTAAGGTTCCACGTGCCAGTCATACATTTTCACGTTTTTAGAAGGCCCCTTTCTAGAAGTCTATAATATAGAACTAAACTATTGTTGAATGTAAAGTAAATACGGTTTTTAAAATGTTTAAGAAGCTTCATTTAAAATTAAATTAAAATGCAGAATCCCCAAAATTGGTGTCCAGGACCTGGACAGTGTGAGTGCTACTGAAAATCACCTGTGCCATAGGTTGCCTACCCCTGTTCTATTCTTTTTCTTGTTTCTATTTGCAGGGATCCTAACCATTTTCCTAGGGCTGCCTGGGCTCAGGATCAGTACTATCTGGAATTCAAATAGAGAGATTTCAAACCCTGACTTGGTTCTCGAGCAAATCATTAAAGATTGGACGGCTCTTTTGTAGTGTGTCGGTTCTTTTGAAAGCTCAGAGTCCATGTGGCCACTCTCCAATTATTAATGGCCCCTCGAACCTTCAGTTTGGGCTACACTTAAAACTAACACCAGCCTAGCTGCGTTGGTCAGAGGTGTGAAAAGTCACACCCAGACAACACAGCTATGAGAACAAAACCCCCAGTGTAGACGCGGCTATGCCAACGGAGGAGTGCTTCTGTTTGGGAAGGCAGTGCTGAGAGACTCCTGTTGGTGTAACCCCTGTCTCTGCCAGGTGGCTATGGCAGCATAGGGACGTCTACACTAAAGCCTACATTTGGCAGCTTCCCAGAAACTGACTCTACTCGGCTACTGAGAAAACAGATGTTTTTGCAGGTCCATTAGAGTTCATTTTAAAGAGATCGAGCCCACCCTTTCTTTACAGCCAGCAGTTCAGAGGGATAAGATGGGTGGTTCACTTGGCTACTGTCCAGACCCATGTGGCTTGAGAAAATGTGCGTTTCTCCCATTTTTAGCGTCACTCCGTGGAGCAGGCTGGATCGTTCTCTCCTCCGCCTGGTGGCTGCGGACATTCATTGTATGTTGCATTTGGCAATGTTTTCAGCCGCGCCCCCGCTCCATTTTTATAACTGGAACTGACTTCGTGAGGACGCTACAGTATTACACCAGACAGTCACTTGTGCTGAGCTGGGGGAGGAAAGCTCTCCAGTACCGTGTCTATTTCATGGGAGCAGCTCAACAAAAGGCGTAATTTCAAACGGATTTAGTTCAACAGTGCATTGTCGGGCTAACCTGAAGCGACATAAAGCAGCCTCAAATTTAATTCAGTGTCTCCGCAGGGTTTAGACAGGGACCCAGCGCAAAAATACAAGTCAGGTAGCTCATAAAACTTGGGAGGTTGTTTCAGGAACAACCATGGTTGAGTAGCTGCTAGAAGTTTTATGGAGGCAATGCCTTGCCTTCAGGTTGTGGAAAATGGCAACCCCGTTGGTGGCTCCTTCAACCAGACAAAAAGGAGTCACCCATTCAACTAACTGGAATGGAGAGGAAAGGAATCCAGAAGGGATGGGGTTTGAAGCCTCTAAACAAAGATAAACACCTCAGAAAGAAAAAGAGCACCCTACTCAGACTGGCCTGGTGTCCTCACCTAGGTACAGAGATCTTCATACATAAGGAAGCTATGTTTCCAGCCCTCCAGCTTCAAGAATTGGCCTCACATTAGCCAGGCACATGTCTAGGACTCTACTGCAGCTGTTCCAAGGATTGATTACATCATTAAAACAGTTTCTTAATCATGCCCAATGATATGAGTGTTCAGAGATGGAGTCCTCCTTTGGTATAAAATTGCATATCATTGATATTTGTAGCATAGATGTTCATTAGACTAATTGGGGCTCAATTTAATTCTCCAGACACAAACATAACACCGCCCCTGGAGTCTTGTTGCAATGACAGTATTGTAAATTAAGTTCTGTCAAAATTAAAGTCACCGCTCTCCTGATTTCATTTGAGACAGAGGAGAACAAAAATACATGACCAGCATGTAATCAATCTCTTTCACCTTTTAGACAATTTGAGTGCTGGATTTCCTGTTACAGCCACTCTTGGACTATTTAACAAAATGGTGAGTAGCAAAAAGGGACTTGCTTTTAATTGAATCATTTAGAACCCAAGTACATCAGGAGACTAAAGTTATAAGTGCCGTTCCCTGGACACTCGCTCACACAATCCAAAACAAACACGGAGCCAATCTGTTCCCCTTCCACCCACATTCCCCCTTCAATATTTAAATTGTTATGAGGCACATAAAAGTATGTCAACACAGCTCTGTTACCAGTACAGATGTGTCTAGGACTCAAACCTGACAGACGTTTCTGAAGTTCACCTTTCTCGCCCTCTACTTGTATATATTAAATTTAAGAGACATCAAGTGAAATCTGACCCCAAAATTCAGGTTGGCTATTAAAACAAACTTGTCCCTAAATCTAAAACAAAATGAGCTGCAAAGGTGAAGTTGTGAGTACCACAGGCAAATGTTTTAGCTCGTCTGCCAGAAAATGAGTTTAGTTGGAGGAACAGAAATCCAATTCTAGGTCTTCTCCACATTTCACATGTAAGGCAGGATTTTCACAGCCGCCTTTGGGATCTGGACATCTAATTACCAACTGATTTCAATAGGAGTCCTCATAGATAAGCATATGAGTAAGTTTTTGCAGGATCGGCGCCTTATATGATTTTATTATTCAGTTCCAATGGAAACAAACCTTGTTGTACTGTTAGAAATATTGCCTGAAGTCAGGTAAAACGTTGTTTTGTTCTTTTTCTCTCATTATTTATATACACAACAAAACCTAAATTTAAGCTCGAATTTGACCAGACAGTGTCTCGGGGACACTCCCCCTTCTGACTGCGCACATATTAACCCCCCTTTGATATTAATGGGAATGTCAATGTGCCTCAAAGAAAGAGCAGATACCCTTAACGGATCCAACAGGAAAGAATTATCTGCTGTTGACTTTTCCTGGATCCACTAGTTCCAAAGGTTTCTATCAAAACCAGAGGTTCCCTTACTTACAGTTCCTAGATCAAGCACGACTTGATAAAACAACATTATTACTACTAACATTTGTCTGGACGCTCCAAGATCTGTTATCTTTTTTTTTATCCTTCCCAATGAAAATATCATCACTTCATATGGGTTTCCCTTGATCAGAGGTTCTCAAACTGGGGGTTGCGCCCTCCCCTGGGGTCACCGAGCACTTCCAGGGGGGTTGCAAGCTCCCGCCGCTGCTGAAAAGCCGCCAAATTGATTACTTCCGCATTCGTCGGCTTTTCGGTAGACATGCCAAGCTATTTCGGGAGTGCTCGTGAAGTCCGCCAAAAATAGCCGCCGAATACGGAAGTAGTCAATTCGGCGGCTTTTCGGCGGACGTACAAGGGTCCGCCGCGCCGCTGAAGATACTGAAAAAGGGTCGCGGCGCTCAGTAGTTTGAGAACCGCTGCCCTTGATGGTGTATGGTGGTGGTTCTCAGCCAGAGGTACACATACCCCTGGGGGGATAACAGAGATCTTCCACGAGGTACATCAACTTGTCTAGATATTAGCCTAGTTTTACAACAGGTACGTAAAAAGCAGTAGCGAAGTCAGTACAAACTAAAATTTCATACGGGACAATGACTTGTTTATACTGCTCTTGTATATGCTATCCACTGAAATGTAAGTACAATATTTAGATTCCAATTGATTGATTTAGAATGATATGTTAACAAGGAGACAGTAAGCAGTTTTTCAGTACTAGCGTGCTGTGACACTTTTGTCTTTTTACGTCTGATTCTGTAAGCAAGTCGTTTTTAACTGAGGTGAAACTTGGGGCCCGCAAAACAAATCAGACTCCTGAACGGAGTTTAGAAGTCTGGAAAGGTTGAGAATCACTGATGTATGGAACAGTCAAATATAGACCATCAAGCTACTGTCCTGCAACTCCCCAGTGATCATGCAAGACCAAGGAATCTTCTGCATAGATCATGTACAGATTCTGCCAAATCTGAAGGGTGGGTTATTAAACAGGATTCTGCAACATCAGCGTCTCTCCTCGGTGGTGATACTTACCTTTTTTTTTAATCCAAATCTTCTTCATCTGATGTACACATGTACTGCATGGCCAGATTTTTCAGCAGTACTCATCACCTCTCATTGAGAACAATGGGGGCTGCGAGCAGCTGAACTCCTGAAAATCCGCCCCTCTTTCTTTCCGATCCTCAACAGAAGCTGAGCTCTTCTGAAAATCTGCCCCCGCATTTATAAACAGCACAAATGAAAAGGCTAAGAGAAGAATCAAGTAAACAGAATAACTGCTTTCCCTCCTCCTTTGCACGCACTCCGTACCTGCATAGGGAGTTACATTTCAAGACTCCTGAGCCAAAGTTCTTTCCCACATAAGAAAGCCTGTCTGTCTCCGAAGTCTAAAATACAAAGAAAAATAACGTTAGTGGTGGGGTACTCATGACACAAATTCTCCATGTGCACTGAACTTTCTAATCAAGCTATTAAGTCCTTTTTTCCTGGATATTAGATACCAATTCTCCAAACAAAAGTCATTTTTAACTTGTCTTGTTTTAGGGAAATTTTCTCATCAGTTCTTTTAAAAACACCACACCAATATTTCCCAAATAGTCTTCAAAGAAACAACATTTCTTATGATTGAAAGAGCCCAACCTGGTGAATAATGTTACCTCCACATTCACCTAAATGAAGGTGAGAACACTTTACGTGGAAGTTATTGCCTTCATAGTTCTAAGAGTATTTTTGGTTAACTTTTGAGCATGCTTAGGACTGTTGTGAACTCTGGAATTTAAAAACACAGCTAGAACGTCGTGTCCGCAATAGTTAAACCTGAAAGTGATGGTTTGTAATAGAAATGCTGTAACTAGTTAGATCTAAAAATGTATAAAAAATTAACCATTTTTGCTATTAATTTTAAGGTGTTATTACAGATGCTTTAGTTAAAGTTACATACAGCTGTACATTATAAATATTGCTCATAACGTCCTGAAAATTAATTCTTCTACTGGACTGAAAATTGCTGTGTTTTGTCTCAGTTCCAGTGTTATTCCTGGGGGAGTGGTAGTGCAAGTAAAATTAATTCAGTGATTTTTTAAAAATGTAATTTTAATACACACAAGCACACACTATCACTATATATACACACACATACGCACGCTTTTGAAAAACTGGACTTGTTTATGTACCTCTGGGCTCAAAAATAGCTGAACATTGCATCGGCAGTTTATGTCTGCAGTGCTGAGAACGATTCAGCCACTCCGAAAAGTGTACAGGATTAGGGCCTATATTTAAAAATTATTTACCTAAAGAACTTTAGTGCATCTGCAGTACAAACTTTCTACCTAGTTTGTGGTTGAGCATGTGTATACTATTCAGCAGTACTAACTGCGTAACTTCACAATAACTTAGGTAAGGTTTTTCCTTCTCTGGCTGGTTTCTCTTTCCACTAATGCCAACACAAGCAAATGTTTCACACAACAGAATTCAATCATCGTAACAAAAACTACAGCAATGCAAATGTTAAGGTTAGAAAGGTAAACATGAAAGAAATCAGAAAATGCAACATGGTTTTTGCAGTCATCTTAGCCGGCCTACTCTACAAATAATAGCTATACTTTTTTGTTAGGGATGCTGTTAACAATACAGCTTTCTATATACAGTATGTGCAGCATGGGAAAGTCAATATTACTTTCAGAATCCATGATGTTCTGTGTTTAATTTGGTAACCTTAACTATATTACTGCAATGGTGGTTTTGCATTTAACATATGAGAGCAATTCAAAATTGCAGTGTACTGCATTACTGAACCTTGCTATTATCCTGTTACATAATTGGTATTAATATCATTGAAGTACATTGTTTGGTAAGCTATATGGCGTTAGGTTCATTCTGTGTCTGATCATGAATTGCTTTGACAAAACAAAATTATGCTTTCATACCTGTCAACACACTAATACTCAGTACTACTTCTTAGGGTTACACTGACATCTTGTGGTTTTGTAGACTCAAGACTCCAGAATACTGGCTTTTTAGAGATTTGAGGAGCTCCAGGTATCAGTGCACAGACTAGGCCTTATATTAGCAAAGCACACAGCTGCCTAACTCAAAGTTACCGGCAAAAGCTTCCTCCTCCTCCTCCCCCCTGCCATTGTTTCAAGCAGCAACTTTTTCTATTTAAGCTTCTGCTACCATTTCCCCTCCATCTAATCTGATTTCTGCTGCTAAGAACAGTCTCTCCACCAAGCAAACCGACATAAGGATCTGGACATATCCAAAAATCTCATAAAATACCATAAAGTGGAATGGTTTAATTTGGGGGTTTGGGTTTTGTTTTTAATTCACAGGGAGGGTTCAGGGACTACTTTCTCTTTCACGGGGCACCATCAATTTGAAATCTAGCCATTTTTTTTTTAAGTTAGTTAAAAACTGTTTCAGTTATTACACCTGCTTAAATCCCCCTCCTAATTTATAATAGTTTGCAATCACATTTGTCTTAATGTTTTCCTCCCCACTGCTGGTGGGGGAGGGGGAATGAGAGGGGGAGACCCATAAAACAACAGTCCAACTGCTACAATCAGATCCATGCCAGTGGGTCCATAGACAACCCTACTGGGAACAATGGGACCCCATGCAGATCCAATAATCAAAAATTATACAAGAAAACCAGTGAAAATGACTATACATGAAGAGGATGTCAAATGTACAAAGAAAACAAAAGGCTGATACAAACAGATTTTCCTTCACCCCAGGATCCTAGGAATTAACAGTCTAGATAAGACCCAAAATTCATCTAGTCCAATATCTGTCTCCAAATGTGGGCACTTCCAAATACTTCAGAGGAAGGTACCAGAGCTCCAAAATAGCAGATGAGGGATAATCTGCCACCACATTAGAGCTCATCTTGATGTCTAATTGTTAAACCTTTTGCTTCAGGTTATAAGCAATCTTCCAAAGTGTGTTATTCACTATAATGCTACATATTTTATATCCATACAATATCTTTCATTTCTTGTAATCTTAGGTGTTATACTTGCAACAGGACGTTACAAAATACAAGTGAGATTTATTTATTTATTTATTTATTTATTCATTCACTTTTTTATTTCACTTCACTGTCCCTTTACATATTTTTCAATACTTCTTGGCAAAAATATCCTGGTTGACAAAGACAAAAACCTGGTAATAAACATGGATCTGATATTTCTCTGCAGAAGTCTTGTACAATGACAAACAAACTTACCAAAATTCTTTGATGTTTCTTTCTGGGATTAGTAGCGTCTTTGCTTTTGTATAAAGTAAAACCCATGTTTTCAGAATTCTGCAGTTTTCCATTTGAAAACTGAACTGTAATAAATTGAAAAGAGAAAACATTTGAAACAGTACAGATAAAGGTAAATGTATGTTTACACTCACCTCCCCCCCAATCCCGGGCAGACCCTGCACGCGCACCCCGAGACCCGGCCATGGGGGGGCTCCCTGCGCTGCACCCCCCGGGGGGGGGGCCGGGCCCCCACGCGCCGCGTGGCGCAGCAGAGCGCGCGGCCCGGGCCCCGCCCCAGCGAGCGGGGCGCGACTCTTACCGAGCGGGGCGCTCTGGGCCTCCCCGCGGTAGCACCAGCGGGCGGCGGCGGCGGCCATGGCGCGGCTCCTCGCGGCCGGCTGGAGACCGCCTCCCCCGGCGAAGAGCGGTACTGCAGCCGGGCCCGCCTCCCCCGGCGAAGAGCGGTACTGCAGCCGGGCCCGCCTCCCCCGGCGAAGAGCGGTACTGCAGCCGGGCCCGCCTCCCCCGGCGAAGAGCGGTACTGCAGCCGGGCCCGCCTCCCCCGGCGAAGAGCGGTACTGCAGCCGGGCCCCGGGCGGCGCCGCTCCCTGCTCGCTTGCGGCGCGCTCCTGGCGAGCGGGGGGGGGGAGGGGGGGAGGTGTCTCGTTTCTGGGAGCGCCTTGGCCTCTTCCCCTTGTCTGTGCATTGCCGGGGGTCCATCCTCAGAGGACAAGGAGCGTTGCAAGCAGGGCAGCGGGGACCCTCGTGAAATACCGCGGGCCGGAGCCAGGCTGAGACTCTCCTAGGAATCCTGTCCGCTTAGCACCGCATGGCGAACGCAGGGAGACTGTCCCGATCCCACCTCAACCCCGAGTGCCTGGAATAGACCGGCCACCCTCTGCTTCCTTTCCCCAGTAACACTTTTGCAGGGAGCCCCAGGCCGCTGGTTCATTTCAGACCGAGCTTTGGCTGGGTTAGGAACAACTTCAGGGAGTTGCCCCATTCTATGTACATGTTATCTGAATGGCTGAGCTTTATGAGTGTGACCCACTTAAAACTGTCCATCTTCCGCCAGAGCTGAGGTGACACTCTCAGGAAGAAAGGCAGCCTATGGCTGTGTGAGTTGGAGCCAAAGGAGACCCCATTTCACCAGAGCTCATTTGAACTCTTCTTTCAAAAGCCTCTTTTCTCATTTGGGGCTGCACCATAGTTTAGTCCAGTCCCGAATAGTTATTTCTTTTTTTGCCCTCTGTCCTTTAGCGAACCCACATCCCTGTTTGATAACTAATGATTCTCTCTGTTCCCAGATGTACACAAATTGTTGTCAATAGTATCCTAGCACTCTGCTTCCAGTTGAGGTCCCCTCATACACATATACTCCCTTTCTCTGGGGAGAGTTGTTTATCTGCTTACAGCTATCACTTTAGTCAACTTTAAACATTCTTCAAATAACATCTTTGCAGCCAGTCTTTGGGTACATGTTAACTGGAGTGTGCATCCCCCAGATCAGCTTCCTAGACCAACAGTTTTCTGTCATGCCGACAGAAAAATAGTTTAGACAAACGATATTAGGTAAAATTTTTATATTAATAAGAGATAGGAGGTGTCCTTGGATATTAATACAAAACAGTTCTAGGAATAATATATCCAGATACGGGTAATTATCACAGATGTTAATAAGTCTCCTTGGCTGCAGGCTGCTGATTCTCTAAGAAGTCAATTAAAACAGTCTGCATGGAGGGAGGGAAAAGCTGAATGATAGATGGTGCCTATAGCCATTGTCTCCTCTTGTTCTCACAGCCTGTGTCAGCCTGTCACTTGGGAGCCAATGGCTGAGGTAAGCTTATTTTAGCCCACAGAGAAGCAGGACATTGCATTATTTCTGGTATAAAATAAGCCACACTGTACAACTCCTTGAACTCAAGCTTGAAAAAACCCTTTGGGAGCTACTACTGCTCCTCCTGGCCTATATTGCATAATGTCATTCGTGAAATTACAGGCATCCATAGGAAGACCTTGCTACAGCACATTGCAATGATGGATGGAAAGAAGAAAATCCTGCCCTCACTAGAAAGTTAATTTTTCTTCCTCTCCACTGGCTGGTTCATGCAAGGGGCTAGAGTCTGCTGATACCAGCCAATGGAATTATTACTTTTTTCAGTTCAAATGATAAAAGCTCATTGCTTTAGTGCTGAAGTTTGAGGTTCAAGCCCTGCTGAAGACCCAAAATGGAAGAGGAAGGAGAGGAGAATGCTGTCACAAATTGGCATCCCACATGGCGTGTAATTTTATAAGGACCTGTCTACAGTAGCAAACTGGTTCATTGCCAACAGTGGGTCTGTGACTTAATGGCTGGGAATTGAGGTGATTTTTTGTGTTCCGTGCAGGGATTTCTAGCAGTCTGGATTATTAGAATTTTTGTATCTGTTCTTTCCAATGTCTGATGCATGGCTGATTTAAACTTTGGTCTAATGTATTTGTAAGCTGCTCTAGTTAAGATGGTTCTAGATGTTGTATTATTTTCTGTATGTTAATGAGGGATGAGAAGCTCATCTTTGTTATTCTCTGCAGCCATCATTGGTGCTGGAGGAATGACTGGTTCTGGGGCAAACTACCCTCCTTAGTATATTTGCTTTCCACAAGCTACTCTTAGTATAACGTTTTGGGTGCTGTACCCAAATATTATGCTAATATTTTAATGGTATTGTTAATATAATTAACTTTAACATGGGATATTGCAGATTATATATAGTATGTTTTTATGTTCTATATCGTATGACTTGTAAACCAAACTTTGTATTTTTATATAATTTAAGCATTATACTCAGATGTATAGAAACTGTTTTCTTAACATGTAACATTATCTTTTAATAATGTTTTTTGTTCTTATTTGTTTTCTCTTACAGTTTGTCCCAATCAGTACAGTTGCTAGTTACAGCCAAGCCCAAGAATTTTTTCCTGTTTGTAGAATGCGTTGAATTATGCTTCTGGAAGACTGTAACAGTCATATATGGACAGGTTTTTACTTATTTAGTGAAGTGTTGCCAACTCTTGTGGTTTTTATCATGCACGCACAATAGTTGATCTTTCACTTCAAGCCCTTGCTCCTGCAGGCACAGAATAATGTGAAAATCTCAGCTTTTGTTTTTATTAAAAAGCAAGTTTGTGGCCTTCACAAGTGCGGAGAAAAGCTTGGGAACATGACTCAAGTGCACCCTAAAGGCTCAAAAACCAGAATGCAAAGGAAAATAGCCTGGTGTTATTTTATTTTAAATCTCTTGATTTCTAATACAGCTTCATGATTTTTGGAGCCTGACTCATGATTTGTGAGCATCTGGGATTGGCAACAGATATGCTTTTTATCAGGGACTTGGAGCAATCAAATTTCTGCATTGCTCCGTTCCAGCTCTGGACCTAAACCTGCAGCTCCAGCTCTGCTCCAAAGCCTGCTGGAAATGCCCTGGAGCTCCGCTTTCCAAGCCCAGATAGGTAGGCCACAGATGAGGGTGTAACTGTGCACCGTTTCCATTCTGCTGTAACAGGCTCTGGGCTCTGCCTGGCCCCGCAGGGTGGTGGGTGCACCAGACAGCAAATGTGAAAAATTGGGACGGGGTGGGGGAGTAATAGGAGCCTGTATAAGAAAAAGACCCAAAAAATCGGGATGGTCCCTATAAAATCAGGAACCTGGTCACCCTAAGTGCCCAGGGTGGGATGCCAGGCCAATGAACGTGGGGGAGGAGCCCTAAAGTGGGCGGGCCCTAAGACTCTTAGGAAGCTGCAGTTCTGCTTGGGAGGGAAGGGGGCGCTCCTGCGCCCCAGCCTAGATTGACATCACATTCTGATTGGTTTATGGAGCGCACGTCCAGTCAGCGGGCAGCTTCTTGATAAACCCCCAGGAGCATCGTGGTGGGATCAGCAAACTGGTGGCCGATTGGCTGAGCCTGCGCCTCGGGGCGCCAAGGGCGGCGAATGGAGCCCTGTGATTGGCTGGGAGTTTCGCATCCCGGGAGGCTCCGGAGCCTTTTTTTTCCCTCTCGTCCCCGCCCACCCCGCTGATTGGCCGCCCTACGATGGCGTCACTTCCGGCTGCCGGCGAGGCGGTTGCAGCGTCCGGAGCGGAGGGGGGAGGAGAGCGGCGCGAGCTGGAGAGGAAGCTGCCGGGGCCGAGCACCAAGGGTCCCCCCCCGCCCGGAGACGCGGAGCCGCGGGAGGGGAGGGGACGGCACGGCGCAGGTGAGGCAGGCCCGAGGCGGCGGGCGGGAGAGGGAGGCTGCGCGCGCTGCGGCGGGAGCGCGCGCGAGACGGCGGGGCGGGCGCGCGCGCGCTGTGTTTGGGGTGGTTTGTTCTCTTGTCAGCACGGGGAGGGGCGGGAGTGAGGAGGGGACAGGGGTCCTGCGCATGCGCCGGGGCCTGGGAGACGGCGAGATTAGTGTCCCCGAGACTAGACAGTCTGAGCGGGAGGGGCGGGGCCTCGGCTGGTGAGTGACAGGGCGGGGGGAGGGAGGACTCGGCTTGTCACCAGCCCGCCCCCCCCCCCCCCCGCACGTCCCCGCCGGCTGCTCGCGTCTACCCGGCCCCTCCCCCCAGGGACAGCCCCGCCCCCCAACACCAACCCCCCCCCCGCGGGACAGCCCCACCCTGACACCAACACACCCCCCCCCCTGCAGGGACAGACAGACCCCAGCCCGCCCCCCCGACACCAACCCCCCCCCCCTGCAGGGACAGACAGACCCCAGCCCGCCCCCCCGACACCAACCCCCCCCCCCTGCAGGGACAGACAGACCCCAGCCCGCCCCCCCGACACCAACCCCCCCCCTGCAGGGACAGACAGACCCCAGCCCGCCCCCCCGACACCAACCCCTCCCCCTGCAGGGACAGACAGACCCCAGCCCGCCCCCCCGACACCAACCCCCCCCCCCTGCAGGGACAGACAGACCCCAGCCCGCCCCCCCGACACCAACCCCCCCCCCCTGCAGGGACAGACAGACCCCAGCCCGCCCCCCCGACACCAACCCCCCCCCCCTGCAGGGACAGACAGACCCCAGCCCGCCCCCCCGACACCAACCCCCCCCCCCTGCAGGGACAGACAGACCCCAGCCCGCCCCCCCGACACCAACCCCCCCCCCCTGCAGGGACAGACAGACCCCAGCCCGCCCCCCCGACACCAACCCCCCCCCCCTGCAGGGACAGACAGACCCCAGCCCGCCCCCCCGACACCAACCCCCCCCCCCTGCAGGGACAGACAGACCCCAGCCCGCCCCCCCGACACCAACCCCCCCCCCCTGCAGGGACAGACAGACCCCAGCCCGCCCCCCCGACACCAACCCCCCCCCCCTGCAGGGACAGACAGACCCCAGCCCGCCCCCCCGACACCAACCCCCCCCCCCTGCAGGGACAGACAGACCCCAGCCCGCCCCCCCGACACCAACCCCCCCCCCCCTGCAGGGACAGACAGACCCCAGCCCGCCCCCCCGACACCAACCCCTCCCCCTGCAGGGACAGACAGACCCCAGCCCGCCCCCCCGACACCAACCCCTCCCCCTGCAGGGACAGACAGACCCCAGCCCGCCCCCCCGACACCAACCCCTCCCCCTGCAGGGACAGACAGACCCCAGCCCGCCCCCCCGACACCAACCCCCCCCTGCAGGGACAGACAGCCCCCAGCCCGCCCCCCCGACACCAACCCCCCCCCTGCAGGGACAGACAGACCCTAGCCCGCCCCCCCCGACACCAACCCCCCCCCCCGCAGGGACAGACAGACCCTAGCCCGCCCCCCCCCGACACCAACCCCTCCCCTGCAGGGACAGACAGACCCCAGCCCGCCCCCCCCCCCTGACATCAACCCCCTTGCAGGGACAGACCGACGCCAGTCTGCCCCTGCAGGCTGCCCCCCCCCATCACTGACCCCTCTGCAGGGACTGACAGACCCTCTCCCCTCCCGCCTTCATCTGCCTGCTCCAGCTTCCCTGCAGACAGACTTACCCATAAGCCCCTACTGCAGCCTGCTGTCATGTACCCACCCCCCTGCAGGGACAGACCCTCCCCCCTAGCTGCCCTCATTTCCCTGCCCTCTGCATGCGAATTCCCCCCAGGTCCTGTTAGCTCTTTGTTCATTGATATTGGATAAAACTACTGGTTGGGGAAAACTGAGTCCCAAAATTCTCCAAGACTGGGGGTGGGGTGAGCTCTAGTGATGTTCCCCCCCATGTTGGGTACCCCAGATCAAGTGTGTGCATGGAGGTCTGTAGTGAAAACCACCTGGTCTGAGGATCTGTCTTGTGCACGAGTGGAATTCATATGGGGAGTGGGTTGGCAGTCGCACCTGCAGTCTCTAATCATTTGTGCTGGAAATCCTATCCACGTCCTCATGTCTGTGCATCTTTGTAACAGGTGTTACAACCTGCAGGTTGTACTAGATGCACTGAAAAATAATTATAAGGCCAGGACCGGTCATTCTGAAGTGAGCAAAATCTTGCTGACTTCACTGTGGTGTCTACCTGCATGAGTGAAGGACTGCAACATTGAATGCCTAGTCATTGGTTAGTGCTACTGAACCAATTGTGGTTGCATAAGAATACTTAAGTAGATGATAAAAATGTGGTGTGTGTGTTGTATTAAAAACACAGCTACCAGTAAACATGTAATTTGCAGAAAACCAACGGGAGCTTTTTATACTTATCTGCCTTTATACTCATGTTGCCATATAGATTTTCTCTTGGCAGTTTCAAATTTTTATCAGCTCACACACATCTTTCACTTTCAAGACCTCATTCATGCCACTGAAACTTCTAAGCCAGAAGGGAATGAGATCTTCCAAAACAGCATTTGACATATTATAGAATCAAGTGAAATGAAGTTGGCATTTGATCTCTGCTGTAAGACTCTATGAAATACTTGTTTTTAAATGTGTGATTCTAAGCAAATCAAGTGTTACAATTTGTGACCAAGTAGGTGAAGCAGTTTTCAAAAAAGAACTTTTTGCAGATTTTTTTTTTTTTTTTAAATTTCTTAGATAGTGAATAATAAGCATGACATGTAAGGGTAGTGTGGAAACCATTCTTAATCTGTACAACTGTGAGTGACTTGCTGTTCAAGTAGGTGTCAAACAAATTTTGGTGTATCTTAGATCTTTAGTTTGACTCCAGGTTGCCTTTGTAGTGTACCCTATAACTATTTCCCCCTTCCTCCCCCACTCATGGTTTGATTTGGAATTTTCAGAGAAAATCGGTGATGTTATGTATGCATTGAGAAAATCTTTTAAAGATAATGTTATTTTCTTAGAGAAAAAACACCTTTTAATTTTTTTACTTAAACAATTAGTGTCCGTAAACTTTGGACAAAGTACTGGGCCAAAATACAAGTGCTTCCCATTTCAATCATTTGTCATACTTTGCTTTCAAGTGTCACATATTGCAGGTTTGAAACCTGAGAGATTGTCTTCACATGGACAGGGCAAGAGGCCTAGAAAAAAGAGGAACACACTCTGTAGCCCTGCTGCCAGAGTGCAGGCTTGCACACACACTGCTGCGACAGTTGCTTTTGGTTGTGTCAAACCAAAGTATATGAGAGGCTGTGTTGTGTTTCAAGAAGCAATTGATGATGCTTATTCCTTTCCAGAGCTTCCCTTTGACCGATAAGCTATGCATTGCTGTTAATTACAGTCGATTGCATTTGGAGTCCGTGCTGTCATAACTTTTAAATGGTGATAAAATATTAGAGACAAAAGCTCTCCTGAGCCCATGTCTCAGCCTTTTCTGGAGGGTTAAGGCGGCGGGAGCAGCTTTGGCAGTGCAGCCAACTGCAGCTCACCCTCCCTGATACTGGAGAGTTAACCATTGAGCTACAGACTACCAACCCTGTATTTAAAAAAACAAAACAAAATCCCAAACCACACCACCAACACCCTGGGAAATGCCCACAAACTTCATTTAGTAATAAGGTCCTCAGTTTGATTGTTTGGGTACATATTGCTTCTGTTTATCTTTTGGAAGTGGAAGTGAAAACCTGATGGAATGTGCCACTGACTGTATTCTTGGCAGTGTGAAGGTGGCAGAGAATACAGGAGATGATTCCCTTACCTGATTTCCATGCCTTTAAGGTGTTTGGATGGACAGGGTATGGCCAGATGCAACCTGAGCCGTCACTAAATTAAGATTTTGCATGTGTTTAACCAGAATATAACTAGAACAAATGAGCTGTTTAGCTCTTTGTTCAAGAGTTAATTCATTGAAAATGTCAACTTCTTTGAGATTTTTCTCCACGACTTATTAAATAAAATAAAAATCCAACCGTTGAGGGGCAAAAGGAGAAAAAAGCTTTCTTGATTTTTTTTTTTTTTTTTTTTACATGAATGACACTTTTACTATTTAAGTATCTGGACTTAAGTGTTTATTACGATCTCCGAAGGAGTGTTCTGTGGGTTTTGATACTTTTGGCACAAGAGTTGAGCACATTACAAACACATTCTAATGTTGGTGAAATGCAACCTTTTTGCTAAAGTTCTTTAATGTAACTTGGGCATCTTTTCACGTCTTAATTGTGTGCTATGGATCCTTACAGATTTGGTGTCTGACACATCAGTATTTTAAATATTGAAGGTTTAGTGAGGTGGGGAGGGGGTGAGTGCAAGTAATAAACTGCCAGCGTTGGCTGGCAAGCAAGAAGCAACCCAGTTGTAATACTGATAATGACTTAGAGAGTTATTACCTGTGCGCCAAGTTCTCTTTGATACTCAGTTTAACTGAGACAGTTGACACTAGCCAGAGGTGGACAAACTATGGCCTGCAGGACTGTCCTGCCTGGCCCTTGAGCTCCTAGCCAGGGAGGCTAGCCCCAGCCTCTCCCCCGCTGTGCCCCTCCCCCATAAAAGCTGACATACTGACCCCTCCCTCCTTCTCCCCTGCTCCAATGCCCCTGCCTTGTTCACTAGACGGGTAGTTATTCAGTATTTCTTTCATCTTCCCCATTCAATGTAATATGTCCGTGAAATAATTAAAGCCAGTGAACATGCCATTCATGATGATGCAGACAAAATAGATCTTGTCAAAGTAACTCGATATCTTGTTTTGTTTTTATATTATAGTGCTTAGGAGCCCTAGTCAGACTCCATTGTGATAGGCACTGTGCAAACACGTGGCAGATTTTCTGTAAGATATTGGACTTGGTCTCATGTGATCTTTTGATTGAGGAACTAGAATTATACAAAACGAACATGGTACATTTTAAATAGATTAAAAACTGGTTAATAGGTTGGGATTGGTTCTCAGCCCTCTGGTATTAAATATTTTTATGAATGACCTGGAAGTAAACATAAAATCATGACAGTTAAAGTTTGAAGATGACCCAAACATTGGGGGAGTGGTAAATAATGGAGAGGTGATTGAAACAGCAATAGAGATCACTTGGTCATCTAAATGTAAGCAAATGATATATTTCAATATGGCCAAATGTTAAGATCACATCGTAGAACAAAGGTATCCTGTGAAGCAGTGACTCTGAAAAACATATGATGGATAATCAGCCAAATATGAGCCTCCAGACCGACTCTGGTCAAGGGTTAATATGATTGTTGGATGTATAAACAGGAGAGTTTTCAAGTAGGAGTAGGGAGGCTTTTGTTACCTCTGTATTTGGCTCTGGTGCAACTGGTACTGGAATACTCTGTCCGGTTCTGAGTCTACAGTTCAGGAAGGATGTGGTGGTGGTAAGTAAGATTGGTTATTGAAAGTTTGCCTCTGGGCCACCTGCATTCAAATTTTAAACCCTGGTTCATTGTGATAAATAGAACTTCAGCCATTCTTACATTTTCCTCTTTTATTTTGTAGGATCATGGATTTTCCAGGACATTTTGAGCAAATCTTTCAACAGCTAAACTACCAGCGTCTTCATGGTCAACTTTGCGACTGTGTCATTGTGGTGGGGAACAGGCATTTCAAAGCCCATCGCTCTGTTTTGGCAGCATGCAGCACACATTTTCGTGCCCTCTTTACTGTAGCAGAGGGAGACCAGACCATGAACATGATCCAGCTGGACAGCGAGGTAGTGACAGCTGAGGCCTTCGCTGCTCTGATTGACATGATGTACACTTCCACGCTCATGCTCGGAGAGAGCAATGTTATGGATGTCTTACTGGCAGCGTCTCATTTGCATTTGAACTCCGTTGTTAAAGCATGTAAACACTACCTTACTACAAGGACACTGCCCATGTCGCCACCTAGCGATCGAGTTCAAGAACAGAATGCACGCATGCAAAGATCTTTCATGCTCCAGCAGCTTGGACTGAGTATAGTGAGCTCTGCATTAAATTCCACCCAGAATACTGAGGAACAACAAAATACTATGAGCTCATCAATGAGAAGTAACCTAGACCAGCGCACGACTTTTCCTATTCGGCGTCTCCACAAACGTAAGCAGTCTTCTGAAGACCGGGCCAGGCAGCGAATCAGGCCTACCATAGACGAGTCCATCATTTCAGATGTTGCCCCAGAGAGTGGGCAATCAGTAGTTCATTCACGGGAAGAATTTTTTTCACCAGATTCACTGAAGATTGTGGACAATTCTAAAGCTGCTGATGTGACCGATAATCAAGAGGATAACACCATTATGTTTGATCAGTCTTTTGGTGCCCAAGAAGATGCCCAAGTGCCCAGTCAGTCTGACAACAGTGGAGGAAACATTTCACAAATGTCCATGGCCTCACAAGCAACACAAGTGGAAACGAGCTTTGGCCAAGAAGCTACTTCAGAGAAAAACAACTTTCAGTGTGAAAATCCAGAGATCAGTCTCAATGAAAAAGAACACATGAGGGTGGTGGTTAAATCGGAGCCCTTGAGTTCCCCAGAGCCTCAAGATGAAGTGAGTGATGTCACTTCCCAAGCAGAAGGCAGCGAGTCCGTTGAAGTGGAAGGAGGAGTCGTGAGTGCAGAAAAGATAGAACTGAGTCCCGAAAGTAGCGATCGTAGCTTTTCTGACCCACAGTCTAGTACTGATAGGGTTGGTGACATCCATATTTTGGAGGTGTCAAATAACCTGGAACACAAGTCGACTTTCAGTATCTCGAATTTTCTGAATAAGAGCCGAGGTGGCAATTTTGGTGCTAATCAAAATGATGACAACATTCCAAATACAACCAGTGACTGCAGAATGGATGGAGAGGCCTCTTATTTAATGAGTCCAGAGTCTGGGCCTACTAATGGCCATTCCTCTGCTACTGTGTCTCATGTGGAGAATCCATTCAGTGAACCTGCAGACTCTCACTTTGTTAGACCTATGCAGGATGTAATGGGTCTTCCGTGTGTACAGACTTCTGGGTACCGGGCAGCAGAACAGTTTGGGATGGACTTTCCAAGGTCTGGCTTGGGACTACACTCTTTATCAAGGGCAATGATGGGCTCTCCAAGAGGTGGAGCTAGTAACTTTCCCGGCTACCGTCGCATAGCCCCCAAAATGCCTGTTGTAACTTCGGTTAGGAGCTCCCAAATGCAAGATAGTACATCTAATTCCCAGTTGATAATGAATGGGACCAGTTCCTCTTTTGAAAATGGGCATCCCTCCCAGCCTGGTCCTCCACAGCTGACCAGGGCATCTGCTGATGTTCTTTCAAAATGTAAGAAGGCCTTATCTGAGCACAACGTCTTGGTTGTAGAAGGTGCTCGCAAATACGCCTGTAAAATCTGCTGCAAGACTTTCCTGACCTTAACAGACTGTAAGAAGCACATCCGTGTGCACACAGGAGAAAAGCCTTACGCCTGTTTGAAGTGCGGGAAACGGTTCAGCCAGTCCAGCCATTTGTATAAACATTCCAAAACTACCTGCCTGCGGTGGCAGAGCAGCAACCTCCCCAGCACTTTGCTTTAACCCTTCCCCCCCAGGCCCACACAAGTAATGCCAGTACAAATGGTAAGAACGTGAACGGATGTCTGGAATAGTAACACTATTTTGTTCAAGACTGCAGGTTAAGAAGCTGCCCTTGTAGTAAACACTTACGTGTGATTTCCTCTCCCCCGAAAGTGTTGGTTCTGTAAAATGGGGATAATACCATACCTACCTCACGGGTGTTGTGAGGCTTAAACAACTGTTTGAAAGCGCTTTGAGATGCTCTGAAGGAGGCACTATAGAAGTATTAAGTATTATAATGTAAATGCAGGTCTTAGGCTCATGGGGATGCAATCCCTAAAACCAAGTAGTTCCTTTGCTGGGAGGTGGGAGGGAAGGAAGGAATAGGTAGGAGGGAATAGGTGAAAATGTAGCCAGCTCCTAATTATGTTAAAGTAGCACGTTTCAAGGATGAGAAACTGAAATGCACATTTTTTTTTAGGAATTTTGTAAAATTGTGAAAGTGTTTTAATAACTTGTAAAATAAGTTGATACATTATGTGTATGAACAAAAATGCAAAGAGCTCTTTACTGTTACTAATGCAGATTGCATATCCTTAAAGAAAAGCAATCTTGGGATACACCTGTCGACCACAAAATGCTTTAAAATGTTGATTATGGAAATAGGTGTAGGGGTTGTGAATGTATTTTTGGCTGTTTTCCTGTAATGGACACTGTAATGAAGGTGCTCACCTTGAGTCCAAAACAAGGAACGTTTGGACTGTTAGATGTATATATAGTTTGAATACAGCAAGATCTCCTAGGTGTTTCACCATTTTTTTTCTGTAAAAACTTGTAACGAGTGAGAAGTGATGTACTGTTTCTGTATGTGCTATTCTTAGCAGTATTTTAACCAGCTCGTATTTCATATGTGAAAATTCCATATACATAGATGTCTGAAAAGAACTTGTCTACTTTTATTTTAAATGGGAGATATGTTTTGTGGTGGCTTCTTTTATTGTGCAAGATGGTCTCTTACCCTTTCCAGATGCTGACAGTCAATCTGATCCAAGTTATTGTGTAAGCAGACTATCCTTTTTTGATGCTCTTATCTTCAGGCTTTTTAATTTCCTTCTCCATATACTTATTGTCCTCCCAACCATGGATTACTTTGATCTGAGGAACCGTCAGGATAGAGCGCCTGTCTTGCCATATTCATATGCTTCTTTGTATAAAATGTAGCGGTTGACTCTAATTCTTCAATTTAGAGAAGTATCATAAATGTACTTTCCCACAAGTAAAAATCCAGCACAAATTTAATTTTAAAAAATAGCACTGAACACCTTGTAAAACAAGTTCAGTAATCATAGCCCACGAAAGCTTATGCTGAAATAAATTGGTTAGTCTCTAAAGTGCCACAAGTATTCCTCATTTTCTGTTTCCAGTGAATCTCAAAGATCTTATTTTAATTTCCTCTTCTTTGATGCCATTGTAACTAATACTCTTTGCAGTTGTGGGTTTGGGTTTTTTTAAGATGCACATGAAACTAACTCCTGGAGTTCAACAAAATGGGTTTCTATTAACATTTTGGAGCATTTCTACTGACCAGTTACTCTGTTTATGCATAATCTCGGTTAGTGTTTCAGCACATCAGTCATATCCAAAAGAGACAGATCATGAGCATCTTATATAGATAATCTGCCGCAGTAGCAGTTGCTTTTTTTAATATAAAGAAAGCATTTGCAAACTTTCCAACCTTTTCATCTTCAATCTTCTATGTAGCAAACTCATTCTGTGGGGTGTTACGACCTGACTTTGATTAAACCTATGCTGTTTTTTTCATAGGGATATTGGCCTCCTGAAAAAGCTTGGACTTATTTGAATGGAAGCTGAAAATTAAAATCCTTATTCCTCAGTTCTGTAGTTAATTTAGTCTTGAGTGACTGAGATAGTGGAAACATTGGGACTAAATGATGTTCAGAAACACAGGGCTGTGTGTGAAACTGGCTGAGAAAGTAGTAAAATGTTCTCTTCTCTCCTGCTTTTGTGTTGAGAAAACTGCCCAAGGGCTGTTAACATTTGATTTGCAATTTAAGCTTCTAAGGTAAGCAGGGTCTTGGAACTGTTATGAATGACAGGATTCAGTTATTTAAAACCTGAGTCCCATGACTGTTTTGTAATGGTTACACTTCTGGCTTTTGGTTTTTAAAGGTACCAAGGAAATGTGCCAAGTTCATGAATAGCATTAGAAAATGCTGCATTTTAGGTGCTAATCATGTTGATGGCAAGGGACTAAGAGCATTGAACTACATCAGTCTCACTGCATCTCCATTAAGACTAGATCATCAATGCGCTGCACTGTTTTCTAATTTAATCTTATGTTGATGTGTTGCCTTATTGCTAATCTCTTGCCTAACTTCTTATTCTCTTGCCTTTTCCAGTTTTGTTCCAAAAACTATTTTCTATTTTTCAGCTGTTTTATCTAGCATCTGTCTAAAACCCTCCCACTCACAGGAAGAAAGCAGAGAGGGGGGTGGGGCAATTAATGCACTTAATTTTAAGAATGAATATGAAAATGTAAATGAAACCTCTATTTAACTGTACTTCTGGATCAGATTTAGGTGGTAAGGGAGAGCTGCTCTCTTCAGAAACAACAAAGAAAAATAATTAATATAAACTTTGGGAATCTTTTAAATGTAACCAACTTAATTTTCAGTATATCAGATTATAGTGTTTATAGAAGGATCCATGTCTGACTGCTGTTGCTTTCTTGGTCTTCCTCTGTGAAGCAATATCTCAGAATAAATACACACTACTGAACTGACCCATCTTGTAAAATGAGCAACATGTAATCTCCAAACCTGACACTAGTTACAAAAATAACCCCACCTTACTTCTGTTCAGAGATAATAGCTGAGCACTATAGTGCAATCTGACATGAGGTTCTCAGTGTGTTCATAGTGTTATGAGATACAGCTGAAAATAAACACTGTTTTTGTGCTGATCTGTCTGATTTGATTTAATTATTCACTTAATCCTGACTGGAACACTGAGTGGCATGTTGGCATCTCCACTGGCTGCCTGGTGGTAGAGTTGGTTCTGCCCTACAAAGCCCTACCTGACCTGAGACTGGTGTACATGAGGCCACCTGTCTCTTCCTGGACTATTCTGCCACAGCTGCCGTTCACAGGAACACCTGAGCTTGGAACCCTCTTGTAATAAAGCAGAGAGGGTGGCCGGCAGGGCTTGAGGACTCTGAATGGTCCAAAGTTGGTGACCATCCAGGTATGCTCCAAAACTGCTTTGTTGGGGTATTTTTGGAGAAGGATGAAGATATGGTGTGTCTAAAAGGAGGGTGCCTGAGTTCCAACTAAATTGATTATTTTAGTTGAGTGCTATTGTGAGCCTAGGGTACTGAGATCCTTGAATAGGTGTTTCTTGATTATTTAAATCTAAATAAAAAACAAATACAAATCCTATATTATTACCCCCAAGACCTTATTTGTCTTGAAAAAACAACGCCCTTTGTTGCAACTCTCCCTCTTAGGCCAAATGCTATATGGAAGTAGAGCTGGAAGTATAGGGGGAGGAGCCTATAAACAAGAAAAAGATTCTGAATCAGTTGTAACAGTCCTCAAGATGCAACCTGAATTGTGGGTCTGTTATGTCAGCTTAGCTCTCTAGCCTGGCTTCCCGTTTACACGGCCTTACTGTCAGAATAGTAACCCTTCCCGGCTCCCTTCACTCTCAGCCCCCAGCATGTAAAGTCATTCCTAGTTGAACACATGAGTGCTATGCCCAGCCATCCATAAACAGATACAAGGTGATGCCAGCATATGCCTCAATCCCAGCCTTATGCACACACCCCCGCCCTCCAAAAAATGTCATGTACGGTTCAGTGGCCCACTGGAGTGTACTAGCTCATAATTAGTTTCATTCCAACAGTGGATAATGAACATGCAGTGTGTGTGTGTTTCAAGTGTGGCCTTCCCAAACACTTCAAACAAACACTGCTTCAGGTAAAATAGTAAACCACATTTAACTAGGGAGCGAGAGTTGAAGTGATTTAGAGGTAATAAGGCGCAAGTCAGATTTAGTTACAAATGAGAAAAAATAAAACCACAATCTACTTTCAAGACTTTACCTAACTGTAAAAGCAAAATTAGATGCAATATTTTTTACAGCTTTTCCCAGCTTGAAACCACGCCCCTTAGTTCTGTGTTCTACAGGTATTTAGTGATGTCATGGGAGAGGAGAGATGGCCAGAGGCTGTCTCCCTCCCACTACTTATACTTAACCTTTTGTACTGGAAAAGTCTTTGCTGGGCCATGGGGTCAGCAGTTCCATTGCACAGTGTTCTGCAAGCTGGCCTGGGGCATTGCAAGTCATTTAACTCAACTCCCCTTATGGCAATTCTCCAAAGAAGCAATGGCCTTTTAGCACCTAGCTGGTGTGCCAGTGTGCCTTTTGTCTTTGAAAAAATGGTCTGAGGGTGTTACCCAAAACCACAGTAACGATCCCCTTGTAAAATCTCATAGCTCCATGTACAATGTTGATACATTAACAGAACAATGTTCTATAGATTTGTATAATTTGAAAACAGGCATACTTCAAACAAAATATATCACAACCCTCAAAGTGGTAAATGGGTTACAGAGTGGTACACGGCGTACAGTATATTCCACCCATTTAAAAAGTCCCTTGGCATAAAATGTCTGTGGATTTTACACTTATGTAAAACAACCTTGGCAAGCAAATTTGCTTTTCTAAGGATCTGAGCTTGCTCCTGTTCCTTACTCTAGTTTTTTAAACTTGCTCTCCTCTGTCATGGAGAAAGATCTTGGAACGACTGATGCTAGGTTGGATACTGGAAACGTTTGACAAGTTAGACCACATTTGTTGAGTTTTCTGTCAAACAGGATTAAACATACATACACCACTGCTGGTCACTTGATTTATCTGCCAGTAGTTTCTCTACAGTGATACCAAGAGAAAGTCATATTTAGATCCATGTCAGTGTCAATTGCTTATAATGCAAACTTGGCTTAAGCGCAACAAAAACAAGCCACTAGTGTTTCTGTGTTCTCCACACCCAGGTTCTGGTGCAGATGAGGGTGGTTTAAACACCAAGAAATCCTTGGCCATTTAATGGACATGGGTGTAATACTCCCATTTCATATTTGATCAGCTGCCCCCAGGATGACCAAATATTTATGGTCTAATTAAGTCTGTGAGATTTGCCAAGTGCTGAGTGTGTTTCAACCAGGAGCTGAGGCTAGCAGAGCATAAACATATCAGACTCAGAGTTAATACTCTCTTCCGTGGCTCTACAATTCCACACGACTGGTTCCTTGATAGGTAGAAGTTTTAAGTGTGCTTATAGATTAATGTTTGAGGTTCCAAACCCTTTCCGATGGACTCAATTTCTCAGACTTTGTTGCCTAGCAAACACAGGAGCAAGAAATGGAGGGACTGTTCCATTTCCTCTTCCAAATCTATCTACCTTAATCTCATTGCCCGAAGCAGTATTGAAATCTCTATCCTGCTGGCTGCAAATCAGCTACACAGCGGACCACACAATGGCGGAGCTGGAGAGAACTGCGGTGACCATCAATGCCGGTCTCAGAACATGGGGAGTGCATTCAGGGAACAAATCCATCCAAGGATCATGAATGGACAAGGAACTTCAACACGGTATCAACTGCCCTCAAACAATCAGGAATGCCTTTAAATAGTGCTACCCACAGAGCTGAACAACTGAGATGTTCTAGTGATGTCTAACACCACAGCGGCAGTAGCTTCTGTCAGCAAACAAGGATGCACCAGATCCACAGCCATCCAACAGGAATCCAACCACCTGTTAGTTAATCCAGAGATTTGAATGTCTAAGCAGCCCACCTAGGGAGGCGGTTGATGTGACACCTGCTATCTGGGCTGACAATTCAGGAGATTGAATAGGGGACCCACACCGCTAAAATCATGAGTTTCTACAACTTGAGCTACAGAGCTTGTGAGCAGCAACAGACCATATCCTTTGTAGATCAAGACACGAAGGGGGGCATATAGCGTGCCAACCATTGGGTCACATCTGATGTTAAGTACATTTAAGTCTTTTGCTTTATGAAAGCCATAAAGTATAAAGCCACCCATCTCATTAGGACTGTTGCCTTCTTGTGAAAATGGGACCAATTGTCCCAGGAAAGGAAGTGATTTTCTTTGATCTCCGAGTTTCCATCCATATACAGTTATATGCTTTCCAGTGTCTCACCAGCATTCAGTTTCTCTCTTAAAAATAGCACAATATACATACTGCTTCCACATCACCACCACACAGCTGTGTGTTACTCAAGCCTGGTTTAATACGTTCTACTTGCAGAATGACAGAGGCATAAACACCAGCTTTACAGAAGGAACAAGTCAAGATCTGTTCTGCTTCTCTAGGCTAAGAGACAATGGTCATTTCTAAGGTATGACATGGCGTAGCCCGTGATGTTCTTGTGATTCTCTTCTCTTCACAGCTGGAGTTCACTTGGCATACTTTCCTCTTTCAAGCCAGCCAGAAGGTTGTTAGCGGCCAGCACAGACATGGCGCTTCTGGTGGCATAGGTAGCACTTCCGATGTGAGGCAAAATCACTATACGGGGGAGAGAAGACATATTTCAGAGCTTGGTCCATGCACCCCAGCAGTATGCTTGTTATTCTAGCACGTACACTTCCATTTTATGGTGGCATTCTTGTGCCATGTCTCTGGAACTAGTCTCCATGTGGGCTGGGTCTGAGAAGTTCAGGTGGGTTAATGCCCCAGCCATGGAGTAACATGGGAGAAGAGTTTGGTGGCTTTATCCTAGTCACCATGGGTGAAATCCTGGCCCCACTGATGCCAATGGGAATGTCTCTCGTGTTTAATGGGGTCATGGTCTATTAGCCGTGCTGGCTGTAGCTTCACCCATGAACAGAAGTGCAAGATGTTTCTGGTCAAGAGAAAGAGTGAAAAACAACTCCAGAGTGTCCTTGCTTTTGCTGGTGTCACAACTACATGTCAGATGGGTTTGGTATTTGAGCAGCTCTGTCAGTGAAATTAATGATACATTTTAAAGCTTAATGCTTTTAAAGTGGAGATGAAAACATTTGTGATCATGTACCCTTTAGGTAGAATAAAAGCCAACTCTAAAATTAATATTTAATATTTAAAACTAAATATTAGAAAGCAAAGTCAGGACCTCCTGGTCCTAACATAGAATCATAGAATTGTAGGACTGGAAGGGACCTCCAGAGAAATTGTAGATGGTACACTTTGTATTCTGTGCTGCAATTGAAACCAAACTATATTTGAAAATGTAGAAAAACACCCAAAAATATTTAAATAAATTGCTTTATTCACGGGATTAACGCTCCAATCATGCGATTAATCACGATTAATTTTTTTATTGCCTCGACAGCTCTGCTTCGAACCTGCTCATCACCTCGGTATCTGGGCACTAAGGTCCCAATCCATTGATGTTAACGAGGCTACTCGTGTGCTCCAAGCTAGGCAATGTGCTTAAGTCCCTTGCTTAAATGGGGTCTAAGTTCTCAGCTAATGGAATACTGAGATCAGTCGGCGAAATGTTTGCAAATGAGCAAATACATCTGAATTAATTAAAATGTGCCTGGATTTAATTAACACCCTCAGCTGACGAGGTTTTCCCTCCTCAGTGCCCCATATATTATACTCCCTTGCTCTGGTTCAGTGCAGCGAGCAGCTTACTTAAGCACATGTGGTTTGTTTTTCCCTGGTCTGTGACTAATTAGCCCATCATAGACACGCTAGACACGAACCATGCCAGGCTCACCAGGACTGAAATTCCTTGTCAGGTCAGTGTGGCAAACAGAATAGCAAGATTTACATCGAGCCCCTTGCTCTAGCCTCTCGAAGCCACCGCCTCCCCATCCGAAGTGCAGGAAGCGGAATGTAGGAGGTAGTGCAGAACAGCTGCTGTTTGCAAAGACAGTGTCTTACCACAATTCTTCAGGGAAAGGAGTGGGTGGTCTGTAGGCAGTGGCTCTGGGGTTGTGACATCCAGACCAGCAGCTGCAATCTTGCCACTAACCAAAGCTTGGTACAGGTCTTCCTGGTTCACCACTGTTCCCCTAAAAAACACAGTCTAAGAGCTAGTTACTGTTACTAGTAAGCCAGACACACATGGATTCAAACACTGCCACATGCTTAACATGGCACACTCAAGGCGTCACACTGGCTACAGTGGAACGACTCACCTGCCTGAGTGTTTGCTGAAATAATCAGCTCTGTATGTCACTTTGTGCCCGTTGTTCCACACCACTAACCCTCAGGTTCTGCTTACCTGCTCTCTACATGCTCTGCACCTTGTTATCGTAACAGTCACTGTACCCAGGGACAAACCTGGCTGTAGTCGTCCCATTGCATTCAAATCCCATTTGGGGACATATAATTTGAACTGTGTTTAAGCAGCTTTAACCCTCAGCTGTAACATCGTGTAGATGGGACCATGGCATCTGGGCAATCCCCATGCGGCTCTTACCTTCCATGGTGACAGCCCGCATACCCGTTCCTTTGAGTATCACCACCCACACAAACAAAGCTTTTCCACCCTGGAGAACAGTCACAGCCACTTCCTCCCACTGAGAGAATCCAAGATGGCGTCCACTTTGCAGATTTTAGAGTGGGAATAATCCCATGATATTTGCTGAACTCCACACTAAGGGGGAGAAACCTTACTTTCTTGTGTACGCTAATATATAGTAGCCATTTAAAAGATCATTGCAGCAGGCCACGCTAACCAGACTGGCAAGCACAAGCTCAGAGTTGGTGCCACAAGCCAATACTTGTCCCCGTTTGACATCCATAACGCTCGCATATCAGTTAACTGAATATCACTCGCTTTTCCTTTTTCACCCACAATCTAGTCTGGTTTAAGATGACAGTGAGGATTGTCACCTGCTTGTGTTGATAAACACAGATGTTTCCTTCATTCGGCTGAAGAAATCCTTGTTACACATTTCTTTAGTGTCAGGAGTTAAGGAACAGGTTACAACCACAAAGTCAGACTCCGCTGCTAGCTTGGCGAGTGGGACTGGGGTGGGGAAAAAACAAAACAAATGTCATAAGTTTCCTGGGTTGTGTGTTGTTTATTTTCACTAGTTTGGGAACTACCCAATGTCCATTAAATAGTCATCAGTGGGGGACAACTGTTTCAGGAAGACCTTTCTAACATCACCCCATGACTGGGATGACAGACCCAAACAAAAACAACATATGAACAAGATGCCATATTTTAAAGGACCTTTAAAAAAAAAAATAGACAAGGTTTCATCAACCAAAAGAGGAAATTTACCCATGCATAGGAATCAGTCTTCCACCCCAGAGGTAGCTGCATTGTGCATTTCAGGGGTGGTACATATTAGTTAGCAAAATATTACCATCATATTTTAAACAAGCATTTGAAAGTTCTGTAAGGCATGTAGACGGATTTGACAACTCTTTCAGCTTTCACCCAAGGATGGGAAGAGAGGAATAGGTAGAGTTTACAGGATTTTCAAAAAGATTCCCCCCCCCCCCAATAGAAATTGAAAAATAAACGGTTCCAAAAAAATCAACCACAAGTCACAGCTGGGCAACACCTTAGGACTTTGCAGGACAAAGTCTATCAATGAGTTTGAATGTGCAGAAAGGCACAGTACAGAGGTAGGAAAACAAATACTTGATATAAACGTGAATATATCTGAAGAGAGTCTCATTTGGGAGTTGCCACTTATTCTTAAGAGGTCTGGGATGAAATCTTGGCCCCACTGAAGTTAGTGGGGTCCAGATTTCACTCATGACATTGCCACCACTTTCAATCAACAACATGCTCAATGTGTTAGCATTCTACATTCAAACACCCTTTGGGGCCTTTATAATAATTCAAAGCATGGCTACATTGTGCTTGAGGAATTCTTCAAGCTTCCAATCATCACCCCCAAGGAGAAGATCTTCCCTGCATCAATTCCCATGTACTGTTTGTTATTCTGCACTTATGAAGAAAGTTTTGTTCCCAGAGTTGTCTTTCCAGCTTCATTTATGTCTCTTACCAAACTCGGCTTGAAACTCCACGGCGTTCTCTGGTTTGGGGCGACTTCCCGTATACAAAAATTTCTTGACGCCGAATGGCTTTAGACGGCGCGCCACTGCCTGTCCTAAAAACAAGAAGAGGTCCCGTCTCTGCCCACCGAGATCATGCACTGCAGGAAGTAAACCACTAACCCTGCAATTTGGCAGCCCCAAACCCAGTGTATTGCTCCTGCGTCTTTCGAGAAGGCAGCAGAATGCATCCACTATTTACTCCACTGCACCAAAATTGCTCCAGCTAGGTTCCCCATGCATTTTGGAGGCAACATGCTCTCATTCACTCGGGGGGAAGAGAATGATCTTTTGATTGGTAAGGCAGCCGCAGCAAAGGGAACGATGGGACATTAAATCTGAAGTGACATTTTGGAGAGAAAATTTAAGGAAGGGGGAATCCATTGACCAACTCCACAAGCTAACAGACAAGCCAGCACTCCAGCGTACCATGGACTTTGGGATATTTGTTTAACTGAAATAAAGCAAGAGAAAGTCCAGTTTTCTGCTTTAGGAGCCTGATAAGGGGGAAATATGTGAATATTTTACAGCTTAAGATCTAAGCCTGATTGCAAATTGTAGACTGATTGGTGGGATGGAGAGATGGATTCCTGCTTAGTCAGCCTCTGGTTTCTGGGGGGGACAGGACAGTACACAGGTGAATGGGGGAGCCACTGGTTTGAATGTCTTCAGAACTTTGTCCTTTACAGGTCTCTATTTATTTTGCAGTTTCTGGGAACGTGCCCAGCACCGCCAGCACGGGGCAAAGTTAAACACAAAATTGTTAGCATAGCCAAAGCTTGAAGTAACTTGTCCCCAGCTAATAGGGGAGAACATAAATGTCTGCTCAGCAAAAGCCTGAGTGAACAAAGGGGCTGAAAGTAGCATCCAGGACTCATCAGATTCTGTGACTAACAAGAAAGAGAACACTTGAGTCATGGGTGTTCCCTGCAGGAAAGGCGGTTACACACAAGTTCACATGCACACAAAAAACAGAGGCAAGGAGAAGAAAGTTTCTGGCTGTGACAAAACGGAGTAAAATATTAAAGCTACAGACAGTCCACACTGGAGATCTAAACATCTTCTTACTGATCACGGAGTTCATTATTTTAACCCAGCATTCTATTCTGTACAGGTAGTTGTACCATGCTCATCACCGTAGTATCCGAGCACCTTCCACTAGTGTGTTAAGTAATGACAGCTGGCCTGTCGTTCTCTCCTCCTCTCCCCAGAGGGAGAAGTGTGTGCAGTGAAGTGTCTGCCTTTGGAAAATTATATCTTACACACACACGTTGCTATGTCAGTCAACAGTGTTCCCATTATTGGGAGATAAATACTAGTATTTAGCTACACACTACAATACACTCACCTATTCTTCCCAGCCCTATGATTCCTACCGTACTACCGGACAGACCGTACCCACACATCCACAGAGGCTTCCATGTGGTCCAACCACCACTGCAAAAGTGAAATGAAATGCAAACAGCTGTTAGACCGATTCCATTTCCCAGGTTGGCTTGGAGTCTGGATAATGGACCCACCAAATTACGAATGGCACAAATACTTTGAAACCCACGTGTCACCAACATACTGGTGGAAGGGATTTAGCACTCAAGAAACAGAAATGAACAGGTACGAATGGTGCTAACATGCAGCAACTGGCTCTATAATGTTCCTGCTTTAAGTCACCTTGAGCGTTAATTAGAGCAGCCTCAAGACTGATCTAACTTTAGTTCCACTCCCCACAGCCCCTGGGTACAGCCTTTGTGCAGTGAACTCTGGCCATACCCCACCGTCCTTCCCGCAGTGGGAGCAGGGCCGCTGCAGGGCCCTTCTAGTTGTTTTCTTCTAGCCGAGAGGGCCCCATGTACATTTTCCACTTCCTTTAAGGCCCTTATACTGCCACGCACACTCTAGCTCAGGGGTTGGCAACCTTTCCGAAGTGCTGTGCCACGTCTTCATTGATTCACTCCAATTTAAGGTTTCACGTGCCAATAACACATTTTAATGTTTTTAGAAGGTCTCTTTCTATATATAATTAAACTAGTGTTGTATGTAAAGAAAATAAGGTTTTTGAAACGTTTAAGAAGCTTCATTTAAAATTAAATTAAAATGCAGAGCTCCCCGGACCGGTGGCCAGGACCTGGGCAGTGTGAGTGCCACTGAAAATCAGCTCACATGCCGCCTTTGGTACACGTGCCACAGGTTGCCTACCCCTGCTCTAGCTGGATCACTGTTCAAGCACACAGTTATGCCTTAGATTTAGGACTTAAAACAGCCTCTTTGTTAAGGTGCAAAATAAATGCAGTTAGCTCACTGGGCTCATAGAACGATGTTGATCTCAGCTAGTCCAGTACAAATCCCGAGTAACTAACTGCATCCATTTAAATTTCTCAAGGCAGGGACTGCCTTTACTTTGGTGTATTTGGGTTCAGGATTGATCAACCACAAGTCTATGGAGTTAGTCCACACTCACACAGACGTCGCAGAGCTCGGAAGCCAGCCCTAACTTGTAAATACTCACTTCTTCACTTCCTCCACTGACTCCGGCAGCCTGCGACAGGTTGCTAAGAGCAAAGCTACCGAGAGCTCGGCAGTGGCATCAGTCAGGATGTTCGGGGTGTATCCCACACGGATTCCACTGCAATTCAAACACAGCATTTCAGTCCTCAAGCGTTAACACGTGATATGCTCGTTCGTTCACATTTGAATGAAATCCTGTTTGTGTTGCACCTCAATCTGCTGGGCATTTTTTTGCCACAGGTTCTTATATCACCATGGTATCGGAGCACCAAGCAAACAATAATTAATCAATCACTCATCGATCCTCACAACCCTGCTGGTGCTCGGGCAGTGCTCTTATCCCCATTGTACAGATGGGCAATTGAGGCACAGAGAGACTGACATTTGAAACGCTAATTAGGTGCATACAGGACCTTATGCTCAGATCCTCATAGGTATTTAGGTTCCATTGAAATCAAGGGGAGTTTGTTACCTTTGAGAATCTGGCCCTAAGTGGCTTTCCGAAAGCAACACAGGGCCTGTGGTAGACCTGGGAACCGAACCAACATTCCCCGAGTCCCAGTGCAATGTCTTGCCCCCAAGCCAAATCATCCTCTGTTCCAGCTGGTTTCTCTCAATTAACAGGTCTCTATTTCACCCAAAAGAATGGCAGGGGACACAGCAAATAGCGGAAGAAAATGCATTCCATGGTTAAGAGTTAGCACATAAAAGAGCAAACAATACCGCTTTTTAATCTCTTCTAGATCCAGATGGTCAACACCCACGGACAGCGTGCTGATTATTTTAAGGTTGGACCCTGCAAAACATGAAGACAGAACCCTCAAAACCTAGAGAGCTTCAAAAGATCAAAATGCAGTGATAGAACAATGGAAAAATTAAAGGATAAACATGTCTTACAATTGCTGTCTTGTAATGGTCTGAAACTTTGGAATCTACTATAGTGGGGTGGGCAAACATTTTGGTCCGAGGGCCACGTCTGGGTGGGGAAATTGTAGGCAGGGCCATGAATGTAGGGCTGGGGCCAGGGGAAGTGTGAAGTGCAGGAGTGCGGGGTGTGGTATGCAGGGAGGGGCTCAGGGCAGGGGATTGGGGTACAGGAAGGGTGTGGCAGGGGGTTGGGGTGCAGGCTCCAGCCCAGCACTACTTACCTTGAGCAGCTCCGGGTTGGCAGCAGCGTGCAGTGGGGCTAAGGCAGGCTCCCTGCCTGCCCTGGCCCCACGCCTGGAAGCGGCCAGCCTGTCCAGCAGTGGCTCCTGAGGGTGCAGTGAGGGAGGAGGTGGATCCACTGCGCGCTCCCTCGCCTGCAGGTACCACCCCCGAAGCTCCCATTGGCTGCAGTTCCCCGTACCCGGACAATGGGAGCTGCGGAAGGTGATGTCTGCAGGTGAGGGCAACATGCAGCGCCCTCTTTCCCCCCTCCCCCAGGGGCCGCGGGGACATGGTGCTGGCCACGCCCGAGAGCAGCACAGGGCCAGGGCAGGCAGGGAGCCTGCCTTAGCCCCACTGTGCCACGGGGCTGGCAATTACGCAGGGTGGACTGAAAGTCCTAATGGCACGGATCTGGCCCGTAGTTTGTGTTCCCCTGTAGTATAGTGACCAGAAACACCTAACAGGGGTGAAACTGAAGGAAGTCAGAAAACCGAAATACTGCTTTTTCAGGTAGCTGACTGGATATTTGACAGTGCTCTGTGCATAGTCAGTTTCACTGTTTCCCTTTCACAGCTGGACAGTTTTCTCCTTTGTGGAGATTCACAGAGTTATGCCAGAGTGACCACTGGTCTGATCTGTTAACACAGGCCAGGGAATGTCACCCACTCATTTCTGCATCAAGCTCATAACTTCTGTTGGACTAGAACAGATTTCTTACAAGACACCTTGTAATCGTCAGCTGGGAAGGGAAGCAGAAAATCCCTTACAACTTTTAAAGGAATTGAAACCAAAATCAGAAGGTACTATGTAGAGGATTTGCCAGAAACAGGATTTTTTTTAAAAATGCCAAAGATATCAATGAAAGTTGACAGTGTCCCTTTAGGTAAGGAAAAGTCTCTTTAAAGATACTACTTCTCTATTCCTAGCTTCTTTTCTTTGCCTGGGATGGGAACAAGGCACTCTTTAGTGGTCATTTTCTGGGGAACTCTACACTAGGCAGAGAAATTTCTTCTTGTAGGGAAAAACCACACCCCAAAAAGGGACAGAGAATGAATTCTGGCTAGTGAGGTTCACTGGACGCTGCATTTCTGGCCAGCGGATATCAGGGAAGTAGACACATCTCTTCATGTCTTTTAATGTGTATGAAGGGACAGAGTGTGAGGTGGAACTGAAGTGGAGGATTCGTATTGAAGCATGGCAGCCTAGAAAGGCTCAGCCAATCTGCTTCTCAGGGGCTGTGAGGGTGAGACACCGGGACCGAGACCCAGGAAGCACAGATGCAAGTGTGGATGTCCTCTCTTTCTTCGATGACAGAGGATCAGCCAGAGCCAGTCACAAGAGCGCCGCCCATACCCACCTGCTGCATCAAGGACCTCTCTGTCTATCTGGTCAGACAAGAGACAGAGCAGTCCATGCTTCCCAGCCACCCCTGCCAGCAATTCTGACCGTGGGATAGGTTCGTCCGAATCCCATTGCTGGATGTTGCAGCTACAAGGACACAGGAAAGTCACGATCACATTAAAGCACAAGAAAGAGGCCCCCTTCAAGCCAGCACTGCGTATTGCCCCAGGTATTCGTACGGTGTGTTGCCAAGGGAAATCAACAAAGTGGGGTGAGAAACAGGCTCTTCTTTTAGGCAGGAAGATTAGGATTCCCGCCCTTCCTCCCTTGTGGATTTCCCATTCACAGCCCAGAACGGAGGCACACAGTTGCTAAAATACAGCTACCCGATGTCCTGTGTAGCACACACAAGCCACCTATAAACTGGCACTTGAAAGATCTGGTGCCTTCTTTCAATAACTGCCACAGCGGAAGGAGAAAGACTAGTGGCAGCTCTCTTCATTCGTAGAGCAAAGAACATTAGTCTTGTGATGACCTGACAACACACGCTCGCCTGGAACGTCTTCTGAGCGCTGACACCATGGGCAGCGTGTTCAACCCTTGCCTCGAGCCTGCAGCAGCTGGGACCACAGCATACTGGTCTGGGGTTCTTTACCCAGGCTGTGTAACGTGGCAAACTTGGGTTTTAAAGCTCCAAATGGCACAGACATTAGGGCAGGGCAGGGCCGGAACTTCCTTGAGCCTCAACGTCCGTCCTCAGAAGTGACCCAACTTTCAGGGCTCTCTCCCCACAGGACTGCATCGATCAGCCCTTACAGGGGAGAGCCCTCGGGTGCGGGACTGGCTTTCCCTTAACCTTTGCCCAGTTCATCCTTCCACACTTTTAAACGGCAACAGAAAATTTCCCTGTGGGGCGCTTGGCCCCTCTGGGTTCTTATGTGGCTCCCCCATCACTGGAATATCTGAGAACCTTCTAATCAACAATACATTTATCTCCACAGCACCCCCAGCAGGCAGGGAAGTATTATCATTGCCACCTGACAGATGGGAACACTGAGGCATGGACAGACTAAGCGACTTTTCTGAGGTCACATAGGGCAGTCTGCAGCCCTAGCCAGCCCCTTAATCACACAGACCTCACTGCCCACTCCGTTCTGAAGGCCTTGTTTTGGATGCCGGTCGATTTGCTCTTTTCATTTTAAGAGGGTGGGTTTTTTACTGCTCTCGGGCAGCCCTCAATGCTCTATGAACACATTACTGCAAATCAATTTGGGGGCCTACCGCTTTACAGAAGGCCCGGAATGCTGCCGGCAATTTAAACAAGACACCACACAACCACTCACTGCGCATGCACTAATGTGTGTGTGTGTATGTGTTTGGGGGGAGAGGGAAGAGGGGTGTCACTGCATTTCCAGGACACCAGTAACTGATATTTTGCAGTATTTGAAAGTTGCTTCTTTTCTTAAAGAACAAACACAGGCACAACACAACACAACTCATTTCAACACATTCAGTGCATGAAACCACACTGAGCTGTCAGAACCTGTGCACCAGGAGAAGGGTCATCTAATGACAGCCACAGTGGGGCAAAGGGAGGGGATTTAATTCTTTTACGGCATTGTTTGCCCTTTGCTTTGCATGGACAAAATAATGTGGGGGGCCGTGGTGTGTGTGTGTCAGATGTAGTTAGGAAAACAACTTTTAACAGAAACACAGGTTTGGTTTCTGAAAGTCTTGCCTGGGAAGTACAGGAAGGCCGGAGATAGTTTAAAAAACTGCTGATCCGAGGATAATGTACAATGTCAAACTAAGGTTAAAACATTCAAGTAACCCATAGCTGGAGAGAGGCACTGACCGGCATCAGAGAGTGACGACGGCTTACAAAATATTTCTGCTTTTTTTTTTTTTTTTTTTAAAAAGCAAAGTCTTTTCAAGTCACAGGAAGGGAAAAGGGGGTTCTGGGCAAATTTTTCACAAGTGCCATAAATCCTAAAATCAAGGGGAGTTAGGTCTCTGGATCTGGGGGGGGTCTAAGTGATTTAGGAGCCCAAATCCTACTGAAAGTCAGTGGGACTCAGAGGCTTCAAAGGACATTTTCAGAAGTGCCTACCGCAAGAACAGTGCAGCAGTTTGTTGCTTTCCTTGTAAATAAAAACCAGCGCTTTGTCCCCCAGGCCTCAGCCTTTTTTTACAAGAAAAAAGAAATGACCAGCCCTCTATCAACACCTCCCATCAACAGAGCTGGTCATGGAAAGGGAACTGCCATGAACCAGAGGGCACCACAGCCATTCAAAACCCCTGCCCTGTGGGGCACAGAGCACACCACTCAGTCACTCCATTGAATAGATCAGGGTGGAAGGGACCTCAGGAGGTATCTAGTCCAGCCCCCTGCTCAAAGCAGGACCAACCCCAATTAAATCATCCAACAGATTTTTACCCCATATCCCTAAATGGCCCCCTCAAGGATTGAACTCCCACCCCTGGCTTTAGCTGGCCACTCTTCAAACCACTGAGGTGTCCCCCCCAGGGAGCCCACTGTCTGAAACAGGCTGTAAAACTCCGCCGGGCCGGGTCTCTTTGCACCGGGGCCGCAGGGTCAGGTACAGAGGGACGAGCCCTGAACCCGGCCACTCCGTTCCTACCCCAGACCTCGCGTTCCCCGCTGGAGGCGTCCCCCGGTTGGCATTTGTGCAGCGCCGAGCACCGGGGCACTGCACAGGACCGAGGCCCTCCCAAGAAGGGCCCCTGGCCGCGGCGCTTCCCGCCGGCGCGTTCCCGGGGGGCTGCGCGCCCGCCCCAGGCGCGGGTGAGGGACTCCGCCGCCCCCGGGGGACAGGCCCAAGCAGGCTAATGCCGGGCGCCTCGCTCCGAGGGGCCGCTCAGGATCGAGCCCCGCGTCCGGCCCCCGCTTACCCGGCCCGGCTCAGCGCCGCCAGCCCCTCGCGGGGGATCCGCCTGGTGACGAACGTCTCCATCCGCCCGCGGGCCGCGACAGGAGGGACCGCCCCGCCCCCCGGCCTCCCTCAGCCCGCGACCGGACCCGCCCCCCGCCCATCTCCATGGCCCCGCCCCCCGGCTCATTTCCCCGCCCCCCGGCCTCCCTCAGCCCGCGACCGGACCCGCCCCCCGGCCCCTCTCCCGGGCCCCGCCCCCCGGCTCATCTCCCCGCCCCCCAGCCTCCCTCAGCCCGCGATCGGACCCGCCCCCCGCCCATCTCCAGGGCCCCGCCCCCCGGCCTCCCTCAGCCCGCGACCGGACCCGCCCCCCGGCTCATCTCCCCGCCCCCCGGCCTCCCTCAGCCCGCGACCGGACCCGTCCCCCGGCCCATCTCCCCGCCCCCCGGCTCATCTCCCCGCCCCCCGGCGCCTCTCCCGGGCCCCGCCCCCCGGCCTCCCTCAGCCCGCGACCGGACCCGCCCCCCGGCCCATTTCCCCGCCCCCCGGCCTCCCTCAGCCCGCGCCCGGCCCCGCCCCCGGCTCATCTCCCCGCCCCGGGCCCCGCCCCCCGGCTTCCCTCAGCCCGCGCCTGGCCCCGCCCCCGGCTCATCTCCCCGCCCCGGGCCCCGCCCCCCGGCTTCCCTCAGCCCGCGCCTGGCCCCGCCCCCGGCTCATCTCCCCGCCCCGGGCCCCGCCCCCCGGCTCATCTCCCCGCCCCCCTCACTTCCCTCAGCCCGCGCCCGGCCCCGCCCCCGGCTCATCTCCCCGCCTCCCGGCCTCCCGGAGCCCTCGCCCGGCCCCGCCCCCTCGACTTCCCTCAGCCCGCGCCCGGCCCCGCCCCCCCGCTCATCTCCCCGCCCCGGGCCCCGCCTCCCGGCTCCTCTCCCCTCTCCGACCGCTGGGAGGACACAAACCGCTCTCAAGGCCCTGCGGGGGGGGGGGGGGGGCACGAAGCATGCGCGCCCGAAAGGAGCATGCGCGGTAGCCTTCGCCGTTGCCGCTGCCCTGACTTGTGCCCACACTTGGCTGCCTGCTCTTGGGAGGGGTTCAAGAGGGGGCGGGGCAAAGGGAGCAAATCACAGCGGGGGGGGGTCAGGGTCTGAGCAGGGGCCGAAATTGACCGGCCAGGGGGATCGAGCCTGTCAGAAGAGGGGCTCGGGGGGGGGGTGGGGATAATGGGGGGGGGGGGTGGGGTTAAGCCTAGGGGGAGACACTGCCAGACCGTGTGGGGACAAAACCCCCTCCAGGGAGGGGCACCAGGGACCATGGGGGAGGAGATTGCAAATCTGGAGGGGGGAGGGGCTGTTTTTAGTTCCCCTCCCAGGGGGGGCTGTATGGCAGCGCCTCCCACCTGTGGGGTATCGACGTCTAGTGCAGTTCCTAGGTCTGCGAGGTCAGGGCGGCGCCTCCCACCTGTGGGGTATCGACGTCTAGGTGCAGTTCCTAGGTCTGCGAGGTCAGGGCGGCGCCTCGCACCTGTGGGGTATCGACGTCTAGGTGCAGTTCCTAGGTCTGCGAGGTCAGGGCGGCGCCTCCCACCTGTGGGGTATCGACGTCTAGTGCAGTTCCTAGGTCTGCGAGGTCAGGGCGGCGCCTCCCACCTGTGGGGTATCGACGTCTAGTGCAGTTCCTAGGTCTGCGAGGTCAGGGCGGCGCCTCGCACCTGTGGGGTATCGACGTCTAGTGCAGTTCCTAGGTCTGTGAGGTCAGGGCGGCGCCTCCCACCTGTGGGGTATCGACGTCTAGTTCAGTTCCTAGGTCTGCGAGGTCAGGGCGGCGCCTCCCACCTGTGGGGTATCGACGTCTAGTGCAGTTCCTAGGTCTGCGAGGTCAGGGCGGCGCCTCGCACCTGTGGGGTATCGACGTCTAGTGCAGTTCCTAGGTCTGCGAGGTCAGGGCGGCGCCTCCCACCTGTGGGGTATCGACGTCTAGGTGCAGTTCCTAGGTCTGCGAGGTCAGGGCGGCGCCTCGCACCTGTGGGGTATCGACGTCTAGGTGCAGTTCCTAGGTCTGCGAGGTCAGGGCGGCGCCTCGCACCTGTGGGGTATCGACGTCTAGGTGCAGTTCCTAGGTCTGCGAGGTCAGGGCGGCGCCTCCCACCTGTGGGGTATCGACGTCTAGGTGCAGTTCCTAGGTCTGCGAGGTCAGGGCGGCGCCTCCCACCTGTGGGGTATCGACGTCTAGGTGCAGTTCCTAGGTCTGCGAGGTCAGGGCGGCGCCTCCCACCTGTGGGGTATCGACGTCTAGGTGCAGTTCCTAGGTCTGCGAGGTCAGGGCGGCGCCTCCCACCTGTGGGGTATCGACGTCTAGGTGCAGTTCCTAGGTCTGCGAGGTCAGGGCGGCGCCTCGCACCTGTGGGGTATCGACGTCTAGTGCAGTTCCTAGGTCTGCGAGGTCAGGGCGGCGCCTCGCACCTGTGGGGTATCGACGTCTAGTGCAGTTCCTAGGTCTGCGAGGTCAGGGCGGCGCCTCGCACCTGTGGGGTATCGACGTCTAGGTGCAGTTCCTAGGTCTGCGAGGTCAGGGCGGCGCCTCACACCTGTGGGGTATCGACGTCTAGGTGCAGTTCCTAGGTCTGCGAGGTCAGGGCGGCGCCTCGCACCTGTGGGGTATCGACGTCTAGTGCAGTTCCTAGGTCTGCGAGGTCAGGGCGGCGCCTCACACCTGTGGGGTATCGACGTCTAGTTCAGTTCCTAGGTCTGCGAGGTCAGGGCGGCGCCTCACACCTGTGGGGTATCGACGTCTAGTTCAGTTCCTAGGTCTGCGAGGTCAGGGCGGCGCCTCACACCTGTGGGGTATCGACGTCTAGTTCAGTTCCTAGGTCTGCGAGGTCAGGGCGGCGCCTCGCACCTGTGGGGTATCGACGTCTAGTTCAGTTCCTAGGTCTGCGAGGTCAGGGCGGCGCCTCGCACCTGTGGGGTATCGACGTCTAGTTCAGTTCCTAGGTCTGCGAGGTCAGGGCGGCGCCTCGCACCTGTGGGGTATCGACGTCTAGTTCAGTTCCTAGGTCTGTGAGGTCAGGGCGGCGCCTCACACCTGTGGGGTATCGACGTCTAGTTCAGTTCCTAGGTCTGCGAGGTCAGGGCAGCGCCTCGCACCTGTGGGGTATCGACGTCTAGTTCAGTTCCTAGGTCTGCGAGGTCAGGGCAGCGCCTCGCACCTGTGGGGTATCGACGTCTAGTTCAGTTCCTAGGTCTGTGAGGTCAGGGCGGCGCCTCACACCTGTGGGGTATCGACGTCTAGTTCAGTTCCTAGGTCTGCGAGGTCAGGGCAGCGCCTCACACCTGTGGGGTATCGACGTCTAGGTGCAGTTCCTAGGTCTGTGAGGTCAGGGCAGCGCCTCGCACCTGTGGGGTATCGACGTCTAGTGCAGTTCCTAGGTCTGCGAGGTCAGGGCAGCGCCTCACACCTGTGGGGTATCGACGTCTAGTGCAGTTCCTAGGTCTGTGAGGTCAGGGCAGCGCCTTGCTCTTCTAGAACGCACCGAGGCGCTGGCCTCCCTCCCCGGGCACACCTGGATCCGCTGGGGGGTGCGGAAGGGATTTCCCACCGCCCCCCAGGATTGTACAGTTGAGTCGGTGCATTAGGGGTGCGTTGTTTGTTCCTTCCTCTGAAACATCGGGTATAGGCCAGAGACGGGTTATCAGACCACTGCAGTGTTTCACACATTAAAGCTGATGACTTCCCTAGGGCGCTGCAAACAAGTCCAGAGGAAATGGGAGTGCGGGGGGAGGAATTGCATTTCTTTAGGCCATCCTCATTTTTGGTGGCACCCTGTGACAGCTGGCCCGGCTTTCCTACACGCAACAACGATGGGTTAACGGGTGGGCAAATTATGGCCCGCTTTTCCCTCTTCCCCAGAGCCACACCACTGAGTGGGCAGAGCTCTAGGGAGTGGGGCTGCGTGCTTCCCACGGGGAAGCGTGTCTGGCTTAGTGCGGAGCCAGGCACACTGCTCTGAGCAGCACAGTAAGGGGGCCGGGCAGGGGGGTGGGATAAGGGACAGGGGCTCCCGGGGGGGGGGCAGTCAGGGAGCAGGGTGGGTTGGATAGGGGGTATGGTCCTGGAGTGGTGGTTAGCGGCAGGGGGTCTCTGGAGGGGCCGGTCAGGGAGCAGGGGGGACTGGATGGGGTGTGGGAGTCCCGGGGAGTCTGTCAGGAGGCGGGGGGCTAGATAGGGGTTAGGGCATTCAGGAGATGAGGATTGGGGGGGTTGTGTGGGGGAAGTTCTGGGGGGGCAGTTAGGGTGGGGGGGGGTCTTTGGAGGGGGTGTTCAAGGAACAAGGAGCAGGGGGAGGTTGGATGGATCCAGGGTTCTGAGGGGGGCAGTCAGGGGGCAGAAAGTGGGAGGGGCCAGATAGAGGGCGGAGCCAGGCTGTTTGGGGAGGCACAGTCTTCTCTACCTGGCCCTTCATAGAATTTTGCAACCCCGATGTGGCCTCGGGCCAGAAAGTTTGCCCACCCCTGGGTTAACAGGTGGTACCTTGGCAAAACGCAGCAGGGACTTCTGAACCCTGCTTCCAGGGCAGTCCTGGGCAATGGCTCTGTGTGTGCGTTATCTCTGCTGATATGTGAGCACCGTGTGCTTCTTCAGCCGGCGTTGGACCCATGGAATGCCTGACAGAACAGCCCCTGGAACTCCAGATGAGAAGTGACTAACTTCTGCCCTGAGCAACCCCACCCCACTGCTTACCGAGTGGGGGTCAGGGCTACAAGGCAGGCTAGAATTTGCATCTACACAACTAGCTAATGCATGAATTCTGCTCTTAGCAGCAGCACCATAACTCCAGAGTTGTCTCCAGTGGCTTCCGTGGAGTTACTCTGGATTCACACTGTTGTCAGCTACGGTAGATCAAATTCGGTCCCTAATGAACCTATTTAACTAACCAGCAAACAAGTACAACATGCTTTGCAGGCAGCCATTCCCCCATGAGGTGGTCCTTGGTGAGAGAGGTGGGCTCTAGGTTCTCCTCTAGGGTTCAGTAAAACTACAATTGGTCCAGTCCACACTCAGATTTCGCAGTGCGTTTGTGATCTCATTGGAAAACCTCAAACCTTAAAACTCCAGTGGAGGCATAGCCTGGGTGTGCATGAGACATTCATTTTGCACACACACTGAATGCCAGACACACAGACTGGCCCCATGGCTGCACTTAACACTCATTTTCACCACTTTACTCCTTACGCTGATTTTCCAGTACATCTAAAACACGCATGTAAGTTACACCACTGTTTAAAGTCATTGATTCACTTGCTCCTTTCTTTCCCCCGCCCCGTATGTGTTTCTCTTCCTCCGACAACACCATCATTTTAGTCCTTTTTACATGCTGTAACTGGGGGGGGGGGGGAGAGACAATAATAATTTCCAGTTACAGTATGATGAATCACATCTACTATCAGTAAAATAAATATGCAACAACCGAGAAAATACACATGGTGACTGGGGACAAATGAAGCACAGAGTATGAAAAATAAACCCCTTGAGAATCTTACTCCTAATGCAGCAGATGTAACATGCTGCACTGAAATCAGACACTAAGATATAAGGAAGAGAATATAAGAGGTGGATATAAAGATTTCATTTTGGTTAATTAGGAACATCAAAACTTTTGCAATCTTTTTTAACGCAGTAGAAACGGAAAGGTCTTTTCACGTCACTAATGGACAGTAGCTTTCAGAGGTTCCAGGGTAACCAGGAGAACATAATTTGAATTCACAAAGAAAATTAAACTAAAAAAAAAAAAGTACCAAGGTTGATAACAATGTTATACATTTTATTTCTGGGAATGTGCCCATTCTAAAAATGCAAATTTACTAGAGATCTTCCCTGCTGATTGCCTAATGCACAATAAGACTCCAGACAATTTTAATGAACCCTCTCCCCCTTAGCAAATGCCACGTTAGCTTTAAGAAAAAAGGTCACATTTGAAAGCGATTGCTTATCTCTTGGTGACATTCACATCCAGCACCGAGCAGAACGTACTCGCTGTAACTAGCTGCTAATGTCGGGGGGAGAGGGGTGTCCGGAGACCCTCTAGCAGCAGCGAGTGCTGTGGGGAGACACGGCGCAATATGAAATACATACGCTGAGCTGCAGCATGTTGGGAAAGGGAAGGGAGGGAGGGAGGGTGACCAGACAGCAGGTGTGAAAAATCAGGACAGGGAGTGGGGGTGCTGGCTCCCGAGGGATGGATACAACAGATCTGAGACCTCCGTAGAACTGGCCTATTCTTTCTCTCAGTGAAGAAAACAACGGTGCTCTCGCATCCCAGCAGCTCGTCATGGGACCTCCGCCGCTCAAGCAGCTTCCAGCAAAGGCAGGCTGCATCCATCCAGGCCAGGGGCAGTTTGCAGAAGGGTGAGCACAAAGGGAGCATGGGCTTTGGGTCTCCCTCAGAGCGGCACCTCCTTGCCCAGGGCTTTTCCCTGAAGGCCAGCCAGTAAATTGCTGGCAGCTAAGGCGGCCATGGCGTTCCGGGTAGCGACCGTAGCGCTGGCGATGTGGGGGAGAATAACTGCAAACACAAAGGGAACAGAGAGATGATTTCGTGGTGCCGGAACCTGCAATCACAATCAGAGGGCCTGCCCCCGCTGTGAATTTCACCCGCTCATCAGCAGGTGTCCCCTGACGGCGTTTGCCCTGGCCATGGGAGGTGATCGGCTCCTGGGACATTAAGATTCCATTGACCCTCACCTGCTCTGCTGCACTTTGCATGGGAATACAACAGGCAGGGATGGTGCCTAGCTAAAATGCTTCCAGTAGGATGTTTAAGGACAGGGAAAGGGGGAGTACAGATTGTTTGACAGAGGTGGGGAATTGGGCTCTTCACAGAGGCCTCTTTGCCCCTTGTAATTTAACCAGATTTGGTAGGGGAGCTGCAGGCCCGAAAGGGCACTGCTAGGAATGGCTGGCTTATGACTAGACCTACTGGCTGTGTTTTGTCTGCATGCGAGTCACATCGCCCTGCCGCTCTGCCTGCCTGCTCCGTCCGTGAGAACTGGCAGGGGATTGAAATTTACACGGATCCTGCAGGGTTTTAAAAGGATTTTTAAAGTTAAGATGATGTTTTAGTCAAATCCTACCGGATTCTTGTAAATGTCACTCCCCTGGTGGCTCACAAGACCAGAACAGGCAAAGCGACCAGACGGATAAGAACATAAGAAAGGCCCTACTGAGTCAGACCAAAGATCCATCTAGCCCAGTATCCTGTCTTCTGACAATGGTCAATGCCAGATGCCTCAGAGGGAATGTACAGAACAGGTAATCATCAAGTGACCCATCCCCTGTCACCCATTCCCAGTTTCTGGCAAACAGAGGCTAGGGACCCCATCCCTGCCCATCCTAATGGCTAATAGCCATTGATGGACCTGCCCTCCATGAATTTATCTAGTTCTTTTTTGAACCCTGTTATGATGTTGGCCTTCACAACATCCTGTGGCAAGGAGTTCCACAGACTGACTGTGTGCTATGTGAAGAAATACTTCCTTTTGTTTGTTTTAAACTTTCTGCCTATTAATTTCATTTGGTGACCCCATAGTTCTTGTGTTTTGAGAAGTTCCTTATCTACTTTCTCCACACCAGTCATGATTTTATAGACATTAAATTTCATCTGCCATTTTGTTGCCCAGTCACCCAGTTTTGAGAGATCCTTCGTAGTTCTTCGCAGCCTGCTTGGGTCTTCAATATCTTTAGTAATTTTGTGTCATCTGCAAATTTTGCCATCTCACTGTTTTATCCTTTTTTCCAGATCGTTTATGAATATGTGGAATAGGACTTGGCCCAGTACAGTACAGTCCTGGAAGACAACACTATTTACCTCTCTCCATTCTGAAAACTGACCATTTATACTTACCCTTTGTTTCCTATCTTTTAACCAATTACCTTTCCTCCTATCCAAGCACCTTCCCTCTTATCCCATATCAGCTTACTATGTGTAAGAGCCTCTGGAGATGGACCCTGTCAAAATCTTTCTGAAAATCTAAGTATACTACAGTATATCCAAAGGATCCCCTTGGTCCACATGCTTGTTGACCCCCTCAAAGAATTCTAGTAGATTCCTGAGGCATGATTTCCCTTTACAAAAATCATGTTGACTCTTCCTCAACAAATTATGTTCATCTATACGTCTGACAATTTTGTTCTTTACTATAGCTTCAGCCAGTTTGCCTGGTACTGAAGTCAGGCTTACAGGTCTGTTACTGTCTGTTACTGTTACTAGCTTGCACTTCTGGAGACCCAGGTTCAATTCCTTGCTCTACCACAGATTTCCAGTATGGTCTCCGAGTGAGTCACTTAGTCTCAGTTCCCCATTTCGACAATGGCACTTCCCTGCCTCTGAGGGATGTTCATACATGGAGGCTACTGTGGGGATGGGGGATCCATATCACTGATAGTTAATTCAGCCTCCTTGTGTGGATGCATTACAGCACATCGTTAATGAATAGAGGAGATGCAAGTTGTCAAATAAATGTAATAGCCTAGAGCTTTAGATACTCATTTGGTAGTGTTATGTATTACTCTGTGGATGCCAGGACAAGCAAGGCCCATGGAAATACACAGCAAGCCATACTTACACATCCAGTATATGTCTTAGAGTATGGGTGAAAATATACTGGCACATTTAAGCCACCAAATTTGTAGTTAACTGCCTCCTTCCCCGATTTCCCCCTAAAGGACTCTCACTTCTGCTGATTGAAAAGAAAATACATAGTACATGAGTACTGACCAAATTACTAAATTAGAGGGACGGTACCACATAAAGTCAAAGGATTAAATCTTCATGTGATCTAATTAGTGAGGATCTGACCCTAAGTCAGTACTGATTTACTGGCCCTTTATGACAATGAAATAAGTGGTCATAGAAAAATAATGATACAATATATAAGAGTATATATGTAGCAATATATAGCACAAAAATTTTGTATGATGTTGCACTATTTAAGAAATAATGTGATCATGTAAGTCAAGACTGTTTGAATGCATACACACCAGGGTAGAGTTAAAGTTGTGTTTTTATCCATGCACCCTGGTGTAAACCGGTGCATCACCATTGACTGCAGTGCAGTTATACTGATTTACACCAACTGAGGGTCTGGTCTATTTTTTATTCCAGAATACACATCTCTCAAAGGAGATGAACTGATATGCAGAATCCACAGGATTGTAAAGATCACTGGAAAAACAAACATGCAGAAATGAACCCCTGAGCTGGCTGGAAACTGGAATTTCTATTCTGTGGGAAATTCTGACATTTTGAAGTGACAAAGAGTCCTGTGGCACCTTAAAGACTAACTAAAGTATTGCAGCATAAGCTTTCGTGGGCTAATACCCACTTCGTCGGATGCATGCAGTGCAAGTAACATTTTGAAATTTGGTTTCATTCTGAATTGGTCAAAATTTAGAAATTCTGCCACAGAACAAAATTTTTTAAAAAAGTTAATTCGGAAACATCCAAACATTTTGTTTTGATAGTGTCAAAACATTATAATATAACACAAAATATGAATGAGTACATATAGTAGTAATTATGAGCAATAAATCTAATATAATATTATAATTGTTATTTTCATATAATATAAAAGTTTCACTGAAATGGACTGAAATGATAAAGTCAAATGAAACATTTTTAACTTGTTGAAATGAAACATTTTGACAATATTGAAATAAAATAAAAAAAGTCTGAATGATTCCTGTCAACTTCCTCCTATCAAAAATGTTGTGAAAATTCACGTGCTCCCCCAAAACATTTTCACATCAATGCAGCTGCCTTTTTCAAAGGAATACTGTTCCATCAAAACACAAACCAGCGCGAGTAGAGGCTGCCTGGTCTAGAAATTGGCTCATAGTTTTAAATTCCCAAATCACCATTTTCAGCCATAGCTCTTTTAACACAGACTTACCACAGTTTTTAAGTTTAAAAAGAGGATGATCTGTAGGCAAAGGCTCAGGCTCTGTGACATCCAGACCAGCAGCTGCAATCTGACCATTGACCAATGCCTGGTACAGGTCTTCCTGGTTCACTACACCGCCCCTGTTGGGAAAAGAAAAACAAAGTGTCTATCAACTTCTGGACACCTTCTCTGTGTAGCTGTTCTGGCAGCTAAGTGCTTTAGTTATCTGGTGAAAGCTTTAACAACGGGGTTGGATAAAGTTGGAGTGCACAGCAGTCTGATCTTAAAGGCTGCTTTATAATAAACTCTGAGGCCAGGGGCTTACAGTTCTGTCCTCCGGCACGATTCATACTGTATTATGTGTGGGATCAGCTTATCTAATGAGACCGAATCCTCTGGATGGATTTGCCTGTGTCATGATCCATCTCCCACAATCAGCGTGTTGTCGGATTACACCAGCGTAAGCCTTTTATTTTTAATAATTGCTTGAAAGTTGATTTTATTTTATTGAGCTGGGATGCCCTTAGAGTTGGGACTATAAATATTGTCTCCCTCTGTGATCATGGAAGGATTTGTGTCAGAAGTTTGTTCTCCAGTGTGACATCCGTGTGTTTATCTTGCTGAGCCCTGGCTCTGGGATGTTTCTTTCTCTTCTGTCCTACCTCACCTGCTGGTGTTGATAAAGATGGCGGTGTCCTTCATTAGGGAGAATAGACGGTTGCCACAGATGCCCTGTGTTTCGGGCGTTAAAGCACAGCACACAACGATGAAGTCCGAATGCCGAGCCAATTCATCCAGTGACACTATTCAGAATAAAGCAGAATAAAGCTGCAGAGATTAAAAAAAAAAGGCACATATCTTTGGTAAAAGGCATTGGATTTATCTTTGCGCTGAGTTGACCAGAGTCCACAGACAACGGACTGACCTAGAAAGAGGTTTCTGACCAGAGGAGTGAGGGAGCAGTGGGGACAGACAACCGAACTAGTTTTAAGATGGAGCTTGATAAGTTTTGAAGCATAAGCTTTTGTGGGCTAATAGCCACAAAAATAGCTAATAGATGCAAGCAGTGGAAGTGTCCAGAGGCAGGTATAGATAAGTAGGCAAGAAGAAAGAAAACAATAGAACACCACTGGCCATCACCTACAGTCCTCAGTTAAAACCTCTCCAACGCATCATCAGTGACCTACAACCCATCCTGGACAATAATCTCTCACTTTCACAGGCCTTGGGAAGAAGGCTAGTCCTGGCACACAGACAATCCACCAACCTTAAGCAGATTCTCACCAACAACAGCACACCGTGCCAGAATAACTCCAGCTCAGGAACCAATCCATGCAACAAACCTCGATGCCAACTCTGCCCACATATCTACACCAGCAACACCATCACAGGACCTAACCAGATCAGCCACACCATCACTGGATCATTCACCTGCACATCTACCAATGTCATATATACCATTATGTGCCAGCAATGTCACTCTGCTATGTACATCGGCCAAATTGGACAGTCCCTACAAAAAAGGATAAATGGACACAAATCAGATATCAGGAATGGCAATATACAAAAACCTGTAGGAGAACCCTTCAATCTGCCTAGACACACAATTACAGATTTAAAAGTCACCATACTGCAGCAAAAAAACTTCAAGACCAGACTGCAAAGAGAAACTGCAGAGCTGCAATTCATTTGCAAGTTTGAGACAATCAATCTAGGATTGAACAAGGATCTTGAATGGCTTGCTAATTACAAAAACAGCTTCTCCTCTCTCCGAGTTCACACCTCCAATTCAGCTGCTATTGGACTAACCTTGTTACCTCCTACCTGGTTCTTGCCTACTTATCTATACCTGCCCCTGGACACTTCCACTGCTTGCATCCAACGAAGTGGGTATTAGCCCACGAAAGCTTATGCTTCAAAACTTTATAGTTAGTCTTTAAGGTGCCACAGGACTCTTTGTTACCTCTACTATTCCAGACTAACACGGCTACCTCTCTGATTCTTGATAAGTTTGTAAACGCGATGATATATGGGGTTTCCAGTAATAGCGGGAACTGGACTTGATGTCCCAGAAGGTCCCTTCCAGTCCTATGGCCCTAGTCTGAATATTCTTGGGGCCCCACAATATTTTACGTTTACTGTAAATTCATGTGAACAATTTCCTCCAAGTGGAACTGATTAGTCCAGGTTAAGGTAGCTATTGACATCCTCTGACTTTCACAGGCCTGCGGCTTTCTGACATGCCCTCCCCATCTGCATTCCGCACACACAGAGGCAGATTAGGGGTTTGGGGGGCCCTGGGCCGAAGCACTCGGGGGGCTCCTCCCCATGCCTTCGGCCTGCACTCTCCCCCCCCCCCTCCCTCAGAGGAAGCAGCTGATCAGCAGGTCACAGTTCAAAATGCCCAGCTGAGAACGGGCAGGAAGGCTAGTCTGGGAGACGTACCTCCAGGCACAGAGCAAAGTGCACCAACGAAATGTGTCAAAAGTACATTGGCCAAAAGAGCCATTTTACCGATTTAGATTCTGCAGTCACGGCAGTTGGGGGCAAACTCTTTCTGTGTGTATTGTCTGGATAAAATACGGCAGGGGGTGATTGGCCGCACTTAATTACATCTGTGCTCAGTGATTTCCCTGGGCTTTGACTCAACCATGTAATTTGCAATATGCTGATGTGACGGGCTGCTTCTTGGAAATGATACAAAAAGGCTTGTGGCTAAACAAAGCTTTTTAACCAAACTGCTTCTCTGGACTTAAGGGCTGCCACCAGGTCTCACGGTTTGATCTTGAGTCTCACAAAACGGAGTGTTTTTCTTAAAGCCCCAGCTTCTGGAGTCATTCGTTTCCATGAGATTCTCAGTTTTTATTTAAACATTTTACAAAAATCATATTTCTGGGCCTCACATTGTGGGGAAACATGAAAAGGTGAGACCCGTACGACTCAGAAACCACAATGCAAACAAAAATAATCTGTTACTTATGATTTTTTTAAATCTCACCATTTCAATGCCAGTCTCATATTTTCGGTGTGGGGGGAGGGAGGCCTGAATCATGGCTTTTAAATGGGGGTGTTCTGCAAGGGTGGCTGGGGGAACCTCAGTCTGCCTCTATTTCTAATCTAAACAAAAGCCTCCACTTCACAGCCCATATACATGCAAGACAGGAAGCCCCCTAGACAGGTAGTTAGGAAAACAGATTTTCTGGCAGCTCAGGCTTTGCATTGGTGAGGTGGGATTCCAGCTGGACTTCTCCACTGTCTGAGAAACCCTCGGTTCCATCTTACCAAACTCGGCCGGGATCTTGGTGGCCATGTCAGGTCTCGGGCCAGTGTCGGCATAGAGGAATCTCTTGACTCCAAATGGCTTTAACCGGGCCGTGACAGCTGCTCCTAGAAAGTGGGAATTACAGCCATGAGTTCCACCTTATCCCTGCTCATCTGCTGGGCAAATTCTCCCCCTCGGCAGGAGAACCAGTGTGTAGGGGGGCAGGATTCCCTAGGGTGAGTTTCCTTTACATTTTCACGTTGTGGAGAGGGGCTTTACTGTCCCGTGGGATAAGGTGCCCACCTCCTTACACCTCCTTACACCTGTGAAGGAACTCCAAAATCTGCATGGGTCTCAGGAGATCCATGGAGGCCCAAGGCAGCAGTCCCTTCCAGATACCATCCCTCAGCCCACTCTCTAGGGAAGAGGGCCTTGCTGAGTGGAGAGGTCATGGTAGAACGACCGGGCCAGATTTACTGAGCACAGGGGAATAATCTGTTGAGTGTTGAGGTGGGATGATGCCCTGAAGAACAGGCATCCACAGCCTGGTCTGGGACCTCTTCTCGCCCGAGTGTTTCGGCCGAGGGGTTTCTGTGGGACTGGTGGGAGATGAGACCATGTTGCTAAGCCTCTGCCATAACTTCCACCCCAAGAGCACCTGCTCTAGGTCGCTTCTGTTTGCAAAGAAGCCTCCTGTGTTTTGTTTAGTAACCAACTGAATTTGGTTAGTGTAGTTATTGAATAGTAGGGCAAGTAACCATGCCCCAGAAAGTACATCCCTGTCCTACTTTATTGTGGTGACTGTAGAGAAACCTAATAACGATGAAGTGGGCTATAGCCCACGAAAGCTTATGCTGAAATAAACTGGTTAGTCTCTAAGGTGCTACAAGTATTCCTCTCTTTCTTTACTAATAACAATCGCTTTTCTTCCTCCAAGTATTTTACAAACACCAACTCATTCTCATGACAGCCTGATGGGGGGCAAAAACAAATAGGATTAGGTCTGCTCTCCACAGTCCAGATGGAGAAACTGAGGCAAAGAGGCTACATTTTTAAACCTAGGACATAACTCCACATTTAGGTATCTAAAAAGTGGCTCAGTTTCAGAGGTGCTGATCACCCACTAATCCAATTGATGCCAATGTGCAAATACAGCAAATACTTTTACTGTATTCCTAACCTGCTCTACACCGTGCTGAGGGCAAAATTCACCCCCGGGGATTTAATAGGGATTAAGTGGAATTTAGTGGTTTTTGAATGGATTTTAGCAGATCAAGGGATGAAATAGCCACAGAAGGCTAAAAGGTTTTCCACTGCCCAACACTTAATGTTGTCACTTAGAAGCAGAACTGAGTGAATAATTGATGTTTTGGTTAGGGGATGGGGGGGGGGGTCTGAAAATAAGTGGCTTGTTTCAAACCACAACTGAATTTTTTCAGTTTTTCTCATGGGGGGGAAGGCCCTGAAAAAAATTAGTTTTGGGTTCACCAAAACATTTTATTTGACCTGAAACAATATTTTACCAGTTTTTCATTTCATTTTGGGTCGTTTTCAGGTGTGTTGAATCTTCCATTTTGTTTTTGTTTGGTTAGCAAAATTTCTAAACAAAGCATTGCTTCAAACAAAATGTCTAAACGTTTTGTTTCAAAATGGCCAAAATGAACCATTTCAACTTTTTCAGGGGAAAAAATATCTCCTTTTGGTTAAAACTATTTGCCAAATTTGACCAGAATTCTCAAGTAGTTTCAGTGCCTCCCAAAAATGCATTTTCGGTGGCAAATTTATTATTTGCCAAGCAAATTTTGCCTGGCTCTAATGACAAATGTGCAAAGTGTAGACTGCCACATAAGAATTCTTCATTCGTTTTCACCAGTGGTAGTGACATTGCACAGGTCTTACGGTACCAGGTAGTAGACTATCAGACCTATACAAAATCAATACTTGAAATCTAGATCTATCCACCATTATAGCATCATAAATGTATAAGCAACAAAATGGAAGCACTTACTGGTGTTTTTATTAGAACTGATCCGAAAAGGAAAATATTCATGAAATTATTTTTCAACGTGTTTCCTTCTTTCTCAAACTTTGAAAAATTTCGCCCAGCTCTGTAGACATCCAAATCAGGAGAATTTTGCAAAATTTACCAATTTTTTTAAATCTGGCAAATTCTAAAATGTTGGCCACATTTAAAAAAATTAATTAATTGATATATATATATATATATATAAAAGGAGCCTCGTGATTTTCATAATTGTTGACCCTTTTCAAAAATACTCAGATTTTGACTCTAGCTCTGGTTGATTTTTTTGTCTCTTTTCATCCACAGAGTTTGCAACTTACCTATTCTTCCAAGTCCTAGAATCCCCACAGTGCTGTCTGTCAGACCACATCCACACATCCACAGAGGTTTCCAGGTTCCCCAGCCACCACTTTAAATGACATTGGAAGCTATTTCAGGCATACACAGTACAGCATCAACCCTTCCCCTGCACTTTGGAATGTGGAGACTGTTTCTATTTAGCTCTGGTTGATCATTTAACAGGAATTGCCAGACTGGATCAGACCAAGGCTTGAACTAGCTCAGTAGTCTTGTCTCCAACACCAGCCAGGAGGAAGTTGCAAGAATGCCTATAGCAGGCAGCTATGGTATAACCTACCCTCAGGGAAAGTTTCATCCTAACCCTCATTAATTAGTGGTTGATTTTTGCTTTGAAGCAACAATGGTTTATATCCCCCACAAATCTAGACTAGCCATTGTTGAGAGACAAGGACAAGAACAAGAAGCAATGGTCTCAAGTTGCAGTGGGGGAGGTTTAGGTTGGATAAAGGAAACACTATTTCACTAGGAGGGTGATGAAGATTTGGAATGGGTTACCTAGGGAGGTGGTGGAATCTCCTTCCTTAGAGGTTTTTAAGGCCCAGCTTGACAAAGCCCCGGCTGGGATGATTTAGTTGGCGTTGATCCTGCTTTGTGCAGGGAATTGGACTAGATACCTCCTGAGGTCTCTTCCAACACTAATCTTCTGCAATTCTAAAGTCGGGATGTTAATATCTTTTATTGGATCAACTTCTTCTGGTGAGAGAGACAAGTGTTCCAGCTTACACACAGCTCTTCTTCAGCTCTGTGTGAGCTTGAAAGCGTGTCTCTCTGACCAACAGAAGCAGGTCCAATCAAAGATATTACCTCTCCCACCGTGTCTCACTAAGATCCTGGGACTGACACAGCTACAACAACACTGCAGACATGATTAACTCTGAACATTCTTGTTCTCCACATACATTGTGAATCCTGTGCTGATGCAGCTTGCACTGCTGTTGTTATTCAAACTATCTGGATCAAAACTAGCTTGGGTATGTGTACATCTGACCGCAGTGCAGTCAGACCCAGAGGCTATATTTTCTCTTCTTGGGTATCATCTATGAAAATCCCAACCACAGAGAGAAATCCCAACCACAGAGTTGTCCAACTCCCCATCTTTTGTTGTTTACTCACCAACACATTGGTGTTTTACTTCCTGCCGACAGACTCGACATAAACGGTTTTCACTAGGTAGTTTGAATAAAGACCAAAAAAAATTACTTCTTAGCTTCATCCACAGCTTCTAACAGTCGACGGGAGGTTGCCAGAAGAAGAGCAACTGTGAGTTCAGCAACTGCTTCGGTCAATACGTCTGGTGTGTATCCTAATCTGATTCCTCTGCATCAAAAGACACAAATAACAAACAGACCGCTAGATTACTGGAGTCTTCTCAATGTAGGAACGGTCACACCCAAACTCTTTCTAGACCATTAGGATATGAAGGTTATGCCACATGTCCTCAGAAATATTTTTTTCTCTAGACTTACAGGAAGGTCTTGGATGGAACCTACGATTACTGCTGTGCAAAAGTTCAGTATGAAAACCCAGCACCTCTGGTCGGGGGTTCATGATGGACAGGAAACTCGCTGAAAGCAACTGAGCCGCTACAAAAATATTTTGGTGAACTCTGAGGCCACCACTGAGCCAAATTTTGCTATGTTTTTTTCCTCCCCCAGGTCACACTTGAGACACCTCCAGGGGGGCGATTATCAGAGAGCAAGTGCTCGACCCTTTCTGAAAACTGGTCCCCCGCCAACATGTCAAGACAGATACCCAAAATCATTAGCCATTTCTGAAAATGGAGACCTTTCTAGTCATTCCACTTGAGAAGGAGATTTTGGGGTTTAACTATAACCCAACACTGGGGTGAGGCCTCTATTGACTCTGACTGACTCTGTTTCAGGAACTGGATTTTTTCCAGGGAATGTAACAACTGCATTAAAAAAAAAACAAAAAACCCTCACTCGAGGAGATTGGGGATTGGCATTATAGCAGGAGAAGAGGTGAGGGTGGGGTTTGCAAGCAGTGAAGGAGAGGATGGGGTGGCTGGCTGTGAAGGAGGAAGGCCAAGTGTGGTGCACAACAGATGCTGTGTGGTTACGTTTAAGATAATAATATTAATGTGGCTCGTTATTCATTTTTGTGCATTAGATAATCACACACTGAATGGTACTGTCTCTTGTAAAACACATGTATTGCCCCTGCCATGTGCCAGTCTTTTTAACCGTCAAGAAAGGGGTGGAATTCCTGGGAAACTAGCAATGACTTCCCCTTCAGAAAATGGGAGTGGCCACAAAGACACAGAGGTCACCAAAAATGGGAGACAAGCAAACATGATGGGGCCAGATCTGAGACTGAGGGCCTTCATTCTACAATGTCCAGGGATTGTACGGCTGCTCTCCTTGCTAACTTCCTATTGCTGACCTTGCTAAGCTATCAGCCTCCAAACCCAGGACCATTTTGGCTGTCTTGCTGACATGGCCAGGACAGTGACAGGAGTTAGTGCTAAATGAGGTGGTTTCTGTGATGTCTGCTTTGGCATCATTTATAATCTTGATGGACAGCACCATGCTCCAAAAAAGTAGGGAGTGACTGGGATTCCAATATAACAAGGGGCTACTGACTCAGCCTGTCATAAATATAAAGGGAAGGGTAACAACCTCTATGTATGCAGCAACATAAAATCCCTCCTGGCCAGAAGTTACCTGTAAGGAGTTAAGAAGCTCAAATAACCTAGTTGGCACCTGACCAGAAGAACCAATGGGGAAGGAAATCTGGGGGTGGGAAAGGTTTGGTTTTATGCTCTTTGTTTGTGTGTTCTCTCAAGGAGAGAGAGAGAGACCAGGGCAGAAAAAAACATCTCTTAAGAACCTGCCTGAAAAAGCATAAGATAGTAAGCAAAGCCAGGAAAGGCGTCAGATTATTTTTTGTTTTAGCTTGTGAATTTTCCCTATGCTGGAGGGAGGTTTATTCCTGGTTTTTGTAACTTTGAAACTAAGCCTAGAGGGGAATTCTCCGTGTCTTAAATCTTTTTATTTTTTCCTGTAAAATTGCCTTCCATCTTCATTTTACAGAGGTGATTCTTTTACTTTTTTAAATAAAATTCTTCTTTTAAGAACCAGATTGATTTTCAGTGTCCTACAGACCCAGGGGTTTGGTCTGTGCTCACCTGTATCAATTGGTGAGGATATTATTCTCAAGCCCCCCCCCCCCAGGAAAGGGGGTGTAGGGCTTGGGGGGGGGGAGAGCTCTCCCAGATTCTTTGTCTAAATCACTTGGTGGTGGCAGCGATACCGTTCAAGACAAGGGATTTGTGCCTTCGGGAAGTTTTAAGCTAAGCTGGTAGAATTAAGCTTAGGGGTCTTTTCATGCGGGTCCCCACATCTGTACCTCAGAGAGGGGAGGGAACCCTGACCCAGCCCAAGGGCTGTCAGACCTTTAAACTACCCCCAGTTCCCTCCTTGTGGACGGGACTGTAGTGACTCCTGTCTTTGTACAGCGGGTTACTAAACCACAATGGCACCTTTTACCTCTTCTTCAGTTCCTCCAGAGACACGTGATCATAGCCCACTGACATCGTGCTCACCACCTGCAGGCTGGGCCCTGTGGTGGAAGGAAAGAACAAATGGACTGATGTTCACATCCAACCAGAGCTTGGCCTGAGCTCCATGCTCGAAGGGAGCTAGGCCAGATCTACTACTGCACACATTCAATAACTTGAGTCTCGAGAAGACTGAGGGGGGATCTGATAACAGTCTTCAGCTAAGATAAGGGCAGGGATGGATTGTTCTCCATGTCCACTGAAGATAGGACAAGAAGCAAAGGGCTTAATCTGCAGCCAGGGAGATTTAGGTTAGATACCAGGAAAATCCTTCTAACTCTAAGGGTAGTTCAGGTCAAGGATAGTCCTCCAAGGGAGGCTGTGACATCCCCATCACTGGAGGTTTTTAAGAACAGGTGGGACAAACACCCATCAGGACTGGTCCAGGTTTACTTGGTCCAGACTCAGTGCAGGGGGCTGGACTTGGTGACTTCTTGAGGTCCTTTCCAGACCTATAGTCTATCATTCTAGTAACCTTCTATTACTCCTCCTGGGAACAACCACTACAGTGACCACTGGCCAGGACATGGGTGCTCATCTAAGCTCCGTCGCACTCTCCTCCTCCCCTCGCCACACCATGTTCTGCAGACTGCTATCTCACATTCCCAATGAGTTATACCTGCGCAGCGCTCCTCAGAGGGTGAGTTGCATCAGATTCTTGCCATGGAGGATAAAAGCCTACTACTGCTACTTGCTAATGCGTTTACTCCGTTAGCCCACCCCTTTGGATTACAACAAGATCCTCGTTCTTTAAGTGATTTAAAAATCATTCCTCAGCTACCAGAGCCCCAGTTGCCCCCCAGCCAAATAGCAGGGTGCATTCCGAACCCTAATTTAAATCAGGGAAATGGCCACCCAGAAAGAACCCTGTCTCGTACTGATTCCAGTGTAGACACCTCTTTATCTGTACACATTGGGAAGTAGAAGAGCCCCTTCAAAGCCCATTTCAGCGACTGAGCCTCCACACCCGACCATCCACAATGTAAAATGGGGACACGCTAGCATGCGTGGATATGAATGAGTGATAATTTGGGAGCATATCGTTCATCACTGCTCCTGCCAGGCAGACAATTTCAAAGAACTTCTGCTGTATTCAATGTTCTACCTGCCGCGTCCAGCACTTCGGCATCTATCTTCTCGGTCAGGAGGCAATACAAGCCCCGAATCCCAGCAACCTTCTCCAGGAGTTCCGAGCGAGGCACTGGCTCATCAGAATCCCACTGCTCAATGTTACAGCTGCAAGAGGAGAGAGGGGGAAACGTATCAGGGGTTGTAAAGCACACAGGGCTAGTTTGCTACAGCCCTTACCAGGCAGCAAAGCCCCCTTGCCCTCCTGCTCAGAGTGCAACGCCAGCAATGTCTGGCTAGTCTCCCAACTACCCCTATGAGCAAGAGGCTGGAGGGTGCAGGGACTGAGAGGAGACCTGGGTACTCACCTTGTTTGACAATCAGAGCAGCTGGCTGGGCCCGTGGGCTGGGCGAGGGTAACCTGAGGTGATGTTAGACTCTAGAACATCCCAGATCCCGGGGAGAGCAGGGCAGGAAGCAATGGCTCTTGGAGGCTCAGTGTTCTCTGGCCTGCTCTTGGAACAGCGAACTCTGTGCCAAGTTACGATGGAGCCCTTTTGAAAGCAGAATGTGCCCCAGAAGTGCTATGTTTCTGTTCAGTGTGTGCTCTGATGATGCACTCCATATGTTTTATGGAAATATGCTTACGAGTGTGAATATGATGCTAGGCAGCAGTTCTGCAGAAAAGGACCTGGGGTTACAGTGGACGAGAAGCTGGATATGAGTCAGCAGTGTGCCCTTGTTGCCCAGAAGGCTAATGGCATATTGGGCTGCATTAGTAGGAACACTACCAGTAGATGAGGGACGTGATTATTCCCCCCTAACTTTAGCACTGGTATTGCATCCAGTTTTGGGGGCCCCACTACGGAAAGGATGTGGACACATTGAAGATATTCCAGAGAAGGGCAACAAAAATGATTAGGGGGCTGGAGCATATGACTTATGAGGAGAGGCTGAGAGAACTGGGATTGTTTAGTCTACAGAAGAGAAGAGTGAGGGGGGATTTGATAGCTGCTTTCAACTACCTGAAGGGAGGTTCCAAAGAGGTTCCTTCCAACCCTGATATTCTATGATTCTGTGAATCACCTGCCATTATTGTATTGTGTTTAACTGCTACAGAAATTGAGACCTAACCCCACTCTCCATCTGAGAGGTGTGGTGTTTTAGATGCTGCTTGTAATTATTAGGACTGGGAGTCTGTAGGACAGGAAACAGGAAGGAGGGGGAGAAGAGTTGAGCCAAGCCTGAGTTACAGCTACAGAGAGATACAGCAGCTCTGTAAAGAGGTTTCACTGTTATTAAATAAAGTCTGTTAAAGTTTGTTAGTAACTTGCCTGCTTGATACAACATTTTGGCGACGAGGATGGATCTTCTGACTCTGAACCCACCTGCACCCTTTCTGCAAAGCCCAGGTGAGCCTCCAATTGCTTTTGCTGTCTGGATCCATATGTTTGAGACTTATCTGCTTGCAATCAGTGCTACAGAGATCTCTGAAGTAAGAAAGCGTGCTCTGCTAATCCACTGCCTTGGAGCAGAAGGGCAGCGTATATTTTACACTTTCCCCCTTGCAGTTGATAAATATGAGACCGCACTCACTGCATTAAAGAACTTTTTTGTGCCAAAAGCGAATGTAGTAGCTAATCGCTACAGATTTTGCCAGTGTGAGCAGAAACCAGGGGAGACTATAATGCAGTATATTGCTTCTCTAAGGAGTTTGATTGTAACTTGTGACTTTGGGAATATGGCAGATGAGCTAATTAGAGACCAGCTCATTCAGAAAACAATCATGCTTCGTGTAAGAAAACGCTTACTTCTAGAACCACAAAAGGACTGGAAAGAGCAGGAAATCCTATTGCTAGATGGTCTGCAAGACTACTCTCTTTCAGTTATGAACTGGAATATAAGTCTGGAAACCAAAATGTGGTAGCTGATTGCCTTTCTCCCCTGCCTTTGTCTTCACCAGATGGTCCACCGAAGGATGAGGATGAAGTAGTTGCGCTTCTTACAAGCACTCTTACTGCAGTTACAAGAGAGCAATTCCAAGCTGCTTGTTCAGCGTGTCCAATTCAACAAAAGCTACAGGAATTTCTGACAAAGAGATGGCCCAGTAACCCTAAAAACCTGGACTCTGTTTTGCTGCCTTATTTTAGAGTTCGGGATGAACATTCTTTGCTTGATGGCTGTGTGCTACAAGGTACACACGGGCTACTTGTGCCAGAAGATTTACAGTCAAAACTCATACACCTGGCACCATACTCATCAAGGAATTGTCAGAACCAAACAACGACTACGGGATCTGTATTGGTGGCCAGGGATGGACTCCCAAGCTGAAGCAATCATAAAATCCTGTGTCCCTTGCCAAATGCATGATAAGACAGCAGTGACCACCACCATTACAGTCTGTTCCTCTTCCTGATTCTGCATGGGAAAAAGTTGCAATTGACATTGTAGCACCCTTTGATACTGCTCCAATTGATTGCCGTTATGCCATCACTTTAATAGACTATTTCAGTAAATGGCTTGAGGTAGCGTTTACATCACCAATCTCTTCTGCTACAGTAATTAAGTTCCTCTCTTCAGTTTTTATCAGGGAAGGTAACCCCGAAGAACTGGTTTCAGATAATGGTAGCCAATTTATGTCCCTGGAATTTGAAACTTTTCTAGCAGAGAGGAACATTTTACATAGATCATCCTTATATTACCCTCAAGCCAATGGGGAAATCGAATGGTTTAACCGAAGTTTGAAAGAGAGTTTGCAAACGGCTAAACTGGAAGGGCGATTGTGGATACCCTTCACTACTGATTTCTTGCAAGCATACTGGGCTACACGACATGCCACAACGCAAAGATCACCCGCAGAGTTACTGCATGGGAAACAGATGAATACTGAACTGAACATTGCTGGATTGTTAAAGGCAAGACCTGATGCTCCAAACGAGGATGATGTGAGGAAACAGTTGAACAGAACCAGCAAAGTATAAGGCTTTCACAGACAAACGGCGGGGTGCTAAGGAACCAAAGTTTGAGTGTGGGTACTTCGTTAGAATAAGAAAACCTGGACTTTTACGCAAAGGGGACCATAAATTCACAGCTCCTCTTAAAATCATAGAGAAGAATGGACCTTACACCTATCGACTTTCTGATGAGCGAGTATGGAATGCTTCTTATCTTGCACCTGCCTATGTACCATGAGGAGATTATGCCAACACCCAGTCTGCATTGGATGACTTTACCGTAGTACCAACACAACAAGACGTTGCACTGGAACCAGGGTTTGAGAGGCGGTCTGTCAGACCCAGGCGATCACCTGTCTGGACTAAAGACTATGTTATGTAGTATTTACAGTGTTACAATTCTGCCAACAGTATAGTGTCTTGTTCTGTATTTGTTTCTGTGATTAGAACAACCATGGTTATTTTTATTGAGAGAGTTTCTTAAGAGAGGAGGGAATGTTGTGTTTTAGATGCTGCTTGTAATTATTAGGACTGGAGGATTGTCGGACAGGAAACAGGAAGGAGGGGGGAGGAGTTGAGCCAAGCCTGAGTTAGAGCTACAGAGGGGTGCAGCAGCAGCTCTGTAAAGAGGTTTCACTGTTGTTAAATAAAGTCTCTTAAAGTTTGTTAGTACCTTGCCAGCTTGATACAACAAGAGGCCACATTCCTTCCTAGCGTGACTCCACAGGAGCCAGTGCACTTACTCCAGGGATGAATTTGGCCCTTAATCCCTGCACTGCTCTAAGACCCCCTCCAGCAATAAGAGCAAGAATGCAGAACTCAGTTATCCTAGACAGAAGCCTATTCCCCTCCTGGCTAGGTCACCGGCCCAGCCAGAGGGCAGGCTTTGAATTTAATTTTGTGTTGAGGGTTTGGTGCCTGTCATCAGTTTTGCATTGCTCAGGCAGCTACAGCATCATAAATCACTCGCAGCCGTGATTTGTTCCCTTTTGCAGGTTGCCCTGCCAGAGATTTTACATGGGGCTAAAAAATTGGCACCATTGTTTCAAGTTTTGTGACATTCGGAGTCTATTAACCAGATGAAAGTCTGTGCTCACTGGAGTGCAAACACATGTATTTAGGCTGTTATAAAAATAATCTTGCAGTAACAGTCTAAGAATTTGAAGGTTTCCTGTAGGGGAGAAAACATATTTTCTCCATTAGGGATTTTAACCAGCCCAGTTTATTTAATCCTTCTTAAGGCATGGGATTGTGTAATTAGTTAGCTGCAACCAAAATCTTTGGGCTATTGTGTTCTAAGGAGCAGCATTTTAATTTTCCTTTGTTAGAAGAGATAATGACTGTTTGTTTATTTTTAGTTTTAAAGCTTTGATGGGAGAAATGGCATAGTCAGACCAATGGGATGGGGGCAACTGAAGAAATCACTCAGCATGTTTCTATTGCAGGGGTGCTAAGGAGCTCTAGCCAAGGCCCAGGACTCCATTACACAGGTGGTGTACAAACACAGACACACAAGATGGTCTGTACTCCAGATACCACGTCCTTCAGATTCTAGTGGTGTGATCTCATGGTGGAGACTCGGGGTTTGAGTCTTTCCTTACTCTTGCTTCCAGACTGCATCTTAAACAGCTGCAGTGAAACAATTAACTCCTTATTTGTCAAAGTGAGTGATTGTGAGGAAACACCTCTCACTTTACACAGGAGGGGGCTGTGGTAACGGATGTTTGTGCAAATTCAACACACCACTGAAGACACACAGCCCAATTCTTCACTTTGCTCCGTCATTCTCAGACCAGTGTAACTCCACTGAAACCAGTAGCTGCGCCAGCTTAAAACCAGGGTCACACCACAGGTGCAGGAATTAGGGGTGTGGGGCGTGCTGCGGTACCCCCAGGTTTTGCACAGGGTTCCTGTTGCCAGCTCCACACTTGGAGCTCCGCTCCTGGCCCCGCACCCGGGGTCTTGGCTGCACGACCCACCCCCAGGTTCTGCTCCCTCCCCCAGCTGTTGTCCCAGCCTCAGCCCCCTTACCTCTGTCCATGTTCCCCCCACCTTCTGGAGCCATGGCCCGGTCCTGGCCCCAGCTCTGGGGAGAGGTGGCACCCTCCCTGTTCCAGCACCACTGGGTCACACAGTGCTGACTTGGGCAAAAACTTTACTTTGACCTTGATGGCCACCTGCTGCCTCTCTAGTTAGATCACTGGGGTCTCCTTAGCAACCAGGGCAGCTGTACAATGCCACGCGGACTCATGCCCCCGCCCCATTCAGTATTCGCCTGGCACTCAAGGAGGCCAGTGCTTCTGCCGAGGCCTGGTGCGGCCAGAAAACTGCCCCAGCTCTCTGGCGCCATGGGGAGGGCCGAGCTGCTCCCTTAGAAGAAGGCCTGGGGTGAAGCCTCCAAGAGAAGGATTAGGAGGAATTTCCACCAGGGAATTGGGCCAAACTTTCCTTTCCCCCGGTCCCCATCATATGTCATAGCAGGGCATGCCTGCCTTGGAGCAGTCCCTGCTGGCCACCTATGGCACTCCCTGCCTCAGTTCTCCTCAGCCAGATTTCAGTCTCTCCTACAGTGACCAGACAGCAAGGGTGAAAAATCGGGACAGCGGTAGGGGTAACAGGAGCCTATATAAGAAAAAGCCTCAAATATCGGGACTGTCCCTATGAAATCGGGACATCCGGTCACCCTGGTCTCTCCCAGGGTTCACGTGGCTCTCAGATTTCAGGCCCCTGCCAGAGTCACAAATATCCAAACAACCGAAGAATCCTGTCCCCACTGGGCTCCTCTTAGCCCACCCTGAGGACTCCATTTAAGTGTTATGGGGCAGAGCATTGATTCCCAGGCCCCCCACAACCCACCCCCTACAATTCCTCTACCTGTCTTTTCTCAGCCCTACGGTGAAGCCCCCACAATGTCTCAGGCTGTCACCTGACCCCAAGGTGTCCAGCCCTCTTAGACAGGGAGGCAGCTAATCTGTCATGGGCTGGGCTGATTGAACAGGACTGGCTGTCCTGCCCCAGGCCTCCTGGTCCTTGGAAAGGTAGGCCACCCCATTCCAGAGCAATTCCCCCTTATCACCATTCCCAGCACTCATTGAAGTCACTGGGAGCCTCTCTCATGCCTACAATGTGATTTGGATTGGCAGGGATTTGCAGCGGGGAAAATCCATATCTATTTGTTTTAACTAAAAAATTCTAATTTCTTATGGGAAACTTTAAAACCAAATGAAAACATCTTTGACTTCAAAATGGGTTGGTTTATTAAGCCCTCCAAAATTCTGTTTTTAAAACCCTTCTTGGGTGTTTTCCCCCACAGGTTTTCCCCTTCCCCCCATTTCCAAGGGAAAAAAGGGGGGGAAGTGGGGAGAAAACCCCCTTTTCACTCTTATTGGTTTTTAACGATAACAGTAAAATGGCATGGAAAAGCAGAGTTTCTTTCCAACTTTTTGCAGTTGGAAAAACAGTGTTGGAAAGTGTGTGTGTGGGGGAAGCCCCTTAATTTTTACATCAATTGGGTTTCATTCCCAAAAATATTTAATTGCGAAACACTGAAGTCTAACAACATAGTTTTCTGCAGAAAAATACATTTTGCCAAAATTCTATTTTCCTATGAGAAAACGGTTTCACTGGAAAATCTTTGACTACCCCTCCCAGCAGTGGACAGGGTCTTTCCCAGCAGTCCCTTCCTCAGCTTGACCTGGGTTAGAAAGGGCTGGCATCTCTCTCCTCCATAGGACAAACCATCAGGCAGCCCGGCACTTGCTTGGGAGAGGGGCGACCCTGGCTAGGCAGCACTACACCCAGGTCAGGACTGCAGGGCATTGGCAGAGCCTGTGGGTTTGGGATGGCACTGTCCCTGCCCTTGTTACTCCGGTCTTGCCAGCACAGCGAGGCTCCGGCGTTCAGGAATGATATGAAATTGTTGCATTTCCCCAAACATTATCGAATAATGATGCTAAACCCTAGAGCGCCTCTGCACCCGGATGAGAAGCAGTGCACTGTATGTGATGGCAGGGATCAGCGGGGCCAGTGACTGTTGAAGTTTACTCACCTTATTGCTTGTTCCAGGGTCAATATCACTTACAATCCGGAGCTGCTGCACAGATAGCTGTCTAGTGCCAACCAAGGCTGGACAATTCTACGGGTTTCCATGAGTGTGGGGAGCACAAACTAGACCCTGCAGTTCAGAGGGGGTGACAACAGGCCAGATGTGCACGTTTACTCAGAGGTTCAAGTTTTCACATGCTCTCTCCCCAGGACTCCTCCTTCCCACTGAACTTAGCTCTCCTGTGGTGTGTGGGGAGGGAAGGGAGTGATCGGATTTCGGCCTGACTCTCTTCTGAGGCACCTCATCTGCTTTCTCCAGAGCACTGGGCAGGGCCACTGACTGCTGCTATCCATGGCCTTGGGATGGGTCAGGCAATGGTTTGAAGTCCCCAGTAGTCAGCAAGAGACACAGAAATACTCCCCCCTCCCCCGACAGCCACTGATGCTCTAACAGCAAGCAGAGTAGCAACCGCTGAAGTTTAATGTGCAGTTGTTAATGACTTCACCGAACACTCATGGGTCTCTGGGGTGACATTCATGGGTTTGGCCAGGACTACAAACAGTGCTCCTAACTCACTTAGGCAGTCTTGAAAATACCCCCCTTCACTGCTACCCTGTTCACTGCTGAATTGTATGGTGAGGTCTCTTTCTCCTTGCCATTCAAACTCCCTATAGACTGTACCCACAGATGTGAACACTACCGGTGTAGGGATGCACTTGTTCATACTCATCAAATAGCTCCTTTAGTTCACCGTGCCTAGTTCCAATAGAGCTGCTCAAACAATGGTAACTTTTTTCAAGTTTTAAAAAATTGAATTTAAAAAACCCATTTAAAACATCAAGTTTTCAAAACACTTCGAGCAGCTCAGAAAAAAAAAGTTTGATTTCCCACTCCTTCCCGCCACCCGATTTTGTAACTCACAAATTCCAACCAGCTTGGATTTCCATATTCCACTCACGTTTTGCATAGACACTGATTTCTGTCACCATGCAGGGCTGGAATGTCTAGCCTTAGGGCTGGTTTTTTGACTCCTTTGTGCTCCATGCTGACCTGGCCCAGGCAAGTGAACCCAGTCCAGTTACCATTCGTGGACTTCTGGATTTTGACATCACTGAAGGTTGAGTAACTGTACAGAGTTCTGAACTAACTCTGACTGTTTTATGATTTAACTTTCACCTATTAGGCACTCCGCCTATTCATCCATTCAGCATCTAATTCCCACTTGGATCAAACGCTCTTTAATTAAGACTCGCTATTTTTTCTGCCCTCATTTAACTTGGCTTCTCAAAGCTCAATATTTTGTTTTAGAAAATCCAACAATATCTAATTTTTTTCAGAGAGATTTGTCATGTAAAGTCAGGTTACTGTTGGTTCTAGGCATGAAATGTATATTTGGTTAGAATATTAAAATGATATTTGCAGTCATTTGGGACAATGACTGATTTTTACATTGTAAAGTGACGTTACGGAAGAGAGCTTTATAAATGCCTTAGCCTTTCATTAGCTTAAATGTAAGGAATTTTATTGCAATCTTACATTGTGGTACTGTTTCCCCCAGCACATCTAATAAAAACAACAGTAGTCACACATTTTGGGATGCCTGGGAATTCAAGCAGGCATCTTGGTTAAAGACCACTGCTAAAGACTATGGTAAAATTTCCCTGGATTTCAATGGCACTTAGAATAGTAGCTTTACAATGCAGGCGAATCATTGCCCAAGAAAACTGAATTCCCAGTGGCCACATTACTGCAGCCCCCTTTACTATGAATGTTGGGATCCATCTGTATCACACCCAAACAGCAGCTTTGCAGTGAGCTGTCCAAGCCCACAGGTAGAGTCTCCAAAACGACTCTGCATAATGAATTCATGGATGCCGAACAACTTCTCACCACACCTGGGGTGAAATCCTGGTTGCACGGAAGTCAATGACAAAGCTTCCATTGACTTCAGTGGGGCCAGAATTTCGGCCTCAGCGCCTGCTTCCAAGTTGGGAGAGTCAGACAAACCTCCAGCATTCGAGAAATGCACCAGGGACCTGTTGGAAATCTAGCACCTTCTCCTTCCTTGGAAGTTAATGATTCACTCAGTGCTTCGGTCCACGTTCAACCCACCTGGACTGACTTCAGAGACACTGACATACCGGGAGCTCCATTACTCCAGTTTTACATCACTATTACTCCACAGACTACAACGTTTGACAATGGCATGCGAGGGGTGGGCTTTGCTCTGGTTTTCTGTTCCCCGGGGGGGTTTTGGAACTAAAAGGAATACTCACAGCCCTGACTGGCTCAGGATCTTCAGCCCATCCGGTGGAATCCGCCTGGTCACATAGATTCTAGGTAGCTGCTTCCCCGCTGCATTTGGCGCCTGTAATTTCCACCAGCTGTGGAACTCTGAGCCCAGCGTCGTCTTCAGCCGTCTCAAATGACAGAGCGTCCCCATTGCAGAGCAAAGGCACTGACAGCGTCCAAAAGCAGGACTTTGGATGGGATGTTTTCGTGCCAGTCAGTTCAGCAAGTTTGTGTGACCAGGGAGTGGGAGGTTGTGTGATAAGATCCCTTGGACCAATGACTGGTGTGGCCGGGTTCTCTTTACTGAGCTGACCCGTCACCGCGTATGTTTGCACACTCTTCTTTAATCTAGCAGTTTAAATAAGAGAAGGACAGCGAGGAGGGAAAACCGAGTTAATAAGAAAACAGGCTCATGCCAACCTTTGTGACTTGGGGAAAAATTGAACTTCTACAGAGCAACTGTTGGTTTATGTTTCCTGTTGCATTAAAAAGAGCTTTGGGGGTTCTCCTCAGTTCTATTGGAAGTTGAGCTCCTATAACTGTTTAAAAACAATTAGCTTTTGAATTGTAAAGTAACAAAGATTGAGACTGGGGGGTCCCAAATATTTACATGGGACTCTGTCAAAAAAATACACTGAGTCAGGCTTCCCAAACTGTGGGTCACAACCCCAAATGGCTCACACCATCAGCAGATCCAATGGGTCAGATTCGACCCATGTGACAATGCATTTTACCTCCAAATGTGCCCAGACCTGCCCCACGGATGCCGTGCCAAGAGCGGATGGTGCATGCGAAGTCACGTTGTGCAGAAGCTGACGTTTTGTAAGATGGCTGCCTCCCGGCGCAGTGTTTTGGAGCAGGTCCAGACACGCCGGCTGTGCAGCGGTGGCTGTGTGTACGCCAGTTTGCCATTGGCACCATCTGACTGCGCAAGCATCCAACTGAGAGACCTGAATGCAAAAGATCCTCCTCGGTGGGCATCAACAGAGCATCCTCTCTGCTTGAGGTGGTAGGAGCCTGTGCCGGCCTTTTCTGAGATGGAATCTGCCGGATCTTGTGAGCTCCTTAAGGCAGGGCCCATGTCTAGTTTTATGCCCCCGACTACCCTGTTGGCACTGCAGCACAAAGAATCATTGCCAGGCATTGTTTCCGTGCTGCCCTGGTACCACACAGAGCCTTGTGGCCTGCGTTGTGCAGGAGGTCAGACTAGATGATCATAATGGTCCCTTCTGACCTTAAAGTCTATGAGTCTATGAGCCTTCCTCCATCCTCATCTCATTTCTGACCAGCGAATTCCTTCTTCTGATGTGTGAGCAGAGGTGCACTGGAGTCATTTTTACAGAGTCTCTGCTTCAGCCTCCAGCAGCGAGTCTCACCACGCAGTTATGAACGAAAACCAAGAGCGTAAGAAACGTGCTCACAAATCTGCCGGGGCTGCCTTTGCGCATGGCTTCCTCAGTGGGATTTTGTCAAGAGTGAAGAAAGGCAGGAGTGCCTGCTGGGTCGCAGTGAGCTAGCGGAAGCATGAAGCCTCAGACCCTTAAACCATGCTAGGAAACCTTTCACAAAGAACACCAAGGCCATTCCAGTTCTGGAAAGAACTTCCACATCAAGGGCACTTTAAGAGATCCATGTCCATCTCTGACCACTCTTAAAAGGTGACACCCCATCACACAGGCCAAGAAGCTGCCCGCCATTGGAGAGACTTCGATTTGCCCAGCTGCAATCGATATGGTGAAGATAGGTGTGGGGAAACTGAGGCAAGCCCACTCAAAGCCACACAACTCTCTGACACCACAGTGAAGCGAAGGATTGAGGTGATGGCGACCGATCAGGACAACGCACTGGTGGAGCACCTGAAACACACGGCTACTTTTGTTCTCCAAAACAATGTCACATCAGAGATTACATGATGTGAGCATCGAGATGACGTGAGCACCGAGGGCTGAGATGCACAGCTCTTGGCTTTTGTGAAATACACAGAGGAGGGTGTAGTTCTTGAAGCTACGGTATTCTGTTCTGCTGCCGCTTTCCGAACATGTGATGGCACAAGGAATGTTTGAAGTGCCACATGCAAGACAAAAATATCCCGTGTGAGTGGATAGAGTGGGCTTTTGTGTAGCTGGAGTATTGTCTATGGCAGGTCGCAGACCAGGTCTGTGTGCCTTGATAAAGAAAGTTGCTCCATCTGCTGTGTGGATTCACAGAGACCTAAAGCTCCAAGTCCAGGTCTCATCTATTGTGGACGACATGAAGACTCAGCCCCTTTGCGTGCAACTGTTTGCAACAGCATGTGAAAACCCCGGGTCCGTTCATGACCTGGTTTTGTTCCACACTGAAGCTCACTGGCCCTTGAAAAGAAAAATACTGGGATGATTTTCTTAACAGACAGAGGAGCTGGGGGCCTGTGCACTGGAGTGCGCAAAGAGCAGATTCATCGATTTCCTGTGTGGCCAAAGGAAGATGTGTCGTCTTGCCTATGTCACAGGCATATTTGGGAAAGTGAAAGAATGGAACGCAGGCCTCCAAGGCGAGAACACCCCACATCCATCAGCCGAGTGATCCAATCACAGGATTCACAAAGAAAATTGATTTCTGGAAGAATAATCGATTGAAGACAACAAATGAATCCTTCCTGCAGCTCTGCAAGTTCCTGGCTGACAATGAAATTATTTAGCCTCCTCCGCAGGTGATAGCTGAGCATCTCCGCCACACAAAGTGACTGTTTGCATCCTTTTCCCCTGCCTTGGACATGACAAAGTTTGATTGGGTGTGAAACCCCTTTCAGTGTGAGCTTGATACCAAGGATTTGCCAGCAGCTGAAACTGAATAGCTCTTTGAAATGTCCTGCGATCGATCTTGTGAGGATCCTAGGCCCAACATTCTTCCCCAGAGTTCTGGTTCACTGTCAAAAATGAATGTCCTGCACTCTCAACATGCGCCTGGAAGCTGACGGAGCCATTTATGAGCATGTATTTGTGTGAAGCTGGATTCAGTGCAGTCAGGTCCATCAGTATCAATCTACCACTGATGTCACATCAGAGATTAGATGGCAATTTCTACCATGCTGCCGGACTTCAAAAGGCTGCGTCGCAACACGCAAGTCCATGCGTTGCACCAGGGAGAATTAGATAATGAATTTAACGTGTAAACTCCTTAGATTCCTTGATCTTATGTTGCTTTGCTGTCTGGGGTCACAGGAAACAGTCTCAAAATGGGGTCATGCAGGCAAAAAGTTTGGGAACTCCTGTAATGTCTTTTACTGGACCAACTTCTATTGGCAAAAGAGACAAGTGTTTGAGCTACACACGGATGCTTGTCCCTTCCTCCAAAAGGATTTGGGCCAGTAAAAGACATTACAGTACTTCACCCACCTTGTCGCTCTCATAGCCTACATGGCTACAACAACTCTGCAAACAAAAACTATCCTAGCAGGTCAGAAAAATCCTGGGCCTGGTTCACTCCTGTGTTGCTCTAATGTTCGGTAAGATTGAAGTAAAACTGGAAAAATGCAGTGGTGAATCAGAAAAATCAGGACAGGGAGTAGGGGGTAATAGGAGCCTATATAAGAAAAAGACCCCAAAATCAACACTGTCCCTATAAAATCGGGACATCCAGTCACTCTATGCCCACGTGATGCCGCAAACGCCTCCTCTGATGTTCAGGTTTATTTTCTGAGATCTTTCTTGTGTAACCCACCTGTGAAACCCGTAGCCATCTTTCTGGCATGTGGCAGAGGGCCAGATTCTCTGCCGCTGTAAATCAGCATCACTCCAATGGAGTAACATCAATATATACCAGGAGAAGATCCTGCCCTAATTGTTTTCTGGGGCCAGGCAAACAATGGGAATCCCAAACTATCTTAATAGGGCAGCTCTTATGTCTTCAGAGCTCCCTCTTCTGGCTTTTTGTCAGCAAGCTTTTCTGTCATTCTGCTGAAAGGAACTCAGCTGCTTTTTAAGGTTTAGGGCATGTTTGCATGGGCACTGGAGGTATAATTTCCAGCTCGGGAAGCCAGACCTCTCTTTGCTTTGATTTAGCTGGTGTGCTACAAATAGCAGAGTCATGGCTGCCCAGGGACCAGATGGGTGAGCCACTTCGAGTACAATTCTGCCTGAAGTCCTAGGTATGGCTAGCCACTGCCTGCACTGCTGTGGCTACACTGCCCCGTCAACGTTAGCATGAGTATGTCTCTCCACATTGGAAATCACACCTCCAGTGTAGACGTACCTGGAGCCTAACTAGGCCCAGTTGCACCTGTGTAGATGTGGAAGCTGGGATTCAACTCCCCAATGTTCATGTTATTGAAAGCGAGCTCCCATTAGAGGCCCCGTTATGCTGGGCTGTGTCTTTGTTTTGGGTGTCCCTGCCCGGGGGCACCAGAGGAAAGCTACGCCCTTTTCTCACCCCCCTAGAAGATTTTCTGCACTGGACAAGGTTGCAGTGATTCTTTGATTCCAGGGAATTCTCATTTACCTGTTAAAAACTCCCTGCAGGATGAAATGCAGCCGCATAGTTCTTGGCTCCTGGAGATTTTTATTCGTTGACTTAGCATCATTATACACTTGTTTTCAAAACTAAATCTTTGGATCTTTAATATAGAAGATGTTCAGAAACCTTCAATCCTTCTTTGCTGTCTTATCCTTCAGGTCCAGTTATTTTTCTTGGCCCTTTTATGTAGATAGCCCTTTTCAGCCATAGGACTAAAAGTTTCTTTCTAAAGGAAAATAGCATTAGCCTCATTTTACAGATAGGGAAACTGAGGCACGGAGGGGGGGGGGGGGGAAGAAGTGAAATGGCATGTCAATGTTGTGGCCAGAAACAGAACCTGGGATCCTGACACCCAGACCCATGTTGCGGCCACTGGACTGTGCTAGGCCACCTTTAAAAATAGCCTTTGTTTAAAAAACAATCCATGTGTGAACTCAGCTACAGGCTAGGGGCTTGATGAAGAATTAAAAATGAGGTTCTCTGGCCTGCACTATACAGATGGTTAGACACCAGTAGATGATTATAATGGTCCCTTTTGGCCTTGGGATCTATGAACTAGCCCCAACTGTTGTAATTTATAGCTCAAACTCCGAAAGTGGGTAAAGGTCAAACAAAGACACGCTTTCCAAAAGGAATAAGTATCCCTGCCACTTGGCTAAGTGCTGTTTGCGGTGTAAAGTGCCAGACATAAAAAACCAGCATTCCTCCTTTTAATACCTTTTCAATATAAATGTACCGGTGTAGGCTGTGTTACCGCCCGCAGTAGCATGACAGAAGTAGACGGAACAAATGCAGCAGCAGAAAATAAGCCAGGGTTAACAATGGAGCATTTAAAGAAAGGAGAGAAAGGAAGGCAGATGGCATGAATATTAGTGCATGAAAATGACTAACACGCTGAGAATTTCCCAGTGTACTTCTCACTTGTTTTGCCTTGCTTCTATAATTAATTTATGGAAAGCGCCTAAATTGGGAATAAACACAATCTCACAAATCCCTTCTAATCTCTGCCCGTATTTTGGAAATGATACCCTCAAGGTATAGTTTCTTGCCATGATTAAACTGTTTTCTTTTTAAAGAATTAACCGGCTCTGATTTATTTATTTTACACAATAGCACAAAGCGTCCGTGGTCAGGGAGGAGCTCAGCACTCGTCCAGAAGCAAGCGATTGTTATCAGCTGCCTAGATGGGGCCACCATTGCTCTGGGCTGCTGTATGGGGCAATATTTGTGTCTCGGATTCACCTCCCTGTTCGTAAGCCACACAACACGATGGCACAGAGAGGTAGAGGTTGGCATGTATTGGGACCCGGCTTCATTTTTTAAAAACCGTATTTTTTTCCTCCAGTCGAAAAGAGAAGCAGAGGCGCTCCCCAGAGCTGGGCTGTCGGAACCCTCTCCTCTAGATCGGCTATGCAGGAGAAGCAGGGCCCGGCTGTACTGCAGGAACAAAGAGAGCTCTGCGTTTGCTCCCAACCCGTGTTAGCGATACGGAGACATATGTACAGCAAGCTGTTCCATGGCGTTTTGAACACTAGAACCGGCCTGTAAAAACCTGGGCTTAGCCCTGTATTTGTCTGTTAAACTCTCCCCAATGCAAATGTATCTGACTGCTTCAGTGGATGCCTGCTGGGACCCATGCTGTTGACACAGTCAGTAGGTTCCCCCCATGGAGGGGAAATGCATGGAGGGGATGGATAACAACATAGGGGCCTTATCCAAAACCCACTGGGAGTCTTTCCATTTGCCTCAATAGACTTTGGATCAGGCCTCAAAATGGCCCAGTGGATTGCCACATAGCTTGCCACCCATTCTGCAGGGAAATAAAACTGGAGCAATCCACTGCGAAGAGCCATATGGACCTGTGGACCCTCCTTTGGGAAGATGCACAGCACCAGGGTCCTTCACATGTGCTACCCGGCTTGGCAGCAGCACTGCTGAGAAGGATCTGGGTGCTATGGTGGATCTCAACCACCACATGAGTTAGCATGGAGATGCGGTTACAAACAAAGCAAATTCAATGCTCGGTTGCATTCACAGAGGCGAGCATGCAAGGCACAGAGGTGAGAGTACTGCTCTGGTCGGCACTGGGTAGACCTCAGCTGCAAGAGACTATGACCCAGACACACTGGGGGGTCTGCGGAAGAGCAATCAGCAAGAAGCGGCCCTGGGCAAGGATGGATTTTTCTATAAAACTGCTCAGATTGTCTCTAGTTCAAACAGGAATTAATGTAGGGAATTTCTATGGCCTGGGTTATGGAGGAGGTCGGACTCGTGAGGTGATCACAGTGGCTTTATTATCCGTGAAACTATTCCTGGTGCCTGAAAGGCAGGGGTTGGGGCTGGATCCTACAGTAGGAGCAAAAGAGCAGAGGTAAAGAGACAGGGTTTTTGTTACCTCTCTTGTCCCAGTGCAAAGCAGAAATCAAGTTGGGGGTAAGTGGATAACACGTGCCATCCCTATGTTTGATCCTTCGTAGATCATGCATGCCTAACAGAAAGCTTTGCCGTGTTCCCTTCCATGGCATCTTCTTGTAATGTCTGCGGGAGAAATATCACAGCAGTGAATGCAATCTCTCTCTCTCCCCTTGTATAGACAGGGACGGAGCTACTTGCACCATCTGCAGGGTATACCCGCTAGATAGCTGGGCGGTTGTTCAGATGAATGCTTTCCATTTGTTGGTAGCTTGCTTGTGTTTTATGAAGTTCAAGAGTGAGTCCGGGACTCGCGGTGTTTTGCAAGGAGAGAATGTTACTTCCCTCGTGATGCCTAGCCAGCCCTCTGTTTGCAATGTCATCGGGGGAAATGACCAGAAGGAACCTCTTGCTCCTATTTTAGGAGTGAACTGAAATCATGGCTGTCCTGCCACAAAGAGCCACATCCGTTGTAAACCCCAAGAGGTCAATAAAATGGATGACTTGTGTGTGCCGGCAACTTTTGGGGGCCTATGATTTTCCCCAGCAGAATCCATGGTTCAGTATTCCTACTAAAGTAGTAACTGTCTTTAAAATTGCCATTTTCACGTATGGGTGTCTCGTGAGTGAGGGGGAACCTGGTATCACAGAAAAACTTGTAGGCTGATTTAGTTTGCAGTGGGAATGGAGTAGAAGCGCCTTCTGCAGCCACAGCACCGCTGGAACTAAGAATGACCTCGCAAGACATTGAGTCCCTAGCACAGTCAGCTCCACATTAGGCCACATTGGGAATCTCAGTCTTGAGAATCTGGGTGCCCCAGTCCCATTTGATTTTAATAGTAACTGGGGCCCAGAGCCTCAAAAGTATTTAGGTGCCAAAGGCCTTAAATAACTTTGAAAATCTCAGCCTAAAATCGGTTTCATTCAGGTTTTTGTATCGCTCTCCAGGTTATAGCTACATTGACTACGCTTTGGGTAACTGAGGGCTGGGCCCTGGGCATGCAACGGCTGAAAGTGAAACCAGGCTAGCAACAACTGCAACGACACCGCTTTTTTTGCTAGCCGTCTTCATGAGGGTGTCCTGACTGCTCTCCACAGGACAGTTTATTTTTGAGAGCTTTGTGATAATGTGTCAGGCAGTTCAGCTATAGTGCAGACAAGTGCTAGAATAATACTCAGTCAGCTGATTCGGAGGACAGCCAAGCCCAGAACAGCATACACTTAGCTTGGCTATAAGCCTCTTGTGTTTAAAGGGAATGAAAAGGAGCAGCTTCAAGTTTTGCAGCTGATTTTCATTTCTCTTTGTCACGCCATTCAAGTTCTATGGAGTTCCACCGTAAACCCAGTAACAAGGACAATTGGGTTCATGGGCTGGCAATATTTTAATTCTCTCTCACATGAGACTCGACTGTAGTGGGCAAACATATTGACTTCACCCAGGACACACATTCCTGTCCTGAAAAGGCTGAGATAGAAACAGCCAGCACCATGAAAGAACATTCTGATACAGCTGAAGTCTGTACTACTGAAGAAAGTCATATTTATTCTGTACTAGCGAAAATACCCGGCGTTGCTCGGGTCAGTCGGAGGTGGGGAGGGGGCAGAGAGTTGAGCGAGTGTGGGGTCCGTTGGAGGGGGGAGGGGGCAGAGGGCAAACCTGACACCCCCACCTCACCCCCCCGACCAAACCCGACACCCCCACCTCACTTACCCCTCAACCAACCCCGACTCACATTTTCACACCCCCACCCAAACCCAACACCCCTACGTCACCCCCTACCAACACCCCCACCTCACCCCCCGTAGACCAAACCTGACACACCCACCTCACTTTCCCCCCCAACCAAACCCGACACCCCTATCTACCACCACAAACAAACCCGACACCCACACCTCACTTACCTCTCGACCAACCCCGACCCCTCTCCTCACTCCCCCAAACAAACCCAACACCCCCACCTTACCCCCCCCACCAAACCCAACACCCCCTGACCAACTCCAACACCCACACCTCACCCACCCCGACACCTTCCCACCCCCCCAGACCAAACCCAACACCCCCGGCTCACTTACCCCCCCGACCAAACCCGACGCCCCCACCTCACCCCCGGACCAAACCCGACACCCAACTCACCCCCCGACCAAACCCGACACCCCTACCTCACTTACCGTCCGACCAAACCCAACTCGGGTCTGTCGGAGGTGGGGAGGGGGCAGAGAGCTGAGCGAGTGCGGGGTCCGTCGGCGGGGGAAGGGGGCAGAGAGCTGAGCGAGTGCGGGTCTGTTGGAGGAGGTATTATGACATCATAACTATGTCACAGAGAACAGCAGCTGCCCAGCTGATGTGATTGGCCTTTAAATAATTTCACCCCTGAGGGGCGTCAGAGGTGAGATTTGAAAAATTTTCGACTATTACCCTGATTAGGACCCTAAGACCTATAACTGTACCAAATTTCAAGTCTCTAGCTCAAACGGTGTGGAAGGAGTAAGTGCACGTACATACACGCACGCACACACGCATACATACACGCATACACCATTTTACTTTTATATATATAGATATTCAGACTAATTAGTTTGATATTGATGGCTGTGTTATGGGCAATTACTGATTATTTCATGATATATTTTGTTTATTGCATTATATTGTAGATAAATAAAAAGCTATAAGTTCCAGGCCACATAATTGTTTTTAATAAGCCTGACCTGGAGTACTGAGGCACCCAGCTGTAGAATCATAGACAGGTATGGCTGGAAGGGACCTCAGGAGGTCACCCCCTTACATGCTGAGGTAGGATTAAGAATACCTAGGTCATCCTTGACAAGTGTTTGTCTAACCTGTACCTAAAAATCACCAGTGATGGGGATTCCACAACCCCCTGGGTAACCTGTTCCAGTTCTTCACTGTCCTTGTAGCATGAAAGTTTTTCCTGATGTCTACCCTAAATCTCCCTTGCTGAAAACTTATTGGATTACTTCTTGTCCTCCCTTTGGTGAACATGAAGATCAATTGATTACCATCTTCTTTATAACAACCACTACAGTCTGTTAGCTGTGTGGCTGCTCAGAAGTCTATAGATTCTGTTTCATTGACTCTTTTTCCCTTTTCAGATTGACTCAGCGGGTGTTAGATTCATTTTTGTGTTGCTTGAAACAGACCACTTCCATCTTTGTTTTTTTTAGAATACAACAACCAAAGTAATTAAAACACTTTTGCAGATATTCTGTTCCCTTAAGTAATAAGTGGTTTTGAATGTTTTCTCTAATTAATTACACTATTAGTTAAATATGTATTTTGTATAATAACATGCATATTCACCCAACTACTTACTCAAACAGTTAAATGCATATTTAAATATGTATTATACACTTTAATGCATATTAATTATTTGGTAGCGAGAGAAAGCTCATTCTGAGATATTTCTGTCTGGGGAACAGATATTTACGCATAAAGTATATTACTGACTCGTTATGCGATAGCTGCTTCAGACTTCTTATGGTCTATTGTGCAATAAATCCATATTTAGTATTGTATTGATCTGTGCACCTCCACAACAAGTGTGACAATGCGCAGTATATCGTGTGGTATAAAAAGGAACACAGTGCACAAGTGCCACACTCCTTCCTTTTAAAGCCCTTTTAATTGACAAATGATGTCAATGGGAGTAACATGTTAACACTTTTGATATTTAAACTCTTTAGGTTTCAGAGGAAAGATGTGGCAGGGTGCCCTAGTGGTTAACACACTAGACTGTGATCCAGATATCTGGCTTCTCAAGGCTCAGCTCTGCCACAGACTTCCTGTGTGACCTACAGCAAGTAACATCTCTCTGGCTTTGATTCAGTTAAGTAGTTGCTTAAGTGCTCTGCTAGCTCAGTGCCTAATGGGGCAATTAAGGAGGATAAGGACATGATGCAGAAACTAAATGATTTATTGGTACCAGACATTGCTACAGAGGAGATTGGGGTGATACTTATTGTTTCCAGGTAAAAAAGAGGTGCTGGAATATCAATACATTAAAACTTCCTGGGCTAGAAGCTCTGCATCCAAGCGTTCCAAAAGAAACCTGGTTTGCCAACTACAACATTCCACCTCATTAAATCAGCTCCACTATGAATATAACAGGGCAGGAGGGGGGACACACATTGCTCTGTCTTTAAAAAGGTGCAAGGAGGGACCCTGTGAATTACAGACCAGGGAGCCTTTCCGCCAGCGCTAGCTGAGCTGATGCAAACAATTCAAAACAGAATTCTGCAACGCGTCGATGAATGGGAGCTAAGACTGAACCAGCCATCTTCTGCTCCGGAAAACCCCAGCTCCGTAACTTAGCACAGTTCTTTGAGCACGCCCACAAAATAGTTAATAACGGGTGACATTGTTTATTTGGCCTTTCAAAAAGCCCGGGACGAAGGCTCACCAGAGGCAGTGAATGCACGAAGTGGACGCGGGCTGAGAGGAAGTACTGCCATGGCTCAAAGCCCGCTAAGAGAACAGAACAGAGAGCAAAGAGTAGGAATGACGGGTCAGCTTTACAGCCTGGCAGTGCAGTAACCATGGGTGCCTCAGGGCTCCATTCTTAGTAAACGGAGCCGTGACCTGGAGAAAGGGGTGAGCTGGCGGTGGCAACATTTGGAGATGACAGATGACAGATGATTTAGGGTAATCAAAAGAAAGACTGTGATCCTCTGAGGAACTAGACAAAAACCAGGTGAAATTCCCCCCTCCCCCCGATTCTTCTCCTGCATGCCACCATGACCCTTTGTCTTTCCTGCATCGCCTTCCGCAGTTCACAAGGGATCCTGCTCCCAGCTGGCTGCATCTCAGAGGGGTGGGGAGGGAGTGGGCAGAGCTGCGGAGGGGGGGAACAGGCCTGATTTGATCTAGGCACCTGAGTCCTTCCTGCCAGCGTTGTTGGTGCTTTGCGCATCCACTGCACAATGCCTTTGGTCTCTGCTGCTAAGCCGGAAAGATGAGGCCTTTTCACTCTCCTTGCTCCCTGCTGCTGCCACCAGCCGCCCAGCAATGGAGTTAGAGGAGAATTTTTTCTAGCCCTTCCTCCTGCTTCTCTGCAGCTGCCAGGCCCTACAGGCCCCTCCCTGCAGGGAGCAGGTGGGGAGAGAGGGAACAGACCGAGTGGTGTGTGTGAGATTCCCACAGCGGTGAACCTCCCCCATCAACCAGTTTGTCTCTATGCTTCAAGCTTCCCACTGGAGCTTGGGTTGCTAGTTCAGTTGTCATGTTAGCGGCTGGCTAGAACAGTCATAACCGAGTGCTACCAGCCTGACCGCTACGGAGACCCGCTCCTTGCAGGAGATGCACGGCCATGTGCAAAAAGCCTCCCACGAAACCAGCTGAGCCCTCTTGCTCTCCCGCCTTTCAAACCCCACAGGATTCACGGCCAAGAGCTTCAGAAGTGAGGGCTTAAAATGAGGCTCCTGTGTGCAGATTTAGGCTCCGAAATAAGTGGCCTCATTGTCAAAGGAGCTGCTCCCCCAGATTTTCCCTTGGAAGGTGTTGGCTGGTTAAGGCTCCTGGGAGCAGGCTGTGGTCGAGTCCTCCTTCGAGCACTCTTCATTATGACAATGTGGCCTGTGTGCTAAACACTGCTTGGAAGGCGACTGCCCCATTCAGCTCAAGTTGCTCATTGAACATGTAGCAATCAGGAGCAGCTTAGCGCTCTCTGGATTGATTTCCTATTGAAACTTACACTTGCAAGCAGACTGGCTAGCTGTGCAAAGTGGTTTAGCAGGGCAGCTGTCGGGGGTGGGAGCGGAGAGTCAGTTCATTCACACAGCCCTTTCTCCCTTGGAGGTTTACCTGGCTGGCTGGTGTGCTTAGCTGTACTTTGTAGGGCCTAGGAACTGCCAGAGTGGATCAGACCAGCAGTCTGAAGTCCAATGTCCTGACAGTGATCAGCACCAGTAGGAGTTTATGGAATGACCTGTTCATCAGGAACGTTTCTTCCAATTCCCAGGTATTTAGGAGTTGATTTAATGCCTTGAAGGGTTTATACCACTTACAAATATATTTTAAACTCAGTACAAGTGTGGATTGTTCTTATTCATATATGGGTCTCATTCTCTTTTTCCATTGGGTGGCAAATTGTGATTACTGACTGGCTACAGAATGTGTACTCAGCTAGTCTGTATGCTCTGAAATCCTAGTTTTTTTTACCCTCTCCTGTCTCACTCCCCTCCTTCATCTCCCGCTCGCTTTTCCCCTCTATCACTTATGTCTTTACTGGAGTAGGAATTGCTACTTGCTACATGTTTATATAGTGTCCACCGCAACGACACCTGATTGAGGCCTTTTGGTGCTACTGAAATAGAAGTGATTAATAAGGTCCTGCTCAATTCATATAACATCTTGTGGCAATGAGTTACACAGGCTTGGGGCTTTTGAAATCCCCTTGCCCATGTTTTGGAAAGCAAGGGGACCGACCCAGGAGATTCCTGCATCCCTAGAAGTTGAGTGTCTTGCTCTGTGCTAGGAACAGTTCTGATGGGCTTGGCTGAATGAGGTGAAGTCTAGCTATGCCTGCTCTACATTTTGAAACCAGCCTAGAACTCAGTGCTACGTATTCTTAGTAGTCATGGCTCATGCTGATGGTAATTCCTGTCACAAAAATTATTACCATAGTAATTTGTCATAGCTGAGCCTATTTAACGAGCAGGAGTCAAAGACTTAACTTGAGACCAGATTGTTACTTATTCCCTATTGAGCTTCTATTAAGCTGAGGTCTTGACTTGCCATCCTGTCTCTGGGAGCCCCGGTCGCACTGCCAAGTCATGGCTGCATATTTGCATGCAGGCACGGCTGGTGTTTAGCTTTGTTTTAACAATGGATCTGGCTGCGGTCTTTTTAGAAACAATGCACTTTTACTGTACAGTACCAGATTGTACATCAAAACTATTATTCCAACATCACAGGCTTAATTATAAAAGAATAATTCAAATTACATTGGGGGTTTGCTGGAGTTCACTTTTAATGGCAAGCCAGTGCCATTTTAATGGCATTTGAGACATTTAAATTGGGCATGCTCCCTTTGGGAACAGTCATTTTATTTGTGGAGATTATGTCTAATTTGAATATAAAAATACCACTCAAAATATACTGTATAGGCTATTTCTCACTTTCAGGAGCTCCACAGACCAATCTTCCCACCTGATTGCACGTCAGTGGATTAAAAACTATAGAAATCTATCTGCTCATAAATACGCCCCTATACCTTTAAGTTTGTTTCCTAAGCATTCTGGGTATGGCATGCAAATGAGAACACCAAGAAACTTACTTCACTGTGAAGATGTCTACTCTCCAGTACATACATCGCATGTAGCATTGAACATTCCCAGCTATTGGACGTAAACAACAACTAGGAGTTGGCGGCCTTACTCTAAAAATCCCGGGCCAGCTGGTGTAGATCAGGGTTTCTCCTCTGAATGCAATGCAGCTACATCAATTCACACCAGCTGAGAATCGAGCCACAGGTTATTCTACTGCAATCCCAAACTTTACTGTTGATCACTGATCATATGTATAACACAAGTATATCTGCCAGTGCATCCCCTTGCTTATAGATATATGGTGCATCTATAAAATATGTAGCAAACTATACTCAGAGGACTAACTCAATGAAACTCATTGGGCCAACATGTTAGAAAAGTGTTTGAAGGACTGGCTCCGCCATTGCATCTCCTTAGGTTGAAGCTTTCGATCGTCTATAAATACCCTGACTTTTGGAAGTGGTGCAGTCCCACCAAGGGTTGTGTATGCCGTTCCGTGGTCCTGCTCCCTTTGAAGTAATTGGGCATGTTGCTTCTTGAACAATGCTATAAAGGACAAAATGGCTTGGGCCTCCTAGAGCCATCCTCCATTGAACACCATCCTACGAATCAATAACTGGCTACGCAAGAGCTGCCTGGGAAGGAAACAGGCTTCTACTCATCCCTAGCTTAGTATCAAGGGCCCCAGTGCATGCCTGTGGCCCAGTTCTGTGCCAGACCCAATGCAGATCGACACCACCAGGAGGCGCTGTAGAGACCAAGAGCAGGAATACAGAAGGTGCCATGGCTTCTACCTGTACTGTGGAGAAGATGGCCACTTCACCTCAAGGCCCCCCACAAACCCACATTCACTACGGTCATTGGAACATTGTCCAGCTCTGGTAGGGTTAAATAGTGCACCTGGGCCAATCAGAAGCTGGAGCCTTTGGGAGGTGCTTCCTGTTTCCTGCTGCTTCCCTGAACCCCCTTGAGAAGGACAGGCAATCAACTGAAGTAGTAGGAGCCAGTTAGGCCTTTAAGATGCTGATATCTTCCCTCACTCAGGCCCTGCTACCAACCTGCTTATTTGTCCCCTTCAATTGACTGTTGAGAGCCACTATAGCTGGCACAGAACAGCAGTCATGAGTGAAAGAAGAAAATGCCCCTCTGGGGCAGCATTCAGAAAAACAAACAAGCAAAGGAAGCTTTTCTATCTAGGCAGGGAGGAGCTCTCCTGAGATTCATAAACACAAAATGTTCATGGTGAGCCTTCCGGCCCCATTGAGGATGTGAATGGCGAGGATCTTCCAGTTAGTCAGAGTGCAGGTGACCTGGCAGCTACTGCAGCATCCATATCTCCATCTCAAATGTACATTCCTGAAGAAAAGTGTAGATAAGAGAAGAGTGTGGTGGAGGTGCAAGAAACAGCTGCTGCTGCTAAGTCTAGATGATCCAGAACTGTGGACCGACTTGAGCAGTAGCCTTGGGGAGTTCCTTGTACTGCGTGGACCACAGCAAGTGAAAAACGTCATGTTCCCTTTGCCATTCTGAGAATGCTTCCTACCCAAAACCTAGCACTGCGTGGCACTTCAGATCATCCGTATGTGGCAAACAATGGAAATGTCCTTAAAATTGTGGAGCTGATGGCTGTTTGATGCTGTACTCCAGGAGCATCTAAGAAGAGTCACCACCCAAGAAGAGTACACACACCACTACTTTAGTAAAACAATTCAAAATGAGATCATACAGTTACTAGCAACAAAAGTCAAACAGAAGATTGTGGCAGATCTGAAGTCAGCAAGATATTACTCTTCTGTACCGCACACTTAACAATAGCCATACAGAACAAATGACTTTAATGGTACGTTTCAGAACCACAACAGAATCTAGTGAATATGTCCCTACAATGGTGACTGTCAGAGAGTATTTTCTAGAATTTATTGACATTAATGATACTACAGGAGCTGGTATGACAAATGTGCTTCTTAAACAGCTGGAAGATACGGGAATTGTGATAGCTGACAAAAGAGGTCAGGTGTACGATAATGGTGCCAACATGAGAGGAAAGAACAGAGGAGTGCAGACACGGATGAGAGTAAAACCCTTGAGCTTTTTTTGTCCCATGCAGTTCTCATTCACTGAAGTTTTGACAAGATGTAAATGGGAACAAGATCAGGGACTTGACCAAGGTCACAGAGGGAGTCTGGTGCAGGTCAGGAACGAAACGCAGGTTTCCTGAATCCCAGCTAATGCCTCAGGTACAACCTCACCCTTCCTCTCACCATAACCATTTCCAGGCTAATGCTTTTCTTTTGAGAAAGCTGCACTTTTCCCTTGAGTTTAAGTATTTTCCCCCTTAAATGGCTGATTGAAATCTGGAAACTTAAATCCAGCTTACCTAAATGTGGTTGGGTTTCCTGGCATCATAATGAGACAGGGGGCATCGCTTGTCCGTCCCTCTCTTTTGGTGCCAAACATTGTCACCGGTGCTATATAAGGGAGAGGGACAGAGGGCAAGTATAGCTACAACAGGCACAAGCAGCAGATTTTTGGATTCCTAGATTTCATTTAGGAATCTAAACAAAGCATCAACAATACTCAGGCCCAGATCCTCAAAGAGAATTAGACACCGCAGTATCTTTGTGGATTGGTACCAAGTGCTGATTGCATTGGTGGGCCACTTTAAAAGTGATGGAGAAGAGCTGTATTAGCCCTTGGGGGTTCTCTTTAACCCTCCCTGATCACAGCATCCCGCTCTCCAGCACTGGTAGCTTGACATGGTAACGGCACTGCTCTAGCCTTGTTTCCTAGTCAGGATAAACTATTTGGCCTGTGGACGAGATTATTTCTGTACGGAACAGGATTGTTATCACTTAATTGAAAATAATTATCCAATGCAAATGAACTTCAAGTTGCCTAACTGAGTAGAACGAAGGGAGCATTTCAGATCAGTGTAAAGGGGGATCGAGGTGGATGTTTTAGGTATATGTAACAGTAGAGATAAAGGAGGCTTTATAAAACCGAGGAGCATGAGGCCTTTCACCGTGAAACTATGGAAGAGAGCCGCATGAAAGTGTTTATGTTATCGTAAGCGTTGAAAATAATTGTACACTCCAATGAAGCAAGCATGCTTGTTAGAGAGATGGAAGACATAGCAGCAGCGAATAACCAGGCTCTAATGTAGTCAAAAGGATTTTAGTAACGGCTGCGCTGGCAAAAATCAAGCTCCAGAGGTCTGTGTGGTTGTTAGAGGCCCATCAGACAAGGTTTTTCTGTCTTAATTCTAGATGATACATAGAGCCCTCAAGTAAAGGGGCTGTGTAGGGGAGAGAATTCAGATTAGGGCTTCAGATGGGAGAAAGCTGCAGGCTCAAGGAAGAAGAGCAAACTAGCTGATTTCTCTTTGTCTAGCCCTTCCAGGAGCCCCCTGCTCTAGCCTCTAGGGCGTCCGCCAGGCCAGGATGTGGCAGTAGCAGGTGCAGCATTGGGAAGATTTTGCTCCTTGCTGCCAGGTAACATTGCCCCTATGAACTATGGGCTGCTCCTCGTATCCCCTGTAGATCAAAGCCAGCTGTCAGACCCTGTTCCTCTAAGGATTTTGAAAAAAGTTTCCCCCGCCAAAAACACTTGTAGACGCGTTAGAAGTGTTTATCCAACTTGTTCTTTAAAATCTTCAGTTCTGAGGCTTCCAGAGCTGAATTACCCTTAGAGTGAGAAATATTTTCCTGAATCTCTGAATCTCCCTTGCTGCAAAGCCCATTATGTCTTGCCCTATCGTCAGTGGACATGAAGAACAATTGCTGCAGGTTCTCTTTATAACAGTGCTTCACATATTTGAAGACTGTAATCAGGTCCCCCCCGTCTCCTCCTCCCCGGTCTTCTTTTCTTAAGACGGAACCAGCCCATTTTTTTAAACCTTTCCTTGTAGGTCAGATTTTCTAAATTCTTTATGCTCCTTTGATGCTGGGCCCAGCTAGGGGGTCAACAGTTCCCAGTGCAAGTTAGAGTAGTCTCTGGGCTGCTCTAAGTGGTACTTAATTGCCCCATCCATTGCTGGGGTGCCAAGATACCCTGGACACACCCACTCCACCCCTCTCCCGACACATCCTGGGCATGTGGAGCAGGGCTAGCATGAGAGATTTTGCAGCTGTTTGGTGCCACACAAGGGTTCCACCGGCTTGGCACAGAGCAGCTGGATAGAGTGCTGGATCTGGCAGGACAAGGTGCAGGCAGGCACTGTGCTCACTTCCCTGCATGTCACGGACAATGCTTTTCACTCTTGCCCTGATCTTCCATCCTTGGGCCCTCTGAAGCAGTAATGTTCGGTTTACCTCTGACTTGATCTGGCATGACATTCCCTTGCCAGTTAGCTGTTCCCAAGGGTCTAGCAAGAGGCTAGAGGAAGCAAGGCTGGCCACATCCCGGTGTGAGCTCTGGAAACGGCAGCCTTGGGAGCATCCGGCTTTGTAAAGGACCACGTCGTACACGGCAGGGTTACTGTATCCTCGCCTGTTGCATTAGCACCAAGTAAGGGACAAGGAGCATGACCGTCTGGGTCAGTGCTTAATTTGTAATGAAAGGGGTGACGAGGCTCAAGCAATTACATCCTGGGGCTCAAATATTTTATTTGAATAACTGATGCGACAAGCCCAGAGGTGCTCGGGATATGACCTGCCAAGTCTAGAAATCCCTGCCACAAGGTAAGCCCTGGCCTGGGTTAGTGCCATTCGTATCACATCTAATTTGACACTAAATAGATCATTTTTCTAAGGTGGATATTTTTAGGGTGGCTGAAATTCCTTTCCCGGTCACTCCTTTTCCACCTGAAGGGGGAACTATCCAAAGTGCCAGTAGGCAGCCGACTCCATAGACCAGTTTAGGGCCATTTGCACTCAGTGGCCACTAGCTCTTTGGGAGTTTCTCTTCCACCCCCCGACCCGATGGGTTTGGATTAGATGAGCCCTTCCTGAAACGTACACGGTAGCTCCGCCAATGGATTTATCCACAACTACACCAGAGACCGATTCTGAGTTTTTGAAACTTTTTTTTTGTTTTTGCACATTTACCAGATCGGTATGAGGTGAATTTCTATTTTTAAAATCATTTAAATACAGTCTCTCCTCAGGATAAATGTAGAACACCTTAGTAAGAATCTCGGCCAGTCGTTTTTAGGAGATAGCATGCTTTACATGGCAAAGGACAATTAGACACAGTCAAATATTGTCCTGGTTAAAGACTATTAATTTTCCTCACATTTGTCGTGAATTAATTTTTTCTGCCTGTATCAACAATATAGTCTTTATAAATGCAACTGGCTCCTCTACATGGAAAAATTAAATTTGCTTTGATAATGAACTGAGGGGCTAATAATCATTTTGCAATGCAAAAAAAGCCCAATTACTGATGTCAGGCAGTGCAGTGTCACCCTCAGCTATAATTGTTTGAAAGGACGATTAGCTGTGGGAGAAGGCGCTCGAGTGCTATGGGCAGGAACGTGGGGCAAGATCAGTGGTGGACGACACCCTGAGCTTTGTCAATGTGTCCCTTTGCTGGTAGACGTATTTCCCATATAAATGTTCAATTGGATGGCAAAACAGAAATCCCTGGTGATCTTAAAGGGGCTCTAATGCCATGGGAGGCTAATATTGCTCTATCTCCTTTGATTTTGCTTCCTTTCCATCTGCTTCCTGTAGCTGTGAGTTGTCCCTGCCTCTGGCTTTTAGTGACGTCTTCTCCAACATTTTTCACATCCTGAAGATTGTCGCTCGTAACACAGATGCAGAACTTACGCCTTTTCACTCCATGGGTCTGCCCCCTTCACTTTCATTACATGGCAGCACTTTGGCTCTTTGACGCTTTTGTGCTGACTAACCAACCATTTTTGCTGTTATATTTCCTTCACGCGAGTGGCTGAGCTGCTGCTGCACAGAACTGTTGATTCCTGATTGGAAGACTGAGGGAGAGTGCCACTGGGACTAATCTGATTTGTTGAATATATGTATCCCCCTTGCCATGGCCAAGCAGAGCAATGAACATGCAACACCTTTGGCAGAATAGCTGCAGCTCTGTGTAGACAGAGCAGAATAAGCATGAATGCGAACAGTCCACACGGCAAAAGGCGGGTGTGATCCCTCTCCTATGCAGGGCACGGCAGCACATTAGATCTAATTAAACATGACACTGGGTGATCCTAGATCACTGAGTTGGCAACCCTAGACAGGAATGGGCTTAGACCTCCCATCACAGGGACAATGACCCACTCCACACCAAGTAAACCCTACAATAGCTCTCCTTAATAATGACTCATCATGGATGCTGCTTGGCTGCCCTCTCACCAAGCCAATCCATTCTCCTGCCACCCCACCCCCCATCCCGGAAGACAGGGCTTGGGGCCTGATCCCAAACCTACCAAAGACAATGGGAGTTTTCCCATTGACTTCAAAGGGCTTTGGGGGTCAGGCCCTGTCTCCAAAGACTAAATATTTCAGCAGAGGCAAATTCTGCCAGGGCACATCATCTCTGTAAACTGGGTCTCCTCAGTGAAGGTACAGGTTAGCGAACGCATTCTGCAATCCAAGTTCTTTTCTGGGTCATTTGTTCACCCTGGAAATGTTGGCTCGCTGTGGGCCTTTATTTCAAAATATGTTTTAGTTGAACAAAAGCCCTTTGAGCTTTGGTAAACTGGGACTAGATTGAAGAAGAATAGTGCTGGCTGTCTTCTTACAATAAAGAGCAATTTATCATTCTGAACAATAGCGAAGGGGAAACCAGAACTTGGAATTCAGTGCTGTCCCACGTCTACACATATATATCTTGCACCAAGCCATGGATACCGAGGAACTTTGATAGACCATAGCTGTTAGAAATGGCCAGGAGATAGTTTTATGACATAGAGCCTGGGGCAGCATTATATAATGTTGCTGATTCTTTTTGAAGAGATGAAAAGAACAAAAACAAACACTCCCCATTTTTATGGGCTGAGTGACGGTTAGATTAGAGCAAAGAAACTTGAAAAAATCACCGTTTGAAAGTTAGTATATCCGATTCATTCAACCCCCTCTTCTGAGCCCATCTGCTGTAGTGAATAAAGATACCTCAATGAATGGGACAAGGAACCCTGGGTTGCTCATGTCAAGGATGGATTACAGCTGGAGTACTGAAATTCGAAGGACTGTTTCTAGAATTATTACAGCTATGTTTTATATAGATAAGTGCTGAAAAAGGGACGAGTTGGAAACAGTTAAACTCTGGAATATCTTATCAACGTCTAAAATATTTTAAGTATTCACAAATTTTATGTAATTCCCCCACTACTCTTCCCCTTCCTGTTGCCAGCCAGTATCCTTTGGTTAATTCCACTCAAAACTTACTTTCTCTCAAGAACTCTAGTCTACTCTCCTTAAAGGAGGAAAAATATAGTAGCAAAGAAGCGTTTGAATGATATAAAAATACTATTTAAAAAAAAAAACAATTAACCTTTTGGAATTAGCCTAAGGACTATTTCTCCTCCCCTCCTCCCCCCCAAAAATCACTCTATTTGTATTGATTGGTTTAAGGAATTGTTTTTTTCTCACCATACTGAGTTGTTTTCAGTACTACTGTGTACTTGTAAGCACATAAAGAGAAAATAAAACATCTGTATTGTTGTAAAGGAGCTGGAACAGCATAGACATAGAATAAGTGACAAAACTGAATACACACCAACAACTTCTACCTCTTTGGTTCTTTTTTTACCGTAGGATACAGCTGAAAACAGAATTGGATTCATTCTTGAGGCATTAGTTCTGTTGGGCTCGTGTACTCTGATGTCAAGATACCTTTATCTGTTTGAATAAGTACAAGCTATAGTCTAAATTCTCCCCATTCTACATCATCCACATACCTTCTACACACCCGATAACTGCCAGATTTCAGATCCCCAATCTAATAGGTGAATACAGCGTGTCTGAGTAATCTATACGCAGTATGCAGTTTAGGTGGATTTTTTACCAAGTTTAATTAAAACAGAATTTTGCTGAAGCTAATTTAAAATTTAAACAACTCAATGTGTGTGTGAGGCATATTTTTTTATTATTATTTTAAAGCTTTGCGGTTACTTTGTTCTTTTGTTAAAAGTAAGTCATTAAAGTCAAAATTAAAAGGCAAAATGAAAAACCACTGGGCATAGAAAATCCACCAGGAGTTCAAAAGAACCTCTTAAGACACAAGCTGAGTGGAGGAGGAGGAGGAGGAGAGAGATGCATAGGCTGCTCACTCAGTGGCAAATTTTCCATACTCCAGGGTTCCTGGAGCTTACATTCTGTTTAAGTCCCGAACAACAGGATAAAAATGTATTTTTATGCAAGTGCTGCCACGTTCTCAGGGTGATTAGGGAGTTGTAATGTTGGAGATTGACCTTCACAGCATTGTTAGTCCTCATTAACTTTGTTTTAGAAAGTACACGCAAGTGGTAACAGTCCACAGAGCAGCCTCCTCAACCCCGGCAGCTTTCATGGCTAATTTATACCTGGAAATGTGGTTTTTTTAAAAAAAGAATTCTTATGCAGATAGATGTTCTCACCCGGCAAACCTGTGTGAAGGTCTCCATTGGGAAACCATGCTTGAGTCATCTGGTCTGAGCTGTCAGACATTACAAAAATCACAAGAGCTTTCTCTAAGGTGCTACAAGTATTCCTGGCTTTCTTTACGGATACAGACGAACACGGCTGCTATTCTTGAACTTGTGTTCATTCTGACGCGGCACTTCAAACTTCCTCTACAGGGAGCCCTCACAGAAGACCCCCCATATGCTTTGGACCAGGCTCGATGTGAACTCCACATATGGAGTGAATGACTATGGTGGGGAGAGCAGGGTGGGCGTTTGACAAATTGCACTAATATGCGCGGGAGAAAACAACTCTTATGGGAAAATGATAGTTAAGGCCCTCCTTGAATCGCGGGATGATTGTCAAGTAATTGTGGCTGAGTTGCGGACAAGTCATAGGAAACGGACCTTTATTGATTGTGGTAACTTGGAAAAGCCAGAGAAGACCTGTTTGTTTAAGAAAAATTTGCTGGAACAATATAAACACTCAACTACTAGGTTATGTCTGCCAACGTCTATCTGTAAGGGGAAAAATTCCATTAGTGTAAACCTTGTCAGGAGATCTTAGATAGAATAAAAGGATCTTTGTTGCCAATTAAGGATCAAATCCTACCCCAAAAGTTCCATTGACTTCAATGGAGCCAGGTTTTCACTTAGTTCTTTCACTGTCTGGTTAAAGAGAGCCTTTCCTGCAGAAGGCTAGGATAATCAGGTAGAATCTTTGAGGGCAATAGCAACAATAAAGGCTATGGAAATTGCCACAAGGGCCACATTCTTGATAAGTAAAGAAATCAACACAACTGTTGCATTATGAAGAAAACCTGATGATGTAGTTGATGGAGAGAGAATCCTAGTAGCCAGTTCAGGTCTGGTGCTATGATTGATAGGTAAGATGAAGGATGGGATTTTTGAAGAGTGCCTGAGTAATTTACGAGCACAAGTCCCAAGGAAAGACTTTTGAAAACCATGCCCAAGGGCTCTAGAATTTGTTTCTTGCTGACTGATTGCTGCCATTCATTAGTTATTCAAAAGTACATTTCTGAATGAGTGGGTTAAGGGCACAAGAGTCCTTGAGCTGTTACTAAAAAAAAAGTTAAATTCCTAGTTAGAAGCTGTCTTGGATCTACATGGAGAAAGTACAGCCTCCATTAGGGAGGAGAGAAGTTTTTCCAGTCGTTTGCTTCAATACAAGGAATGATGCAATCGGGAAGTCTTTGTACAAAAACGAGTACAAACTACGCACAGCCGCAAAGAATAAACTCGTCCCAGGGGGAAAAGCAACAAAATGGGTAACTCCAACATTTTCTATGATGGGTTGGGGCGGGATAGGGAGAGAACCCACATGGACTAATGCAGAAGATATTCCTTATCAAATTGTAACTCTATTAAGGAGACAAGTTGGTGAGATATTATCTTTTATTTGACCAATTTCTGTTGGAGAAAGCGACAAGCGTTTGAGCTTACACATTTTCTGCACCTGTTCCAGTTTGAATTCATCTTTCGTCAACATGGGAGACAAATTGCACAGATGAAGTCTCACCTGTGTCTTGGATTACAGTAATAACACTTCCCTGTATCTGCTGGAAATACCTCACCTGATGCATCCTAGGATTGCATTAGCCTTTTTCATGGCTGCATCACTTTGGTGGCTCATAGTCATTCTGTGTTCAACTAATATACCCAGGTCTTTCTCCTCCTCTGTAGCTTCCAAATGATATGTCCCCAGCTTATAGCAAAAATTCTTGTTGATAGTCCCTAAATCCATGACCTTGCATTTTGCACTAGTAATTTCATCCCACTTTCATTACTCCAGTTTTCAAGGTCATCCAGATCTTGTATGATATTCCAGTCCTCCTCCATATTGGCAATGCCTCCCAATTTTGTGTCATCTATAAATTTTATTAGCACACACCCACTTTTTGTGCCAAAGTCATTAATGACAATGTTAAATGAGACTGGTCCCAAGACCAATCCCTGAGGAACTACACTAGTAACCTCCTTCCAGCCTGACTGTTCACCTTTCATCATGACCCATTGTAGTCTCCCCTTTAACCAGTTCCTTATCCACTTTTCAATTCTCATATTAATCCCCACCTTCTCCAATTTAGCTAATAATTTCCCAGGTGGAACTGTATCAAATGCCTTCCTGACATCCAGGGAGATTAGATCGACCACATTTCCTTGGTCTATAAAATCAGTTACCCTCTCAATGGAAGATCAACCTTTTGTAAAACCATGTTGTATTTTATCCCAGTTACCATTTACCTCTATGTCCTTAACTACTTTCTTTTTCAACATGTGTTCCAAGACCTTGAATACAACGGAGGTCAAGCTAACAAGCTTGTAGTTTCCTAGATCACTTTCCCCCCTTAAAAATAGGAACTATATTAGCAACTTTCCAGTCATAGGGTACGACCCCTGAGTGTATGGATTCATTCAAACTCCTTGCTATTGGCCTTGCCATTCCATGTGCCAGTTCCTTTAATATTCTTGAAGGGAGATTATCCAGGACCCCTGATTTGGTCCCAGTAAACTGCTTGAGTTTGACTTCCACTTTGGTTTAGTTGTTGAGCCAGGCCTAGATTATCTTTCATCTGCATCCCATCCTCAGTGTTTAGCAGTCCCACTAAGCATACAACTGAGGTCTAGACTACACCGACATCAGCTCCTTTACCTGGGCATAACAGCATCCATGCGGTGTGTTGTGTGAAATAGTACGTCCTTTTGTGTGTTTTAAAGCTGCCGCCTGTTAATTTCACTGGGCGACCCTTGTGCAGGGGTAAATACCACTCCCTTATTCACTCCACACCGTTGGTGATTTTACAGACCTGTGTGCTGGACTTTAGGGAACAGCTAGCTTTAAACAGAGACTTAGCTGCAGCCTTTGCTGTTGAGAAGCCAGCACCTCCCCAGAGTCCTCCCCAGCAGACCCCTTCCGTTCCTCTGAATACACACGCTGCTTTATTCCCCCCAGCCCCGCAGCGTCTGCCCTGCAGTAGTTGCCACAAACAAAAGTCTGAATTATCTCTCCCCCACTGCTTCCCACTCTTGAGACAACTGCCCCCATTACTCGCCAAGATGCTGAGCCTCTCGCCCAGCTCCTGCACCTCACGCTACAGCCCTTCATTTATTCACACACTGCAGACTTCCTCATGCTACTTCACCAATGCACATGAACGGTGACCTTGAGACACCGTCCCCTCTTGGGAGGAGTATGTTTTCCAGTCCCAGGCAGCTCCGGAGTGAAGCCTGACAGCTCTTTAAAAGAAGAAAAAATAGCAGGTGGGAGGGATGACAAACTGATGTGCACTTTGGTTTAATAGGAGAAAATGGAGATGGGTCAAACTTACCCCGATCTGCAGTTCCCTTGGCCCAGCTGAGGCTCTTACAGAGATACTGTCCTTTAATTAGTTAATCGGCTGAGGCTGTTTTTGCTCGTAAACAAGTCGCTACGTATTTCTGCCAGCATTGTTTGCTCTTATCTAGGATTTCCCTGTCCCCTTCCTCCCCGATCTTTTGTCCTGTGTGAGAAATGTTTTCAACTCTATTATTGTAATTCCTTTCAAAACTCTTTAGTGTTCTCCGCCACTCCACGGGGCACTGATTGGGAAGGTGAGCCTTACAGTTCAATGCTCCTGATTTGATTTCCTGGAATGTAAGAGGAGGATCTTATGCTTAGTGGCCAGGAAGGGCTTGGTCCAATCTCCAGCTCTGCCAGACTCTTCGTACCTCAGTGCCCAGCTGTTGTCTATTTCGACCGTAAATTCACTGGGACCAGGACTCTCTCTCACTATGGACTGGTCTCAAGGGTGAAAGTAAAATCTCCCTCTTATCAGGGGGAGGAGACTTCTCCCTTCCCCCGAATGTGTGGGGCCTTGGGCGGAGGGGGCAGGGCCACGGATTTCCGTCCTGGGATAGCTGCTCCTTTTGCCACCACCCCCTCGCCTGTCCCACAAGGCCCTTTAGTCCAGACTGGACGGTCTGCTGAGAAGTGAAAAGAAATGTGAAATGCAGCAGATAGGTAAGGAGGCTCAGAATGGATATTAGGAAAAAGTCCTTTCAAGAGTGAATTAAAAAAATTACATCTAATGATTTTTTTCCAAGTACCGCTAGAGAATTGTCATTTAAATATAGCATTGAGTTAAACAAAAATCAGTTTGGAACCACCTCTGAGGACACATCTTACCTGAAGTGGAATTGGGGCCTTAGATACATGAATTCATATTTGTTTATTTTTGCTCCAAATAATCACTGATACGTAAGAATATGGCTACTGAAATCCTTACGTTCACCCAAGTGATCCCTTCAACCCAAACGCCGATGAATTAGGGCTTTTCTACACATGGAAAATTACTGGCAGAATTATCCTGGGATAACAGTGTCCACATGTGGAGTTTTATTGGCATAATTATACTGGTATAGCTATGCAGGCAATTCTCTCCATGTAACCAAGAGCTTGTCTACATAGGTTTGTTCAGTTTCAAAATCCAGCAGTTTTCAAAGCCAGCAGAACTCTCTCAAAGAGTACATATCAACTCTATGAAGCCATTATTGTTAGCTACTGTTTTGCTCAGGCTAGAAAAGGTGCTTTGAAGAGGGTATCTATATTATTCCATGGCAAAGAGCCTTTTGGTCGGAACTGACATAATTTAATCTTGTTAACAAAAACCAGGTATTGTTTTCTATCTCAAAAGAAAATGTATAACCAATGTAGCTTTTCATGCATCCCCACGTAAAACTTTATTTGGTTGGTTCCTCTGATAAAGTATTTATCCGTACAAAGTTTGTAATTCTTTGAGTACAAAAAATACTTCATTTCTTAAAAAAACAAAAACAACAAAAAAGACCCATTAAAGTCATTAAACGTAGGCATTATATTTCTGGAAGCAGGTAAATTGCTTGCATTCTATAGCTTGGCTATATAATTTTATCTTTTAAAAAGCAGGCCTTCCACACTGTGGAAAACGATGGCATATTTAATTCCAGATGTCAACCCAACTGCTTGTAACATTTTTTAATTGAACTTCTCTTGCTTACCAGTTAGCAAAGAGATTTGTTATTCAATCAAGAATTTGCTTCCTCATAGTTCATCTGCTCCTGATACTTAAACTTGCAGTGTGGTGATTATGATGAATTTGGGACATCACATGAATTTCCAGGGCAGAAGACTGTCATGTCATAAGTACAGTTTCACTGCAGACTCCAGTTGGGTGAGAAGCAAGAAAATGCTTCACCAAAAAGATTGTTTTTTTTTGTATTGCTGTTTACTTTCCCCTTCCCTGCCTCTTCTCCAAGTCTCCCCAGTGTGAAAGCCTCTCTTTAAAGTCAGGCTGCAAGGGAATCACATTTGCTTAACTACAGTTCTTTGACAGGTGTAACATTCTTAAAAGGAATCGCTCAAAGGAAAGAAGGCCAAACCTTCCCACTGTGGACCTTTCCCTCATTCATCTAAACCAAAATACTCCAAACAAAAACAAAAAGTTCCCAACCTTTCATCGACTTACAGAAAAAGAGGGACAGCCAAAAAAATACAGTATGATTTTACTCGTGTACATTAACCACTTCCTATCCATCGGCAAATACTCTCTTGAAGTGGAGAGTCACAAGCTCAGTATTCTTTGTCGTGTTGGTTTTCCACATCCAAGCCTGTATGCAAAGGTGGATTCAAATTCTACATCTTAGCACAGGGTCAGAAAAATACCATGGTAAAATGGTGGTGAGTTATGCCCCCCTCCCACCGTGGCTTTCTGTTGACAGATTAGTAGCTGGATTCCTGTTTTGATTTCTTTTTCCTCTGTTTTATAAGGAATAAGCTCTCATCAATGGTGGAACTACTGTCTTTCTTGTTTCTTTGCCTTCTCTTTTTCTTCTTTTTAGCTGCATCCAGCAGCTCCTGGCCAGTTTTTGTTTTCCTGCCGTGTAGAGAGAAGGCAGAGCTGTGATGCTTTGTGCTGCTCTTGGGGCAGTGTGTTTTACACCCCCTAGGAAAGTCCCCCTCCTGGTCATTATTCCTTTGGACATCTTTTTTGTGTTTCTTCTTTTTGTGTTCCTCTGCCCAGGACTTTTTATTGGCCTTTTTGTGGCTCTTTTCTTCTTTAGGACTCTTGACATGCTCTTTCCAAAGGTTTTTCTTATGAGACAGTCTCCTACACTCTCCCTCCTTGCTCAGTCTCTTGAACTGCACTGGCAAAAGGCCGGCTTCTTGAAGGTCTGTAAAATAGAACAGTTTCTTTCAATAGTCAGCAAGAGGCCAGAACCACAACGCTTGAAAACCACAGCTCTGTTTGCAGTCTGAGGTCAGCAATGGACCATCACATGGCATATAAAAATCTATGGACTTGGATAAACTCAGACATTTTGGCAAACACTGGGTAAGCCAGAAGTTTATTGTCGTATCATTTTAAAGTCAGTTGCAGCCATAAAAGTGATGATGTGGGTTTCCATAATCATTTTCTCTCAGTGACTTCATATGAAAATTTGCTCAGTTTAAAAAACCATTATCTTTGGAAGATCCATACAGTCAATCTGGGACTGGAAAGTCAAACAGTGTCATTTTACCTCTGACATTTCTATAGTCAAGATTCTGCAATCCAAAAATTGCTGATCTGACTGTGAAGCAGATATACCTGTTCTACAGATAGGTCTTCAGAGATTGGGATGGAGTAAGGACCAGACCCTGCCAGCTTTACTCATGTTGAGTAGTACCTTCCTCCACAAGTGGTCTCATTGTAAAAAATGGCCATTCATATACATTGGTTTTTTTTCATTGTAATTGTTTTTGGTAACAGATTTTTTAAAACATAATTTACAATTCGGAGAACACTCCCCGTCCGTTTATAACCATTTTAAGGCCAGTACGATTTTGGGGTTAAAATACTTCCTGGTGTCCTTTAAGAAGCTCAGAACAATGAATTTCAGGAACACACTGAGGTTACTACACTTATTAACCTTGTCCTGCTAGTTGGTTGAGATAATCCCCATCATCATCTTCCAGACCCTGGAGAAAGCCAAGATTACAAAATGGCTAACAAAAAGCCGTAAGTATACCAATGTCCCCTGATGAAAGATCGCTTAAAAATGTGATGGTCAGTAAGAAATATTTCAGAAAATATATCATACCTTCAACCTTTCTCTTTGCTCTCTGAGCTCTCCTCTTGATGTCACACTCATCATCATAGTAATAGATGAATGGGGAAGAAGGGAATGCCCCATTGTACATCCGCTTTTCTGAGCACTCCTGCAAATCACATTTTGGGTTACTACATGCTGTGACATCTTGTTAAGCTTTGGGTTATTGATTTCAGAGTTAAGGAAATAAACCAGATTCTCCAGGCCAGAACCTCAAAGGGTATAAATCAGGTTTATTCCACTGAAGTCTATGGATCAATGTTGATTCACACCAGCGGCGGGGGGGGGGGGGGGGAGGGGGGGGGGAGAGAGATCTGGCCTTCAGTTCTTTAAATCCTCATAATTGTATTAGTTTCCAATAGCTCTACGTATGTGTGTATCACAATTGTGCCTAGGAAGCAACATTTATTTAAATGTTTATTTAACTTCTTTGTTACTATCTTTGATAGCTTGGAGTGTGACAGATGGAATTCCATGTCTCTCCTTGGTTATTACAAACCTGCTCTTATTTTGATTTATAAAGTGATGTAGCAAATGGAGTACACAGTGAAGTGTAGTACACATAGAAGTGAAGATCTAGAGTCAGGCACACTGTAGGGAGGTGCCGTACAAAAAAAAAAATCAATCAATTGATCGAGAGGATCTGGGCGAAATTAACTTTCTGAAAGATACTGAATCAAACCACGTTCTGCAGGAGACTTCGCCTGTAAATACAGTACATCAGATTTGGTGCGAAGAAGAGATGAGATGGGAAAGTCTAGAATCTTGAGTCACAGGAACTGATTGGTTTAGTTGCTCTCAGAACCTCACTTACCGTGGAGCTCATTTCTCAATCACAAAGCTTGGCAAATGTGAATCGTACAATCATACAAATTAAGTGTTCTTGCTGTCTTGACAGCCAATCTGGATAAACCTGTATTGCTTCCTATAACCCTGACTGCACTTATTCAGGGTGCCATGTGATACTAATTGCTGCTTTGTTTTGCTTGTAAATTTTTTGGAGATGTGATTCTTCTCCTCTCTGAACATTGCCCAAATCTAGTAAAGTCTGTCTTGTAGTTCTCAGGAAATCGTCAGGGGCTTTCACTTTTCTGATGTCCCCACCAGACCCTGAGCAGCTTTCTTTCAAGACTATGGTACCGCTAACTCTACAATCCCCTCTTCCTATGTGTCCTCATACTTCCTCCAATACACTTTAGATCTACAGCAAACCAGAAATGTCTTCAGCTAGAATTTCCTTGGTCTTTGGGCCACAATTAAAAGAGGCACTCTATCCCAAACCAGCAGCAGTGGATTTGGCAACTGAATGCATTTTTAAAAATTTCTAACGGTTCCTATTCAGACAAAGAACTTGGCTGAAGTAAAGTTAAGGTTCAGAGAACACTTCAGTAACTTAAGAGTAAACTCCTTATAAGCACATTGCCATTAGGAAAAAACTTCACTGCATTGAATAATCACCTCAACCGTGTACAACATCCACTTTCCCCCACCCCCTCTCTCAACTATACTGCCCCTACTGCCATGAACTTTGTACCATTAAATACTCTTGGGACATTTTTCAGCTCTAGAGGTAACCCACATAGGACTGAAAGCACAGTCTGCTACTAACCCGACTGTGGCATTTTCTATTTGATTGACACATTTGGAAGTGAATGCAAGGCACATCGCCAGTTCTTTAGTTTTGTTACATGCAAAACTTGCTGCAAAGTCTGAATAATGCAATGGGTTGTCACTGATTAATGTGGGAAGCTGTTACAGTTAATGGTGAGACCCTTAAAAATTAGTCCTCGTTATGGCTGTTCCACTGGATGGCTTGGATGTATAGATCGTTATGAAATGGAGCATTCTTGGAAGTCCAGTGAAAAGAACAGATTTGCCATCGACATTGACCCTTTAACTGAAGTGACAATTTTAAAAAGAATGTATTCCGAGTAAACATATAATATGGTAACTTAAGTCTATGGCAATTGTGGCCTCAAGGCATCAATGCTGTATTAAGTATATGTCCAAGGATTTCCACATTTAAAAACAATGGAGGAAGGGTGTTGGCCTGTGATGCTCGGATGGATGGTAATGGTCCTGTTAACTCTAGCAATTATCTTTTTGCTGTTGTTTCAGTTTTTGGGAATGGTGGAAGTCTAGTGAATCCCTAAATTTCAGCCAGTACTGAATCAGAGAGGTAGCCATGTTAATCTGGAATAGCAGAGGTAACAGGTATTAGCCCACAAAAGCTTATGATTCAATACTTTAGTTAGTCTTTAAGGTGCCACAGGTGTTACCTAGCCAGTACTGAGTATTTCAGATTTCATCAGCTGGAGTAAGCAGTAGTTTAAGATAGGATGGGCTATTGTGGAAAATGGTGGCTGAGACAGTTCGTTACCAAACCATAATCTGAGCCTTCACTCTCCTTAATAACCTTGGTACACGTCAGCTTTAAAGGAAAGGAGCACTCTGCTGTGTCTCATTTACTTCTTGACGTTTGGACACAGCAAATTGTGGAAGACCATGCAGAGCTGGTTATTTGGAAATTCCTGCAGCCTTTTTCTGTTCTAAAGACGGACTTCTTCAATCCAGACAGAGATGTCCATCTCTTAGAAGCCTGAGTTGAGATGGGCAATGGTTTTGTACTTGCTTTATGGACTAGCTCTCTTTGTGGAATCTGTAGATTTGAACTCTATCTACTGACTACACATCTAGGTGCATCACTGCCAAGATGTCCGCATCGGCCACTGTCCATACTTTCAGCCACTTCTGAACTGGAATTTTTACAACCGAGCAAACAAGCCAAAGTGTGAATGACACACTCTTTAATTACATAGGACCGAATTCTTAACTGCTCTGCAGATACACGAGATTCAAATGCCACAAACACAACACCTTTCTGCTGTGCTGGGGGCAAAATGTGCAGAAAATTATTTCTTATTTCTTCTCTCTGTTCCAGATCATTTTACAATGGCATCCAATTATTTTTAACAATGCTGCAAGATCACAAATATTTAATTAGAGTTGTTCTTTCTACAGTGCTAGTGTCTTTCAGCTCATTCCTCCAACCACCAACATAGTGAAGATAAGCATATGTATAAGATGACTTACGTATCCATAATGTCCTTTCTGGGAGCAGTTGTAGCAGTACACCAATGCAGACTGCTCAGAATACGAACTGGACTTCTTGATTGATCCTGGTCTGGTCTGTAATATGGAAAACAGATGGGAATTAGGTCTGCTGAATTCCAAATGTTGAATTACAATTAAAATAATCTAAACAAAAAGCTGTCTCAATCAACAGTGTTCCAGCTGCAAGCAAGAAGTTTGGAAAGAGAAGCAAGTTGCTCATGTTACTGTAATATTACAGAGCGAATTAAACCTTGATTGCCAAAATCAAATGGGACAGGAACCTTCAACGTCAACTCCATATACCCATTTTATTTTGACTCCCAATACAGAAAAGTAGGAAGCTGATTTCTTTTTCTCTTTTTTGCAGATGTCCCACTATCCTCAGGGAACATCAGATATTACATCCACCAGCTGGATAAGAGCATTTGTGCATTGCAAAACTAGTCCCTCCCAGCAGGACTAACTTAAGGCAATATGGGGAAGGTCTTCTGAGAGAGATACACAGCCTAAATCTACCACACTCATATTTCCTCTCACCCTCCACCTGCTCCCTCCCCCCAGTAACTGAACAGAATCTGCCACTAAACCGAACTCAACGGTCCGGCAGATTTATCTTTTAAATCCAGAGCCAATAAATAACAACTTTGCTCAGAGTACCAGCACATACGTTTTGAAGGACGTACGTGAGCACACATGTATACATTCTAGGTTATAAACACACACTTATTCAATAGAAAACAATAAAAAACAAAACCTAATCAGAGTTGGCATATTTGTAGAGGAAGGGAGATGGAATAAAGCACCTATGAAAAAGCGTCAAAACAGAATCCAATTAATTTAAAGCTCCACATATTTTCTTTTATTATTCGTTCTAGTAGAATACAGGAAAATGCGTGAGATTTCGAAGAACTCACCAATATTTTTTAAAATATCAGTCTGTTATTGCAAGGGATGCTGTTCTCTTCCAAACCTCTCATTGTGTTTACCTCCCTTTAATACTTCTAATGCCACTGTATTGTCTTTTTTTCCAGAAGAATTATAGTGATGCTTGTAAAATAGACAGAAACTACAGGATTATTCCTTGATCATCTTTTATGCATATGACCACATTTTCTGTAGGACAGGACAAGCTTGTTTCATCACATTTTGAACCCACGTGGCTTTGAAAGCGTGCTTCAGATTCATGTAACTCAGTTCACATTTCATTCATTACACACTGTGAATACTGGATCAGAGAAGGGACATGTCCAATGAAAAACAGTACATAGGGAGTAAAAATCAGAGAATGAAAAGTAGTGTTTCTGACAAAAGGAGCAAAGACAAAAAGAGAAAATCTCATATAAAAACAGATAGATATTTTTGTTTCTCTCTCTGTAGATAGATATAGAACTAGTATTAATGTGTTCAGGCCACTCACTTGTGCCAGCCTAGCTTTTTTGACACTCTTTCTACTACATTGAACAGGCTAAAAAGCCCTCCTCATATTTAATTTACAAGAAAACATTCATAAATTTAAACTGTTTTTGAATAGGAGGCGTGCAAAGCCTTCAACCCGAGTAGGTTTGGCCAGCTCCAGTTTTTGGATCGCATACCCTGCCACTCATGGGAAATAAAGTTGCATAGGTTCTAATACAGAGTTCCTTAGAAGTATAAATAAATTAAATAATCTGGATCCTTCTCCCTCTGCCATCACACAGAATCTTATGTGTATAAAATCAATTTTTCTAGGCTTATGTCAATCGAAGCTCATATTGTGATGCAACCAAGAAACTGCAACAGGTCACTATCTCTGGTTACTTCAATCACCCCTTGTCTACTAGAGAGAACTCTTCATCTAGAATATTTGTGGAGTGCATCTGTCAAGAGGAGATCAACTGCATTATATTACTCTATATTTATTATATGACTCTATATTTATATTGAGCCTTAAAAGGGTTATAATTTCAATTGGAGAAATTTGATTAAATGTTCTTATTCTTATAGTTTGTGATGTATCTGGAAAGTGAAATTGCAACTGTGACACATCAGAGAGACATATACTTTAATCTCAAAGTTTCGGTTACAATGTTAGTCAGGTATTACAACTTGAACTGTCAAATGGTGTTACATGGATTTATCCAATAAAACAATTTAGACTACTAGTGTTGTATGTATTTAAAATCTTTATTAACATGTACATGAAGCTTAAAACAACATAACTTTCTTTTGAAAAAGAAAAATCAGGTTTTCTTCTCTCTTGAGATATGATTGGTTAAATAAACACAAGATTTAAGGATCAGAATGATACTGCTAGCATAGAATTTAGCATGTCTGCTAGTGATAATGTTAGTACTTTATATGACTAAATGAATAAAAAGTACTTATAGACTCCTTCACTCTAATCCAGTAGTTAAATCTTACAGTTCAAGATAAAAATAATCCTCCCAGCTCATAAATTATGTGTATACTACTGTAGTCTGCGTCTTTTCTTCTATTTAAAGATAGTTCAACACTAGCACTTGAAGTTCTTAGCAGTTACAGCCTCTGACAGCTCTCCTCAGAAGTTCACGTACTGCTGACCTGACTGATAAATGTCTGGATGTTAATCTGAATAACACTCTGAGCTGAAAACTTTGATTACTATGATAAATGTTATCTGCATGCTATCTTTTAACCAACTATAGTACACCATGATACTAAGAAAAGAGGATGGACCCTGAATAGGTCTTACCTCTTTGAAAACAATTGTACATCATAACTCGGTGGTGGAAAGAGAGGAATGTTAAGCTTTTCTTATTGTACTGTACAAGGTCTAACAAGAATCCCTGAAAGTATCACTGCATTAGGAATGCATGCTCATGTGACACAAAAAAAGCTCCACACAACAGTCCCTTGTGTTTAGCAAATAGAAAAGGTCAGATTTAAGGAGACAAATTAAACCGAATACTTACAGTTCAGATTACAACTATACACATATCTACGGCTTTCCAAAAGCCAAACACAAGGGGAACCTGTATGTTTTAAGCCCTCTATTTTTATTATTATTTAAGGTTTAGAAAAGCATCTAAGAACTCCAATCCAATGGGTACAAAATAAAGCATTCATGAAAGTAGCTCCTCTATGTTATTTTTTTTGTTACAAACATTTAAATAATCTATATTTGTAGGGTGATATCTAGGAGATTACTTCACTATCAATATATAGAAGTAATAACCTGGTAGATAGCATTACCTATGAAAGGTCCATCCCATCTGCTATTCTTGCTGAAAGCTTTTCATGCACCAGTAAACTCAGTAAATATCAGAAGATAAAGCATAAGCTTACCACGCCACGGATTTACTCCTAATGTCTCCTCAAAGTGCAGCCCGATGCAACGATTACAAATGATTTTTCTTCTAATGTCATTTTACATAACCCTTTTTTCTGCATGAGTAGTTAGTACGGAATGAATGAATGAATGCCATTAAAACAGTTAATCATTATCTGGGACACTGGCCTTCCTCCCTTCTCAACCAGGAATCTCCATGACAAAGGCCAAGAGATCAAAATGCCAGGGCTGCCTCAGTGGCCTATTTCTGACAGTAATTTTTTATGCAAATTGGCCTGCTGGGCAGCTCCCTCTGTGACCTTGAGCTGCCCTTATCTAAACTGACTTTGATCCAATGAGGGTTTGCTTATATGAAGCTCATTACTACCGAGGATATGCAATCTGACTAAATCTCACTAATTAAAGAGAATCTCCTAGTGTCCGTTTTATATTATATACATGTGTGCGATTACACACATGCAGAACCAAAACTACACTAGAATATGCTGTGCGAATTGAACATTGCATTTTTGACAAGTATATTCATTCCACATTCAAGCACATAATGTCCCTTTTAAAGGAAAATACAGTGCTTAACTGCATACTCCATACATCAAATTGATACAAGCACACATTTTCAACTTGAAAAATGCATAGAACTGCGATGATTAAACAAAGTTTAGACCTGACACTTACAAAGTCCTTCCAAGCCACATTATTCTGTAATAAATGGCATGAAAACATATTTTAAAATATCGGATTCCCACTTGATCATCAGAGAGAACCTCATCCAAGCAATCAAATCTACTATGATCCACAAATACCTAATGGAATAATTTTGACAGTTGAGTAAAATGTGAAAAGTTTCAACTGCCTCTTAATAAACTTTAGCTGAAACTAAGGTCTTCTTATACAGATCAGTTTTTACCAGCCACCATTCTGCCTCTCTTTTAAGGCTAATGCCTATTTTTCTGAGTTCACCAAACAACGCTATAGTTGAGTTCACCAAACAACACTATAGCACCTAACACACAAACTCTCTGGAAACTATGCAACTTATCCTATATAACTGCCCACTGCAAGTTTTCTTGTACCACTGCTAAAGCATCTGGCACTGGCCTCTGCTGGTCACAAAATACCAGGACTAAACGGGATGATCTGGTACGGCAATTGCTGTTTTCATCTCACTGGCAAATCCAATTTCTGCTGCTATTCCTTACTTCGTTCCACTGAGGGAGTATTTTCTCTCTCTCGTGCTCCACAATTAAACTGCTAATTAATCAGAAAAAAAAACTTCATCTAGGCAACACAGATGATTCTGCAGTCCTTACTCAGGCAAATCTCCCATCGAAGTCAATTGGTGTGTTTTGCATGAGGACTGCGGCTCTAGGCCCTAAATGTGAGACTCAAAAAGAGAAGTAAGGAAATGTGAAACTGAGGGTGGAACTCATTTACATCAGTGCTGCTACGTCTGCTTTCTGAGACCAGGGCATGATGGTTTGACTGTATCATTACATACCACAGATGTCACTACAGTTAGGTAAACCACGACAAGGGAAGTGACACAACAGCTGCATCACTGTAAAAGCATATTTCATTTCTCTTTAAAAACAGATCATAATCTATATTTCAGCAGAAACAATAGCAACTATGGGTCATTCCCCTACATTCAAAACTGCCAGTAACAGCTAACATGTAATGTCGTAATTATACTAAGATTTTTTTTTAAACCATGTCATGTACCCAATAGATTTCCACTCCACTGGGTAATTCCTTAATTAGGCAGATTTTTGAAACGTGTATTATGTACACAACAGACCGGAACGTCTCCTTTAGAGTATTCCTAGTCTATCGCGTGATTGCATCATTAAGTCACACATGCTACGTAGTAAAAATCCTTATGAAAATTCATGAAAAAAATGTACAGAGCATGTTTAGTATGCAGGTGAAGTACATAACAAATAGTTTGGCTTAAAAATCTCACAACCAGCAAAGCAATTAGACAATTTTAGTGGACCAACTCCTTGCCAAATTTATTTCTTATGTTTTAGCCATTTTAAAACTGTACATATCCAAAAATTTGTTGCTCAATTCCACCAACCATTATTTTTTTTTTAATTGCACCTGGCTTGTGATCTCTTCTCAGAAGTTATACCTTGTGAATGAGTATATTTAGGTGTGTTTATAAACCTCAGAAAAATAGGCTACACAGCAGAAACAATGAAGTAAGTGTTACTAAAGCAGAGTGAATTATGCAGTTATATTTTCTGTAAACGATACCTAGTAAATCACAAATCAATGGCTAGATTTGTTTTTTAATTGGATAATCTGGAAAAGCAAACGCAAGTAACCACAAGGAGAAATATAACTTGTTCAATCCACAATACAAGGCGTAATACATGATAGTCTTCTACAGAAGACATTTATATAATGCATTTTAAATAGATGCAAATGGCAGCTTCAATTCACTGCGTGAAAGGATGAAACCAAGAGACAAAAACTAGAAAATTATACATATGAAAGAAATAAATGTAATCTTTTGATACTCTTACGAATAAGGGAAAATACTAAAATATTAATTTAGGATGTTGCGTCTGTAAAATGGACCAAAAAATCTTCAGTACATTCAGAACAATGAATATATGCAAGATAGTATGGGTAACAGCAATTCACTCCCTGAATGCTCCAAAATCTTCCTGGCTTAAAAAGCATCCCAATTTTCTCCAAAGGTGGTGGCATTTATTCACTGGTCCATGGCTAATTTTACATGGAATGCAAAACGTTATTTAAATAGGGTGGTGCATTAAAATTTCAACTATTTCCTATGTAGCTCTCAATCTACAGACCTATCTTTCCTCTATTTTAATTTTAAAGTAAGTTAGCAAAGGCTTCCTTCTTAATCCCTAGAGACTACCTATATAGTGACACAAATGCACAAATTTATGACAGTAACATAAATGTTCCTCTGAAGTAATGTGCAACATTAAGTGAAATCGTTTCCTGGAAGATATTATAGGGATCTATATTTTATTTGCCATCTTAAACATATCTGGGTCTTTATGACCTTATTTTTAAAATGTATTTCCTTTTTATATTTCTTGGTGCAAATGGACTGCATAAATAAGCAATGTGCTATGAGGCTTCAGACTAGCCGATAAACCCTTTCAATTTTCATGCCAGCTTCTTCTTTTGTAATTCAAATCTGGCTGGAAACTGGCAGCTCTGAAAACTGAAACAAGCACTGCCACAAATACCTTGTAATGCTATCGACCTTGTCTGCCCATGCAGTGAGAAAGGGGGATGCATATGTGTCTGCAGTCATCCAGATAACACAACTCATTTTTTTGGGGGGCGGGGGGGAGGATAACAGAAGCCAGCCCCGGACTGTGCACCAAAAGCAGTCATTACCAGGCAAGCTGGAGAATAAGTCTCTTCAAAATACACAGCGCATTTAAAAACCATATACAGGGCTCAGCCACTGCTTTCATTACCAATTTTAATTTAGCTCCTTCAGTTTGCCAGCCAGATAAACTCTTTAGTGCTGTTTTTTAATCTATTTGCCACATTTTCTGTTTAAGATTATAGTAATATGGGGCAGTAGAAGGAATCACTCTTAGAGGAAATAAAGAAATAGATCCGCTTATCAGCACCCATCAGAAAGTTCATTAATCAGCCAGGCTTTGTGCCCCCTAAATTGAAAGGTTAAATAATCCTCTCAGGAATATTTCTAGGCACCTCCGCCAATTGTCCGGAGAGGAGCTGCCATTCACAGCACTCTGGATCGGTGACAGGGTATTTTACTACTGTTTGGACCCCAAACAATGACGGACAAATGGCCTGGCTTACAAAGAAACCTTTTAGTACAAGGATGGAAAAGGACCACAAGCTTTGATGTGGTGTGGGGGCGGAGGGAGGAAAAGAGGGTGGAGGGAAGGGGAGGAGACATGTATGGATCCTTGTATATTTTATTTGAATGTTTATTAGTGTAGCTATTAAATGCATTTATATACGCGTGCACACACACACTCACTATATATACATACATACATAATATGCACTCACACTACTAAGAATAGGCATGTTTACACAAGCATTTATACATTAATCTGAACACAAACATTTCCAATGCTTGTAAAATTAGGAGTTGAACAGAACTGAAGCTTCGTTATATTTATTAGCTAATACACTGGGGAGCTAACCAAACCCTAAGGTTTTAATTTTTACTGTCATTCTAAATGATTTACAGCTTCCTTTTTTTCTTTTTTCTAAACTATATCTGGTTTACTGGAACACCCTTAACCACGAGCAGAGCTTTTTTCAGAACAAGAATTATTTCTTTAAAATATGAAAACCAAGCCTATTAAAGTAGTATTTGAATACAACTGATTGTGAGAGAACATTTTTCAATCTCTTATAGCTGCATTTTTGGAGTGTTATCTTAACATCAGATACTCAGGAGGAACAAATTATAACTAAAGATTCCTATTTTAACGATATATCAACTAGCTGTCAATCTGTATTGCCTTTGATTGTATTGATTAGTGAATGCATACAGTACATTTAAATAATCAGACTATTAAAAAGACATGGTCATTTCCTTATACCTTTGGCAATGGCACATGACCAATATGATTATTAACTATCCAAGTTAACATTCATTTGGCAGGAAGCAGCGCTTACAATTTGACAGCTACATCCCTTAGGCATCCCCCCTTTAAAGATACCATATATATTTCAGACAGAAACTTTGCAATTATTTTTATTTGCCTATGCAATGAGCTCCTGGTAACTATAAACTGCCTTTAACGAAATATTTGATGCATGTAGCGCAGATAATCCCTGGTCAAACAAATTCAAACCAATCTGTAGATGAACTTCTTTGAAACTTCATATAGTCTTTCCCATATACCCATTTCTATTGAAGAAGTCTTAATACCTGTAGCTAGATTTTACTTTGTAACATGATTTGGGGCACTCTGACTAGTAAGTCTAAAGCAGAAAATATTCTAATTTCCTCCAACACCAATTAAATCAATACCCCTCTGACAGTAATCATGTCCTTAAATCATCCTTCTGAAAACTTCTGTCCTCTGCCTCCCTCTCTAATACCCCCGTACCACCATCAGAAAAGCATCATCAGCGAGATCTAGTTTAACCAGGTTCTCTGGGCTGCCCATCAAAAAGTCAAACAAACTGTGTACCACTGTCAAAACCAGTATATCTAAATAAATAGAAAAATTTAAATTCAGTCTTTTTATAGACAGAAAATAACATAAACCCTAACATTTTAGAACGATTACAGTAATCTGCTGTTTCTGAGAAATCCTATGCTATCACGCTGGTTATTTAAAATGGCAGTGCAACAATTTACTAATAGAATTAACAGCACTTGTCAAGAACAAAAACAAAGCAAGACGCCATGTGCAATCAGCATTGTCAGCTAAATAACTATAGTATAAGAACTTATCATAGGTACAGTTGTATAACAAAATGAATAGAATCTACTGCAGACGCACAGATGAGGCACTAATGGAGAATATCACATTCAAGTAGAAATAGACCAAACTGCAAAATCAAATGAGTAATTAAAAAAATGTTTGTAGAGTCCTGGTGGTGGCGGAAGCAAACAGCCGATGGAAGCAACGTCATGGGCTGTTTAAACTTGAAGCACTGCTGAAGCAAAGGAAAATATATTGTATAGCTATGCACATTTGAGAGTTATAGTCATGGCTTTTTGGAATAAATTTACTATACATTACACATAAAATTAACAAACTAAAATAAGTTAAAAGATGAAGGTCTAACTTCAATCCACAGAAGCCAAAAAATTCAGAGCTAAGAGACTTCTTACTTTGTCATACATATTTATTTTAACACATGTGATCAATCAGATCACCCACTGTTTTGAGACTTCACTAATACTGAAGTAAAATGGTGCCTATTCAGCCCGGAACTAATTCCTTCACTCTTAATATATGGAGCTTCGGGTTATAGTTTAATCACTTTTATAGCTTTTTTCAATGAAACAAAACCAAGGTAAATATGTCAGAGATAGTAACTTCTTCACTGACATGACAGGCCATACCTAGATGTGGTATTATTATTGACATGACAGACCGCTCGGAAATAAGTCAATGAATATTTTTAGAGAATCAATCTGCAGATGATTAACATGATCAAGCATAACTTTAGAAAGTTATGGTCTAATGTGTTTGAGTACTTAGCTGCTCCTTAATACATGGTTCATTGAGAAGATAAACTCACAGCTCCTAACCAGCAATTACGGTCTATACATGACTACTAAAAGAGAGTTAAATACACATATTAATTAGTGCAATATACCATATCCTCTCCTCCCTAGTCACTGAATACTCACAGACTTTTTAACATGCAGATTATTTATATGATATAGTGCAGTAGTTTTAAATGTTACTAAAACATACCATTTACAGACCATTACTCAGTGGACAACTGACAAGCAAAGGAGCAATTATTATTATGACAGGCAGACTCAAAATTCTTATGAATCAGAACAGGACATCCATGTTTGAGTTAGCAGTTTACATGTTTAAACTTTTAGTTTAATTTTGCAATATTCAAAGGCATTTATCCACTTAAAACAGCTAATGCAAATATTTTAAATTAAAAATATTTATACCTAGATTTTATATAAAACCAATGTGAAACCACAACATATTTTTTGTTTTTTCATACAGCACCATTAGACACAACCTCATATATTTTAACCAAATTTAGTAAACTGTTTCTGCGCTCACAGCTTGAATGTCAAGATTCAACAAACAATATACATTTACAGTAATGTAGATAACTTAAAGCATAAAAATGTACACCTACACTTTACTGTAGGTGAACTGCACAGAATGATTATATACACTCTCAGGCTGTACATATAAAATGCAGCAAATCTGACACTAATCTTCCCCCTATTTATTTTACTGTTCAAATCATTAACACTTGTCAGCATAAAAAATAGCTAAATGAATGCTTAAATGTATCTTTCTTATTATTTTAAAAAAACTAAACAAGTGAAAGTAGTCACAAGTATCATAAACATTACAGAAATGATAGCACATGTTAATCCTTCTAGTTAAATGAAGCTGCTGGTGGTATTTTGAGGGAGAAGGACTTTTGACAACAAGATCTAAACATTAATCATTGTTTTTTCTACTTAAGTAACTATCCAATAAGTCCAGTGAATCACAAAAATAATCAGAGAGGTAGCCGTGTCCACAAAAATAATGTGTGATGAAAAGCGATTAATAGAGGGCAGTTTAGACATTAAGAACACAGAGATTCCTACTCTAGTTTTCAGTAAATATCCAGGGTACTTTCCCAGTTGTATGAATGCCCTGCCATTGGGATCATTGACAGATACATGCGTTGTACCACAGCCTTCAGAATAAAAAGGTGTCATTGTTAACTGAAATAAAAATACTCAAATTTCACCCCCGTAAAGCCAGAGTCCTAGTCTCCCACCCCGCAGAAGGTACAGAGTACTGAAGGCTGTATCTTAACAAATGAAAAAAGTTCAAGGGGCTACTGTACATAGGTGTGCAGAAGTTAGAAATGAAAAGGGTCTGATGAGATTAGCCCATCCGTTTCTTCCACCGTGGTGCAGGACTGTTTCCTACAGCACATCAAACCAACTTATAATCAAGGCTTAAGCTGTACCGCATCACTCCCCTGCCCTAATACGTACAATCACCTAGTTTCAGCATTAAATATTATAGAAAATATTCAGAAAATAACTATTATGGTGGTTGTTTTTCTTATGGTTAAATGGTCAAATGAATGGCAGTTCATTATTGTGCCACTTGCAGGTTCATATTTCAACAAGGTTAACTTTCCCATGCTCTAACAACAGTACAGAATTCTTACAGTGCTTTGGCAGTGGACACAGCATACAGCTAAAGGTCAGATCCTCAGCTGCTGTAAAGTGACAGTGCTCCATTGAACAGCTAGGACAATTTACACAAGTTGAGGATCCAGCGCTAGGTATTGAAAGACACGAGGAACAGCATCCACAGCAAATCCTCAAACAAACATAGTAACGTAGACACCACTTAAAAATATCTGCAACTGGAATTTTCTACGCTGTCTTTACTAGTAAAAACAAAATCTGATTATTGTGCATTTCAATTATTTCCCCTTATAAGAAATTAGTTGCATCTAGTTCTAAAATTATATTTTCCTGAGCAGCTAAGTTGGTAACTAGCTGTTTGGTAGACATTCAAAAGTTGAACATGATCTTTTTTTATTATTTTATTATTTATGAAAATCATTCATTTTGCCTATAATATTTTAAAAGCAGTTTAAAGTAAAAACTGGAAAACACTCAATCATTTTAACAATCAATCTCACCCACACCTGTAGTATATGTTTTGGACTCATTATACAGTTACAGTCACTATGTGTAGAATGATCAAAGCTATCAAGATAATCTTTTGTATATTTTAGTTATTTGGAAATAAGACCAGCCCTAAGTGTTCCCTACGGTGACAGTAGTAAATGTATTCTGAATGAACCTTGCAAAGGAGTCACAAGTAGCGAAGAAATAGCCATTAACAGGAAAATAATACTATATACTGCAAAACAAAAACGAAATGAAAGAAGTTTCTCTTAAGTAATAAATCTGTCAAAGCAAAGAACTCCTGATTTATATATATATTTTTAAATAATGGAACACTTATGAAGCATAATACCTTCATGGAAACATCTGCTAAAGGCCACACATGTAAAAGAAGGAGGGATGAAATTTTCATAAACATTTGATAATTAAAAAACAAACAAAAACCCTACCAATTATTGTTAAAGGGTTGGAACTTCATTCTCCTAAACTAAGCATGTTTCAGCATACGTTTTCAAGCCAGGTGAGAACTTCACGCAACCCAAACATCATAAACCATGTTTTCCTAAGTGCAGATGCTCTTGTTTTTCCATTGCACAGAACATCACAATGTCATCCTTATTTCAAATTCAAATGCCTTGCAATTTTGGGTTATCTTCACTGTAAATAGCCAATAAAACGGCTATGTGAGTTTTGACATATAACTTGTGATGGGATGCTGTGCGTCTCCAACGTATGTGCAAAATATACAACCTATGTTTAACAACAGTCATATTTTTACGAGAATTTTCTTAAACAAGAAGACAACAGTGATTGGTTGGTGAAATGTAATATAATTTACATAATCTTTACAAAGTTACTTCTCTAGAAATCTTGGGTCAGGTAACTCTAGAGAAGTTGACACTGTAGCCATGTCCAAAGAGCCTTAAATAATCCCATCTATGAGTCAGAGAGCAGCAAAACTGGAGAGATTAAGTCTTGCTACTCTCCACCGAAATACTTTTTTCCATCCTTCAGCTGCACAAAACCTACAAAGCCTTCTCTAGTTTCCAAATTTTCCAATATATTAAATATTTTTTCACAAACGCTATAGTTTAAAAACTCTTTCTGAAAGCCACATTTTAAAGGATTTGAATTGATTTGAGGCTGGACTGCTTACATTTTTATTTTAGAAAAAAGGTGGCAGGCCATGTAGAATTATAATAATGGCACACAAAGAAACCAAAGCGCAAAATTTAAACACAAAAGATGTATTGTCTTTTACGCACACAGGCCAAAAGAGTGAATTTCTGGTTCACCTTTTTTTATGCAAGTGGATTAAAAGTAAGATTAACAAACGGTCAAAAAATGTGTTAAATGATAGCTTCCGCTGGTTAAAAATTCTGATGGCTGTAAAACTCTGTTGTTGGCCATCTTGGACTAGGGGCTGTAATATAAATGAAACTAGCAGAGACAGGAGATGGGGGAGGGGATCCTGACTGCCTGAACACTAGAAGGGGAAGGGAGGGATTTATCAAGGATGAGCTATCCTTATGGAAAGAACTCTCCTAAAAACAGCAGGAATTTTTTTTAAAGTATATCTACACATCTGGAAAATACATTAGAAAACAAGAAACAAACTATGTTTTGTCCATCTGTTTGGATTTACCTTTCCTTAGTCTTTCTACATGTATTTCCTGAAGAAGGCCATACTGATATTTGAAAGATTAATTTCTATTTCATTATTGTATGTAGATTTTATTCTTGGATTGTGCTTGCTATGTGCTTCAGTGTATGAATTAATTAGATTACAAGATGCTATGATAAAGTATGATGTATTTAGTCAGGAAAAAAATGAAATTATACAACATGAATGCAAATTTTATTTTATGTCAAAACATTAGAGTGGCTGTCCATGTCTTTCCTGGTGCTTAATGTCTTGTGCCCCATATCGGGTGAATATAGGATACATGTCCCATTTTTCAGCTTGAATCACGCAAAGGAACGAACACACACAGATACAAATATGTGCTTTTGTACCTTAAACAAAATATTGTGGGTTGTTATTTAAAAATAAGCTTCGTCCTACATTTTTCATAGTTATCCCTTATTTAACTGAAAGGCAAATGCTTCATTAAAAAATACACCCACACACTATATCCACACGCACACGGAGCCGAATCCCACTCATTTTATTTACTTTGGTAGACCCCCTAAGCCAGGGTTTTTCAACCAAGGGTACGCAGAGGTCTTCCAGGGGATACATCAACTCATCTAGATATTTGCCTAATTTTACAACAGGCTACATATTAAAGCCTAGTTTTATAAGAGGACGCATAACAGGCTACGTATAAACTAAAATTTCATACAGACAATGACGTGTTTATGGTGCTCTATATATTATATACACAAAAATGTAAGTACAATATTTATTTCCAATTGATTTATTTTATAAATATATATAATGGCATGCTGTGGCACTTATGTATATTGACATCTGATTTTGTAAGCAAGTAATTTTTAAGTGAAACTTGGAGTTCGCAAGACAAATCAGACTCCCGACAGGAAAGTCTGGAAAGGTTGAGAGACACAACACTAAGCTATTCATAGATTTACAAATTCCATGGCCAAAAGGGACCATAGTGATCATCTAAGATGACCTATCTGGCTTGGATCAAAGAACTTCTCCAAAATAATTTCTGGAGAAGATATTAAAAAAAAATAATCCAGTCTTAATTTTAAAATTGTCAGTGATGGAGACACACCATGAGCACTGGTAAATTGTTCCAATGGTTAATTGCTCTTGACATTCAAAATGTTTGCATTATTTCCAGTCTCAATTTGTCAAGCTTCTGCTGCCAGCCACTGGATTGCCTTCCTCTGCCACAGTGAAGGTGAAGTGCATTCAGCCCAAAGTCACAGACATGTGGATACATATAAAGTGCTATGCCATTTTTTTCAGAAGTACCCCACAGTAGCAGTTATCTTCTGAAGAGAGTAACATTGCTGTATAATGACAGGACTATCTGCTATTATTATTTGTTTACGGTAGTGCTCGCTATGTTCAAGGAATTTTTCAGCCTCTCCAAAAGGTCCGGTCTCGGTCCCAAGCACTTCATGATCTAAGGATACAGCCTATCTATACAGTCAAGATTGAGTATAAATCTGTTTGGTGTATTTGTAGGTGTGTGGGTCTCCAAGAAGTGCAAAGTTAACTAAAAGGGGAACTGCCACGGGGAAAAAAGGAAGGTAATCAGATTAAATATACAGAGCATTTTTAGGTCAAACAACAACGCTGAACAAAATTATCCAAAAATGTATGTTAGAAGATACATTTTTTTTGTCACCAGAGCAGTTCCACTGACTTCAGTGTGTACTATTTTTGCAACTAAAGCGGGAAGGATTTTTCCTAGGCCTGTATCTGTCCAGAGAAAAATATTCTACAAACACATGTACAATTCTAGTTTGAGTTGTGGGTAGTTTATAAACAGAAATGAAAAATAACAAAAAGATAGAATTTAGAGAGAAGCTAATATTCTTAAAGTGTCTAGTATTAGAGGTGTTAGTCTGGATCTGCAAAAGCGACAAAGAGTCTTGTAGCACCTTATAGACGAACAGATGAATTGCTATGACTGAAATTGCTCTTATTTTTTTCATATCAGGACTAGTAGAGAGTGATGGTATGTTCTTTACATCAGAGACTGCATCTTTCTGAGTATTTGCAACTCATCTTGCACAACCAGGCCACCAATCCCAATTGGTGTAGTTGGCTACAACCATAATAAAATCATAAATGACAATACTATTTCTTCAGTCAGAGTTATAAGCAGGCTTCCTCAGTCTCAGGGACAACAAGGACTGGACTTGTTTCAGGGGCCCTTAAAATGATTTTTTGTAGGATTGTGATTCTTCATATTCTCACATTATTTATATCTGGCCAAAATATTGTAAAATTATTTTTACTGAATTTTGAAAATCAACTTATATTATTACCCTACTACAATGAGTTCATAATAACAAGTTTGCAGAACGTAGTTCTGTGTATCTATCATTTATTGCATGCAGGAAACAAAGAGAGGAAAAACCCTATAACATATGTTTACAACTTTATTTGATCTTTTCTGACAAACGGAGGAATGTAAAGAATAGGCAAAATGAAAATTATTTAATCATGTTTTAACTCAACATCAAAACTGGTCATTAAATATTATCCTAATTCACAATGTGTATTGTGACTAATGTTTTGGTGACTTTTAGAGAAATTCTAGTTATAGTTGAAAGAAATTTCAAGAACCTAACCATGTCCAGTTATAAACGTTTCAGTATCACAGAGCCTTTAAATTTAAGCTTCATTAATATTATTTAATTATCTGTTGTTTTTTTTCTGACAAGGAACAAAATAAAATATTCTGCTCATAATTCTTTTTGCTATTTCAATTTCCTCTTAAAATTTTGAGATTTTAATAAAAGGAAGCTCCAGGGGCAAGACATTTATGACAATACTACAAAGTTTTTTTAGTGTTTCAACCTTAAGAGTTTAAACTAAAACCTAACACCAAACATAACAGTAGCAATGGAATTATTATGTAGTCATTGTTCCTACTGAAGCTACACTGAAGTGCAAGAGCTACTATGAGTCAATAGATGGCAGTGCACCTCTTAGAAAAGAGAGATAATGAATAAAATCATCAAAAGCGTCACAAAGAGACAAGAATTGGGTTCTGTTGTTTTTAACAAGCTTTCAGAGTTATTAATTAAGAACATTTTAAGGATGTATGTGCATTTAAACACAATTTTTATATGGACCTTTGGCAAAGTGGTATGATAGAAGTGGTTTTAAAAGTTCATAAACATGACACATTTGTATAAAATATAACCATTGCTCTGCTTGGGTTGATGTCTATATATGTTATGCACATTATCAGTTTATAATTTTCCCAAATTCAGTTGGAACCCAGTTGTTACTTTGCTATATATATTGTTAAGGTGTTAAAAAACCCGAATTTAACATTAGTACATATACCTATAAAGATATGTGCATATTTGCCAAAAATAATAAATGCAAGTATTTTTCTTCTCTTGCATTATTTGTTTAGAAATCCGTATTTATAGCAAACTATGATGGAATTGTAAATTGAAGACTGCAGTTAAACAGTGGAATGCCTATTTGAGAGCAAACAACTTCTACCTTTTAGTCATACTTATGTAAAAGCAATAGACAACAACTTTATTCTAACACAACAGTTTCAGCATCATCTGTGGACATTATTTGCTTCTGTTGCAGTTTAGATCTAGACAGAATTCTTAAGTGAAAAAACAAAAGCTGACCCTGACACGTGTAAGTAGTTTAAATAATATAGATTCTCTTGAACTATAGCCTCTATTTTAAACAGCTACTATGTCTGTTGTCAACAGAAGTTTTTAAAAAAGTATAATCTGATTATGCTTCAATTGATGTAGTTGTCAAAATTAATCTTCACATGAAAGATGCTATGTAAATGCAAAATATCATTCTAAATAAAAAACCTGCATAATTTATAGTCCTAAATAGCAATGGCATTTATAAGAAACAAGGTAGGGACTAAATATTTAGTAATGAAATAGGAAATATTAATATGTATGTATATTTGATCACATTTCAAAATATTCTCTCTCTAGCAGCGATTACCCCAAAGCACTATTTTTCCAAATTAATGAATTTTTCCAATATGAAATTTCCATGCATAGCTCCCAAAATTTTAAAAGTAGATCTTCTGTTAGTGGATATTGTTAATTTCATACCACTGAAAGTATAAAGTCAAAATATTTTCCCTGAAAATTAGTTGGCTACAAGTCTTCATGGTGAAACATCCCAGATTGTTTGTTAATGATTGCCAGGAAATATGTTTTTAGCCTCTTAAAAAGTAATAATTTTTTGCAGTGTTGATTATAACTCTTCTCTAAGTAATTGTTCAATGTACAAAATAGGCCCAAACAACAAAATATATTTTGACATATTAGCTAAAATCTAATTCATCATCACATTATTGCATAAATAGATCCATGTGATTCTTAGATTCTGAGTTCCATAATGAATCTAACAAACCATTTAAACACTTCCGTTTCTGGAGCATAAAGAATTATAAAGGATTGAATCTTTTCTTGTGAGCATTTTTAAATAAATAAAGCAAACAATAATATAAAGTGAATGCAACTAAACCTATTCTTATTACATCTTCTTTAATCTGGTAATTTAAGAGCAAAGAAAATATTCATATAGAAATGGAGATTTCCAAAGTGAATGTTAAAAAAAACCCACAATCCTATGCACAGGAAAGATTTCCAACAGCGTGTATCCTTTACTATTAAATTTAGCTGCTAAAACAGAAAAGAGAAAATTCCAACATGTCGAAAAGGCACAGGGAACAGATTTTAAAGTACATCCTATAGCAGTATTCCCTTATTTGAAAGGAAAACCTCAAAACCACAGCACAACAAAAAGTATTGGACAAACTTTTGTACTTTGGTTAATCATACAAGGATGACAGTAATTATAAAGTTATTCCAGTTAAACACACATTTTCCTTATGTTGAAAAGAAGTCATAGGCAAGGCCTAATTTTTTATACATACATATGTATGTGTACGCATATATATATATATAGTATTTAAGGTTTGTAGTGTAGATCAATTAGACATTATTCTAAACAAGTTAAATATTGTTTTCAGACTCCACATTAGTTAATGTAGGTGGCAGTTTGTTTAAATTTTCCCTGTGTTTTGCATGCAAGAAAAAAATTTAAAAACCAAATAATTTATTTGTAGTGTGCAGTAGTTATTTTTATAACTAAAGACCAACTAACCAGGTGCCAAAGAAGAAGTGGCAGTTGATTTCCTCTTTAAGAATCATGTACAAAGATTTTAAAGTTTATTTCTAAAATTCACATTCCATTCTCTAGATAATGTTTTTTAATTCAAAGTTAAAGAAACTGCCTTGTAATATATGGGGATTTGACAACCAAACCTGGGAAACACTGAGAATGGGATACTGTTATACCCCAGTATAAAATTAAACTTTCTTTTTGTAATGTATACAGTAAATGCAGTTATGGAGAGGAAAGTGATTGGATGCAGTCATTAAATTATGCTAGTAATAAAAACAATCAAAACTTCTAAGAATGTATAAAAAGGGAGTGTGTATTATTGCATTTTCCAGTTCAAAAACTCTTCAGATGTTTATTATCTTCCTGAAGAAGATGCTTGTCTATATTTTATGGTCAGCAGTTCACAGAAGAGTAAATAGGTTGGGTGTACAAGAAAATAAAAAAGGTGTTTCTACTTACTGTTAGGTGATACTGCCTCCATATTTCTGGGCAAGCCTGGAAAATAAAAATATTGATCAGCTGGGAGCATGAAACAAGGTGCTTTACAGCCTGTTGGTTTTGGCATAACACAGTATCCACCGGTGTCGGTCACAGGAAAATAAGAAGCTTAACTGAAAGGGTCTGCATTTCAGCTTCAAAAACCTGGCTAGACAGTTTAATTGAATTTTACACTGGTTTAACACACTCCCTGCCATTGTCAGAAAGCCAGTAACAGTTTTCTCTCTCCCTTTCTTCTCTTAAGGTTAGAAGTTTTGGAGACTAACATGTCCTTAACTGTCATAACTATTATTAATATAAAACAAACCCAAACACAGCAGACTAAAATTCTGCATGTAGAGTAGAGAATGTGTTTTGTAACATTTTAAACCTACATAATGTTTTGGAAATTAATTCACCCGTTACTTTCTTTAATACAGAAGTGAACTTAAAATTATGTTGCTATTTTTGTACATGTCTGAATCCTAATCAAAATATAATTGTTACAAGTAATAATCCTCAGTAGCCTAATGTCAGATGAGATGTAAACAAGGAGCATAACAGATTGCTTTAATGCTTCTATTTTTACAATGGCTTGCTGTGTTCCGTTTTGATCTTTGCCCATCTTGTTCACAAACTTTAAAACATAATCCATGGTAAAATAAATATATATAAAGTAGATTTTCTAGAACAGCAATTTAACAGTAGACTTGAAGAAAGCACAGAACATGAGAGAGGGGAAATGTGAAACATTTTTTTCCTCAAAAACTAAATAAAAATGTATTGAGAATCAACGAGACATGGACGCTAAATATTTTCCTAATATTCCTTAATATTTTTACAAAATTTACAATGGCTTTTCTGATTCTATACACATATAGAAACGAAATACCCATTGCTAATTTTACTGTTATACATGTCAGAATCAGGTGTGTGTTTGTCACATATACACACACAGCTGTATAACTATTATCTGCACACCAGCTTTAATTTTCTTTATAAGGCCTCTATTTACTGTGTATATAATCTCTAGGTCATTTGAATGATTTCCCCATTTAGTTTGTAAATCTCAATTCTGAGTATTCCCATCAGAAATCTTGGTTATTCCATGTTTTCTAGGTGGTATCATATAGTTTTAACTTCCAACTCTCAAGTCCCTGTCGCAAATTTATATTAGTAACATTTCTTAAGTTTTTAGAAACAATCCTTTTCTCCCATGCCTGATGTACCCGCTTTCCTTTATTTTTTTTACAGAAAATTTACATTTAATAATACAAACAATTAACAAAATGTAATGGAAGTTCTAAAAAATAAAAGGCAGTGCCAGTGGCACTAAGACATACAACCAGAGAGTACAACTGTATGGTTTCTCTGGGTGGGCTGAAAATTGTATTATTTATTATACATTTTACTAGTCATGCAATTTTCTGGAGAAAAACGTACACTGTGCGGTGTGACTGTTCCACACTTTGTCTAATCAAAATTCTATATGTAAATATTTGCATTTTATATTAATATTATTTTTGTAAGTAAACAATGAGATACATTACATTTTTAGGCATAGGGAAGCAATATAATGTGACAGTTTAAAAACACTCAAGCTATCTTGGAATGCAAACAAAAGGATTTACCACTCTCCTAAAATGGATACTAGTTTGGCACTTACACAGGATTAGCAAGGGTAGCAGGCAGTTATTTATACATTAGTTCTGGGTAGTTTTCGATTACCACAGTGTTCCCAGAATAATATGGTTGAAAAATCGCAATCAATGAGTTGTCATATACTGGCAAAATGCCACTCTGCTTTATGACCTTTACTTACACAGCAGCTATTTAATAAAAAAAATTACTTGGTTTTAGAATTATCATTTTGTGACTCTGGATATGAAGACACGATTTACTGTGGAAATTTGTTGCTAAGAAATAGGAAACTTCTATCTCCTACAACTTAGTAGTGCTTAATAAAGCATTTAAAAGGCACAACCTCATCTCACTCAGCAACTCTATCTAAGAGCTAAGTTATTATTATTGCTGTTATCTATATGTGCATTTTAAGGCGGTGGGGGGGGGGGAGAAGAGGTAAAAATCTAAAGGAAAACTGAACTGGCATATTTCTATATCCATATGGCAACTCAGCGTAACATTTTTCATAATCAAAATACAACTTCAGGTGGTTTATGCAATAGTCCAAAATGGATGACATGTTAAAAAATAGCATAGTATTAAAAAATAATAACACTTAACTTTGAGACTTACTTCTTTGTATCAACTCATAACTACTGTCTGTGCCTCTTCCTTATCACAGAATGACCAAATGTATATATCATTAACAATGACAACAGAATATTGGCTTCTCAAATGAAGCAAAGTGGCTTGTTATGGAAGAGAGCATAACCAAATACAACAACAATTGAACCTATGATTTTTCTTATTTATTTAAAAGTATTTAATCATGAATAGCCCTCATTTAAAGAAAGGCCCTTTTGGTCTACATGTAGGATGGAAGTGTGATGAACTACATTAAAATAAAATTGCATTTATTTCCTGCCCCAGTGCTCTGACCTTACTAGTATTTAGATGTATGAACACAAAAGGTTCCTATATTCTTAAAAGCAGCCCTCCTACCACCTTACAGCTGCATAAAACACAAACAAAGTACACTTTTAAATCCCTTTAACTGAATCTGCATACCCTTTTTTAAGTTCTGCACAATTGGTTTTTCCTCTGTTACACATTCTTTCTTCTGACTCATATATGAATAACTTGGAAGGGTTATTATTCATAAAATTCAAACATGAATCAACTAAGTTTGCCACACCAGATGAATCAAGAGTTTATATTGTGCATTTCGACCCATATTGAATTTTATCAGGTGCTAATTATTGTTTTACCAGAACAATGGCTTAATGCATCTGTTGTTTAATTCCCACTTCCCTATTCTCAAATGTGAACATCAAAGAAAATAAAACACTCAATCTTAAACAGCCCCTGACAGCAGACCAAGACTCAAGTGCTCAATAGACAAGGCCCTTGCCACCAGTTCTCATATTTCCACAACAATGAACAAACACAAAAACAGCACTAAGCGGCCTTTCCTCCTTTTCAGCTCCCCTTGGCCAGTTGTCTGCCTTGTACTAGAGAGAACCCTTGAACACAGCCCTGCTGGGAACACAGCACAGGAGAAAGGATTAGCCTTACTAACATGCTAGCATTTGCAAAAGTGAAGAAAAAAACCCACAGTACTGTATGTGGTATATGAATAACCAAAATGTATGAGCTGACAAGAGACCAGGACAGGCCTATGGCTCCCCGGGAGAAAATGTAGCTGTGATGAGTGACAGGGCTTTCAGGAAATATGTTCACAATCACAGACAGTGAAGGCCATGACCTAGATCGTTTAAGAGCTTGTCTTGTCAAATTATCAAAAGCTTCTTCCTCTCTGAATAAAGAGTGACATAAGTGAGTGTCAGAAAGCTGCAGGCTGACAAGCCAAGCATACAATAACAGAATGCACGTCACATACTTGCCGAACACCGCCACGGCTAGCGGCAAATCTTAATGAGAGCGCGGCTGGCCCAAGAGACTTGGGTCCCTGCTGGCACAGCTACTCATCTCACAAAAATCCTTCAGCTCCAAGTCAGTTATGGTCTGACACGACGACTACAATTACTAAACACAACTTTTTAACAGAATCCTCTGGTGCTTTGTCAAAGCGGCTGCTGTTAGAAGCCGCCCCACTGCAAAACAAAAGATTTAATAAAATGAGCCATATTCATGACTTTTGTATAATAATTAGTGCACAAGAACAAGAGCCACTTTTTGACAATTCTTAAATAAAGAGAGGTTCTTTTCCAATAACATGCCTGACCTGGCTACTTTCCGCTCACATCCCACAAACAGAATTAGACTATTTTACCGCGGGGATTGAAAGGACTCTTGGTAATATTTACTTATGATTATGATTAGACAGAACATTTCTCAGGAGTAAAAGAAAAAAGCAACTCAAGGGAAAACTTATGACTTCTGGACAGAAAAAGACTGCCCCGTGAGGAGGAGTGTGAAAAAAATGGGTAGAAATCCCTGCTTTTTTTCCAAGAGACTCTTTAGAAAGGGGTGAGAAAGATAAGGTTAAGGCTATTTAATATAGCTGAAGTGGGGAAGGAAAAAAGTGAATAGGCAAGGCTCTTATCACTAGTGGCAGAACTGTCAGGTTTTTCTAGCTACTTCAGCTGACCATGGGTCTTCGGGATGCCCACAGGTAGACTTGATTTCATAGATATCCAGTAGTTAAGCAAATAACTGGCCTGTGCTATTTGACAGCATAGTTATTTAAAATGGCAGACATGAAAAAAACCCCAAACATAATAATGAAGACATTAACAGAAAACTTGTCCTGAAACATGTATAATTCCAATAAGTTAAACTTTCAGAAAAGGTGTCTTAGGAAGAAAGTACACCGGAGCATTATGCTGCTGTTATATATTTACATATACTTTTGCTTTTTGAGGAAAACGATGAATAAATAGTGTGCGAGCACATACCTATTATACATGAGATCAATACAAGGCTGGAGGCTGTAGCAAGGCCAAAGAGTTGGAACAGGGGACTAACAGTCAAGAGATAGGGGTCTACACTCTCTGCTTACTCAAGGAGTGACCTAGAGAAAATCATGGACTAGTTTCTCCATCCGTAAAAGGAAAAATGGTGCCTTATTTGTGCATTTTCTTTCTAGAATGCTCCACGTCAGAAAGTCTTCGCTGAGGGATGCTCCCTGCCTCCACAGCAACTGAGAGGTAGACCAGATCTTTGGCTCTGAGCTTGGGGCGTAGGGTCATCCCGCAGGAATAACTCAAGAATGACAGTGTTGTTCAGCTTTGGAAACTGATTATACAACAGTCGAGGAGTGTTAATCAAACTGTTTGCAGTAGATCTGAAAGAAATTTGGGGCTTTCCTAGATGAACATACTTTTCCTTTTCAAATTACTTAACAGACAAGTGATAGCCAGAAAATGGCCGTGAACATAATGCAAACCCCCAAAGGAGGGTCAGACTAACTGACATGGAATATTTTAGAAGGAAAATTCATACGTAATAATTTTTCTTCCTCTTCCTTTCACATCAGTCTGAAGTTCAATACAGAACATAATTTATCTTTCCTCGGGTGAAGGGGAGGAGGAAAAACAATTGAATTATGTAGAAATTGGAAGGGAAAGTAAGGGGTTATTGGGGCATTACACTTTGTAGCACCCACCTACCAAGTACTGCAAGGGGAGAGGAGGTTTGTTCTATCTAGAGTTCTTTGAGAAAGTGTCAGGGGAAGACCACATAGCAACCTGGCAGATCTCACCATAGGTGGTGCACAGTTTCTTAGAGTGAGCAGCAATATGCTTAGGAGCTGTTCCTGAGGCTTTGAATGCCTCTGCTATTTATACCTTTTATCCCTTGTGTGCCCCTTCTACTTCCCTAGGATGTTTGGATTCAGACAAATCTTGAGAAAGATTATGGTGACCTTCAGAAGGGAGGACTGGTCATTTTCAAGAATTGCTATGCCCTGGTAGAATATGTATAACTGAGGTTCCACAGAGCGCATGCAATGCTCTGGAATCCTAGGGCTGAGGACATGGCATGGAGGCAAGAAACTTCCAGTGAGAAAAGGTCTTCCAGAGAGAACACAGGCTGATTGCAAAGACTAGAAGGGTGGGTTATGTTGGCTTGTAGTACACAGTTGAAGATCATGTCAAGAAGCTGAGCATTAATGGAGCACTGATGACAGTGGTGTTCCTATTTTGAGACAGTGATTAGAGATTCTCAGGGTTTGTTAAAGCACAATATATTTAGAGTTGCAGACTTGTCTTTCTGATGTGTTAGCAAGGAGCCATAGCCAAGCTTCTTTGTAGAGATGTTAGGAGTGTCCTTTACTGTAAACTGACTTTGCCCCAAGATGTCTTTTGGATGCCAATATTTGAATCTCATCCAAGTGATCTGTGGTCATCATCTGTCTTCTGCTCCAAGATACTAGGAGAGTGTTTATCACCTTATTCGAACATCTGAGTTCCTACCGCTCAGTTTTCGCAGCACTGGATTTTGGTGCAGGGTAAGCGCCTGTTGAAATATGTTCTTTTGTGTTGGGATCTTGAGAGGAGTTTCCAGTTATGGCTTACTCAGGTCTGAGGACTGAGACCCAAGAGCTATTGAGAAGGTAATCAAAATAACAAGCCTGTTTGTTTGCAGATTATTTAGCATCTTCACGCTTGCATGGAGAAAGAGGCCCTGAAGCCACTTCTGAAATTAGGTGTCCAGATTTCCCACTTATAAGTGTGTCTTCCTCATGAAGTATCTTTTGGTTTTCCAACCGGACCTGGAAACCAACACGTTCATCAGGACTTTCAACCTGCTTTGTGATGCTCTGCAAAACTGGCTGGCCCTGACTACATCCCTTCAGGTCCAAGTACATCCTGCAGAGCCAGACAACTCTGACTTTTCTTCTCCTTTGATGTGTAGAATCCTGAGGGACAGAATGAGAGCTTCTGCCCAGGATATGGTTCAAGCTTCTGTGAAAAGTGCGGAAGATTTCTGCTCTCTTATCGAAGAGGTGTTGCCCTTCAAACCCTCCTCAGAAAAGGAAAACATTTTTTGGAGCCCAGCAATTTTGAGAACAACTTAGAAGACAACAAGAAGAAGAAGAAGATAATAAAAGATAGTAAATTCTTCTTCTTTTTTTTAAATCCTGTAAAAAGCTCTGCTACAGAGGGAGGCTTTATGTCTGCCATCTGTATCGGTGTGAAGGTCCAGAATTCTGGAGAGCTCTTCCTGCGGGGTAGTTTATACCCACACACAGAAGAAAAGTTGTGGTTTTCCTCCAGTTGCTGTTGACAGAAGGAAGACCACGCTGTGAAGACTGACAAAGTGGACACAGGACAGCGATAGTAATGGTTACACCATTCTGTAAAGTTCGTTGAGATCTTTGGTTAAAGAAAGGACTAGGGCAAAAGCCTTACAATCCCGCTCAAAGAAAGCTACCAACTGGGAATGATGGTAGATATGAGGGTGCCAGGCATACCCAATCACTCTGCCTTTCAAAAGGAATTGCCAGTAGCAATCTCACACTGTGTTACTCAAGAAACCAAAACCTTTCTTAATTTGGAAAAGTTTAACTAGCAGAGAAGCTGTGGTCTAAAATATGCCAAAATGTAAATGAAGTTTCAGAATGGCTGTCCATCTACATTATAAGAATGGTACAGTGTATTTTTTAAATTGTATTATGATTAATTGTAGCTCTGAAGTGCCCTGACATAAATGGTCCCTAAAAGGTATTTTTCTACCCTATTTGAGGAATTTTCTTGTTCTTCCACAATTCTACTGTTAGAATAACGAATATGTGCTGTAATCCTATCTGTACCATCTGTGAACAGGTTACTTGATGAAAAAATGAAAAATATGTTTAAGTTTCAAATATGCTTTCATTCTGAAATATTGGAAATGTAGGTGTAAGACAGATTTTTTGAACATACCTCATTTTGATTCTCTCCCTAAATTGTCCACATTCTCTTCATTCTCATCTGATTCTTTTCTACATCTTATATTGTACCTCTCAGAATAACACAGAAGAGTCTCTTATTTCTTATCTTTCCTTACTTCCATATCTTGTCTCACTCTCTACTACCTCTGTGTGTCATTACTGTATCACTCACCTCTTTCTACACACATCAAGGCTAGATGCTTTCCTAAAAGATATGCTCTAGTTCAAACAGGAATTAATTCAGGAAATTCTTATGGCCTGTGTTATGCAGGAGGTCAGACTACATGATCACAGAGGTCCCCTCCCTTTTGGCCCTATAATCTATATTATTTAGGTCCTTCCCAAGTACTCTTCTCCACTATCATAACCAACAACATCCTAAATGTATCATCATGGTGTATCATCCCCTGGTTTAGAATCAGAGAGGTAGCCATGTTAGTCTGGTATAGCAGAGGTAACAAAGAGTCCTGTGGCACCTTAAAGACTAACTAAAGTATTGAAGCATAAGCTTTCGTGAGCTAATACCCACCATGATTCCACCATGATTTCAACAGCTTCCACCCCACCATCCACCTCAGCCTGGACCAGTCTACACAGGAAGTTCACTTCCTAGACACCACAGTGCAAATTGACGGCCACATCAACACCATCCTATACCGAAAACCTACCGACAGCTATGCCTACCTTAATGCCACCAGCTTCCATCCCGGACATACCACACGATCCATTGTCTACAGCCAAGCACTGAGGTACAATCGTATTTGCTCCAACACCTTAGACAGAGACCAACACCTACAAGATCTTCACCAAGCTTTCTCAAAACTACAATACCCGCACAAGGAAATAAGGACACAGATCAACAGAGCCAGATGTGTACCCAGAAGCCTGCTGCTGCAAGACAAGCCCAAGAAAGAAAACAACAGAACACCACTGGCCATCATCTACAGTCCTCAGTTAAAATCTCTCCAATGCATCATCAGTGATCTACAACCCATCCTGGACAATAATCCCTCACTTTCACAGGCCTTGGGAGGAAGGCCAGTCCTGGCACACAGACAACCCGCCAACCTTAAGCAGATTCTCACCAGCAACAGCACACCACGCCAGAATAAGTCCAACTCAGGAACCAATCCATGCAACAAACCTCGATGCCAACTCTGCCCACATATCTACACCAGCAACACCATCACAGGACCTAACCAGATCAGCCACACCATCACTGGTTCATTCACCTGCACATCTACCAATGTAATATATGCCATTATGTGCCACCAATGTCCCTCTGCTATGTACATTGGCCAAACTGGACAGTCCCTACGAAAAAGGATAAATGGACACAAATCAGATATCAGGAATGGCAATATATGAAAACCTGTAGGAGAACACTTCAACCTACCTGGACACACAATTACAGATTTAAAAGTCACCATATTGCAGCAAAAAACTTCAAGACCAGACTGCAAAGAGAAACTGCAGAGCTGCAATTCATTTGCAAATTTGACACAATCAATCTGGGATTGAACAAAGATTTTGAATGGCTTGCTAATTACAAAAACAGCTTCTCCTCTCTCAGAGTTCACACCTCCAATTCAGCTGCTAGAGGAATACCTCACCCTCCCTGATTTGAGGTAACAAGTTGGTTCAGCCTGATTGGACTAACCTTGTTATCTCCTATCTGGTTCTTGCCTACTTATCTATACCTGCCCCATGACTCTTCCACTGCTTGCATCCGATGAAGTGGGTATTAGCCCATGAAAGCTTAAGCTTCAATACTTTAGTTAGTCTTTAAGGTGCCACAGGACTCTGTTACATCCCCTGGTTGTGATCTTTAGCTATATCCCATTGCACTACTTCTACATTCATATCAGATTAGTTTCAATTTTAATTATTTACCAACCTATCTTATTCTACCCCAAACTTTCATAGTGTGCATCAGAATATTTTAGAATATATTTGATAATTAAATATGTTATAGCAATACATTTATGACATCAGAGATAACGTTCTTTATTTCAGAGGGATTAAAGTTTTGCCATAACAATTCATTCTGGAATAAAAACTGACAAAAATCTTTCAGCCAGGAAGGAACATTTCAAAAACTATTATGTCTAGTGTTATAATGTATAAGATTAAAAAAATGTTTCCCAGTTTGTGGCTATTCTGAACTCTCAAAATGAGTTTAATTAAAATACACCTGAATATTCAACTCAGTAGCTACTTTTCATAAAGATTTTAACTACTCCTGTTTAGTACCCATAGCTGCATATACCAGTATAAATTTATGATATTTGGGAATGAATCCAATATTAGCAGCAATTTACCATAGAACTACAACACTGTTCACAACATATGTACAAACTTGCATGATTCCTCCTGAAATCAAAGGTAGCCCCACACCCTAAGCAGTTATAACCTGGATTTCTTACCTGAAGCTCATCTACTACCCATCTGAGATAAGCATGATTTATGCTTTTCTACATGCTGCTGGTTTGCTTCACAGCAGCCTTATTTAATCATAGTTCTCCATATTCAACATATATTGTGGTATCCCACATTAACTGGGCAACCATAAAACTTTATGCTAAATTACAAGATAGTGTTTCAGGATAGTCACTGTATCAGCTCATTTCCACTCTCTGGAAGGTCCTTTTAATTTGTAAAAAGTAAGGAGCTTGAATCAAATTAGATAGTTGTTTAGATAAACAAAATACATGCAGGAAAAAACTCTCACATTTTGAACTCTTTGTAAATTGTTCCCCCAACCACCAATGAAGACTTTAAAATCAATTTCATCACTTTGTTACTGTGAGATTTTGCATGGCAAGGTTGAGTGAAACCATGCGTACAGACATTTATACCCTGTGCAACTCAAATGTTAGAATTCCATCAGAAAAAGCACTGTTGAGATCAGCAGCAACATTCAAGCTCAAGCTGCTTGTGTCTACAACGATTATAGAATAAAAGAGCAAAGGAGTTCATTTTGGTTGGATTATTTGGCAGCCTGTACATACCACCTACATTCATTGTTGTGACTATGTTACACAGAGTCCCTAAAATATTACTTGAGAGTTGTTGAGAAAGTATGGTGATGCTAGAGTGTCCCAGAGAAAAGATCACCAGAATGTTTTTAACATGGGAAAAAACAACGTATTTTTCCCTATACTCATTCTAGAGAACCATTTTGGCTAACATTTTCCTAAAAATATTCAGCCTAAGCCAGACATGTGGCATGAAACATTTCAGGCAAATGACTGAAGTTTGGCAAAGCTATAAGTAACTGAAAACAGGGTCTTGTAATGGGAAGTATCAAACAAACCTTATTAATAGGGAGCGCTACCAGCTCCAACTAAAATATGAATAGCATAGCTGAAGTCGACATATCTTAGGTTGACTTACCTCAGCGTCCTCACAGCAGCAAGTCAACCGCTGCCGCTCCCCCATTGACTCTGCTTCTGCCTCTCGTGGCAGTGGAGTTCCGGGAGACAGCTTGGGGATCAATTTATCATGTCTAGACGAGACATGATAAATCGATCCCCGATAGATCAATCACTACCTGCCGATCTGGTGGGTAATATAGACATGGCCTCAGGAACTATTAGCCTTTTTAGCTACAGCATTGCAATAGGAGGTGAGGTATGGCATTCACTATTTGTTATAAGTACTTTTTCTCTCTCTATCTTATGACATGGAGGCAACAGAAAATAATGCATATTCATCCATTCCAAAGCCTAAAAGGACCATTGTCTGACTTCCTGTATAACACAGGCCATAGAATTTCCCCAAATAATTCCCAGAGCAGATCTTTTAGAAAAGCATCCCATCTTGATTTAAAAATGGTCAGTTACAGAGAATCCACTACAACCCTTGCTAAGTTTTTCCAATGGTTAATTACTGTAAAACAATGCATGCCTGAATTTGTCTGGTTTTACTTCAAACTATTGGATCATGTTATACCATTCTCTGTTAGACTGAAGAGCTCATTATTAAATATTATTATTAAATATTCCCGATGTAGGTACTTGTAGACTGTAATCAAGTCACTTCTTAGCCTTCTATTTGTTAAGATGGAAGGAAGGCGTTGACTGGCAACACTGATCAGAGTGTATACCCCAACTGGTCTGAGTAGTGTTGATCTTCTAGGTAGCAACAGTGGAATTCTGAATGACAATGGTGAAAATGACGGACACTGAAAGATGGATTTAGTGTAGCTCTTACTAACATATTGTAAGGATTAAGATAATGATATCAATAGATTTCAGACCAGAAATATTTCTCTCCTTATATACTGTTAATTTGACAGTTGAACGATACAAGACAGAACGACTGTTTGGTCTCTCTAAATTTTTTCTCTCACACCATATACAACATGCTTATCCGGGGAGGAGCACACAATTCACCTTGCACCCTTCCCCCCCCCCTCCACCCGATTGAATTTACCTTGCTTTCTTGCCTGCATATTTATACCTGCCTCTGGACATTTCCACAACATTCATCTGATGAAGTGGGTCTTAGCCCACGAAAGCTTATGATCCTTAAGATCTGTTAATCTATAAGGTGCTACAAGACTCTTTGTCAATAATTCACCTTGTTTGTCACCATCTTCCCACCTTCATGTTTCATATAAAAGTTTACAGGTGACTGTGGCAGAAATCCAAACCTGCACACAAGAACTGATTATATATACACAACTGAAAAGCAGGTAGAGCGCAGCTGAGTCGTTCAAATAAGCTGTTTCTAAACATCTTCCTTTAACATTACTATTTTCCTGGTAGATAACATTTCTATTTAGCTGTATTTAAATGGAAAAAAACTGTACTATGTCCTTTTACCTGGATCAGGTATACTTGACATATGAAATGCATAAGGTAATGTACATACCAAGCCAAGATATAGACCAATTTAAGTTTCTACTGATGCTTTTATAACAACATAGGAATATGGAGTAGTATCAGAACAACACACTGCTATTATCTTGCTTTTGGTGGGTAGAAGCTGTCCTCTGCATTTTTGCTGGAGCACTTGGGACATCTGATGTCCCCTCATTTTAAGCCACCATCACTGAGGAGGACCCATATATATTTCCCAGTCTTCTGGTTGAGTACAACCAGATGAAATTCCAGTGAGAGCCCCTCACTACCTCTCTCAGCATGGACACTAGTGAATTGTGAAAGATATTCGTTCCTTAACCAGGGGAAAGTGCTGATTCTGCCGTACCCCCAAATTTCTCCCAGCTTATGAAACAAAAGCCTGGAAAACTGTCATTATATATTGAGCATTAAATAGTATACATCTATACAGACGCACCCACGCATACCAATTGAATGTATATTTGCATTCCTCTGTTTTGATGCCTGTTCTGACTTACATTGAAATGTCTTGCTTACTGCATTTTTATATCTTTTTTGAAAATTATTTTCTAAAAATTAAATCAAAACTCAACAAAACTGTCTGTGCTCCACTTGTTCAATTTTCAAATCTTTATATCCAAAGTGTGAAAGAATCACCTGCAATATCTTTATATACCTTCCATGGGGCTAAATGATGCTTCCGTGGGCATTTCTCACCACACTTGCTGCACAGATATATTTTAGGAAGAAAGACATTTATGTGAGCAAGTAATTGATGTACAAACTAAACTGGGACATAGAACAGCATCATAGCAAACAGAAGGGCTTACAATGCCACATTTTGCTAAATTCTGGCCTCATTCCTCTTAGAAACTATGATGCTATATAGACAGATACTCAAACATACTTTTATATATGTATAAATGTGCACCCACTGTATTACAGAAGGGTAAAAACAGATATTGTTGGTTAGTACATCAAGTTTTACCCTGCGTAACATTTATTGACAAAGGTTGACATGGGCTAACGATTGCTAAATGTTCTACTCACATCAGTGTAATGGCCTTTCATATCACAGCGGCTACAATGTTTACGCCAATAAGCTTTCTCAAGGCATTCTCTGGAGCAGTGTCCAGGCAAAGAGCAGTTTAAACAAAAGCGTGCTGGGCAGTTATTTTGTAGGTGATCTCTCTCTGCACACAGGCAACAAGGGGGAATTTTCTATGGAGAAATACAAAAAGAAGGATCTTAGGTGAAAACATTTCAACTTTTTAAAGTATTTAAAAAATAAAAACTGGTGAAAGAAACCAAAATGAGCAAAATGTTCATAATTATGTATTTTCAGCTGGGATAGTAAGATTATAGTGTTTCTTCAAGAAATTCCGGTGGTGATGTAGAACAACAAGGGAAATACATGTTAATGTTGTAATTCCATATACAGTACTTCCTGGTCTGCGTTTCTTCTCAAGTTTCATGAATCACTGCATACACTTGCACTACTTTCAACAATCAACAACAATCATGCTAAGGGGAAAGGAACATTTTGATTGAGACAAACTTTTCATACCTGAACACTGTGTGCTCAAATTTGGGATACAGCTTGTATGAAAATTGCGTAAAATGCATTTAAGATGAGAAAGATGTGGAAAAACAAGTTAGTTTTTATTTCCTTTTTTAAAATACCATTTAAAAAAAATGAAAAAGCTGTCTCTTAGTGACATGCTGTGTGATATGTAACACAATGGATTCTAACCATTCACCTCTTTGTCTATGCCATAAAAGTGACTGTTCAGACGTTTGAGATTCACGTGTATGCACACTAGTGTATTTATGGAGTTATATAATCAAACTATTGAAAGCCTATTCTGAAGTTGTGTCCATTTAAAGCCAATTTCCCCAATGACTGAGTCTGTTATTCAAGAATCAGAGAGGTAGCCGTGTTAGTCTGGAATTGCAGAAGTGACAAAGAGTCCTATGGCACCTTAAAGACTAACTAAAGTATTGAAGCATAAGCTTTCGTGGGCTAACACCCACTTTGTCGAAGCTTCAATACTTTAGTTAGTCTTTAAGGTGCCACAGGACTCTTTGTCACTTCTGTTATTCAAGGCTCAAATGGCCACTAGATGGGAATGACTGATACTCAGTCACTGAGAAACTGGTTTTACATAGACACGTCCACAGAATAGGAAGCGCTCTCAGAAGGTGTAGGCTTTGCAAAATTTGCAGAGCTTTTACAGTCTTTTCTGTTGGGAGCGGTTAAGTCGCGCTCAGTGGAGGCTGCAGCCATTTCCACATAATATTTTACATAGTAGGTGTTTTTCAAAAAAATTGAAGATGAATATTTCATATAAAAATTTCCCTGTTTGTTTTGTTGAAATCTGAGCTTTGAGGCCAAATTTACTTTAATATTTTCTAGGATGGCAAAGAGAAGGTAAATAATCTTTAAAACAATTCTTTGCCAGGGCAATAGGTACTAAGTTTAGATGTTGTTCCTTCCTTCATTTCCTGTAAATTGTTTCTCTTTACTTTAGTTCTCTTTCTCTGAGTGTCCGTACAATATAAAACAGTTAAAAATGTACAACATTCTTTTAGGATCTGAACAATATGTACTTACCTTTACTGTCTATTCATTTGCAATTGTCAAAGATTTTCACTTCATACAAAAAAAATCTTAACACCGACTAACGCCCTTTTAAACTTTGTAAATTAAATTAGTCTTCTCCAGGAAGCCTTATTGTCAAATTTCAACCTGGAACAAACTTTTAAGCAAAATGACGAACCCTTGAAATAAGGTGGCGCAGAGCGGGTTTCCTCACCCTGGACGTCTCTTTGCAAGTAGTCCTCATACTCACATTCGTAAATTCACCACACTGTATGTTATTTACAGTGTCTTACATCACCCCACCACGAGGCTTTTCCCATGTGTCGCTGTACCCCTTAGACACTGAGTTGAGGGGGGGGGGAGACAGGTGTCACCTCTCTCAGATCCTAAGCTTCTTTGTCTCACCTCCCAGCCCCCCATCGTCTCCCTCCTGCTTCCATTCAACAGTCCCCAGCTGATGAGCTGGATCCCCTTGTTAACTGGTTAATCACCCGGTCCTAATCAGTTATCTCCCGATCTGGACCATACGAGGATGTTTATAGACTTCACAGCATGGTGGGCCAGCTCTACGCTAGCCCAAAAGAGTGTTAATTAGTAACCACAGAACAAGTGGCTGCCTCTAAAATAAACTAAAATATTGCCTTTACCTTTGGAGTAGGACAGTTTTTGGACAAATGACCCCGTTTATCACAATTTCTACAAGTCACATTTTTGTCTGTTGCATAGTATCTGTTGGTGCGTCTCAGAGGTGCATAATTACCAATCTGTGCCTAGGGAAACAAGAAAAAAAAAGATGTGTCTATTATTTGGGCTTTTGTGGTGTAGTGCTTTGCAGTAGCTGTCAGTGCTGGTAAGTTCCGTTTGAAATCTAATATTGTATTCCGACATTTGTCAACCATTTAGCGCTGAAGTGGATAGTTCTGTTCTCTTAAACTTTGCCCTACATGCGTCTAAATGACTGGCTGCTAAATCACAGGCAGACGTTTTTGTCCTTTTTTCCCCAGACTAAAACAAAATAATAATTAAAAAGGTTTGCCTTCTTTCGAAAATCTCAGTGAGGCCCAGCTGGATGAACTGTAGTTCCCCCCAAATCTCACATGTAGCTAACATTAATTTCAAATACAAGTCACCATACAACATGGGTAGACACACTCCTTTGAAGAAATATACAGTTGTAGGGAGATCAATTAAAACTGCATTTGATACCATGACAAATTACAGTGAACCTCCAAAACTCACAAAACTGTGACCTCACACGTTATCTCCACAGAAGCAGAGGAAGTTGATAATTCTCTCTCTTGCTCCTGAGACTTATTTAGAACCAGTAAACATCAGGGTTTTTTTTAAAAACAGACAGGATGTTGGGACAAGTTAAAATTAGGACAGGGGCAGCTCTCACAAGCCAAGCTGAATGACTGAAAGCCCCTGCATCTGGAATAGGGTTGCCAGTTTTAGTTGGACTTATTCCTAGAGGTGTCATCACATGACATAATCTTTAATTAAAGATTAATCTTTAATTCCTGGAGACTCTAGGACAACTATGGGAGGCTGGTAACCCAATATGGAAGCATTATTGGAGCTGGTGGAGAGACAGTGAGAGGGACTGTGTATCTTGCTTCCCTTAGATAGTCTTGGGCTATTAGGATTAACTTTCTCCAGACCCTCCAGAAGGAGGGGTATGTGAGATGGGTAAGACAAGAAGTCCCACCAAATGATAAATGCATCATATGCAAGTGGTTGAAGAGTCTGGTTCTGCTTCAGGGAGCTACTGTCTCATGGATATCTTTAAGAAAAATTAATAGTTCTGCTCACACCTTTTCTCAAGTTTTTTATTTTCTGTTTTTATAGGAATACTTGTGTAAATAAAATATTTTTTTATTTTTTTTAAGAATTCATCTCTTCTTTCTGCCTATTCCACAACTGGGATCATAATGTTCTGTTTCTGACATCACAGTTGGAAGCTGTGGGAAATAATTATGATGTTAAGAAAGAATTATTACTGCAAACTGAAAATAAGGAGCAGAATTAGATGAATTCTTAAAAAGCAATTATTCCCTTTTCATGTAACCCAGTCTTACCAGTAAAGATCTATGAGAGAGAGAAACACAGAAATACAGTACATAATATATAAGAATGTTTTCTAAATACAGTAGACTCTCTATTATCCAGGATGATAGGGAAAAAATTAATCCTGGTTAATAAAATCCTGGATAATCACCATCCATAGGAAATATAGGGAGAGGGGGGTTGGTTCACCAGCCACCCTGCACCCAGGGGAGGAGATATTGGTTCACTGGCTGCCCTGCCCCCTGATGGGTTTTTTTGTGTGTGTGTGCTTGGGGCGGCAACAAATCCAGAGTTACACGTATTTATTTTGTCACCCTGGTTAATCCACATCCTGGTTAATCCAATTCTGGATAATCGAGAGTCTACTGTATATTGTTCACGAGGAAGCAGTGGGTCTATAATAAGGGTTTCATTCATAAGGTTAAGCCCCATCTTTTAAAAACAACCTACAACATTTGGAATAATTTATTAGGCTATATTACCTCTAGATCTTTATCGCCGATGGACCAGTCCACTCCATCGTCACCTGCAAAACAGATACATTGTGAAATTTATTAATGCACTGAAAGTTATTTTGTAAATTCAGCCACAGGCGATTTTTATCTAGTCACTGAAAGGAAACAAGACTAGGTCTGTTTTAAAAGCACATCATTGGCAAATCTAGTTTCAGTTTCAGCAAAAGGCCACTACCAATGTGTTTGGCTCCAAAATTTGACCTACCTTATAATCAATGTAGGCTCTTTGTCATGTTTTTGTTAAACAAGTCATCAGCTAGGGAAGAACTCATACTATGGTAAGCGGCACAGGAACTGAAGTACTGCACTGCTGGTTACACAATTACATTTAACTGCTGTCATGGTACACAGAACCCTTAGAAAGTCCACGGTCACCCTCGAGGAGCTCTAGCATCTCAGAGACACACGGTGGGTGAGATAATATCTTTCACTGGACCAGCTTCCGTTGGTGAGTGACACAGTGGGCATGTCTACACTACAGACTTAAGTCGACATATGTTAGGTTGACTTACAGCCATTGCAGTCATTACTGCAGTGGCTAAGGTCCATTCTATCTTTCTTCTGCCAGTGATGCACATCCCCTCTCAGCCAGGAGTGTTGGCCAGCTGCTCGGGTTTCTTGCCTCCCCGTTCCCATCAGGGGCGGGGGGGAGGGATGGCCCGCTCAGCATTCTTGCTTCTCTGAGCAGGGAGCAACCAGGTTCTAGCTGCCCGGCTTTCTTGCCAATTTCACAGCTCAGGCATGGAACCTTGAAATTGCCAAGACAGGCAACAGCGATGTAAGTAACACAGTGTCTACACAGACCCTGCCCCACCCTAACTGCACCAACATAAGCCCTACGCCTCTCGTGGAGGTGGGACGATGTCACCACAGTAGGGCACTTACATCGGCGGGACAAGGCTGCAGTGCGTGCTTCCCCCTCCATTTATTTTTTAAATGTCAAAAAGGTAGGTAAAGGAAGGCATTGGAGTGCAAATAAATATATTTTATAACTAGTTATCTAGTTCTTATATTGACCCCGTCACCATGGTACCTGAGCACTTCTTCTAATGCACCCCACATTATTTTAGAGCAGGAGTAGGCAACCTGTGGCACGTATGCCAAAGGCGGCACGCGAGCTGATTTTCAGTGGCACTCACACTGCCCAGGTCCCGGCCACCAGTCCGGGGGGTTCTGCATTTTAATTTAATTTTAAGTGAAGCTTCTTAAACATTTTAAAAACCTTATTTACTTTACATACAACAATAGTTTAGTTATACATTATAGCCTTATAGAAATAGACCTTCTAAAAACGTTAAAATGTATTAGAGGCACACGAAACCTTAACTTAGAGTGAATAAATGAAGACTCGGCACACCACTTCTGAAAGGTTACTGACCCCTGTTTTAGAGAATAATGTCAAGTTTTCTGGCCCAGAAATTGTCTCCAGATATTGGTGGATGACTCCCATCCCCTTTCTTTAATGGAAACTGCCAAAACCTCCACTTCCCCAACGAAGACGCAATACTACCTTAACACAAAAATCCATGGCACATAGAAAGTGAAACTGAGTGGACAGTTGAAAGTAATTCATGCAGAAGCTAGGGAATTGATGGTACTGTTCCAATTAAATCGCCCATTATTAAATTAAGTGTGATACCCTGAAAAACTGCAGACTTGAGGTTCAACTTATTACAGAGAACAGAGGACCCTGGTTTTATTACTTAGAAAGGCTACATATTGAAACATGAACAGTTCTGCTTTTGTATCCATTTAGAAAAATCTTATATATTTTGTACGTGGATTTTCATTCATTTGCAATTCAACTTACACTGGTGAAGTTGCGTTGTTTTTGGGTGACTCTGAAAGAAGAATTTGATATTCTGAGGCAGTGAATATGGCATTACTCGCTGGGATATTTATTAAGCAAAACACCAAATATTGCCTCTGTACCCCCAAATACCTACATTTTAAATTTCTTGCTGAAGAAATACCTTTTAAGTTAAAAAACAAAACAAAACGTGTTGGCTGTAGATGTGTATAAACTTATTACATACAGGCTACCTTTTTTCTGTTAGTCAGAAAGAAATAAAAGAAAATAGGACCAAAAGAGAAACATTCTAGTGAAATTGTGGGAAAAATCTCTGAACACCAACATCAGATAAGTTTCAATACATAATTAAAACAAAGCCAAGTGAATGTACTTTTATTTAACTTGTATTTATTTATTTACTGCCAGACAGTGCCCATGAGTTTTGGATAAACACAGACTAGCTGTGTTCTTCTCCCTGAGCTTCGCTGATCTCCCTTTTCTGTCCCTGCTTCTTCACACCCAAACCATTCGATTTGCCATTCTTTTTCTCACTCTGATGCATGACCTCAGGACTAAACTTTGCCTACCACCTGCTCCAAAGCTCAACCAAACTACCAATCCCTGCTACGTTCTCAAAGCAATATACTGAGTATTTCTCTACTCCCATTCTAGCCCCCAGACCAGCAGCCTCCCAAGGCTAGCAATCTTATTACACCCGTGCTGAATTGTAAGAGGCATCAGGACTGGTCTACACTTCAGGGTTATAACGGCTGACGTAAGCTGCCTTGTGTGGACCCAGCTGTGGAAGTGTCTTCATTTAAATTGGGCTCCTGCTCATGTATGTGCCTCTCTGTGCTGACTAACTGCCACCACCTCCTGACATGGTGTAGTCGTGGCCAATATAATTAGGTCCATGCTGCAGCAGTGTAGACACTGCGTTGCTTATGTCGACACTGCGTCGTTTATGTCAACTGTTACTGGCTTTCAGGAGTCGCCCCACATGGACAATACAATAGATACAAGTGCTCCTGGTGAGGACATGCACAGCCAACACAATGAGCCAAGTGTGCACACACACACACACACAAGTGAATTTATAACTGCAGCAGTTGTATGCCGACATAAGTTAGGTTGACATAATTTTGTAGTGTAGACATAACCTAAGAATTATTGCTGGCAGGATCAATGGAAGAAGAGGTGGCTGAACGCCAGGAGAATGGGGGGATTGAGATGAGATGATTAATAGCTGCTTGGCAGGAGCTGGGAGGTAGTGACACACCCAATAGCTTAGAGCTCATAATGTGACCATCCATCTGTCCCTATGGTAGTGGGGTGGTGGAACCCTGGGTTTGACATGGGAGGGGGGAGGAAAATTAGGTGGCTAGTGTGAAGTCCTGCCAGGGACTAGAGCTGAGGTCATGCTTCAGGGTGGAAGAAAGGTTGACTGAAGCAGTAAGGAACGTGGATGGAAAAGACACACAAGGGTGTGTGTGTGTGTGTGTGTGTGTGTGTGTGTGTGTGTGTGTGTGTGTGTGTGTGTGTGTGTGTGTGTGTGAAGGTGACCCAGGTTCATCTGAAATTCTTGGACAAGATATGGATATAAAATAGAAAAATACCTGTTATTTTAAAACAAAAGTTATATTTACCTGGAAGTCTTTAGGAGAATGAAACTTACCTTAAATTGGTATTAAAAACTAATGATGTCTCAACTGACAAAGAGTCCTGTGGTACCTTAAAGACTAACTAAAATATTGAAGCATAAGCTTTCGTGAGCGAATATCCACTTCGTCGGATGCAAGCAGTGGAAGTTTCCAGGGGCAGGTATAAATAAGTAGGCAAGAACCAGGTTGGAGATAACAAGGTTAGTCCAATCAGGCTGAACCAGCTTGCTATCTCTAATCAGGGAGGATGAGGTATTCCTCTAGCAACTGACCTGGAGGTATGAACTCCAAGAGAGGAGAAGCTGCTTTTGTAATTAGCAAGCCATTCAAAATCTTTGTTCAATCCCAAATTGATGCTATCAAATTTGCAAATGAATTGCAGCTCTGCAGTTTCTCTTTGCAGTCTGGTCTTGAAGTTTTTTTGCTGCAAGATATTAATTGTGTGTGCAGGGAGATTGAAGTGCTCTCCTACAGGTTTTTGTATATTGCCATTCCTGATATCAGATTTGTGTCCATTTATCCTTTTTCATAGGGACTGTCCAGTTTGGCCAATGTACATAGCAGAGGGACATTGGTGGCACATAATGGTATATATTACATTGGTAGATGTGCAGGTGAATGAACCAGTGATGGTGTGGCTGATCTGGTTAGGTCCTGTGATAGTGTTGCTGGTGTAGATATGTGGGCAGAGTTGGCATCGAGGTTTGTTGCATGGATTGGTTCCTGAGTTGGACTTATTCTGGCGCGGTGTGCTGTTGCTGGTGAGAATCTGCTTAAGGTTGGTGGGTTGTCTGTGTGCCAAGACTGGCCTTCCTCCCAAGGCCTGTGAAAGTGAGAGATTATTGTCCAGGATGGGTTGTAGATCACTGATGATGCGTTGGAGAGGTTTTAACTGAGGACTGTAGGTGATGGCCAGTGGTGTTCTGATGTCTCAACTGAATTTAGTGCAGAATGAGAATGTTTCAATCCTAATTTCTCATTTCCTGCTTGTTAGTAGGAAAAGGCTCCTATCAAGTAAGCAGCCATACAGTAAGACTATCCTTTTTGAACTAGACAGCTAAACTAAAACAACAACATCATTTTTTTTTTAAGTATAGTTATTTCTGAAGCTTGGAGAAAAAGAGTGGAATTTTCCTTAAAAGAAACAAAACAGAAAATGTTGGGTTCAGAAGAGGATAATAAACTATTTTAAGATGGCACGTGAAGAGAAGGGAGTTATCTTATGAGTTGAGAACCAGTGTTAACACAGCCAATTCAGTCAGGGTCGATGTGGTCCACTCCCAATAATTGAGGAGGAGGTGTCAATACCAAGAGAGGGGAAATTGCTTTGTAGTGAGTCAGTATGTGGAAAAGTGTGCAAAGATTTAACCCCATGTTTTAGCACGCAGTAACACCACTCAGTCATTTTAATTCCTCTTCTGCTGGGGATTCCCACATTCCCTTTTCACTTCACACTTTTTTTTTGGGGGTGGGGGGGAGAATGGCTGTAAAGGACCGTAAAAATGTAATGCAGCTCTTTACTAAACATCTTAGAAAGTGCTGTCATCTTTTTATCCATTTTATGTAGGCACCCACAAACATTTTGATAATGAAATTTGTTACATTGTCTATGGTTTCTTTGGTAATTATTTTATTTATGCAAAAACACCACTTTCTATGTTTTTAAACAGCTCACGGTGCCTTTGTGAAAATATATTAACATTTAAAAAAAATCATTCTGATAATCTCCCCTGGGGCTTTCTCCATCTCCAGTAAGTGACTGCACCAGAATCTCATAGCCACAAATGCATGTGTTATTCAAAAAAAGGTGCTAATTTTCACATGGTATCAAGGTAAACTCCCACAACACAGACTTGCCACACTTAAATTATTTTATTTTTAAAGGATTTTCTCATACTTTGATTTTTTCCCCCACCTTTTTCATTTGTGGTAACCACATTAAGATACTTGTATTTGTTTATGATTCATTCATTCACATAATTTGATGAGAAATTTTACATGCAGTATGTTCCTTAGTTTAGCCTTACGAACATTTTTGCATTTTGTATTGGAGGGTGGGGAGGAGAATGGCTTTCTGTGCATCCAGCTGATATCAACATCCTGTGAGCTGGAGGGATGGGGGGTGAGAGAGGAAGGAACCAGAGTAAATGAGAATGGGGATGATGTTAAATGTATAGTGCTTGGATGGAAATAAGAGTTCTGTGAAAGGGGCTTCTTCTATAGACAACCACACTTTGGTTACCCTGGAATAACACAGTATTATGGGATGGTCCGTAGAAGCACTGCAGTTAAGGTTGCAATCGTATTTCTGTTTAAAGCCAGATTTTCAAACTGCACTAAAATTGACATGCCTAATCTGAGCAGTGTAAAAACTGGTATATCGGTTTAAGGCTCCGGGATTGTGGGGCCAATGGGGTATCTGAGATATAGTTCCCCCCCCACCTACCTCCAGCCCCAATTTGTTTTAAAAAGTAGTAATAAAATGTCCTTATTATTTTTTCCGGAGAGAGAGAACATGAGAACTGGGGACAATATTCATTTATATCACTGGATTGCTCCTTTTGAGACCTAATACCCAAGCATTGTAAATCAACTCCACAGCCCAATAGTTCAGAAGTTGTTGGACTTTCTTCTGGGTTTTGTGGACTAGTGCGCTGCTGCAAGCAACACAAAGAATGTCAGCACCATGCAGACTTCTAACAGAGAGAGAAACCCTCCAAGAAAATGCTCTGTATTCTAGGGGGAACATGATCTGAGCTAAGAGCCAGACGACCATGAATTCAAGTCTCTTCTTCCAAAGAAAGAAAGACGACGGCCAAAAAAAAAAAAAAAATCATGAAAGAGAACGGTTGAGGAAACCTCTGCCCCGCGCATGGAAGAATTATATTGGGGAGCAATATCAATACAGTTCACCAAATGCACCTATAGAGGGGCTATTCCAGGGTGGACAAGTGCGGGGGGGAGGGGAGGAAAGTGGACCTTCTTGCTTGCCTCTGAAACTTGACAAAGGTGAAAAATCCAGCAATTCCAAGCTTGGCAGGGCAGTGGATTCCCTTAAGAGAGAAAATACATTTAAGCTGAGCTACAACTTATCTGATTCCTTATCTATGACCCTAAAACTCTGGTTATTCTGCTACAGCCAATGAGCTAGGGATTTGAAGAGGTCACCTTTGTAGTCAAGCATACAGCTTGGCCTGATTTTCAATCTCTGGGAAAACTGAGACCTTTTAGAGTAGACCACTAGGAACACTGCACTTCAGTCCTTCAGTTATAATGCAAAGGCCATGTGTGAAGACCAGGTTTTAAAATGAGGTTAATTAATCAATCTTATTTATTAAAGTAGTGCTGAGGGAGAACGGGGCCCCATAGTGCTAAGTATTGTACACGTACAGTAAGAAAGAGTCCCTGTCCCTCAAAACTTACAATCATTAGGGGTTCTATGCTGAAAAATAATGAAACAAAAAAGGCCAAAGTATTTACCTTTCTTTGTTTATATTGGGAATGCATGCAAATTTTATTTTCAGTTTAAAACTGTGCACAGCTAACTCAGGCAACTCCAATTATTGGAAGTAACTCAACTCTTCTACTTCTTTTTCTTCTCTCTCTCTATTCCTGCCATTCTTCTAGGAAAAAGGTCACTGTTTCCAAAAACTTCTGATTCTGCAGAAGTACAAGAAATGCTATTCCAACAAGATAATATTTTTCCTCATGTAGGCTGTATTCTAAATACCCATATATCACAGGCTGAAATCTGTACCGACAATGACTGCTTTACAGGCTTCAGCATATGGTCTGTGCTAATAACCCTGTTGCTCATTCCACTTAGTTTCCATTCAAAGGACACCTAAATAGAATTGAACTCAGGTGGTACACAGTGAAGACAGGCCTAAACAAACAGCTGTCAACATTTATGACATTTTCAAAAGACTGAACCCAGACCGAGATCCTAACATTCTGATTTCCCCAGCTCCAGTAGCGACTGATGAGTACAAAACTTTTAGGGTGGATACTGGCATCTGAACTCACACAACCCTAGGCAGTAGATCAAGGCTAAATGATGAAGAGAAGCAGCAGCAGATGAAGCTCTGGATATACCACTGGGTCATTTCGAAGTAGAACTATTTCTGGAGAAGAACCGGAATTGGCTGCTGTAAAAGCTGTTCTTTGAGACTTCCTTAGACACTTCAAGGGATTTCTCAACTTTTGTTTTGATGATAGAGAGATGACTTATTGAATTAGACACCTGCTGTTGGAACAGATTCTGTGCCAATATCGCTTAAAAGTAGAGATCTTTGAAAGAGATCCATAGATTCCCACTAAAAAAATCAGTTCACACAGTAGTTAGACAGACATCCAACCTGAACAATTTCCTTATGACAACGACAGAACCTCCCTCCTCCCACAATAGCAAAACATACCACCTCTCTTCACTCTGACATTTCTCATCAGCTCTGTTGTTTTGGTCACTCATGAAAATAGTGACAATTTATCTTTAGCAGCCATTATATTGGTACATAATGGTACTCTTTAAAGCCACTTACTGGCCCAGTAAATCTACCAGCAAACGTACATGAAAAGCCAACCCACACTGAAATGTATAAAACAAATTGGTATATAGGAACTTAAGAACCCCCCTCACCCCAAACCTGAATAAAATAATTTCAAGACCTGTTAAAACAACTTTAAACAAACTTTACCAACCTATTACCTATGGGAGTAGACTTTAACTGTCATCACAAGAGAAGAAAAGTCTGACAGTTGGGGGCTATGACATGGTATTTATAATCCCTAGGCAACATATTCTCATGGGGCCCATCACAGGGCTAAAAACTGGGATTTTCAAGAAGGTTCACGAGTCTTGAAGCACACAAACTAAGAGTGTTTAATCTAAGTGGAGATGCTTGCTTTTCATATTTAAAGCAGCCTTTTAAATACAAAAATTTGCCAAGTCGTGGTACATACATTTTCTTTTAACAGTTTTTAAAGGTTCAGGACTGCTTCATATTTCTGCTCTGCGCGGTGCAACTATTCTGCAGTTTTTTAGCTATAAAATATATATTTTCCCCCCATTTTACTGCCTCTTTCTTCTCTGTTTTTGTGTGTGTAAGATGAGCTAAGAACTGTAATGTTAATAAAAATATGTAGAGCAAAAAGCAGTAAATAGTGAATATATAATATTTCACATTCTTGAAGAATATGTATCATGCAAAATTGTATATAGATACACATGCATATGTTAAAATACACACACACACACACCCCAGGTGGGGCTTTGTATATTATATAAATGTGTAATTTTCCATCTGTTTTGTGTATTCTGTGATAGATACCTTCTCCCCTAAGACTTGGCCACTGCTGCTAATGTTAATTCACAAAACTCAGTGGCTCATGGTTTTCAAAGCTTAGTGCAACATTTGCAGAACAAAGTAGGTTTTTCTCTTTTTTTGGTGGGTACAAGTATGGGGACCACAGGAACAGTTAAATTCATGGCATGGTTGGTCTACCACACAGTCGGGGGAATTCTTTAAATAGAGCCTGTCACTCTCTTTGCCCATCAATGGGATTTCCTTCTCAAACTGCTGATTCGTTCAGGTACACAACAGAGGAAATTTCAGTTAACCTTTGTTTCACCCCGGGGAAAAATCTGTCTGAAAAGTATAAAATGAATAGATTAAAAAAAATAAGTAGCTCAGCTGCAGGGCTATTCTTTCTATTGTTCACAGCAGTCAAAGTTAAACAGAGAAAAGGAGACAAACCTGAACATTTTATTCCCACTGGAGAATAAATGTATAATATATAATTTAGAAATCCAATTGTCTATACTTTGATTTTTGATTTGGCCAAGCAAGACAAAAACAGAACTATCCCTCACACCAAACATTCACCTTTTGGTTATGTCTTGTATGATTGTGGAAAGAGAATTACTATTCTCAAAGAGAATTCTTTGAACAGGGAGGCATTTAATTAAGTTGTCCTATGTATCTTTTAAGATGCCAACAATTTGTGGTGGAGAAATAAATATGAAATGTTATATTTGAAGGATGCATGAAGAGATAAAACAGGCAAAATATATTTAGAAAGTAAATATTGAGGATTTGTTTGTTTTTTTAAGCGGAATGATGATGACAATGACAAAGTGGTCTAACATTAAGGTCTCTTCTATGGAATGTGTGTGAGAGAAGTTGGCTTAGAGATAAATTATTTCAGCAGAGGAAAACAGTCTTTTTAATTTCAATTCTTAAATGCCTGGGGCCTTGGACCGCAGTGTAGATTCTCCTTGGACTTGTACTACATGTTCAGGAATGCTTGCTGTAGAGATCAGGAACAAATATTTTATTTGGTTGACTATAAACAAAGCCTGTGTACTTTAGGGCAAGGTCTCTGGTCTCCTATACTCTACCATGGAAAATCTGCATCAACTTAGCTTAAATAAAAATGAGGGTTGAATCAATTATGAAAATGAATAAGATGATCAGAAAAGCAGATGCTAAACTACTTACTTGGATATCCAACGCTTTATTACCACTACCTGTTAAGTGTTTGATGGCATGCCCTATTTTTTGTACTGACACATGTAACCACCACAGAAACTGCCATGGGGGAAGGTGGAGGTTTTGGCAACTGGACTAAGACAGTTGAGCTTTGGGCAACTGAGATGGCATGGGCAGGGCCGGTGCAAGGATATTACTCCCCAGGTGCAACTTCCACCTTGCGTAACCCGCCACTTCTTCCCCCAGGGGCATCACTTATTTTAAACTTTCAAAATACTTTCAAAAATCTGATCATTTTTAAAGATCATGCCCTTTTTAGTCACGTACACGTCCTTCCTTCGTTCTTTCATATCAAAATCTACTACCTTTTATTCTACCTTTAGAATATCCAATTATTGTTATTTATAAAATAATTTATAATTATAAATAATTTATAATTTATAAAATTAGAGTGGCGGATACTCCATCATACAACTGACAATAACAATATGACAAATTTCAACAACCTACACATGAATATTTGCACATAAACATATACACTCAAATACTTAAAACACACACACACACACACACACGTGACACAAAGTATTAGCGAAATGATGCAGCAGCACTTGCCAGAGTATTAGATCTGAAACAACTCAACAAAAATAGTTCGCCTCAGTCGACAACCTCTGCAAACGAGTAAACTTAGCATTATAAACAGCCTCTCAGAACGGGTAACGGCTGCACACGACGAGAAAAATGATATCATTGCTACTTTGTACCATAGTGAAGCAGTTAAGCTTGTGCCCACAATGCAGAGCTGGCATAGGCTATAGCTGTAATGCATGAGAGAACGACAAATTAAAATGCATGTTCAACAACGTTTCTCTTCTTTATTCATTCGTTTTCCAGCACTAATGTAAAAAAATTTTTTTGGGCACCGCTTTTTGGTGCCCCCAAGTCTTGGCGCCCTTGGTATAGTTCGCCTAGTGGTTACACAGGCCCTGGGTGTGAGAGAGAGTATGATTATAGGATAAGCACATTAGCTAGAAGTTTATGCTAAAATAATCATGAGTGAAACAGTTAATGAAATGGTCACCTTTAGGTTACAGAGACAAAATCCCATTGATACAAATGGGGCAAATCACATTTTCAGAGCTATTGTTTCAGTCTGCAGATACAAGACGACATCACTGCGATAGTTTATAATATGTGGGTTATGGTTGAATTCCACAACAAATGCTGATACCCCAGACTCATGGATTCCATAGTCCCAGGGTACAAAAAAGTTTAGATTTGATTAGAATTGATTACTACTTTTGAAAAAAAAAAAAAAAAAGAGAAAAGTCACAAGGGCCATATTTTTCACCTATTTCTGCACAAGATTGTGTATCACTTTTAAGTGAAAAAAACTGATTCAATAGTGTGGTGAATTTTTTCAATGAAAATTGGAAAATTAGTCACTGCTAAATATGCTTTCTAAATGGTAATTGTAGCATGCCTATTAACTATCCAAACAACATTCATTATTGTAGTGCCTAGGTGTTTTACAGGAAGACAAGGTGGGATATGGGACCAGCAAGGCCACAACTACATATTTTATAGGAAGACAATTTGCTGTGGATAGGTGTTCTCCCTGCATAATGTGTAGCATTTCTGATTCTTTATTACCCCTGTGGAAGAAATAAGACAGATAGTTCTTGCACCTTCTTCTGAAAGAGGCAAGATTTGAGATCATTATAATTTCCAGGGGAACATAATTCTGTAGCTGTGAGTTTGTCATTAAAGAGGTCTGTCTGCAGCTCTCATAAGACTTATGAGTCTTATAAGTGGCTCCATTGTTCCTGAGGTGGATAGCTGACACAGAAGGTCTTGATCATGAAGAGAGAGGCCAACCCTCAAGCAGACCAAAACTAACTCAGAGAGAACCTTAAGGGTTAGAACCAAGACTTTGAATTGGAGTTCATTGTGGAGCCTGCATAATGACCGCATCATTGGGTTGATAATCTTCAGCCACCATATTCTCAGCCAGTTGACTTTTGCCCTCTTCGGACCCCCACCATCAGGTTTGCCTATTCTTCTAAGGTACAAGGCTGAGCACTAATCAAAGTCTGGAGGTCATGACAGCATGAATCACCATGGCGAGGTTTGTACCTGTCAATACCCAGCACAGTGTCCTGGTCAGACTCAAATGGGAAGAGATATTCCTAGTAGCCACCAATCTAAATATTAGCAAAGAATGCAGATCACCAAACCCATGCACCATTTTGAAGATCTGTGGGCCTTCTCCTTTGTTGGAAGGTGATGGAATTATGCCAATTTTAATTCTTCAAAGCCTCTCCCTCATAGCAGCATCATAGCCAGCCAAATGTTTTTAATCTATATGCTGATTTTACTGTTGGTGCTAGGATAGCTAAAGACTTCATTTTATTTGCACTTGGCATGAAGGAGATGTAACAGCTTCCATTGTTGAATACTAAAGACGTCTGAGTCCATGTTCATATTAACTAAGGTATATTGAACTCAAAATTGTATAATTAAATACTGTTGGATATTGAATTTTTTCTGTATAGCCAATGATAAATATTTAATCATTTAATTAATTGAGGGTTTATATTGTTTCACAAAAATGACAATTGAATTATCAATATAATGAATGACCAGAAGATTGAAATTGAATATTCGATAACCATATGTCTTCCTCATAACAATGTAAAGGACTGGAGCATGGTGAGCAGTGATGGGTCAGTCCTTCACTGAACATAACTGTAGAAAATCTAGCACCTCAGCTAGGGAGTGTAGTCTTGCAACAAAAATCCTCTTTCTGCAACAAGGAGAGACTCAATCATGGATTAATTAATATAATATACTGCTAACATATCATCCTCTCACAATTCCAGGCAAGAAATAAGACTTTGGAATCTTGTTCTGTCAAATCTCGGTATTAGAGACACAAGGTGGGTGAGGCAATACATTTTATTGGACTATTATATTATCTCACCCATCTTGTCTCTCTATCATCCTGGGACCAACATAGCTACCACAATACTGTTAACAAATCTCTGTATAACATTCACCATGACAAAGTCACTGTGCCCAACGGAAGTCTGGAATAAGAGATCTGGTAGTGGAAGTTTGCTTGAGAGACATAAAAAATAAAATTTCATTGTGCATTTAATGCAGTTAGGTCTTAAAATAATTACATTTTAATATGGGCCAATACTCTGAAGTCATGGCTTGCAACATTACATAGGAATCCAGGCTTTGAATTTACCCTGCTTTGTTTGGAGCCTATTTATCTGGTGTAACAAGACGGCTGTATTGTAATTACAACATAACTGCAACATTCTGGAAATAAATACTTCCTGCTTATCAGGAAATATTTAAAATTTCCATCTTTTAAAGAAAGCAAAAAAGAAAGCTAGTCAAGAGCTAACTCCCGTCTTTGTCCATTATGAAATACATAGCAGTGTGCTATTAGTGAAGATTTGTTTAAACATGTCTTTAATGTGTGGGAAGAAAACACAAAAGTACATTAATCATATTCAGCTCTAAGTCTGGTCTCTTTGAATTTCTAAGATCTTAAACTATATCACAATCTAAGGAAGTTCTTTAGGCCATTGCCCAAAGCATTCATCAGAATCGCCACTGATTGCTGAGAAAGACTGAAAGGTGCTCCCTTGCAGACATCCTCATACATTGCCTGCCTGAAGAGAGTGTTGGATCTCCTGAGTCAGTGTCACCAGAAATCTTAAGCTGTCTTGCCCAGGGTGATACACAGTCTTTAACCAACTCTACAGACATACTGAGTCTAGCTAACAGGATTAAACATGTTCAGAGACCATGAGACTCAGAAGTCTCAAGAACCACCATATGTTGCTTCAAGGTTGAGATGTTGCAAATAAAGTGGCCAGGTTTTCAAAAGGGTGCAACATCCAGCAGTTTCCTTGGAGAACTACGCTCCAAAATGAGGGTTGAATTATTTCAAAATATCCGGCCGCCTATTTAGATGCCTAATTGGGAGCTGACGGGTGCTAAGGACTTCCGAAACCTGGCCCCTTAAGGTTCATGTTCACATGTAGGGAAGAAAATAGATTTCCTTGGTAGAGATTGCATCCTTGAAAATTAGTTAGCTAGGGAAGAATACATATGGATACTTCACTGTTGTAAAAGTGAAGTGAAGCCATAACTGTCAGCCATTTGTTAAAGACTCTAGCAGCTATAAAAAGTCCAAAAAGTAGTATTCGGTATTGATAAAGATAATTGCCCTAACAATGAACCTTAGGTATTTTCAATGACTTGGCCTAATAAATATATGGAGTGACAACACAACTCAATACACAGCCTCATGAGAAACTTCCCATAAGGGGACAGGGAACGGGGGTATCCTTTCTGAGTAATTTGTAATACCCGTTTGTCTGTAGTAGTTCCACTCATACTGCAGACAACAGAGATGATCCCAAAAGGAGGATGGTAAAGGGTGATAGTAGTCCATAAGTAGCAGAGAAAGGTTCCCAAGGGAACTGTTAAACCTGCTATTTATCTGCAGTTTTCAGATGGTGCAACAGAAAAAAAATTGAGGGCTTTGATTTCTGCTCTTCTCCTCTACACATAGTAGAGCGTGATTGTTAGTAATGATAAGTGACTTGCTGAGGAAGAGACTGCTTCTGGAAGCAGAATGTTGCCAACTTTCTCTTAGTAAAGCATACCTACAAGAGATCCAAAAACCTGAGGGACTGCCTTGTCTTCCAGTTACTTCAGAGAGTTATCAGACATCATAGTGAAGAGAATAGGGCCTTTCAGTGGCAGATCTTCGATTCTTGACCAGATCTCAGAAAACAAAGGGGCCAGAGGCCAGTATTCTTCAACTCTGTTGCCTCTGAACAAACTGCTGTGTCAGATGCGTCTTATGCAGCCGGCTAGACACGCTTACCTATCCTTTGGTATCAAGTATCAGAGGGGTAGCCGTGTTAGTCTGGATCTGCAAAAGCAACAGAGAGTCCTGTGACACCTTACAGACTAACAGACGTATTGGAGCATACGCTTTCGTGGCTGAATCCCCACTTTGTCAGATGCATCTGATGAAGTGGGTATTCACCCACGAAAGCGTATGCTCCAATAGGTCTGTTAGTCTATATTAGGTGCCACCAGACTCTTTATCTTTTGGTATTCTGCCATGGTGGTCTGGCTTCTGTTTTCTTTTTGTGAAGATGTTATAGCAGTGGGAGAAGCTATCTCACAAACAAAAGTCCTACCACCAGGAACCACTGGTAAAGTGCAAATCTCCCTTGCAGGGATGTAAACAAGTACAGCTTTCTTCCAAATAAATCCTGCAAAAGGAATAAACAGAGATGCTCTTTGGCATGGTACTAAAATCCCTTAGATTCACTAAGGAAGTGAGCTTTGCGAGCAAGAGTGGCTGGTAACGCAGTGACATAGGACAGTTCTGCACGCATTTCCAAATTACTATAGAAAGATATTGAGGAAAGATAGATGAGAAATCATACTATCGAAGCCCCAGCCCTGAAACGTGAGCCACAGGAAGAACCTTCCACCCAGTTACAGCCTCAGTTACTTCTTTGGGGCTCCGAATGGGTACAGTGGGGGGCCCATGTGGATCCATTTGCAGGATTGGCTCTGTGCTTGTCTAGGTTTTCATAATAACCACTTTCCATCTACTGGCTACAAAAAAGGAAGGTGGCTGCGCATTTGTAGTAAGGTGGATTATCTAGAAGTTTTTGTTTCAGACTAGCCCAACTTAATGAATATACGTGAAGAGTACAGACAGAATATTGACCCCGTTTGCCAAAAGGTCCCAAATATTGGCTGAAGAAATTTGCTGGGGTGTTGCTCCAAACACTGAAGCCAATAGCAATGGTACTTGATTTTGTACAGAGGAATTCATGCTCCATTGCTGAAGTTGTTGAGTGGAAGAAATCGCGGGGGGGGGGGGGGGGGGGGGACGGGACTTTTCACTGAACTACAATTAGAGGATGGCAAAATGTGTGTGTTCTGAATGCAATATAACCAAGCTTCTATCATCAATAAGCATTAAAATCAAACCATTCCATTTTCTATGGTCTATAACTGATCCCTGTGTGTTCCAGTTTCCACTCACAACTAGGGTGACCAGACGTCCTTATTTTATAGGGACAGTCCTGATTTTTGGGTCTTTTTCTTATATAGGCTCCTATTACCCTCTCCGCCCCTCTCTCCTCCCCCCTCTGTCCCAATTTTTCACATTTGCTGTCTGGTCACTCTACTCACAACAGAGGAATCAGCACTTGCCCATGATTATGCAGAAGAGGTTTATGTTGGATGTAGTTTTACTGCCACCAGTCTCCGAACTGTAAACCAAATCTCCTCTAGTTCAAAAGTCATCTTCCACAGTGAAATACCGAAAAACGTAACAGCTATTCATTCCTAGAAAGCTCACTCTGGTAGAAAACAAGAAGGTGATTAAGAAAGCAGTGTCTCAGCTGTTAAATATTGTCTTCTGATGATGTTGGATGATAGTTGGGTCTGGCGCACTCTAAGATTAGAAACCACATGGAAACAGTCAGGGTTTCAAAGTTCACTTTCCTTGTCAAGTATTTTAATTCTGAAAGGTTTTAAGCACCCTCAGTGAATTTAAATAATAGAATTCTGTAGTAACTGACTTGTGATTTGAATAATGGATTGTAATTTTAGGAAAGATTTTGATGTGTTAACACAATCGTGAGTCTGTTTACATAAAAACAAGTTTTAATAAATTTGACATTTCTTTAAAAAATGTTCTAATTCCAAACAACGTTTTCAATGTTAACACCAAAGTGAGTTTGCTTTGTATTAGCAAGGATTTTTATTTGACTTTAGAAAAATCTTTTTAATTGAAATTCAACTTTAATTTTCAATATTTTGTCCTTTGACTAAATTTAATTATAAATTTAAATCTAAAATTGCAATACAATACATTTTCAAATGAGTTTGCAGCTTAGTAACACTGACTTAAAAGATATAATTTTTTAAAAATCAGGTGATCTTATATATAGAGAGAGAGATATACCTATCTCATAGAACTGGAAAGACCTTGAAAGGTCAAGTCCAGCCCCCTGCCTACACTAGCAGGACCAAGTACTGTCCCCTGACAGATTTTTTGCCCCCGATCCAATGATTGAACTCACAGCCCTGGGTATAGCAGGCCAATGCTCAAACCACTGAGCTATCCCTCCCCCCTTAAAAAACTATCTAAATGACTCCACTCTGCTAAATAGTGAACAAATTAATCAGCATGAACGGCATAAAGCAAGTGAAAGACCTAAACACTGACACTGTGCTCTTACCCTACTTTGCTAAATAAAAAAACAAAAGCAAAGACCAAAAACACCTGCATAGGGGACAGCCTCTCCATAGCAGAAGACTCCAAACCAAATCTGAGGGCAATAATTGTTCCTGCCACTTTTGACTCAGTTTTAGCCCATCATATATATGGAAGTTCTAAGTAAAGTTTACACTTCTGTTTGTGAAACAGATTCCGCTGCTGGCTATCAACGGCCACAAAGAGCAGCTGGTTCCACCACTGAAGAAGAGGATAAATGCCTCATTCAGAGAATGCAACCTACCAACCTTCCTGAATTAGATGACAGTCCACTTGCCTCTCCCCAAAAAAGAATACTTGATGCAGACAATCTCTCCAACTACCACCCTCTGATGTTCGGCAAAATTCAGAAGGAATGGACAAAAAGCACCAATAAAATGTGATGTCCGACATCCTGAACCTCTCACAATAATGTTTCAAACCAGAACATGGCACCAACACAACTCTGATGACAACAGTGGCTGAGTTATTCAGTGCTTTCTTGGGGTAAGTTCACACAGCAATTAAACACCTGTGACTGGCCAACATCAGCTGACTCAGGCTTGTGGGGCTGTGAAATTACAGTGAAGATGTTCAGGCTCAGACTCGAGACCGGACCCTTGGACCCTATATGAGCCTGAACATCCAAACTACAATTTTACAACCCTGCAGCCCGAGCCCTGCGAGTCAGCTGATGCAGGCCAGCCACTATTGTTGAATTGCTGTGTAGACGTACTCTTGGAGGCCCAAGGTATGGGCGCAGGAATAAGACAGACACCACAAACTGGCTTATGTGACTTGGGGGGATGGCCACTCTTCCTTTACACATTATAGCTGTAAAATAACAAATACGCAGTAGAGGAGGAAAATGGATGAGACTCTGGGTGGCCTTACATCTATATCATCCTCCTCCACTGACTGAGGGAATCCTGTCAGCTACATTGCGTAGGAACAGGTAGACAGAGTGCGAGGCCTCAGTGACAGTGAGCATAATCACACAGGGCTTTTGGGAAACAAAGAGGTGGAAGGCCTGGGTCTTTCCACTGTCAGTAAAGGGAACTAACAGAACCGAGCAAGCTCCAACTGACTGATCCAGGCAACGGATATAAAATCTAACTGTAACTTGTAACAGGTTTAAGATTAGCAGCCGTGTTAGTCTGTATCCGTAAAGAAAGCGAGGAATACTTGTGGCATCTTAGAGACTAACCAGTTTATTTCAGCATAAGCTTTCAAAGTCATCAATTTAGAGACTAGCCAATTTATTTCAGTACAGTAAACCCTCGATTTAACGGACCTCGATTTAACGGACTTTGGATTTAACGGACAAAATTTCCAGTCCATATGTCATATGTGAAAATTAACACCCTGTTAATTTTAAAATGCTTTTAACCAAGATTTGCTTATAATTAAATTAACAGGTTATTTTTTGTTATTAATTCACTGTTACAGTAGACTCCCGATTATCTGGGTGCGGGTTAACTGGGCTGCGGATTAACCGGGATGTCTAAACGGGTCGGTAGGGGAAGCCCCAAAGCGGCAGCGGCTGCTTTGGGGCTTCTCCCACTGGCCCCTTACAAGCTGGGGTCTCAGCCTGCTTCCAGCCTGGGTGTAGGAAACGTAGGTTGGCAGCGGGCTGAGACCCCAGCTGGCAGGAGCCTGGGGGGAAAGCCCAAAGCGGCAGCAGGCTCAGTGCTGAGCCCACTGCCGCTTTGGGATCTCGCCCCAGGCTTCTGCCACCTGCCCCAGTCAGCTCCCGCTGCCAGCCTGGGTGTAGGGAATCCAGGCTGGCAGAGGGAGCTCAGACCCTGGCTGGCAGGAGCCTGGGGGGAAAACCCCAAGGCGGTGGCAGACTGAGCACTCAACCTGCTGCCGCTTTGGGATTTCCCCCCAGGCTCCTGCCAGCTGGGGTCTCAGCCCGCTGCCAGCCTGGGCTTCCTACACCCAGGCTAGCAGGGGAGCTGACTGGGGCAGGTGGTGGGACCACCACCATCCACCCCCACCCCCAAGGCGGCTGGCGAAACACCCCACCCCAGTAGACGCGTGATTAACCGGGATTTTATTAACCGGGATTAAGGTTTTCCCAATCATCCTGGATAATCGAGAGTCTACTGTATAGGAAACTTTTCTGTGAAATTTAAACTTTTCATATATACTTACAGTAAAACCTCGATTTAACGGACCTCGATTTAACGGACTTCGGATGCAATGGACAAAATTTTTAAGCAAGTCTGATGCATCCGAAATCCATTTGTCGCAGGCTGGCTGCGGGCTCCCTGCTCCCGCCGGGGTTCCAGCCACGGGCGGGCTGGCTGCCGGCTCCCGCCCAGCTCCCAGCAGCGGGCGGACTGGCTGGTGGGTCCCGGGAGCCGGGACCCGTGCGGGCTGACTGCCGGCTCCCAGCTGCCGCCCGGCTCCCCGCAGCGGACGGGCTGGCCCTGGCTGCCGCTGGGGTTCCAGCTGCGGGCGGGCTGGCGGGCGGGCTGGCTGGCGGGTCCCAGCAGCCGGGACCCGGGCGGTTTGGCTGACGGCTCCCTCCCGGGTCCCAGCAGCCGGGACCCGGGCTTGCTGGCTGACGGCTCCCTCCCGAGTCCCAGCAGCCGGGACCCGGGCGGGCTGGCTGACGGCTCCCTCCCGGGTCCCAGCAGCCGGGACCCGGGCGGGCTGGCTGACGGCTCCCTCCCGGGTCCCAGCAGCCGGGACCCGGGCGGGCTGGCTGATGGCTCCCGGCTGCCACCCGGGTCCCGGCAGCGGGCAGGCTGCGGAGCTGCCGCCCTGACCCTGTGGCGGGCGGGCTGCTGCTCCGACAGCTCGGTTTTGTTTTTTTTTTATTATTAAATAACGGACTTTTGGATTTAACGGACACCCCCTCGCCCTAATTAGTCCGTTAAATGGAGGTTTTACTGTATAAGGTGCCACAAGTATTCCTTGTTTTATTTATGTAACTAGTAACTGTTTCACGAGTACACAACTCCAATGGCAAGTGTCTTTCAGAGGGTTTCAGAACCCTGAACGAGTCTAGATCTATATTGACAATTCAAAAAGTTTCCTCATTACTAAGGTTTACAATATTTGAATTCTCAAATATTGAGTTTTTAAAATGAAGGCCTTATAAAAGGTAGCAGACTAGTAAAATGTTTTTATTTTTTTCTCCTGCTGATAATGGCCCATCTACATTTAACAGCTCTCTTAGAATTGGTATGCTAATGTACAATTTTTTTCTCTCTTTCATTCTGTGTGTATAAATGCATCTTACTTCTGTTCCATTCTATGCATCCGATGAAGTGAGCTATAGCCCACGGAAGCTTATGCTGAAATAAACTAGTTAGTCTCTAAGGTGCTACAAGTATTCCTCGCTTCTTTAGTAAAATGTAGGCATTCACATAGAGAACGATACGTCATGTCTTAATTTAGTGACAATTTTAGATAATCTGGCTTTAAATTCTTGCTAGGTTGGCTACAAATAAATTCCTGGCTACTAGAAGTCCATGTCCTTTTTACTTCTGTTACATACCATTACATGCCACTGATTTAGAAGCCAGTCTAAAGGCATGGTTACACTTACAGGATTATAGCTGTCCCCGTATACAGCAATAGGTATTGCGTTAGAGCATGTCCACACTTAGACCCACCAGCGCTAGAGCATGGCCACATTTGCGGCACTTCAGGCGGTATTAGGAGCAGTGCATTAGGGCAGGTATCCCACAGCGCACCTCTTCCCAATCTGGCACAATGCCTTGTGGGAAGGGGGGCATCACTTGCGGGGCATTCTGCATCCTGTTCCAACTCCCCATGATGCTTTGCGTCACATCCCAGCAATCGCTGTGTTTCCATGTACCTCAGGCGCCATCTTTCAACGGTTTCAGCAAGGCGCGCTCCGTCCTCCATTTTCATGTGCCGTAATAGATCTCAAACTGGTGAGGAACATGCTAACGAGTGTCACCAGCACAACTCTCAGCGCAGTGGTGTTAAACCTTGACATGCAAGATGACAGTGATGGGTCTGAAGATGAGATCAAGCCGACGAATGCATTTGACACGAAATTGCTTGTCCCATTAACGGACATGCTCACGGCTGTGGAACGCCGCTTCTGAGCACTGACTGGTGGGATCGCATCGTCATGCAAGTGTGGTATGATGAGCAGTGGCTGCAAAACTTTTGCATGAGAAAAGCGCCACTTTCATGGGACTGTGCGCTGAACTCGCCCCCGCCCTGCAGCGCAAGTACACTAGATTGAGAGCTGCCCTCCCGGTGGAGAAGCGGGTGGCTATTGCAATCTGGAAGCTGGCCACCCCAGAGAGCTACCGATCGGTGGCCAACCACTTTGGGGTGGGGAAGTCGACCGTTGGAGTCGTGTTGATGCAAGTGTGCAGGGCCATTAATCACCTCCTGCTAAGAAAAATCGTGACTCTTGGTAACGTGCATGACATCGTGGCTGGCTTTGAACAAATGGGTTTCCCTAACTGTGGCGGGGCGATCGATGGGACCCATATACCTATTCTGGCACCCGACCACCTAGCAGACGAGTACATTAACCGAAAGGCGCTTGTGGATCACCGTGGGCGTTTCACTGACATTAACGCAGGCTGGTCGGGAAAGGTGCATGACGCACGCATCTTCCGCAACACCGGCCTGTTCAAGAAGCTGCAAGGCGGCACTTTTTTTTTCCAGACCAGAGGATTCCCGTGGGGAAAGTTGAAATGCCCATTGTGATTCTTGGTGACCCCGCTTACCCTTTAATGCCCTGGCTCATGAAACCCTACACAGGGAGTCTGGACAGCAACCAGGAAAGGTTCAACTACAGGCTGGGCTGGTGTAGAATGACTGTGGAGTGTGCTTTTGGGCATCTCAAAGCATGCTGGCGCTGTCTTTATGGGAAGCTAGACTTGGCAGAGGGAAGTATCTCCACGGTTATTTCCGCATGCTGTGCCCTACATAATCTTTGTGAGTGTAAGGGCGAAGGCTTCACTCTGGCATGGTCCTCAGAGGTTCAACACCTGGAGGCCACGTATGCAAAGCCAGAGAGCAGGGCTCTTAGAGGGGCCCAGCATGAGGCTGCAAGGATCAGGGATGCCTTGGGGGAGCATTTTGATGCTGAAAGCCAGTTCTAATGGGAATTGCAGAGGGAGGCAGGGAGGGAGGGTGCATTCTTTTAATAGGATATGGCATTTGCTTTTCTGTAGCCATTAGTAATATATGTGCACTGAATAAAGAAACCCATTTATTAAAAAGAATTCATTTATGGAACAGCTTTTTCAGATTTTGAAATAAAAGTTGAAATAAAATGAAATGTGTGAGAGAGGAGGCTAATTAATACACAATGGGTGTCCACATTCGCACGGGAGTGCTACAGCCCTTATTCCCCGTGCAGAGGTGGATTACCAGTAGCGCTATAAATTCGGACTTATAGCGCAATACGTGCCTTGCCAGTGTGGACGGGTAGTGAGTTATAGCGCTCCTGGAGGCTGTATAGCGCCATAAAGTGCCAGTGTAACCAAGGCCTAAGATTTGATTCTGTGGTGGAACATATATTTGTGAATTCAGTTTTCTTGTCTACTATATAAATTTGTAAACGGAATATGTGATTTGAAGAAAATGTATGGAACGTAAATTTGATATGCATTCTTTTATTCCTAGAGCTCACTTACTTTTCCCATGGGTTCAATCTAATCCATATTTTGTACAGAGTTAAGAAGGATAGAAACTAAATCAACAGAGAAAAAAAGAAGAAGAAAGTATAAAATGTGGCAGCATTGACATTTCTATTTCTTACAGAAGTGAGAAAGTAGTTTTTGGGGTGGGGGTTGGGAGTTTGGCAATGCTGTGATAAAATTAAATCTGCTTCTCAGTAGGAATCTTTATATAATTCTAGAAATCTAGAAAGAACAGCAGCATGACAGTGGTACAAATACTAGGCATAAATGCTTTCAAGTGAATATGTTAGATCATAGCAAACTTCACATAAGTTAGTTGTCATCAATATTCAAAACCTGGATATTATTTATCTAGGAAGTGAAGGCCCAATTATCCAAGAAAATAACTATTAAGTGGCTACCCTAAAGAAATATGTCTAAAAGGTGTTCTAGAAACATTAGCTTGTCTTTCATCATGGTCCCTGACAACATGTGCTATCAGAATTTCACAGCTGCCACTGACGTTAGCGATTTTCTACAAGATTTATTATAATTATATTAAAGGTTTATTATACTTTGATTCTAGAATCTGCTTATTTTCAGCAAATACTACAAAAACTTTCCTCCTTAACAAAGCCTTACCACTATAGCAAGAATGACATTCTCACAACACCACACGATCCTTCTACCTACTTTTTTCCCTTCTGAAAACAAATACAAAAATATAACCCTATCAGAACTTTTATACCCCTAGAACAGATGAGAGTCGATGGCTGCATGAAGACCATTATGAACTTCCCTACTGCTGTCGATTTTAAATGGAATACACTGAGATACTTCGGTGGTGGGTGGCAGTGTAAAACTTTTAGCTGGATAAAGAAAAATACTGATTGCATCATCACGTTTCAATAAAACAGCTTCATGATCAAATAAATATTTAGTCGTTTTTTTTAAATGAAAGCTCCTGCAGTTGTCTAACTCCTTATGATGCTGCTAACTCCTTATTCAAATCCCTAGACATTTATTTTATAAAATACACACATTAAATTAAAACTTAATCTATCATTCCTTTTGAACCACAGAGAAATTACATCAAGAGTCACTGTATTTGTGTTTGCTACACAACTGTTATTACATTTTAGAAGACTTCCCCATAAATTCTTTTATGAACACAGAGTAAAATGACAATGGCTTAATCTGAAAACATCCAAGTGTGAAAAAAAGAAAAAATGAAAGCCAGAACCTGACCTTCACTTCAGCCCCTTTGCACTTCTCTGCCAGTACAAGCAGACTATTGCGCCAGCTTAACCAGCCAGCTGAGGATTCCCTTAGTGTGGGGCAATTCCTGGGTGGCATAGCTGGTTCTACGCCACTTCCCTTGTAGACCCCCTGGGCACCATGTCTTCTCAAAATCTCATCAGGGGACAAACTGGCTTCTAGCCAACCCCAGGATAAGGGAGCCGCACATGGTGGCTTAGAGCCACCTTTGCCCTTCCCTCAGCTGCACCAAACTGAGCTCAACTGCATTTGAGGATTGAGCCTGAAAGCTCAGATTTGGGGTTCTGAGAATTCATCTTATCTAGTCATATCATATTCGTGGTATATGTGGCCCACTAAGTTACTATGCTAATCTTCTTTCCTGGAGTCAGGGTGCATGCATTTGTTTATATCTTCTACTGACATTTAATGCAAGGCCTAGGCATTGTTAAATGTTGAATCCTTTGGTCTCAATAGGAAAGTCAGTAGGGTTTTTTTGTTTCAAAAACACATTAAGTTATTTTGTCAAAAACATATTTTACCTGATGTAATATGCTATTTTCTTAAGCCAAGGGGAGAACTCAAATGATCCCGTTGGGGTACATTTGGATACTGTTTCCAAAAGATTTAGCATGCTACTCCAGGCTCTCTGAATACTGAATAATGCATCCTCTTTAACAACAACAACAACACCCTCAACTATTCTTGCAGTCAGGCAATTTAAAAAATATTAAGTTCCTATAAACACAGTGTTATCTTAATAAGTTCAATTATTATTAAACATTTCCCTACGGGAAGAAAAGCAACTTGTTCTAAAATAAGTAACTGTATGTTTTTGGAAGGTAATTCTCAGATTAAGAAATGCAAATGATTTTTACAGTTTGTGTGCCTCAAAGTAAAAAAAAAAAAAAAGACTTAAAAAAACTAATGTAAGATAATACTGCTTACGCATGAACATCAAGATGCCAAGGGACGCAGAGCAATCCTCAGTCTAACGTTTTCTATGGCACAGACTAGTGATCACACGATACTGGTGATACTCTCCAGTTACCCTTGGCAACCCTTCTCAACTGTAACGATGCTGCCCTACAATAGCTTTCAGTGGGCAGCTTTCTCTTCCCTTAACTGAATGCTTTGGGACCATCTGCGTCGGTAAGCATAAAAGGCCTGCCTGCCTGTGGGCCCGTCACTCTGAACACCACCTCTCTGACCCTGATTAAATACAACTTTCAATCCTTTTTGTCCTCCCTGTTGACTTCTCCTATTAAGGGAGCCCTTTGACAAAGAAAGCGGAAGGGTGGACTAACTGCCCCCAAGAAAGGTGATGTCTGATACTGCTCAACATAAGGATTAGCAAGCCAATACATAACAAAAGCAAGTTTGGGGGAGGGGGAAGAGGAAAAGGGGAAAAAATGGTTTTAGCCAGGTCTTTTGACTAATTCAGTGGGTACACAATTCAGCAAATAGCTATACAAGAGGCCTGCTTTGAAAGAAACAACTACTGCAGAACAATGATTTGGGGAGATACCTTTCAGCATCACGACACAGGGCCATGACATTGACAAGAACACTAGATATATCATTTGCCAGCTACACAACTTTTTAAAATCAAGTGAATTTTTGGAATGGGAAAGGGCGGTGTTGAAAACTATTCTCAAAGCAGGTCTGCTTCCTACAGAATGCTTTCTCAAAAGTAGCTTGCTTAGTGTCAGTAAAATAAACAACTCACCAAGCAGAAAGGTACAAAATCATGAATGACAAAATACAACAGGTTTGGCTAAAGACAACGTAAATGAGTTACCAGTGAACACCCTCGCTTCCCGTTTAGTATGGTGGCTGAGCAATTCTCCTCCCCCACTCCCCCCCCTCCCCCCGCGGCCCCATGGTATCTTGCTGCTAAGAGGAGCCCTTTATACTTTCAAAACATTTAAGAGGAAGCTCCATGTACCCACGCAAGCTTTCACATTACATAGGAAAAAGAAAGTAAATACATTTATAAAAGTAAAAGAGTAAAAACATTTCTGAAGTATAAAAGGTTCATTTTTGGCTAGAAAAGACTTTTAATAGCAACAGAGTTTACAGCTCTGACTCATTCTGAGCCGGAAACCCAGTGACTCGCAGCATGCAGTCCAAACCCCGTAACTGTATCAGAGGTTCCAGCTACATACAGCATCTTGTTCAGGAGCAGACGCTTTAAGCAATGTCGCGCACTAATTGCTCTCATGGTCCTGTTTAGCAGTAAGTAGATTTGACCAGGCAACTGACCAAACACTCTGAGGGAGCTTTCTATGTGGGTTGTGGCAGAAACCTTAGATGACGGGGGTGGGACAGTTTGGGAAATTTCACTGAGATGCTGCACTGCTCCACCTATATGGCTCCAATAGCCTTTGCCAAAACCAGCTGAGGCTATCAGGAAGATGAAATCAGGAGACCGGCTAATACAGTAGGTGTTGTCTCCACTGAGTAACCTGTACCAAAATAGAAAGGATGACTGCAGAGTGCAAAATGGCATGGGAGGTGGAAATGTGCTGGGATTCTATTTCCCCAGGAAAGAGATGCTGAATCAGTGGGGCAGTTACCAAAACAGGAGGAGCAGCAGGGAATCCCAGTGCAAAGCAGAAGAAACAATCAGAGGTCTGGAAGGGGATTTTTTACATCATGTGAACTGGCATTGATCGGACATGGAAGATGCACAGACCAGGTTGGTCCTGTGAAAATGTCGACGTAGGACCAAAGTACCCTGTACCCATTATGAAGACTCTCAGAGATAAAACACTATTTGCCAGTATCGCTATTTCAGTCATTACCGTTTAATAACATTTTTTCCTTTCTTTGGACAACTCCCATGCCTCAAGGCACTAAAGCCACATCCATATCCTTCTAGCTGAGCTGAGGACTAGAAAAGACTTCTGTGAGAACAATCCAAACTGTTTAAACTGCTAGTGATGTCACTACTGAGCATCACATGGTATTCTCCTTCTCTCCAGTCTCCCATCTCCCTCCATGACGGTCATTTCTCTCTCAGTCTACTCTGGGAGCAAAACACACCCAACATCAAACTTGGTCGAACACCTTCCTCTGGGGGGAAAAAACAACAGCATCATTTTGTGATTTAAAATGAAGTCGTCTCGACCATTTAACCTACGTTGTGGGTAACTTGTAGGGGGGGAAACCCACATTCGTGCCTCAGGTCTTTTCCTGGGCAAAAAGAACAGATCTGTGGGTATGTGCAGATGTGAGCATCCTTTTCTAAAATGTTTCCGAGATGGATCAGATTTATGGTGTCACTGTTACTTTCCCTAAGCATATTAGCTATTTGCAAATTTAGTCTCTAAGTGGATGCTCTAAATGATGTATTGAAGAGCTATCTAAGTAGGTATCAGTACTGCTGATTGCCCTGCAAATAATCTTGCTTTCCTTATGTAAGCTTTAAATTCTACTGGGTTCTATGGGAATTTTGAGCACCCAAGGACTAAGGTTTGTTCAATATGTGATAGATCTCTCTGACCTGGTGAGCCAACAATATATATGGAAAAACTTTAGTACCTTTCAGGGAGAGAGATAAATTCATTATCTCTGTTGCATCATGGGTATGCACGAGGTTTTACATTCATAAAAAGCAGACATGGGTTCATGACCCTAGGAACTTACAATCTAAATGGAATGGGAACAATGACATTTAAGGATAGAGAACAGAGTGGGGTCAGGTTGTTGGAGAAGGAAGGACAAAAGAAGTAGGTTTTAAAAGAGAATTTGAAAGAAAAGACGATGTTGCACAGGAACAGAGAACTTTAGGACTTCTCTTAAGTAGCCATTACACGCTAAATGGGCTACATTAAGGTTGTGGTTCTGTTGGACAAAGCCAGTATGCACAAGGCCCCAGCAGCCAAAAGTGCAGCCAAGAAACCATGGCAGAAGAGGCTCTCATCGCCTCTCTATTGAGGGTTGCGGGGATCAGCATCGCTCAAAAACTTGGCCGGTTTGTCAAAGGTATGTTCGAGGCAGCCCCGGTACATACTGATAGTTAGCACAGTTAAACCTGAACCTAGAGAATACCCACCCTTCTGCATGAAGACAGCCATTCCTATCTACAGTATTAGAAGCTAGCACCCCAAACATTATTAGGGCACACAAGTTAAATCCAAAAACATTATTTTTTTAAAACCACAGTTCTAGTGTCATAAATAAGTTAGATCAACATTTAAGTGTATCAATTCTGAAGTGAAAACCAATACTACCCATCAGGAATATATTAATGTGATTGTCAAAATAAAATGGAAACCGCTCTGTAAACACAACAGGTGAAATTCTGGCCTCACTAAACTCAGTGGCAAAATTTCCATAGACTTCAGTGTGTCCAGAATTTCACCCAATCTCTTTTCGATTACAATGAGAATACCACCAATATCTATCTTCCACTAAATTTTCTTCACTTCTAAAACATCAGTCCAGCCCACCCTCCCCCAGGCATCTTCAGAAAAAAATTAGTTTCCTACAGAATATCGTCTTGTCTTCTACACTGTGTAGCAAAACTCAAAAAGTAATACAAATGGTATTTATCCTTGAAATTGTGCTCATCCTTAACTATCAGAAACATACAGGTATAGAGACAATAGACAGAGTTTTAATCAATGGATAGTTTGTGTGATTCAAAGGACTCTGTTCTTAGACCCTGATCCTGTAAGGAACCATGTGTAAGGGCAGGGGACAGCCCCTGCAGAATTCCTTGTAAGACTGGAGTTTTTACTGACAACATTATTAAAATTAACTACCTTTTACAGACAGTTTCTTTTATATTTTCTGTTCAAGTTTTAAGTTTTACTTGGCCTACTAGTCAATTTTTACTTTATATGTATCTTCTCCTTCCTCTTTTTGTCTTTTATGAAGGGACGGGTGGAGGGGAATGTGAAATTGCCCGAATGGGCACCACCGCAAATTAGTATTTCGCTATACTCTCAGGAAAGTAATAAATGGGGACCTGTTTCCGATAGTTTTACTTTCTGTGTTATCTGAAGAAAAACAGGTTCATACATACAAAATGGACTGTTCTAGAAGATACTGCTGCCAAAAATGAAAGACTGTTCAAAAGTAAAAAGTGATTATTTCAGATGAAATGAGAAGCTCCAGTGTCAACCTTACTGCCTGAATCAGCAAAAAATCAAATCTTTGCTCAGAATAGGAAACCGGAGATTTTCTTTTAATTTACATATCTTTCTGCTGAGTGCGTTTTACCTGAAATATGGGAGAACTTCAGAGAGACACTACTTCTAGTTTCAAAACGCTGCTTTTGCTATGGCATTGTAAAAAAAAATGCTGCTGGCTGGAACTAAGACATCACTAGCACAACCAGAAGAATTTATAAATTGAAGTCAGAAGCGAGCCATTGAAGTCAGCCATTTTAAAAAGATGTGTGTGTATAGCTTACATTATCAAAGTGAAATCTGATTTTTTAAAATAAGTAAAATCTCTTACTTAGCCTGCAGTAATAATTTTCTAATGGAAAATTAAAACGCAGAAAATCTAAAAACCATGCTCAACAGTTTCTGGATTTAGGATTCACAAAAATGTATACAATTTGTAAGTGTACATAAGTCTCATGTTATCTCCATTTTTTTTTAGTTGAGGGTGTATGAAAATATTAGGGAAACTAATATTAAGAGTGCCACCACTCCATTATAAAACATTGTTTATATTTTATTAAATTATTATAACATATATTAACAAAGATGCTACACATATGCAAAAATGATACTTGTGATCAAAGAGCCATGAGATGCATTATTTTATCATATGCTTTTAACAGCCTAACATGCATTTTGGCCACCAACATTGCTGTTAACATGCTAAAACTCTGAACAGCTTCAAACAGTCGCCAAAAAAACAAACAAAAACAAAAAACCCATCCAGCCAGAGGAACATTTTCTTTCTCCCCAAAAATGAAATTCCACCCCCCATTATACTGATCTATGCTTTAAGACAGGCAATCTTCATTCATGCACCCATGAAAGGGTTATGGTCAAATACCACTGAACCCTATGCCAATACATGAATTAGCCCTTTTTGTAAAAAATAAATAAATGCTGATTGTGGAATGGATGAAGATTCCTTTTACAGGAAGATGGCTGACTCATATCTATCTGCTAAATGAATTTAAAGAGATTATCCAGGCCAGTGGTGGACAATCCAGGTCAGGGTAATCCGCTGGTTGGCCTCAAGACAGTTTGTTTACATTTACATGGCCGTCCGTAGTGCCTAGTGGCCGCAGTTCACCATTCCTGGCCAATGGGAGCTGCGGGAAGTGAAAGTGGAATTGGCTGGGAACGGCAAACCACGATCCCTGGGAGCTGCAGACGGTCGTGCAAATGTAAGCAAACTGGCGGCCTGCCAGTGGATCACCCTGACGGGCCGCAGGTTCCCCATGACTGTTCTGGGCTATCTGAGAGATAATAATGCATTAAAAATAAAGTAACTGTGGAGAGCGCTGCAATCTTACCCTTTTGACAAATTCACAATCAACACCACTTCCATACTAAAGCAAAAAGAAAAAAAGGTTGCTGTCTTTGAAATCTAAAGGACTGGTTGAAGTTCAACAGGAACAGTAGGGTCTGAGATGAACCAATGAACTAACATTTAAAGCTCCCAGACCCCAAATATTTTGGGTCTAACAGATAAGCTGACCTTGATCTTGTGACAGGAACCCATGATTTGTGAGATGGTAATGAACCATGATGAGCTTGTGCCCCAACTGATGCTCGAAGTATCTGGTCCTATTACAGCCCTACAGAGTGCGCATGTTTGAACAGTACTCCCAAAGATTACAACAATCCTCAATCTTTTTAGCGATGCTTACACTACACGCCTCTTCTGGCAGCATGTAGTGCACCTGTAGCTACCCTCTGCAGTAAAAAGCAGGCTACGTCCACACTGCGGTGTGTAGCTCTGCGTGTCAGCGAAAGGCTCGACATGCAGCTCCCCCGTTCCGGAGCCTTTCACTGTTGCAAGGAAAGGCTCTGCTGCGGGGAGGCAGCAGGGAACGGCTGGGTCTATTTTCTCCCCCATCACAGCCGTTCCCTCTTTTTCTGTTACAGAGAATGGGCCCTTTCCCTACTGCCCCCTCCCATTGCTGAAGTCTGTTCCTACTGTGGGGGAAAGAACTCCAGCGGTGGAGATGCAGCATGACACTACATGGCTAAAAATAGCAGTGTACTGGGGTGGCCTGGCTTGGGCAAGAGTGTGTGTGTGGCATGTATTCACACATAGTCACACCCTTTGGGCACATCTTTAAGTCTACACACCTAAGCCATGGCAAATGGTCTACACTGCTATTTATACCTGTGCTGGGGATAGGGGCAATGCATGTATGTACACTACACGCTGCTGAAAGAAGTGTGCAGTGTAGATGGACCCTTGGTATGTGGTCATGAACAACTGCATGCTGTTACTAGTCCTCTTTCCTTAACTGGCCCTAAAAAGGTATCAATCAATGACTGTCAGAAGCTGTGAGTTCAAGCTTTTCCAAGGATGAGAACTCTCTGAGGCTGATTGATTTCTGAATCACTTGAAATTGGTTTGGCAAGTAAGCAATCACAGACTTAGTTATTCATAACTCCAGTAATCCAGTACGGTAAAATTCAAGCTCCGATTACATTTTCTCAAACAGATTAATAATTTAGAGAAAATACTATGTGATGAAACATTGATCCCTCCATAGCAATATTTGGAAGCCAATAAAATACCTACAGTCGATGTTTAAACTACAGCCTAGTGCTTTGGCCTACTCAAAACAGCTTTTAGAAGTTTAACTGGAATACGGCTGCTTTTTGTGCGCTCCTTTGCTGTGATGTAATACTTGCTCATGACCTTCCCTCCTTGCTTTTGTTAGTCGCTCTTGCAGCTAACCAAGTGCTTTAATTTTGTTCAGCCTAGTAAAAAGCCCAAAGACTAGAACATGGGGGTCACCAAGGTCTACAGGGTAGGTGAACAAATTAACAAAGCCACACCACAGGGCAGACAGCAAAGAAATTAGAATAAGACCCTAACAAAGGGAACACACTGCACTGCATTAATAATTATGAAAAACCCAGTAAATACATTGGGGATGCTAATAGTGGTCTTTTGTTATTACTATTGACAGAATATTAGAAAACAACCTGTCTAATTAGGGATGAAACTCTAGCCAGTCAACACTAATCTCCAGATAAGAAGTAACTTATTCCTTGGATACATAATAGTATAATAAAATAATACTTCAGATAAATACTCAATCCTCCGACCTCATTTCACAGCTAATGACGTCGACTTCTTCTAGCGTAACTTTGCCAACCCTAAAATCTACCCTAACTTTTAAAAAACTTTAGATCATTATTTCTAAGAAACAGAATTTTCACATGATAAAACGGAGTTCCTTAAACAATGTTCCCACACGATGAAGGGAGATTTAAATAAGGAGAGAAACTAAAAATATTAGATTTAAAAAAATATATATGTTCATTATGTTCTTGCTACAGGAAACACAAAGCAGAAGCAGTAGGTTGGTGGGATGGCAGAGAGCTTAGGTTTGTGTGTTACATGAGGGCTTGCCTACATTCTGCCTCAGAATGCACTAAGAGGTGTGAACTGCTGCGTGCCCCTGAGTGTGGCATTCTAACTGCCCCATGTGGATGCTGCTGGCGTGCACTAAAAGATATCTAGTTTGCATTAATGTGGGCACCTTTTAGTTCATGCCAGCCGTGTCCATGTAGGACAGTTAGAGCACAACACTTTGGTAGATTCTGCAACCTGTACTCTGCACTGAGGTGCAGCAGATTTAGCTGTACTAACCTGTGATTATGATGAACTGGGTCTTTCAGGTAGAGTCAGATTAACTCTATTAATGTGACCAGTCTGTTCACTGCCAACCATCAATCTATCGGTTAGCTGCTGGTTAGGGCAGTCCCTTCAGCTACCATGAAGACATGTACAAAATGGGCATCTCCCTGCCTCAAAGAATTTATTTAAACTATCTTTTACAAACTTATTAGGTGTCAAACCAGATGAGACTCTATACAATATTAACTTCCACCTTCAAAACAGGAGGGAGACCAGTTTATTGGGAAGAAGATAAAAAAGAAGGGGGAGGGAAACGGAAGGGAAGTATCAATAAGGCAAATTCATCCAAATTATTAAGCAAGCAACACAACAGTTTCTTCATGTCCAGAACTCCGGTCCCGTTGTTCCTAAGGTCTCAGACTATGGCCCTTCTAGTCAACCTAGTCATTGGACTCATATTGAGGGATTTGACCTAGGCCTTTTCCCCCTCTGTATTTGTCTCTCCTCGCAAGTTCCCCTATCACAGTAGTTTCATCACCATCTCTGCATGTGTGATCCACATCATTCTGCAGCATAGGGAACATCAGAGGCACCTAAAAAAACTAGGTGAATGAGCAACGTGTTGGCAGTTAGTTAATTGTTGTCAAATCCAGATAATACACATTAGAATGATTAATTTCTACTACTCATGTACCTTACAGGGCTCTAAATGAACTAAACCAACTCAGGAAAAGATTTGGATGCCACTAGTATAGCATCATCTGGATTATTGTTTATTTCTGGTCAACCCATCTAAAAAAAGGATTTATCAGAAATTGGGGTGGGGCGGTTCAGAGATAGGTAATGAGAAAGATTAGAAACATGTGAAAACTCCCATATGAAAAGACTGAAAAGTTTGGAACTGTTGACTTTAAAGAGAGAGAGAAAAAAAGAAGGGACATGACTAATGTGTAGAAAATAATGAATGGCACAGAGAAGGTAAAACAGACACTTATATTTACCCTCTCCCATCATACAAGAATATGGGAACATTCAATGAACTTGAAAGACAGTAAAGTTAAAATTAATAAAAGGAAATCCTTATTCGCATAATGCACAGTTCATCTGTGGAACTCGTTGGCACAAGATCTCATTGAACATAACGTTGAAGGTGTAGAAAAGGAAACAAGACACAGTAAGCCTGAGTTGTGTATGGTGGAAGAATCCCAGGATAAATAAATAATAATTTGTTACTATTTTGCTGTTATTAAATCTGATTCATTATTTCAGGACTGAACTAGGGTGAAGAGAGGCCCCCTCCCCATCAAAGGCTCCTTAAGGGTGTTGGTGATAAGAAAATTCCCTATGTATCAAAGGCAAATCAAGCTAGCTACTGTGACCAGTGAAGATCATAAAAAAGAAAGGCTAGAAAAAATTGCTTACTACTCCAGTCTTCTTTATATGTTGCTTTGAACCAGATGACATGCAGGTCTGTGAGATGCCGGTGGTTTAAGGCAACCATTAAGTTCTGTGTTTAAGAGAACCATAGAGAATGGACCCACACATCAATACAGCCAAAAGAAGTTTCTTCTTTCCTGTCATTGACTGGACTCGAACCAGTGAGTGAGCTGTGAATGCTGCACAGGAACCATATGGCTGCACATGCAAACAGCTCTGAGAATTACCTATGCCGGGAGCAGTTCTGAGTGTCACTGGTTCCTAAAATGGGGAGGGTGAAGTACAGGCTCGGCGAAATTTGCACTGGTGCTAAAACCTTTAGCACAAAAGGAAGCTGTTTTGGTAGTTGCATGCATGGGTCCCCAGAGGATGCCTTCTTCCTCTGACTTTAAACTATTCACAGGCTTTGTGGCATGATGCAGGCTCTGGTGGGAGAACAGATTGATGGTGTTAGCTGTAAGGCTCCTCTACTGCTGTCCCCAATGTGGTCCCAGACGGACTGCCTGAAAAGGGAGGTCTGGCTCACATCAAAGACATAATTATGGTCCTGAGAAGGGATGGTGCGAAAACCACCTTGCTGAACCACCCGGAGCGTCCTCCACTCTCTTGTGCAGCAAAGTGGAGGTTAGCTAAGTTGCTGACTGTGGGACTGGCAGAGTCTAAAAGGCGATTTTTATTTTGCCAACCCAGAAGAGAGTTGGGGATCAACATGTTAGGGAAAGGGCACTATCACTAGAGGCCTTCCTTGCAATTCTGGGGTAATGGGAACACCCTGTAGCCATTTCCTTTCTAACTGGTGGAAAAAATAAAGAACCCCCCCATGCAAAATGATCTCTTCAGAATCAGCTGAAGAAGCAGAAGCATCTGCTCTCCTGTGTGGAGGGAGAGACACCGGGGGAGATGTCGGTAGTTCAGTGTGCCAGCAGGGGGAGGTTTAAAGAAAAGAGAAAGGAATTCTGCCTTCATTCAGCTGGACTGGACTGAATAAACCCCCAGGTATGCCTTCCATCCAGAGCAAGTGACACGATGCAGACTATTCCCCTTTACCTTTATCCTTCCCAGACTCTGACAGTTCTAAGAAACATCTAATCAGAATCATGCCAGTCGATGACACCCATAGCATCCACTGTTCAACTTTACACTCTTCCAAGTCATCCTATAAAGATTATTTTACAGTACAGCAACTTCACTGGAGAAAATACATTTTAACATTTCAAGACTTTACCTATAGCTCATATATGCAAAATAAAATCTCTGAATTACTTGGGTATTCACATGTAAATTACAGCCCAGTTTGCAATGGCTTGGTTTAGGGTAACAAATCCAAACAAAACAGATTAAATACCATAGTCTTTTTGGTCCATCATTTTGTAGTTTAAAAGAGCAGAAATTTTTAAATTAAATGTTACATTCTTTTAAAATTGTAAAATTATCATTAGAGAATAGGACAGAAGTCTACAATGGCAATTCTCTTTAGAACTACAATTTTATTTGTCGTGTGGAAGTGCAGCAAGAAGTATTGTTAATTCTCTGACTGGAAAAAATGATTTACCGAACAAGTCCTACAATAAATTCCAGATGAGAACATGTAAAAATCCTACAGTCAGAAAGGACCATTCTCCATGCATACCTTTTAAAACACAAAATTAAACTTCTGAACTACTGAGAGAAACTACTAGCAGTACATCATAGTATGCAACTGACCAATATGCTTCTGATTCCAATGTTAAGTAACTAGTGCTATTTACTGGCAAAGCCCCTTGGCAAAATCACCTTAATGACCATTCTTCCCACTTACCATTCCAACAACATATGTTTAAAGAACAGACATCAGCACATAATTTTGAAAGCATAATTGAGACACTTTACACATTTCTCTGAACTATTTCCAAAACATTTCACTTTCATTCAGAGAAAGGAGGAAGCAGGATTTAGATTGGGGTTAAGTGGATCTTTTGTTGGTAACCCATGTCCCTCCTGTGGTCTCATAAAAGAGCTGCTTCTTTTAGAAATATAACAGACCTTTCATTTAAATTTATGGAAAGGCTGAACTAGAAAAAGTCTGCACTCAAACAATTTTAATAACCTATTAAGTTGAGACTTCAGATTCATTTTATAACCATGTTCCTGAGGGAGAAGTGCTATCTGGATAAAGATAGATTTTTTTTTCTTTTAAAGATAAATAGCATCATTAATCTGCAACATTTCTTTTCTATTATCTTTCAAAATGAGGAGTTATTTTGTTCCAATCTTGAGGTAATTAGCCTTCATTCACTAGCCAGAAAATGTCTGTGTTCTGAAAATTAAAAATGTGTCATTAAGTGGAATTTACCATAATGTCATTTATCTTTATATAGTTCATCAGTGACAGCAATGGGCCTGGGAATCCATCAGCTTTTACCAAGGAAGCATTAAAACAAATTGAAAAACAGAATAATCCCAGGCACCCTTTAACACAGTCAAAGCCATTTGGGTAATTAAATAGTGGTATTTAAAGTTTTAATTTAGATTTTCCCCTCTGTTCATCAGCAGTCAAATGAGATGTTCATATTCATAACTGTTTGTAATAAAGGGTTTCATAAAGCAAGAAGAATATTTCAATGCTATTAAAATTAAAGAGAACACACAAAAAGCTTTCAACTGTAAACAGGGAAAGTTCATTCTTACTGCACCCCACTTTCTAAGGTTATATCGGGAAAGAAAAAAAAATCTTGCTACAACTGACTTGATTTCAATACGAGGAATACAAGACAGCTGATTTTTTTGCTCCCACTAGCTACAACTATTTTTACTTACAATTCCACTGTTTGAATGCTTTATGACAAGGAAGAAAGTAACTTCAAAAAGTGATATGTTTGCCTTAAGTTCCCATTGGTTTTTCAATTATTTGTATATTATCTTGAACTTTTTCTTTTTTTTTTCACTGAATAATATTCAGCTCCAGACAGATCATCATTTTGTTGTGTTCCTACAATGCAATAATGTGCTGCCAGGATAATTATTATGTAATACAAATAAATCCTCCAATGACATTATTTTAAGAACTGGAATGGAGTATTACTTAGTTAACAAACTGTTTTAATGCTAATTATACAAGTGAGTGATCAATTTCAAAAACAATTCTAGAATTACAGTCCAATCCAGATGACTCATTAAGAAAACTTGTTGATAAAAGCATGCCTTAGTGAAAGAACACTGCATAAAACTTTTAAAATCACGTTAAACTAAACTGAAATAATTTAGGAACAATTGCACCAAAACTAAAATAAGCATCAGCAAATTACACAACGTATCCTCAAAGAACCAAAAAATTCTCACCCATTGGACACTACCTTTCTAATAAACTCGTAGCCAGATCACGTTGGCAATACATTCTTAAAATGAAGGCTAATGGAGCCCATAAAGAACATTAATGGTAGCAGTATGGTGAACTAAAATGCAATTCATAGTACAAACTTATTCTTACAAACTTATATTTATTACAAACTTAGGACTCTGTTTCAGAATGGTGAATGTACTCAGTTTAATTATAATTTAATAGCACAGTGGAATGTAGAAACCTGCTAGTTACACACACACACACATAAAATGTGATTAGAAGTTTATTGCCAGTTTAAATACAGCTGCAGATAGCAGATTGATGGTCTCTCATAAAATAGTTTTAACTGAAAGAGCAATTTGACTGGCTGATGAGGATTCCAACATATGCATCACTCTCCTCAGTGATATATGCATCACTCTCCTCAGTGAGTCAGTATTGGCTGGGACTCAGTTATTCAAAGTGTACAAAGGATGTTCTCTCTTCTGGATGCAACCTGAGTCTGAGTACACCAATCAGACGATATTTCCTATAGTATCTAACACTGATATCTGATGTGATCTAGAAATATAATTGTTCTCTGTTTCATGAGGTGTTACAGAAATCTTGTTTTGTTCTCTGAACCCAGAGAACCTGTCACTAGATTTCAATAGCAGAGGTAACAAAGTCCTGTGGCACCTTAAAGACTAACTATAAAGTTTTGAAGCATAAGCTTTCATGGGCTAATACCCACTTCGTGCTTGCATCCGACGAAGTGGGTATTAGCCCACGAAAGCTTATGCTTCAAAACTTTATAGTTAGTCTTTAAGGTGCCACAGGACTTTGTTACCTCTGCTATTCCAGACTAACACGACTACCTCTCTGATTCTAGATTTCAATAAACATTCCTGCATATTCCCTTTCAAATAAAACAGACAAAATGCACATGATTTATTTTACTTACAACCTTATGACGATTTGCAGAGAGTGGATCTCTGAGGAAGATTCTCAGAGATGCCCAATTTTCAGGCCAGGAGAATTTTAAAGATAGTAAATTGGTAAAGGCATACATACTGCATTATCCAGGGATGGAAGCACTTTCATATCATGCTATAAAGACCCAAACTCGAAATGTGCCTCTGTGATTCTTTCACAAATAAAATGGACCAAATTAAACCACCACTTACTTCATTTGAATTACACCGGGGATTAATTTTACTAATTATGAATTAAAATATAACTAAGTCAACAGGATCATCATAAATTGATCATATCATTATGCCCATGTTAAATGGGAAAATACCTCAACTGTTCTCCATTGTATATCCATTTCTTTATTTTTTTAAGGTAAATATTATAAGCTTTCTGTAATATATAGATGGCAGATGCATTTAAATTACTTTAGCTCAGGAACAAACCCCTTTCCAAAGATGCTGGTAGTTTAGGGGAAAATGCTTATTTCTCATTGAGGATGGTTTTAAGTCAGCAAAATTTTGCTTTAAGTGGATAAAAGTGTCTTTCTGAATTATGCTTCTCAAATACCCTCCTTTGCTCAACTCATGGACAGACAGGTTTCCAGAGCTATAATTCTGGCAACATTTTTTATTCATTGGTCCCACTTACTTGGATAATGTACCTTGATGAATTTTGGAGATCAATGTTAATGAGATCAGTTTTGTTTAATTTTTAAATTCCATAACTACTAAATTTCATCCATCTGCAGATGGTTACTGTGGTCCACAGCACTTTTTTAATGTGCTCAAACTCAACAGAGAGCAACTTTGACTGCTAAAAGTAAATGGAGCTTATAAACTCTGTAGCCATCCACTGAGTTAACTACCACCATTATCACTGTTTGTGGAGTTCAAGTTCACCATTAAAGTTCACGCGGCCCAGATAAATGATGTACACACTGTATAAATTCAAGTAACACGAGTGGTTACCTTAATTCAAGCATATTAGGGAAAGATTCCATTCTGCAATACTCATTTTATAAAGTGTGGTTTAGGGTATTTTCCAACAAAAATAGAAAGCTATTCGGGGGGGAGGGGGGGAGGGCGTGTTTTTCTATGCATTTGTACAGCATCTTCTATAATGGAACCCCGAGCCTGGCTGTGGTCTCTCAGCTCTACTGTGATACAGACAATAATAATAAAATACATTCAGATAAATGATTGGAATAAACCCTGACAATACTACTTGCAATAGAAGAGCATTTCTGGATATAGGGGATATGAAGGATTTAGTCATTAAAAAAAAATCTATTCAGTAATTTTGTGAAGGCATTTTTCATGTGTACCATTCCATGGCGTACTGGGACAAAATAATGTAGTATATACCTACTACCCTGAGGAAGGCTCAGAACTGGTTTCATGTAAGAAATTCACTATCGCTTAGATAATCCATATGTTATTTGCAAACACATTGCACACCCCTTGTGTCCTCATACACTTAGCTTCACTTAGGTTGCAAAAGAAGAAAACGTAGGTAACCATTTTAAAAATAATGTTAGCCTGTTATATAAGGGTTGACTTAATTCTGTAGCAGTATTCTTTTAAACCATCCATTTGAGAGCTTTATATAAACTGAACCCAAATTAAAAACCACCACCTTATGTCAAGGGAAGATTAAGGCTGAATGGTTAAGCACTGTAAAATCAAAATGCCAAAGTTAAGGTTGCATACTCATCCATAATAATTTTTCTCCTATACCTACCCCCCTATCCCATATTCACAATGAGTGCTTCCACCTGCCCTGTAGACTCCTGTGCTCTTATGGAGTTCTGGAGAGCATTGAGAATCCCCTCTTCTGTGTAGTATGAGAGCTCCACAGGAAAGTGGATCCTTTGTAGCTACTCCTCTCCAACACAGTTGTGAGTCCCCTGAGCACCTTATTATGCTTCAAGGTCCCAATCCAGCAAAGCACTTACACACATGTATAACTTTAAGTACAAGTAGTCCATGTAAAGACAATGTGATTACTCACATACTTACAATAAAGCATGCACTTAAGTGCTTTGCTATATTGTGGCTTAAATGTTCATCTTGTTGTTACTATGCAGTGGATTAGGCAGAACATTGAACTTTTAGATGCTAAATGCTTGGTCGTAATACATAACATTTCTATGTTTATTAACATGAAACTGATTTTCACATTTTGTTCCAAAAATTTGTACTGTGATTTCAAGACCACTGGTTTTAAATTTACTTTATACTTGTTGTTCAGCAATTTGAAGCCAACTATCTGAAAACATTATCTAACAATAGTTGTGATGGAGCTTTTGGATTTTTTGCACAGATGAAAAATCAGTTTGGAAACTAGTAAAGCCTTGGAGTGTGTAGTATCCACAAACCAAACAGCTCTGTATTTTCTCTCTTCTTTTATTTCATAAAAATAACAATAGAAAACTAAAAGCAAAACAACTGTGTTAATGCAATGTTCCGATCGCATAGTTAAAATCCGAAAATTCAATTGTCATATTTCCCAATGCCAAAATGAATATGGACAAATATGGCACAGCTGCTACACTATTTTTTATTTTTGTTTTCCTTGTTAAATAAACTTACTATTTTGTGTACAAAAACATTTGCCATAAGGCACACAGTAAGTGCAATTTGGGAGCGTTAATACTGCTACAGCAATCTTAATTCTTGTACCTCTCCGCATCTTGATATTTCAACTGTACAAACTCAATATTGCTGTAAACTGTTTTTGACATTACTAAGCTATTTATCTGAACCTGACTGTGATAGGAAACCTTATGTTTTATTGCTTTATTGTTATTTTAGTCTTCCATTGTTATGGGAGCCGAGTTACCTACTGGAATTATATTTTTGCAGTAATTGACTGATTTAAAATCAATGTCTGGGTGCCAAGACCCTGGGACAGGTTCTTTTAAAATATACATGTACAAAGAGAAATACATAAGAACTTCCAGATTATTGGTGCTCCGGAGCAGCCGCATGCTCAGTCAGTGGAAGGAGAGATACACCTCATGTCAAGCCCTCTGTCTGACTGAAGTGATACAGACAGACTTAAAAAGGGACTAGTGTCCATTCTTCATCAGTTGGCAGGATGCTCAAAGTGACAAAGGATTGAGGGAGAGGAGAGAAAAGTATTTTTTTAAAGGGTGCATTTAGGGTGGGTATTCTTAAGGTTTGGAGCACCCCTTACAACTCCCCCAAATCCTAGGTACAAAGTGGCAACTCTCACTTTTTGATTTAATTGATGACAACATCAAACTGTTGATCAAGGATAATACGTACAACCCACACACTACAACTATGAGTAACAAGGTACAGTATACATGTTGTGTATGAGAGGCAATCACCCCGCAGACCACTGGCTACCTATTAATGGAACATAAATAACTACACTTTCGGTAATGTGAACTCTGTTCTTGTAATATTTAACTATAACTTCCTGTGTCTTTGTGATATTCAAGGAAGTGAAACTCATGCATAACATGTTTTTATTATTCTCCCTTATAGCAGACTTGCAGACAATGTCAGGTCTGGAGAGATAAGGGCTGCTTCTAGGACATGAATTCTCATGAGGATTAGACAGCCACCATCTGGGGCTTCAGAGTTTATCTGCAGCTGCTGCATTCTAAATATCAATGCTGGATAAAAACAGGTTCTGATTTTAAAGTGTTTAACATGTTGCTATAACTTGGTTTCAATTACATTTTGTTGTCTTAGGAAAAAATAAAGGAGTAAACATGATAGTGACCTCCCTTCTCAGCAGCAAAATACCAACTGATGCTAGCTACAGTATTACAATCTTAAGAAGTGCTTGCTTACTTACTGCGAATAATAAAATGACAACAATTTAAGGGGAAACAGATTTTTAAAGAAAACAGGTCAGAATAATATAATACTTACAGTACATTCGCTAACTCATTCATGGGACTTTTTTTTTCAAAGCAGGGAATCTACAAGTAATGTACATTTGATTTTTATAGAAAATGTATTGTGTGAATGGGCTATGTGTTTACATATTCAAAGTGTATATGTTTTTAACCTATTGAGGAGGAGTTGAGGATAGTCACTTAGGCATCTAACTTTAATCATGTGAGAAGCCTATTAAACATCTCTGAATGCCAGAAAGGATGAAAAGGTATAATATTGTATTTATATGATTTCTGATTTTTCAGACCTTACGTAGAATTGTGTGGTTTGTCCTCTCATCTCATGTGATGGTCAGGAAGCAGTGCTAATGCTGTCAAAGATTTTGGGCACCTTCTTCTCTGGATACTGCCTCAACCACTGGTTATGATGTTTGGTGTTGTTTTATTCTTCAATAGGCAAATCCTTCTTGCAGTTTTTTTAGGTAAAACCTAGGGCATTAACTATAAACCACCAGAAAAAGCACCTTAAAACTGTGAGATGGAAAAGCTTCCTACCGTGTTTCCCCGAAAATAAGACAGTGTCTTATATTAATTTTTGCTCCCAAAATTACATTACATTATATTACAGCGAGAGGCAAAACTGGAAGTACGTCTTATTTTCGGGGGATGTCTTACTTTCGGGGAAACAGGGTATGTTTTTTCTAAGTAGGTGATAGAGTGTCCCATTGCTTCGATAAATGAATATTTGGCTAGTGCTGACTTGAGTTCTAGATTTATTTGTTTTGATAGCTTCTCACGTGGAAGTGAGTGCAATCCTAGATGTATAAATGTGGTTGCATGTCTTGCAAGTGTAGTTGTTGGGGGGAGGGTTTGAGGTGTTGGTCTTATGATGTGCTCTCTTCTCCTGCAAAGGCCTCACACACTACTCCTCAAAAGTGGATATGGCCTCCTGGAACAAATCTCTCCATTTGGGTCTGTCCAATGCAACAAGTTCTCAGGTGTCAATATCTACCTTGCATGCTTTGAGATTGGCTTTGAAGGTGACTTAATATCAGAGGATGGGTCAACCTTCAGAGCAGGCTCCTGTGCACAGCTGTCTACAGAGCACCGCTTTTGGTCTCTCCACGTGAACCACATGTCCAACTCAACGAAGTTGAACCCTGATATGCATGCTCTCGATGCAAGGGATTTGGCATCTCTCAAGGACATCAGTGTTGGGGGTATGTCCTGCCATTTGATGTCACAGATAAATCTTAGGCAGTGAAGGTGGAAGCACTCCAGCTGTTTGATGTGGTGTTGGTACAGCATCCATGTCTTGCTGCCATAGAGGAGTGAGGTAAGTACAACACCACAGTAGATTTTTATCTGAGTAGATATTGTGGTTGAGAAAGTATTAAATGAAACAGAGGAAACCTCCCAATTTTTGGTATGTCTTCTGGACAGGTCATTCTAAACTGGGGTCTAAAAATTCAGCAATCATATTACCAGATATAGGGACAGATTTTTTAGTGAGATTTGGCCCCTTTGCACTACAAGAATGTTGAAAAGGGCCAGAAAACAACTCCATCTCTCTATCTTTGTATCTCCCGAGCATGTGAGAGTTCACATCAAGCACAGAGTGAGCTGGTTCCTATACCACCACCCCTCATGCAGGCCCAGGTCAAGAGGGCTTCCTTAAGGGTGCGACAGAGAGGGGAAGTGACTGGAATACCCCACACATTGATATTTTATTGCTTGAAGAAGACACTTAAAATAGCTTGGATAAACCATGAAGCACAGCTCAGAATCTGATCCAGAAATTCATATTTTTCCATCCACTGGCATTTTCTTGAAAGTAGCAATTCCGGAAGACTGAGAACCAAGGAACAAGGCAAAGACAGCCCAAGTAATCATAGGAAATGGCTAAGTGTCCAGTCTGTACTGTTTGGACTGCAGCCGTTCAAGGATCCTGAGCATTTCTTAAGCAGAGCCAAATATCTTTCCAGCCAAGAGGCTAGTTGTTCTAGTGGAAGGCACCTGACAGTCTGCTAAGGAACAGATCTAATGAATACACCATTCAATCCAGCCAGAATGAATGGCCAAGTTTTCAAAAACAGTTACGAGAAGTTGGCTGCTGCTATATGTGTATGTAAACACCTCAGTGAAACCACTCTTTGGTAGCCTAACTTAGTTCCTGTTTTGAAAAGCTTGCCCAATAGCTTTAGGCAACTATTTCATAACAAAAAGAGCCAGTGCTATTTCTAATGGCTTTAGATTTGTCTCCATAGTATTTTAGTGCTCTGCAACTATCTAGGGCATGCCACTTACTCTTGGTATCAAGTTTAGGGAGACAATGGGCAGGCAAAAAACAGCCTGATGTTCTTCATGCAGCTTACCCTATGCCTGTTTGGACACTCACTATCTTCCTCTTTTCCTTTGTGCCTTCTAGATAACGAGGACCACGCCTAGGTGAGAGCTGCATTATAAGCTTTCATCAAGGACTCTGACATTTTAGAAACGTGGGCAGAAGGTAGACTCTAAAGCAGTAGTCAGCAACCTACGGCCCGTCAGGGTAATACGCTGGCAGGCCATGAGACAGTTTGTTTACATTTGCAAGGCCGCCCGCAGCTCCCAGTGACTACGGTTCGCCGTTCCCAGCCAATGGGAGCTGCAGGAAGCGGCGGTCAACACGTCTCTGCAGCCCACCCCGCTTCCTGCAGCTCCCATTGGCCAGGAACGGCGAGCCACAGCCTCTGGGAGTGCGGGTGGTCGTGCCTGCGGACAGTCAATGTAAACAAGCTCTCTCGCGACTTGTCAGCGGATTAGCCTGACAGTCCGTAGGTTGCCCACCACTGCTCTAGAGAGTACAAGGGAGTTGAGAACTTGCTCTTTGAGGCACCCAGATCTTTGCATAACATAAAAACAAAGACAACAATGGAAGGCAACAAAAGGGCTCCACATTTAAGGAACTTTCTACTGTATCTGTCTTTTTCCCCCCAGCTATTTGCATGTAGATACTACAGGAAGTCAGCTGCTGCTGAATTCTGTCTCATACGTGGCAGAGAGAAAACAGGGCAGGGAAACAAAGTAGTAGGTGTTTGAGAAAAAAGACACAGAAAATCTCTAGCCAAGGACTGTCTCTTCTTTCTTTGTGGGACACAACAGATGTTCCAAATCTGTTAGCTGTTCACCAGTTCTTATCAATCCAACATACAACCTGAACAAGAGCATGAGCCCTCAGCTGGATCCATTTTGGGGGCCAGAGAACGAGATAGCTCCTCTGCCTTCCCTGCCTGACTCCAGCTAGCTTCAGACTCCAAACTGAAATTCACTCTCCAGGCACACACACCCCCCCCCCGGCTCAACCAGGTCAAGTGACCTCCCTCCCCCACTTGGAGTCAGATTACAGCTTCAGGTATGGACACCTGCAGAGAGGCTGTGCTTTGCATCAGCTACACATCCTTATCCCTTCACATAGATGCTCAAGAAATGCATAGGGGAAACTGAGGCACACTCCGTCATAGAACCATCCTAGTGTTTTAACATGATTATTCAGCAAAAACTACTCTTGCTTTGCCTGTGACGGCCACAGATCTACCAGAGTTGAGTGCCAATGGGAAAAAGAACCCCTTATCAGCCTTACAGGATAGTGATTTCTTGTGTAATACGAGAGTTGGATATTATCTTCCCCATATTGGGCTGACCCCTCAGGCCACAAAGAGGGAAATCAGAGCCTGAAAATGTTCTGCATAGACATAATTTAAATACTTTGAGCACATCTACACACTTATATCAAAAATGCTTTGCTAACTTTGCCCCTTCCAAAAGAACAGCAACAGCAAAGTGCCCGGGATTTTGGGCACACTGGTTGTACCTAAGCATCTGACAAACCCCCAGATCTTCATCAGGTAATATTAACCAGGCTTTTTACTTGCTAGACACCTAGATTTCTACCACAGCCAACTAGGTCTCCCCTCTCAACTCTATGCTTCTCCAACACAAATAATAATAGGAAGAAATAAACAGAGGAAATATCGAGTGTTCTACATCAAACACACACACACACACACTCATACACCTCAGACTTATGCTGATTAATTCAAGATCTTTGGTCAAGAAGCCCTTCACCATCCATATTATCATCACTTGCAAATCACCTAACCTGGCTGTGATACCACAGGACCAGTGTTAGAGACCCTCAACGCCTCAAGATACGTTATTCACCACACACCCAGACCTCAAATCTGGAGGTGAAGTAGCCATTCTATTTCCTTTTGAGCTAAAATGCAGGAAAAGATCCTTGAAACATTTACCAGGCTAAATGGAGCATTATGTTTACTTATATAAACCCCAGACTCCAAAGACTTCCCAGAGGAGTTGATAGAAATACTAACATGGTGATAAAATTTGCGAAGCTCGCTGTCTTCAGAGACTTCAAACAACCCCAAAGGCGATGATGCTTATGACAGGATAGCCCAAAACCTACCAGCACTTTCAACTGCAACTTTGGTTTCTCAGAGATAACCTGTAGGCATGTACCTAGTCAGCCATATCCTAGAACTGAGTCCTCAGGTTGGATATAGATCTAACAATATCCTTGACTCTGGGGACACAGATGAAGAATAGGGCACTTCCCTTACTATTGCCATAGTCACCGGCTACCTAACAGCCTTCTCCCAACCTGTCAAGTGCCTGATGGTTTTTTGTTTTGTTTTTTGGGGTAGTTTGCAAGTAAGCAAGGTACAAGACCTCAGTTAACTACAATTTAAAAATTACTCTAGATTACTATTGGTAAAATACCATATATATCCTGTTAAAATTAATTTACATAATTCAGTTGCATAGTATGGTCATATTGCAGAATACACATACTGATTTTTGGTTCATAAAATTGTAAGTCAAACCTATTTCAACTCTGAGAGATTGCAAGCGGAAGTGCAAATGATTTCAACAATCTTTATAGATATGAAACCAAAGGAACCACATACATTTCTATAATTCAGTTAATATCCAGTACAGCTCATCTTTTATTACCTGTTCCTTTCCTGACAGATAATTTTATTTCTTGCCATCCTCCACATGCAGAAATTAATGTTGATGACGTATCTGTAATGTAGATATTAGATCTGACCAGAAATACATTTTAAAAATCAGAGGCCAGATTCTCTCCTAAGCCAAGATACATTTGGAACAGGAAGAAGAGGAGCAATTGTCAGAGAACCAGTTGTGCTTTCATAATTCTTACAATTGCTCTGTCCCTGGAGTAATTTAAAGCAGCTTTGGGGCTGCTTTAAATTATGACATTTGACTGTGGTCCTTAAGATACCGTACATCAGCTGAGAATTATTTCAGAGGAGCAGAACTCCACTCCACCTCACACATCCTGATATGCCCTATATGTCAGGAGTTGCGGGGGTGTCAGTTGGCATAAAAACCTGCTCCCTGACCTGTACAACAACTGGTAATTCCTCTCCACCAATGGAATTCTCAACTGGACAGCCGCAACCAAATCACATCTCCTAGGTACCATTCAGGCAGCCCAGAGGGTTAAAAACAAGGCTGAGAATCTAGCCTTAGGACTTCAGTAACAGATAATTCAGTGTTTGGAAACTGTTTCAATTCAATCTCCTCTAAGCACTCTTCATGTTGCAATTTCCATCTCAATTCTTTTATTATTTACTTAACACTTTGCTATAGCATGAAGAATAGCAGAAATAAAAAAAATGAGGATAAGGGTAGAAGATGGATATAAGTATGTATCTGTATTTGTTAAAAGGGGAATTGGGGAAATTAAAATTTTTCTCCCCGTCATTTCACAATCCATACTAAAATACAGTACACTATAAAAGCTTTTCCATTGGCTAAGCAGGCAATGGTATAAAGAAATATAGGAAGAGGCTGTATTGCGTATTTGCACACAAGAACACATACCATATACTCTAAAAGCAGGCAGATATTTATGCCATATAAAACCTTGCTAACTAAATTACTAGAAACATTACCCAAGATGGACTACGGCTAGCATAAGTCTTTACTTGAAGAAAAATTGGAAGAAAAGACTATATTGGCACCATATACTTCATTTAAGTTATGTCAAGTTCTCCTCTAGACATATTAAATTGTTTCCTCTACTGAAGATCCAAGAAGGCAACAGCTCTATGCGTATGGAATTATATAAGATAGGAAATCCTCTATTGTCCTAGTAACTAAATTAACAAGTTCTATGAATGCTTTCTATTAAAAGTGCACTATTTATACTTCTGAGGATGGAAAATAGAAATTTCTTAATGGTAATCTTTTTTTCAGGAATATTAGTTACCAAAATGTAGGAGAATCTCCTCTTTTGTCTCCCTGTGGTCTAGTGGTAATGCGATAAAATTATTTTCTAAATTAAATTCACTGCATTTTACAAATATGTTTTAAGCTCAATAATATCATTGATCATTTTCCCCATGAATTTTGAAATGCTTTGTGATTTCTTCTTTATCACTTAATTACCAAAGAATTTTTCCTTGCTTATTTTAGTTCTCCTAAAGACATCCAGAGAATGTTTTAATTTGTAATTTAGGGGCTAATCATGAGTGAGTAGCTGAGTACCCACAACTTCTGTTGACTGCAATGTGTGTTGAGGGCTCTGAGCACCTTCCTGGATCAAGTCTGAGTAGAGTTTGAGAAAGTTTCAAGGGACACATTCCAGTCAATTTGGCCCATTACTTAGGATTTATAGAAATCCTAAAATCAGTAGAAAAATGTTTGTGATTTTTAAAATTCCAAAGGAAACTTAAAAAAAACCCCAAATATCTCCCTGCTGTTTGTAGCCCAAAGAGTTATTTTACAGAGACTCTGAAAATGATTTTGACTAAATGAAGCAAAACTGACTAGTTTAAATTCAGAAGAATGCAAAAAAACAAATCATAAAGTAATAAGTAAACTAACTTTCAAAAATTTCTATTTTAACAATCTATGGCTTTGATTAAGGTTAATCATGTATATCCCTATGGAGGACTGGAGCTTTAGATGTTATCTTTAATATAGATTATAAAATAGATCAATTTAACATATACAATTTTAACTTGACATTATCTCTTTAAAATATGAAGAATAAAATATCAACACAAATAAAATTTTGCACCGTGAATCCATTTTTTTATGAGCAAATATTTCTGTAGAAAAATTGAGTCCATACAGCAAATAAGCAGCTGTGTTTATCAACGCCATTATTAAAACTAAAGTTCCATGTTAAAGTTTAAATTTGAACTCTACTCTTTAAAGTGGCAACTAAGTTACACTACAATTCAGATGCTAAAGAAAGGCTAAGTAGTGCTTCCCATGACTAAATGGATTAATTCTTTAGTACAACACAATTACTGTTCTCCACACTGTTTCATTGAACATCTAAATAAGCATCCAAAGCTTATTTTGTGCAAAGAAAAGACCTAGCCAAAGAATAATCCCAATGTAAAAAGTTTACATTTTGTATAAAGTTTTTTTTTTTAAATAAAGTAAAGAAAAATCTATAAGGAGAGATAAAAAGGAATGGACATTTTAGGCAGATTTATGAGGTGACATCTATTGACTAATGGATATCTTTGTTGAAGCAGCACTGTTCACATGCCTGTTTTATTTGTGGATGTCTTTCTCTCAGAACAACAATTTTTTTCTGATGTGGAGGAGCTTAGCCTCAACCTATCTGGCATTTTTAGCAATGAAAAGAACTGATTGAGAAACAGGCTGGTTCAGAGGAGAACGAGAATTATCATCCTGCAAGTCATTGTGAAACTTACATTTCCGATAGCAATATAGGAATTGCCATACCGGATAATGCCAGAGCTTCAGTATCCTGTCTCTGACAGTGGTCACTACCAGCTGCTTCAGAGGAAGAAAGGTGCTTCCTTTTAAAATATCCCTCATTTAAATCAGACAGGAGGCCCACTTTCCATCGAAAATCAACTATTAGAAGGTTTTGGCACAGAGCAGGGAAGGGCAGGGTGGTGACTGACTGACTGACTGACAATGTGAATGAGAGGCAGAGAGGCAATCTGCTGCATTACCACTAGCAGCATGCCCTGGCTGATTATTTTAAATTCTGACGTGTTTTATATAAAAGAAAATTTATTGAATAGAAAATATCCTTGACTTTTTATTCTAGGGAGCTCGGTGACCAAATTTCAAACTGATTGTACAGTGCATAATACAAAGCTAAAAAAAATGAAAGCTCTGGAAGTTTAGAACACTTTATATGTGGAACAGAGAGCAAATACTATTCCTAACTTCTACATCTCCCAAACTCATCTTTCATAAAGAACTGCCAGAAAAGAACTAACTTTTTTTTAAAACTAGTTGATGGCAATCTGTCCTTTAGGCAGACAAAACTACCAACATCAGAACCAGCTGCACAATTGCTTGCCTTAGGCAAGCTACAATGTATTAATTCTCAGGCATTATTTAATTTTATTTTTTAATAAAAGACACCAACTTGTGAGCAACAGAGACATTCTCATCTTTGTTGATCCTTTATTCATAAATATGAAGCTATTCAGCTTTCTAATATCACTGCTTTCGATATTTTTTTTTACTGTATGGTGAAATGAAAGAATTTGACTATACCTTAAATCACTGTAAAACTGAGTCAGAGGCTACCATATTAGTGTCACTAGATCACTGCTTGTGCCTGCTTTAAAGCTGCGGAAATACCATAATGGTTAGGTCTAGGATGAGGACACATTCTTTATATGCTGTTGTGTCACCAACACTATAATCAGCCGGTGGTCAACCAAGTCCTAGAATTACATATAGCTCCCCATGAACAAATACCTTGCTCTTCGACTTCTGTGCTACAAAGAAATTAATAAAGAAAGCGAGGAATACTTGTAGCACCTTAGAGACTAACTAGTTTATTTCAGCATAAGCTTTCGTGGGCTATAGCTCACTTCATCGGATGCATAGAATGGAACAGAAGTAAGATGCATTTATACACACAGACAGAAAGAAAAAGAAAAAAATTGTACATTAGCATACCAATTCTAAAAGGGCTGTTAAATGTAGATGGGCCATTATCAGTAGGAGAAAAAATACCTTTTGAAATGGATTTCTGTGTCATGTAAATTAACTCAGGAAATGCAATCAATTAGTGTAATGAGAGAACCATTCACAAGTCCTATTTAACCCCTGGTTAACTGTATCCAATTTGAAAATTAATTCCAGTTCCTCAGTTTCTTGTTGGAGTCTGTTTTGGAAGTTTTTCTGTTTCAAAATTGAAAGCATAAAATCTTTAATGGAATGGCCAGGAAGATTGAATTGTTCTCCTACTGGTTTCTGAATGTTATGATTCCTGATGTCAGATTTGTGTCTATTTATTCTTTAGCGTAGAGACTGGCCGGTTTGGCCAATGTACATAGCAGAGGGGCATTGCTGGCACATGATGGCATATATCACATTGGTCGATGTGCAGGTGAATGAGCCTCTGATGGTGTGGCTGATGTGGTTAGGTCCTATGATGGTGTCAGTTCAATGGATATGAGGACAGAGTTGGCATCAGGCTTTGTTACAAGGATAGGTACCTGGGTTAGTGTTTTTGTTGTGTGGTGTGCGGTTGAGAAATTAATTAAGAAATTAATGCAATTTCCGCAACTTCCCTCCTCGCAAACATTTATGGCAATTTTCTTGGCTACCTCCAACAGAAAGATACTTTGTGTGTATCTTGTAACAGGACCTGGGGCTGAATTACATTGTACAGCCTTGGCAACATGTCCTTGGCCAAGCACTCAGTGCACTATGAGTAGAATGAGAACTGGAAAGGAAAAATGTGGACGTGCTGATTGTATCCAGTCAAAAATACGGGAGGGCCCTTGTCCCCACCATAGCTAGAACTGGCAGACTGTGTCAACTTGGTGTGAAGATCCCACAATGGTATTAAAGGTGATCTGCAAAGGACTTTTTTTTTTTTTAAATGGGCCTGCAACTTTTTCCATTGCTTCCTTAAGATTTACAAAGGTGTCCTGAAAAGGTCTTAAAAAGAAGACAGGGGGCATAAGAAAAATGCAGTGTGAAAAAGTGAGGGTTTTTTGGATTGAGGGATAGGCAATGAGGAAAATGAGGTAATCGACCTATGATTTTAGTAGGTTTTTTAAAAAGTGTAACATAATTGGTTATGAAGTTATTGGTTTATAGACATGGAGTGAAACTGTAATAAAAATTAGACAGTATCTAAGAGCTTGGCAAGAATGATTCCCCACCTCCTGTAATAAGGAAATTGAGGTAGGGAACATTTTTTTCAAAGTGCACATATACTGTGAAACTACCTATCATGCCCTTTCCCTATCACTTCTATACTTTTCTTTACTCTCACTTGGTATATCTTGTCTTATATTTAGAACATAAGCAAGTGGGAAAAGTCTGTGTTTCTGAAGAACCTAGAACATTTTTGGGTTCTCAAAAAAAGCAAGATAATGAGGAAGGAACATTTTGTTTGTTTCAGGAAGTGCTGGTATCTCCTTTCCTAGTTGAAAAAAATCTCAGACTGCTGTCCAATTCAACCCATTTGAAAAAAAAAATATGCACAAACATCAAAATATACAAAGACAAATACGGTACTGACATGAAGATACAAATACACTCAACATCTACGAGAAACGTCTCCCTTATATAGCAACTTATTTGACCTTGGGAATAAGGTGTTGAATTCGCCTTGCTGATTTTGCTCACAAGATTTTGTATATAGTTTAAAGAGAAGTCCTTAAATCTGTTAATACTATAAAGGTGAGCAAATGTGGTTTAGATTGAAGAATGTGCTGCTAATTTTCTAGTACTAGTATACCCTGAAAATGAAGGCAAACTGCAGTTACTGCCAAATGTCCTTGATGTGTCTGTAACACCCTCAAGATTAAACAGTATAATGTCATAAATCCTATTATGGTATATAATCTCTAACTTACATTCAAGGGGATAAAAATACACAGCATATTAATGAACTTTACATTTTCATAACCCCATTTACACCGCATATAAGAATCTAGTTACTTTGGATAAAAGTTTATGAAAATCCATTTCTCATAGCTATTAAGCACAATGTATTCTGTTTATCCTTGGAATCAGTTACTTTGGAAATGTTGTCACAGCCTTAGAATTGGATTACTTTTTCCCCCCCTTCTCCATTTTAAGGATTTACTCACATGGCATCCTGTATGAGAGTGAGAGAGGAAAAAATCATTTGGATATTCAAATGAACACAGAATAAAGGTGAATATTTAGAATAATTCTGCTTCTTATGCTCCTGAAAAAAAGGTTGAACTGATTGTTATCTTAGGGCATGTCAGTTCTCATGTCAGTAAAAATTTATAGAAAATGTTGGTGCAGTACATCCTCAGATAGAATCACCAAGTTTGTGTCTCATCTAAAACATTCAGCTTTGAACTTGCAAAAGACAGTTGTGGGAAGGGAAAGGGATGGATTTTTCCAGGAACTTCAGCCTATAACTGACTTAAAACTTATTTCTTCCTTGTGATAGGACATCTGAGAAATTAAAAACAGTGAAAACTTATTATTATAAAATATTACTATGTTGGAGAAAAAAGAAACATTGGCTGATGTAAAGATCTCAGATGGAGAAGACTGGAATTTTAGAAACAGCCTCTGTGCAATGGATGAATGAGTTTTCTCTGTCCTCTACAAATAATATGGAAACTAATGTAAATCTGTGAAGACACATAACTATGCCAATGGCCGTCAAGTTAGGTCTTTAAAGCCTCATGTTGCAAAGCTGCAACTTTCAGACCAATACCAAAAAAACGTATTTAATTTGCATAGAAAGATTTTTGCTTATTTACAAAAGAATTGAATTTTGCAATACTTCTACTCCAACAGATTAGACAAATGTAAACACACCAAAACCATATTCTAAACCATAGAAAGTACTTCCATAGTAAAAAAACCCAAACAATTATGAATGTAAAATACAGTACAATGCTCATTACTTTGTGAGCCAAGATTTGTAAAATTTTAGAAGCCTTCAAATAATAAGCAGGTTTATTGTTTGCAGTGTTGCTGTTGCCGGTTAATCAAAGAAGAAAGACAAGGAGGTAATTTCTTTCATTCGACCAACTTCTGTTGATGGAAGGGACAAGCTTTCAAGCTTCACAGAGTCTTTCTTCAGGTCTGTTTTATTATAATAGTTATTAGTTTATCATAATATATAAAATTATAATAGCTTATGAATAATTTTACTAGCAGTATTACTAAAAATACAGTTAATTTTCTAACTCAATTTTCATAGCTATAAACAACTTTCCTAACTTCATATTCTGTTAATCAAAGGACAGAATTTGGCCTATAGGTACTAGATACAAACACAAGAACAATAAATGGACTCAACTCAAACAACTGTGTTGTGCATCAGTAATTTAATGAAAAGCTTTATTACTTTCATTTCATTGGAAAGTAAGTTCAGGTAAAGAAAAGACAGATATTTAAGTATGTATCTTATTCATGTGTTCTAATATAGGCACGGTATCAAATGAGCTATAAGAAAAAGTCAGTTACTGCATATTGTGTAAATAGGCAGGGGTCGGCAACCTTTCAGAAGTGGTGTGCTGAGTCTTCATTTATTCACTCTAAATTAAGGTTTCACATGCCAGTAATACATTTTAACATTTTTAGGTCTCTATCAGCCTATAATATAGAACTAAATTATTGTTGTATGTAAAGTAAATAAAGGTATTTAAAATGTTTGAGAAGCTTCATTTAAAATTAAATTAAAAGACAGAGCCACCCAAACGGGTAGCCAGGACCCAGGCAGTGTGAGTGCCACTGAAAATCAGCTCACGTGCCGCCTTTGGCACATGTGCCATAAGTTGCCTACTCCTGAAATAAGCTATTAGCAGGGCCTCATGTACTCCGCATTTCTGCAGCCATGGAATTTACTATGGAATTCATCTCCGGAATGTGGTTCAAAAGCTCATCTTTATTTTTTTTTTAAATAATGTTTGTAGCCTTCGTGAGTGAAGAGAAAACCTTGAAAATCTGAATTTCTATAAACTGCAGGACTGATGTCTCCGTGACTCTGAAGACAGCCTGAAACAATAGTTCTGAAGTGGTGAACTGCCCTCTTCAGCTCAATGAGGTCCCTTTGGATTCTTCATTCCTGCAGTCTTGGGATTTGGCATTTTCCCAGTATGGGTGGAATTCAGCATCCCCCCCTCCCCCCCCCCCCGAATTCACTATTTTCACTGCTGCCCGTCATCTGAATGGTTTCTGTGTCTATGCTGTCAGCATCTGCATCCAGCTGCCTCTTGCTCACCAACTTTCCCCACAAGAGGGTGCTAACTGGCATACAGTACATGCTGCTTACATTGATCTATGGAGCCAGGCAGCAGCAGGCCAGGGAGCCAGAACTGGATTTCAGCTTGTAGTCAGGGAGCAGGCGAAGCCAATAGTATGGGCTGGCAAGCTGGGCTGCCTGGAGAAAAGCAGAGAAGACAAGATGCGGGGACCTGTGAAGATAAGCTACTGGAGCCAGCTCCAAGTTCACCTTTCCCTGGCATACAGGGGGTGAATGACGTGAGCCAGGCCGCCTGCATAATGCTGCAGGAGTCAAGACATGGGAAGTGCACTCCAGCTACCTACATAGCATTTGCATTTAGTCCCATTGTGCTGCAAACTGAATGGGGCCATGGCTGTAAGGGAATGTCAATAACTGGTCTGCCAATTGTATGTGCATGCAGTTAGTCTTTACAATAAACTCAGAGGATGAAGAACAGAGTCAAGCAATTCTAATGTGGGGCAAATATAAGGCTGTGTGCACCATAGCACAAACATTTTCCATTCCGTAAGTCCTCCTAGTGGATAGTTTCTGAGATGTCAAAGGCACATGAGCTATCGGCTCAGAAACACTATGCCTCTATGGTATTAACCTGCCAGGAAGAGCGCTTCTGGGGTGGGAAGGAGAAAAGTGCACTGGTTCCAAGTGGTGATCTGAGGTCAGACTCCCTGCCTGGTAAGATCAGCTCTGGCTACTTAAAACAGAGCCAAGGACCAAACCTGTCTGGGCCACCATTAGGCTGTTAAGATCTTTGAACCTGTCTCCCTGAGACTTCCCAGGACCTTTGTTAAAGAGGAACTGGTGGACAGGAGTATAAGAACCTCCTTCCTCAGGGGATGAAGAAGGTGTCCCTTGCGAATACTGCCTTCTCCCAGTGCCGTAAGCAGAGCAGTAGCGTCTGTTTGGGGCAGGTGGTGAAGAGATGCACCTCCCGTGTCCCCCAGAGAGAGATGCAATCTGCCATTCCCTGATATCTAGAGACAAGTTGTAAGGATTCATCAAAAACTGCCTAAATAGATCTGTGATTTTGTCCTCATTCGTATGTGATGGCCATGAATTCTTTGTAAAACAGAGCTCCCTCTTATATTTGCAGGGCTTCCCAATATAGAAAGCACAATCTTGCGCTTCTCTGGAACTTTAAGTAATATAAGGTGGCCTAGTTGTCTGTCTGAGCCAGGTGAAGTTCTGGGAATAATAAAGGTCCTTATAGTTCGATCCAATGTTCGTTGAAATCAAAGGGCATCTTTCCATTGACTTCAAAAGGCATTGGATCAGTGTATATAAAAGGACCCACACCTCACCTCCATATTTGTGTGCAGTTGCTGTTCCTGCTGAGATCAAATCCCCTAGGTGAGAAGTCCTCCTTCATGGGCTCTTCATCCCATGTTAGAAGTATCCACGAGACTATAACTTGAATGGAATTCCATTCCTAACTGCAAATGGTCTATGGACTACCAGGCCAGAGAGTCTCAGAGATCAATTATTACCCAGATGTGATGCCAAATTCCATGTTGCTTTCATCCAATGGGACCTCATTGTTCACCGAGGCTGTCTCAGATGGAGATGTGCCACGGGTACTCTGATCGCAGTTGAAGCGATGAGAATCAGCATTTGTAACAATCCGAGAGGTTACCACCTACTGGTTTTTGCTTAGCCTTTGTGCCATGCTGGTGACAGCCTAGATTAGGACATAGGCAAGGAAGACTTTGAGGTAAACAGTGTCTAGCAGAGATCCAATGCATTCAAGTTGTTTCCTGAGAACACACTGAATCCTTGGGTAGTTTGTCATGAGCTCTAGTGATTGTGATACATTGGTAGCAACAGAGACTAATATTTTCACAAAAGGCCTTTTCCTCCCCTACATCGACAGGGAGACCCAAGTACAAGGGACAGACCTGAGAAAAGACAGCATTGCCATTGTCTCCTTCAGCATCTGTAAAGGGACTCCGTCTGCTTCCCATAAATGTCAATTCCTGTGTAAGACAGGTCCTCCAGCTCTCTCCAGATTTCTTGCGGGAACCCATGGAGATTGTGCTGAAGAACTGGAGTATGCCTGACAGAAAGTGACACCAATCCCAGTGATGGAGGAACAGAGTGGAATCTTTAGTGGTCACGATTTATATATGGCAGGGGATGCTGTGCACTAGCCAGAAGAGAGTATGTCTTATACTCTATCTCCTTTATCAGTCGTCAAGGGTCAACATTCTCTAAGAGCTATGGGGGTTCCACTGGTTTAATTCTAAGGAGTGAGACTCCTGATATCTTTAGAGAAAAAATTTTTTCTAGCAATATCTAGAAAAATCAGTCAAAACATTTCAGAAGGTGAGCACTAAATTTCAAGTATTTCAATTACTGTACTTGCTATAGATTAGATAGGGTAGTGTTAAAATCACTGCATAAAAACAAGTGCTACTACAAAACAATTCTGTCAACTTGTGGCTTAATTTTTTAATAACTACAATATTAGGTATATCAACTGAAGTGACTGGGCATGTTTGTTTAACTTTTTGAAACTTTGGGACTTTTAGGCAAAGTATCGCTCATTATTTCAGTGCAAGTTTCCTTAAGTAAACTTTTCTAAGACATTATGAAAATGGAGGTTGTGGATTAGTGAGCACGGAAAGATGAGGTCATCTTGACCTATTGAAATGGCATTCTAAAACCTCACAGACTGACAAGGGCAAAACTTCAGCAAATCCTCTGAAGTACCCTCACTTATTTTCCATATAGCCTGGATTAGTCTTAAGAGACCTTTTTTTTTTTTTTAACAGCTTTGAGATTTTAAAATACAATAACCCTTTTACTCACGTACAATGAAGAGAAAATGACAATACTAAAGAAAATAATCTAATGAGTTTATTTAAATGTCCTGCATATAAAACTCTTTGGTACCTGTAGCATGGAGATACATTATACATCATCCACTATTTTGCAATACATGGCAATAATAAAATCTAGAAAAGCCAAATTATTTTTTTTTTAAATTGCAAATGTCTTCAAATTTTCTTGAGCTGTGATACCAACATTTGTATGGCACATTAAAATAATATAGTACTCCTATCACAAATGGGTATGCCACTCAGAACTTTGTACTAACATTATGAAGTCTATATTTTAACAATCTAGTTTTTAGGACATAGAATAAAGAGAATCCACACGGGTGGGAGTGTCCTCAAAAAAGTCATGTTCAAGCTTCAACAGACAATTATCTCTCCAGAGGGTTGCTCTGTTGAATTGTAAATACTTTTGGCTAGAATTATGAAGTACATAGTTGGGGCCAGCTCCTACACCACTGAAGTGAAAGTTTTGCCACTGACTTCAACAAGAGCAGGACTGAGCCTTTTCATGAGCGTGACTTATATAAAAAGTTAACGTTATTACTATACTGTATAAAATCTGTAGCTCCTGGCAAGGAAAAAATTTGACATGCCTCAAACCACAGATAAGTTATAAAAAGGTTGTTTAAAATAGGCAACTAATGCTACTCAACACATTTCTTCCCCCCATATTATATTAGTGACCAGCAAATTTTGAGTATATGAAATGTTTTCCTACACCGCACAAAAGTATATGTTTGAATTTTAGGGCTAAATCCTGCAATGTGTCATGACCACTTTATGCCACATCAGTCATGAAATGTGGAGCTCGCCAGTGGAGTGTTCCCCTTGCACAGGCGCACTCAGCCAATGGGAAGCTGACAGAGACTGGTCCCCTCCCTCGCATGAGAAACACAGACTTTGCAACAGCAGCAGAAGTTAAGCAAGGCTCCCTGGTCCCCTAAATTCCACAAGGGCTAGGTAGCAGATGATCAAGACACAATCAACAGCGCCTTGCAGCTGCCACTCTCCACTATGCCTGAAAGCAGCTTGGACAAGGCCTTTAGGTTACACCTTCACTACAATTAGATACCCGTGGCTGGCCTGTGCCAGCTAAGTTGGGGTTCATGGGTTTCGGGCTAAGGGGCTGTTTAGTTGCTGTGTAGACCTTCAGGCTTGGGCTGCAGCCTCCGGTCTAGGACCCTGTGAGGTTTTTAACTGGAGTGTAGACATACCCTGTGTGTGCATGTTGCAGTTTCTGATGCACTGTTTTAGCCAATGAAAGGAGGAAGACTCTTCTAGCTTATAATGAATGGGGGAGGGAGCTATAGAACACAGCTACAGCATGCAATACATTATCTAGAGTACCTTATTTTCAAAGTAGTTTAAATATACCAATGTTTATGATTTCATATAAAAATATTTTCTATTTATGTCAATTATCATCCCCTCAAAAATTTGTTTTGTAACCAAAATAATGAAATGGGAAAGACTTCTGTAGTTTGTAAAATCAATAGCATTGTACCTTTAGGAGAGAAAAAAAAATGTCCACAAAACCGCAATTATACATACATATGAATAATACTTAGCACACGTATGGCCTTACAAAGTGGGTAAATATTTTTAAACCTGCATTAGAGATTGGGAAACTAAGGCACAGAGAGAAATGAAATGACTTGCCAAGGTCACATAATGGGACAATCTCACAGTCAAGACTAGAACTCAGTTATCCTGACTCCCTGTCCTGTACCCTACCTGCTGAGATACATTATCTTGCTTTTTAGGAGTAGGGTTTATTTAAGAAAACAAGAAGGGGTGATGTTTAATACTAGTTGTGGAAGAAAGAACCATCAACAGTTTTAATTAAACCAATACATTCCTTGCAACAGTAATCACTATAGATCTTTGTATCTATATGTTACTTAGTTAATTGCATTAACATTGCTCCAGTTTCTTACAACTATAAAATAGTTTTTAAGAACTGCAGAGAGATGGATGATTTAGTTCGTCAAGTGCCTAATGTCTTCGTTCAATAAATTGGTAAATTTACAGATTCAACATTTTGTGACAGTTCAATTAAAAAATAATTATCACATGGTTCAGGTTCCCAGACTTTTCCCCGTTTTTATTTTAACTCTAACCAAGAGTTTTATTTTTAACTCCAAACAAGATATCACTTAATAAAAAACAGTTTCAGAACTGTCCTACAGTTTGTGAGCAGTCCATCTTCCACTATGACCTACTGAAATCAAGCGAACTTTAAACTTCAATTACGCAGAATTAAAATAAATGCTAGGAAGTGAAAATCTTGGAAATCTGTTTTTCTGTGAAGCACTTATCACTGAGATATGAGGCACCAAGATGGAAGACCTTTTTCCATGTTGTTGGCAAAACTGTCAATCATCTTGATGAGCAGTAAATAAATGAATGCCCAATGATGGGATTCTATATTATCCTTAAAAAAGAAATCCATCAACTAAACATCAACAGGTAAATGTTTCTACCCGACAGCCATCAATTTCAACTACCCATGCAAAGAGACAGGTGAGCTGGACTGGTAAACCTCGAAATTAGAGAGGTATTAATCATCTGCTCCCAGCCAATATAAACAGATGTTTTTTTTTAAACAGGCAAAATCGTCTCTTCCTCTGAAATTTATTTGCGGCAGATAATGTTCTGTTACATTTTTAATCAAGCAGATGAAGTTACATTTAAATTGAAAATCTGCTGCACTCAACTAATCAGGCAAGTAAAATTCTGAGATGGCTGAATGGCATTACACAGCACACTATTACGGCAGGTAAATTGTGAAATTTACCTGTCACACCACACAGTTTATTGTTCAGCCACTGAATCTGCAAGCTAGAAGCAAAGAGCTAAGACAAAAAGGGTAAAACATGTTAAACATATTTATAAATCCATCATATTTTATGAAAACACTATTAAGGCTGCCAGGGGAAAAACTCCACCTCTTTCTTATGAAGAAGTCAAAGATTAACATGGGTTATTCCTATCAGTTTCATGCTAGCATAAGTGGCATGCCTGGATATTTTGGAGATCAAGATACAACATGAAAAAACCCACTATCTTTCACAACAAAATACAAAGCAGCAACACTCAAAATAAAATCTCTAGAATATCTTAAAGGAGGAAGGATGGTCTTGGGGTTAAAGCAGTATGTGAGACTCATGATCTGCAGTCCCTTAATTCCTATCTGTAAAAGTTCAAATACTGTCACTGCCCTAGCTCATTTGGGTGTTGTGAGAATGAATTCATTGATGTGAATTAATGTGATAGAGGCCATATGAATACCTAGAGAGACAGAGATTGAATATTGGGTCTAACTGCTCATTTTCTCACTTGTACCCCAAAAGATTTTGTTAAAATAAAACCCACTAAAGAATAAATATTTTCCTATCTTAACTTTAAAATGAAATTCAAGTTGACTTGTATATAGGGCATTTATAAATTATGCACAGCTGTGCTTTTTAGTCATATTACATTGAATGGAGGCGGACAGTGCACACCTGGAAGACTGTCAAATACTCTCATTTTAAAATAGCTAGTAGACCTCTTGGCTCGCTACAGCTGCTGACACTGAAGGGAGAGAGTGTAGATCAGGGGTAGGCAATCTTTCAGAAGTGGTGTGCCAAGTCTTCATTTATTCACTCTAATTAAGGTTTCACGTGCCAGGAATACATTTTAATGTTTTAGAAAGTCTCTGTCTATAAGGCTATAATGTAGAACTAAACTATTGTTGTATGTAAAGTAAATAAGGTTCTTAAAATGTTTAAGAAGCTTCATTTAAAAGTAAATTAAAATGCAGAGTCCCCCGGACTGGTGGCCAGGACCCAGGCAGTGAGAGTGCCACTGAAAATCAGCTTGTGTGCCGCATGTATGTCATAGGTTGCCTATCCCTGGTGTAGATCCAATACAGTCGATATTTAAAATTTAAAATGATTCTTGTTATCTCAGGACCCCAATGCCTAGTAGACTGTACCTTGGCACAGAGAACAGAATATGCAAAACAACATTTTGAGGTGCTATACTACCCATAATAAAAATGTATTGTGAGCTCTTTAATAATCTTGCTAACTTGTGCCTGTGAATATCTGTGTAATTGTTTCTTCGTGCTAGAGCATACACACGTTTAGGAACTTCACAATACATAGATTACAAGTGCATGTTATCACCTCAACACACATTAAAATGACAATTTATTAAGATCCACCAATTAAATTAACAAATATGGCATCACATGTGCAATTTACTAGTCACATTAATAAAGATGACTACCTTTGAAAAGGTGCAAAGGATCTAATGTCAAGAGTTACAAGTATGTGATGATCTATGACACAACAAGAATTAGGGTTAAAAGGTAGAGTTAGAAAGACCTAATTCAAATAGTTTAAGTCTTTATAAAAAGAGTCCAGAATAAATTTATTTTGGAGTAAAATGATTTCTATTTTCTCCATTCGTCCAGTTATGTGGAACTATTACTTTTAAACATAATTTGTTTGAAATTATTTCCAGGGGAACTGAAAAGGAGGTTTTCTATAATTCTATCTGAGCTCAATTTGGTTTCTTCTAGCAAGGAATTATACTGCTAAGGTCCAGACTAGGAAAATAAGTGCTATTTTAAAATACGGTGCCAATATATTTTAACACACAGTTTTTACTACTACATAGCATATAGTGTAGACAGAGTGGAAAACCTTTAAAAATATGTTAGCTGATTTTGGCCAACCACATTTGACCAAGGCTATCTAATGCGTTTTTAAAGGTGTTGCACTCTGTCTACATTAGGTGATGTGTGGTGTTTAAAAATGTGTTAATTTAAAATATATTAATACAATATTTTAAAATGTGATTTATTTTCCTGGTCTAGACAGGGCCAGAAGATCTAAGTCTAGCGCTCTCCAGCTGCATTATCAGGGTGACAAGTAGCTTTAGTAGAGGCTGACAAAGGAGTATCAGCACACTGGACAAAAAACTACATGGAATGGGAAGCAGCAGGCCATATACACTATATTTTCCCATACGCTGCAGTAGCAGGCATTTTGTGTGCACACTGGTGTCATGAGTCGTATGTGCAAGATGGAGGAAAGAATTGTACTCCCTCTCCACAACCACTGCACATTTTTTCTAGAGGCAAAGTAGCAGAGCCTCTAACATAATGGGATCTGTGATTTGTTTTTCTGCACACATGATTTTCCCCAATTTCTGATGGCAAGGCTTTCTTCTTCTTGACGTTTTGTTAAAAGGAACTGCTGTGTATTTTAATAACACATTCACAATCTTTCACCTTTTTTTCCCCCCATTAGCAGCCTGAGAGCTGAAGCCCCTCTTTCCATGTATGGCATGACTAGGTGGTTAGGGCAAAGAATGTGCCATTCTAATGTAAGAAAGGAGGCAGACTTTCATGAGGCAGCTAAAAATCTTAGATGGCAACTGAGCATGCTCAGAAGTGACTTTTCAATTTCTCATCATTTTATTTTTTATAAAAACTTGAGGAGTCTGGTGGCACCTTAAAAATTAACAGATTTATTTGGGCATAAGCTTTCACGTGGATAAAAAACGGCTTCTTTTTTACCCATGAAAGTTTGTGATCAAATAAATCGGTTAGTCTTTAAGGTGCCACTGGACTCCACATGGCTACCCCTCTGCTACTTTATTTTTTATATTCCCCTTCCCAGACCATGCAAAGGAACTAATCTTGAATCAGAAGTGTCAGATCTCCTTCATTGTTGCTGTATATCTGCCCAGAAAGTTATTAGAATTTAAAAATAAAAAAGCATTGGGGAAAGTATTTTCTTCTATTCGTGCAAAAGCAGCTGAAGAAATTTTGTTCAAACTTTGACCAAAACTCTTTTTTAACAAAGATAATATATAGAAAATTTCATCCCCAAAAAAGATGTGGAAAGAAAGTATGACATGAAAACAGAGACACCTGCTGTAATGCATAACACAAGCTAAAGAAATAACATTAATGCAATGTAAAGACTGATAAATTAAGCACTCCATAGTCAGAAAATGGAAATTAAGGTTGAAAGCTCAGTCTTAAATGTGGGTACAGTAAAACCTCGATTTAACGGACCTCGATTTAACGGACTTCGGATGCAACGGACAAAATTTCTGAGCAAGTCTGATGCATCCCAAATCCATTTCTCGCGGGCTGGCTGCCAGCTCCCGGCTGCTGCCCGGGTCCAGGCAGCGGGCGGGCTGGCTGGCGGGTCCCGGGAGCCGGGACCCCTGCAGGCTGGCTGACGACTCCCGGCAGCCAGGACCCAGGCGGGCTGGCTGACGGCTCCCGGCTGCCACCCGGGTCCCGGCAGCGGGCGGGCTGCGGAGCTGCCGCCCAGACCCTGTGGCGGTCAGGCTGCTGCTCCGACAGCTTGTATTTTTAATTATTATTAAATAACGGACTTTTTCATTTAACGGACACCCCCTTGCCCGAATTAGTCCGTTAAATGGAGGTTTCACTGTATTTCTACACTGCAATGAAACACCCATGGCTGCCCCATGCCAGTTGACTCAGCTCGCAGGGTTCAGGCGATGGGGCTATAAATCTGCAGTATAGACGTCTGGGCTCGGCTGGAGCACAGGCTCTGGGACCCTGCGAGGGTTATACAATAAATTCCTGTTTGAAAGCTACACTACAATACATAAAGTCTTTGAAGATCAAGTAATATTTGAAGTCTCATCTACAAAACAAGCACAGTTTAAAGCAAATCAATGTCATACTTATAAATGTTTAAAACTTCAAAACTAGGTAGCCCCAAATTTCAGACTGCAGTGTTCTCAAATGGCAAAATAAACAAAAGAATTTGCCAAATTTAAGTCCTGATCCTGAAAAAGACTTCACTTTACACACTGACTTCAAAGTTAAGCAAGTGTTTAACTCTTTGTAGGATCAGGGCCTTAAACATTAAAAACTTTAGAACTACTAAACCAGTTTTCTCTATATTTGGATTGTTCTGTAGATCTCATTGAGACTTAAACAATCAAGCAAAGTCTGAGATTATATTTAATATATAGTAACATTTATTTTTGTAAAGTTATGCAAGACGTTACAGTTTGTTGTATTTTATCATCTGATCATATTTAATGGTATAGTGAGAAACTTTATTTTAAGGTCTAAGTGTAAGAAGGCAATATTAAAGTTCAGCATTCAACGTACAAACTGCATTTACCAACTTGACCTGAAAAAGACTTAAGTGTCAGCTCAAAAGCTTGAGTCTCTCCCAAAAAGAAGTTGGTTTAATAAAAAGCATTACCTCACCATCTTGTTTTTCTAATATCCTGGGAGCAACACGGCTACAACACTGCATACAATTCCTGACATGAAAGTTTGAATTCATCAGCCGTATAACAGATTCTTTCTTTGTTTTAACCAAAATGAAATTCCATGCAAAGAGCAAGTTACATTATAATTGCTGAGAAATCCTGTAAGTGCTGCAGAACTCAACACTTGGAAACAGGCCTTATGAAACCACCCTGCCAACACATTTTTTAGAACATACTACAGATTGCCCCAACAAAGATTTTCAAATGACGTGATCGGGGAAAAACTAACAGAATTTGTTTAGAAATTTTTCCTTTCTTTATGAGCAAATATGAGACACACAGACACTTGTTAAATGAATCGAGGGGAAAATGACTCGAATGCAAACCAACTATTTTTAAATCTAAGTTTTACCTGTTTAAACGCAAAATGGAGACAACCATGGCCGATATTTTAAGACCTTGTGTATTTAATGTGTCACTAGGCAAAGTAAAATAATTATCCTAAGGCCAAAAGTAGAACTGAGTTAAAAAATAATTAGATACGTTTATGGAGGATGGATGGATCAGGGATGCCACCCCATTCTCTAGATGTCCCTAAGCCTTGGACTGCCAGATGCTGGGACTGGACAATAGAGGATGGCTCACTCAATAATTGCGGTCTGTTTATTCCCTATGAAGCATCTGAGATTGGCCACTGTTGGCAGACAGGCTACTGAGCTGGATGGACTATTGGTCTGAACCAGTATGGCCATTCTTATGTTGCTTGAGAGGGTGACAAAAGCATAGAGACTTAAGCCTTAACATGTTTGTGGGGCTGCTCCTTAGATTACTGGGTTTTTCCTAATCAGAAGAAATACACCTAGGAACACAATTTTGTTTACATTTTTTTTAGCAAAACACTTAAGATTGGAAAGTAAATTTAAATTGCTTGTTAAAGAAAGAATGTAATTGCTCATTCTTACTACTTCATGCAAAATGAGTTTTCTGTGAACTCTGTAACAAAAACAAAGAAAATGTAACTTGTTCTTTTGTAATGTGTTGCGGAGCTACCAAGCTACTAAAAATGTATTTTAATCAGTAGAGTGAAGAGAGGTCACTGCAGATACTCTGGCAGCTGTTCTCTGGAGTTAGAAGGTGCCACTTTTTAAAAAGTACCTTTTTCAATAGGTACTTTTCAGAGTAGAAAAACATTGCTAAAATATTAATGATGTATTTAATTCTTCATTACAGAGGCACTGGTCATGACTACATAGTTACGGTTGCAACCAACATTCTATTATATGACACATACTATCCATAACTCTTACTTTGAAGGCACCATTGGTCTGAATTGAACTGTGATTTATGTAAGTGTAACAGAATTTTTTGTTGTTGTTGTTATTCTTAAAGGCAGGATTATAATTGATTATATAGAAAAAAATTGAGGTAGCTGGTTTTCACAATGAAAAAAGATCTCATTTTTCAGCCACATAGCTGTACACTGATTCACAGTGGAAGTTTGAAAATCAAGTATTTTTACATATTAATACACTGTTCTGAGTTTTCTAATTGAATTTTTCATTGATTTAGTGTTAAAGAAATATTAAAATGTCTCAAAATGACACATTGTATGTCACAAACACACTTACTAAAAAAGTCTCATGATAAGTATATTTGGCAACCAAAGTTTTAGATGACACAATTTTAATTTTTAGTAGAGCTGTCAAGCGATTAGAAATCATGATTAATTGCAAGGTTAAAGAATATAATACCATTTATTTAAATAATTGTGGATGTTTTCAACATTTTCCAATATACTGATTTCAATTACCACACAATACAAAGTGTATTTATATTATTTATTATTATTTTTTATATTATTTATATTATTATTTTTATTACAAATATTTGCACAGTAAAAAACAAAAATAGTATTTTTCAATTCACCGAATACAAGTAATGTAATGCAATTTTTTATCATGAAAGTTGAACTTATAAATGTGCAATTATGTACAAAAAATAACTGCACTAAAAAATAAAGCAATGTAAAATGTCAGAGCCTACAAGTCCATTCAGTCCTACTTCTTGTTCAATGAGTCACTCAGACAAACAACTTTGTTTACATTTGCAGGAGATAATTCTGCTCACTTCTTGTTTACGATGTCACCTGAAAGTGAGAAGAGGCATTCACATGGCACTGTGGTAGCCTGCTCCCAAAATATTTACATGCCAGATGTGCTAAAGATTCATATGTTCCTTCATGTTTCAACCACCCTTATATAGGACATGCATCCACACCGATGACAGGTTCTGCTTGATAACAATCCAAGGCAGTACGGACTGACACATGTTCATTTTCATCATCTGATCAGATGCCAGCAGCAAAAGGTTGATTTTCTTTTTTGGTGGTTCAATTCTGTAGTTTCTGCATCGGAATGCTGCTTTTTTAAGACTTCTGAAAGCGTGCTCCACACCTCATCCCCCTCGGTTTTTGGAAGGCACTTCAGATTCTTAAACCTTGGGTTGAGTGCAATAGCTATCTTTAGAAATCGCACATTAGTACTGCGTTTTAGCAAATCTGCAGTAACAATGTTCTTAAAATGAACAACATATGCTGGGTCATCATCCGAGACTGCCATAACATGAAATATATGGCAGAATGCGGGTAAAACAAAGCAGGAGACATGCAATTCTCCCACAAGGAGTTCAGTCACCAATTTAATTAATGCATTTAAAAAAAAAAAAAAAAAAAGCATCATCGGCATGGAATCATGTCATCTGGAATGGTGGCTGAAGCATGAAGGGACATAGGAATGTTTAGCATAACTGGCACATAAATATCTTGCAATACTGGCTACAAAAGTGCCATGCAAACTCCTGTTCTCACTATCAAGTGACACTGTAAATAAGAAGCAGGCAGAATTATCCCCGCAAATGTAAACAAACTTTTTTGTCCTAGTGATTGGCTAAACAAGAAGTAGGACTGAGTGGACTTATAGGCTTTAAAGTTTTACATTGTTTTGGTTTTTGAGTGTAGTTATGTAACAAAAAAAAATCTACATTTTAAAATTGCACTTTTATGATAAAGAGATAGCATTACACCAAGTGTGTCAGGTAAATTGAAAACTACTATTTCTTTATCATTTTCACAGTGCAAATATTTGTAATAAAGATAATATAAAGTGAGCACTGTACACTTTCTATTCTGTGTTGTAATTGAAATCAATATATTTGCAAAGGTAGAAAAACATCCAAAAATATTTAATAAATTTCAATTGGTATTCTATTATTTAACAGTGCAATTAAAAGTGTGATTAATCACAATTTTTTTTTGAGTCAATTGCGTGAGTTACATGTGATTAATCGATAGCCCTAATTTTTAGATGTCAAAACTACAATGCTAAGCTCAGAGCAGGATTTCAAACCACAGCAGCCAATTGAAAACAGTAATAATGATCTTTAGAATATCATTATTTGTATTACCTTGTATTTATTTTAGCACCTCAGAGCCCCAGTAAAGGCGCAGAGCCACTTGTACAAGGGCTTGTACGAGGCAGCTGTCCGTGCTACTCCTTTATTAGTGCTTTTTTCTATCTCGGTGTGTAAGGAGCTCCATGAATGACTGTATGGATTGAGAGTGAACTGCATCCAATCGGCAAATAGATATTGTTTAAAATTCCACAGTAACACAAGTTTATGATTACCAAGGTGTTATGTGAACTGAGAGGGTAAGAGAGGAATGAAGTGGCAACAATTAGCAACAAACTTCATAGTGATCCATTGTGGTGGATGTGATCTTTTAAAAGAGTACAATTAAAGTTAGCTTATCATAGAAGATACTTTTGAAAACTTTTTAATAGTAAAAATTACATCTTTATTTTCTCTGATATAAGAAAAGATGGAACTGGAGAGATGCTTCTCATTTCTAGCTATAACTTAGAATTTTTAGCAATTAACTTAGAATTTATTTAATACTATAACGTAGGTAAGTTAAATTCAACTATTTATGAATCAGATGTAAGGGTGACAATCACAGATCACTGACTGGTGAGCAGGCGCCTGAGAAACACCCAAGGAAAGGCTCCCAACATTTTGGACCCCACAAATTAGAAACAGATGTGTTCCAGAGCCACACAGAGAACGCTAGCACAGCTCTCCACGGGTGCAGGGGCTGATGGTAGGGCCTAGACCAGTGATGGCAAACCTTTTTGAGCCCGAGTGCCCAAACTGCAAACCAAAACGACTTGTTTTTTTCAAAGTGCCAACACTGCAATTAAACCTGAATAACGAGGTTTTAGTTTAGAAAAAACAATTCGTACAGTTTTTCAAACTAATTAACAGCTTTTGTTTAAAAAGAAAAACACAATAACAGAGCTTTCCATTAAACATTTTTTTTATTGAAAAAAACAAAACAACAAAAAACAAAACAAAAAAAAACAACTCTACACCCCCCCCAACTGACCCACTCAGCCCGGTCTCTCCCCCCCAAACCTCCTTTCCTCCAACCCCCCAACTGACCCACCCAGCCCAGTCTCTCCCCCCCCCAAACCTCCTTTCCTCCAACCCCCCAACTGACCCACCCAGCCAGGTCTCTCCCCCCCAAACCTCCTTTCCTCCAACCCCCCAACTGACCCACCCAGCCCAGTCTCTCCCCCCCCCAAACCTCCTTTCCTCCAACCCCCCAACTGACCCACCCAGCCCGGTCTCTCCCCCCCAAACCTCCTTTCCTCCAACCCCCCAACTGACCCACCCAGCCAGGTCTCTCCCCCCCAAACCTCCTTTCCTCCAACCCCCCAACTGACCCACCCAGCCCAGTCTCTCCCCCCCCAAACCTCCTTTCCTCCAACCCCCCAACTGACCCACCCAGCCCAGTCTCTCCCCCCCAAACCTCCTTTCCTCCAACCCCCCAACTGACCCACCCAGCCAGGTCTCTCCCCCCCCAAACCTCCTTTCCTCCAACCCCCCCAACTGACCCACCCAGCCAGGTCTCTCCCCCCCAAACCTCCTTTCCTCCAACCCCCCAACTGACCCACCCAGCCAGGTCTCTCCCCCCCAAACCTCCTTTCCTCCAACCCCCCCAACTGTTGTATGTTGTATATAGTTCTTTTAATATTCATAGGGTATATTTTTGAATTTTAAAAAGCATTTGTTGAAATCAAAATTGAGACAAGCAGTCAAGAATAGCTGCATGTGAACTGATAGGAAATTCAGTGGAATGGCTGTTTCCACCAAGAATTCTTAACACTGGTGTGACTATAATGGTGCCTATGCCAATTAAATATTTACAAAGACCATAACAAATGTAGATGCTATGCATTTCCAAAATATTCTGCATCTGTTATAATAGCAGAAGTTTTTTAATGCCACTTTAACACTAATGCACTGACAAATCCTAAATATTTTGTGAGCAGAGATGCATAAAATACATTACATTTTTTGTAGCCCAGTCTCACCCAGCCCGGTCTCTCCCCCACACCGCTTACCCCCTCTCCCAGCCCAGCCTTCCCCCAACGCCCCCTTGCACACCGCTTACCCCCCCCCCCCGGGCGCTTACTTGTTCGCTGGGTCACGCTGCTGTGACCCGACTCCAGCGAGGGAAGGAGAGGAGCGACACGCCCCCCAGCTTCGCGGTCACAGCAGCGCCGCGCCGCGCCACACCACCTCCCCCGCCCTCCAGCCTCGCGGTCAGAGAGCGCCGTGCCACACCGCCTCCCCCGCCCCCCAGCCTCGCGGACAGAGAGCGCCGCGCGAGCCAGATGACAGGCTCAAAAGAGCCACATCTGGCTCGCGAGCGGCGTGCCCACAGAGACGGCTCGGCGTGCCGGCAGTGGCACGCGTGCCACGGGTTCGCCATCACTGGCCTAGACGGTTAGATAACCAAAGTTCTACACACACAGCAGTGAGGTCCAACCTGTATTCTCTGAGGCTCTCAACTGGGGCCCTCAAGGGCAACTGTTTTAAAAATAAATATCTGTGATTATGAATTGAGAATGTATTCCCTGAGCCACATCTTGCCAATTTTTGCAATGGAGTGTTTGAAGCAGGGCCATCCCTACAGGGATGAGTCAGGGGCCTCTCCCTGCAGCTCCAGATACATCTCAGGTGAGTTGGGAACCTTCTGAGCATCTGCTCCCCAGTCCCTGCTTCAGCAGCAACTCCACTGGCCACCTTCTGAATCACTGGGGAGGGAGGAGGAGGAGAAGCTTTGGCTACTCTTTTACCTGCTTCTCCCTTCCAGGCTGTGGAAGCCCCTGGTAGAGCAGGAATAGGAGCTTGTGTGGCTCTGCCTGAGCCTAAGGGAACCTCTTGTACAGGGCAGCCCAGGAGAGGGGAAAAGAGAAGCGGAGAATCTATAACCACACCCCTGATTCTCTCCCCCAGCTCAGGTTAGAACTCTAGGGCTGCTCCAACATCTCCTCATACATATCTAACCATCAGCTAAAGCGCAACAGGGTCCAAATAAGCCCTCTCTGCTACCTCCTTTCTCCATCATGATTGACGACACCACCATCCTACCTGTCACTCAGGCCTGTAACCGGGGCACTGTTTTTGACTCCACCTCCCTCTAAGTCCTCACATCCAGGTTTTTGCATAACCTCCCTAAGATACAACCTTGCTGCTCAGCTAAAACTTGTGTCGGGACTCTCATGTCACATTTTGATCACTGTAATATTCCTCTCTGCAGCCTTGACAAATGCAGTTTTGCTCTGCACATCGCCATTCAGAATGATGCTGCACAGATCACTTCCTAGCCCATTGATTTGACCATGCAACCTTCTTTTCGAATCACTCCGCTAGCTCCCCCTTTTCTATCACAGCAAACTGTCTTCACTTGCAGGCCCCTTCACAGCTTATCCCCTACTTATCTCTCATTCAGGATCAACAGGTTGCCTTCTGCCCCAATTGACCCATATGTCAGCTTTCATTATCCATATATTACAATTTCAAACAAGCATCTTCTTCCTGCTTTCTCCTGTGCTCCCCCCCATGCGTGAGCGGCGCTCCCCATAAACATCTGCCCAACCAACTCCTTATTCTCCTTCAAAAACCTCCTTAAAAATATCTTGTGAATGCGATGCCTACCTGACATTAGTTAGGCTGCCAGCATGCTTAGACCACTTCCTATCATGCTGACCAATACTGTTTCCTTGCGCCCCCCAAGCGTATCCAGTCTCTCGTCTTATATTTACGTTGTACTCTTTAGGATCATCATTTTGCTTTGTATCTGTACAGTGCATAATGGGACCCTGATCCACAGCTCCTGGGCACTATAGTAGTACAAATATAACGAACATCATCATCCTCTAGGCAACACAGACCAGCTGGAGACAGCTGGAGAGCAACATCCCACAACCACATCCCCTTCCATCAACATGGCCTCTGCCTCAGTGGCTGTGAGAAGGAAGGCACAGTAGTGGCGACTGACTGAGGACTTGCAGGTGGTTTCCACTACCTGAGCAGCACAAAGGAAGCAGAATGGGGCAGAGAATCGGTCCCAAACCACTGATCGTGGCCCTGTGATCTTTTTGAAATACACTCAGCCCTCAGGCTCAAAAGGCTGGACATCACTGTTCTACAGCCTGCGCTCTTTCAGGGTGGAAATGCAGACTGGGGCACGGGTGCTTTTTCCACGAGGAACAGTTTCCTATTGTTTTTCCTTTCACATTTTAAAAAAGGTATATTCTTTCATTTTCTTACATTTTAAATTGAGGCTAGAGACTGGGAGCTGGAAGAGAGGGGGAGACAGAGCTGTTTTAAATGTGACAACCCCCTGCCCATGTGTGAAGCAAGAACTGAGAGTGTGGGATCCGGTTCATGCGAGTAGGTAACTACCCGTGCAAAGAGCAGCAGTGGCACAGCTGGAACCTTGTGGGCATCACGGACGGGGGTTTGCGGTATGTAGAGTAAGAGCGGTCTTGCAAGGAAAGCCAGACTCTCAGTCCCTGCAAGGATTATGAACACAAATTATAGGTTGTTCAATTTCAGCTACTATTCTCTTTCTCGGCTCCTATTCCACAATTTTCATACACATTATACAAGCTATATCTGCTGAACTTGAGCTGCATGCTAGATTTCTGACGCAAAGATACTAATCGAGAATTATTTAAGTCAAAAAGTCTGAGACGCCTGAGATAGGCATTTCATTTTCTGAGTAAAAAGATTGCTAATTTTCAGGAGAACTAATGGATAAAGCTACAGATTGTGGTTTCTTAAGAAGACCAGCAATGAAATAGTTTAAGATTCAGTAAACTACTAACCTACTTTACTTAGCTCACACTTATGGTATGCAGATTTAAAACCGTTACCAGATCATTTTAATGTCACAGGTTACCCAGTTCCTAAGAAGGAATCAAAGATTGTCTTGTATGTTGTGAACATATACTTAAGTACATGAAAGATGTGCATCTCAATTACAGGATTTGTACAGTGAATTCAAATACAAAATCATTATTTATATTCCAAATTGTGTGCTGTAAAAGGTTACTTTAAATTATCAATATTAATTTGTTTTTTCCACTTTTATTTTGCTTCTAAACGTCTCCTCTGTGCAGTGCCCCTTTTTATAATTTTTGTCCACCATCCTGAACTATGCACAAGCCTCCAAATTGCTTCAGTGATACCTGGCACAAATCCATCTAGAAGTTTTGCACTATGCACCTTAATTACTGAGGTAACATAATCCTCACTCTTCCCTGAGAGCAATTAATTACACCCCTGGAGCCTTAAAACTGAACCTGTCGCCCAGGAATTTCCTGCACTGCGGGGTCATTTCCATTTAAGAACATTAAGTCTTCCTCCCGCCCCCCAAAAGAGATTGTCCCTTCCTGAAGAATAACGGGAATTTTATAGCTTCAAGGCTGTGTCCATTTGGATTTCTGCTTTACAAAGGACAGGTTTTTAAGCCACTGCTGAAAAGCTTAATTTTCTTTGTTGCAGGTCTCTCTTCCACATTCAGAATTAAAACCTGGTAGCAGATCTTCTTGATCTGTACCTTTCCTTTGATTGATTGGTAGAAATTGTGTATTGGCAGGAAACTCCCCTATTCATAATTTTACAGAGGCCCCTAATTTAGACCCTTAAATATTTATCTGACACCAGCTCTGCTACATGAAATACCAGCACTTCAACCACGCCTACCCTAATAATCAGAAGAAGTTAGGTTTGATTCTATACTTTAGAAATTAACACTTTAACACTGACTTCAAATAGTGGCAATATCAGGCCTAATAACAACATGGTCAAACTCCTGCCCTTTAATAGTGTATTGGTTATTAATAAAGACAGGGTCAACCGTGACAATCTGAGATTTAATTGCTGACCTTGCTTGCATCACCAAGACTCTGCTGGATAACCCATCTGATCCTATACTGGTACAGATGGCACCAGTTACACACTCACTTCAACACACACCTACAGAAGGCATGGGGCAAGGAATGGCAATGCTTTTCATATCTAACCTTAGATGAAAGAAGAGTCCTGCGGCCCTTTTTGATATGTACACAATACGAGTCCCAAGGTAAAAATCAGTACAGACATCCTGGTTTTATTAAGAAAAAACACATAATGCTACTGGCTTCATTTTATTAATTTAAGCATTGTTATGCCTAGCATTGAAGTCGCCTAGACTCCTTATTTTAGAAGACTTAAATATCAGAATATATGATTTCTAACGTGTTGACCAGGATCTTATAATCAATTGGCAACCACTGGCTTTTCCCACTTTCTCAATCTGATCCTTGAGTCTAAGGATTGACCATGGAGATTTAAGAACACACTTCCATCATGGTCTGACCATCACTGGAGGCAGTGAAAGTCTACAAGGAATCTTTGGGGACATCGAGACTGACTTCCTGTATAACAGAGGCAGAGAATTTAACCCAGTGATGGCCTCCTGTGCCTTATTACAATCTTAAAAACATATTAGTTAAGATTTCCTAGAATTATGGGTATTGCCTTCCTCTGCAGCAGGGGGCATGGGTCACTTGCTGGAGGATTCTCTGTATCTGGAAGTCCTTAAACCAAGATTGGAGGACTTCAATAGCTCAGATATAGGTGAGAGGTATATTGCAGGAATGAATGGGTAAAATTCTGTGGCCCGTGTTGTGCAGGAGGTCAGACTAGATGATCATAATAGTCCCTCCTGACCTTAAAGTCTATGAGTCTATGACAGTTAAAATTAAGTACCTCACATTCTTCAAGCTATGGTAACCACAACTGAACATGCTACCTTGGCGAAAGTAGCTCTCCATCCATCTTAGATATTTTATAGTTTCAAGGATAGGTTTGAATACTCGAGTTGCTTAGATCTCTGAAAAAGAAGGGAATCAAAAAGCTTTTGGATAGAGAGATTAGAAGCAATTTCTCTATTTTTGATAGAACCATGAATAGCTGAAGAGTGGACCTAAAACCGTTAACTCAGAGACATTATAAAATTAGGGGGGGCGGGGAAATGAACACACTGGAGAATGAAGAATGCACATTTAACCTTTTTCGCAACTCCAGTGGGAGAAAGTGTTCCAGATCTGGAAATAGGCAACAGAAACTGCCCATTGACTGCTACATCAGGCAATCATCAACCTGTTAGGAGAAACCTTTGGCTTTGTACCTCCACCACTCAATCGTCATACTCCCACATCCTAAGAAAGCCAAGTCTGTGACAGACATGAATAGATATGAAAGTCTAATTACAAAATTCAAATCCGGAGAAACCTAATTAAAATAGATTCATTGTACAAAATATTTATTGGACAACATGGTTCAGTAAAAGTCTTAAGTGTATTTTGGCAATCAAAGCATATGTTGTTTTCAAATTATGGCTAAGCTTATGACTGAGGCATAGTGAGAAGGCTCATATCATCTGGCCTACATACTTATTTTTGCATCAATCACTATGACAACTGTAGGGTTCTCTTTAAAACAGAGGTGGGGAAACTACAGCCTGCGGGCCACATCCGGCCCGCGGGCCCATCCTACCCGGCCCCTGAGCTCTCCAGGGAGGCCCCCCCCCATCCCCTCCCCAGCTGTCCCTCCATAGCCATTCTGCTGCACAGACAGCGCTCTGTGGGGCAGGGCTGCGCAGCAGCATGTCTGGCTCCGGCTGCTGCTCTGAGCAGCGTAGTAAGGGGGTCGGGGAGTTAGATAAGGGGGCAGGGAGTCTCAGGGGGCAGTCAAGGGACAGGGAGTAGGGGGGGTTGGACAAGGGGTGGATTCAGGGGGGTCTCTGGAGGGGCGGTCAGGGGACAAGGAGCAGGGGGGCTTAGATGGGGTGGGGTCTTGGGGGGGTGGTTAGGGGTGGGGGAGGTTTCTGGAGGGGATAGTCAGGGGACAAGGAGCAGGGGAGAGCAATGGGTTCTAAGGGGGGCAGTCAGGGGTCGGGAAGTGGGAGAGGGTCAGATGGGAGCGGGGCCAGGCTGTTTGGGGAGGCAAAGTCTTCCCTACCCAGCCCTCCATACAATTTTGAACCCCGATGCCAAACCTCGGGCCAAAAGGTTTGCCCACCCCTGCTTTAAAAGGTCTTCATTTTTCTTCATTAAGAAGTATAAGAATTACTAGCATTTTAAAAATAGGAATTCAACCACAAAACGGTAAGAGGAAGACTCTTCGAGTGCTCTGAACTACAATAAAGAATTTAACCGAAATATAACAAATAAACCAGTATAAGAAAAGTCAAAGAGATGACTGTTTGTAGTGTTGTTGTAGCCATGTTGGTCCCAGGATAACTGAGAGAGAACGCGGGTGAGGAAATATCTTTTATTGGACCAACTTCTGTTGATAAGAATGAGAAGCTTTTGAGCTGACACAGAGCTCTTCTTCAGGTCTGGGAAAGTTACTCAGAGCGTCACAGCTAAATACAAGGGTGAAGCTGTGATACACTGAGTACCTTTACCAGACCCAAAGAAGAGCTCAGAGTAAGCTTGAAAGCTTCTTTCACCAAGAGAAGTTGATCAAATAAAAGCTATTACCTCACCCACCTTGTCTCTCTAGAGAGATGACTGAACATTTTCAGGGGAATGGGAACTCTGGCAATAAATTATATTAACATTATAGGAAAATGTGGTTACAGCTTCCTATGTATTTTTAAGAGTCTACAGGCTACTTTTAGTAAGAAAATTATATTTGATTATTATTCCTTTTTCACCAGATACTGAAAAACAGTTCAGCTTATCTTTTAAACACAACTGTGTCACCAACTTACTGGCCTGCAGTATATCTCAAGTGTAATTAATGCTTATTAAGGAAAAGAACAATGCATTAAAACAATATCGCTAGTGTGACAGTGAAATTATGACTTAAATGAATAATTCAATGTATCCAGTTTTAGTTAAATGCAGAAAACGGGATGCCCCAAGAAAACAATTAAACAGCACAAATGACACAAGGAGAGTTTGTTCCATTTTTTCCTCTCTCAGACCACTGATTTATCTTGGCACACATTAAACAGCAGAGGTTAAACATACAGACACACAAAAGGAAAAACACCATGATTTACAGGTAAGAAGCAAAGCAGTTATCCCAATACTACATGGCAAGGCAAATCCAGTAGTTTTTCCTCTATTCCAAACTTGATTAAAATCTTGAAAAGAGCCCAGCAGGAAAGCAGATGAACACATACTGGGCACCATTGTAAGTCCTATGGCCCTCTGGACCACAACAGGAATCATTTCTAAAACCTTAATGTCACTTTATCGCTTTCCCATAAAAATAGGAATGAGGAAGTCTACCATTAAAGGTAATGGTCATTATGATCACTGGCTTTTAAAAAATGTTTCAGTCAAGCAGGGATTTCATCTCTGAAATTTGTTTTATTAATCATGAAAAGGTCTTGCTATGTTTCAAGGAATATGCTAATACAATAAGTGATCAGCTATAAAATTAAAAGAAAAGACTAGAAAGTGAAATTACAAAAGCTATAAAGAGAAGAAAGTGTTAGCTGTTCCACCCTTGCCATTCACAGTCCTAACTGTCACAGAGGTTTAAAAAAATGAAAAGTTGATACAACTGATAACCTCATACAATTATAAAATATTGTTTTTAAAGTACTATCTATTGCACATAGAAGGAAAGAAAATATGAAATTCTAAAGAGTGGCTATTCCAACCATAAATCACCCTTATAATGCTTAGGTATTGCATGTATGTTCTGTATTATCATTTACTACTTTAAATCCCACTGGATATGTCTATACTGCAAGTAAAAACCTGAGGCTGGCCCACGCCAGCTGACTCAGGTTCTTGGCGCGCGGGCTTAGGGGCTGTTTAATAGTGGTGCACTCAAGACTTTTGTTAATAAAATCAAGTACTAAGAAGCACCCTGGGAGGGTACTTACCTGTGACATGACACACTGAAATTGGATAGTGTATAGTGTCCTTGTAAAATATAGTCTGAATGCATGATGCATTACTGAACAGCACCATTTAAAATCTCATCTTTGACTGCTGGTGTGATAAGTATCGAGGCAGACACCATCACCATCTTTTAGGGATCCAAACATTATGTCATAAATCAGCAAGCCATTCCTGCCTTTGTAGCAGGCCCTAAGGTGCAAAATTCTTCCCCTTGACCTTATTCAAAATTCCTCCCCTCCCTACTTCTACAAAAGAAAAACACTCTCAATGTTATATATCAAATAGGTTTTAAAAATCACTCTTGGTTCCATATTTATTACCTCCCCTCCTTTCACCTATTTTTTCTCCCCTTTTGGCAAAAAACTTAATTTTTGTAGGGTTTCTATGGTTTACTGTGCCTGAAGTGCCAGACTGGGGGCAGAGCAGAATTTGTGTGTTTATTTATAATGATAATACACAAAATGCCACTGAACGTAATGGGACTTTACATTATATTTCTTTAACTGTTCATTTATACATAATGTATGCTATGGGAAGGCAAAACAAATATTGATTTTAAATACCAAAAGATCTTACTTCAGATCATAGACTGATAGGCTACAAAACACAATGTTTAGAACTAAAACCATATTTAGTTAAATATTGTACCAATGAATTTACTGAATGATGAGAAGTCTTATATGAAATTTTATTGCAAGACAAACTTTGTAACTTGACCATTAAAGTTTACCCGGAGCGAAGGTATAAAAGAACTTTTATACTCCGTAATGGAGTATAAAGTTCAAAGATTTCTACAGTACAGGAATTCCAAGTTATTTAGCAATTATTTGTAACCCCTCAAAGATGGTGATTTTTATGCTCCTATCCCTGGCCCTAATTGCTTGAGTCACGATGGAAAATCCCACCAGCCAAAAGTCTAAAACCTTTCTCTAAGTACTGTAGCTGGCTAAGAGAATCTCAGCAATATTGATTCTGATGTCACTTTCTGCTTTTTCCTCTTCTTTCTTCAAATTTTCTTTTCTTTTCTTTCTTTCTTACTTTAAGACTTTTCTATGGAGTGGGGACCATTTTTCATTCAACTATTTTATACTTTCTGAGATTTCAAAGATAAGCAGTGTTTTGAGAGTTGATATAACTGTATCTTATATGGTATTTTATTATATTAACAATCTTAACAGTCAAGAATCAGAGAGGTAGCCGTGTTAGTCTGGAATAGCAGAAGTGACAAAGAGTCCTGTGGCACCTTAAAGACTAACTAAAGTATTGAAGCATAAGTCTTCGTGGGCTAATACCCACTTCGTCAGATGCAAGCAGTGGAAGTGTCCAGGGGCAGGTATAAATAAGTAGGCAAGCAACAGTTGCACTAATAAAATTATATGCAGAAGAAAAAAATATCAAAATTTTAATTTGTCAAACGCCTTGCTATATGTTAACAAAACCAATTAATATTTCAAGTTCATGATGCATAAATATTCCTTTTTCCTTCCTCTATCTTAACTGTCTTTGCCAGTAACCCCAGAGTTCTCCCAGTGCACCAGAAATGAAACTATATATATATATATATATATATATATATATATATATATAATCAGTAACTTGAAATAGTACAGCTGCTACTAGAGTCCTTTAAATAAAAAACAGAAGAAGTTTCACTTAACATGTATATCCTTTATAATTCCATTTACAGATTTTGAGGTTTAGATTAATCATGTACAGATAACATGCAGGTTCCGAGCCATAGGTAACAGACAGCTATTTCAAATGAGTGTGCCAACAGGATTTATTTGTGAAAGTGCAACTATATTACTACTATAACACAACAAATGAGTGAATCTTATGGTGCTTTGTTTTAATTTACAGCAGCATACACCTGGCTAGGGCTGTTAAAACCACACAAGAGAAAGGCAAACTACTGATAAAGGCTTGGGATTTTTTAGCTGTTTAGTTTAGTTTTAAACTAAGCACAAGCAAAGTTCCCAGAGCTCTGCTCTTCAGAAGATCAGTTAGCAGAGGTTTCTCACTGTTTGATTGCGATAGCTGTTCTCATATTGTTACATATAATACATAGATTTAAAATTCTGAGCAGTAGCCCCTGAAATAAGGCATGATTTATGAAGTAAGTTATGTTCAGCGTTTAGCCCCTTGTATCTGACATGGTATTGTGGCTGTGTTGGTATTTTAGCAGTCAATTAGTACATTGTTAGGTACAGCAATACATTTTGTAATAGGAAGTTCTGTTTTATTTCCCATTTTTCATTCTGAGGCAAAGTGGTGAATCTCAGTTAGAACCATTATTGCATTCAACGCAGGATAGTGTTTCTTATCTGAAATGTATATATATGCTTTTATATCAGAGAGGTTGTCTCCAAATACTTTTTAAAAAATCCATGTTTGGTAAGTTTATCAAACCTCTTTTTATAGGTTATAAACAATTGCTCTCAACATAAAATACAAACTAACTGGAATGACAAAACCCCATAAAAAAATTATATTTTATTGAGAAAAAAATAAACAAAGATAATTAAGCCAGGAAGTGAGGTTCACTAATCTTCCCCACATAACCCAGCAAATAATTCAGTTTTTAAAGCCTATGTAGCAGTTATAAATAACAAAAAATAGTACACTCTCATTGTTTTGGGAAATGTCCTTCAATTTCTGAATGGTCTGCTTTGCTCCTCCAAAGTCTTAGGCACTTACAATTTGTTAACTCCTACAACAAAGCAAGCCAAGCTTAGCAAAGCTTTGAAGTTAAACAATAAAAAGATGACTGTGAAGGATTACTATTAGTGATTATAATATGAAATGCTAAATAAGCCAACTGACGAGAATATATACTAAGTAAATGCTCTACAAATAGAAAAGTAACTACCATGCCCAAAAATAGGTATCACATTTATACATCTAGGTTCCATACAAAGTGGACGTCACCCAATGTTCAACTAGACACATACTTTTTAAAAATACAGACAAAATGTTCTCAGTTTCAGGGAGACATACTCTAATTTTATTTTATTTTTTTTAAAAGCAAACTCTACGTTTCAATTTCCATGATGTGATAAAGCAGGAAATATCATGCAGTCAAAAGGTAACTAGGACACTTAACTCACACAATTTTACTTTTTTTTCCTGTGTCAAATAGCTTGAGTTAAGGGCTGAGGTATAATCTTACTTATGAACTTCCATAGAGTTTGTTTCACCACCTCAACAGTGCTTGAACCATTTCCTAGTAGCCCTCTCAACCATCATAGCCCATCAGACAGAAGTTTTTAAAATGTATATTTATCAGAGACAAAAGGAGGGTGAGGTAATATCTTTTCAACTAAAATCTCTTTTAGTTCTGCTCTATAAGGTACTATAAACACATGGGTGGTTGGGTGAGAGAAAAAAAAACATGCTACTGATACATTTAATAATTTACTGAACTATGTAAAGGACGATCACGTGTGTATCAAATTGATATTAGAATTAAGTTCTTGTACATTCATAGAAGCCAATTTTTAAGACTTAATAGATTGTACCTTCTGTATCTTAATACTACAGGGGCTAGTATACAGCTAGTTTACTAATTTTCATTTAAAATGTCAAAAAAAGTCAGAATAAATAGAAAATGACTTATTTTTGCAATTCTGTAACTTAAGTCTGAATAGATTTGGGGGAATAATTTAAACACTGTACACTTGAGGTTGGAAACCTTATGAAAATTTTCAGCAAGGAAGAAGTACTTAAGAAAATGTTTAAATATTTGGACACCGAGCTTGCTATTGGCAATGCTGCTACTACCTTACAAACTGCAAAAGCAGAAATGGAGACACAATAATAGTTAGGGCATAGTTCTAAAAACATTTCCTTTCATTCTCTCTGATATCTAATCAAACACTGACAAAATATTACAAGACGAAGAGTGAAAAAAAGATCATAATGAACCTCTCAGATGAGAAACTAATTGGCACTAAGTACACAATGGCTTACATTTAATCCTGTTAATAATCACACACAAAAAGAAATAAAAGACTCACTTTTCAGCCATCTCTCTGGACGACTGGGCTAAAATAACAGCACCACTAAATCTGACACTGACCCCTTGGCCCTGCTAGGAGTTTAAAGAATTCCTTTGAGTCTTCTGAGACTTTTTTTTTTAAAACTATTCTAGAAGGGGTGGGCTAGTCTCTCAGATTTGATAGTCTGCTTTGCATAACAGGTATAGTCAAGAATGTTCATGTATAAACTATGTTCCAGTTTCAGTAATAACTTAATACTGGACTGAATTTGATTAAAGGAAATGGGTAATATGATAGTTAAAACTATGTAACAAGTTGCCTGGATAAACATCCAGTTTAGGGGGCAGGGACGGTTATGTTAATAAGTAGAACATACAAATGGCCTGGCATACAGAAGTGAGTAGATATAACAGTAAAAGACACAAATAAAACAATATGTAGGATGCCTAAACAAATCAAATGTCTGTACTGAGGCACTTACGCTAAACTTAAAGAACCAACACCCTAGACACATTCAAGTTTTCAGACTCTTCTGACACTCCATTTTCAAAGCAGGTTATTGAATAAGAATACTCAACTTATTTAGGCTTCCTTTCATAGACATTTACAGGACTACAGCATTACTGGCTTTGTGACATGAACACACTTCAAATACAGCATACTGGCAAATGCCAGAAGCCTGTAAACAAAATCCCGTTCAAATTAAATGAAGCAATACCATTACTGGCAAGTAATTTACTTCTGTTTTTCCCTCTTTTTCATACTTTTGTAAAGACTGTTTGCTTTGCTAACCATACCTGGGACAGAAGGTTATCCAGAGAAACTACAAGTTGCATAATAGTACATCCATTTTGTCTAAATATTACTAGCATTTAAAAAAAAAGTAAAGTAAATTGAATTAAAGTAAAGGTCAGAGAAAAATGTTAGAGCATGCCTGTTTTTCTAGGTTTACCCAGTTGTCAAAAATGAAAGTCACCACGAACACACTTTTCACATTTACTCTCAACTCCTGCTTTGTCTGAAAGCTCAAAAAATAATATGTTTTAAAGAATGGTGCATCACAACTTAGACAAAATAAAAACACACACTAGTAAAAATCAAAATTTCCCCATCTCCTTATAACCAAAGGTCAATACAGCAAGGTTTCAACAAAACAACCCCACCCTGACCCTGACCCTTGGGGATATTTACAATATATTTAAGTCACATACTACAAACCTAAACTGAATTTTCTCTCTGCTTCGATAGCCAGTTTTGAATACTGTTGCTCACATCCCATCACGCTTTCTGAACTGTGTATAGACCATGGCTAATCTTTTTTATCTTTTCCTAATTTATTAAGATAAAATTATAAATGTGCCATATAAATATTAGAAATCAGACACACAAAAACTGGCTATCAGACCTTGATGACAACGTATGCTCAACTCCGTTATAATTCTACAGAAACATAATTCAAATAATATGGAGAAGTTTCTATATCACTGAAGGGCAAACGTCACATGCAGGAATTTTGTTTGGTTTTGTATTACCAAAATTTCTGAAATTTACAACTCAGACTATGACTAACTTGATAAAGAGCAAAGTTGGAAAGGATTATGTCATACCTTAAAAGAAACATTTTCAAATGTTACAGTAGTCTGTATTTAAAGTTGGCAACTGCTTTCTTGTGTGTAGTTAGTTATGTGAGTTTGAGCAAACACACACATTGAGATGCTCATTCTGAGCCCACAATTGTTATAGAATGAAAGGACCCTGATGCTAAAGTTTTCAACCTACAAGATATAATCTTATGAAACCTTATTGACTTACCTTCACAGCAGTATCTAGACTGAGAAATAAATATAGAGCGAAAACTATTACTGTCACCGCAGTGGCTGTTAATCACCGTAAGTATTTCACGGCCTCTGATTTAAAAGGGGAGAAAAAACTCAAGACGCAGATGGAGTTTCAAATAAAGACTGAAAAAAGGCATCTGGAAGTCATGACTTTTTTTTTTTTTTTTTTAAACAGTTGGTGGAGAATAGTTTGTAAAGTGTTTAAAAAGCCTGGAGAGCACTTGGCAATTCTTTAGGTTTATGGACTTTGGTCAAAGTATATTTTGTAATAGCCTCCTATAGGACAAGATGGACAACAATAATAAAGCAGTATTTGCACCTAAACCGATCCACACTGTACGAAGATTAGGTTATATGTACATCTGCCAGAGAGATGTGCTGTATCCAACAGATCCTGTTCTCTTTGTATTTTCCTATTCCCAATGTTATATATAATACATACATAAGTATGCTGTATCCATCTTTTGGGGAAAAAATACGTATCGTAAGAAATACTTGGCATTCAATAAACATAACAAATGGATTCAACAGAAACAGCAAACTAATGACAGTCACAAAATCAGTCTTTGTGGCCAGAGATACAGATACTTATTAAATAATATATACATTCTGGAGGTGGGAGTTCTAGGTTTTCACCAGAGTAAGCTCTCCAGCACTACATGCATTATGAAAACACAGAAAGAACAGTTACTTGTTTTCTGTAACTCTAAGCTATGTTATTAGTTTTCAACATACATTAAAGACACACAACTAACATTCCAGATAAAACTTTGTCTGATGTCTTAGCAGAGATGAAACAGCACAATGATATAATGCCTGAACAAGATCACGTCTGGAGATCTAAAAGGTGTGTCAACTGTTAACACTTTAAAAACCAAAAACAACAAAAAAAAGCACTTTACAAGATAAACTGGGGAGACTAAATTCCTGAACTTGAAAAGTTTGTGGTAACTTGTGGTCTTAACCCACGAAAGCTCACGATCCCTAAAATCTGTTAGTCTATAAGGTGCTACAAGACTCTTTGTCGCTTTTGTAAAAGCAAGTTTCCCAGGGTGATTCCTAAAGAGTAAAACGGTCAGAAAGCGTACTGTAAAAGGAATACTCCAAGTTGCTCACACACTAAGCACTAGCGTTGTTTAGTAATTTGAAAATAGAGTAAAAGCTGACCACTGGAACCATATTGTTCTATGTAAACTTAGAGCCACCCCTTCTCAATGCCATATCTTCCAGGAACTGCTATACTCAGACGTGGCAGTCCACCCTGCTTTCTCACCTTTACTAAAATTGGTGGGAGTCCTATCGGTTTAGTAATACATCAAAAGAATGTTTAAAAATTATTCAATATTAAGAGTTTTCTTGGGAAACCAGGGTGGTTTAAACCTAAGAGACAATTTGCCAGAGTCTGGTCTGGGTTATACTGCCTTACATCCAGAGTTACTCCACAGAATTTAATAGAGTTACTCCAGACAGATTTACACTTTAAGAATAGATCTGTCCCTGTGCTGTGATCTCCTCTAAAGATGCCAAAGTACAAAATGAAGCACAGCTTGGGACTGATCCCTTTTTAACATGTGTATACAGTATATTATTGGCTGTTTCTGTAAAGAATAATATGATGTAGTTATGAAGATATATTGACTATCTAAATCCAGATGTCACAGTCCGTGTCCAGTAGAAGTGAGTAAATAACACAATCGCTACATCTGAAATACTATAAACTGGATTTTAATTTTTTTTTTACTAATGGGAATATTAGCAGATGTCAGTAATATGGTGGAGCACTTGCATCAGGGTTTTTTACAGTTGTATTCATAAAGATGAATTAATAAGCCAAGAATTTGCCTCCTTTCTTTCACAATATGCACAGATTATTTTATTTATAAACATACACATACTATTGAATGCAAATTGTAAGCACGTTCATAAGAATCAAGGGCTTCAGTAAGAGTGTAGGTGCGTAGAACAACCTTTTTTGTTATTATTACACAATCTTTAACAGTTATGTAAAACTCTGCATTTTCTTGCCATTTGATACGACAGTAGTTTCACAGAATATTTTTCAAACCTTCACAGTATGTCCCACACGTGTGAAAAGGAAATGGACGGAATTCTGATTTGTGACAAATTCTTGAATTTCTTCAATAGCATGAGCTACCAACATAACACAACAGTTCTCAGAACGAAATCTTCTTGTTTACTTATTTCATTTTAAAACATTGATTGGCAAGACAGTTTCCACTGAAGAAGTCTCAATTTTACTTACTCCCTGGAAAAGAGAAGCCCTTTCCAGTAGACAGTTTTACAAACCGGAATTATTGTCACAATAACTGTATTAGTCATCATGTTCTTGCTTTTAATTCTACTTTGGCATGTTATTTTTATTCTAATATGAAAGGCTGAAATAAATTTACTTGCTTTTGTACCTATTTTAACTAAATGTTTTCCCACCTTTACTCTACTATGACGAATCATAAATGTGGACTCTCTTTGTACTTGTTATGTGGACTCTCTTTGTACTTGTTATCAACGATTTGAATTTTTTTAATTGCTAAAAAAATTAAACCGCTAATAATAAAGGACAAAATTAGTTTTCCCACCAGTCCCTAGAGATCTAGCTATAATACAAGACTTCTTCCCAACCTGTAAGGAACACAAATAAATGGGACAAGGAAGAAAGATCAAACCGATGAGACAAGTGGGAAAAAAATTCTCCTTTTAACGATCAACAAAACAGCGGGGGGAAAAAAGTGGAAAAGTCACCCAGAATATATGACCATGTAAGCATGGGCACTCTTGCAGAAAACCTAGTCTGCAACCCAAAGCCATGGGAAATTTAAATTAGTTAGAGCTAAGGTCCACAATAGGCAGGAAAATCTGTACAGATAAAAGGGACTGCTAAGGTTGCAGGTAGACTTAGACTAGATCTTTAGAGATTTCTAAAGGAACTTTATTAGTTTTATTAATTTTTTTAAAATAATCAAGAGATTCAAGTGTATCCTCATTACACCGTAAAGAAGATTAACTTTTTTCTTTTAATCAAAATATCCATATGCATGTGCTGTATCCAGTAAGGGGTAGGTGGATTCCCACTGCTTATTACAGCTCCAGGGTGAATGCTGTTATAATAATTCATGCACAAAAAACTCCCCTTCCATTTAAGTAATGTTAAGTTCTGACAAACATAGGCAAGAAAAAAACCACATTAAAGATAAAGTATCAGTTTTAAAAATTTCCTAAGAAAAGAAGTGCAACTTATAAAGTTATACATTGATTCAATACTATTGCAATATGTAGGGGGGGAAATCAGAAGTGAATGACAACACCCTTCATTTTAAGTTTAGCTAATGTGATATAATGTTACACGTAACTTTATTAATTTCCTCTTATTTGTGAGCATATAATTATAAATACACACACTGTATAATATTAATTATAATAGAGCCCTTCAAAAACCGAAAAATAAAATTAAGTATAGAAATGAGCCTTTTAGAGACCACCATATCAGCACATGCATTGGAACTTTTAGAATAGAAGATTATTTACTTTCATGGTCTTCTGTCTGCATTTAAAATACATATAGTAAACCTCCATACACAAATAGTTACACAGTGCCAGATCCCACAAGCTGCTCCATGTAGCAAGATATCTCCATTCACATGGAGGAGCTCAGGGCAAGACCTGGGCCTCAGACGCCAATCCTGCAAGGCACCGATTCCTCCTTAGAGACACTGAACATCTTATAGGCCATGAGAGTTTAATCTAAGATGAGGTTGTTCAGCACCTCTAAAACTGTGCTCCGAGCAAGCACAATCAGACACTGAGCCCACTAGTGAAACAGAAATCTGCCAGCCAATTTTTATTTTACTGAAATATCAAAAGTGACTATAGGATTTTAGAACATGTCAAATTTCATTTTAAATTGAAATGTAAATTTGTGTATCAAAAAATACCATGAATGTGTTAGGTTTGCTACCTTTATATCTTAATTGATCAAATATATTTCTTGAAGTGTACGCAGTGTTCTTGGGCTAAGATTCACCTCTCTGATCTTGAGCCCAGAATAAACCTTAAATGGAGAATTATAAACTCATAAAAGGAGAGAGGTGAGTGGGAATTAAAGCAGCACTAGCCACGGTTATTGAATTGTAATGCCCAACAGATTTTCAAAGGTTGAAATGTCTCATATGAAATGTCTCAGGTAAACAATGATACAGTATATTGTTGGCAAACCTTTGTGAATAACAATATATTTTAAACAAACTCCTTTTCACTGCCAAAAAAAAACCTTTTTCTTTTTTATTTTGGTGTCATGAATTGATGTAAATTTGTATATTGTCCCATAATAGGGGGGTTCTTAATGTACATATGAAAAGCTACAGATATAACTCTAGTTGAATCAAATTTCACTGAAGAGAAAACATATTTTCTTTCATTGCTAAGCTAAGCATCTGTAAAAATTCCTTTCAGAACTAGAAAAAAAAGTATTTTAAGGACAGGAAGAAATGGTAATTCAGATTTTTCCTGCAGCATCAAAAGAACAAAAGATTTCTCATGTACTAAAAAAATTATAAATCAAAATCCAGAAACAAAATAAGGGACTGTTATAAAAAATATCAAAGCTCTAGTATAAAAAGATGATACTCCATTTTGCCAAGATCAAGTAGGTAAAACTGGTTTTCAAAGACAATGTTACAGTAAAGGAGCAAAAGCATAAACTAAGCAGTTTTTTCCCAAAAAATATTTAAAAGATTTTCCTGCTTTTGCTTAAATAGATTCATAAGTAGTAAAATGGGTTATTAGTGCAGGCAGGCTTGTTATAATCATAGTCTAAGTTTCAAAGCAATTTTGCAGATTCAATACAGAGCACTAGAATTTTAACAAAATTCAACTGTCAGGAAGAATCTGTGTAAAGCGCTGATGGTCACAGAAGGGCTTTTCCTTTTTGGATCCTGACTAGTACCAAAACACTTAGATTGCAGTATCTGAGGTTTCTATATCCATTTTGACTCCAATATCTGCATAAGCAGTAGTTGTTATGATTACTACTTCTAAGCAAAACTTCACCCCAAGGCCAAATGTTGAAACCAAACATCAATAGGACAAGAAGTAAAGTCTTTGCAGATGCTATACTTTGTTTGAAAAGCATAGATTTTCATTACAATTTCATTATAGGTTGAATGGGAAATGTAAGTAATGTAAAGGGAAGCTTAATAAGGAAAGTTTGCAGTTGGGAAGACTTGTAAACCCAGCAAAAGATAGACAGACACTAAAGGAATTAGTTAAAGATGAGCAAACTGCTTCGGAAATTACAGTTTCTATTTTACAGGATGATAACCAGTGTTCCTCTCTGATTAATCTCACTGTTTTTAACCAATAAAATTTCAACAAAACAGAAAAAGCATCTTCAAAACAACCTATGTTTTGTCTATTGAAATGCAACACAGTGATGATAACCCAACTAAAAGGCCTGAAAAGGCTTCTTCTCAGCACTGACAAAGTAAGGGTCAGCCAATTCCTAAATAGGAGTGTAAATAATCTGCCCATGTCTGCCAGCCATTAGTTTGTTCCACTACACACCACCACCATAAACAGAATTTTAAAAATCAATTTGTTGGGCAGGTAGGAGAAGAAGCAGGAAGTACTCTGTATTATAAATTGTAGAGTCTGAAGATGATTTGATAAATAGTTTTTAAAATATTTTCTAATGACCAGCAAGTTTTGGCTCAATTCTGTACAATCTGCTCTGAGTCTTCAGTTCTTCATTTGTCTGAATTTGCCATCAAAGCCAAAGCTATAAGAAGCAAAGCATTCATGCAATCACTGAGTGAAATGTTTAAATAAAAGAGTAGAGCGTAATCCTTGGTGCACACATTTTTTGTTGAGGTATTGATCATTGTTGGAAGAAAATAGATACTATATGTGAAGAAAAAGTTAAATCAGAAATCTAATCTGGAGCACAGCTGCTGGAAGACAAGCTATCATGTGGTGGGATCCCAAACAATATCTGCTATGTGCAGAGGACACGTAAATTAGTTAAAATATCTCATGTTGTGTCAACATCCCAATATGTTATTACAACGCCAGCCAAAGCTGCTAAGAAGGTTCCAGAGTTTCTAATGAGGTTTTCAGTCTGCTGCGCAATGACCATAAAGGGCATTTGAATTTAACACTGTTTACCAGAACAAGCGATATCCAGTATTTGTTACTTTTAATAGCAATTTCTAATTGCCAGAAGTGATACCTCAAACACTCTTTCAAAAAGCTGACTTATCGTGCTAGTTAAAAACACAAGTAGCCTTTCCAATGGCCCAGTGGAGAACAACATGTGTTGCTTCTTGGGATCTTTGGGTTCGATAAGCTTTTTAGGAATTGCACTCTAAAAATGGGTAATAGCAGAGAATGTTGTCTAAATAACACACTTTGTCACTAATGGGGCAGGGGAAATAGGAGAGAAATCATTGTTTTGCATCCCTTAGTGGGTGATCCTCAATGCTGCAACTTTGAAACCTGTCTTTCCAAATGTAGAAAAAGTGCAGAGATTAAGACTAGTGTTAGATACAGGAGAGAAATATGTTAAAAGATGGCCCTTAATGAGGGAATGGATGAAATCTTGACAGTTACAGGAGATTACCCCGCTCATCGTACATACCCTTATTGCAGTAGAGAAGAGAAAGTGAAAGCCACCTTTCAAAGGATACCTCTGACTCAAAAATGAATCATATACATTTACAAAATAAAAAATCTGCAATCGCTCTCTCTCTATCTTTGTCTTGTGCACAAAGCATTTGCATGTCCTGGAAATACACAGTAAAGGACCAACTATAGAAGATAATCCCTTCTTAAAATGCCAAATGGAAAAAAAATAATTCCCTTCCGTTTTGCAAAATGGCAAAAAGCAGTGGAACATACCTTCAAAAATATCAGGCATAGTATGAAGGCTAAAAAAAGAGCCAAGGTACATAAAGAGTACGCATAGGGAGCAAGAGATATGTCATTGTTTGTCACTCTCCCTTTGGATCTAACTTGCTTCAGGAAATGTTGACAGCCTTGATCAAATCCAAGCCACGTGCAATCTTGTAATATAAAGCTGAGATCAGGGTGAGACCCATCAGAATCACTGGAGAAACAGCAGCTATTTGCAGAGCTCCAGAGACACCTCAGCAGGAAACAGGGCGGCCAGCACCTACCTTAGTCTCCTCAAATACAAAAGCTTAGCCAGATATCGCTGCATAACTATGATTAAAAGTTGCACTCACAGGGATCATGGTGTCATCACAAGCTTTGGTAAAAAGAAAAAAGTATTGGAGGGAAATGGAATTAAAATCAAAATGTAAAGGGTACCATGAATCTTTAGGGAGGCTGAAGGAAAGGCAAAAATACAAGGGCTTTCATATATGTACCTAAGAGCCATGTTCACAGATTAGGAATTTAAACAGCATGATTCAGAATTTTAATTCAAAATAGAAATAACAGAAGAAGCTTGATTTATGCAAGAGGCACCAAAACACTTCCCAGCATAAAAGGAACACATCTTTCTGTCTCAATGGGAAGTGCAGGTCACTGTATGCTTTTCCATCTCTTCTAAGAAGTACCATAATAGACACAGGATAGAAACAGGAAGCTTATGGATAGAAGGGATTCTGTCTGCGTGCTGGAGGAACCAAGGAAGGATGTTCTTTGTTTTTATAATTTAAAAATAATATGGTTCTTAGCTTAAACTATGATGGCAAATAAGATGTAGAAAACTTAACACAATAATGAGGGGTGCTTCATTCCTTTCCCTGGAGTAGTATTTTTTTATTCTAGTGGAAACTCAGTATCTTTATCTCCCTGTCTCAAGCACAAAGACAGGCCCACCAAATGATTGACACAACAGGCCTCTCCCATTGCCACAGTATTGTGCATGTTTCATTCCCTTTTTAGTGTGAATCAAACTGGGCACAACATATACCAACAGACTGTCACAGGAGGTCTCTCAAACATATACAGCCATAAGTAACTTTGACAAAAAAAATAAAGGTTTCACCAGTCACTAAATGTTACATCCCCCTCACAAGCAAGTTAAAAGCCTTAAAAAGTAGTAATGTACACAGTAGATATTCACAGTAGATCAACAGAAGTGCCAAAACATACTGAGAGTATAACTAAAAATATTTCTCAAAATCATTCCAACATGAATTAGAGGAAATAAGTCTCAAAGAATAATTTGCTAATACAATTGCAATAAAAACAAATTAACACTTTGTTTTTCCTTTTCTTATTTTTATTTGGCAAGAATGTGTTCAAGTTTCAGCAAATCATAGCACCTGAGACGATGCTGTGGAAGTTCAATAAATAAATTATGGATATATTAGATATTGAAGATTTGCAGCTTTTGCGCCTTAAAATTTGTTACAGTTATCCATTAATCCACTATGTTCGAATGCACTCCTATTTTGATATTCTTTTGGTTTTTATTTTATACCAAGACAAAAATAATTTTCAGCCCTGTCTCATCAATACCTTCCACATCACCATATTTGTTTTAAAAACAAAATACCAGCACTGGAGCAAACTTTTCTGCAATGAGTATGCTTGAATAGACGTTGTTTAAATTTCAGTCAAAATACAGACATACTGATTTAACCTACACCTCTTCTAAGAAGCATGCTACACTTTACCTCTCAGTCTTTTGTGTTCAGGCTGAGGGTTTAGGCTCAGAGCACACAGTTCCTTTCTGGCTCTCACATACATTAGCCTACTCTCAAACATGTCATCATTAGCTTGCACCTTTTAAAGAGAAAACACTGTGTAAGTCTTGAGATGTTTTTCAAAGTAAATACATATGAAAGGAGGAAACAATGCCTGAACAAAAACAAATTAAGTTCAATGCACATATTTGAAAGGCTACAAGATGGTACCAGACTCCACAGTAACTGATCAGTGTTCTGTAAATCATAAAGCATGAGATTACCCTTGACAATACCATTACTGATGCTAGTCAAAAACATGAAAAGGGTTTCCGAAGGGCTTCACTGCAAATGAAGCAAAACTACCTCGGGATATTAACCACAAGTTAATTTTTCTAAATGTTACTCTAAGTTTAAGCAGATGCACAACAAAAATGTGGTAGTGCAATAAGAGAACAAAGATTTGAATTTTCACATTGGTATCACATCTAGTAAAATCACTATTTTGATAAACTGATTACAAAATATCACCAAAAATGCATAATGTACTTTTTTCAAGTAATATAAAAAGCTTACTTTCTTTACACATTTGTATTCTTTACACTTTTCTCTATATTCTGCTGTGGGATAATATTTAGAACCACCATGAGCAATTCCTATAGGACGTGTGGAGGACGTGTGGACGTGTGGAGTTAAAAAATAAACTGATTACCTTGCCTCTCCAATATGGTTATTTATCGAACAATATAAGATGACCCAAAAAAAGTAAATAAGACGACTAGGACTTGTGGCACCTTAGAGACTACCCAGTTTATTTCAGCATAAGCTTTTGTGGGTTATAGCTCACTTCATAGGACGCAAAAAAAAAAAAGTGACGTACACAAGCTACCATTAGCAATTTATCATTTTGCTTCGCACAAATTATATCATCAAATGTCCTGGTACATTTGCTGCCCGAAAGCCACAAAGCATTCTGTTAAAGAACCATATATATTTTATACTGCCATGACACATTGGTTTTGAAGGAAAGAAAATGTGAAAATATAAAAAGAAAACAATCAAATAAAACTTAGTAAAATTGGGTTTTAATATCTATTATACTTTTAACTTATTTTAAAAAGATTTATTGGGAGAAAACATATTTGATAGAGAACGTTACAATCTGGAAATGTGATATGGCAACTTGCATTCTGTACCACTCTACTTGCCATTGATTTGAGAACAATGTGCACAGCAATTTTTTGGTGAAATTTCTAGACAATGGACAGCCACACAACGGTCTCAAAGCAATGCGCTGTGGTAAAGGGCATGTTATCATCTATTTAGCAAGTAACTACAGAAAAGCAAGCCAGAGAAAAACACATTCTATAGGAGGGATGTTATAGAATTCTTAGAGGCAAAGAACAGAATTTAAAGAAGGGAAAGACAACATATTTCTGGCTTCCTCCCTCATTACAAATATGTGGGCAATAGTGCTAACCATTTGAACAATAATGCTGAGGCAATCTCTTGCTTGCTGATATTAGTCCACATATTAGCAACTAAAAATGTCTCCTTCAACACCCATAACTACATAGTGTGTCATTTGTGGGCACCAAAAGAAAACTAAAGCAATATAGGGCTGATAAAGTGCTACCCATATTTTTGTGAGTCAAAGCTGAGTGAAAGCCCTACCTGCTATAAGTGACCTGAAAGGCCTTACTGTACTTAATCAATATCTCTGACAGCAATGCTCCCTCTCAAGGGATTTACAGGGGATACTGTTTCTGGAAATAATCTTAATGCAGCGACAGATTAGCATGCACAGGGAAAGGGAAGATGACAGTCACGTAGATTTTTCAGTCATTGGTTCCAGAATACATATTACCCTACCAATAAAATAATCATCACAACATGCGGCCAATGTGATAACTTCACCGTGAAAAGGACTTGCTAAGAACAGGTCTCTACAATCAGTTCTTTGAATTGCCTCATCTTCACGGACTTTCCCCTACAATAACTTGAAACATATTTTAAAATATACCAAAAAGCTAACTACAGTAAACTCTCAATTATCCGGGATTGGGTTAACCGGATTGCGGATTAACTGGGGTATCAAAATAATATGGGTAACTTGCAGCGCCGGCTCCGGCTTTGTTGCTGCCCAAAGGAAAAAAAAAACAACGGGGCGCCCAGCAAAGCAACCCCACCCCCCAGCACAGGGCAGCCAGCGAACCAACCCCTCTCCGCCCCACCGCAGGGCGGCCAGCAGATCCCCCCCCCCCCCCCAATATTTCGTATGGATGGTGAGTAACTGGGATTTTATTAACCGGGATTAAGTTTTTCCCTATCATCCTGGATAATCGAGAGTCTACTGTATTAAGAATCCTGCTGTTTAGGAATTACTCTGTACTATTTCATGCAGAATTCATGAATAGTAAATTTTAGAAAACTGCAAAGTCTCAGTATAATTAATTTACACTGACCATAGGGATTATACCCTCCTCCTACTGAATTTTTCAGTATTTACTGTATTTTACAACTTCTCGCTCCAATTTTGCTTCTTCGCAAATTTCTCGACAGTGCTATATTTTCATTCTACCTACTTATTTGCTTTGATCACAATAATTAACCATTATATACCTTTCTTATTTCTATTCTTGCTTCCCAAATATTGATTTATATATTTTTCCCGTTTATTTCTCAGTAATAATTTTTTTTAACTAATTCAATTCCTTCTGAATTCCCCCCTCTCTCTTTGTCAGTTTTTGGAGTAGAGACACTGTCATTTGCTTCTCTGCAAAGCACTATGCACATGTCTGGCACTACCCAAATAATACACAACTGTATTAATGATTATCTGCTACATCGTATTTAATGTCTGCCATCCACTTTACAATTTTCTCCTTTTGGTTTTTGCCACTTTGTACTGCATGTACTTCTTTACCTTTATTTTTCCTTTATAATATTGACATCAATATCATGGTAACCAGATCTTCCCTTTATTCTATTCAGTGTTATCATCTACACAAAAGTACTGACCTTCACTGACAGCAGTTCCACAGCCTTCAAGGTTCAACATGATATTTTCATCTCCGACATCTGTATCACATCCCAATAGCATCCAGCTCTCCACATTATCACTTTCAGAGATCGTGCTCTCCTCTTCTTCCTCCTCATTTGAACTATCCTCTATTACCAGAATCTCTTGGATCATGCATACTCTACCATCAGAAGTTGGTTTAGACTTCTCACTAGCCCTTTTCTCTTTACTTGATTTTTTTGCATCAGAATCCAAGGTAGTGGCTGAAGAAGCTCTAGCAGGGTTCCGTGTGGAGCATCCTGGTTGACTACATTGTTTAGTTGGTGGTAGGGAGGTTGCTGTCTTCTTCACTTTACATTTGTAAACACTGTCTTCATCAGGTGTGTCAGACAAGATGATGACCTCAGGGCCATCTGAAATCTGAATAACATCATTGTCCGAAAATACAAGGTTTTTGCCGTGATCCAACTCATTGATCGAAACTGAACTCTGATCTTGCTTCTTTACAGAGTCCACTACCTCCTCATTCTCTTTCTGCCCATTGACTTCTCCAAGACTCTGTGCATAATGAACCTGGCTGTAAAGATGAAATTCTACCTCACTGTCAACACTTAGTTCGCTGGATGACTCCTCACGATAAAGGTCATCATCATCATATGCTTCTATATCTCCATTTCCCCCAAACATTCTGGAAAGAATGTAGACCCGTATCTAGGAAAAATAAAACACCTTATCAGTAATGCCAAGTAAATGGGCCCAGAAATTCCGAGAAAATGTAGTACTTTTTCCATCTGTAATAACAGAAGCCTTTTAAATACTTAAAACATCATTCATACCACTCTTTAACGCTAACAATAGTTAACTACATAATATCCTCAGAAAATGTGCAGGTGTTTCCATGGATAATCATAGAGCTAAGAATACAGAAAATGACATCACACCTTGCAGATTAATGATACTAGAAACATTAATTATAACATTCACAATACCAAATGCTATAGTCAAGTCTGCACTTTGATTTTCATTTTAACCTGAGCTGTTTTGACTCAGTCATGACAATTGCATTTAACATTATGCTAGTCCCCAATAACCCTCCTCCTACATGGTAGACATAAAACTGGAGCTCAGGATTCAGTTGGAAGCCAAGAGAAGATCCTGAGTTCTAGACTCAGCTCTTTCAATTACTGTACTGGTATTAATTATGAGTACTTCACAATCTTTATTACTGAGCAATGCCTCATATTTGAACGTCAAGAGGCAGGCAGTTACCATTAACCCATTTTACTTATGACAGAGCTGGGAATAGAACACAAATCTCATATCTCTTAAGAACATAAGGACAGCCATACTGGGTCAGACCAAAGGTCCATCAAGCCTAGTATCCTATCCTCTGACAGTGGCCAATGAGAGGTGCTCCAAAGGGAATGAACAGAGAGGTTATCATCAAGTGATCCACCCTCCCGTCACCCTGTCCCAGCTTCTGGCAAACAGAGGCAACAGACACCATTTCTGCCCATCCTGGCTGATAGCCATTGATCTCTTAATCCAAGATCTCTTTCTTGAGTGGTAACTGCTAATTTAGACCCAATCTTTGTATATGTATAGTTAGGATTATGTCTTCTAATGTGCATCAACATTAAATTTCATCTGCCATTTTGTGCCCAGTCCCCCAGTTTTGTGAGATCCTTTTGTAGCTTTTCGCACTCTGCCTGGGACTTAACTATCTTGAGTAGTTTGTATCATCTGAAAACTGTGCCACCTCCGTTCATCCCTTTTTCCAGATCGTTTATGAATATGTTAAATAGGACCCGTACCAATACAGATTCGTGGGGGACACCACTGATTACTTCTCTCTATTCTGAAAACTGACCATTTATTCCTACCCTTTATTTCCTATCTTTTAACCAGTCCAGGAGAGGACCTTCCCTCTTATCCCATGACTGCTTATTTTGCTAGGTCAGCTGACTTGGGCTCACAGGGCTCAGGCTATAAGGCTGTCAAACAGTCATACAGAAATTCAGGTTCACGATAGAAACCAGGCTCTAAGATGGGACCCTTGCCCCACCATGGAGTCCCAGAGCCTGGGCTCCAGTTTGAGAGTGAATGCCTAGGCCGGCTGCTGGTGTTTAATCGATGTGTAGCTATGCCCTGAGTTTTCTGGCTGTGAAAGGTGGTGGTTTGGTCATGTTAAAGTCCACAAAGGATCTATATCAATCATAAATCAAAAATTCAAATCTATATTTACTATTACCATTATGGTCGTACCAACAGGCCCAAGTTCAGGGTCCCATTAGGCTAGGTACTGTATATACATATAAGAGACAGTCTCTGTCCCAAAGAGCTTTCGGTCTATAGTAACATTCTACATGAGATCAAACTAAAAACGAAAGCAACCAACATGACCTTACATACACAAGTTTTTGCAAAAGTAAACCATGTAATTGTAGCTAACATTGAAAACAAATTACAGATTTTAAGTGTAGAAAAAAATATTTATGACCACTGAACAAGGGGTTTTGCACCCTCTCTAATTTAAATCTGCATTTGAAATGGTGTACCCACCAACAATTCGAAGGAAGTCCTATTGTTCAGCCTCACCCCAAGATTACTGAGCTCACAGCAAAGATTAACATGATCATTTGCTGAGCAAGTCAAGGACAAAGACAATTTAGGAATCCTGCTATTTCACAGCCCTTGGCTTTTCACTAGGGCTGGGCAGGAAATATCATTCCCACACTGTGAGAATTTTTGAAAACTCGAAAAACATTCCTGTTCTGAATAGAGACAAAAGTCAAAATCTCAAAATTTTTCACAAAGTGAAAAACTTAATGGTTCCAGTTGCAAAACATTTTGTTTTGATAATTTCAAAACATTTTGGTTTGGTTTTGACCTTTTTAAAATCTTTTTTTAAAATACTAAATTAAGTTAAATTTCAAAAACCAATTTCATATACCCTGTGTCTCTATTACATCCTCCGTTCTCCCCACAATTCCTCTGCCAATCTAGGACTGTCCTCCTGATACTTCCAACATATAGCACACAGAAGGTACTATATTTATTCTCTTTTTTTTCCTCTAATATATTTCCTTTTCCTCTACTGCTCTTGTCATCTGGAAGACAACTCCTGCTTAAATAAACTATCCATCTTATTTCAAATATAAATTAAAAACATCTTTTTTAACACTCTATCCCCTGGTAGCAGCAAAGATAGCCTTTCAAATGTTGACCCAAGGAGTGCTTTTTCCCTGGGTCTATAGTCACCTCCAGCGTACCTGCTACAGCTCAAATCTTCACAAAGCAGCAGTCAACAGAATTGACAAATCTAGTCAGCTTCTCTGATGCTACTTAATACCAGATGGACAGCAATAAAAGTGAAGACCGAAATTGACATGATACTTAACTACTGGTTGCTGCTACAAGTATGGAAAAATGAAAAGGGGCAAGACCCCAGCAGAAGCCATGATACTGAGGAAGGACAGAGCAGCAGAACTCTACTGCAGTCAGAAGGCTCTGCAATGCCAGGGTCTCAGGTAAATATTTCAGGCTCATCCTATACATCTTCATTTTTCTCTTCCTGTACTTTTATGCAATCTCTGTAGTGCTGTTACTTAACTCTAAACTGTTTTAAGACAAGGACTTTCAAGAAGTTGTACAAATAAAGATATGCTGTATTGTTTAATGAAGTATGCACAAGGAGAATAGCTAGTCTTTTCCCCAAGTATGAAAAACAAAACTAAACAAAGCAGCAAATGAAGATATTCTGTTCTAGAAAAATCAATGGTCTCAGAGAACCCCCAAAACCTATTCAATCCCCACCTGCCTGTTCAGATTTAAATCATTTGAGATTTGGATAATACCTGTAAAACTTAAGAGTCCAGATTAGAAAATCTCTATTCCATTTTATCTATATTTAATTAAATAGGCTAAAGCACTACACAGTTCATGTATCATGAATAATACCACTGTGACAACTGAAGATGTGCAATGTATAATGTCTATTTAACTTACTGAACTGGTGTTTTTAACATTTTAAATTATTCTAACAGAACTTCAGATACATGGTTGTAAACTTAAATTAACCTTTAAACAAATCTATTTAAACTGAAACACGTTTTATTTAAATTGAAATCATTTTAGTCCAACCAGCACCAGAGCTGACATAGGATGTATCTAAGTGTCTTATCTCAGTTTCAAGTAGCATAGAAGTAGATGGAGGGCACCATGAGGTTGACACTAACGGATAAAGTGGCCCTGCTATTCTGATTACTTCAGAGGCAAAAGGAGGATAGCTTGCATTGCTAAACAGCAGCAACAGGAGAGACTAAGTGCTCTTTTTTGTAATGTTAGTTTTCTAGCTTGTTTGTAGTTTGTTCAAATGGAGAGAAATAGTTTTCAACTAGCGTGAAAACTACTTTAAACAAGAAAAAATTGAGTCTGAGATGGTGTCTTAAATAGAATCATCAGACACAGAGATGAGCAGAATATGTTGGGGAAGAGTCAACATGGCTTTTGTAAAGGGAACTCATGCCTCACCCATCTATTAGAATTTGAGGTCAACAATCATTTGGACAAGGATGATCCAGTGGAGAGAATGTATTTGGACTTGAAGAAAGCATTTGACAAGGCCTCATGCCAAAGGCTTTTAAGCAAAGTCATGGGATAAGAGGGAAGGTCCTCTCACGGATCAGTAACTGGTTAAAAGATAAGAATAAATGGTCAGTTTTCACAATGGAAAGAAGAGAATAGCATGGTCCTCCAAGGATCTGTACTGAAACCTGTGCTGTTCAACATATTCATAAATGATCTGGAAAAGAGGGGGGAAAGGTGGCAAAGTTTGCAGACGATACAATATTACTAAAAATAAAATTAAAATAAAATAAAATAAAAAAAAGATAGTTAAGACCAAAGCAGACTATGAAGAGTTACAAAGGAATCTCACAAAACTGGGAAATGGGACAACAAAATGGTAGATGAAATGCAGGATTAGTAAATACAAACTAATGCACACTGGAAAACATAATCCCAATTATACATACAAAATGATGGAGTTTTTAGGACAGTGAATGGGGAAGGAGAGGAAAGGTGATAACCCAACTGTTTATGCTGAATATATGCAGGACCCATCTACAGAACACACAAATGTATTTTTATTGAAATTATATTACTGTCTTCTCCCCTTCCAAGTGCCTCCTTTTCACCTTTCCGATAAAATACAACGTTCTAATGATGACACTGCCAGGGACCCGCTACTCACTCTTTTCCTGAATTGGCTAGGGACTTACAGGTTTGGCACTCATATAGCAATTGAAGAACTAGACACTTATACAATAACAAAGACGACAAACACTTTTTTTTTTTAATAACAAGCAGCTCTAAAATGTAAGGCATTTAGCACCACTAAAAATGTTTATGGCACAAGACTGCAAAGCATGGCCTACTTCAGCTTAAATAAAGACAATAGGTGCCAACATGAGATGTATCTTGGTCTAAGTGAGGGGTAGGCAACCTGTGGCACACAAGCTGATTTTCAGTGGCACTCGCACTGCCCGAGTCCTGGCCACCGGTCCGGGGGGCTCTGCATTTTAATTTAATTTTAAATGAAACTTCTTAAACATTTTAAAAACCTTATTTACTTTACATACAACAATAGTTATATATTAAAGACTTATACAAAGAGACCTAAAAATGTTAAATGTATTACTGGCACATGAAACCTTAAATTAGAGTGAATAAATGAGGACTGGGCACACCACTTCTGAAAGGTTGCCGACCCCTGCTCTAAGTAGACACTACTTAGTGTCTACTGAAGATAGGGGGGATGGATAGGATAGCTCAGTTATTTGAGCCTTGGCCTGTTAAACCCAGGGTTGTGAGTTCAAACCTTGAGGGGGTCATTTAGGGATATGGGGAAAAATAGGGATTGGTCCTGCTTTGAGCAATGGGGGTGGAGTAGATGATCTCCTGGTGTCCCTTCCAACTCTGAGATTTTATGATTCTACTTGGATCAAGAGGGAGTACTGCATGCTGGGACCCCACTATCAAGGCCAGCTGCAATACACTGATTTATACCAAGTGTAAAAGGCTCAAAATTTGGAAGTCAGCATCATATGAAACTATGTCATAGGTGGGCAGTTTGGGTAAGGGAGAAGAGGAAAGGGGTAGACAGTGGGGAGGTAACTCAGGGCAAGAGTGATGAGGATGTGGGGTCCACAGATGCAGAGGACATGTAATAGAGGTGGGGTTCTCCAGTGACTGAGACAGGGTGTATGTGATGAAGAAGCAGCTCTGCGGAGGGGAGTCTGAGGAAAGGAGTATTTGGACTTTGGGGAATAGGAGGTATATGGGGGTGAAGAGGCTCTGAAGAAAGGGGGCTTTAGAACCAGGGGCCTTGGGGCAGGACCAGAGCATGCTGCAGGAGAGTGGCAAGGGGAACATAGGGCATGGAAGGCAGTGGTAGGCAGGGGATATGGCGGGAGACACTGGCCGGGCTCAGGGAACAGCGACAGGGAACCAGCTCTGGTTCTGGCTGGGTACAGGGGGAAAGCTCTGGGCTGGGGAAGAGTCTGGGGGAAGGAAGAGGCTCTGCACCAGGCAGGGGGCACAGAGGAGAAAGGCTGGGGGAGGCCTCTGGACTAGGCAGGGAACAGAGGTGGCTCTGGATGGGTATGGGGTATGGAAGAGAAGGGGCTAGGGGGCATTCAGGGGTTGAGCAGCCCCGACAGGGGACGGGTATGGAAGAGAAGGGGCTAGAAGGGGTGGGGGCATTCAGAAGGCAAGGGGCTCTGACCGGCCAGAGGAGGGATATGGAAGAGAAGAGGCTCAGGGGGGACATTCAGGGGGTATGGGGCTCTTGCCAGGCAGGGGAAGGGGTATGGAGAAGGGGAGTGGGTGGTGTGCTCGGGCGGGGGGCTCTGGCTGGGGGGGGGGGTATGGAAAAGGGGAGTGGGTGGGGTGCTCGGGAGGGGGAAGGCTCAGGCGGGGGGCTCGGGCCGGGGAGGGGGCATGGAGAAGGGGAGGGGGCAGGGGACTCAGGGAGGGGGGAGGGAAAAGGGGCGGGGGGCTCGGGGAGGGGGTATGTAAGGGGAGGGGGTATGTAAGGGGAGGGGGGGACGTTCGGAGCGGGGGGGCTCTGAGGAGTGTGGGGGCGGGGGGGACGTTCGGAGCGGGGGGGCTCTCAGGAGGGTGGGGGTGGGGGGGACGTTCGGAGCGGGGGGGCTCTGAGGAGGGTGGGGGGCGGGGGGGCTCTGAGGAGGGTGGAGGTGGGGGGAACGTTCGGAGCGGGGGGAGGCTCTGAGGAGGGGGGGCGGGGGGGACGTTCGGAGCGGGGAGGCTCTGAGGAGCGGGGGGATCGGGGGGGGACGTTCGGAGCGGGGGGGCTCTGAGGAGCGGGGGGGCGGGGGAGGACGTTCGGAGCGGGGGGGCTCTGAGGAGGGCGGGGGGGGTACGTTCGGAGCGGGGGGGCTCTGAGGATGGCGGGGAGGACGTTCGGAGCGGGGGGGCTCTGAGGAGGGCGGGGGCGGGCGAGGCCCGGCCCGTCACGCTGGGTGCTGCCTGCCCGCCGGCGGCCCCGCTCACTCACATACTCGCTGCCGGCTCCTGCACCCGGAAGCACCAACCAGGAAACCCCACGACCGGAACACGCGCCAGGAACGCCCCCGAAGCCCCGCCCATTTGCGCCGGCACTTCCGGCGGAGGGGAGGGCGGTTGAACGCGCGCGTCAGTGGCGCGAGCTCCACGCTTCCTCGGCCCTGACGCGCTGCGGGGAAGGGCGGGGTCCCCAACGCCCTCGGCGCGCGGACGGAGACTGGGCGGTGCCGGGCCTCCAAAAACTACATGTCCCATGAGTCCATGGGGCCGGTGGCGCGTGGCGCTCAGAGGGGCGGGAATGAGGGCGGGACGGTCAGGGCGCGTGGCGTGAGGTTGGCCTGTGCCTGGACCCACAGCCCTGAGGGCCGTCCCCAGAGTGACAGTGCAGTGACCCTGCCTCAGTGTAGACAATCCGGGACCACAGCCCGGGGGCTGACCCCAGAGTGATGATACAGCAACACTGCCCGAGCCTGCAAAAGTGACCAGCAGCGCAGTGCTGCCTGAGTCTGCAGAGAGCCTCCACAGACTGCCCCAGTACTGGGGACTTAGCCCAGAGTCACTGTTATAGTGCCACTGCCTGAGTCTGCAGAGAGCCTCCACAGACTGCCCCAGTACTGGGGACTTAGCCCAGAGTCACTGTTATAGTGCCGCTGCCTGAGTCTGCAGAGAGCCTCCACAGACTGCCCCAGTACTGGGGACTTAGCCCAGAGTCACTGTTATAGTGCCGCTGCCTGAGTCTGCAGAGAGCCTCCACAGACTGCCCCAGTACTGGGGACTTAACCCAGAGTCACTGTTATAGTGCCGCTGCCTGAGTCTGCAGAGAGCCTCCACAGACTGCCCCAGTGCTGGGGACTTAGCCCAGAGTCACTGTTATAGTGCCGCTGCCTGAGTCTGCAGAGAGCCTCCACACACTGCCCCAGTACTGGGGACTTAACCCAGAGTCACTGTTATAGTGCCGCTGTCGGAGTCTGCAGAGAGCCTCCACAGACTGCCCCAGTACTGGGGACTTAGCCCAGAGTCACTGTTATAGTGCCGCTGCCTGAGTCTGCAGAGAGCCTCCACAGACTGCCCGAGTACTGGGGACTTAGCCCAGAGTCACTGTTATAGTGCCACTGCCTGAGTCTGCAGAGAGCCTCCACAGACTGCCCCAGTGCTGGGGACTTAGCCCAGAGTCACTGTTATAGTGCCGCTGCCTGAGTCTGCAGAGAGCCTCCACACACTGCCCCAGTACTGGGGACTTAACCCAGAGTCACTGTTATAGTGCCGCTGTCGGAGTCTGCAGAGAGCCTCCACACACTGCCCCAGTACTGGGGACTTAGCCCAGAGTCACTGTTATAGTGCCGCTGCCTGAGTCTGCAGAGAGCCTCCACACACTGCCCCAGTACTGGGGACTTAACCCAGAGTCACTGTTATAGTGCCGCTGCCTGAGTCTGCAGAGAGCCTCCACAGACTGCCCCAGTACTGGGGACTTAGCCCAGAGTCACTGTTATAGTGCCGCTGCCTGAGTCTGCAGAGAGCCTCCACAGACTGCCCCAGTACTGGGGACTTAGCCCAGAGTCACTGTTATAGTGCCGCTGCCTGAGTCTGCAGAGAGCCTCCACACACTGCCCCAGTACTGGGGACTTAACCCAGAGTCACTGTTATAGTGCCGCTGTCTGAGTCTGCAGAGAGCCTCCACAGACTGCCCCAGTACTGGGGACTTAGCCCAGAGTCACTGTTATAGTGCCGCTGCCTGAGTCTGCAGAGAGCCTCCACAGACTGCCCCAGTCCTGGGGACTTAGCCCAGAGTCACTGTTATAGTGCCGCTGTCTGAGTCTGCAGAGAGCCTCCACAGACTGCCCCAGTACTGGGGACTTAGCCCAGAGTCACTGTTATAGTGCCGCTGCCTGAGTCTGCAGAGAGCCTCCACAGACTGCCCGAGTACTGGGGACTTAGCCCAGAGTCACTGTTATAGTGCCGCTGCCTGAGTCTGCAGAGAGCCTCCACACACTGCCCCAGTACTGGGGAATTAGCCCAGAGTCACTGTTATAGTGCCGCTGCCTGAGTCTGCAGAGAGCCTCCACAGACTGCCCCAGTACTGGGGACTTAGCCCAGAGTCACTGTTATAGTGCCGCTGCCTGAGTCTGCAGAGAGCCTCCACACACTGCCCCAGTACTGGGGACTTAACCCAGAGTCACTGTTATAGTGCCGCTGTCTGAGTCTGCAGAGAGCCTCCACAGACTGCCCCAGTACTGGGGACTTAGCCCAGAGTCACTGTTATAGTGCCGCTGCCTGAGTCTGCAGAGAGCCTCCACAGACTGCCCGAGTACTGGGGACTTAGCCCAGAGTCACTGTTATAGTGCCGCTGCCTGAGTCTGCAGAGAGCCTCCACACACTGCCCCAGTACTGGGGAATTAGCCCAGAGTCACTGTTATAGTGCCGCTGCCTGAGTCTGCAGAGAGCCTCCACAGACTGCCCCAGTACTGGGGAATTAGCCCAGAGTCACTGTTATAGTGCCGCTGCCTGAGTCTGCAGAGAGCCTCCACAGACTGCCCCAGTACTGGGGACTTAACCCAGAGTCACTGTTATAGTGCCGCTGCCTGAGTCTGCAGAGAGCCTCCACAGACTGCCCGAGTACTGGGGACTTAGCCCAGAGTCACTGTTATAGTGCCGCTGCCTGAGTCTGCAGAGAGCCTCCACAGACTGCCCCAGTACTGGGGACTTAGCCCAGAGTCACTGTTATAGTGCCGCTGCCTGAGTCTGCAGAGAGCCTCCACACACTGCCCCAGTACTGGGGACTTAACCCAGAGTCACTGTTATAGTGCCGCTGTCTGAGTCTGCAGAGAGCCTCCACACACTGCCCCAGTACTGGGGACTTAGCCCAGAGTCACTGTTATAGTGCCGCTGTCTGAGTCTGCAGAGAGCCTCCACACACTGCCCCAGTACTGGGGACTTAGCCCAGAGTCACTGTTATAGTGCCGCTGTCGGAGTCTGCAGAGAGCCTCCACACACTGCCCCAGTACTGGGGACTTAGCCCAGAGTCACTGTTATAGTGCCGCTGCCTGAGTCTGCAGAGAGCCTCCACACACTGCCCCAGTACTGGGGACTTAACCCAGAGTCACTGTTATAGTGCCGCTGTCTGAGTCTGCAGAGAGCCTCCACACACTGCCCCAGTACTGGGGACTTAACCCAGAGTCACTGTTATAGTGCCGCTGCCTGAGTCTGCAGAGAGCCTCCACACACTGCCCCAGTACTGGGGACTTAGCCCAGAGTCACTGTTATAGTGCCGCTGCCTGAGTCTGCAGAGAGCCTCCACAGACTGCCCCAGTACTGGGGACTTAGCCCTGAGTCACTGTTATAGTGCCGCTGTCTGAGTCTGCAGAGAGCCTCCACAGACTGCCCCAGTACTGGGGACTTAGCCCAGAGTCACTGTTATAGTGCCACTGCCTGAGTCTGCAGAGAGCCTCCACAGACTGCCCGAGTACTGGGGACTTAACCCAGAGTCACTGTTATAGTGCCGCTGTCGGAGTCTGCAAAGAGCCTCCACAGACTGCCCGAGTACTGGGGACTTAGCCCAGAGTCACTGTTATAGTGCCGCTGTCGGAGTCTGCAGAGAGCCTCCACAGACTGCCCCAGTACTGGGGACTTAGCCCAGAGTCACTGTTATAGTGCCGCTGTCTGAGTCTGCAGAGAGCCTCCACAGACTGCCCGAGTACTGGGGACTTAGCCCAGAGTCACTGTTATAGTGCCGCTGCCTGAGTCTGCAGAGAGCCTCCACAGACTGCCAGAGTACTGGGGACTTAGCCCAGAGTCACTGTTATAGTGCCGCTGTCTGAGTCTGCAGAGAGCCTCCACAGACTGCCCGAGTACTGGGGACTTAGCCCAGAGTCACTGTTATAGTGCCGCTGCCTGAGTCTGCAGAGAGCCTCCACAGACTGCCCCAGTACTGGGGACTTAGCCCAGAGTCACTGTTATAGTGCCGCTGTCTGAGTCTGCAGAGAGCCTCCACACACTGCCCCAGTACTGGGGACTTAGCCCAGAGTCACTGTTATAGTGCCGCTGTCTGAGTCTCCAGAGAGCCTCCACAGACTGCCCCAGTACTGGGGACTTAACCCAGAGTCACTGTTATAGTGCCGCTGTCTGAGTCTGCAGAGCCTCCACAGACTGCCCCAGTACTGGGGACTTAGCCCGGAGTCACTGTTATAGTGCCGCTGTCGGAGTCTGCAGAGAGCCTCCACAGACTGCCCCAGTGCTGGGGACTTAGCCCAGAGTCACTGTTATAGTGCCGCTGCGTGAATCTGCAGAGAGCCTCCACAGACTGCCCGAGTACTGGGGACTTAGCCCAGAGTCACTGTTATGGTGCCGCTGCCTGAGTCTGCAGAGAGCCTCCACAGACTGCCCCAGTACTGGGGACTTAGCCCAGATTCACTGTTATAGTGCCACTGCCTGAGTCTGCAGAGAGCCTCCACAGACTGCCCGAGTACTGGGGACTTAGCCCAGAATCACTGTTATAGTGCCGCTGCCTGAGTCTGCAGAGAGCCTCCACAGACTGCCCGAGTACTGGGGACTTAGCCCAGAATCACTGTTATAGTGCCGCTGCCTGAGTCTGCAGAGAGCCTCCACACACTGCCCCAGTACTGGGGACTTAGCCCAGAGTCACTGTTATAGTGCCGCTGCCTGAGTCTGCAGAGAGCCTCCACAGACTGCCCGAGTACTGGGGACTTAGCCCAGAGTCACTGTTATAGTGCCGCTGCCTGAGTCTGCAGAGAGCCTTCACAGACTGCCCCAGTGCTGGGGACTTAGCCCAGAGTCACTGTTATAGTGCCGCTGCCTGAGTCTGCAGAGAGCCTCCACAGACTGCCCCAGTACTGGGGACTTAGCCCAGAGTCACTGTTATGGTGCCGCTGCCTGAGTCTGCAGAGAGCCTCCACAGACTGCCCGAGTACTGGGGACTTAGCCCAGAGTCACTGTTATAGTGCCGCTGCCTGAGTCTGCAGAGAGCCTCCACAGACTGCCCGAGTACTGGGGACTTAGCCCAGAGTCACTGTTATAGTGCCGCTGCCTGAGTCTGCAGAGAGCCTTCACAGACTGCCCCAGTACTGGGGACTTAGCCCAGAGTCACTGTTATAGTGCCGCTGTCTGAGTCTGCAAAGAGCCTCCACAGACTGCCCCAGTACTGGGGACTTAGCCCAGAGTCACTGTTATAGTGCCGCTGCCTGAGTCTGCAGAGAGCCTTCACAGACTGCCCCAGTACTGGGGACTTAGCCCAGAGTCACTGTTATAGTGCCGCTGTCTGAGTCTGCAAAGAGCCTCCACAGACTGCCCCAGTACTGGGGACTTAGCCCAGAGTCACTGTTATAGTGCCGCTGTCGGAGTCTGCAGAGAGCCTCCACACACTGCCCCAGTACTGGGGACTTAGCCCTGAGTCACTGTTATAGTGCCGCTGTCTGAGTCTGCAGAGAGCCTCCACAGACTGCCCCAGTACTGGGGACTTAGCCCAGAGTCACTGTTATAGTGCCGCTGTCGGAGTCTGCAGAGAGCCTCCACAGACTGCCCCAGTACTGGGGACTTAGCCCAGAGTCACTGTTATAGTGCCGCTGTCTGAGTCTGCAGAGAGCCTCCACAGACTGCCCCAGTACTGGGGACTTAGCCCAGAGTCACTGTTATAGTGCCGCTGTCGGAGTCTGCAGAGAGATGTGGCATGAGACGAGGGGACTGATCCTTTCTGCAGAGAGCCAGGATCAAGAGTCCTGATTACAGATAATTCTTGAATGAGTTATAGACTTCCATATAAATGCCCTAATTTCAATTCCTGTGGAAAACACTGAGTTGGTAAGCATACATGTAATTGCTTTGCTCCATCAGACTAGAGTGCTCAGCACATAGAATCAGGTTCAAGACGTAAACATACATCACATAGCGTGTTTGCGTCTGGAATCTGATTTTTCTCTCTGCTTGGGCCCCTTATTAGGGTCTCTGGGCTAATTGGGATGAAGAGGTGCAAAATGGGTTCAAATAGTTCAGGGAAACCCCGGGCGGGGAAAGGAGGAAGATAAGTTAACTAATACAGTATATTTGAGAGATGGGGAAATGTATTTCTCTGTCCTTATTACTTTCTCATCACTTTTCTTGCAGCTACTTTACGTGCACTGCATAAATCCCTATAAAACTGCTTTTAAAAGGTTTTGCTTTTAAATTAAATGAGACATTAATGAGCCAAACTCTACATCACTTGATGCTGTGCACTAGTAAGCTATTGGGGTCCGATAGCCCCTGGAAGTCAGTGGAAAGACTCTCACAGACCTGAGCTAGATTTGGATCCGGCCTGTGCTTCACTTCTGGGTGAAGGGAGGTGGCCTTTGGATGCCTGCCTCACAATGCCCCATAGGCCACTAACATGCATTATTAGTGTAGCTTCACACTTGGGAGAGTTGTGTTGCATTGATGCGAGGTCCTAGGCTCCAGCCCACTCCCATGCTTAGTCTTGCAGCAGCTCCAACTCATTCTCAACTGAGTGACACTAGAACTTCAGAAGTTAATTAAATCTCTCTTCCCCACCCCCACCTGATCTGCTCCACCTCTTCCTAATGTCTATACTTTGCAACCTAAGAGGAAGCAGCAGGAGTGGGAGGGAGTATAATTACTGAGCTCCATGGCACTAGATCTACATACAGGCTTTGGTAGCTTTTAATTACAGTTTCTTCTGAAGAACAGAGCAGCATGTGGAGGGGGAAGGGCGGAGTCGTGGGAGGTGGAGCTGCTCAGTGTATTAGAGAGAATCCACTAGGGTTAGGGGAGGGGAGAGAATGGATATAATTAGGAAGAAGCAGGCAAGAAATCTGAGGGAGGAGAAAAATTATGGGAGAAGAGAAGCAATTAGGGATCAGGAGAGGATGCAGATATGGCTGGGGAGAGGGAGAACAGAGGGATAAAGAGAGGAGAGAAAAGAGACAGGATGGAAACAAACAGATTGTGGAGGAGAGAGAAATGTAGCTTTGCCTGTGGTCAGCAATAAGGGAACAGGCATTGGACAGAGAGCAGGGTGTGAGGTTGAAGTGCAGAGTCCATAGACAAGAGCAGAGGTTAGACACTAATCTCCATTTGTTGTATTTTTATGGAAAACTGGATTTTACAATTGAACACTTTTTTTGCAGAAGATTTCTGATTTTGAGCCAAAAATGTTTTGGCCAAAAAACTTAGTCAAAATTTTCCATGGGGAGAAACAAATTATCTATAACTGACGCACAGTACTTTTTGCAATTAGTTTTACAGATGAGAAATTAAATATCAGACAACCAGATGCATATATCTTTTTAAAAAATTAATAAAAGTGATCAGTGCAATATCTCTGATGCAGAATTTTACTTTTCCTGTTTGGTTGTGTTGGAAGACACTCAGATAGCATCTTGATAAGCAAGCTGAGAAAACCCAGCTAGACAGAATTTACATAAATGTAACAATGTGCTACCAATAAGAAACACCGGAGGGGTGACAAGATGGATATGGTGAGCAGGGCATGCTGGAATCGTGAGCAGAGAATGAGCAGTGGTGGGCATGGCACATCATGTAGCGATGGGATCACAGATATGGTGAATAAATTCAAAATGCGCCATATTTCCCAACCACACACACACACACACACTGAGCCCTAAATCCTCTCCTGAAGTCTCAGTGGGAGAGGGCACAGACTGTCAGGATCCTAGCGAGGACAGTCAGGACCCAGGGTCAGAGCAGGGTCAAGTGTGAGGCTCGGAGTAGCAGAGGCATTTATAGTCAGGTTCCAGGCCAGGACCAATACCCAGGGTCATAGGCTGAATCAGGCTTCAGGGTCTGACTCAGAAGGCAAAGTCCAAATCAAGCCAAGGTCAAAGCCAGGAGTTCAAGGACGAGAACAGTCACAGGAGAACCACACTGTTGTCTGGACACTTCCAGCACATCCCTTGCATTGATATAGGGCAGGGAGCCAATCAGGAGCAACGAGGCGGCTGCCTGTCCAACCTCTTGAGGTGGGACTTCCCATAGTCTGTGTCCACAGTGGGTCATGATCAGTGGAGCACAGATGAGCTACAGCAGCTGGGAGATGCCAGCTACCTAGTAGATTTGCACGCCTGCGGTCTAGAGCTGCAGGGTCTTATACAGGCTAAGTGGACCTAGTTGTTCCTCCAGAAAAGGGTTTGGGAATCTCCTTTTGCTGCTGCCTTGCTTTTCTTGTTCATTGAAGAAAACCTTAGTCTCCATAGCTGTCATGCCAGTGCTTCTCATGACGACTAAAACCAATTTATTTAAAAGCATGTAGGAGAGGGGACCCCTGGTGTCGCATCATTTTGGCTTTATCTGCAGCCTCTGAAAAGAACATGTGTGAGTTCCATCCTCTGATGTAAAGGACAATTTAATGCCAGAGAAGAATTCAAGTTCAATTATTAGATTCTGCATTACCAATAGTGTTTTTTAACTCTGACCTCGTCATTTTTGCTTTCTTTTGGCTGTTCCTTGTCTTTGTGTCTCTCATCTTTCTGGAGAATTTCCCTTAAGAAATTCCCAGCGATGGCTCATCAGACAGAGATGTGAGTGGCTGGCATTATGTAATGTTGTGATATTTGGCATTGCCATGGTAATGTCGCACCCACCAATGCAGAATAAGCTGTTAGAGCATGAAATTGGTATTTTTTAAAAAAAATGTTATATTCTTAATGTACAGCTGTCCATCTGAAAACCATTCACTAATGCTAAGATTAAATTCTTTGTTTCATTCTCTTCATATGCACAAATCTATTTGGATGATTTCTTTCCTTTTTGGGTGTATAGAGAAGAAAGACAAAACTTAAAGTAATAGCTCTATCAGAAGGTCCAAGCTAACTTTAAGGTACTGTGTGCTGAATGTAAGATAGACTCATAAATCCAAAAGCAAGAGCCCGCAGTTTTAGCACCTGTTCTCCTGGCATGGGAGCAGAAAGTGAACAAGTACCAGATGCAGAGAGGCAATATAATCAGTGACCCTTTTTCTGCTGCTAAATTCATCAACATGTTCCAAACCAAATCCATTCACAGTTTACAAGTTTGTTATTCTGTGTTAATTACTGTGAAAGAATAGCCTACCCTTATGGGAGAATTAGTATTTCTAAAAATAATGTGCACGGAGAAAAGGAGGGAGGGTCTGAAAATAGGGCCACTTAGGATACCAAATTGTGTTTGATTATGAGATGACAAAGACTAGAAGATATCAAAGTAACTTGCATGGAGACAAATAAACTGCTTCACCAATTCTTCCTTTACATTCCACTTCCCTCCCAGGGGGCTGAATTATAAATATATGGGGGTAATATTTCTTCTTTACAATGGAATATTATCTATGTGAACAGTGAAACTAGAAGGACCTTCTGGCTAGAGTTTACTGCTAAATTGTTCAAGAATAGCAGCCGTGTTAGTCTGTATCCGTAAAGAAAGTGAGGAATACTTGTAGCACCTTAGAGACTAACCAGTTTATTTCAGCATAAGCTTTCATGGGCTATAGCCCACTTCATCGGATGCATAGAATGGAACAAACAGAAGTAAGATGCATTTATACACACAGAAAGCAAAAAAAAGTTGTAAATTACCATACCAATTCTAAGAGGCTATTTAATTGTTGTTCATTGTTAAGTAGGTTCTCAAGAAGGGAGTAGTCTGTAAATGTATCCCAAAATCCTTGTTTGTAGGGGTAATCCTTATCCAAACAGCCCCATTTTTTCTGAATGAGGCTACTCACATGATTACAGAGCTAGTAACCTGATTTGCTTAACAAAGATTCCAGCTGATGACCACATGACCAACATATCAGAACTAATTGTCCACATCTTTATCAAGCCCTTCTGGAAAATTACCTCATGTTTTAAAACTCATTTTAATGAATTTAAAATGAATAAAATACAATGGTATCTAGGGCATGGTTGTCCATGAGGAATTTTCTCCTGAAGATGGTTGACACACCCATTTTGTAAAAATGGCTCAGGCCACATCTACCCAAGAGCAATCTCAGCTGTGACCCTGGCTCTGTTTGAGGTCTCTCTGATCTTCTGGTGCTTTTCTCAGCTCTGCTGGTGGTGAGGAAGTTGGTGAACACTTTAAGCAACTTGCAACTCAGATCTTAATGGAAGACTCCCAAAGTGGAAATTCCAATTCAAAGCATGCAAGGCTGTTGGATCCACAGATCTTGGATGGGACTGTACCTTACTGCTCAGTGGAGGGAGCACTGTGCCTGGAGACATGTGGGGTTACAGACGGGTTTTGGAACTGGCTGATTCCATTAGTCTGCTGACTCCTGGAGCTAGTAGTTGAAGGGCTCTAATGCTAATGGCGCATATTGGAATTTCCACTGGTGTTCTGTATGGAGCCTGTTCACTGTGCATTGATGGAGGAAGGAGGATGGTCACTGGGGCTCCTTAAAGCCCCAGCACATTATAAAATAACCAAACCATCACCGTGGTTAGATTTCTTGTTTTCTAGCAGCTGGTCGCCATTGGCTGAGCAACTCCAGGCCCAGCCAATGGCCTATCAAAGGCTCCATGTGGTTCAGTCCTCCTGTGTGATCTTGCTCAAGTCACTTCCCCTTCCACCTCTTGTCTATTTAACTAAGGGGTAGGCAACCTATGGGAGGCAAGCTGATTTTCAATGGCACTCACATTGCCCGGGTCCTGGCCACCGGTCTGGGGGGCTCTGCATTTTAATTTTAAATAAAGCTTCTTAAACATTTTAAAAACCTTATTTACTTTACATACAACAACAGTTTAGTTCTATATTATAGACTTATAGAAAGAGACCTTCTAAAAACATTAAAATGTATTACCGGCATGCAAAACCTTAAATTAGAGTGAATAAACGAAGACTTGGCACACCACTCCTGAAAGGTTGCCGACCCCTGATTTAGATTGTTAAGTTCTTGGGGCTAGAGGTTGTCTCCTATATGTATGTATAGAGCCTAGCACAATGGGTACTGCACTATAAATGACAATAATAACTCAGCACTGCTTAATGACTACATTTGGGGCCAAATTCCTCAATTAAGTCAATAGAGTGACACTAAGGATGACTTTGGCCCAGTATTTTTAGTAGTAGTAGTAGTTTCTCTCTTGACTGGGCCTATTCTTCGTCTATCCCCTTGGCATACGTGTTTAATGGGCTAGACCTTCAGCGACTGTAGTCCATAGAGCTGCATCCATTTATACCTGCTCAGGATGAGACCCTCAGACCCTAATCCACTGGAAAGAAAGAGGAAGTGGCCTCCTTTGCATAGGCTGGTCCCAGCAGTAAAACTCTCTGATGATAATGTGGTGATTTTTTTTTTTCTTATCCTGAAAATTGATTTACAGGCTCACGCTTTGAATGCCGGAGTTCCGTCAGGGTTCAGTACCCACCTCCTGCTAATAAGGCGTGATGCACTTACTTCCAGTAACAACTCTATAGCTTTGCAAGCTGGAGTTCTGAGCCATAACAGCCATTGTCAAAGGCAAAGACTGGGTTGTGTCTATTCCCCATATTGGATGAGTTCCAGGGTGGTTTGTCAGAACATTGGGTCAGGAAATGGTTATGTTTGTGATCGGTGGGTCGCAGGACCAAAAAGGTTAGGAAGCACCCGCCTACCGCCTAATAGAGCATTTCCAGCCTTGTGCAGGTTGACGTGAAATTTAATTTGTACTAATCCACCTAAGAGCGGCGAAGGATGAAATATATTGTAAGCAGGATTGATCTGTTTTACAGCCTCCTGTATTTTATACACTGGGCTTTTTGAAGGCATAATTGTCAGTTATGTTTTGCTTTGGGTTAAGTACTTGACCTTTCTCAGCTTCAAACTCTCCCAATATCCGTGGGCTTTAAGTTCGCTGCCCTTTTAAGCACTCTGTTCTCCATCCTGCTTTTAGCGTAACTTGGGAGTTCTAACCGCACCAATTACAGCTCATCAGGCAAATTCCCACTGACGTCAGTTCCAGTCTGACAGATCCAAATCCTTTGAGGACCTGGGCCCTAGTGACTTCACTGGGAGTTCTGCTTAGTCCGGACCGCAGCCCCAGACCCCCCGAAACTAAAAATTAACAGGCCCACACACTCTCTGGGTAAATCCTGCCCCCATTGACTCCATGAGGGCCAGGATTTTCCTGCCCATTCTCTGTGTTACGATGGGCCCTGTGAAAGAGATAGTCCCAACTCTATGGCAAAACCATCCCCTTTTCCCTGCCTTCCATAGGGCTTCCACAGGGTACGGGGTTGGAGGGGATAAGCCAAAGAACTCGTCTGGGCTCTTCCAGGTTCTCATTCACCTCCAGACCTATGGGGAAAAGAACCCTAGTCACACATTGAGGTTGTGTTAACTGGTAGCACTTTTCTCTCCATGCTGAAGAACTCCACACGCTGCAGGGGCTACCAGGATAATGGGAGCCCCTATAAACAAACTCTTGCAAACAGAGCTCTGCTGTCCAGGGCTGGGGAAACGCTGGTGGGGCTGGATAGGAAAGAGGAGGCATGTATGCCCATTGCCTCCAGCAGATCCACTGAGATATGTGGAGCTCTGGAAGGGAAGGAAGTTGGACCACTAGCTTCTTTTGCAGGAGTAGGGAGAGACCCAGCCCCCTGGCCCCACTGGAAGAATGAGCAGGAAACACAATGAATTGAATTTCATGGCATTTCCTCCCCCTTCTGTGAGTTGTTCCAGCCTAGGGGAGATGGGACCCCAGGATACGGCAACCAACTGGCAGAGTGTAAAAATGCACTTTGGTTCAGGGCTCTTGTGCCTCTCATGTCCCCTCAAAATCCTTAACATGGGACTTCAGTGGACCTTACGGTCCATGGTTTTCATTTGACGTCCATGGCCGACAGTCAAGGTCGTCCTTTCGACACAAAGGGCTGGTAGAAGGGAGTACGTCAATGAGAGGACACAGCTCAGGGTGCCGCAAACACTGAAGCGTGTGAATATTTAACTCATCTCAGCCAAACGGCTCATGTGGGTACCTGTTTGCAGGCTCGGGCCCTTGCTTTGTATTTCCCATCTGGAAGGCGGATTACTCCGCTGTTTTAGAAGCATAGGGTGTCCCCAGCCTTGAGTCTGAGACGTAGGCCCTGCCGAAATAGAAATGAGTGTGTTAGGCACGATGAGGGTGTCTTCCTCACACAAGTGAACAAAGAATTACCAGGAGCCTGCAAGCTCAGTACCTCACCTTGCTGCGCCTGGAGGGTGTGTCAGACTTGATCAAAGAAGGTAACAAAAGCTATAGGGAGGCCAAGGTGAGGTACCCAGGACAGAGAAACCCAGGAGACAGATGTCAGTGACTGGCATAGAGGTGCTTATACCTACTGGTTAGAGAAGAAGCCATGCCTAGTGCCTAGAGCAGGTGTCAGTAGTCAGAAATTGGATCCTGGGGTCAGAGCTGGAGTCCAAGCCACAGGTCAGAGTCAGAAGTCAGAGCCCAAGGTCAACTGGAGTCAGGAACCAGAGCCGGAGCCAGGAATCGGAGCTGAGGGACAGAGCCAAGTTACCTGGAGTGAGGCAGAGCAGGGTCCAAGGCAGAGGCTATTGCAGCCACAGGCCAAAACTTCAAGCCATCAAGGAACTGCTGCTACTGTTGGGCTTAATCAGGCAGCCGACCGCAGGCCAGCTACGCTCATCAGGATGCCTGGAGACTGTCTCTGCGGCAGGCCCTGATTTCTGAGCTGGGAGTTGCACGGGGGCAGGGGGGGCATACAGGCTGCAGAAGGCCCAGGCACAGAATTAACCCCTGTGCTGGGCACTGGCAGGGGGGCTGGGCACAGAGAGGCAGCCTGTGTTCCACCCGAGACAGGAGGAGGGGGGAGAGTCTAGGGAGAAGCCAGAGTCCTGGGAATCGGAGGAGGGGCTGTGTTAAACACAGGGTGCAGGGAAGCAAGAGGTAGGAAGGGGCCCAGAGAAGCAGCAGAACCTCTGAAGGAACAGACCCAGCTGCTCAGTATAGGGCCCTTGGGCCACAACCTGGATTAGAGGAGGGGCCTGGGTTCCCCTGGCAGCCCTGAGGATGGGGCATAAGAGCCCAGTTTAAGAAATTCAGAGCCCACAGTGGGGCTGAAGACTCAGCCTCAAGGTTAGGCCAAAATAAAGCGCAAAAGGGGCAGCTGGATCTTTTGTGTTGGGATGTTTGGGAGTGTTTAGTTGTATTCTTGTTACCCTGGAGGGAGGGCAATTAAAACACGGCCTGGCTGGAGGGCCCAGGTGCAAGAAGAAAGACCAGTGCAGGCGGGTGCCAGAGTGAGGTGGGCTACCCCACACCCAGCCACATGGGGGTGCATCAGCAGTGAGTGAACTCTTCCACATATGGTAGACCTTGCAGGTTGAGATGTAATCCAATAGCTACTTTCAGACTAACTCATCTCTGAACAGCGATGGCATATTAGAAAGAAAGAGACGCTCTCTTAACCTACCGCTTTTTATATAATATAATTCTGTCAATTCATTGCAATGTTTTATCACTTCCTTGTGGAACCTGGACGTATTCGCCCCAAAAGGGCTTCTTTAACATATATCTGTTGCATATGATGTTTTTTGGTTTTTAAGCAAGCCATGTTAGAATGATTCTAAAACAACTCCGTTCATGGCTCATATAACCTCACACTGTGTACCTCATTGATTAAATGTAGTCTTCATATTTAATATCATGTATCTTTTAAAGCACCTTATAGATTCACAGCTGGTCTGTAAGGCACTTAGCTTTATTTCAATATTTACAATACGTTTGTTGTTCATTAAACGTATTTACCCAGGCTAACCCAACATGAAAGAAATTATCTTGTTTACAGTGGAATCTTGACAAAAATACATGCTGAAAAGACAGACAAACATACATAAACCTGGATTGCTTAGTGGAACATTGATTTGCTGCCACATCCAATTTTTCTCATTAGAACTTATTTTATTTGAACATGACTCAGTACCCCGTGTAAATGCGAAGTTGTTAATCTTATTACTATATGGAAAACAAATTAATTATTATGCATGATATTGGAAATGGGTTGTTAAGTTGGCGTTGGAAAGATTAGCAAAATACACTCATTACTTCCAATGATATCTGATATACATGTATAGCTCCGTTTTGAGATCATTTGCAATATTCAGATAAATAAAGCAGACAGAAAAGCCCCTTTTCTATGTCTTTAGAACATTAATTTGAATTTTTTAAAAAAAGGTTGGATTAAAGGCCGTATTTAGTATGTGAACCATTTACATTTTAAAATATCAATATTCCATCTGAAGAAATGAAGCTGTTGTTTTTCTCTGTGCATGGTGATGGATATATTATGTTAATACAACCATCCAGTGCCAGGTAGCAAGGTTCATTTAAACAAAGAAAGAACTTGGAATTCTAGAAACTGCTTTCTATAGACGTTTATACATTTTGATCTCCCTGGAGATTATATATGGAAATTGTTGTTGTTAAAATAACAGCAACAATAATAAACTTAGCACTTATAAAACATATCTTTGGTGCATGTTTGTATAATATCTAGCACAACAGGGTCCTAGCTCATTACCAGGCATTGTTAATATAAATAAATAAGGAATTGTGTTATAAGCATTAATTAATGGACGTGTGTGTGTTCATATATAATAACTGTATTATTACTGTTTAGTCGACACAGACTTTCATCTTTTCAATATTTGGTAAGGAAAAGGTCTCTGTTAGGGACCAGTCTTGAACCTCTTAGGTCAACCCTCCCCCACCCCCCAGTGTAGTCCTCGCCTTAGTTTCTGCCACCTTTGCACTTGGCTGATCCAGCAGTGAGAATTGCACTGGCAGGAAGCAGAAGCTGGACAGAGGTAGACTGGAAATAAGGTGTAAGTTTTCAACGGTGAGAGGAATTAACCATTGGAACAATTTCCCATGGGTTGTGATGGATTCGCTATGGCTGACAACGTTTAAGTCAGAACCGGATGTTTTTCTAGAAGACCTGCTCTAGGAATTAGTTTGAGGACATTCCCTGGCCTGTGCTGCGCAGGAGGTCACATTAGATGATCCCAGTGGATCCTTCTGAGTTTGGCCCCAAGCACAAGTTAGAGCAGCCTCAGGACTCTGGCAGGACAGCCTCAATGGACCACTTTGTTGGCCTAGGATTGCTAGAGTAGTGTCTTCTAGCTATGACCTGGCCTGCACCCAACATGCCCCCCACATCAGCGGGACCAGGAGTGGGTGGCATCGAACTACCTATGCCCTCTTTACGCCACCACTTATTGAGACCCCCACAGTTGTCCAAAATTGCCTCCTTAGCAGAGCAAAGTATCTGAAAATGGGAAGGCACCCGATCCATTTAGCTAAATACAGCCTGTAAATTGTCAAGACCCTTGCACTGAAGACTATTTGGGCTGTACACCACCAAGCATACCTCATATAGGACCTGAGTGCCCCCTCATGGCCAGGGCTGGTTCTGCAGCACCCTAGCCTCAGTTTCCCCTCTTTTCAGGGCTCTCTCAATTAAACTACCAAAACAATCATCTCATGTTCAGCAACACCCCTTCCTAGCGCTGGATCTATCAGTAGTCCAAAAATAAAGTTCTCCAGTCCCCATCAAATCCATACTCCCAGTGTTTCCTGCATGGAATTGCCTGTCTGGAGCCTTTCCCACTGAAGACTGAGGGTTTCCTGTTGCAATTTACTCACCATCACAACCATGCTTTGCCTTCGCAGACTTCCTGCTGCCACCTCTCACTTAAGCTGCCTCCCCTCCCCTCCACCAAGTTCCTGCTGCTCTTTATAGGGGAATCAGCTCCTCCCAACCCAGCTAGGTCTGCTAATTAAAGGCATGGGGGGGCTAACTGGACAGGGCTTACAGCTTCTAGACCACTGCGGCGGAGTGAGGGGAGGTAGTCTCCACCTAGATGCTCCACTGCTCCCTCTCCAGCGAAGGACCAGGCAAAAGCCAGGCATTGCTTGTCTTTTTGAGGCAGCATCTTGTGCTAGGATGTCTCGCCAGCCTACATGATCCTGTATTTTACTGTACTATATTACACAAGTCTTGTGTGTGGCTTATTCAAAAGAAAACAAAGAAATTCTTCAGTTTTCACTGGAGAACATACCACAGACGTAAATGGCTTTTTCACAGTGATTATGACTATATATTGAGCAAACAGGGTGTTATCAATTGCTGTTTTTAATTTTCTTTTTATTGATTTCAAAATTTAACTAAAAACAACAAAAAAGGTTCCAATTACAGCACAACCTTTTTATATTTCACAGTTAGTAACTTTCATACAGCTGTCCAATTGGAGCGAAGCAGTTTCTGAAATTAATTAAATAGATTTGTGTAAGTATTGTTTCCCGGCATCGTTCTTAAAGTCTTCAGCTAACTACAATTCACAGTGTTTTATTATCAACCAGGGCTCTTTATAATTCTGCTCTGAACCCAGCCCTGCAAAATTACAGAAAGAATAAAAAAGAAACTCCCCAAAAGTGGCCAAAGGGGAGTAGATGGGAACAAAGATCTGATGAGAATTATTCTCTGAAGAAAGCACAGTATCAGAACTTATAATTGGATCTATAATTCTATATACGTAAATCAATAAGAGTTATTTAAATTCTGTTGAAGGAATTGTTTAGCAAACTACCAGCAGTCTTACCATCTCCTTCACCACAGTCTAGTTTTCCTTCCACCTGCATTGGAGCTGTCACTTCCAATAATCACAATAAAATTTTTTTGATGTGTTTTAATGTGTCACTTGCAGGTTGGCTGGGAGTTTAGGGTTGCGGCATCCACCTCCTGACGTCCATTTTTAAATACTCACGGTGGCTGTCTCCAGAACGATTATTGTGCAAAACAGATTCTTCCTTTTTGTTCTTTCAGGGTCCACTCGTGGGCCGATCCATAGCAGACACCATTTGTCACAGCTCCCCTGGACTTCAGTGCAGCGATCTTTGTCTTCAGATTGCTGTAGAAAGCTAGAACGGTTTTGGTGGAGAACGTGCCTGGTACACCGCGGGCAGGTCAGATTGGCCACATCTCTTACAGATTGGCCAAGCCTGCGGCCAGCACTGTTTTCAACAGGCCTTTAAATGTGCTGTGTACTGGCTAGTCGAGTTCTCACTATCACTTCTGTTGACAGAGCTTTGTTTTGGTTTTCAAGCCCCGCAACAGAAGTGTCTGAAAATGGAGCTTTTTATGTTTTTTAATCAGGTGTTTCCCTCGTATATTTCAGTGGGGTGAATTAAACCCCCAAAGCAATGATGTGTGAAATGCTGAAACACAACAGTGTCCCATTGCCTGGGCCTGGCTTTCAGCATGCACAGAAGTAGAGCAGGGACCACCTCTTTGTTCTGAGTTTGTACAGCCCCTAGCACAGTGGGCTCCTGGCCCATGACTAGGTGACACACACAATTAATAATAATCAAAGAATGGTGACTGAACCATGACTAAGGGGATGACTTATCCCTCGGCAACGAGATCCACAATTCAGAGCTGCTTCTGGGTCCCAGGTGTCCTGAGGGTGTGACATGCCCTTTCTCATCGGTATTCTGCCCCATGATTCAAATGTTTCTCTTTGATGTGGACCTGGCCAACTTCTCTTGTGCTTGGTGATTTCCAGATTGGACCTGCTCTTGGAAACTACAGCTGGTGCAGAACCAGGTCACCCACTCGCTTGCTCGGGTTGTTGACAGCAGGAAAGAATATTTCACCAGTGCTTCCAAGACTGCACTCCCTAGCTACTTCGTGCGATTCAAAACACTGATACTAATTTGTAAAGCCCACAATGGTACAGGCCTCTTCTTCTTCTTCTTCTTCTTATCCTCTTCGCTCCTGGTGGAGCATAAGGCGCCAACCATTCTTCTCCATTCGCTGAAGATTTGGTTGACGTTTCTGTAGCATTCGTTTTTTACATGGTGGGTTGCTAGCCCAACTCAAAACCCTCCTCCTTTCACATCTTGGGCTTGGGACCAAGCAATGGCGGAGTTGGTACAGGCCTCACCTGCCTAAAAACCCAACCCTTTTCCTATGCACCATGTTACACCTGAGATCGGCTGGAGGTCCCGGTTCCATTCTTCAGACGAGAACATCCTGGCAGAACATCTTGGGGCTGGTTTAAATTGTTGTTCCAGTTCACACCCACTGAGGAACTGCTGTTGTGCATGGAGGGCCCAGGATTCTGGAACAGTTCACTTCCTCCATTCTCTGAATATTTTTGAAGCTCACCTGCTGAGGGTGCAAATGAAGAATACTTATAATTTTAAACACCTATTTATTTTGGGGTGACAGTTCACTGACTTCTGTATTTAATGAAGTACACCCTGGCCCACCTTGCTATGATGAGCATGATTTTAAAATTTAAATTAGCGAAATAGAGGCATAATTTGCTCTTAAAAATAGGAATGATTTTTAGATCAAACCTTGAAAAGGAGGACTTTCTGTCCATAAGACCATAAGAACGGCCAGACTGGGTCAGAACAAAGATCCATCTAACCCAGTATCCTGTCTTCCGACACTGGTCATGCCAGATGCCCCGGAGAGAATGAACAGAACAGGTAATCATCAAGTGATCCATCCCATGTCACCCATTCCCAGCTTCTGGCAAACAGAGGCTAAGAACACCATCCCTGCCCATCCTGGCTAATAACCATCGATGGACCTGTCCTCCCTGAACTTATCTAGTTCTTTTTTTAACCCTGTTATAGTCTTGGCCTTCACAACATCCTCTGGCAAGGAGTTCCACAGATTGATTGTGTGTTGTGTGAAGAAGTACTTCCTTTTGTTTGTTTTAAACCTGCTGCCTATTAATTTCATTTGGTGACCCCCATAGTTCTTGTGTTATGAGAAGGAGTATTCCACTTCCTTATTCACTTTCTCCACACTAGTCATGATTTTATAAATCTCTATCATACCGTCCATTAGTTGTCTCTCTTCCAAGCTGAAAAGCCCCAGTCTTATTAATCTCTCCTCATACGGAAGCTATTCCATACCTCTAATCATTTTTTGCCCTTTTATAAACCTTTTCCAATTCCAATAGATATTATCTGAGCTGTGGCAGTCACATCTGCATGCACTATTCAAGATGTGGGAGTACCATGGATTTATATAGAGGCAATATGATATTTTCTTAGTTATTATCTATTCCTTTTTTAATGAGTCCCAAAATTTTGTTGGCTTGTTTGACTGCCACTGCACATTGAGTGGATGTTTTCTGAGAACTATCCACAATGACTCCAAGATCGTTTCCTTGAGTGGTAACAGCTAATTTAGACCCCATCATTTTATATGTATAGATGGATTATGTTTTCCAATATGCAATTAATATTGCATTTCATCTGCCATTTTGTTGCCCAGTCACTCAGTTTTGTGAGATCACTTTGTAGCTCTTCGCAGTCTGCCTGGGACTTAACAATCTTAAGTAGTTTTGTATTATCGCAGATTTTGACACCTCACTATTTACCCCTTTTCCCAGATCATTGGTGATGTTGAATAGAATTGGTCCTGGTACAGACCCCTGGGGGAGACCACTCTTTACCTCTCTCCATTCTGAAAACTGGCCATTTATTCCTACCCTTTGTTTCCTAGCTTTTAACCAGTCACCAATCCACGAGAGAACCTTTCCTCTGATCCCATGAGAGTCTACCACAGAATATGTGACATGCACCCATACGAAATATATGCTACAATATCTACCAGATACATATGCAGGGAATATCTGGCTTCCCTGCAGCCACTTAGTAAAATGTGCTAGAATCAAAAACCCTTCTCTAAGGGAGATTTAGAGATGTATGAATTCACTGCATATGAGAGCATGTCAGGAAAAAGGTGCACCTGTCTACCAATCAAGGGGCTCATAGGTAGTGGGTGGAAGGAAATCCTGGACTTTTCACCTCTATACAAAAGACCCCAAACTCAGAGGGAGACAGGCTCAGAGCACGGCCTAAATTCTAATCTCAGACACCTGGTTAATACTTAACATGTGCTCAGAGATTGTGATCCACACGACTCTTTCAGTCAAAGAGGGAGAATCAAATTCCTGACCTGGAATACCATCTAGGAAAGCAAATAAATAATATCTTAAGCATCTCTCCTTTTGTTCCTTGAGAAAAGCTTAGATTTCTTACCTTTCCTCTTTAGTTGCATTGAGTTTCCACTTTTCTATCCGTCAGAGAGATCACCTGAGTTTCCACTTTTATATCCGTCGGAGAGATCACCTTAATCAATGCACTATTTACTACAATGGTATTTTCCCCCTGCCCAGCCATTGTCTGAGGCAGACTGTTAACCCATTTCACACCTTCCCATCTACTTTTTAGCCTAGCAATTCCCAAAGCAATGGAATCAATTTGACCTTTTTAGAGTTTTAATAGCAGCAAGCACAAAAGTTACAGTACAGGATGTACCTGAGTTGAAATTTTCCTTCTCTTGCTGCAGTACTGACCTTAGAGGCTGAGAAAGCAAGCATTGTTTAGGCCCATCTGATCTGTCTCCTGCAAAAAGTCTCATCAGAAAAATCTCATTCATAGTTTTCCTTACTCGGCAGCATTTCCCCTGCTCAGAATGGTCCCAGCATTTCCAAATGTGTATGGAAATAATAAGGCAAACACAAAATATGCTTTGAAGCAAAATTGCAGAGACAACATATGCGTCTCAAAATTATCTTTCTGCCCCATTGGCAGATTGTTTAAAAATGCACAATTGGTGAGGATGTTTGACCAGCATAAATTGCATTGGTAGAATACGAGGGTTTGAATAGGAATGGATGGCCTTGCACTTAAGGAAGTTCTGGGATTTAGAAGATGTGTGGTCAAAGGTCCTAGCTCTGCCACGGCGTCCCCGAGTGACCTTGGGTAAGTCACTTCATCTCCTAGACTCTGATCCTTAGATGTGAAATGAGCCTAATAATCTGTGTCTATTTCGATTGCATGCACCCTGGGGCAGAATCTGCCTCTTACTATGTGGATGTGCAGAATAATGCAGCCCTGATCTTGGTTTGAGCCTCTAGGCGTGATGTCATTGCCCCCACTGCATTCAGTTCAGCATTTTGCAGTTTCTCCTGGTGAGGAACCCCTCGGATTGTATACATTATAAGTAATTGCATTTGAAAACACAGCCAAATGCTGGCTAATCCAAGGTGTGTTGCTTGTACCCCTCTCAGCTTCCATGTTCCTGCTCCTAATATAGCCATTTCAAAAGTGGCTGTCTGACTGCCCTCTGCCCCCTATCTGAGACCAGCCCTATACATCCCTGTCTGAATTCTTTGCCTCAGTCTTCACTGTTGAGGATGTGAGGGAGATTCCCAAACCTGAGCCATTCTTTTGGGGTGATAGATCTGTCCCAAATTGAGGTGTCATTAGAGGAGGCTTTGGAACAAATTGATAAACTAATCAGTAATACATCTTCAGGACCTGATGGTATTCACCCAAGAGTTCTGAAGAAACTCAAATATGAAATTGCAGAACTAACAACTGTCATCTGTAAGCTATCATTTAAATCAGCTTCTGTACCAAATGACTGGAGGATAGCTAATGTGATGCCTTTTTTTAAAAAGGGCTCCAGAGGTGACCCTGGCCAACTACAGGCCAGTAAGCCCAACTTCAGTACTGGGCAAATTGGTTGAAACCATCGTAAAGAACAAAATGGTCAAAATTGTTGAAATGACATAGATGAACATAATTTGTTGGGAAATAGTCGACATGGTTTTTGTAAAGGGTAATCATGCCTCACCAATCTACTGGGATTCTTTAGGGGGGGTTAACAAACATGCGGACAAAGGAGATCCAGTGGATATAATATATTTAGATTTTGAAAAAAACCTTTGACAAGGTCCATTACCAAAGGCTCTTATGCAAAATAAGCAGTCATGGGATAAGAGGGAAGGTCCTCTCATGGATTGGTAACTGGTTAAAAGATAGGAAACAAAGAGTAAGAATAAATGGTCAGTTCTCAGAATGGAGAGAGGTAAATAGTGGCGTCCTCCCGTGGATCTCTACTGGGCCAGTCCTATTCAACATATTCATAAATGATCTGGGAAAAGGGGCAAACAGTGAGGTGGCAACATTTTCAGATGATACAAAACTACTCAAGATAGTTAAGTCCCAGGCAGACTGCGAAGAGCTATAAAAGGATCTCACAAAACTGGGGGACTGGGCAACAAAATGGCAGATAAAATTGAATGTTGATAAATGTAAAGCAATGCACATTGGAAAACATAATCCTAACTATACATATACAATGATGGGGTCTAAATTAGCTGTTACCACTCAAGAAAGAGATCTGGGAGTCACTGTACTCAGATGTGCGGTCCCGCTGAAGAAGAGATTCAAAACATGAAAGGAAGATGAAATGGTGGTTGGGGACAGGCAACTATGATCATTTGGATTTGCCATTTGAAAACCACATTTTATTCTACTGTTCTGAATGGGTACAACAATCTGGTGGTCTGTCTCTTTTGAAACGGTAGAGGCAAGCAATTTTATGTGTTGGTTTTGAATGTATTTAGTATACCGGTCTGGAGAGACTTGACACGTCTTGTTTAAATTAGACATTTCTGAGGCATTTGGGAACGCAGCCATTTTATGGAAGAAGAGGAGAAAGGCCATCCTCAGAAACAGGGAAGATAAACTGCTAGCACTGTTTTTAAGCCCCCTAAATGTGACTTTTTTATTGAAATTTTGAACTCTGTTGAAATTGGTTCTATACACAGTAGAACTCTTTTATCAGAATTCTGCCAATGAGGCCAGTTCTTCTCCCCTCCCCTGATTATTATATCAACATTAAAACAGGAAAGGGACTAGTTTGGGTCATCTTCTACAGGATCTAACTTAGGGTGTGTTATTGATGGCTGGATGCATCAATCACAAGCTAAGGTCTTTTAAACCTTACTTCCTGAAGACTTCTTTTGGTCAATTTCCTCAGGATCATTGAGGACATTCGCTTATACCATCAACCAACAGCTTTCCACTTTTTGGGAGGGGCCAACGAATGCTCAGTAAATGGCTAGTGTAATTAACCATCTCAGGGTTTAATTTTATCCCTGGGAAGATACTAGGTCACAGTCCCTACCAGCTCCTCCATATGTTGAAATTAAAATGAAATGAGGAAGAGAGATGAAATAAACAGCATCATAACACCAAATAGGCCCTGCTGAGGTAGCTTAGAGACAACAATAAAACCACTGTTTATACCTTCAGCTCCTGATTCTAGCAGGGAGGCTCGTCCTTTCGACAGTCCTGCAGATCTGGGAGTTGTGTGGTTTTTCAGGAAAATTAGTAAAAAGCAACGAATTTGAGAAAGGAGTTGAACTGTACATGCTTCAGCATAATACCTTTGCCTATTCCCTGAGCAAAAGGAAAGGTTAATCCCTCCTAATGAATACAGAGTCCTTGTAAATGAAAACAAGCATGTGGTTGGGGAGGGAAAGGTTCTTATAAACAAATCATTCTGGATGTTCCTAGTAGCCGGGCTATGATCTGATACAATGAGCATTGTAACATATTTTTTCCATGTGTTTTTATCCTTTTCTTCACATTTTCTTTTGCTACTAATTTCATGCATCAGAGGTCAAAAGACAAAAGGCTGGGTCTGGTTTAAAACCCATCTAACTGCATGCCTATTAGTAAGGCCACAGAAAGTGTCCTTTAGATAGTCTAGCAAAAGGATCAGGTTCCTGAAACAGAATAGTTTCCTTCTTCATTCTTTTGTATTATTATTATTATTATTCCCCCACAGCATGCTAGTTACAGAAGACAAAAGGGTGTTTGAAATGATGGAGTTTATAAAACCAAGATAGTGCCAGCTAAGAACGCTTTCTGTCCTTATTCCTCGAGTTTGAAAAAATATGGTTTGAGCCCTGAGTGGGTTTTCTTGTATAAGGGATTGAGGAGCCTGCATATGGATGAGACCTTTGGGCTTCTCTATTTGGATTTTCTTTTCTGTATTTTACAAAGGACTAAACAATCCCTGTATCGGTTTGTTTGAGGTGTGTGCTGTACTTTGCTTTTAAGGTCTTGTTCTTTAATTCTTTCCAAAACAATGTATTTAAAATTAAGGTCGGGCTTGGGAAAAAATCAGGATTGAATTGAAATAGCTGCCTCACATTTCAAACTTACACTCGGTCAGTCAAATACAGGACTCGTTTCTCTAATTCTTTTTGGATCCAATGCCTCTGGTGCTCAGAGGAAGTAAAGGATTATACGTGTCGATTAGAAGATTGGAGGGGGGGGGCAGGGAATATATTTGTTTAAATAAAACTTGCTTTAACCTCTCCCCTTTCTTCTATGCAGATGTTTGCAAAGACACTTGCAAACACCCAGTACTAAAAGCACTCTCTGGATGGGGTTGCGGGACCGATCCCGTTGCTGTTAACTTCAGTGGGAGGAGGATGGGGGCTGTCACCGTTTGCATGACAAGCTACTTGCCTACCCCCTGCGCCTGGGGCAAACAGGAACCCGGGGTAGGTCGGGCTGGGAGCAGGGCGCCTGGGCTTGTCCGTGTTTTGGACCCGGCTAGGAAACGACCCTCTTCCCAGCTGGGTTTTCAATACCGCGCAGCGAGCTCCAGCCGGTTAATCGCCCCCGGGTTGTTTTAGGCGGGGATTAAGACGTTCAAACGCCCGGTCCGGTTTGATTTGATTTGACTCCGTAGCGAGCTGAAAAATCCCCTGCACAGTGAACAGGAAACAACCCTTGACTGGCCGGGGCGAGAAGCCCGGGTTCAATCCAGCCGCTCTGGCAAGTCGGGGGCCTCTCCTGGGTTTAGACGTCCGTGGGGTACGCCAGGGGTCCTGGAGCCGGCTGGGAAACCCGGCTCCAGCCCAGGGCATCCCCGCAAACCCGCCCAGGGACAGCGGGCTCCCAGGGAAGAGCCGATCCCCTGAACTGGCCACTTCCCGGCCTCGCCGCTGCCTCCTTCGCTTTAGTTTTGCCTGGGACCAGAGTCCTCGGCTTTGATTCGTTTACACGAAGGTCGAATTTCTCCACTTCAACCGCTGCAGAATCCGGGGCCCGATCCTGACCCCCCCAACCCCGGGGGGGGGGTTGCCCTCGATTTCCCGAGAGCAGGATCGGGACCTTACCTCTCCTCTGCGCCCCGGGAGGGGGGTCGCCAAGGGGGGTTCGGACATGGATTGCAAAGGGGTCGGTAGTTCATCCCCGGGGTCTCCTCTGAGAGGGTCTACAACACGCCTGGGGCATAAGGCGATCGGAAGACAGCGTGTGGTCGTGGTTTCCCAAGGAAGCACTCAAGGGACATTCATTTCCCAGCCTAATTAAAACAACAACAACAACCCCATCTCGGTGGCCACCGCAGGCGGGGATCCACGGGGAGAGGGCGAAAGAAAGGGACAAAACCCGACCGGAGAGGGGGGGGGGGCATTTTCACCCGTGCCAGGCTCAGGCGTTCAAAGGGCCCCGGGTGTGGACGCGGCTCAGAACTCCCCCAGGCCAGACAGCCCTGACTGACATGGAGGAGCGGAACGCTCTCTGGGCAGGTCTCCCCCAAACGAATTCAAGTCTGTCTTGGGGGGAGGGGGGCAGTTGTGAGGTACAAGAAATAACTGGCGAGCAGATGGTTTGCTAGTCGCCCCAGGTTCTTGGACGCCCCCAGCCTGGCTCTTCAAACCAAGCAAACTCTGCCCCGTGTTTCAACACCTTCAGACGGTGTAAGAGGAACCCCCGGCTGGGATGGAAGCGCTGGGAGGTGTCACTACCCCCCCCCCCCCAGACGCCAGCGCTTTGCCTTTGACATCCCGGGCCGGACGGGGCTGTGGACAAGTTTCATTTCCACCCTCCCGTGCGGTGGAATCGTTTCCCCAGCGGAGCCCGGGGCTGCGGCTGGCAGGGGCCGGGGGGGGGGGGGGGGTCCGTGGTTTTGTCCCCTTGCTGGGGATTTGGTATTAAACTCTGCCGCAGCCGGGGTGGGACTCGGGACAAGGGGGATCCGCCGGCATGAGTGGGAGTTGCTGGAGTCCGGTCTCTGCCCGGGGGGAGGGGGGGAGGGGGAGAAAGTGACCGTGACTTTGGGGGAAGGCGGCCGGACGTCCCTCCCCCGGCGGCAGATGCCCCGGAGGTCTCTGCTCCCGCTGCTCGCAGGCTCTGGGGCTGCCTTTGGCCCGGGCTGGGGGCGAGGGAGGTACCTGTCCCCCCCTTACCCCCCCAGGCACTGCGCCCGGCAGGAGAACCAGCAACGGGAGGATGGCGGCGGCTGGGAGCGGAGCGAAGGTTTCTCGGGGTCCCGGGGAGGGTGCGTCGGGTCCCCACCGGGGGTGTCCCTGCGGGCGGTTACGCGGCTCCCCGGGAGTCGGAGTCCCCCGGCGTGGCTGTAATTCTGCGGCTCTGGGTGTGTCCTCGCGCAGTGACCGGCGCGACGGGAACCGACCCCCCGGTGTCCCCTGCGGACCCGGGGCTCCACGTCTGCGCAGCCTGGTTTGAAATCACCCTCCGGCCACACCCGGGTCTCCTGCTCCCGGCGGGGCAGGTGCTGCCTGTGCCGGGAGCGGGCTGGCCGGGGGTCCCCTGCCCGGGGCTGTGGGTTGATCTCACCCAGGCCGGGAACCGGGCCCCGATCTGTGCTGGGTCCCAGCGGCCCGCGGGCGGGGAAAGGTGCGCAGCGCAGCGGAGGAGGCGCGGCCTGGGTGGGGCGCAAGGGCAGGAAACAGCCCAGCGGGTCCCCCCGACCTGCCCCGGGCCGGTTCCGGGCTGCGCGCAAAGCGGGGCCACGTCTGTGCTGGGGGCCGGGCTCTGTCCGCCTGTCTCCGGTTCTGCGTCCGAGATCCGGTCGTGGCGGGGTGTGTGTGTGTGTGAGTGTGTGTGTGTGTGTGAGAGAGAGAGTGTGTGTGTGTGTGTGAGAGAGTGTGTGTGTGTGAGTGTGTGTGTGTGTGTGAGAGAGAGAGTGTGAGTGTGTGTGAGTGTGTGTGTGTGAGAGAGACAGTGTGTGAGAGAGTGTGTGTAAGTGTGTGTGTGAGAGAGAGTGTGTGTGAGTGTGTGTGTGAGTGTGTGAGTGTGGGTGTGAGTGTGTGGGTGTGAGTGTGGGTGTGAGTGTGGGTGTGAGTGTGGGGGTGGGAGTGTGTGTGTGAGGGGGGTGCCAGCGGCCCTGGGGTTGTGTGTGCATCGCGCTCTCTCCAAGGGGCACCCCCCTACTTTGGGGGGCCCCAGGGGTTGGAGAAGCCGGAATTTGGGCTCATCCAGCCGTACCTTGTTGTGCTGCCCCCCCGCGGGCGATGTTCTGGGTGGGGCCTTCTACAGCCCGTACCGGGCGAACGCACCTGGCTTCTGCCCCCCAGCGGGTCCCCGGTCCAAACGGGAGGCCCAGGCGCTTCGGGTGTGCGGTGGAGGAGGGCACGGAGCTCCCCTGGGCCTAACCCGGAGCAACCCATCTCTGCTGGGGTGTCGGGGTCAGCAAAGGCCGGGTGCAGGGCCGGATTGGCTCCAAAGGTGTGCGAGGCCCGCGGGCTGGTGGCGTGCAGGGCTGGACTCCGGGCCGGGTGCTAATGGTTCGGCACTGCCCAGCGCTGGGAAAATCCAGCCCCCCCCCCCCCAGGAGAAAGGGTGTGTCCACTCGGACACAGTCACAGCCAGGCCTGGGTCCGCCTCTGGCGAGAGACACGTGTGTCTATTATACCCAGGGAGAGAGAAAACACTCCCCTGTGCACACGTCCTTGCGTCTACACAGAGACAGACACACACGTGTCTGCACCTGTCCAAGTAGGGGGATAAAATATTATTTACATGAATGTGTATCTCTGTGGAGACAGCCACAGCTAGCTAGGAATAACCACAAACACACAGAGGGCCTGGTTTCAGAAGTGGGGTGCAGAGTCTTCATTTATTCACTCAGATTTAAGGTTTCATGTGTCAGTCATACATTATGACGTTTTTAGAAGGTCTCTTTCTATAAGTCTGTCATACAGAACTGAACTATTGCTGTATGTAAAGTAAATAAGGAGTAAATAAGGGTTTTAAAATGTTTTAAATGCTTTATTTAAAACTAAGTTAAAATGCAGAGCCCCATGGACTGGTGGCCAGACCCCGGGCAGTGTGAATGCCACTGCAAATCACCTCCTGTGCCACCTTTGGCATCCGTGCCATAGGTTGCCTACCCCTATACACACGCAGCCACACCCACCCTCCCACCCACACATATCTACAACTCCATATCCATACACAAACATACATTGCTATAGATACACACACACACACACACACATTACTAGAGATCCACCCACATATATGTGCATCTGTATGGATTATATACAAACACACACACACACATCTGTATCTCTATGGATTTTATAGAGGCATATCTACCTACAACTCAATATCCATACACAAATATACTTTGAAATAGATGCAGACACACACACACAAATATACTTTGATATAGATGCGTGCACACACAAATATACTTTGATATAGATGCGTGCACACACACACAAATCTACATCGCTATAGATACACACACATGTATATCGGAGAGGTTGCAGTGTTAGTCTGGATCTGCAAAAGCCCCAGAGAGTCCTAGTAGTCTATGGTGCCACAGGACACATATATATGTGAAACTCTGTGGATTATACACACACACACTTGCATCTCTATGGATTATATAGAGGCATATCTACCTACAACTCCATATCCATACACAAATATACATTGATATAGATACAGACACATCCCCACCCACATATCTACAACTCCACACCCCTACACAAACACACCTGCATTTGTACACACACACACACACACAAACACACACTTGCATCTCTATGGATTACATAGAGGCATATCTACCTACAACTCCATATCCATACACAAATATACATTGATATAGATACAGACATCCCCACCCACATATCTACAACTCCATACCCCTACACAAACACACCTGCATTTGTACACACACACTAGCAGATCCACAGGCGCACACACAGTAACGTGCCCATACACCCACCTCTACCCACACGCGCATGTGCGCCGCATACCCACCCATCCAAGAGGAAAGCCCCCCCAGTCCCTGCGCGACAGACCCCGGCCCGCGGGCCCCGCTGTGATGGGGGGCGAGGGGGGGGTAGAGGGTCCGCTTTGCTACCGGCTGCGCCCCACGCCCAAAGCGATTGTTTCTTACTTTGATGTTTGGGGCGAGTTCACCCCCCTCCCCCACTAGGCTTCCGGGCCGGGGAGCAAAGCTCCGTCCACCTGTTCGGTGTCTTGCCAGCAAATTGGCCGCCCCCGCCCCCGCCTGGGGGCTGGGCGCAGAAAGCCGCGCCACGGGTGGGGCCGGAGCATCCCGCAGGGTTTCCTCCCCGCGTCCCCCGCAAGACCCCCAAACCCCGCGCGTCGGGGTCAGCGGGCGGCGAGGAAGTGTTGATCGGAGCGGGGCTATTTCGAGCTAAACAAATGAGAGCGAAGGACGTTAGGGAAAGGGGAAGTGGAAGAGCTGAGGGCAAAACAAGCCCTGCACCAGGCAGCCCGGGCCCCTGATTTCAGCGGCCCCCTCTGCCCCTTCTGGCGGACGAGGCGTCTCCAAACCTGTGGCCAGCCCCGCGGAGGGGGAACTATCCGCTTCAAACGCCCGGGCTATCCTGGTTGCTTGGAAATGAAGTCACAACCCTGCGCCCCGGGGTTATTATAGGAGAGGACCAAATATTGGTTGAGATTTGGGGACCTGTGAATTGACTCCCATCGGATTAGGGATTTTGGGGGGGGGGGCATTTTTCACAAAGCAGGGCCATGCCCGCCCCAAACACCGATATCCTTTGCTAAAGAGGGTAAAACCGTTCTGCGGCACGTGCATTTGTCTAGCAGTATGGTACTTATTTCCCGCAGTCAGTGACTTTGTGGCAAGAGGATGCCTCTTCTTTATTTTGCTTTCTCTGGTCAGGAGCTGAGTTATCCCCCGGGGAGGTCAATTCGATTCCAAAGGGGGATTTCTGACCGGAGCACAGCTTTCAATGAGCCGAGGAGGAGAGGAAATAGGAAATAGGATTGCATCGGGTGGAAATAACAAGAAAACTAGTAATAATCATAACAAGAGTCCTGAATTATAATGAATAAATAGCGACCTAAATGAACGAGGCAGTGAGACTCCAGGCATCGCAGTATTTTCGAGGGAGACACGTTCTCAGCCCTTTTCATCGGACATGGCTGCTGTAGGATTTTTGCATTTCCTGTGCTCGCTTGAAGCGGGGTTGGAGTGCGTGCGTGCTCCGTGTAGTCAAAGCTGGAGCTTAAAGATTCCCTTCCTGCCTTTTTAATGGTAATAGAGACAGGTAGAAGGGTCGCCTCCTAGTAAAATGCCTTCACCACGCTGTGTAAGATGAAAGAATATTTTGCATAAATGTATCGTTCGCCTTTAAATCGATATCGGCTCTTCTCACCATCTTCCCCCCTTTCCACTCGCTAAATATGCTAGAGAGGGGCTTTCGCTTTTCTCAAACTGTAGCCACTGAAGCATATTCTGCACTCAGGGGGAAAAAAATAAGGTGCCTAGAAACTATTTTGATCCCAAGTTCAGCTGTAATGGCAGATAGCGAAGTGTGGGTGGCTTAGCTGTCTCGCGGAACAAGTAGATTTTCGACAGGCATGAATATTTCCAAATTAATCAGATTGACTACAACAGGGAAGGAGATTAAAGCGCAAAAGCTTTTCTTTGCAATACTTTTGAGCCCGATATTTAATTTTCTGTTCAAAACGAACATCAGCCCGTCTTGAGCACAATTTGAAGGCCTGTGTCTCTCTGTGTGTGTGCACACTCCCAGATATCCAGGCAGTAAAACAAGAGGCACATACTGTGAAAATAAAAACACCCGGAAAATCTGGATTTCAACGCAAGAATCGGTCCTGCGTAAAATCACAATATTTGAAACACCGTGTGTTGGAATTTAAAAAAATGAAAATAAGAAACGTTTCACTTGCTGACTTACTTTAAAAAACCGAAACTGCACGAAATCGACTGATCTTTTCACCGTTTTATTTTTTACGGAGGCCTTATTGTTCTGACTGGCCCTTTGCTATAATTTTGGAGGACACTGTGTCATTAAATATCCCCCTCGAAAAGTCTAGCTTAGACTCCTCTTTTTAAAAAAACCCCAATCCAATATGAGATGATTGTCTAAGGGCTCAGTCTAGTTCACGGTCGTCTGGGCTATTTCTGGAGTATGGTGCCTTTCTAAAGCAAGGGTCCTTCCTAAGGGACTATTTTGGTTTTATTACCCACGCAGAGATAGTTAAGCAACGACAAGGTCCCTTCTCTTGAAAGCGAGTATTCGATCAAACATTGCAAGAAGCAGAAATATCATCTTTCGTGATCAGGTTTAAGAGGGAATAAAAGGATTTTCCGGTGTGTCCCCATCAGCCCATTGAATGCGGTGGAAGTTGATTTTGATGAAAAGTCGATCAGCCCCTTGAATGTTTCCAGCTCCACATTAACCCCCTTGACTGTTTTTGTTTCCTCCCTGCCTCCGCCTTTCGCACGCTGCTCTGTAAACAGCTAAAGTCACACTTTCAGGCCGTTGGTTGCAAACAAACTTTGATTCCTGCTACAACAGATGTCAGAGTTTCTTGGTTTTTTGGCTGCGTCTGGGGACATCTTGTGATGTTTTAGAGAACAGGACATGAGCTCACATGGCGAGAAGGTCTTTAGTTCCTTAATCATTTCACGGTTCCTTCGGAGGCTTTTTTTCCACCTAAAACGTTTAGTTTCAGCTCAGTGATCAGCTGCAAAAGCTCGACGGGGAGCGGAAGAGTTGAATTATTCCAACCTGCGAGCAGACCCTCGGAAAAAAAAAACAGTGGAAACTTTTTTTTTTCTCTGTCCATTTCACCAAGTCCTGAAAAGCCAGAATGGAATTAGAGAAAAACTACATGACTCCCCGGACTGGCCGAACAGGTAGGAGAGTGCTACGGGTTTGGGAAGTAGCCCTAAATGAATCGGGGATGATATTGATAGATGCCTGTTTGTTGTGCATCAGGCGGTGTGTGTATATAGATCTATAGGTGGGGAGAGGGGGCATATATTTATCTACCTGCCCACCCGCAGGACAATAGTGAGATGTTTATGTAGCGCTAGGCACTGTCTTGTGTTTGGTTGGACTAGTGGGAGCACGAGTGGGTTACAGACCCGGAGAACAGAGGGTCACAGATGTTTAACCAGTACAGGAGTGAGGGGACTGCGTGGCCTTTGGGATCTCCAGAGGGATTATCCCTAGGTCCACCCTTTGCAAAGCCAAAATCCACACACGGGCGCCAGGCGTGACGGAGCTGGGGGGCGCAGGGTCCGGGGGACGAGGCTGGCGCGCAAAGGAACCCCGCGTCGGCCGGCCAGGCGCCGGTGTTTTGGGGTGGGGGGAAATCGGCCATCGGCCGGGGCTTTGGAAGGGAGGGGGTCGCAATCCCGAGCGGGGACGCGGCGGGGGGGCCCTTCCTGGCTGGATGCGTCGGGGCGTTTGGGACTGTCCCCTGGATGTGACTTGAAGAGCGCGGACCTCGCTTTGTCCGCTCCAGGCGCGGGACTCCCGGACCCCCCCCCCCCAGCCGGGGGAATCCTCCAACCCCCCCCCAGCGCATCGCCCCACGAGCCGGCCGGGGCACGGGGAGCGGCCGGGGGGCTCGGACCCTTTGCAAAGACCCGGGGGCGTCCGGCCCGCGCTGGGGATGGCCGGGGGCAGGCGGGGAGCGGCCCGGCAGTGGGGGGGCTCGGGGTGTTCCTGGCTCCAGCCCAGCTCGCACGTTTGCCGCGCTCGCTGGGCCCTTTGATTAGTTCAATCGCCCGAATCATCGGCTGATCGATCCCGCCGGCCCTTGCTCCTCGCCGCCGGGCCTGGCAGGGGCTGGGAAAGGCCCCGGAGGAGGGGGGAGGGTGATGGGGGGCGGGGGAGGCCCTAAGCCTCCCGGAGAAGCTGGCCTTGGTCCCCGGCTTTTGGCTGCCCCTGGTCGGGGCGGTGGGACAGGCCTGTTTCCAGGGCAAGGACAACGGGGCCAGACCGGACTGGGCAGCCGGCTAGGAGCCAAGCCAGAGGCCTGGCGCCGGGACAGCCAGGTGGGGAGAGCCCCGCGGGGAGATCAGGGCAAGGGGACCCCAGAATCCTCTGGACGGGGCTAGATCGCTGCGGACTCTCCTCTCCCCGCTCCAGTAGAGTCCCCCTCCCCCCGCTCCTCCTGGCACGCTTTGCTGGGGGGAAGTGCGGGGGGGGGGGCTTTTCCCTAGGCCTGGCCCGCGGTTCTAGTCCCAGACTGTGCCCCGGGGTCCCTCGGCGCTGTACGCTCCCGCTGGCCCCGGGGTCTCTGGATCCCTCGAGCCAAATCGCTGCTGGGTCCCTCCTGGCTTGGAGAGAAAAGATCCCCCGGGTTTGCTTGGTCCACGGCAGACACCACACCGGGGGCGCAGGCCGGGGATGGCAGGGGAAAGGGGATTAGAGCTCTGGGCACGGGTTTGATCCCAGGCGGTGCCCTCCAGCGGGAGCTCGAAACAGAAAGGTGCCCTGGAGCTGCGGAAGTGATGTTCAGCCTCATTGTGTAGGGCCGATGGCTGCGGCCTGGCGGAACCGGCTGTCCTTAAAGCGAGGTCTGGTCCCCTCCGAGCTGGGGCCTCCCGTGCCCCATACGGACTTCTCCTGCCCCCGAGAAGAAGGGGTTCTACAGAGGAGACGCAGCAGCGGTGCATTTCACACACACACACACACACACACACACACACACACACACACACACACACACACACACACCGCCTGAAATCGGTACCTTCCTTAGGGGATCACACACACACACACACACAGATACACACACACACACACACACACACACACCGCCTGAAATCGGTACCTTCCTTAGGGGATCACACACACACAGATACACACAGACACACACACACACACCGCCTGAAATCGGTACCTTCCTTAGGGGATCTCTCTCACACACACACAAACACAGACACACACAGACACACAGACACACACACACACACACACGCCTGAAATCGGTACCTTCCTTAGGGGATCACACACACACACAGACACACACACACACCCCGCCTGAAATCGGTACCTTCCTTAGGGGATCACACACACACACAAACACAGACACACACAGACACACACACACACCCGCCTGAAATCGGTACCTTCCTTAGGGGATCTCTCACACACACACACACAAACACACACACACACCGCCTGAAATCGGTACCTTCCTTAGGGGATGATCTTAGTTTGAGGGAGAGATTCTGGCCCTGAATTGAGTGTGAACCCAACGCCTTCGCCATCGGCGCTGCCAGACCGGGGGGGGAGGGGCTCCCCTGCTCTGGAAACGGAGCCGAGCTCCAGGACCGGGGCTAGATCAAACCCGCCCCCCTGGCCCTTCGTCTCGGGCCCACTTCCCCGGCCCAGAGGAGCCGGCCTCGCTGACATTTCCTTTGAACCATCCAGTCAAAGCCGCCTCCTCTCCCGCAGTCATGAGAGAAACGGGATTCGTGTGGCTGGTGACAGACGCTCCCCAAACCCGCTGACACTCTCCGCTGTGAATCCGGGCCCGGAGGCGGGGGGGGGGGGGGGGAAGAGGCGGGCCCTCCGGCTCCCTAACCCGCAACTGTGGGGCGGCTGGGGTGGGGATCTCCCCCCTCTTTTCCGGGCAGGGGGTTAAACGAGGCTTGATGGACAAGGGAGTGTGGTCAGGGAGGCGCTTTCCCCCGCTGTGACCCGTGAAATAATCGATCGACTCCGATCTCACTGTCAGAGCCGCCCCGGTGCCACCCACGTGGGGCCCACGCTTCCACGCCGGGCTTCGGCCGTCCTGGGTGGGTCCGATCATCCCCCATCACGGCTCGAGTCGGGCTCGGCCCTGGCTCTCTAAGGGAAGGGGGCGGGAGCCGGGGGACCCCGAGAGCCGCCAGTAGAACGGCCCAGGGCGTAATTTCTCCTCCGCGGGTTTAAAGGGGACAGGGGGACGGGGAGGGGGGGTTGTCTGGGAGAACCTCCCCCCCCTCACTGCTGCAGACCAGGGGAGTGGGAGATTTAAAAAACCGAACTAACCAGGCGGATCTAAACGGTAAATCCCTCGCCGCAGGCAAAACCTCCAGCACCGAGCTTTGATCCCCAGAAACCTTCCCGGCGCGACCGAGAACTTCGCGTGGCCGCCGGCCACAGCTTGGCACGTGCCGTGGGAAGTCAGGGTGCGCCGGCGTGGATGGGGGTGTCCATCGAGGTCTGTTTGCCAGTCCAGAGCCAGTCCCGTGGAAGGGACATGGGAGCATCCTTCAGTCGGGGTGCAATCCGCTCAGACGGGCTAGGGAGAAATGGATGCATTAATAATGATTATTAATTATTAGTCTTATTATTGATGAGCTCAAGAGAGCTGACGGGGCAATTCGGGAAGGGCGCTGCCGGTGCAGCCTGCCCGGATTGTCCCCAGCCGGTGACTCTAGAAGTTGGGGGGACAGGGACAGGGTGAGGATGGGCAAAGTTCAAGGGAAACCCTCTGCCCGTGTCTTTGTCCTTCGCCAAAATAATCCCGCTTGGTGCCAATTTTCGAGTAAATCCCCGTCGGCACCAGCCACGTGGGCTGGAGACAGTCGAATGGATCATGGGGGTTTTTAATACAAATTTCACCCGCCTGTTTTTGAGGCTGTTCCGAAACCCTTCCAAGTGTTGGTGTCTGGCACACGCGGGCGACTGCTCACTCCTGCGCCCCAGGGCAGGCTGAGATCCAGAGATCTCGCAGTAGGTCGGGACTCCTAAGGGATCCCACATTGGGGTTACCACATGATGGGTTTTTCGGAAGGTGTAATTCCCCGTCTCGGGTGAAACCAGCCGATCGCGAAAGGCTTTTGCGCAGATTTGGGCGGGTTGTCAGTGCGGTGTGATGTTCAAGCGACCAGGTCAGAATCTGAATCCCCCCGTCCCGACCCTACACTCCCGTCTCTAGCCCTCGAAAAAACACCTACCCCCGCGAGGCTGGCGGGCAGGATGACACCGCAGCCCCTGGGCAGGGTCGGGAAAGACACTGCACCGATCCGACCCGGGGCTTTGCTCTGAACGCAAGCGGGACAGGCTCAAAGTTTGACAGTTTCCGCAGCCGGGGATTGGCGCAGCCGGCGAGGTGTTTGCCCGCTGCGGTCGAGGCTCCGGGGTGGTTTTTGTTAGACAGGGGATACCGAAAGCAACGGCAGACTCTCCGCTGCCATCAGCTGGGTAGAGACCCGGTGGATACGCTAATGGCACCGAGTCCCGAATGCCGGCCGCTTGGGAAGGCGTGCGCCCCGGGGAGCGCACGGAAGGGAGGACCAGAGAGAATCCACTGAACGCGGGCAGGGGCGGGTCAGGACCGTGTCTAGCAGGAGGCCTTTCCCTTGAAGCGTGTGTACTCCCAGGGGCCAGGCCTCCTGCCCCAAGTCCCCCTGTTTGGGACAGGCTCCGGGCGGGTGGGGTGCGAGGCAGGGTCGCCTCTGCGCACGGCAGCGCTTTTTCCGGCCGACGCCAGGGGAAAGGCGTGCGCCCGGTTGCGTTTTCCACGCGAGTTCGCAACAGCCGGGGAGCTGCCCCCTGCGGGACGCCACTCCACGCCTTAAGGAGAGCCAAGAGTGGCTGCGTGGGAGGTCCCAGGTCCCTGCACACCCTAGGCGGAGGGGAAGCTGGTGTTTGGAGAAGACACTTGCTTGCGCTCCCGGTGCAGAGGGGCAGAGTTTGCCAGGCAGGATCTCACCCTGCTGGTCATGTCATAAGGCTGCGGCAGCGCGTGGGGAGAGGAACCCAGCGAGGGCGAAGGGCGCTTTGAAGACCCGAGCGGTGGGAGGCGTTGACTTGTACAGCGCCGAGCACGCAGCCCCTTCCAAAGTCAGCGGGGCCGAAGGAAAAAAGAGAGGTGGGAAGAGAGGCGAGAAACGAGGCGCATAGTGCAAAGGAAACTGGTCCTAACAAATGCCAGCGAGCGCTTTGCGCTCAATGAAAGCTGGTTCCCCGGGCACCGCCCGGGCAGTGACCTGCCCCTGCCGCGACTCTCCTTTGGCAAATGCCCCCCACTGCTCTGGCTCAAGGGAGTCCTTGCGCTAGGAAGACCCGGCGCCGTGTGGACGCTGTCTGTGTGATCCGGCTTAGCCCGTGGAGATCTGTCCAATAGGGTTTGTCTTCAAACTGTCCCCCGGGTCTCTTGGACAGAGGAGAGGAGCAAGCCGGCCTTTGAACCGGGCTCCCGGGGAACACGACCACCTGTCTGAGGCGGGCGGGGGAGGGGGGATGTTTGCGGGCCGGACCCCTGGCTCAGCGCTCAGAGAGCCCCGCCCAGTGCTCGGGGTTCAGCCGCAGGGCGAGTGAGGGAGGCCAAGGGGTGGGGCTGGGCGAGGCCGGATAGGGCTGGGCCCAGTGAGGCGAGTAGCCCCTGGGCGTCGGTGGCCACTCCGCAGGGTGAGCTGAGAGTCACTCTGGGCGTCACTTCACCCAGGGCTTTCAGACCTGCCCCCCGCCCCCCCAGCTCCTAACAGGGCTATTCCTGTCCGCCCCTTCCACACACAGCCCGGCCAGGGCCCCCGGGAAATACCCAGGAGCGTGTTCCTGCCGCACCCACACGGGTCAGTGATGGATCTTCTCTGGACCTGGGCCACACCGTTTAAACAACCGCCCTGCTTGACGGACGTCTGATTCCCTGCCAGCCTTAGATCCCTTATTATCAGTGTGCAGAGCACAGGAACAAACCAGGCTGACCCGGAGCGATGATATTAATTATATTATATTATATTTATTAGTGTATATATATATATTCCTCTGTATAATTATATGATACAGTCATAACTTATAGTATGTGCAATATGCAAGTTATATCTAAACATGCATATATAAATATATATATATGCATGCATACAAGTTATATCTAAACATGCATATATATATATTTGCATGCGTAGATATAACTTGCATATTGCACATACTGTACTATAAGTTATGACTATATCATATAATTACACAGAGGAATTACACAGAGATATGCATGCTAATATATATATATATATATATGCATGCTTAGATATAACTTGCATATTGTAATAGGAGCATGCATACACTGTGAGTATATATATATACTGTATACCTGTGTATAATTATATAATACACAGTTATAACTTACAGTATGTACAATATACAAGTTATATATGAGCATGGATCTATATATATTCCTATGTATAATTATATGATACACAGTCTTAACGTATAGTATGTACGATATACAACTTATATATAATATGATTCACCTGTGCTATAAATTTGAGTCTCTGTGTATCATATAATTATACTCAGAACTATATCGGTGTGTGACTGCATATGCAGTCTGTATGAATATATTCACTCTCATACGCACAGGATATAGGCGGGTGTGCATATATTCCACCTATAAACTATATTATTGATGATGCACTTGCAGCACAAAGTTATCAGAGGAGGGAAGAACTATAACAAAGGGCAGAGTTCCTTAATTCTGCCAAGCATATGAAACTAGATCCGGTAATAACTATAGGTTTCATGAAGGCAGAATAATAACCAGCAGCAAAAGAGACGGTATCAAATCTCTTTTGTGAGGTGTGTCAGCCGCTGCGCTCCGAAGCCGGGGAGAGGCGGCGAGCTGCTCAGTATATTTAATGATCATTATCGCCCCGCGCTTCTCATTTCGCGGGGCCCGCTGTAAAAGGGATCAGCCTACTGTGACTTGGGGAAAGTGCCTTTTTTAAAACCATTGCCATAGTTGTTTGGGTTTTTTGCCGACCTCTCCTTCACTGGGGAGTGAAACTCCGCGGGCGGGCGGCGGGGTGTGTGTGTGGGGGGTGGGGTGGGGTGGGGTGGGGTGGGGGGGAGAATTGCGCTTTTACAGGAGACGAAAAAGTTGGAGAGGGAAAAATCCGTCCGGGATCTCAGCTCGGCCTCTGGGCGGTTCCTCTCTAGGGGTCCATTGGGACCCGGCACAGGGATGAACCGGGGTGACCAGAACAAATCGGGGGGCGCCCGGCCTTCTGCGGCGGGAGAGCGGGTCGGGGGCCCGATCCTGTGCCCAGTGCGCCCCTTGCGGCCCCAGACCGCCCCCACAACCGGACCCTGCCTCCCGCGGGCCGCTATTCCCGGGGGTAACGCAGCCCCCCCCCTCCTCCTCAGCTGGGGGCTGCCCCAACCGGAGAGAAGCAGCGCGAGCGAGGTTGGAACTGGCCAGCTCCCCCCTCCCCTCCCGCTCTCCCCAAGACCCCCTCCCGTTTGTCAATGAACCGGCCCCGCCCCCACTCTCCCATTGGTCGGGAGCTGGCTAATCGCAGCCGGCCCCGCCCGGCAGCCAATGCGGGGCGGCCGGCAACTTTACTTTTCCGATTGGCCCGCGGGCGGGTGAGTGACGGGCCCCCGCCCCCGCCCGCTCCCAGAGGCTGAGCCCCGCGCCGCTGTCCACATGCAGCGGGGTGCTGAAGGCGGCTCCGGCCAGGCGCCTCGCTCCGCCATGGGCGCGCAGTAGCCGCGGGGCAGCCGAGAGGGGCAGCGGGATGGGAGCGCAGCGCCGGGCGCCGGAGCCCGCCGGGGCGGCGCGGCGGGCGTGAGGGAGCCGAGCAGCCCGCCCGGCATGGTCGGAGCCCCCGGCCCGGCTCGCCCAGCGCCCTCCAGCGGGTCCCGGATCGCGGGGTGCCGCCCCGCGCCTCTGCAGCGCCTGGATTGCTCCGGAGACTCCCGAGGAGCTGCGCCCGCCCGCTGACCGGCTCCATGGCGCCCTGAGCCACCCCAGCGCCCGCCGGAGACCTGCCGGGGCCGGGAACCGGACCGCCCCGAACTCCTCCTCCCCGGGTCCCGTCCCGTCCCGCCGGCGGGAGTGGCCGGACATTGCCGCGCCGGGAAGGATCTTTGTGGGGTGGTTTGTGGCGGGCGTGTGGAGCGCGAGGTCTGGGCGGCCAGTCCCCGCCGCAGTCTGGGCCGACGGAGCGGGGCTGAGCGCCGGGGAGTTTAATACCGGACCGGGACGCTGCTGGGGACCGCTCCGATGGAAATACACTGTAAGCACGACCCGTTTGCAGCCATGCATAGTAAGTAGGCGGCTAGTTCCACTTCTCTGACATTTAGCACCGACCCGGCCCCCCTGCCTTGTCCGATCCCACAGCGTCCCGAGCGGTTATTCGAGGGGGGGTCGGTGTAGCTGCCTCCGGGCACCACTAGCGAGGACCAGCAGCGCCTGACCCGCGCTTGGCAGGGAGGATGGAAAAGAAAACAACCGCCGCCGCCGCTGGCTCCTTCCCCCTTGAATTCGCGAGATAAACTTCTGCGGTATTTCCAGAGAATGTGGCACCTAGAGCCCCATGTAACGCCACTCCGAGCAGCCCTTGCTAATCGCTGGGTTATGAGAGCCAGTGTGTGCAGAGAGAGCCAGAATGCAAATGTGGGACATTGATTTACCTAGATCAGGTACTAAAACCACCGGGGAGAACTACAGAGAAGACTGCACCGTTGATTTGGTTAGATCTTTGCCATCTCACCCGGAGGGTCAAACGCCAGAAGCAGGCTGTGCAATCAACCCTTTTAAATAGTTCCACCAAACAGACCGTTCCTTTTTTGTAAGACCCTTCCCCCTCCCCCACTTTTTTGGATGGCTTAAAAAGTTGAAGGTTTCCCTTAGTCGACTTCTACCATTTCTCAGTTATTTATGTACAGATCATTTTTAAGACAAAGCTTCACTAGCAAAAATAGGGGTTGTAAATATTAGAAACAGCCTATTTTCGTGTGTTTCATTCACTCGCTAGAAGAATTAATTGATGTACAAATATTTCTAAATCAAATCTCTCTCTCTCTCTCTCTCTCTCTCTCTCTCTCTCTCTCTCTCTCTCTCTCTCTCTCTCTCTCTCTCTCTCTCTCTGTAAGAAAACATTGTGTTTGAAAGATACAGAAAAGTTTGATCTGCAGCATTTTTGCTAAATTTTAAATACCGATTTAGCCTAAAAATACCCAGCAGTTATCAGTGATAAACGGAGTCTAAAATAATTTTCTTCTAAAAACATAGAATTAATTTTCCAACACCAAAATCTAAGTAAGGCAGAATGTACAACAGAGTCCAAATGTTAGAACTAGCTGTGTAAGTTAGCAGAATGTGTGCAGTGTGTTTGCTTGAGGTTTGTTGTGCTTGAAAGGCTGGGAGAAGATTTATCCATTAACACAGTGTTATGTGAAATGACATCTTCTCTCATGGTGAGTTAAACGCTGGATTAGATCTAGAGATTTCAAGGAAATATAAAGTAGAACGAATCACATTTCCCTCATACACTCCCAGCCTTTTAGCGAAGACACATTTATTTTCAAAAGAAAAGAACGTAATATAGAGATACTATCTATCTATCTATCTAATAATAATATATATTTAGAATAGGACATACAGTAGATGACTGTAGAAGAACAGATTGAAAACGTACAGGGAAGTGTATACGATGAACTACTGAGGAAAAAGCAACATTTTTTGATTAAAACAACTAAGGTTCATTTTTTGCTAAATTGAAGGAGACATTTTAAACAGTTTCAAAATAACCTGCTTTTTGAAAAAAGAAAAACTGTACGTGGAAAAATTGATTTTGATTTTTAAATTTACAAATCAAAATATTTTAACTGCTGTGCAAATCCAGCGTTTCCTTTAGGAGAAGGACAGTTTGAAATACGATAAATAGTGAAAGAGAAGCTTTCTCGTGCACTTGTCTTTCTGCTAATTTGCCGAGCAACCATATGTGGAAAAGCCACCGAGGGACTTAGATGCTTCCTCCATTAACCTAAATAATGATAAATCAATATCTTCTGCGGGAATGTAAGGGGAGCAAAAGAAATGGAGGGGCAACGCGATGATGCTTTTTGCTATGGCAGCCAGTCTGTTCCTGGGAAGATTTAGCGCAGCTGACTCCAAAAGAAAGAATTTCGGGCTGAATTTTCAGCTGTGCGGTTCGCAGCCGTTCTGTCCTCCCTCCGGAGAGTTCAACCATTTGAAATAACAATAACCTACATGTGAGTTACTCTCAGGAAAGGGATCCGGCTTCTTCCCGCAGAGCCGCCCAATGTCCTGCCACCACGAGAGATTTAGTCTTTAGTAGTGGGAGTGGGCGCAGGCGGAGAACGCACCAGAAATGCCCCCAGCCTAGAGGCTCGTGGGGAGCCGAGGGCGGCTAGCTGCCCCCCTCAGCCAGCGGAATCCCCCCCACCAGAGAAATCATTTCCTAGGGAAGTCTAGAGAGAGCCACGCCGTCCCACCGCGGGAGGACAAATGCGGAGCAGGGAGCGGAGTGCGGACAATGCCTGCGGGGTTGTCCCTGGGCCAGGAATAACGAGCCCACGTAGTTTCTTCCTTCTCGTTGGAGGGGAAAGCCTGAGACCTACAGGCAGAGGCCCCTGACTCCAGCCTGGACGCGCTGTCCGCACGGGGCCATATAAGCAAGAACGGACTGTCCTCGCGTGGGTGCCTTGGGCGGTGCTTTGGCTCCCAGGAAAGTCAGATGCGTACAGGTGGGGACACATCGGTCTGGGAGCGTGGCCCGGGGGCCGGTGCATGGGAGCCCAGGGAAAGCGGGGAAGAGTTTAAATTCCTCCCCACGCCAGAGGCTGACTCACCCCGAGAGCCTGCTCCGTGCTGGGCTCTTCTGCGCTTTAACAATCAGCACGAGGTTAAACACCGCCCCCCTCCCCATCGCTTGTTAATGACCCAGCCTCCAATCCCGGGCCCTCTCCTCCTTCTCGAAGTTTTGGCCGTTCAACTTGTCCCGCTTTCGGCTCCCCGCGGGGGCGAGGGGAAAGGCTGGGACGGGAGGCGCTAAAGGCGCGGGGGTGTTTTCGTGACACACGCCCCCCCCCCCGCCCCGTTTGCACGTGCAAGAAAACGGCCCTTGGGTTTCCTGTCCCGGTCTCACCTGCGCTAAAATTAGCCCCACGCCGAATACTTCAAACCCCGACAGCTGCCTCCTTTCCGGCGGGACGTGTCCGCGGGGGAGGCGGAGGGGCGAGCTGATCGCCGGGCGAGGGGAGGGAAAATATCCCGCACGGTTCAACCGGGGGGGGGGGGAGGAAATTTACAAAATTAGAATGTGCGGAGTCAGCTGCTTCCCCTAGCCCCGGGGCGACCTTTGTGGCTAAAAGCCACCGAGCCCCGGCGGAGCCCCTTGCGACTGGGCTGGGCCCGCCGGATGGGCAGCTCAGAGCTGGACTTGCCAAAGAAACCCCGGTTCCCTGGATCACGGCAGTGCCAATTCGTGGAGGAGGGCGCCTGTCTGTCGGCTCGCCCGTCCTTTCCCGATCGGGACCACCGAGTGGGAAGACCCGGGAAAGGGGGATTTGTTCCCTGAGGTGGTGACACTGGAAGAGAGTCTCCCGCCCTGTCTAGGTGCGAGGTAATAGTTACGAAGAACACCCCTCCCCCCGGGGTTATTTTTCGCAATGGGACTTCTAGTAATTAAAAAAAACCCCACAACTTTCTGGTTAGCAAATGCGATGGCTCCGATGTGAAGCAGCATCTACAGCCAATCCATGGAGCAGCGGCGCTGGATTTAATGCTTAAATTGTTGCTATAATGTGTGTGTATTCAGAGACACACATCTCTATACATTTGTCTCCTTCTGTCCCTCACAGAGATGCATATATACGTATATTACACACACATATATGGATATATACTGTACATGTATGTATTGTGTGCGCACTGTTGGGTGTATATGTAATATACGTATATAACATATAGACACAAACACACACACACACTCCATATATATGTCTATATGTATGGTATACTTGAATATTTCTCATTGAAGATTAGACAATACATATGTACGTACATATGTATACATGATTACATGAATCGATTGTGTCATATATTATATTATATGTATTTATATTATATTTATTATGTTATTATTCTATCATATCCACAGAACCAGACATAAATATATAGTATATATAATCTCCATCATTAACATTGCTTTACAATTTCTCACTAATAGACACTGTAGTATAGGATAGGATGCTCAAACTTAGCTCTTTAGCAATTGTATAACGTCCCCCGTTCGCCTGGATAGTGCAGCCCCTCCCCCCGAAAACACAGCAGACCTAGTCATTGAATAACGTGTCTTTTTCCCAGGGAGGGACTAGTTACTGTTGCCCTGCAAAACTCCCGGAGCTGGCCTGTATCCTGTAACCTGCTCTGGGGATTGTGCAGGTTGATGGGCGGCGGGGAGGAAGAAGATCTGCTTTCAAAAGCACGTTGCTTGCCTTCCTGCAGTGAGACCTGCCATGTGGCAGCCAGAGGAGCCGGTGACAAATACAGTGGCAGGGGAGAAGGTGTCCCCACGGACGGATTTGAACGAGTTATCCCTTCCCACCCCCTCCGTTTCTCCGGCCCGAAGATGAGCGGTGCAACCCGGAGGGCCCGTTAACTGCCCGGGAAAGGCTCTGGGACGCTCTTTGTATCCCCACTGTAGGTTACTGGAAGGTAACTGACCCCCCCTGCTCCGGCACACGGGGCACGGGGACCCGAGAGAGGCAGGGTGAGCTCCTAGCCCGGGCTGGTTGATCTCCCTGGTCTCCATCGCCCGGAAAGGCGAGCGGGGCTGGCGACTGCTCTGGCCGGCGGCGAGGGAGCTGGCGGGGCCGGGGCGGTTCATTTGCAGCCTTTCAGAGCCGCACGGAGAAGACCGAGATTGTCAGACCGGCGGCTCCTCTTTCTGCTGTAGCCGCTGCGAATCTCCTTCTGCCCCGCGAGAGGGAAAGGCCGGGGGTCGGGGGGGGGGGGGCTCCCTGGGCGGTCCATTTCTGTTGGGACCCTTCCCTTTGAATCCTCCTACAGCCAGGCTGGGGGCTGTCCGACCCAGCAAGGATTCGGGGCCATGCAGAGAGATCTTTGTTCTACACAGGGGTCCCAGGCGTAAAACTCCCTTTGGACGGGTTTTCAGTCTCACACCGCTTCCACCCCCTCTTCACCGACCGCAAATGCGGCAGGGGGTGAGGTTTGGCTGCTTGGGGGAAACGCGGAGGGGTCCGCCTTTGGTGGAGAGGGAAGTTCACAGGAGAGCTGCCGGGACAGGCAGGGAGCTGAAGTCGGGGAGAGGATCCCCGCTCCGCCGGGGGATCGCCTTGGAGCGAGGAGAACCGCTCAACAGAGGGGCGCTTTGTTTCATTTTCCATCCAGAGGGTAAATTGTCCTAGGGCATTAAGGAACCTTGAACTGCCGGGGAGGTGGATGCCGACAAAACACTGAGCTTGTGGTATTTGGAGGGAATCATTACACAATTAAAACCCTTCCCAAATCAAAGTCTTAGCTTTCAATATCAAGAGTCTTTCTTTCTTTCTTTCTTTCTTTCTTTCTTTCTTTCTTTCTTTCTTTCTTTCTTTCTTTCTTTCTTTCTTTCTTTCTTTCTTTCTTCTACTTTGCATAGCTTTTTTAGGTGAAAAGCTATAGAGCCCTGCCGTTTTTATTAAATAGGATGTTAATAATTTAATATTATTGACAAGGAACCTGAGGCTAGTTTGTTTCAGTTAAGTGGAGTGGTGCCTCTAGATTTTTGGGGGGTATTAAAAGCAATAAGGACATTATTATTCTGGCCTTAAAAGAATTTCAGAATCAAATCAAATAGGCTCGGTAAGCCTAAAATGATGGGATGGTTCACTCTGGGAAATACAGCACAAGGTTATCCTCAGACTTCTCTTGATATGCTCTGAATAAACTTATTTTTGGAGCAGAAACACCTTGATCCTGAAGCTTCCACTAAGATCTGGTGTGCTGAAACAATTGAAATTGACTTCTTGACAAGGAACTTCAGTGACTGGCTGCTCTGTGTAGGCTTGAACTGGCTTTAGTAATATTCAAATACTGTATGTGGATTCCTTAGGTGTTCTGACAGTTGTGGAAGGTGTTTAAAAAGTTTGGTAGTAATTTATCAATTGGGAAATGACAGGATTTATATAAAAATAGTTGATACAATTGTTGTTTTAAGCACTCAGGCATTTGATCTGTGTCAGCTTATTCTGTACAGTCCAAGTTCCCTGTAAACAGGGATTTTTCTTACTACTTTTTTGTTCCAATTTTGGCAACAGGGCTGTCTATTGCTATTATTTGTTTTCATTTTCACCACCCTCTGTTATAAAAGTAGTTTGGATGATTAACAATTTGAGGATTAATTATATTTAGTCACTTGCTACATGGGATTATTACATGTTCATTGGTTTTACACAGTTTAGCTGCTACTCATCTAACTGGGTCTCATTTCAGGCCAGATAAATGATTCACCTTGCTAAAGGTGAACAGTGCAAATCTGCTAGAAAAAGAATAATATATAGGTGTGGGCTAAGCATTCACATTTCATTTGTGGGCCCATAATGTCCGTAGAGGCCGCAGTAAATTGTAACAGTCCATATTTTTTCCCATTTTGATTAAATTAAGCATTGAGCAGTCATTTGGGGGGGGGGGGGGAAAGTAAACCATCATTAAATTCAGGGAAACACTTTTCTGGCTGAATGAAACTACATGTATGAGGAAAATGGTCCGAGTCTTATTTGAACACAGTCTCATATTTGTAGGGAGACTAAAATCATTTTAATCATGCAGCTACGCGATTTACCCAGGCAGTTCTTACTCAGGCAACATCTCCCACTGGTTTCCAGGGGAGAAATTGCCTGAGGACTGCTCGTCTCGGCCTACAAATGTAATTTGAAAGGCTGTTTTACAAACTAGGGGCCCGATTTTGATGTCACTTCAATCAGGAGGAACCCCATGAAGTCAGGGGGTTACATTGGTGTGAAATCCTGGTGAGAACAGAATTAGATTTCAACTTTTAAAATTCTTCCTGCCTTAGCAGTAAGCAAGGATCAGTAATTTGAAAATGTTCAAACTCCTGTTGAGGAGTGAGGTTGATCACTATGAAGGAAGACCCCGCGGCTAAGCAAGATCGCATTAGGGATGTGTCATCCAAATATCACAAAGACGTTTTTTTTCCTGCTTGTTTTTTTTTCCCATGTGTTTCAGGACATGGAGGAGTGAATCAGTTAGGGGGTGTTTTTGTGAATGGCCGTCCACTCCCTGATGTTGTCCGCCAAAGGATTGTGGAACTTGCCCACCAAGGTGTCAGGCCGTGTGACATCTCCAGGCAGCTACGGGTCAGCCATGGTTGTGTCAGCAAAATTCTTGGCAGGTAACTTTGTTTCTGTAAAGGAAAATATCAAAGATTATGAAACAAGAAACAAGTCAAATGGAGACTGATAGAAATGACCTGGGAATGACAGGAGATTGTATAGGATCAGTCAGTCACAATTTAAGGTGTCTGACCTGGGAAGTGAAAGTGATTTATTTCTTTATTTGTTTATATACTTCACCAAAAAATTCTCACAAACAACAAAAGAAATGAAGAGGAGGGATGGCACGTGGGCTAAATTTCCTGCACCTGTGTGTACTGACCAAATTGACAAATCTATGAGTCATCTGCAGTAAAATGGAAAACCCAGAAGTTAAGAATCTGGCTGTGAAAGCTACTCTGCTTGTTTTCTAAAGAACACTATTTTTAGCACATAATTTCATTACTTAAAGCAGTGCTCCCCAACCTTTTGTCACCCTCGGCACACCATAGCCTCTCCCAAAATTCCACGGCACACCACATACAAAAATTGGATAAAAAACAAATATAATCTTCAAAATATCGTTTTGAAGAGATAGTATATTATATATATATATATATATATATATATATATATATATATATATATAGAGAGAGAGAGAGAGAGAGAGAGAGAGTATATATATAATAGTATATTATTATATCCCCCCAACGCCCCCTTGCACACTGCTTACCCCCGCTCCCAGCCCAGCCTCCCCCCAACGCCCCCTTGCACACTGCTTACCCCCGCTCCCAGCCCAGCCTCCCCCCCAACGCCCCCTTGCACACTGCTTACCCCCGCTCCCAGCCCAGCCTCCCCCCAACGCCCCCTTGCACCCCGGTTCCCCCCCCCCCCGCGCTTACTTGTTCGCTGGGTCACGCTGCTGTGACCCGACTCCAGCGAGGGAAGGAGAGGAGCGACACGCCCCCCAGCCTCGCGGTCAGAGCAGCGCCGCACCACACCGCCTCCCCCGCCCCCCAGCCTCGCGGACCTCAGAGCAGCGCCGCGCCACACCGCCTCCCCCGCCCCCCATCTTCGCGGTCAGAGCAGCGCCGCGCCACACCGCCTCCCCCGCCCCCCAGCCTCGCGGACCTCAGAGCAGCGCCGTGTCACACCGCCTCCCCCGCCCCCCAGCCTCGCGGACCTCAGAGCAGCGCCGTGTCACACCGCCTCCCCCGCCCCCCAGCCTCGCGGTCAGAACAGCGCCGCGCCACACCGCCTCCCCCGCCCCCCAGCCTCGCAGTCAGAGCTTTTGTCGCGGCACACTTGGCATGGCCTCACGGCACACCAGTTGGGGAGCACTGACTTAAAGCCACTAAGAGCAGTTGTCACTCAGCACACTCATTTACATGACCTCATTTGAAATTTGTCACTATCATTTCATTTTAAGGCTTGTTTTATTCTTGCAATAAGATATAGGCCTAATTAGAACAAACAGTACCATAAGTAATCATTCACTCTCTTAAGTTTGATACTTTGAGAATAGCCAGCTCTTCTGATAGGAGATGCTCAAAGTGGTATAGCAATAATAAATAGTCAAAAAAAAAAAGGTGTCTCTCATGTTAGAGTTTGGTTTTGAACTTGATTTTGATTCAGGAAAGGCGTCTCTGAATTTTAATCCCTTGTGCACAAATCTGAATATCAGATATCCCTGGTTTTAAATGAACTAGAATGCATGTATCTTGGAAACTTTTTGCTCCCATACTTTACCATTATCTTCTATTTTCTCTCTATAAGTCAGAGAAGTTTTAAAAATGTTTATTGAGCATTAACAATTGAATTAACTTCATTGTTTGCATTCCACTGGCATTTTTCACATTTTGACCTTCACGTTCCCCCCTCAATTTTAATTGATCTGGTTTATTGGTCAGATTGTAGTTATAAAGATTGTTAGAGCAAACATTTGTCTAGCAGTGTACATAGACTCTTTCCCCTTAAAATAACTGCAGCAGCATTCCCACATGGACAACTGCAGTACTCAAAATGAAATGAATCTGGTAAAACTAAGGATTCTTTCACCCTTAGTCCACGAGACTCATTGTCTCTACTGGAGAATCTTCTCTGCAGTCCTGTTTAGATTGCTGCTATAATGCCATAGGAGCCAGTCAGAAGGTAGGCACAGACGGTCCCAGAAATCCAGTGGACTTAGTTCTTGTTTCACATGCCGGAGTTTTACCCCAGTGTAATTCCACTGGAACTCAATGATGTTGCCCCTGATTTTTCCCCGGGGTAAGTGAAAGGGCATGTAAACTCTGATCTCTTTACTCTTTCTAGGAGACGTGTGTTTTATATGGGACTTTCCTGCCTTACCACAGGCTGCTCCATTCAGTTTGATCTTTGAATCTGTTCTGAGGGCTGGTCCTATTTGTTACACCCTACCACTCTAGCAGATTTACAAACCATTTCTATTAGTATCAGTGCACAGCTAATAAATAGGCAACTCATTTGCGTACCGGGGAAAAGTCCAACCACTTTACTGTTTCGGATTTGAATAGATTTGTCATTAGATATATTTGCATTATGGAGCTCAGAGAGCAGCTCTGGAGTTTTGTCATTTAAGTTGTCAACAATAAATTGGAATTTCATAGCTCATTATTTTCATAACTAATAATTACAGTGGGTAAAATGTCACTGTAATTGGAACTGCTGCCTGCGGGGGGAAAAATACGAATGCACCACATACAACCGTTTGATTCCAAATTCTGGAACTGAAAGTTTTGGAATCCGCTTGGTTTTGGTCAAATGTTGGAAAAAACACGAAACGTTCAAAGGAATAAACGCGAGCCTTTGGGGCGATGGTCTGGATGGTGGCAGAAGGAGGCCGACTGTAGCTGATTGCTCGCGGAGCATTACAACAGAGGCGTCGGCCCTGCGCCCATCCGAGGGGAGAATTGGCAACTGGCCTGGAGCTCAAGGGGAGGATCTAATTTGCATAAAATCAAGCAGATTGCAGCTGCCCTCCTCTTTAGTGGGGGTTGTGGCCAGAATGAGAGGGAGAATTGCATTGTAGGAACTGTAGTGTCTGTGGGCCACGCCCCCACTTAAAGATGAGACTAACCCGGCAGGAAGAGTGCTCTATGGAATTCTATGGGTTTTTCTGGCCTGCAGGTTGCACTGTGGTTATCCCAGTTTTACAGGGAAATTGGGATTAAGTTATTCTGGGGCTGAGCCTATACGGGCCTGATTTTATGCCTTTTAAAATAATTGGAGTCTTTCCATTGATTTTAATGGAGGTCAGATCAAGCTCTTACCCTGTGTGCCAACATCTTTCCATGAGGCAAAACTGGTACCCAACCACATAGGATCTTATTTGTCTGCAGAGTCCAAAATACATCACCAAACTGCTTGTCAGTTGCCTGTTTTCCTGTTGCCTAGACTCATAGAATCATAGGCTATCAGGGTTGAAAGAGACCTCAGGAGTCATCTAGTCCAACCCCCTGCTCAAAGCAGAACCAATCCCAACTAAATTGTCCCAGCCAGGGCTTTGTCAAGCATGACCTTAAAAACCTCTAAGGATAGAGGTTCCACCACCTTCCTAGGGAACCCATTCCAGTGCTTCACCACCCTCCTAGGGAAATAGTGTTTCCTATTATCCAACCTAGACCTCCCCCACTGCAACTTGAGACCATTACAAGATTGTCCGGACCTGGAGACAACGGTAAGCTAGGGGCAACAACCCATGATGGTGCAGTCACGTGGGCCCAAGAGAGCGAGAGAGAGACTGGTTACACAGAGGAATTTTTATAAAATCTGCCATTTTTCATTTGCCCAATGAAAATTGTGAGTGGTTAGTAATGTAGCACTAAGCTTACCAGATCCCGGTTCTGGAGCTTTCACTCACTGGAGGGATTGCAGAAGTGAGGGTTACAAGGTCAGGTCTGAATGGTCATTTTTCATAGTCTTGGCTTTTTAAGGTGCATCAGGGTTGGAAGAGATCTCAGGAGGTGTCCAGTCCAACCCCCTGCTCAAAGCAGGACCAACCTCACCTAAATCATCCCAACATGGTCATGCAAACATGTTCTTGCCCCTATTTCATCATTCACCCAAGGAAAGGGCACGGGGCAGGAGTAAGTGTTTCCTTCCTGCCCCAAGTTCATTGTTAGGCTCAACTCAGGGCATCCCAAAGGTTTAATCCATCACAGATGCTCATCTCCTCCCATTACTATTATTCAAATGGATTATTATTGGAACAGACCATTTGATCCAAACTCATGTGAAAACAGGTGCAAACACCATCTTGTTTACCATCACCATTAAAGGGATTTTTTTAAGGCTCTGAAAATAGACAATTAAACCTGTAATGCAGAAGGAATTTGATGAATGCAACTGCCCTTGATACACAGACTTCAGTCCTATAACATGTTCATGCTCTTTTGCATCAGAGAGATTTTAGGAGGTTTGTTTTTCCGCAGGCAGCACAGCTGTCAAGTAGCTGCAGAGGAAATATATCATGTGAACGTATGATTTTTATTGGATGGGTTCTAATAAAGATCCTGTTAAAAATATGGGGTGTGCCAAGGTCAATGAACAAGTTTAGGCTAGTAAAGATGATACAACCAGGCAAGGTGTCCCTGTACGGAGAGGCCATAAAGAAATAGGATCTCTAAGCACGGAGCGCTTTTAGAATCAGGTCTGATAGGGAAGAAAGTATCAGTCTCTCTGCTGTTTGATCTGTTCTTAGAAAATGACGAGCTATAAAAAAAGGAACAGCATCATTGACGTACACAGCCAGCGCCACGCCATCACTTACAGCACAACTTTTAGGCTTCGCATTTGGGGAGACTGTTTTGTTCCTTCCGTTTCCTCTTGGTCCTCTGTGGACAGAACAAGATTCCCACTTTGAGGAATACAGTAACAGCGGTTCTCAACCTGTGAGTCAGGGCCCCAAAGTATGTTTTGACCCTGTTTTAATGGGGTCACCAGGGCCGTTAAACTTGCTGGGGCCGAATCTGAAGCCCCCGGGCTTCAGCCCTGGGTGGCAGGGCTCAGGTTACAGGCCCCCTGCTCTGCCCCTGCCGCCCATGGCAGTGGGGCTGGGACTTTGGCTCCCACTCCCGCCCAGGGCGGCTTGGCTTGCGTGGCTCAAGTTTGATCCCGCTCCTGGCAGCGTATAGTAATTTTTGTCTGAATCAGGGCGCAGTGCAATGAAGTTTGACTGCCGCTGCCGTAGAACCTCAGAGTTACGAACACCTCGGGAATGGAGGTTGTTCGTCACTCTGAAATGTTTATAACAGGGAACAAAACATTATGGTTCTTTCAAATGTTTACAGCTGAACAGTGACTTAATACGGATTTGAAATTTTAGTACGCAAAAAAATATTTGCCAATTTCCCTTTATTTTGTAGTCGTGTATGTTTGATACTGTGCCATATCGCGTATGCTGTCTTTGTCTTTGCTTTTGCCTGATTGCGTGTTTCCAGTTCCAAAGGAGGTGTGTGGTTGGCTGATCCGTTTGTCATTCTGGTGTTCCTAACTCTGAGGTTCTACTGGATTTTCCAAGCTTTTGTTACAAGAAAAAGAAAAAAAAAGAGTCAGGTTTTCAGCTGGAATAAATTGTTGCAGCTCCATTGAAGGAAGTGGAGTTGGTCCCATTTACACCAGTTGTCACAGGGTCTTTAATACAGTTCTTTTAAAGGGCTTGATCCTACCACTCTGTCTGATTGGAATAATTTTTAATCACATGAGTAATCTCACAGCCGTCAACAGAGGAATTTGTGGGCAAGGGTTATGGGATCAGGCCCGAGAATTTAAAGAAACCAATCACTCTACTTTCTTCTGATAATAGCGATGAGGAAATATTTATTTCCTCCTTAAGACCTGGATATTGAAACCATAGCTCCCAGGAAAAGAGAATACAACACAGTGTTACACCGGCATACTTACTTCAAGTGTACTCTGCAAATATTTGTCATGGCACTACTTCCCCCCGGCCTTCATGTGGGTGTGAAGTGATGACAAAGCATTTACATTAATGAAGGCAAATTTCCCTCTAAACAGTAATTTATTCCAGTACAAAAATAATGGTGCTGAATGTGATTTGTTTCTATTATTGCCCCGACCTCTGATTAATAACACACATTTCCAGTTAATTTAGGAACTCAGCATGCCCTTTAATCTTGCATTGTTTCTATTGTCTTGCTGTTATGGAAAAACATGTTTTATACTGGGGCCCATTTTCAATTACTATGAATTAATCTGTTGGGGGAGATAATGTATTACGTAGCCAGGATGTGTGAATGAAAGGGCAGCTGTATTGCAGAAGAGACTGGAGATGCGTTGCACTAGAATAGTGCACACTGTAAATCTCCAACCTTCTTGTCTGTCAACTCTTGGTAACTAAAGCTTTGTCTTGGATTCTCTCCCAGGTACTATGAGACTGGGAGCATTAAGCCTGGAGTGATTGGAGGATCCAAACCAAAGGTCGCCACACCCAAAGTCGTCGAAAAAATTGCAGAGTATAAACGCCAAAATCCCACCATGTTTGCCTGGGAGATCAGGGATAGACTTCTAGCGGAGCGAGTGTGTGACAATGACACCGTACCCAGCGTCAGCTCAATTAACAGGTACAGATCTGGACAGCACTGGTCCGTGGCTCTCATTTGGGTTCTTCCCAGATCATTTGCAAGTAATCTGCAGGGCCAGACGAAACTTCTACCTTGCCCCCTCCTTTCCCCAGAGCATCGCTTATTTTAAACTTTCAAAATACTTTCAAAAATACACCATTTTTAGTCACATATACGTCCTTCCTTCCTTCTTCCATATCAATATCTACTACATTTTATTCTACCTTTAGAATATCCAATTATTGTTATTAATAAAATGTATAAAATTAGAATGGCGGATACTCCGTCATACAACAACAACTGACAATGTCAATATGACAAATTTCAACAACCTACACTCGCATATTCGCACATAAACATATACACTCAAATACTTAACACACACACACACACACATGACACAAAGTATTAGCAAAATGTTGCAGCAGCACTTGCCAGCATCTTAGATCTGAAACAACTCAACAAAAATAGTTCGCCTCTGCCGAAAACCTCTGAAAACTAGTAAACTGAGCATTATAAACAGCCTGTCAGAATGGGTAAGGCTGTGTGTGATGAGAAAAATGACACCATTGCTACTTTGTACCGTAGTGAAGGAGAATGCTTGTGCCTGCAGCAATAGAGTAAAAAAAAAAAAAAAGTTGGGCACCGCTTTTTGGTGTCCCCAAATCTTGGCGCACTAAGCAGCTGCCTAGTTTGCCTTGTGGTTACAATGGCCCCGGTAATCTGCTTTGTGTTTGTCTCCTGGATGACTTGGGCAGCCATGAAAGCCAGTGTTGAGCATCGAGGCAAGTATATGGCATATTATGAGCAGCGTGGCGGCTGTATCCCGATCCCGACCTGTAGCTCTTTTGCTGTTAAAGTCCCACGCTTATTCAAACTGAGGCTGCTCGCAGTGTTGGATTCGGCAACAAGGGGTGTCAGGATATAAACATTCCCTAGGGATAAGGTCAAGACCACCAGCCTGGTGATCTAAAAAAGGCTTGAATTCAGATTCAGCTAAGGGTGGGAAGAGTGAAGTCTAGTGGTTAGAGCATGCCAGCATTTCTGGATTCCCTTTGGCCGGATTCATGTTTGGTGGGGTCGGATACTACTCACCAGGAGTAAGGCTGATGGAATCTGGTAACCTCTACATGCCTCAGTTACTCACCTGTAAAATGAGTGGTAAATTTACCTACCCCGAGGGGTATTTTGGGAGTTAGTTAATTTTTAAAATAAATTTAAGAAGCTCACATGCAAGGTACTACCAGGGCACCTGATCCTGTACTACAGGAGCTTAGCCATTGACTCTCCTGGGCACAGGATTAGGGCCCTGCAGAGGTACAAAGTATAATTACTTTTTTTAAAGTGGTGATATTATGCCCAAATAAATGTGTTAGTCTCTAAGGGCTGGTCTTCACAGGGGGCGGGGGGGAGATCGGCTGTAGAGACACAAATTCAGCTACGTTAATAATATAGCTGAATTCGCCGTATCTACAGCCAACTTATCTGCCATCCTCACGGCAGCAGCGGCAGTTGGCGGTGCGCTCCCCCCTCGACTCCAGCTTGCACCTTTTGGCGAGCTGGAGTTCCGGAGTCGACGGGGGCGCCGTTGGCGATTGATTTATCTCATCTTGATGAGACGCGATAAATCGATTGCCAAAAGATCGATCCTTCCCCGGTTTAGTGAAGACAAGCCCTAAGGTGCCAGAAGGATGCCTAGTTGGTTTGTTTTTTGAAGTGTTCCAATGGACGGGAAGTGTTTAATGGAAGGGATACAAATCCCCTACACCTTCAACATGGTCAGCAGCCTCCCTTCATCCTCTGCGGTATTCTTCTCAGAGGGTTCTTCATAGCTGACGATCCAGAGTGTAGACATAAAACCCCTTCACATCTAAATTCAAAGACCTTGTTGGGCCGTGAATCCATTTTGTGTGTGTGTGTGTGTGTGTATGTGGTTTTAAAAATCAAGATAGTTTTCATGCAATTTCATCCAAATCCCCAAAACGCAGCTAACTCTACATTTCCATGTGTGTCTAGGGTCATGTAATAAATAGCTGCCATGTTATTTTGCAGAACCAGGAGACACTCCCTGCCCTAAAGACATTACCCTCTAGTTTTCATATTTCACTCGCTCGTTGCCTTCTCTCCACCCCAGTGCATTTCTGGTACCAATAATATCATGCAGTGACCCCTATTGCAGTTTAAAAAGTTGTTCCGTGATTTGGAAGCCACCCCATTTGGTGGAAATCTCCCTCCACCATTTAGTTTTCACTGTTCCACTCAGGAGTTGTTTTTCTCTAGCCTTGGGTGAGGAACAATTCCCAACTTCTAAAAAGGCAACGCACAGAATGTACCAGTGGAACCCGTCCACACGAGCAGAGAGCCGGAGTGCAGCTGCAGGGCAGGATGGGACAGATATAATCTACACTCATGCACATTACTTACCTCCGTGCACATGTTTGTACACAAGGCACGTTAACATTAACACAGGGGAACATTTTTTAAAAGCACCGAAGTGACTTAGGCGCCTTGGGGGCCGATTCTGAAAGGCATCGCGACACCTGAAGATGCAGACAGGTGCCCTAGTGGGGTTGAAAACGCGACCTAGGCTTCTAAATCACATAGGTGCTTTTACAATGTAACCCTCTAGCCATTGACTTTGGATCCCCGTTGGAAGCTGTCCAGGAAGGGCTCTTGCTCCTGCTTTGCGAAGTAAGTAGCTGTATACGAGGGCTGCATAGGTGGAATAAATGGAGGGGAGTCATGCCATAGCCCCACTCCCCCAGGCTCCCTGCTTCATGGGAGCGAGGGAAGCACTAAGGAACCGGCCCGGTGTTGCTAACAGGGAAGGCAGTGCCGCACTGGAGAGCTGGCTTGCATGCTGTGCATTCTAGCCTATGCAGTTTCTTACCCCGTGCTCATCGCTGTAGGACAGCTGAATGCCTACTAGTACAGTGTGCCTTCAAATAACACCTGGCAGGTGTTTATCATATTGATTAACGCACGAGTGGAAGGTGCTCAGATACTATGGAGAGGAACCCGGATAGAACAGAATTCAGAATTTGGGATAGCCTCAATTGATGCAACCAATACTTAATAATATTAATGAATATTAATCATAGGACACTCCTCAGCAGGAGCAAATTCATGACCATAAGGTTTAATTAATCATAATTATTAGCTTCGCTCATGGAATCTGCAAGCTCACCGGCTGCTTTATCACCCTCTAGCCCTCCAGAAATAAAGAGATTTACATGTAAGAAGGCCCTGAATTTTCTTGATTCATTCTGACAACTCAAAATTCTCGTGCAAAGTATTTCCTCCCCTTCCCTCTCGTGCGGACGGATCCCACTGGAGGGGCTCAGCCCTGCTCCCACGCTAAGGTCAGTGGCAAAGCGCTCCCTGACTTCAGTGACACAGGATTTGGCCTCCACTCCAAAAGTCCGGGCTTGTTGCTGGGGGAGAGAATGCTGGCACGCCAGGAGGGTAGCGATTCGCACTCAGCACCCGGGGATGCTTCCCATTCTGCAGCTTTCAGGGCCGATGGGAGAGGCAGGGAGGGACTCAGTCCCTACCCTAGGGAGCATGTCTCACCAGCTATTTCTGCTCCGGAGAGAAATACGGAGAGGCCGTGTGATTAAGTGCCTAGGTGTGGGGCTGGGATGCAGGAGACCCACACCCGGATTCTATTCCTGGCTTCTCTCACTGGCCTACTGGGAGATCTCAGTTGAGTTATTCCCCCTTTCTGTGCCTCAGTTTCCCCTTCTGTAGAACAGGGATTATGATACTGACCTGCTTTGAAAAGAGCAGCAAGATGAAAAAATTCTGATGAAAAACTCCCTCTATAAAGAGTTAGGTGTTGGTACTACTGTGGTCACTACTGAATGGTTGTAAAATAATAGAAAAAGGTCTAGTGGGAACGGATAAAAATTCTGCAGAACACTGATTTTACATAAAAGGAGTCTGGAGGATAAGGCCCTGAGCTGGGAATAACTTTTAAGCTTCTTCCTTTTGGGTTGGGTGTATGCACAAAAGCACCCCCCCCCCCTAACTTCACACAGTCGATTCATGAATGAAATGTTGGCATTCTTGGGTGAACATATCAATGTGCAAAAAACGGGTGCACAGCAAGACATAAACTGGAAATCTAGCTTGTTAAATAGCCCCGGGAGAAATCATCACCACGGCATGCTGTCAAAATAGTACATAAAACATACACATCTCCTATCAGGAGCTTGTCAATGACCTATGTATTGGCTGAGTCAAAACCGTTCTACAGTTAGTATTTGGGTCTGATTTGCCTTCCACTGAAGTTAATGCAAAACATCCATTTATGTCACAGGGAGAAGGCTCACACCTGGTGTCTTTCCCGGGAGTACATTGTCACTGTAGTTTTTGCCAACACATTCCGGTTGCCTTTCTTGATAACTTTCTGAAACATCACCCTAGCCCGTCTTTTATGTCTCTGTATCTTTCTGCGCCACAGGCGCAACTGTAACAGCTGTCGCTCTGTAGGAACATGGTGTAAATTGGGAGTGACCCCTTTGAAATTCATAGAGTTACTCCAGATGTACACCGGTGTCAATGAGAACAGCAGATGGTCTGAGGGTCCAATGATGATAAGGCGATTGCTGAGTTTTGATGTCTTGCATTTGTTCCAAGACTTGTTGCTTTCAGTGTTCCATTTGATTTGGGGGTGAAAAACTTCAAAAACGCCTCAGCGATTTAGGAGTGTAAGTCCCATTTTCAAAAGTGACTTAGGGCCAGATTTTTAGAGGTATTTAGGCACCCAAAGATAGGTGCCTACTGGGCTTTTCAAATATGTTGGTGCCTAACTCGTGCTGAAATCAACGTGAGTTTGGCTCCTGGGCACTTTTGAAAATCCAGCTAGGCATCTAGCTGTATTTTCAGGCACCTGAAAACTGTAGGTGCTTCAGAGACTAAATCTCAATGGAGCATGGGCGCCTAACTCACCTAGGCCCAGATCCTCAGCTGTTTTTACATGCTTTTACTCCCAGTGATTTCAAAGAGGTTCCTAAATGCCTTTGAGTATCTGGGTCGCTGACACTTTTGAAAATTTGGCCCAAGGTCTGTCCAGCTGTCTAACTTTCACTACACTTCAGTGGAATAATACAGGAAAATATGTTCCCTTTACCATCTAAGAGCTGGGCTACACCGGGGGTGTGGGTGTCGACCTAAGATACATAGTATCTTAGGTTGACTTACCTGACTGTCCCTACGGCGGCAAGTCGACCACTGCCGCTCCCCCACCAACTCTGCTTACTCCTCTTGCCGAGATGGAGTTCTGGAGTCGACGGGGAGCGAGTTCGGGGATTGATTTATTGTGTCTAGATGAGATGTGAAAAATCGATCTCCGATACATCGAGTGCTACCTGCCGATCCGGCAGGTAGTATAGCTGTAAGACCCGCCAAATAACTTCTGATGTTCTCCAGGCACTGCTATTATTTACCTGCCGTTTCTACGGTGTGCATGCCTTATAGTAAGGAGCGCTTTGTTTCTTTTCAACTGCATGCAGGATCATACGGACCAAGGTACAGCAACCACCCAACCAGCAAGTCCCAGCCTCTAGTCACAGCATAGGTAAGTCAAACTTTTTTTATATTAAAAAAAATAAGATAATGGAATACAAATATTCTAAGGAACTTTTAATCATTCTTATGGACAGATAATTCTGCATAAAACACTTCAGCACACGTACTAATGCGCCTTCTTTGTCATTCGGCAAGGGCTGAACATGGTAAATGAATTTTATAAATACTGCTAAAAGGTTTTGAATTTTACTGATTATTATGATAAATAGCTTTCACCGTGAGACAGAAAATTGAAATCTAAACCAAAAACCCCTCACTAATGGGGGTCTATAGAATGTCAGATAATTAAAGTAATAAATCAAGAAAGGGATACTTATTCATAACATTTTCTGCATCATTAGTCAGTAAGTAGTTTTGAATGTGTTTTTTTCTTCTATCAACCATCCCTTCTATAATTCTTTGTGCACTTGCAGTCTTGAGTGAAGAGGTACCAAAACTTTCCAAACTTTCTTCTCCTGTTTGTCCCTTCTCCTTCTTAATGCAGATGTTCAGGCCAGAGCAATGTGTTCTAGTCAAGTTCTGATGCCACTTGTGACAGCAACCTTGATTAACACATTTTTGTGGTTAATGGAGTTGGTGGCCCCAGCCCAACTTCCTTAGACCTGGTCTACACTGGCAGGGGGAAGAGGAGGATCGATCTAAGATACACAACTTCAGCTACAAGAATAGCGTAACTGAAGTCAACATACCTAGACTTACCGTGGTGTCTTCACAGTCGTGAGTCGACTGCTGCCACTCCCCCGTTGACTCCGCCTGTGCCTTTCGCAGCGGTGGAGTACTGGAGTTGACGGGAGAGCGCTCGGGGATCGATTTATTGCGTCTAGACTAGACACGATAAATCGACCCCTGATAGATCGATCAGACAGCGTCCATCCCTGCCATAGTATAGACCTGCCCTTAGTAGCAAGCCATTCCATGGAGGGTTGCTACAGGAGAGGGAAGGGAAGATGGCCTTGGGGTGACGGTACAAGACTTAGGACTTAGACAATCTGGGTTCTATTACAACCCATGCTACAAAATGGGATCTCCATTAAGCCATCTTGCTTGTGGGTCTGGTACCTCATTCTGCAAGTAGCCCTGGTGGGATAACGCATTGCCCAGTGTGAGGAAAGGCAGCAGACTCTGGTCCGTAAGCAGACTCTGGTCCTTAGTATCCTCATCTGTAAAATGGGGATAATGCTTACTTCTCAGGAGGGCTGTGAAGTTAAACAGAAATATCTGGGAGGTGCTTTTTGCGAGACTCAGTTGGAAAGCGCCTGGGTGTACTGCTATATCCAAAGGGAAGCAGCTTTAATTCATGTCCTGGACAGCTCCTGAGGGCTTCAGTTCCATCCTCTCTCCATGTTGTGTGCTGTGCTCTAGGCCCCATGGCAGACCCATGCTTGCGGGCGGGTAGATTCTCATCTCCTTGCTCTAGCCCTGGGGACCTGCAGCCTTGGTTCTGCCTGTTTGTGCTGACAGAATCCAGCAGTGAATCATGCACATTGAGTAATTCTTACCACACTCCAGGGTTGGGTATGAGGATGGATGGGGAAAGCAAAGGAAGGAGGGTAAGTGCTGTGCCCACGGTTACAGAGGGAGTCAGTGCTGGGAGTCGAACTCTTGTCTTGGGCACTAATTCCATCTGCATCCTTGGTCAAATCACTTAACCATCTTGCCTCAGTTTCCCTACTGGGGATGGTTATTATTTAATTCCTTGCTTCCTAGGAGTAGTATTAAAGGTTAATCAGTGTGTGCTTGCAAAGCATGTTGAAGATGTCAAGTGCAACATGTAAGTGCTAAGCATTATTATAATTACGATTCTCCTATCCACCGAAAGCCATTCCACCTCTTTACGGCTGTAAACGGATAACCAGACATTTAGGCAACATCTCCTGGTCTTGGTAATCCTCCTTCGAAAGGTTCCCGGAGCAGGGTGCTTGCCTCATACTTCCCTCCTATTTAGTATTCTGTGTAATGCTGGCGAATGACTCCTCTTCCCATGTTGCAACCACTGCAGTCAGGATGAAGGGTTTAATACAAAAGGCTCACTGAAGCACTACAATGGTGCCCTGTGGTCCCCCCACATCAGCAGTCTCGGATTGTGGCATCAGGTTAACTCCAAACCATACTAGATTTTTAATTAGGGGCCTAAATATGTAACGTTACATTTATTGTATAGAGAAGGAGCCAATTTAAAAAAAGAGAAACAGCAGATAAAATACAACATGAGCATTGACATTTGTGGGGTGCACGTATAAGGTGTTTTTTTGGGGCGTGGCACTGAGGCTGCCTTTAAAGGGCAAGACAAGCACAGGGAGTTGTGATTATTATTAATTGGAGCCTTGGAACCCTAGTCAGGGACCCTTGTGCTAGGCCCTGTACAAGCACAGAGAGAGGAATGGTCCCTGCCCCAAGAAGTTACACTTGAAGGATAATACGAGAACAGATGGAGACAGATAGACAAGAGAGCGTTAGGAACCAAGGACACAGCACTGTGTCAGCAGGACAGGTGATGCCCTCAGCTCTCCCGGGGCAGCACGGCCAAATTGTACTATTTTATCACGACTCTCATAATCCTGGGTCTTTTTCGTACCGTCTGGGTAGCTGGAATCAGATTATGGCCTGAGAATCGCAGCTTTCATTAACAAAAGAGGAACGCTTCCATGGTGGAGGAGAGACCTGAACCCTCCACACTCCGACACCCAAATAAACAGGACCCCATATTATTTTTTTATTATTTTGTAACTCTAATGATTTTGGGGGCCTGACTCCTGATTCCTGAACACTTGGGTTTGGCAGCCTGGCCAATCATGACTGCTGCCAGCAGGTGACTTTAATGACCAGTGGATGCCGGGAACCAGAACCACGGTGGTACTGACAGAGCACTGCACTGCGTGTTACTTTAGGGCCCAAAGCTGCTTTCCTTATGGTAGCCGGGCTCACGTAGTGGCCACGGCTCAATAGTCTTCAAAGTCCTGGGGGCCTAGTGGCCAAATGATAGTCTGCCCTTCTCTGGGTTACCCCTGATTGGGCTAGGGGCAGAGGGAAGGGTAGGGAGACCCAGGCCCCCCCTCTCCACTGGTCCAGACCAAGGGGGAGGCTGTATTTCCATCCCCTCTAGCCCCAGAGACCAGCCTCCCCTGGGCCACTTCCTTCCTCCCAGTGTCCTCTTCGTTTTGGGGCGTGATCACAGTCTGCTGCTTTCCCTTCTTGAGGAGGCTCTTCAAGCCATCACAGTGATTCAGAGGGTCCCTGGGGTGGCCCAGCTCCCTTCAGCATCCAGTTATTCCCCCTTGTGAAGGAGAAGGAGAGAGGAAGAAGGTCAGGCCCCTGGCTGCCCCATCAGGCCTTGTCCCCAATCCCAGTCCTTCCCTTGTGGAATCCTTTGTCCCAGAAGGTTTGACCTGACTCCCTTCCTGCACCCAGTTTCTCCTTCCTTCTTCCCAGCCAATGTGGGGCAGAGCCTTCTTGGCCCAGCCCTGCTCCATCACCGCTTTAGTCTGAGTGGGGTTGGAATGGGGTTGTCAACCCCATCACATATGCACACGCAAAGCCCCTATTGCAGGCAATTGTGTGTTTGCTCCACGTGTCAGAGGAAACACAACAAAACTTTAGGCATCACCGGTCAGCTTCCTAGCTGGGGCATTGCGGAGTCAGATGAAATTGTTGTGGCTGAGGGTATGGAAAGGCGCCTCGTGGAATGGTCCCAAGATGACTGGGATGGGAGGTGTTGTGGGCGCGCTTTGGCTTTCCGATTCGTCGGCCCGCTGACCGCTTTGCTTTTAATTACAGCCTCCACGGGGTCTGGGACCCAAGTCTCGACTGTGAGCACTGACTCCGCAGGCTCCTCCTACTCCATTAGTGGAATTCTGGGAATTACATCCCCCAGCACGGAAAGCAACAAACGCAAACGCGATGAAGGTAAACGGGCCTATTTTTCTCTTTGGTGGGTAGCACGTACTGAAAAAGGGATGGACGGTGTTAGAAAAACCGTCTCTCTGCTGTTGTCTTTGATATTCACCTTCCTAGAACTCACCATATCTAGTTGTGTCTGACCTGGATCCTGGGCAACCTGCTCCGGTTACTTCATCTGTTAATAGGGGAACTGTTTCTACCGGAGTGCTAGTGTATGGCCATTTGGCCTGAGATGGGTACTGAGATGACAGTGATGCTAAAGCAAGATGCTAAAGCCTCTGTGTGCGAGGTTCTCACGCTGGTGCGACTCCACCAATGGCAATGGAGTTCCTTCCGATTTCTGCAGGTCTACATGAGATCTCTGTCAGGCCCAGGTAGCCTGCCCCTGCTCTGCTTGAAGCCAATGGCAGCTAGAATGGAAGCAGGATTGGTCCCATTGTCAGGTGCCAGGATTCAAACATTATAAAGCACTTGCATTTTTCAATGAATTAAGAACAAAACTGAACTAAACTAAGAAAGTTTCCCGCCCATCACTGCAAATGGCAAGATACATTATTACAATGGGCACAACCCTGCACCTTGTTTAAAAAGAAAAGACAAACGAGGTGGGTTAGACTTGTCCGGGATCTGGATGGCTTATAGGAACAGTTTCCTTTCTCCAGCACTTGCCCAGCTCCCATTGACATCAGTGGGATTTTTGACAGCAAAGGCTGCCCTGAAGACAGCTTGATTTTGCTTTGTCCGCTGCATTTCCTGAAGTTGTTGCATCCTTCTTAAGGTTCAGAGTTAAACGTCACTATGGAGCCCGGATGTTGCTTTGATGAACTCGCTGCATTACTTTGAAAAATAAGGATAATTTAGGACAAAGGATGGGATATTCGGAGTTTGAATTTTTTAAAGATGCCTTAAATTAAACAGGAATACTTGTAGCACCTTAGAGACTAACTAAATTAAACAGGCTCTTTCCTTGAAGGGATTTCTTATGGTCTAAGCACAGGAGTTCCAGAGACTAGGAAATAGCACCGGGAGAACATGCCAGCCACATTCACCTATTATGATCAAAGGAGCGGATCAATGTTAACCCTGGGGCAAGTTTAGGGCCTGATCCCATAGACATTGCTGTACTGAGTGACTTCACGGGGACGTTTCACGTGTGTAAATTCCTCGCACGTGGCAATGGTTGGAGAATTGACGCCTGAGTTTGTTTTCTTTCTGCCCACGTGTGCCCGCCCCTCTCCCCCAGCGGCTTAAACTACTCCAGCCATTGCTCTTGTGCAGCTACGGTCACAAAGCTCAGACACGTTCAAAGGACACTCCTGCTCCTGACCAGGAGGTCTGTTCTGCCCTCCGTGTGCAGGCCCCGTTCATGGGACTTACACCTCCCCCCCCTCCAGGGGAGAAATGACCCCGCAGTATTTGTAAACTCTGGGTCGGGAAGGGAAAAAGCAATGTTGTCTCTGCGGCCTTGAGCCTCGCCGATGGCCCGACAGGACATTTTATTCTCCTGTTCGATTCATCCCACTCTTTGTACGTGCACACAGAAAACGAGCTTGATTTTTAAACATCCCGTCCACACAGCGAGTGTGCGTGGCAATTCCCGGGGCTGCACAAAGAGTTGGGGTCTGGGGACATATACGTGTGCAGAGGGCCGCTGAGACACACCGGGTGAAATCATGGACTATGGAAGTCAATTGCAAAACTCCCATTGACCTCTGTGGGGCCTAAATTTCACTCCGACTGTGGCTGGCTGCATGGATGCAAAGACCCGGTTTGTACATGCAATTTCAGCAGGTGTTTTCAATTTCAATTGAATTAGGTGTGCAGTTGCACATTTAACTTTTTGAAAATCAGGCCATAACTATACAAATAAATGTTGGCATTATCGTAGGAGCAGTAGCAAACTTTGTAGTTAATTATCTACCGTGGTGATAAGAACAGAATGGGGACCAGGAGAGAAAATATAGAATCTCTGTCCTACAGCCCTGTTTCCATTCGCTCGTAACTTTCCAAAACTTTCTCTGTTTGGGCCGACATTTTACAGGGGTTGATCTGTGCTGAAAGGTGATTTCTTAAAACTTTGAGCTGACCTTTTCTGCAATGCATTAAGGTAAAAGCTGCATGGCACCTAAGGTTTGGGAGAGAGGCAACCTCAATGTTGCAAACTCTCACAGAGAGGTCACAGTAGTTTCCTAAATTTCACCTAAAGCCCCAGCTCCCGGAGCCATGGGAGAATCTCAGATTTCATTTATAGGAAGCAATCCCTCATAGTTGCAGAGAAAAGATTGAGGATGTGAAAGGCTCAAAGCCCAGAATGCTACCCATCCCCATAATCCTCCGATCTGCAATAGCAGTACTGCTATCTTCAGCTGCCCACTGGTGCTGCACAGCTAACGGGCTCCCTCCTGCAGACTCGTTAAGTGGGGTAGGCAGGGTGCTCTGGTAAGCGTCTAGCTAAATGGTTCCAGGTTATGGAATTTATTTTTTCTGTCTTAATCCCCCCTCCCTCCCAGTAAATTCCATTAACACCCTTCTACTCCCACTAAGTGATTGTCACCTAGGGTGTCCCGATTTTATAGGGACAGTAGCAATTTTGGGGTCTTTTTCTTATATAGGCTCCTATTACCCCCTACCCCCTGTCCTGGTTTTTCACATTTGCTGTCTGATCACCCTGTTGTCACCCGAGCACAGTTAAGCACCCAAAGTGCACTCCGAGTGGTACAAAGAAGCCCCATTTTTGGTTTGCAGACTGTAGGGTAATTGAATCCTATTGTATTGTATTCTTTCAGGAAGAGGAATAGGTGATGGTTTAATGATGGACTGTATCGTAATATATATGCACAAGGGGGCAGAGTTAACTTGGCCATTTACTGACTTTTGTGAGTTGAACGCTGCATGGTTAACGTCCTCTGCCTTAGGTTTTTGACACACGTCTCTCTCAGTGTTGAGGGTGGGTCTGTATGTGTACAGATCTCTGATAAGTAGAGCCACTGACCATCGTAAACTGAGCTAGGCTTCCGGCCGAGTGGGATAGTGAAAGGGGTTCGCTCTTGAGCTCTGCAAGCCGTATCCAGCACTCAGTGTGATTCGCTGCCTTTTTTGCTCCTCTCCGTCTCAATATTTTTTTTAGCAGCTGTCACCAGTCTTTAACCCAGTGGGTTGCTAGCCCAACAGCAACAGGGGCAAACCAAATCAGACAATCTTTATTGGCTTTTACTGCAGAAGGTGTCATTTTCCCGGCTGCATTGTAAAGTAGACTTGGAGCAGATGTGCCTTCGTGGGGGATTGGTGGCTTTCACTTATAGTTAAAGGACAAACTGCTGGGGACTGACCCCAGAAGCAGATTGCAGAGTAGCTAGAGGTTGGCTGACTAAAGAGAGATGCGATCGGCTTTCTGTGTTTAAAAAGGCAGACGGCGTTGGGCACAGTTGCTGTTTTGTTTTCGGATTCCCCGCTCTAACTTGGGTTGCTTCGTTCGGATTTTCCCTGCGCGTAGTGGGAAGCCCGAGTGATGCATGTTGAGCAGATGGGCGGGAGGATGTAGAGAATGATCTTATTTTATCGTCTTCTAGTGAATTCATTCCGCTGAAAGAAGGCCGTAGAGGGGTGCAGGCAGTGAGTGTTGGTTAGGTTACATTTTAAAGACAGGTTTTTACAAATATCCCTATTCAAAGAAATTGGTTTATTCCATTAAAAGTCGCCTACATTTTCAGAAACGGCTAGTGGTTTTCGCTGGCTCAGTTCCTGAGTGGCTGGTTTTTGGTGGCCCAGCCTGAGCCATCTTGGGTCCTGAAATTCAGACTGTGTCAAGCAGCTGCCCTCTGAAAAGCAGCATCTCAGATGGGACACCCCAAAATGGAGGCTCCCAAGCTCACGCCTTGGTTTTTAAATGAAGAGACTCTTCTGTTTGGATTTAAACTTCCCCCGGGGATGTTTGCCACTGGGGGTGAACATGGATCAGATGAAGAAGGTTTGTTCTCCTGGCTGTTGTCCTCATGTGCAGTTGGTGTTTTGGTGGTGCAGTGTTACATTGTCTTGTGATGACAGGACAAAGCTACAGAAGAGAATAGGGGGAAAAGACAAAAGGTATCAGAAAAGAGGTTGTGTCCCCAAGCAGACTTACCTCCAACCAAGGAAATGGATGTGTGTAGTGTGTATGCAATGTGTGTGTGTGTGTACAGTTGTCCTCTTCATGTGTTTGTGCAATGGATATGCACAGTGCATGCAGTGTTTCTGCCATGTGCACCGTACACAGTGTATATGTAGGGTGCCGGCATGTGGTGTTCAGTGTGTGTGGTTGTGTAGTGTGCAGTGTGCTTGTGCAATGAGGTCTGCTGTATGCAGTGTGAGTGTGTGCTTGCGTATGCGTGCAGTGTGGGGGTGTGGTGTGTAACGTGTGTTTGTGCTGTGATTGTGTGCGTGTACAGCAGGGTCATGTCCCCGGAGGGCCCTGCAAGAGGTTCAAATACGTGTTCTTAACAGAGAGATTTGATGCAACCTCTCTCTCACTCTCTCCTCCAGTATTTCTCTGTCCATCTCCCCCGGCAATGTCTCCTTCCTCCCCCCCAGAGGGAAGTGGACAGCTGTTGTTATCCCTTCCGGCAGTGTGGCTGGGAGCCCCAGAAATCCCCCTGGCTCTAGCTCTCTACTGGGCTAGTTCATGAGACCTGCAAGTGAAAACGGCTATGCACCACGGTTTAGGTTTGACGAGCCCGTTCCTATTGGCCGAGCCGAGTGACGAGTGCAGAGCAAACAAACCTACGTGGACGAAAGCCCCTGTGATTTTGCAAACCCGTTTCAGGACGAACACTCCCGGTGGTGCTGTGATTCACCTGGGCAATGAACGGCTCCACCCTGCTGGGCCTACCCAGGCACATTCCAAATACCAACCTGGATGGGAGTCTTTTCCTTAGTAAATTCTGCAGGATCGAGCCTGAAATTTGCACTTTAAGAGGTGCCTCTCCAGAGGCAAGGAAGGCTAAGGTCCCAGGCAGGCTCCTGTAAATAATAAAAGGGAGATTATATCACTGGTGAGTGTGTGTCCCCCACACCACTCCACAGAGGAGCTCTTTAACTCAAACTGTAGCAGCGCCTGGTTTTGGCTCCCGGGCTCCCTGGTTCAATCCCTGGTGTGCTGGTCAGGAGGGAGAGTTGACTCCCTTGACACTGGCATGAAGGAGCGGGCTCTGCTAGAGCAGAGAAGGATTTACAAGCAGCCCCCAGAAGAGTTCCCCTGGCCCGGGTCTGTGCCCCCGTCCTGCTCTGTGGGACTCGCTCAGCGAGCAGGTTTGTGGGTAGGGGCGTGGTGTGTCTGAAGCAAGAACGGCAAGACGTTAGCGGGAAGTGAATTTCTAGCGGTGAGTCTTTGCATCAGACACCCGATTCCAAGGCACTAACGTAGTGGGAGCAGCTGGGTAGACATTTTAACCACTACAGGCCAGGTTGTTCATGGTATTTAGATGCCTAAAGATGCAGAGAGGTGCCTAGTGGGGTTGTTCATGGCACCTGGGCCTAGATGTGTTTACACTCTCCCGCCCGCCATTGCTCACACACATGGAACTACTGGAGAGGTAGAGCGATAGTGGGGAATTGAGAGCAAAATGCAGGGCCTGTCGCTCTGTTCATGGAGGGACCAATCCAGCTCCCTCTCTTCTCTCTGACTCCACTGGACGTTGAATTGGAAGGCTCTCTGTGCGGCCTACCCTATGTAGCCAGTTCAAATGGCGAATCCCAGCTGCCGTTGCCTTTACGGGCTTGATTTTCCACTGTATTACACCATTTTTCCATTGGTGTAACGCTGGTGGACTCCATGGAATTATATGGATATCGAGTTGCTGTTAAAGAGTGGAAAATATTTAAAGTATTAGTAGCACTTGGGCCAGATTCCCCACGATGCTCCGGCTGCTGTGAGCCATTCCAGTGGTGCAAAATAGTTATTAAACCCGGCTTAACTGGCTACTTAGCTGTGTTCATAGTTACCCAGTGTCACTGGAGCTGTGGAAAGCAGCTAGTGTACACCAGTAAATCTGGTTCCTGGATCCCTGCTCTGCCCAGTCAGTGAGTGCCAGGCACAGGACAGACTTGTTTCTGGCCTGGATGCTTGTCATCTCCAGCACCATAGTCTTGACTCCCTAGCCGAACTATGAAGCACTTGTAGGGTTTTATCCTGCTGCTCTTTGATGGAATTGACACGTAAAGTCTCTCCCATCTACATCACAGATTGGTTGAGGTGCTGTATAGGCACATTCCAGGAGTCGCATTGCATGCCCTGTGGGGTTGCATTATAGACTGACAGATTTGAAGGCCTGGAGGGACCATTGTGATTGTCAAATTTCACCTCGTGCACAACAGAGGCCGTAGAATTAAAGTATGATCTTCTGCCACTTGAGCTAAAGGACAAAGTCCAACTATCTCCTGCCTTTTGAACTTAGCCGTGTTTCCTTAAATTTGAACAAATGACACTAAATGATTTATTTGTACAAACCTCTTGCATGAAATAGACCAGGCTCTTCCCATGGTTGCCAATCATTAGATTATATTTTCCCAGTGTTTTCCAAGAGGATTTATCCCATGCACGTTGCCTATCATTCAATTGGCGGGATATGATTGTTGTATTGTAGCTTCAGGTTGTGTGAGGATGTACATTGTCATTAAGTTCTTTATTGTCAAGGTCTCTCCAGTTGTTTTTTTGCTATGAAGTCCATTGATAAGAGTGATGGTTGGTAGATGTACATTTGAAAATTCCACATTTTAGTTTTTTCCCCTTTCTCCCAGACAGTAGAAGGAATGAAACCCAGGGATTATTTGCTGTTGCTCATTTTTAATTGTAACTTTTTTTCTCTCTTTTCCACTCTGTGACTTTCCAAAACTTCCTCCTCTTTGGAAAAGCGGGAGAGCGGCCAGAGAAAAAATGAAACGCTGCTCCTCTAACTTCGCCAAAGCGCGAGAAGTTTCGAAAAGTGTCAGACTAGCAAATGGAAAAATAAAGAGTGGGGAAAAAAATCCAATTGATAGGGGATTCACCCGATTCTTCTCAGTGCTAGGCCTATGGGCATGAGCCAATGCCCACAACAGTTAATGAGGAGTTTTCCAGAAGGTGCTGGATGAGGCCCATGCAAGATGTGTCTCAGCGAAATCCTGCCTTGCTGGTGACAGATGATGGGACCACGGCACAAGGTGGTACGGCTGCCGACATATCTGCAGTTCTCTGCAGGCCACAAGCCAGTGGGGCATCCTGGGACACTTTCCATCCTGAACCCTCTGTGGCTGTCTGGGGTGGTACTCAAAACACTCGATAATGTTGTGCTGATCAATGTGGTCTCTTTGTTTCCTGGTACCCCCCTCCCCCATCTGTCTGTCTCCACCGGCTGTTTCTTTGGGGGCAGGAGTGATCTGTTTGTACAGCACCTTGCACAGTGGGATTCTGGTCTGGGACTCCGGCGTGCTACAGTGGCCATGTTTCACCTCAGAGGTGGCTGCATTTCAGTGGTGGGTAAAGTAACCTCCCCTTGTCTAGTTTGATTATTAGGCTCAATGCAGACTCAGTGGGCTCGCGGTGCAAATCCTGCTGCAGGATCTGGCCTTTACTTTGTAAAGAGCTGGAGGGACAGAGACTGGATATAGATGCCACATATTGCGCTGAGAGAGACAGGGCAGGGGAGGCGATATCTTTTATTGGACCAGCTTCTGTTGGTGAGAGAGACGAGCTTTTGGGCTTCCCCGAGCTCTTCTTCGGGTCTGGGCAGGTCTCTGAAAGCTTCTCCCTTCCACCAGCAGACGTTGGTCCAGCCAGAGATACCAACTCACCTTGTCTCTCCCATAACCTGGGACCAACACGGCTGCCATGCTCCTGCAGACAACCCATCTCACTGCCATGTTGTATTGAACGACAGGGGCAGAGGTGCTCTGAGCAGAGGGCTCTTAATATGAGTCAGTTATAAGTCCGTGGGGCTCTCCCAGTCTCAACATGTCTCGGATTTTGCTAGTGGTTTCCCTTTCAAAGCTCAGGGAGGTTAGAGAGGCCAGTGTCTGTCTCTCCTCCCCTGCCTGTCTGTCTCTCCGCCTCCTTTCCTCTGTCTCAGGGTCTGTCATTCACAACTGTTACAAATCATGGGGGGCTGCCTGGAGCAAGATGCTGCGCGGGCTGTGAAATGGCTGCGTTTGGTCCCCCTCGGCCGGCCGCTGGGAGCTTTTATGAATGGAGCAGTGTTTGCCTCGGGGATGAGGGCTGGGAAGAGCTCATTCATGGAGAATGAATCCCCTTCCTCCCCCCCCCCCATTCCCAAAGAAGGAGTGGTGGTGAGGGTGGCGGCGGAGGTTTGACACAAACCATGACAGGGCGTGATCTGCCGATGAATGGCCACTGTCATTGACAGAGGGATCGGGTGGCGAGCAGCACTGCCGCTCTCTGTTCTGGGCCTGGGGCTTTGATCTCTGGGAGTGTGTTGGCTTCCGCCGGGCCTCTCAGGGGCACCCATTCAAACCCCTGCCTCCAGACAGACTAAAAAGAACCGGAGTCTCATACACACACACACAGAGTGGTCAGCTAAATGCTAATGCCATTCAGCTACCCAGAACTGGGGGCATCCACAAAGGAGGGCCTCGTCTTCCTTTAGACGGAGCGGGGGTGGGGTGGGGTGGGGTGAGGCGGAGTGGGGAGGGGAGTTTGCCCTTGTCTGGCACCACATTAAAAATATGAATTTATTAAATGCATCCGGCTTTTCTTAGAGCAGGCGCTCGCTTTGTAGGCCGAGCAGGGAGCTTCCCACGTCAGCGTTCTGCAATGGAACGAAGCCAAAACTCCCCACAAAAAGGAAGTCTGGACACAAAACCAAAGGAAACCTTTTGGGCTGAACATTCTGGGTTTTGCATTTCTGTAAAACAGAAAGAGTTTGTTCCGATTCTGACTTTTGAATTTGTTGAAACGTTGCGCAGGACAAAGTAAAAGCGCGGAAAAGTCACTTCAAACTGGAACACCAAAATGCTCCATGCCAATTTTTTTCTGAAACTATTTCACAGAAATTAACATGTTCACAACATGTTTCAATCGCAGCCAAAAAGCATTTTTCTGTTGGAAAAACAACACGCTGGAAAATGAGCAGCCGGCTCTAGTAAGGAATTCCTGCGTGTGGATCTCATTTGTTGCTGTGGCAGGAGTCCCCAAATCCTGCGAGTACCTGAGCATGAACAGCACCCAGCCCTGATCCCCTCTCGACACCTGAGCCTGATCCCCTTGCTGCTCTTGGCCCGGAGCATCTTCCTCTACCAGGCCCTGAGCACCCCTCTAACAGGGTAGCCTGTTCCTTTAAGGGCCAGAGGCTTTGGGCCTGTCATCCCTGTTCCCTTAGCCCTGCCTGCTACACCTGGGTAGGGGAGGTCTTAACAGGAAGCAAATCCAGCAGCTGAAGGCTGGTTGGGGCAGTTCTGTGGTAGGCAAGCAGCCTAAGTGGAGAGAAGAACCAAGCAGGGACTAAATGCTGCACAGGGGGACTGTGTTGCCCTTCGGACAGTAAGTTTGAGGCTGAGGACCTGGTGGTGGGCCAGTTTCTTGCAGCTGGGGCTAGCCAGTAACGAAGGGAGCTAACGGCGGGGCTGCAGATTTGGTTGTTTTGCTATTTGTGGTTCAGTGCAAGACTCCGAAGCCCCTAAAGGGGTTGAGTTCTGTCGTGAGGCCAGGCCTGTGGCTGCAGTGAGCTGAAGAAGACTCTGAGCAACTGAGGCAGGGCTGCTGCAGTCCCATTCTCAGCCCTGAGGGACTGCTGGGACAGCCGCTGTGTGACCCCTTCTCTGCACCTGGCCCTGAGCCGCTCTCTACCCTCGTTGGAGGTAAGGGCCCTGCCTGCAGGAGTAAAATGAAGTGAGTGCGTGACTGTTTTCAGCAGCAAAACCTTACCCAGGATAGGCCGGTAAGGGCCCTGATACACCTGTGCGGCTTCCCTGGAGCTCTGGCCACCTAGTAGTAAGCTGGCATTGTGGGACAGGGCCTCCCTGCCCCAAGCAGGTGGGGAGGAAGAGGGTGTGGGCAAAGCATTGACTCCAGCACTGATACAGGCTGTAGTGGATTATTACCCCCTGGGGCAATGCCTGGCTCCCACCACTGAGTTCTACTGCCCTTTAGGTACTAAGGGTGAAATGTGCCCTAGGGCTTAAGAGGTGTCGGTTTCAACCATGTTGCGTTCTGGGCGTTTTAAATCCCATGCGCTGACAGGATTCCAGCTCATGCTGGTGCATCTCTCCTCCCCAGTGAGCACCTCACCGGCCATTTGGCATGCACAGCCCAGGTCTAGATTTATTTAAAACTTCGCCCTTAAGCGCTCTCTTGTCAGAAGGGCTCATCTGCGGAGCAGGAGTGAAACTGGGGCCCTCCGGCAGCCAGTGGGAGTTTTGCCACTGATTTAATTGGGGGCTAGTCTTTCATCTCAGGGGCCCAAACAAAGGGGTCAGCTTTTCCCCAAGGGGTCAGGAGCCGCCACCCACAGTTGTTCTCAGTTGGCACCATTGGGAGTTGGACAGCTTTGGCGATGTGGTCACTTCTGAGAGGTGTGATGGAGGGCTTGTCTACACAGGGAGCTGATGCACTCTGCGGGGTGCACAATGACACGTTGCACGTTAACTGGTCCATGTAGACTCTGCAGAGGGACGGTAAAGGTTCCCCAGCGCACTTTCGTGTAATGCTGTTTCAAACAACACTATTAAAGCAGGGGTGACTCCGGAGCCCCAAGCGGCTCTTCAGAAGTTAATCTGCAGCTCCTTGTCTAGGCATTAGTCCACCATGTAGACAAGCCCGTGAATACACTTTTTCCCTTTCTAAAGGAACCTACATATTTCATCTTGTCTTTCTCTTTAGAACATCCTAGGTTCCTACTGGAAATGACTATCTAGTATAGGAACCCTTAATTAAATCTCATTTGGGGGTAAATAAGTCACTTTGTGCTGTGATACCATGCTGATGGGCTCAGGAGAAATATTAGAGCTGGTTAATTTTCTGGCAGAATGTCTTTCTCTTGGAAAGAATTGAAACGGTCCATGGAAGCGCGTCAGCTTGGACACAACCTCGGTTTTTTAATTTTTTTTTTAAAGAGACCAAACATTTTGATAAAGGAACTTTTCAACTGAATTGGGACATCTTGATTCTTTTTCATTTTGAAATGACTATCGTTCTCAGTGTATTTGAGTGTATATTATAAATGATAAAATAAATCAAGTCAAAATCAGAACAAAACATTCTGATTTTTATGAAAACCAACCAATTGAAAACCAATGAACCTGAAATGGTTTTTTTTTCAAAAACGTCATTTTGTGACAGATTTTTAAATTGTGGATTTTTTTGTTCTGATTCAGAACAAAAGCAAATTTTGAAATGTCAGAATTTCCCAGGAAAACAAATCCTGGGGTTCAACCAGCCCTAAGAAATATCTGTCTAGCCAGACCAAGGGGACATCTCAAAAAAACCTTAGGTACAATGAATAATGGTGGTGATTTTGTCTCAAGTTGGGAGTCTTACATTATCTTGTACTTTCCACCTCCCCCGTGTACAATCTTAAGATGTTGGGTTTAAAGTATATATTGCGAGAGAGCCAAAAGGGAGGGAAATAAAAATGGGGAGAATGGGGGGAAAAATTGAGAGAAGGGTGGATTTTCATTGGGCTACTTTGTCTCAATCCGGTTACTTTGTTCTCTATATAAAATACTTTTCAATTAGTTCAATTAGGACACAGCACCTTCTTGGGCGGGGGAGGAAGGGCAGCAGTCTGTGAGCAGTGTGGTGGAAACATATTGAAATTCAAATACTCCAGATCTTGTTCACTCTTAGGTTTGGCTGCAGTACTTCCCCTTGCAGAAGGGAAGGATGCCATTGACTCAAGGATGCTCATTTTGCTCTGGAGCGGGGTGGGGGTGGTGCTTGACTGATTTCTAGACCGGCTCCTGTAAACCTGCGGGCATTGGAGTGCAGTTGAGCACAAACAAGTTCAGCTTTGTAATTATGGGTCAATTGACCTCTTGGGGAAGGTCAATTGGATGGAAATGGCTTTCAAGGGGCCCATGCTAAGGAGGTGAATTGTGACCCCTGCTGCCAGGCCCGAGAGGAACAGTCCGGGACATTCCATTTTGCAGCACATGCAGCCGGGCGGCTGAGCCTTCGTTTCCAAGGGAAGCCTCCTGCACGATCAGCTGTGCATTTAACACCTGTGAAAGGCGGCATTATCCCTGGGTGCGTGCGTTCGCTTTTCTGACAGGTCTGGGATGCAGTCAGACGGCAGCCATGATGTTCGTCTTTCAGACATGGGTGGATAAGGTGTTACACAGTATCCCCCCCCCTCTGTATGTAAAGCCACATGGCTAAAATCTACCCAAGTGTTTCCTCTGCATCAGATGAAACGCTTCAAGTTTTGCCATATAAAAGGAGCGCTGGGGAAACGTAACATTCTTCCAGACTCACTCAGCTCAAGCTACATTAACCTCAAATGCGAATTTCTGCCGGCAGTGAACAGGGCTTTGAAACATGCTGAACTCATTCCCACCTCAAAGGGCCTCTTGCAAAGCATTAAATAATTTGGCTGCTCAATAGTTAAAACTCCTAGAAGGAACGATTCAAAAACCAGGTATTTTCTACACCATGTTTGGTCAGAGTGCCCTGCAAGTACTAACCTCATCATCTCTGTCTTAGTATCTTAACTTGATTCTGCAGAGAATTATAGGCCCCACATCTGCAAATGATCCACATACGTGGCCGGTTACACTGGCCAAAGCCTCAGTGAGGCTGCACTTGGCCACGAAGGCTAGGCTGCACGGAAAGCCAGTGTCAGAACATCAAGAGGGTTGTTGGTTTTTTTGGCGGCGGGGGGGGGGGGGGGGGGAGGGGGGCGGGGGGGAGAGGGTGGCAGGAGGAAAGAGAACTCAACTTACAGATAGGGTGAAATAATAGTTGCAAAAATTAGAGTTTTTGCATATGTGCCCTGAAATCCCAGAAACGATATGAAAAATTAAGCAAGAGAGTTGGATGAAACTGAGCTGTGTTTCTACACTACCATTACGGGCTCCTGTTCCCTGACCGGGTGCCACTAGGGAGCTACTAATAAATACTAACGGTGTGAGGACGTAGTGATGATGCCACCTCTGTAAAGGCCTCACCGCTTGAAGAAATGAACACGGGTCTGGGAACTCCAGGATTCTGAATGCTGTTCCTCTCCCATATCGATTGGGCATCAGACTTTGCACGTATTTACTACGGCACTGACCTCTTGAAGCTACTTCATGAAGCTCAGCCAGGGTTGGCCCCGGTCAGCTGGCTCAGGATTGTGGATCAGGGGCTGCAGGGCTAAAACCTGCAATGTAGATGTTCGGGCTGGGGCTGGAGCCTGGGGCCTGAAACTCGGGGTGGGGGTGGGATTAGGGGTGGTAAGTCAATTGTCCTGTGTTCTGAGACTTGGTGCTGCGGGTTTTATTGTAGTGTAGATGTCTTGTTCTCCTTGTTTTGCCTACGGAGGTTGACTGATGTTAAATGACTTATCCAAAGACACTCAAAGCCAGACGCAGCAGGGCTGAAATCCGGGCTCCTTTGACTTCAGTGCGAGGTTTGCCATTGATTTCAATAAAGCCGGGACTTCGTCTTACATCTCCTGGCTCCCACTCTGTGGCTAATTTGCTAGGCCACAGTAACTTTCTAGGGCTGAGTTATAAGCCCCTGAAAAACGTGCTCCATAATGGAAATGCTGCTGTTCTATTGGCACTCCTGTCAACGGCTGTAATGACTACGTTAAGCTTTTATTAATGTTCTGTCAGGAGACTCGTGGAAATGGTATTCCTTTCCAAAACAGACCGACTGGGCCAAATGCTACCTCTGGTTTTCAGTGAGAGGGTCTCTCCCTGTCACACAGCAGAAGTCGGTGCTCCCATCTTCTTTTCTCACCCCCCTCCTTCTTTTTTTTGGCAAAGGAAATACAAATAAAACACAAAATCAGCCATACACTAATCCAGCCCATTAATAAAATGGAAAAAGAGACATTGAGGGTCAGGATATTGGAAATGTGTCTAACTGCTGTCAGTGACCTCAATGGCTTTCTGAGAACATGCCCACTTTATCGTCTCAAAACAGTGCCTGTTGGCTCCAATACGAGGAACCTGTGTTTGCCATTCTTGGTATTTTCATTGCCATTTGCTAGGTGCACCGGGTTCTTCTGTCCGCACAGGAGCGCTATCAATAGCGTGTTGAATCTCTGACTATCTGGAGACTGATATGGCCCTCGTCACAATGGTGTTTGATCACCTTCATGGTACCTTGACAGACAAGGAGTAATGGTCTCAAGTTGCAGTTGGGAAGGTTTAGGTTGGATATTAGGAAAGACTTTTTCACTAGGAGGGTGGTGAAGCACTGGAATGGGTTCCCTAGGGAGGTGGTAGAATCACCTTCCTTAGAGGTTTTTCAAGTCAGGCTTGACAAAGCCCTGGCTGGGATGATTTAGTTGGGGATTGGTGCAGCTTTGACCAGAGGTCCCTTCCAACCCTAATATTCTATGATTCTATCTGATTGGCACTCAAGCACACAAAATGCCAGTGTCCTGATCTTGTTTAAATGTCTTCTGTTCATCCTGCAGAAGCTTCCCTCGGTGGTGGCTATGAGAAGAGCTGGTAGGAAAATGGGTGCATGGGGATTTCAATGGAGAACATGGACCGTTTTTTGTTTTTGTTTTTTTTAAATTGTGTTATCAAAAAATGTCCACAGAAAATTTCAACTTCTTGTCAAAAGCCAAAGTTTCAACTGGGAAAATCTGAACTAAGAATTTCACTTCAGGTGGGGGCAATTCAAATCAAAATACTTTGGGATGTTGAATTGAATTGCAACATTTCAGGTAGCTTGGATATTAAGCTGTTTCTCCCAGAGCTGCCTCAGTGTCTCATGGGCATTGTAGTCCCCCCCCCCCCCATGTCTTATATCCCTGTTCTCCTCTATGGGCCAAACATCCTGGTCAGACTACATCTTGGATGCACCCTACGCTCCCTCTAGCTGACATGTCTCAGTGTGTAACATGGAAGTCCGTTCTGGTGCATCATGGCAGACTTAGTGCGGCCAGGAAGCCTGGCCTGGAAGGGAGAATGGGGTTATGAGGCCCACCGCGGATGAGGAGGACACAGGTGAGCATCAAACTGAGCTGAAACTGAACGCTTCAGTTCTGGAATGTCAACATGCTTCATTTAAATCCAAAACATTGACATGGAATGTTCTGACACATCTGAGTTGACAGTTTGGGTGTTTGGCTCAAAACATGTGGCTAGTTGCTGGAAACACAACCCAAAAACATTGATCTTTTGAGCAACAAGAAATCAAGATTTTCCACGGAAAGCAGACACTTTTCACGAAAAATCCATTTGGTCAAACTCCCCGTTTTTCAGTTGGGCATAATTGTGACCTTGCTATGAATTGTAGAACTGTTACCTTGACAGGATTACCAGCCGTTTCATAGGGGGAGGGATAGCTCAGAGGTTTTGAGCATTGGCCTGCTAAACCAAAGGTTGTATGCCCAATTCTTGATGGGGCCATTTAGGGATCTGGGGAAAAAATCTTGTTGGATGATTTAGTCGGGGATTGGCCCTGCTTTGAGCAGGGGGTTGTGCTAGATGATCCCCTGAGGTCCCTTCCAGCCCTGATAGTCTTATGTTTGGAATCCAACACTTTTTTTGCCATGCAGGTAGCTTTTTGGCATTGTCACGAGATTCCTTCGGTTTTATTTTCCTGGCATATCATTGTTGTGTAACCACTGCAGCATTAATAGTCTTTGGCTCTACAAGCTGCTTAGATGTCAGTGCTAAGATTTTTGTTGTTCTGCTCTTGACTTTCAACTGGTGAGCCTGATCAAGTATTGACGTGTGCCTCCACAGTGCTAAATATGCACGTCTTGAATTAATCCGGGTCCAGCGCCTTTAAAATAAATAAATCAAGTCCTTTGCTGTTTGCACTGACACTTTTGCTGACCCACTTGACTGTGCATAGTATGGGCTTTAACTGATCTCAAAGAGAATTACCCCAATGAGCTGCTTCTGAATTGTAGCCCATTTATCTATTATTATTATTTGGAGTCCCATCGCCAAGCAAACCCTGATTTACAATGTTGTTGTGTTGTGGCTTGATGTATTGTGCAATTAACAATTACAAAACAAAAAACTACCCCATCCCTCCGCACTAGTGAGTTGTTGTAGACCCATTGATCTCTTCCATTTCTTACAGATTGGGCACAGGGTGGTCAGGAATCCAGTGGATGCTTTGCATTTTGGTTCCTGGATTTAACATTAAACAGCTGATCTTTGATGGGATCAGTCGTACCTGTCCAAAACAGGACATGCTGGTGTCTGTTTTGTGCAATTCCCAGCACCCAGAATGGCAATACATGGCACTTCTGGCTCCGTGCTGCATAGCAATGACACATAGTGTCCTTTGCAAATATCAGGTTTAACCTGCCCATAGCAAGATGGACGCCAGCATGGAGGGAGAGGAGGAAATTGCCCTGTGCAAAGTGAGTTTCCTGGAATGTGATAAAATTGCAATCGTCTGCCAAATTGATTCCACTGTGCCTCGCTTTACAGCTCTGTCCTCACTCCAGGGGAGAGATACGCATCTTCCCCTGAAAGCTGCGAACTTCCTTGCAGATTGGCACCGTCAGCCGTGGTACAACACATGCTGTGCACCTCTTCATCACCCTGGAGACCGAAACAAGACTAAATTGTTCTGCAGCGGTCAGTCCCGCTGTGGCCACTGCAGTGAGGTGTCATCAACCTCTGATATTTAAAAAATAATGGTGCTGCTGGAATTTGCTTCCTGTCTTCCATGCGGAGTTTGAAAGCCAATCACATCCAGCTACGCACCACAAAATAGAGTCCGGAGCCTTCTGTTTAGAAACTGACAATGCACATCCCAGGAAATCATGCTATCTCCATTAAAGTGAATTAAACTAGTTAATAATCACCATTCCAAAGGGTGCAAAGACCTTTCCTATTGCTCTGCATGTTTCTCTTAAGAACAGCCTTACTTAGCAGATAGTTACTCTACTTGTGTGTGTGTAAATAACCGTCTAAGCTCTGAAAATGTCAATATTCTGAACATACACAGTTGTCACTCTCACAAATAGGGTCAAATTTTCCAATGAGCCTTAACTAGGCTTCCCCATTTTATGCCTCAAACTTTCTCAGGGCTTGTCCTCACTAGGGGGGAGAATCGATGGCAGATAACGCAACTTCAGCTACGTGAATCACTGAAGTTTGCGTATCTTCCGCCGACTTACTGCTCGTCCCCACGGCGGCGGCAGTGGGCGGTGCTCTCCCCCGTCGACTCCAGCTTGCTCCTCCCAGCAAGCTGGAGTTTCAGAGTCAACGGGGGAGCCACGGGCGATTGATTTATCACGTCTTAATGAGGCACAATAAATCGATCGCCAGAAGATCGATCCCTGCCGGCTCTAGTGAAGACGAGCCCTTAGAGAAGTGATGGGCTCAAAAATCAGGCCTGTAGGCATCTGAATTGTTAAGATAATGCTTCAAATTGTGGCTGCAAAGAATGATCCTTCATTATTACCCCTATTCTATTGTGCTAGGCACTGTACATTCGTATCCCAAGGAATTGGTCCCTGCACCAAGGAATTTACAATCTAAGGTGGCCAGTCTTTAAAAATCTAGACTCCTGTGTGTATGAATGCATTTGGAAGTGAGTGTGTGTGTGTGTGTGTGTGTGTGTATACACACAGGCAGATCTTTCTCTATTGACCTAACCCCTACAGAATATTAAACAAAAGGAAAATAAGAGCCTTTCCAAGGAAGTTGATATATAATATGTAAATACATTAGGTTGATTACTTTACGTGGATTATAATTGATTTTTGTTGGGTACTATTTTTTCCTTGTTTTAATATACGGTAGTATGTTTATACCTGGACCTACAGATGTGTTTCTATCACGTATACTCACACACACTGTGTTATGTATGTACAGTAGACCCACCTAATTATAGCTATAAATTATGCAAAATAGGTAATATATGTATAAAAGATCACACTGTATCTGCATATATTATCATTGATTTTTGCCAACCTCTTTCAACAGGCTACCAGTTCCTCATTGCTTGAATTCAGGACATCCCTTTTCAAGTGGGACCAGGCTTGTCTTTGACCCTTGAAAGCAGTATAAAGAGAACAGATGTTCTTATGTTATGTACAGTGCCCAGAAATTCTTTAGATTGAATATGGTGACTTCACCTTTTCATCTGTGATTAGCATGTGCCTGTTCATTCTAGTATGACCTATCACAGTGCCCCCTGCCTTACCTTTCTAATCATCTTCCAAGTCCCACAATCTTGGTTGAACTCTGACACCCAGGACTAGTCATGTGGGTCACTGACATTCATCTGGTAACTCTCCAACCCCATTAGCATGACGTCTCCAATCTTTCTCCTTTCCCTCCTAATGCAGGGAGAGGCAGATGTTTGTGCTACAAAGTTGAAAATTTTACTTTTTTGTGTGGAAGCATGTATTGGAGCATGTTGCTGACCGTAGTCCCTGGGTGTCTTGGTGTGGGAGGCAATGTCTTAAGGATCACATTAAAAATGAGAGACATCTTCTTTGGGATAAACCCACATCACTGTTCCTGATGAATGGAGATATGCCAGATAGGTTCTGCTCTTGCGGATTGAGAGCCTCCTATGTCATGTTCCTTACAATTCACAATGGCCACCCAGGGTGCTTGCTCCTTCTCTTGCATTTCATTTTTCAGTGGATGTTTCTCTAGCTATTTATCATGGAAGCAACATCCGCCTGTAACTGCTCACCCTTGGATGGCTTGACTCTCCTCCTGAAATACAACGGCAAAGGGACAGAAGTTGGCATTAGTTCGTGCTAGTGTTCAAGGGAGGAGACAGATCTTTCAGCAGATGATTGATTAATAAGCTAACCTCATCAGAAATGAGCAGGGGGGGAACGCGTGTGTGTCTGTTTGGGAGAGCAGGTGAAAAAAGGGCCTATGGGAGTATCCTGTAAGTCAGTGAAGTAAAAGGACACCTAGAAGTCTGATAGTTACTAGTGTCCATTAGAAACAAATTATAAACACAGCAATCATAGATACAATTGCAGTAAGATGGCCGAGGACTTTACAAGTGCTGATGGGTTGCCGATAGTCGGCTGAAATAAATGGTTCAATAGTGTGATACCTCAGCTCCCAATAACAGAGGGCAAATGGCCTTCCAGGAGGAGGTATAGATTTTCCTCTGAGATATGGAAAGGGAAATAAATTAAATGATGTTCGAACATAGCTTAAAAAAGAGGAGTGGGGTGGGGGAGGGGGAGACAGAAAATAAGCTTCTGTCGGCATTTGCAATTTAATTGATATTTGGCGGCAGGAAGCCAATCAGTATAAGTAAATTGACGTTATAAGATAAAAATAATCGCTTAATGGGATACCTTCCCCCCCGGCGGAGGCGGAGCGGATAAATGTAGCTAGACCCACAGAAAGCAGCGTGGTGGCTGTTACCAGGCCCAGCCGGCTGCTGTCTTACTGGCAGGGTTCTGCGCAGGCTGCAGTTTATTTTTATGGCATCTGTCTTTGCTCCCCGAGAGAAGGCAATGAGCAGTTTCACACTGATTGCTGCCCCAGCCAACGGCGGCCGAGGGAGAGCCCATAATTAATGACTTTATTTGCGGGAGCACTGCTGAGAACAATTGAGTTTGTTATGGTAACAACGGATGCCAGCTTTCCCAGAGGCTCAGGGGAGGTGTTTGAGCGTGGAGTCCAGCCGCCAGAAGCCGGGCAGCGTACCAGATGATCTGCTCGCACGGGGAGCGCCGGCAGATGAAGTGTCAATAAAGCTGAGTGATTCGGCCTCGCGCTGATGAGAGCCGCGTGAAGGATGGGGGCTGGCATGAAGCATGGGCCTTTTCGGACACGCGCTTCCAAGATTCATCATTACGATGCCTTTAAAAAAAAAAAAAACAGGCAGCAAAGGCTAGTCATCGTGGGAGAGCAGACTCCGGTTCGTTAGTCTCTCTCTGTCTGTGAGACAAGGTGGGTGAAGTAATGTCTCTTCTTGGACCAACTTCTGGTGGTGAGGGAGACAGGCCTTCCAGCTCCACCAAGCTCTTCTTCAGGTTTCTCTATCTGTGGTCAGGGCTGCCAGGAGAGTTTCAGAAAATGGCTGGCAGTTTGTGCAACAAGATCTTTTTTCTTTCTCTCCTGCCTGCCGGCTTGAAAGGCTCTGAATTTCCATTCAGGGGGCAGCTGAGGTGATGTGCCACACCTAACCCGCCAGGCCAAATCAGAATTTCCCAGGGCTGAGCAATTTGTGTACGTTTTGTGGTGCTGTAGGTGAAGTTATTTTCATGCTTCAGACATTTCCTTTCTTTGATTTCCTGTCCCTTGCGTTGCTTTTTCAAAGACGTCACTCAGAAGCAGAATGGCGCAAAACTCAGCGGTTTCCTACCCAGGGGTTCATGCAAAGATTTTCTTTGGTTTCACTTCACCTTGGTTTACAGCTCCTGAATTTCACTTTGAGTCTGAGGGGTTAAATCAAACGCAGTGTTTAAAAGCGAAACTCTTGTAAACCACCAAGTTTAATTTGGTTGCACCCTCTGCAACCTCCTCCCCCCCATTTATGTAGTGTGATTTTTTTTGGGTGTGTGTGTGTGTGAAAACAGGAAAGACTCCACATTGGCTTGCACTGGGGCCCATGGTCACTTGAAGCTAAGCCCAGTCTTTCTGCAAAGATCTGTGAACTTTTGATAAACTTGGCCTCAGTTTGGAGACTGTAATTAAACAAAGAACCAGGCAAATTTTGTGTGGTCTCCACTGAGAACACTTCACATTGTTTTAGTTCCAAGTTTTTTTTTTTTTTTAAAACTTATTCCCCATCTAAATAGACTACAGAAGTCCTTGGCCCCATTCACAATTTACCCTCTCTTGGTTGCCAGTTTTAGCTGGATGTATTCCTGGAGGTTTCATCATGCCACATGATCTTTAATGGAAGATTAATCTTTAGTTCTGGAGACTCCAGGACAATCCTGGAGAGTTGGCAACCCTACTCTCTCCTCCTTCTGCCAATGGCATGTTTTTCCCATTCACCTTAAGAGCTCTTGTCATCTTCAATATTGTCCCTCCATCTTCTGCTTGGGTGGACGTGGGTTGGAATACCATAAAGACGTCCTTCCAAAAGACGCTGAGCTGGTTTTTCATCATCTGAGCTACCTGCCCTGCCCACTGATGTGTGGAGAGGAAGATCTAATAGGGAACTCTGGAAGGTCTATAAAGTAAATATGATTAAATCCCATCATTCTCCCAAAATTCATCCAAACTCTTTATTCTCCAAGGTATTTATCCAGCTTCCTCCCTTCCTACAGGTGGCTCATCCGTCTCAAACAATAAGTCTTTGGATAGATACATTCTAAATTTTAAGCTGAAGAAAAGCTTTGCTCAAGTGAAAAGGAATGCGGCAAGTGCACTAACTGCCATACTTTTGTACATTTGAACATCAGGCCAGATGCTGAAGTTCCTTGAAGTAAAATTGGGATTCCTCCTTTTTACATTCAATTTTTGAAAATTCACAACCAATGGAAGTTTGACCAAAGCCTTGGAGGGGGGCATATGCAAAAAACAACCCCCCACAAAATCCCCGACCCCCACTCGAGGTGAAATTCCTCTCTGCTCCATTTTTTTTCTTTTCTGTGGGGTTGTATTTATTTTATTTTTTTTGGTAAACAAAATGTAATTGCTAACCTCTCACCCTCTCGTTTGGGAGAAAATATTCAGTCTTCTGATTGGAGGAAAAGAAGTAATTTTCAAGGAAAGCAGATACTTCCTGCAAAACCCTTCATTTTTGCCAAAACTCCAATTTTCCCCAGGAGAAAAAAGTTTTGAAGGAAAATTTTCAATGGTACATCTTTCTTTGATGCTATCCAGTATTGTCACGCTTTGCAGAAGTGACAGAAAATGATTCTATGGGGACCTGTGACAGCCCCAAATGTACTATTTTTTAAAAAAAAATCCTCCTCAAAATTGGTTTGTTTTCAGTGAACACTTCTTAAAGTGAAGAGTGTTCTGTTGCTAGTCCCTGAGAATTACTTTACTTTAGGTGCCACATTAGCCATCATTCATGTAACATACATCTGAGTAACAATGAAGAGAATATTTGTATTTCTCACAAGATCTGTGGGCTTTATCTTGCAGTCCTTATTAACCTAAGTGATTTCATTACAAGCTCAACCTGAGTAAGGACTGTGAGGCAGGATCTTTGGTTTTTAAACAAGAAAGATCTTCACCTTTTTTGACATTCATTATGGGTTTGATTGTGGGACCCTTGATCACATTGCTGAGCACTTACATACACAAATCCCATTGACTATTCTTATAAGTAGATGCCCCTTAGTGTTAATCAAGGCTATACAATCTAATCCTAAATTTCTGGGATGCGATAAAGCTGTATATATGTTATAGGATGAGCAGGAAGTATGTATTATAAGAGGGAATTACCGTGCAAAGATGCATTGGCTTTATTTTGCCTCTAGATTAGTGTGGCTAAAGGCAGTTTTAGTGAGATTGTTGTAGTTCTTTTAGAAATGGACACTTAAAAGGTCTGGTTCTCATTTACAATAATTTCTGACACATAGTTCAGGAGCAGTTGGTTTTATGCTCCTGTCGTTGGTCTCACTGATTATCAGGATCTATTTGTATCTTATGATGTGGAAGAAGCCAGTTTGGAACCAGTTCAGAATTTCCCCGAAGTTCAGCGGGTTTGGAGAAGAGGTTCTGATCGGCTGTGTTGGGGAACAGCCTGTTACAAAATTGGATTTTAATCGAGTGCCAGTTTTCTGCAGTGTTCAGTGAGTACCTCTCAAATGTCAGATCTGGCGCTGGCTGACACCAGCAATCAAAATCTGTAACAGATTTCCAAAACGTGACTCACCTGTATTTTGGTGTGTCATACCATTGACCGATTATAATGTTTAAAAATGAGCAGTTTTGTTTTAAAGGATATTTTCTCATCGTCTGAACTTAAACAAAACAAAACCTGGTAAAAACAAACAAGCAATTTCTCTGATCTGCCTTCATAAAGTCTTTCACGTGGACCACTATCAGGATTTGAACCCTGGACAATCAGATTTCCCACACAGATTTCTACTACTTGAGGCTGAGGAATAACTGTTAGTCCATCTGTCAGCTAATCAGTGGAAGAGGACTTGACACACACCTCCCCAGTGGGTTATAAACTATTTGCTAGATAGCAGTAGAGTGTTGGAGATCAGGAATTGTGGGCTGTGTTTCTGGCGCGGGAGGTAGAGTATGGTAAAATCGTGAGAGTGGTGGCTTGCTATTGGATAGCCAGAGGTCCTAGATTTTAGCACTGAATGGCAGTGTGGCTAAGACCTGTCTCTGCCATATTAATTCTGTTCCAAGCTTTGCCTGAAGCGTCCTCGAACAACCTTTCTATTAACTCATCCCTAGTTTTACAGGCAGTACGTGACTGCCGTGTAGGGCACGTGTATAAGGCCTTAGTGAGTAATAGGGGCTGTGAAGTGCACAGAAATATAAAGGGCAGTCAGTAGCAATGAGAGAAAACTAATGACCTCCTGGCTCCCAGCTCAGTGTGGCTTTCCGGAGTCTGCCAGGTATTTTGATGAGAGGCGCTTTCGTGTGTCTGTGGAACGCTGCATGAATCCAGATTCAGCCACAGTGTGGAACATTGTCCATAACGTGCTGCACTTCAGAGCTCCACTTTGCGGACACTCAGACCTGGACTTTTGACTTGACGCAAATGGAATATTATTGGCAATAGGGAGGCACTCGAGGAATGAGTCCTATTCTGCAAGGAAAGGTTCAGGGACCAATCAGAAACTGTATACTTCAGCTGTGTTTCCATAGCAATATGTCAAATGATGCCCCATACAAAAAGCACTTCTGGCGAGAGCTGAAACCCCTACAATGGTTTTGTGGTGGTCTGGCAGCTCAAACCACCCATAAACCCAGCTGAAAGGTCCACTTGAGGATCCCCCATGTGCAGGGGCTCTTCAGTGCCAGCGCTTCCGTCACTCCTCTGACTGCTGATGCAGTGGGCATGTGCGGGGGTGAAGAGGACTTGAATGGGTATCCCGATGCCCCATGATCCCTATGTGTAACTGGCATAATGTAGACTAGCCTCCATGCATGGAGGAAGGTCTGGCCATTGGATTAAGGTAGAGCAAAGATGCAAAGGACGATGCCCTCTGGGACCAGATACTGCCACGTATGTGCCAAGAATGGGATTCTGGGTGGCAGTGTTGTGCCCACCGGGCTGAATTAAAACTTTGAGAGCCACAGGGAACTGGAGGAGATGGAGTGTGGGGTGTGCCCCAGAGCCAATGGAGAAAAGCGTTAGGACAGTGGAAGTTAAATGGCCTCCAGTTTCATGAGCATTGGGCCTTGGTTTACCTGCAGCACTGCAGATGCCTACGCTTACCAATTTCTTGTTGTCCCCTTGGGGCTTGCTGGTATGCAGTTGGCCTCTGGTCCCGAGCTCTCTGACAACTGTAGCCAAATCACAGTTGCCTCTTGCACGTGTGTTAGGGCTGCAGGCAGGATCCTTGCTCTTAGGATATATAGTACATCATGAATCATAGAGGTAGCTGTGTTAGTCTGGAATAGCAGAGGTAACAGAGTCCTGTGGCACCTTAAAGACTAACTAAAGTATTGAAGCTTAAGCTTTCGTGGGCTAATACCCACTTCGTTGGATGCAAGCAATGGGTATTAGCCCATGAAAGCTTAGGCTTCAATACTTTAGTTAGTCTTTAAGGTGCCACAGGACTCATAGTACATCATGGCGTTTGTGACCAATAACGGCAGGGGGCGTAATAGGGGCAGTCTTTTCCCAAGTTAGGGATGAACTTGGCACTCAGGAGTGACAGAGAAATGAGGCCACACATGGGTTTTGTAAATTTATCATCTTAACCAAGTTAAGGCTCTAATGCTTTAAAGAGAACATGTGAACAGACCCCCTACACTTGCATAAAGTCCTAGTGAAGTCAGTGAGGTAGGGGGCGGGGGGCATATGGCTCCCTTGACGATTGGGGCCTATATGCTGGCTTCTGGCTCTGTCACTCTGGCCCCCTCAATGTCATTGGCAAAACTCCCAGGGACGCCACTGAGGCTGGGATTTCACTCTGTGTACATATCTTGTAGACATGTTGTAGGTTTCTTAAACTTGATTAAGTTTAAGAAACCTAAAGTGAGGCTAGAGGCCCAAGCTGTCATTCTGTGGTCATGAGAATGGACGGTGCAGACACACAATTTCTGGGCATGAGAAATAGACAGAAATGTTTGGGTTGTGAAATTGCACACACAGATGGAATTTTATGCCTCCTTTTTTGTTTGTTTGTAACGAATGTTGCCCAAGTCTAACCCACTGATAAAATCTGTAAATTGCTATTAAAACTACATCTTGCAATGTATGGGCTCTGATCTCCATTAGGGAATACAGTCCCACTCCTGTAAAGAGTCACTCACATCCGCAATGTCAAAGATGCAAGTCATTCCATTGAGTTCAGTGAGTAAACTTAAACATGTGAAAGGATCATGCCCCTAATTCTCAAGTTTTAAAAACTGAAGCCAAATTCAAAGGATACTAGGCAGAAAGCATCTCTACAGTTTCTACCATGGTGGTGGCCACAGGCATTAGTACACCATAGTCCCTCCTATTCTCTGCCCGTGGTAATTAATAGTCAGTGTCTTGTGGGCTGTGATACTTTGGTCTAATTTCAGTTGTTGGGTTAGCTGGTGGCCTGTGATATTCAAGGGGTCAACCTAGATGTCTGGTGGTCCTTGGGGGCCATGAACGCTGACTCTCCTGTGTACTGTTTTTGGATTATAAACTCTTTGGAGGCGGGACTTCCTGTGTGTTGGTTCCTCGCCTAGCACAACGGGGCCCAGTGTCCCTTGGTGCCTCTAGCTGCGCTGGAGCTATCAATGACATCACTTAATTGACTGCAATCCGAAATTAAAGGGTGCAAATACTATATGAAGAACAGCAATGGAAATAATTATCATCCATGAAGAACTGTCAGTTGCTTTGGAAGAGTGGATCATTCCGAACCAGGCAATGTCTGGAACTGGATCCGGAGCCCATCAGAACCAAGAGGAGCCTTTCCGAGGGCTTTGGATCAGATCCGTACCTAGCTAATGTTTGTACCTCAGCTGCTGCTGCTGATTTTGCACTAGGCTGCGCTAGTGTTCGCTTTAACTCTGTGGGTTGCACCGTGAGCTCCATTCTACACCAACGTGAATCGTTTAGTCCATGTAACATGTTCCACCCTTCTGCCGAGGTGCCGGTTTCATTCGTTAATGACATGTAGTGGTGTGACCGGCGGTGCGCAGAAAGGGAGGGGGCCTGGAATGTGGAAATTCCTTTAATCCACCCATCCATTACGGGTTAATCTAGTCAGGTCTGTCTTGCTAGCATCCTAGAACCGACACGGCTACAGCTACACTGCATTAGTCAGGTACGTTCAGACAGCACTGCCGTGAAGCATTGAACAGCATAGAATCCCCTTCATTCAAGAAAATGCTTCTGAACATGTACCCAGCCCTGGGGCCAAGTCCTGGCCTCGCTGTAATCAGAGCCCTTTGCTGTTGGTTTCAGAGGGGCCAGAATTTCGCCTGGGGTAGCGAAGACCAGACAGGACACTCCTGGAAAGTGCCTCCATCAGATCCATAGGTTGTTTTTGAAGCCAGAAGGGACCGGATCAAACCTCCAGTCTGACCTCCTGTACATCACAGGACAGAATTTGGACAGGTGACTGGGTGGAGTCGGGGCTTGGCACACGTCTGTGCCTGGCATAAGGAACATATGGGCTGGCACTCTTTGCTGCTCTCGTCTTGACAAAGTGAGGCCAATTTGGCTGTGGCTATTCATGAGCGACAAAAGCAGGCAGTGCTTTAGGCTTCCCCCTCCCTCTGTCTGCACAGTGCAGTGTTGAGGTTTGAGTAGTTTTGTAGAGTCCAGCTGCAACCGTGAACACCCCAATTAAACAAAGCGAGAAAACTAGTCTCTGGGTCTGATCCTGTGTGCACATAACCACGTGTATACATCTTACCGGAGGAGCTCCATTGGCTTCGATAGGGCTCTCCACAGGAATAGGGTAATGCGTGTGTGCAAGTGTTTATAGCCTTGGGTACTTTGTTGGGGTGGATACTGCAAGGGGCTGAGCACGCAGGCCCTGATTGTGAAAAATACATCAGCATGTGCTAGTTATGTGCTTAATGTTAAGCACGTGCATAAGTGATTTGCAGAATCAGGGCCAAAATGCTCAACCCCTTGCAGAGGTAACAGAGTCCTGTGGCACCTTAAAGACTAACTATAAAGTATTGAAGCATAAGCTTTCGTGGGCTAATACCCACTTCGTCGGATGCAAGCAGTGGAAGTGTCCAGGGGCAGGTATAGATAAGTAGGCAAGAACCAGGTGGGAGGTAACAAGGTTAGTCCAATCAGGCTGAACCAGCTTGTTATCTCAAATCAGGGAGGGTGAGGTATTCTTCTAGCAGCTGAATTGGAGGTGTGAACTCGGAGAGAGGAGAGTTCTGCAGGATTGAGCTCTTCATCAACCAGCTCTGTTCAGTACAGCTATCCAGAACCGCTCACAACTGGCCATCTTCATAGAGCGTGGGAGACTGTACTGCTTGGTGCAGCACCTAAAACACAGCTGCCATATTGGGTGAAATCCTGGCCCCACTGAAGTCCGTGGCAAAAGTCCCATTGATTTCAATGGCATGGAGATGTCGCCCACTGGATTCGTTCTGTTAACATCAACAAATACCTTCTGGAAGAAGTGATTGGCTGTGTTTACAGAGATCCTTTTGGATCGTTCATATATTTTTGCACCGTTTGTTCTTCGCTATTAGATTTAGGTCTCTCTTCTAGGTCTTCTTCCCTCTTGACAGCTGGAGTAATGTACATATAGGATCCAGTTCACATGTATACTAAGTACAACCCCTTTACACTGCCACTCTGATTCAAAGCAGTCCTAGTGTAAATGCGAATCAGGCCCATACAGAACTTATTCTTACATTACAGTGTCCAGTCTATCCGTTCTTTGGGGGATTTTAAGGCATTATTTGCCTGTTTATTTGTGGTACATTTTTACAACAAAGCAATAGCAACAGCAAACCCTTCACTTCTGAACAAACATCTCTTGAGCAAACATCTGTCTGTCTATCTAACCATCTCTCCATTGCTAAGATTCTTACCACTGACCAACGATGCTAAGCATATCAGCCAAAACAACGAGGAGTCCTTCTGGCACCTTAGAGTCAAACACCTTTATTTGGGCATAAGCTTTCGTGGGTTAAAACCCACTTCATCAGTATTTTTCAAAGTTACAAATTCTTGTCCCATCTGGTATAAGGGGAGTCTGGTTTGGTAGGTCTGTGTTAAACAGAGGTTCCAGCTTTATCTTCTGCTGATCCTTTTCCAACCTTAAGAAACCATTCCTAGACATTGCTTTTAAAAATAAATGATTAAAAGATGTTAAAACATGATGCAGAGCGATGTTTAAATGATTTTAAAATACTTTCGGTGACCTTATAGCAACCAGTTAAAGCAGTTTCAGACTGGCGTGGATAAAACGTGCACGTCTCTGTAATGTGTTGTATGACCCATCTTTGAAAAAGGGATTAGGAAGAAATCAGTTTCTCACAATTTATGAATAAACTCGTCATGACTGTTCTTTTGTTCAAAGAATTACAACCGTTACAATCCCCCTTATATAGTCTAGAAATTCTAGTACTGTACAAGGGTTCTAGTTCGCACTGGCTCTAGGGGTTCCGTTGCCTAGGCAAACTAGCCAGTGGTCACCTCCACTAGCCCTGAAGTCATCCATGCCATTAACATGGATACAAAACCTGCTGAAATCCAAAGGATGCTTTCCTTTGACTTCAATGAGTTTTGGATTAGGCCCTTACTAAATATCTTGCTGCCTCTTGTATTTCACTGACCCCCTGTTCTGCCTCTCTGAGCCAGTCCTAATTGTATTACACTTTGCATAATGTACTGCTGATTGAGTTCCTTGTTGGTTTTTTTTTTTAACTCAGCTTCTCTATTTTTAAATTATACCCCTGAGCGTTTGATCTCCTTGCCAGTGGGCGAAATGTATTGTTAGAAATAGCTTTGGTGATTCTGTATTTTCTAAAGTTCCTTCAGTATCCGTACGAGTTCTGCAAGGGAAGGAGTGCTCAAGACCTGCCAGTGGTGGAGTGTGTCTAGTAGGAAAGGGCTCAGTGTAGCTGGTTCGGGATTGCAGGCCATTCGGGTCATGAACGTCACCAATTCATTGGCTACATTCGCTGTGTAGGAGGCCAAGATGCTACTGGATGAAGGCTTTAGGCACAACCACCACGGGCTCTGCTGGCTTCACCCCTGCAGTCCTACCCCCATACCACGCTGCCACCTCCCACAGGGGCATGACTGACCACAGACTGCCTCCTTCACCAGAAAGGACAGGCAGAGAGAGGCTGGTGGGAGGGGGTGCATGGCCTAAGGTGACCAGCTAGCAAATGTGAATATGTGCGCTGTGTGAAGAACTTCCTTTTATTTATTTTAAACCTGCTGCCCATTAATTTCATTTGGTGGCCCAGAGTTCTTATTATGTGGACAAGTGTAGCAGAGCGGCGACTCACCCCTGCGGCTGTTTAAACCCTTTCCCCCTGGAGTGGGGCAGCCGCTCCACTACAACAAGTAAATAATTTTTCCTTATTCACTTTCTCCACACCGCTCATGATTTTATAGACCTCAATCATATCCCTCCTAGTCTCCTCTTTTCCAAGCTGAAAATCCTAGCCTCTTTAACCTTTCCTCACATGGGGCCTGTTCCAAACCCCTCACCATTTTAGTTGCCTGTCTCTGAATCTTTTCTAATGCCAATATATCCTTTTTGGGATGAGGAGACCACAGCTATACATAGTATTCAAGATGTGGGCGCACCATGGATTTATATAAAGGCAATAAGATATTCTCCGTCTTCATCTCTATCCCTTTTTTAATAACACAAACAGATTTTACACCCACATTGAAATCTTACTATATGAGAGCTTTAAAGGAATAATCTGACTCGAATGAGTCGATGGTTTGTCATGACACTAAGGCTATATTTAAATATACCGTGTTAAACAAAGCAAACAACTCTCCCAGGAAAAAACCCCACACCAAAAAACCCCCAACCAACCAAACCTCCTCATAAAATCTTTCCTACATGCCTTTGACCAGGTCCCCACATATCCAGCAATTCTGCAGCCATGGAATTGACCCCTTGTTTCAGAACGGTGCTCCAGAAGCTCCACTTTCATTTAAAAAGCTGTTCTTTTTCTAGCCTTCAGAGTGGCAAGGAATATTTTAAAGACCATGACCCCACTGTAACTATGGCAGCATTGTCGTCTGACTGTCTGGATCAAGAGCTGGGAAAGGAGAACTGCCCATGAGAGTCTGTGGGGGTAATAAGACTCCAGTGTGAGGCTGGCAGTGTAATATCCAGACCATTAACCATTTCATTGTTGATCGTTTTAGCAGAGGCATCCGGACGATGGGTTTATTCCACAATCTCGGGCTGCTTCAATTCTTTAATTTATCTGACCCTGCTGCAGAATATCCACTGTACAATCCAGGGACCTGGCTGCAGGACTTAGTTCCAGCTGGCCTTGAAACACATGGGGTCTTGCCTTGGCAAGGCCAGCTGCTGGTTTGGTTTAGGACGCTGTGGCGAAATGAGAGTGTTTATGGCCATTTTAAAAGGTTTAAGGCAGTATTTAAAACAAAAACAAAAACACCACAGGAGTATATTTGAGGCAGGCAGATGTGCTGTAGAGAACCACACTTTAATACTTTCTAAAGTACCTGTGGCCATACACTTCTCAGAAGGGATGAAATAGAAGGGTGGCTGCTGATTGCTGGGGTCAGAATTCCACGGCTCAGACAAACGAGTCCCCACATTTCAGAATCAATCTCTCTCTTTTTATGTTAAGGCTCCATTATGCTATACATGATGCCATGCAGTCTAGTTTTCCCATAGATTTTTAAGGCCAGGAGGGATCGCCAAGTCTGACATCCTAGTATTATCCCCATTTTACAGATGGGGAAACTGAGGTGACACGACTTACTCAAGATAATAGAGTCCATGGCTGAGCTGGGAATAAAATGTCCTTAATCCTAGACCAGCGCATTAACCACAAGGCCATACTCTCGGTTGCAAAGGGCCCTGTTACAGTTCAAAGGAACAAGTGTGACTGGCCAGAGGCTGCTCGACACAATCTGCTTCCCTAGGCAACATTTCAGGGTGCTGCCCCCTCTCCACTCAAATTTGGTTTGGCCATCCCTCCATCATGGCAGAGGGGCAGTTGGGCCAAACTTGCTGCCGTAGGTGGCTGCATAGCTTGTCTATAGCTAGAGTGGCATCTGCAGATGGCAAACAACAAGAGAGAAGCAAGGATGGAGCAGACAGAGTGAGGTTTCACAGGTTAGTTCTGTGTGTAACTTGATGGCTGTGAATTGTATTTGACATTTAAAAAAATAGGGATAAATAATAGCAGCAGACCTCCACTAACCCACAGGTATAATTAATCATTCTCTCTTTCTTTCTTTCTCTCCCTCCCCACCGCACATGCAATTCCTCCTTCTGTCGGACTGTGATCACTTTCTACACATACCGTGCTAAATTCTACATGGGCAATCCCAATTCAAGTCAGTAAGAGCTGGATGTTTGTATCAAGGGCCCACTTCAGCTCATTGTTTGTTTGTATAGCACTTGGAGATATTCGATTGTGAAAAGCGCAATAAATTAAGTTCTCTTGTACCTATCTAGCTACCTGCAGTACGCAGAATATTCCAGGCATGAAAACAAGGCAGAGTAGATCAGATGGTAGAAAATTCTAATTGCTACACACCTATATCACTGCATGGTGGGCTTAGTTTTCATAATCCTTCTGTCTGTGGCATCAGCAAAACACAAGAGATTAAAATGCAACATTAATATGGGAGCATTTAACAAAAATTCAGAGTACTTCTAAATTTGGCCACGAGACAATACTCTTCAGCATCTGTCTGCTGATCTCTGTGTATCCAAGAGGAGCAGAACTGGTCCAAGTATATCTAACAGGTCAAGCTTTGAAATGAAGAAGCAATAAGCCAGTGAAATGGTACTATCACCAAAACATGATTGATCAATTGAATTCTATCAGAGACAGTGGGCAGTGAGATTAACTCAGGCCTGATGGGTTCAATGAGTTAAAGCATGATGTTCATTTCAGCTTCATTTCACCAGTCTTTGCTTGTGAAATTGGTCAATCAATAGAGGTTGAAGATCATATATATATATATATCGGTGACCATCTTATAGGGAATATAATCTAGTGTAGTCGGCTCCTGACTCCGGCTGCCTTCAGCGGGTAATGGAGACAGAGCGGAGACTCTATCAGTGCCATCGAAATGGCCTGATACCATCTCCAAATGAAAAGTATTTTTGGATCTCTGATGATTTATCTTCCCTCCCCCCCGCACTCTCTCACTTTGATCTACGGCAAAAAACATACCCATCTTGGAGAAATATAGTGATTTCTCTTGAAAACTGATCAGATATATAAACACAAAGCTTCTTTATAGTGATATTGTCCCTTGCAAAAATAAATGTTTAGAAAACTCAGGCAGGGTAAATGCAAAGATCTCCCACTGTGCATGTAATTTTTTTTTTTTAAAACCATTACTTTGATACAGACAGAAACCAAGTAACTGCCTGCTACAAAATGCTGAAGAGATGGGCTGGAAATGCAGTTTACATTTTAAGCAAAGCCTTCCAAGTGGTAATTAAACAAAGTCTTTATTTCTTCTAGACTAATTTACAGGCATGATACAAGGAAACAAATCACCTCTTTTGCCCCTGGTAATATTTCATTTGCTTCATAATGTTTTAAACGTAGTGGGTAACATCCTTCCTAATTAGCTTGCATCTTCTGTAAGGTGAGGTAATTAGGTATGATATTAGGTAATGAAGTTGGACAGTACAAAGTAGAGACAGAAACTATGTCCTTTATTAGAATGTGCTATTAATGCTGTTGGTTCTCTGCCTTCTTGATTAACCTTTTTAAAGCCATGTTGGTACTTAAAAAAATGATCCCAGCATATTTGTCCTATGCAATAACATCATAACTTCAGACAAAAGTATTTCCCCGAGACCTATATTTAAGATATATCCTCGTTAATAGCATGGGGGGAAATTATTCTAATTGAATGTGAACCTTAAGCCAAGAATCAGAGAGGTAGCCGTGTTAGTCTGGAATAGCAGAGGAAACAAAATCCTGTGGCACCTTAAAGACTAACTATAAAGTTTTGAAGCATGAGCTTTCGTGGGCTAATACCCACTTCGTCGGATGCAAGCAGTGGAAATGTTTAGAGGCAGGTCTGGGAAAGTAGGTAAGAACCAGGTGGGAGGTGAAAAGGGTAGTCCAAATAAGCTGAACCAGTTTGTTATCTCCGATCAGGGAGTGTGGATTAGTTTGTTATCTCCGATCAGGGAGTGTGGATTAACCTTAAGCCAGTTCCTCAACTGGTATAAACTGGGTTAGCTCCAGAGGTTGATTTATTCCAGTTGAAAATCTGGTCTGTCCTATTCTGCAATTCTATACGAATACTAATAATACAGTTATACAATACTATTTTCCTTTTCTGGATAAGCATAGATGGTGTGGCACTGACTTTTTCATTTCAGTTCTTTTAAATACAATCCTGTTCTTTTAATATTGCATAGGGTTTTTAAAAGGGTCTTCAACGCAAGTCTCGTTTGTGCTCCTAAGTCACCTGGTGGTTTTTCTGAGATTCTTACACAAACCCTATTGTTTTGTGAAATCTACCTGGGGTAATTATTTAGGTATATGCTGTTACAAACCAGGTCACTGCTTAGCAAATCCTTTAAGGTAGTATCTCCATTTCTCTCTCCTGCCTCCTAAAGTAATTCCTTCTTAAATAACCAAGACTTTCTACTCATAGATAGTATTCAGGCAGCTCAAGAAGTACCTCAAGGTGGACCTGTTATACGCCTGATTGTGCCTGTGTTATTTACAGACTTTTATTTACTGTTGGGAACTCTTTTACTAGCATGAGTGTTGATTATATTAGCCGACAGCTGCCTTAACTGATTCAGATTCATTCGGACGGTGGCCGACATTTCTTGTTTGAAGTGAAGCTCACTTTTTTTAAGGTAAAAAAACAGCTAAGGAGGAGTTTGTAGTTTTGCTTATTGATCTGAGGAAAACCATGCAGAGAGCTCTGTCTGCCTTTCTTCTCGTGAGGCATGGCCAGTGGTAAGTATGGAATGGGGGTCTTTGGGAGCTTATTGGGATGTCAATGGGACCCTTCACCCGTTACACAACACCCTGACAAACATGGGCGGTGTCAGACGCAATGAGCCTTTTCCTTGTGGGCTGTGCACTAGATTGTGACTTGGATTACAAGCTCCACAGGGATAAGGCTCCGCCCTTCAATCTTTGATTGGCTACCTGGTCATTGGGTCTGGAGATGCAGGTGCACCGCTTCCCCCAGATCATGTGGGCAGGGCCGGCAGGGCAGAGCCAAGCATTGTCCAGCATCACTGAGCCAGAATGTCAGCTGCTGGGATAGACCAGCAGAAACTTACAACCCCCAAGGAGCAGGGGCAAATCGGGGAGGGGATTGTGAGTACGTGCCTTGGCGGCACAGTGCTTCCTGTGGTTTCTTCTGGAGTACCATGGTCTGCATCATTGCCCCTTTTGACACAAGCCACAAATCAGGGTCTCCTGGGTTGTTCCAGTTGGGAGGAGAAATTGGTGAGAGTTGGTATTTTCCGGTGCAGTTTGGTTTATGTGCAAGGAATGTACACAATCCTGTGTCCCTGAACACCCCAGGAATCAAATAGCAGGAGACGGTTCCAGGCTTGCCTGTCCGGCCAGCACTCTGTACCTAGAAAGTCCCTCCCCCAAGCTTTACCTCAGGGACACATGATGGTGCTTCCAGGCGCCTGCTTGGCTTCCTCTCTTTGCTTCTGTCTCGCTGTCCTGGATGTATTGCTGCCCACAAAATCCAGATGACTAGGTGGGGTCTCCTAGCCCCCTTTGTCTTGCGTGAGGCTGTTGAGCTGATTCTCCTCGCTCAGGAGGGGGAAGAGATCCCAGGCATTTGGATGAGGTTTAACCCAACTTGCAACAGCACCTAAAGGCACAAACGTGCCTATAAAATACACACGGAGCTGTGAAGGATGAGGCATTTGCTTTGGGACAGTATCCTCTTTTGAATCAAGGAGACTACTGTGCTTGCCTCCTTTATTAGCATTTCTGGACCAATGCCATCGGACTGGGAACTAATTGTTTTGCAGAGTCCCGTTGCTGTCAACAAAACATAACCTTCCTAGGTGCATTGATTATGTGAAAAATGTCTTTACCGCTCCCTGGTGCCTGTTTATAACCCAAACTGTTTCAACCTGCCAACAGTATTTTAATGATCGAAGATGTTCAGGTGAACTGAAACAGTGCATGATGCTAATGATAATTATCTTGCATTTATGTAATGCCTTGCAGTCAAATGTGCCCCAAAGACCTGTATGAACTTTACTATTTGACATTATGTACTATGCTCAGGATATAGGAAGCATGTTGCCCTCCAGTGGAGCGAACCCATTCCATAGCGAAATGCAGTGACTATGGAACAGTGCACCGCAATGCTGCATACCAGTTCAAGACAGGAAGTGGAAAAATACTATATCCACTGGGAATAACCCACCCAGGTGTTGGGGTAGCAGAGGGAGTGTTGGGCGGGGTTGTGGATTTAGGTGAACAGAATGCAATTAACAAAGTCGGAAACTGATCAGGACAGTGGAGCCAAAACCACTCGTTAATGGTCACAAGTAATCAAAACAGAATTAGTCCCAGCATCATTTTTGCCTGTCTCTCTATATCCTGATAGTGCACCATGTACTGTACAGCATTCAGCTAAAACAAAAACAGGGTGTATCAGAAAGTGCTCCATGTTGCACTCCCTGGGAAGGAGGACAGATCCTGGCCCAAAGTAAGGTCCTTTTGCACTGTTGGTGCAACGAGGGCTGGAAAGCACCCTAAACGAGGAGCTGAATACCCTATCCTCAATGAGTTTAAAATTGGTGTATTAGTTGTTGTTCGGAGGTAGACCTTTAGCCCCACTGTGCTAGTGGCTGGATATATACAGGACTCACAGATGGTCCCTGCCCTAGAGACATTAAAAACTAAGTACGGCTCTTTGTCAGCTTGTCCTATGTCCCTAGTGTTGGGGGGGTTGGAATTTGGGTACTGAAATAAAATGGCTGCCTTATGCAAATCCGGAAAAAGGGAGTAAAGGAGGGTGTGCATAATGTGTCCTATAGAAGGCACCTGCTAAGACACTTTTTCCTTGCTTGTTGCCCTGACCATATCCCTACGCTGGTTCCCCTTTTCTTCACCCCACCAAGCTCTGATCTTGACCTTCAAGGACCTTAAAAATGTTGCCTCTCCCTACTTATCCACTCTTACCTCGTAGCCCTGTGCTCTTGCCAGCTCCACTGATGATACCCGCTTTGGAGGCCTGTTTGTCTCCCCTCTCACAAGCGCCCCCGTGCTTTCTTCCACACTTGCCCCACGTCCTTCCTGCGCAGGTCTGCAAAGGCACCGCCCTCTCATCTTCTAAGTCGCCCCTTGTGGTGAGGTGACTGTGGAATCCTCCAACTAATGCTGACTGGGTCAAGTGGCTGTGAGGGATGGATGACATTGGAGAATGTGTGTGTGATATAGCAAAGGTATTTCAAAATGGCGTATGTCTGATCGGAGCCCTGTCCCCTACGCTCCCTATGTCTCTTGTCTTTGATAGTCTGCGTCTTGCGTAGGGACTATCATACTAGATGTTCACACAATGCCTGGCACAATGGGGTCCTGTTCCTGACTGGGGTCGTTGGGAGAAACTGTAATACTATGAAATACTTACTTACCAAAAATAAACTGTAGGAATTGTGACCCAGGCAATCAGTAACACCCAGTGATGTAACCAAATGATGGCTTGAGCCAAAATAAAGCTAATTCTAATCTTCAGATATGCCCACCAAAATAAATAAAAAATATAAATCAATGGATGTGCTTAGTGCAAGTATGTGGTCTTGCAATTGTTTCCAGTGAAACAAGAATCCATTGCACCATATTCAAACAAAATCAGATCCAATTATACACCCACTCTTTTGATGTATAAACAATGCAGGAACCATTCAAAATGCATGGAACATTTTCCAGGTCATTCTGTATCGTAGATTATTTTGCTCCCTTTCATCACCCCCTCCTAGACTGAAATTGTGTAAAGCTTTAACTTCCAAGCCAAATTGTGAATAACATTGGTTTAACCTGAAATTTAGAGCCAGCATTTCCATGCTCTGTAGACAGGGGCTCCCTGGCCTTTTGCTACCATGCAGCTAGCAACCAGAATTTTAATTTTATAAGCCATGGTTGACTAAACCCAGCACTAGGTCTATTAGATATTATTTGATTTGGAATAGAAAAAAGATTTAAAGATACACTGCTCTCCTATAAACCTTTGTACCTTTTCACACTACCGTATGCATGTCTAGACGTTCTGTTCAAAGGACAAGTTCAGATTTTCCCTGATGGATTAAAAAATGGACTCTAAAACTGTTAAATAAACTTACCAGGGATATTCCTAATTTAAATCGGAATGAGTGTCTCTAAACAGGTAAATAAAAAGCGGTTATGACTTGAATCATTGCCTATGAAACAAAAGGATTCCTCTTTCTGTTTCCTGGTTTGTCTCCCTAACCGCAACCTCACATTCTGTGGCACCAGTATGTTAAAGATGCTGGCCAAAGTTTTCCAAAGTGATTAGTGATTTTAAGTATCTCAATTTTGGGGACACAATTTGATACACCTTAAAGAGCCCTGATTTTCCCAGTGTTGGTTTTAGGAGCTTTGTGGAAATGAGGGGGCTTTCAATTATTTCCATTTGGGCACGCAAAACTCCTTTTGAAAATCTGTAAAGACCTAATCCTGCATGACTGCAAGTCAGTGGGGGTTTGGCATGGATTTCAAAGGGGGCAGGATTGGGTCCTACAGGAAGAGCGGTTGTTGCAGATGGCAAGTATATAAAGAGATGTATGCAAGTTTAAATGATGCAGAACCTGTAGTAACAATTGTCAAGTCAACGCTGCGGACATCTACAAGCCAGTCAGAATGGAAGCCATATTAACTGTAAATAAAACCTTATCTTGTGTGGTATGTTTGAGTTGTACAGCTCAAAACTGTCTTTAAAGCCAGCCCTTGTCTTTAAAATGTACTCCTTTCTGGTAGCTAGGGCAGTGTTGCCAGCTCTCACAATTTATTGCAAGTCATGTGGTATCTGGTGTCCTGGAGTCATGTGACTATGGGAGAATCTCTGCTTTCGTTTAATAAACGTACATTCGCACCCCTTATGGATGCAGGGAAAGGCATGAAAATGCTGCCAAGTGCATCATAAAGGCTCAGAAATCAAAAGGCAAATAAAAAGCAGCCCAACTGTTTTTTTTTAATCTTCTGAAAATGTTGTTACTTTTAAGCCAATCTCATGATTTTGGGGGCCTGTTTCATGATTTTTGAACCGCTGTCAAAACCGCTGTCAAAACCGCTAAGTAGTGTTGCTAGTCTCTGCCAAATGAATGGGCCTAGAAAACACCCACTGATCTTTAGGAGCTAACCATCCCACCGCTACTATAAACTCTTATAACTAATACAAGTGGCTGTTACAACCGACACTGGATTGAGTCAGGAGCCAAGCGGGCAAAGCAGGCCAGACCCTCTAGGATATAGTCATGGGGTCTACTGGTGAGAGCCAGGCCATCTTTGATAGCTGGGCTGCTATTGGTCAGTCGTAATTTCTGACCAGCCCTGGGATTGGCTGGTGGGCTACTACTTAGGAAAGGGTGGAGCTGGCTGCCAGCAAGCCTTTTTTTTGCTCAGCTCTCCACTGCTGTAGAGTAGCTGGCAAAGTTTAGTGTAGCACTGAAATTCTTCAATGAAAAATGTGGCTTGTAGCTCAGCAGGAACCCTTCTGTTCTGCAGGCAGAAGAAGCAGCTAATACATTTAGTGTGTGTGTGACTGAGGGGCTAGGAAAATCTGCCTGTAACACCTCAGATGCTGTGTCTTGGTGCTATGAATGAACCCTCAGGAATGATGCATACGGTAACAATGGAACACGTCCATTGCATCTTACTTTTGTTTTAGGGGGGCGTGGAGAGCTGCCCTTTTTAAGATGACTAATAACAGTAAATGTGCTCTGTTTATCCCTTAGATCCTGATCATTTTGTTATGTATCAGGATAAAGACTCTTTGGACTTGAAAACATCCATTTGCACCTAGGAGAAAGCTAGCCTTTACAGTACCATATCAAGTTAGCAATGGAATGTGTTTAGTAAATTGCATGAAGACTTTGCTATTATAAATTACGCTGATGTTTAATAGCATCTCCTCTCTTCACTGCATGCATCCGACGAAGTGGGTATTAGCTCACGAAAGCTTATACTTCAATACTTTAGTTAGTCTTTAAGGTGCCACAGGACTCTTTGTCACTTCCTCTCCAAATGTTTAACTTTTCCTTTGGCTTTTGAACGTGCTGACACATGTAATCAAAGGACAGAGTGGAACACAATGAGAGGCCTCTGTGATGTGGCGGTCACTGTAATAGCTATTTATTCTTCTGTGTGTTTTTTGTCATCTTTGAAAGGTATTCAGGAATCTCCAGTACCAAATGGCCATTCCCTCCCGGGTAGAGATTTCCTTCGGAAACAGATGCGAGGAGATCTCTTCACCCAGCAGCAGTTAGAAGTGTTGGATCGAGTCTTCGAGAGGCAACATTATTCTGACATCTTCACAACAACTGAGCCCATCAAACCAGAGCAGGTACGACTGAGAGCCACCAAGCTTTCCAAATGCACCTTTTCTGGCTGTAGACACTTTCTTGCAGGGAATCACCAAACCCTTAGTTCTCAAGTTCTAATTAGGAGAACATTGGAGAGTGGGTATCGTATCAATAAGTGCACAGCAGTAATAAAGGAGTTTGAGTTTTAAAGGAGTTAAAAGGTGCTGCTTAAAGGATACAAAGTGTTTGGGATATGTAGTTGCATCTGATAGTAGCCTTCTAGCAAGATTTGCAAATAAGGCCAAGAGTTTCAGAATTGTGCAGCTAATTTGGGTGCATAATTACTGGGACTGTGCATATAAAGTGGGGTGTTTTGCACATGTAAATGACCAGTGTGTCCTCTAACTGGCCATTTGCTCAGGCAAATACCTGATTTGTGTGTGCAATTTGGATGACTGTATGTGCAGGTCAGTTGGGTAGTTCTGAAAAATTTGGCCCCGTTTTTAGGAAGATCTGTTTTTCACATATGGGCATAAAGCACTTACAGGTGTTGACTTGCTCTGTTTGCTAAGTAGCAGGTTCTCGCTGCTGTTAGGCCAATGCCTTCTATTTAGTCACAGGGGCAGAACGTGTCTTTGCTGTCGTCTGTGTGATGTAGAAATTAAACTATTGCTGTCAGTTCAAGTATAGGGTTCACTTGCCACTAGTTCTGTATTTAGCAATACATCCAGTTAATAATTGGCAATATCCTGCATTTCCACCAGGGTTCCAGGCGGTAAAGATGGAAGGACTGATCTCCCTTGCTCACACACATCCATATGAGAGCAATGGAGGGATGTCTAGAAAGTGGAAACATCCTGGAGAAATCCAGGTTCTAGTAGTAGCTCAAGGAATGGAGAAATATATGTTGCTATAAGTTTTTTGAGAGGGTCCTATACAGTGCTGAAAATTTATGCATTATGTTGGGAATTCCATGAGCCTTCAATCACCAGTGTGATCTTTAAATCCTGGAGAAGCTTCCACTTGGTTTTGTGGTCGTTGGTGTGTGTACTACTTATGTATGTTGCAAATCTGAACCTGAACTTGCAAAGCCCCTTTCCACCAGGTCACAGTTCATATCCAGCAGTGATGGGGCGAGGGGGAAGAGGGCTCAGATCACAATGGGCTTGTTTAGTTCCTAGTTTGAAAAAGCAAAGGAGGCTGTTGCTGTGGGCGAGAGGAAAGCAAGCACTGAGAGACTGAGTGAAATGCCTTGGCGTGCCACTAGATGGTGGTTATTCCATCGCTAACGTCCTTCGTGGTAACGTGGAGATGCCAGCACAGCACTTGTCCACATTGCCGACTCTTTCCACACCAGTCACATCAAAGTCTTTAGCTGCTAGTTCTCATTCAGTTTCCTTACGTTCGCGGGTCCAAAATGATTGAAAAGAAAATGCCGTGCTGGGAAGAGGCCGCTTTGCCACCTTGTTGAATCTTCCCGATTCTGAAGGGCCCAGCGTCACTCAGAATTGGAGTTCAAAGCCGGAGTCCACAGCATGGCAACAAATCTAGGCGGGTGAAGTGTTGTTGGGTACTGAACCCCTGCAGTGGACCTGTGGCTCTCAGCAGAACAAAGGGACTAGCTGTGAAGTTTGCTGCTATGCTGTCCTGACCACCACACATTCAGCTGGCTGTGGTGAAGATGGATCGCATCGGATCCTTTCATCTGTATTTTTGGGTGGGTGGTCCTGCTAGTTAGCTGTGAGTTAAATGGGAGGAATGGGCCCACTAATTTAATAACTAAGACCTGGATCCTCCAGGGTACGCAGGCACCTAACGCCCACTATCCCTTCGGCAGCTCCATTCCTTGGAGGATCTGGGCCTAAGGGCTTGATGCCGTGAGGAGCTGGGCACCTACTGAGAACCTCTGAGTGTCTGCAGCTCCTGTTGAAGTTACGGGGAGCTGAGGGTGTTTAGCACTGTGCAGAACGGGCCTGCAGAGGAGTTGAGATGTGTAATCAAAAATGGAGTTTGCAGCCTGATTGCCATATAGAGGTCTGAGCGCATTCGCCTGCCTTAAGAGCCTGACCCAAAGACCATTGAACATAATGGAAAGAATCCGACTGAGTTCAAGGGACTATGGGATAAGTACTAAACTAGCAATGGGGGAAGGAATGACACAGAAATATGTTGATGCAAGTCATTCGCCCCAGAGGTGTGGCATGCTGCCCATTGTGACGACAAGCTGCCTGCTCCCTCCCTAAAGTAAATAGCCATAAAGATCTGCCCTGCTCCCAGGTTTAGTAATTTTCCTCAGGCCCAGCCTTCCTTGAGTTCAGAAAGTGGTTTGCTTGAGGTGGGAGTTTCAGGCTTTGGTCTGCTATTCACACAAGTGAATTAGAATCCTCTGTCCATTCGAATACGGAGCCTCCCGCAGTTCTGCCTTGAGAGCCCCCCGGGGGGATTTCCAAATGAGAGGTGCGTGGAGAGGTGGTCAGGTTTTGAGATGTTTGGGGCATTGGCGCTTGGGCTCAGCCCATCCAAGAGAGAGAGAGAGAGAGAGGTCATCTGCAATGTTTAGAGGTGGATCCTGGTTTGGATTTTGAGCCCCTTCAAAGTTTGTGGTGTTTTGATCGCAGCATGTTAGTTTGGAGTCCCCTCTAAACTGAGGCTCTACAGACTAATGGCAAAACCCTCTTGTCTCACGCTCCCTCTGCGCTTGTCGAGCACGAATGGGCGACCATGGGAGCTCCATTTGCAGATGGGGCTGAAGATCTTCAGTGCAGGGTGGAGAAGAGAATTGTGTTTGGAGGTAGCTTACCGTGGGCGAGGTCTGGGTGTGTTGCAGGGGGCAGGTTGCACTCACTCCATGCCTGGCAGTGCCCCTGCCCCTCTGTGCACCCACTCAGATGGAATTCAGGCTGAACTGGTTGAAATTCTCCCTTGGGCTCCTGTTGGGACATGACTCTCTCTATGTGTCAGTGTTAGGTCCTGAATTAGGGCGCTTACTTATCTTGGTGAACGCTTACCCAAACAAGCAGCCCCGCTGATGCCGCGTGGACACGCTCCGCTGTCTGTTCCCAGTCTATTTTGTTTTATCCTAGCCTAGGCGTAACCCATGGCAGCTCACCGCATGCCGTTGTCAGAGCCCATAAGCCAAGTAAGATTCAGCTGTGTCGGGACTGGCGTGGGGGACTTCTAAAGAAATTCCAGGCTACAAAAGACACTGGTGCTGCTTCGGAGTCAGTCTTGAAACAATGCCACAGCCTGGCTCTGGAAATGCTGTGCCTGATGACAGATGGTTTAAGTCCTCATGGCACTTTTCATGCAAGTGGGTGTGACAGCATCAATTCCAGCTTTGGTAACTGTGCTTCATCTGAAGTTTCATTTCTCTGTGGTATTCGATTTTGCTTCCTGCCCTAAACTGTTGTGTAGTTTTTTCCTCCGATCTGCAAAACAGCTGCTGTGTGGTACCCCAGGGGGGACTGCAATGCAGAGGTGGGTAAACTGATTGATTGTGGTTTATGTGGAGCATTTGGCACATCTGAGAGACTTCAGGCTGGGTATTGTGAAAATACTCACTCGTGTTTTTGGGGAGTTAATCTAGCAATAAGCACCGTAGAAAAGCCCATGAGGAAATTAATAGTTCTATCTTCAGAGCAGGGTTTGAATAGTGTGCAGTAAATAAGGCCTGGGGTCATGCACTGAACAATGAGGAGAAAACAGTGTTGAATAGCTGCTTGTTTACTGAGCATCTTCCAGTCAATGCACTGCATGAGACAGGCTCCTGTGTCAAATAGCGTATGATCGTATCGTTAAAGGCTGTATCATAACACAGTCACATAAGGAGGCCAAACTAATGTAGCAACAGGCAACCTTAGATCTGGCATTTCCTAACTTTTGAGTGCTTGCCTTTTCAACCTACAGTTTTTTGTGTGCATAAATGCGTATGTACATATTGTAATGTTAAGGTTGTAAAGTCAAGCACTCACAAGTTAAGAAATGCCAGAATTAAGGTTGCCCATGCAACCTTAATTTGATCCCCTTGCACATATGCATTCTGGGTGGGGAAAAAATGCAAAAGAACCCCTCCTGTAAGCATTAATTCCTTTTGTCCATTTTGTGTCCTTCTCTGTTCCCTTTCTGCAAGCATCCTGGGATCGGTTTGTACTGGCAGAAAGTTTTGGCATAACATAGATTTCATGTATTCCTGGAAACTGAATTTTAAATTCTCTCTCGCAAATACTGAAGCCCTCTTGCATTCCTCTAATCAAGAAACAAACTGACACATCCTCTCTCTTTGATCAACCACCACAAAGCAACCCAGCTTGAGCTTCAAATATTTCTGGTCCATCTGCAAAGAAAGACATTCAAACCATCTTTTCCCTGACTGGGATCAGAACTTTTACTTTTCTTTTTTGTGTCATCTTGGTGTGAGGGCCAGTTCTTGTTGTTCACTACCCCTTGATGGAGCTTTCTGGAACATGCCAATTGACCACCCAAGAGTGTCTCTCTTCTGGGGGCTGGCAATATAATTTTGTTGCTGTAGTTGGGCTCCACATCCTGCTACTGTTCCTAGTGCCACTAGCAGCTGAACTGTTACTACTGGTACCTGCCAGCAGCCTCAGGCAAAAAAACAGGAGATGTTTAGTGAGCACAAATTTACATAAATTAGATTAAGCCTCACATAGGCTGAGTGGTTGGCCCTGATTACCACCAGTAGTGTAATTGCATGGAGCAATCACTGTTGTCAACAAGGAAAGCTACTGCTTGCACTGGAGAAGCTTCTCCCAGGGTTTCAAGCAGATGCAAACTCCGCCAGTGAAAATACTGGCCTTGCCTGTCCACACTAAGCATTGCAACAGTGCAGCTACGCTGAGAGCAGGCCACAGAGAGCTGTTATCAGTGCTGGACTCCAGTCTAGACAATGCCTTAGGGGGTGTGCAGTATTCACTCGGCTCCTGCTTAGGTGTTGCCTCCACCTAGCCCCATCCACTCGCATAACCGTCTCACCTGGACATGGAGTGGTGCTTTAATCTGGACTAGTTGGGCCATCTGGGGCTATCGGCTAAAGCCCCAGTGCTGCTTCTATTCTATCCTCTTCCCACTTTCCACAGAGGACACAAGCTAGTTCCACTCTGTGCTGATCGTCCTCCATTGCCTCCCCACAATTCTGCCCTTGAGCCTGGAAGGACAGACAAGATCTTCCATGGCTCACTGGGAAAGAATCCTAAAGTGGCTCAGCGGATGGCCTCACCAAGAACCATGGGATGTGCCCCCAGAAGTCCCAGTGATACACACAGGAGAGCGTAGCACGTGTGGGGAACCAGTGACTCTTGACTAGCTTTGCAGTGTGGCTGCTCACACCCGAGTTGGGCAACCTTGGGTGTTCAACTTGGGTCAACAGTACCCAGGTCTAACTGTGAAGGGGAGACATCCCCTTAGATTGGGGAAGGGGTCCTCAGCTAAGTGGGGAAAGACTTCCACACACTACCCGTACTATAAGGAGAGAATACCCCCAATGAATTTTCCCTCTTTCCGCCCCCCCCCCCCCCAAACAGGCTCCTAAATGCCAAAGTCACTTTTTAAAATGGGACATACACTCCTAAGTCACTCTGGAACTTCTGAAAATTGTACCTAAGAGTTGGTTGAGAAATGGGGCAAACTTTCAAGAAAACATTCATGAAAAATTCCTCCTGGTTTCCTCCACCCCCCGATGAAATTTGTCACCGGAAAACATTCCAACCATTCCTATCACTGGTTGTAAAATGGGACACGTTTTTCACCCAAATGTGAAAAATCCATCTTATTTCTGTGGGCCATATTTGAAACAGATGAAAAACGTTGCTGAAAAATCAACATTCAGAAAACTTTGACCAGCTCAGAGGCGCTGGAGGTGTGAGGAGATACAGGCGGCTTTCCCCTCTCCCATCCCAAGGACAGCAAATGGGGAGGGGCATCCCATGGTCTGGGGAAGGAGGGGATCGCTGGGGTAGGCTGTGAGATCCGCATTCATAATTTTGAATCTAAACAACGTGGAACTTGGTAGCTTCAAAACATTTTGTCCGAGTCTGACTTTTGAGACTTTCAATTTCTTTGGAACCTGATAGGAAAAACTCATGGTGCAAAAACATACCTAAGTGTATCTGCAATGAAGTTTTGTACCCGAAAACTGTCGTGTTTTTGTTCAGGTCTAATCTCTGCTCCATACTGTTTTCTAATCTTGCATGTATCTAGAACAGTCATTGTTTAACAGCAACAGCTCAGATCCTTAACTGATGTAAATCAGGGTTGCTGCAGTGGAGCTACTCTAGTTTGCACTAGCTGGAAATCTGGCCCAATATAAGCAGCAGAATCAGACAACTGTGTAGAGGATTTGGGTCATGAATTTCCTTTTTTAAAAGAAAATCTGAACTGGATTTCTGTCTCCATCTTAAATGGATTTGCTGTTACACTCCAAGCATTGCACACAGGTCCGCTCCTCATTGAAGCCAACAAGAATATTTCCATTGACTTCAACAGGGCTTAGGTCAGAGCCATAATGAGGCATAACTTGATGTGACCAAATACAACACACTGCAAATCAAAGACCTACAAGAAAACCACTTGTTGTTAATAGCAGATAATTCCCAGCTCTGTGCAGCAATTTTCCTGTTGCCTTTGGATTGGACGTCAAATTCAGTTTGGAATAAAATTTGAATAGTTTGGATCTGGATAAGCATTCAGGAGTTAATTTAAAAAAATGTGGATGATAAATCCATCAGGTGGAAGGGGAAAAAAATGAAATTCTATTTGAAATGAAATACTGCTACTTAGATCTCCTTTGCTTTAGAAAGAATCGGGATCAGGTAGAGGGAGCAAGTATGTGTCTCTTGGCACCTGTGCTTAGAGAGAGATTTGGTTCCCTTTGAAAATTTTCAGTTTTATGAATAATAATCTTAAAAGAACCACATGTCAAATTGAGAGCTTGTGTTTTCCACTTAAACGATCTGTCCTGAAGAAAGGACTCCACAGTGTCTGTAGGAATAAAACCAGTGAAAGAGGGCTGAATGAATGGTAAACTCCTCCTTATGCAGTTTGAATTTGGGCTTCAGCTATAAAAACACACAAGACAAGGACATAATGAATGACTTTTTTTTTTTCTGGTTGAACTGATTCACCTACTTGCAAAGTGAGGGGCTGATGGGATGATCACTACTTGGGCAAAGCTCCTGGACTATGAAGAATGAAACTTGGCTTCCTGTTAGGAACTCACTTTTTTGATGAATGATGACTTCTGCCAACCTTATTAGTGTTAAAGGGGAAAAATGGTTACGGCATGAAAATTCCGAGAATCTCCAAAATTCATTCCCAGTGAAATTAACTATGTTGGAGCCTAAAACAAAAAACATAAAGCCGATATTTATTGAAACCTTACTAAAACCTTCTGTGGTCTCAGACTGGATAGTGATAAAATCATCCCTGGCAACAGTGGCACCCAGGGCTGGCTCTAGGTTTTTTGCTGCCCCAAGCAAAACATTTTGTGGCCACCCTTCCCTTTCCTTTTTGGGGGGCTTTGCAAAGTGCAAACGTGTGGAAAAGTGGGGGAAAAAAAGTTTAAAAAAATGAAAATGGAGAATTTGTAGTTAGACGAAGTAAATAAATAAATAAACGCTGTAGTCACCTTTACCAAGATTTGATTCCTTTGAAAGTTGAAATGATTTAAAACAAGTTCAAACACAAGCAAAATCTTCAGTGTCACACCCTAAACCACTGGCACAGGCGCGACACAGAAATTGGTGCGAATGGTGCCAATAGGGCGGCACAGTCCGCACAAGTAATCGTGATTCCTGATTTAATGAATAACCATGAACACATTTGCACACGTTCACATTATGCGTGACTGTGACATGATATTTTTCACGTCACATTCTTCTTGCACGACTGGAGATTTTTTTGATCTTCATGTGTTTTGTTCCGTACATTGGTGGATTTCCCCCCCCCCAAAAAAAGGGATGTCCGGTGCTGGAATGCTGCCCCTGGAAATGTGCCACCCCAAGCATGTGCTTGCTTTGCTGGTGCCTAGAGCTGGCCCTGGTTATTCCTTCTGGGCACAATCTTTCACTCATTCGCTGCTTGTAAAGTCTGTGGGTCAAATTCTGCTCTGTTTATTCCATTGCAAACCCCACTGACATCAGGAGGGTTTAGACAAGTGTTAACTGAGGCCTGGCTGAGTCCCAGCCTCTACTTAATAGTGTACAAAGGCAATGAGTTAAAACAAAATTAACATCCAGCCTAAATTTCTGTTTCCCAAGACTTCCCTGCAGTACCCTGGCTGCTCCTACTATCCTAGTTTTCTTTTGATTCGAGAGCCACTCCCAACTTTTTTGTCTCCCTTTTGGAGTTAACAAGCCACACTTACCACAATACTTGAGCAGCTGTATACAGGTTTCTAATGCCCAATGGGCCACCCAAGAAGCTGTGCCACTGGGAGAGTAACTGAAAACCAAATTTGGGCTATTGGGGATACAAGGTGTTGGGTTAAAACTTTGTCCAACAGGATATATTCTGATAGCTGCGATCACCTCAGAGAGCTGGAGACTCTACTCCGGGGTGGGAAAACTACAGCCCGCGGGCCACATCTGGCCCACAGGACCATCCTGCCCAGCCCTTGAGCTCCCGTTGGGGGCGGCTGTCCCCCCTGCCCCGCAATCTCAGTGTGCCGCGCCATTGGCACTCTGGCCCGCCACTCCTGCTGGGCAGCACAGCTGTAGGGTAGCTGGTTCCGATGGGGCTGTGAGCTCCTGCTGCTCTGAACGGCATAGTAAGGGGGCGGAGAGATGGGAGGGAGGTTGGGGTTGGATAAGGGGTAGGAAGTCCTGGGGGGAAGTCAGGGGACAGGGAGCAGTGGTGTTGGATGGGGGTGGGGTTCCAGGGGGCAGCTGGGATGGGGTCCCTGGAGCAGGCGGTCAGAGGACAAGGAGAAGAGGGGTTGGATGGGTCGGGAGTTCTGAGGGCGATGGGAAGTGGGAGGGGGTGGATAGGGGCGGGGCCAGGCAGTTTGGGGAGGCACAGCCTTCCCTACCCAGCCCTCCATACAGTTTCACAACCCCGATGTGGCTCTGGGGCCAAAAAGTTTGCCCATCCCTGCTCTACTCCTACCTCTGCTACTGAGAATAATTGTTTCCTTTCCTGGAAACAAAAGAAGTTCATCATGATGAAATATACTGAAACAACTGCTCTTTATGGCCCTGATCCAGGGCCAGTTGGAACCAATGAAAGCCTCCCATTGGGTTGCAGTGGGCATTGGATTGGGCTATCTGAGGGCTAATATTTGCTTTGTACTTCTCCATAATACGACTGTTACACCGGACGGCTTTTACAGCCAAGCAGAGCAGCCTGGAGACCTGCATCTTTATACACTTGGAAGGCAAGTGTAATAGATGGCCATCCACTGTGCAGTAATCAGCAGGATGTTATACATCTTCTCATGGAGAATAAATACTGTCTCATTTTATCATTTGTTGTTTGAGCTGCAGTTGTTGTTATCCCTGAAAAATAATGGAACAGGAGGGGTAAAAATAACCTCAGGGGAAAACAGATTTACAAAGAAGTTTCTCACTCAAGTAAAACTACCTTTGATTCTGTCTGTAGTTTTATTGGGGGGAGAGGGAGGCAGCTCCTAAATCTGGCTCAAGAAAGTATACCAGGAAAGAAAAACCTTCTCCTATTTACTCTCAGTAGACTATTAAACAACACCAGGCTATTAATTTGGCTTTTGAGTCTTCACTAAAGCCCATAAAAGCGCACAGTTGTCAAATGGAGTTCATTTTAATTTCCTTTCAATCACAGTAAATTATTCAGGTGATAAATCAGCTGGGGCAGCCTCCTGGCTGTAATAGAAACCCTAATTCCTGGCTAATTATCCAGCCCATTGCTGCCAACAGATCAATACCACTGCACAATGGGAAAGGGCTAAGGGCCTGCGATGGGCAGAGGCAGAAGACAGCAGCTGGGAACAGTGACATGCCTGTGACCTCCACCGAAGTTCAAAGGTCGCAGGAGGCTAAACTGTGCAAAGGGTCTGACCGCTGCCTTTTTTTAAAGGAATGCATCCCCTTCCAGGATCTAATTTATCCCCAGACTCGCAATATTTTTGCAGAGGCAATTATAACATTACAGTTCACAGCTTGTCCTTCTGCCTTTGTTACTGTGGCTTTGCTACGTACAGGGAGCTAATCCCGCCGTCTGTCTGAGTGTGTGTATGGACCAGACACAACCCCTGCTGGGTTCTTGTCTGGAGTGGAATTCAATTTTCCTCTCCAGCTACATAAATGAGAGTAAAATATACTTCCCTTTTCTTTGGCTTACCATGTATAAGACAAGGGACCGGCCCTCCAAGGATTTGAGTCATCCATTTAAATCTCTTGCACTTCTGACTAGGCTGTTCCTCACCAAAACAAAATGTGGCCGGCTAAGGAGGTGAGGCCTGGTTTGACCTTTAGATTATATTAGGGTGGATGGGCTGGAAGATAGTCTGGTACAACTCTGAACTGCCATACAGGGGCTGTATGGTAGATGTGTTCATGATAGCTAGCTACTTAGGCTTCCAGGGAAAGGTAGCATGGCCAACTCTGGGCACAGAGAGACATGTGTTTTGTAGAGTTCAAAAGGATCCATCAGGCTCGTTAAAGAGCCGTTTTGATTGGCTCTGAAGGAATTCTTGTCCAATCGTCTTTGACTGGCTAGATGGTGGCTTTGAGAAATAGGCAAGAGTTGAAGTGGGGGAAAATAAGGTGCAGTGGATCAGGGCTCGATTCAAAGTGCATTTCACCAGAGGAGGGGGAAGTAATTCCTTAGGAAGCTAGACAGTACTTGCATTATTCTCTTTCAGCCATTGGCAAAACTTGGCTTTTCAAAAGCTGCTCTTTATCCAAAAACCTCCAAGGATGGAGATACCTCCATTTTAAGAGTTCTTTTGCTTTTCTCCTCACTTTTCTCCTCACTGCCCCTCTCCCTCCCCACCCCCTAAATAGTCCATGTAAATGTATTTTTACGGCTGGGGTGAAGCCAAAGAGTCTACTCTAAAAAGAAGCTAAACCAATCTCTCCTGCTAGAAGCTCAAATGGGATGGAACCACCAGGATTTGACTACTGAGTGAGGAGAAGGGTGTGGTTGCTCTATAAGGAGGGAGCAGGGAAAGTGATTGTATCAGACATTTTGATCAATTATAATTACTCCTTTTTGAACTGCTTTGTTTCTTTAAGATGGATGCTTCTTGTGATCTCGTAAGTGTTGTCTTGGTTATATGTCATCTTCAGGTCAGGTTAGTGAAACCTGTGAGTGCTTTGTCTCTGGATTTCCTCCCCCAGAGATGAAATATCCCTGGCCATCTTCTCTTTTTTTTTTTCTTTTTTTTTTAAATTGTCAGGGTGAATTCAGCTAAATATCTAGTGTCTGTCTTGATTGCCACTCCTGTGTTCACACTTCCAGTGTTCCTTGTAGGTCAATGTGAGTCAATACTTCCTATCACCGTTGTCTCACATAATCAAAAATGATTTCTGCTGTTGGCAAAAATAAGTTTGTTCATCGTTGTTCTGGAATATATGATGGATATTATCTATACAAGATGCGTCATAACAAGGCTCTTCGGTTTCAAATAGAGGTGGTCAGTTTTTTCCCCGGGGCAGTTTTTTCCCTCAGAAAACGCATTTTTGTAAAAACTGAAATATTTTAGGGAATGCTTCAAGTTCAATTAAATTTTCCTTGGGAAAATGTCTAAATGAACAGGCTCAACTTTCTTATTTTGGGTCAATAATTCCAATAGCTCTGATCATTGCTGATAATTTCTGAACTGGAATGAAAACAAATGTCAAATGATCAGTATCTCCGGTGGAATGGAAATTCCAGTTTATGATCAGCTCTCATTCGGAACCTCCCCGGAGCTGAATGCTCAGAATTTTCATAGATTTCACAGGGAGTTGAGTGCTTCCAGCACCATGGACTTGGCTCCATAGTGAACGATCCTTATTTGCTTGCACTATTATTTGTTTTTATGGAGTCTAGAGGGCTCACCCAACTTCAAAGGCCCATTTTGCTATGTGTTCGAGCATGCAGATTGTATGAAAGAGTCCCTGCCCTGACAACCTTGCAGTCCCAATAGGTGTGAGAGAGGGCGTATTAGCTTGGTTTTACACAGGAGGTTGAAGCACAGAAAAATTGACTCTTTCAAGGTCACATTGGGAATCTGTGCCAGAGCTGGGAACTCAGTCCAGATCTCCTGACTCCTAGTTTCATCCCCGAACCACCTTTCCACTCAGTAGGTGAAGGGAACGTTGGTAGTTTTCTTCATATTGCACCCTAAAGATGTGCATCTTTGTAGAGAGAGATGAAAGGAGATATCTCTTGCTGTAACCAAAAAAAATTATTTTTAGCTTCTAATTTTGCCTATTAAAGAGGAACTGCACAACTTTTGTATATGGGAACCTTTTTTTAAAAAAACAAAAAATGAACATACAACCTCCCCTACCCTCCTTTCTGACTAGTGGACTTTTGTGTGTACGTTTTTCAGGAAAAAAAGATATTATTTCCCATGCGTTGCACCTCGTTGTGACGTGTCATGTTGGATGGTGGTCAGTCGCATTGTGCTATGTTATGTGACACAAGGTTACAGTGTGACTTTTGCTGCTCAGTGTATTGCATGACAATTGGCTGTGGTTGCTGAGAAAATTCATGGAAACTACAGCTGCAGAAACCCGACAGCTTGCTAACAGGCTTCAGAAGCAACTTCTTTATTTCTGAAGGATTGCTATTGCCTGTGCAAAGGATGCCCTTTGTGTTCGGAAGCAGCTAATGCTCGTTTTTTCCCTTCCAGAAAAAAGGGAAATGTATTCAAAGTTTAAGAACATACGGGATATTTAAAAAGCCTTATTGTAACTAGAGCTGAGCAAATAAAAAATATTAACTTTGTGATTATGCAAAATTAAATTGTTTTTCTTTTTTCTTGCCAAAATGAAAAGCCAAAAAACCTCTTCATTTTGGATCAGGTTGTGTTTTTACCCTATCCTTGTTGTAGACTTAAATTTAAAAATGAAAAAGTAGAAACCCTTTGAAGTGTTTTATTTTGTCACTTTTTAAAAAACCTCCTTTTTTGGAATTCAGCTGGAAAAAAAAAACAGGGAGGGGGAAACTATTCTCTGAATTGGACCCAAATCCACAGTTTCAGTTGACCCCAAACTGCATTTTTTTGGCTCGCAACTTATTTAGCGAAAAGATTTCCCCAAGCTCTAATTGCAACACAAATGGGAAAAACGACAGGGTAGTCACAGGTAAGGCTGTAATATTCCTCTCAGCTGCAAGAGCTTTGGGGTGAGATTCTGTTGTAGGTCCCCAGTATTGTGAGTGTCCCAGAGCCCACCCCCTGCTCAGTCTCTCCAGATCATGATTCTGGGCATGGGGGAAGAGCAGGCGGCACCTCTCCCGTCTCACGAGCAGAGAGAGGCTTGGAACTCTAGGTCCACCCCCCAAATACAGACGGCCAAGCTGAGCTGGTCTGAGGGGACGGTATCTATACCAGTAAAAGGCTATCCTCATTTACTGCTTACTTCCCTTGTGTGGGGGGCACCCAGGAAGACTCCTTCCATGGGAGTGCACCAATGCATTACCCCTTCAGCAAAGACTCAGTCACCTTAGCATGAAAAAGAAGGGACTGCTGGCTTTTGTTGTAACTTTGCAAATTCTCTCTAGGCCGCACTAGAGCAGTACTTAAGTTCTGCCCAGGACCATACCACTCGCTGCCTAACAGAAACACAATCAAATAAGATCAACCTTAGGCTTGGAAGGGTTAGATTTTTATCGGTAAATGTCTGTAAACATGAATTTCACCATGGACACCACCTCCCCCCCAAAAATGTTCCATTGACCATCTGAATTTACCAATAAGCAAAGTAAGAAAAATGCTGCATGAGAAAGTGTTTGATGTAAGGATATTTGCTTTGTATGAAATTTGTATTTTTAATAGTTCTAAAGCTTTTAACTTTTGGAATCTCGAAGTCTACTGTCATTAAATATTTATTGTCTGGACCCTCCCGTAATGTCCTGCCACTGTGAAAATGTCAGTCGATTAAAAATCAAAATACATGCTTAAAAATAACAGTGATATTACCTGTTTGAAATTATAAATACATAAATCTAATTATGCCAAGTCGTCATACGCTGCATATTTACACCTATGTGCTTTTACCTCTTCTTTCCCATGGAGATTGTGCCCATTGCTCATTTTATTCATTTCACAAACTTCACTGAAAGCAAAAGTGTGTCAGTTTTAAACTTGATGTAAAAAGAAATAGATACCTATTTCAGATTCAAATCTCCGCTCCCCATTGATTCCAGTGGAGTTATTAAAGGTTTGCAATGATGTGACTGAGATGAGCATTTGTTTCTAGGATTTCTAGTTGTGTAGGTGTATAGACTCTTTACCAGTGTCCTAGACTCTAAGAATTCTAAATATACCCTATGACACAAACTGCAATATCCTCACAACACTGGTTCTTTTTAGGTACATTGGGCTTGGATTTAATTCCACTATCCCACAACCTGTTACCTCGTTTCTCAGCTGAAGTAAATACAATATCCAGCTCCAATTTTGCTTTGTTGCTTTATCTCAGGCAGACTATGATGGGCCACCGTACATCTCCTTACTTCAGTCTCCAAAGTATCACACAGAAAGGAATAAAAGAGAAAGCTGGTTATTGCCACTTCTCACTATTCCTCGTAGCTGGGGTTTCACTGGAGAAAGGTAGATTTCTAGGTTTGGGGACAAAGACCACGTGAGTGCATTAAATGGGCTTTAAAATCCAAAATAGCTTATTGTCTAGGTGGGGCTTTCACATCCCTGGAAGAGCTGCCACTAACTGCCCATCAGTCCAAAACAAGTAATGAGCAGTAGTCAAGCAAACTATGGGCGCTGTCCAGGAATTGAAGGAGAGCACTGATTTATTGACCATTTATTGGCTTTTCAGTATGTCAAAGCATATGTGACTAAGATGAGTACAATATAATTGCTCAAGCAGTCTCTGTTCCTTTGAAGCAACAGTCAGGGAGATCATCCATGCAATTGACAGTGTGTATGCAATGCCCACCACTTGTGCTGGGAAAAGACACACACAATTGTCTGAAGTTGACTTGCTATGAGGATAACGCAATGTTGCATGGTAGCATCACTCACCACAGGTTTGTGTAATAGTAATATTGACCTACTTTGCGCGGTCTGTTGTTAAACCTACAGGAGAGTGAAAGAGAAATCTATAAGCAAATAAACTTGCCTGTTGACTTGTTCAATGGACTGCAGTGATAATGTGGGGTCTGCTAATTTAAACAGAAAGCCCTTGCATTCCTGTGCTCTTTGGTAAAGGGAGCAGCAAGAAATACTGCTTTTAGCTCAGCTAATGGGTGAATCCTACAATATTGCTTCATTTCATAACTTTGCAATTATCCTGCCTTTGCTTTGAATGGAGCAGAATAGAATTTCTACCCTAAATTACTCTTATTTTCAAGGGACAAAACCTTTTATTGGACCAACTTCTTATTTTCAAACTCATTTTGTAGGCATTTCCCATATTTATGAGGCAATTTAAACACCAGAGGGAAGTATTTTAAATATATCCAAATATAGCCTGTAAACTGTGGGCATCTCAATGTGCTAAATGATTTGAAAGGTAATTCCTACTGTTGGTTGTGTCCTTCCTCTTTTCCTGAGTGACAGCAGTATGGCCATTGTACAGTTGCACTGGAATGGAAAATGCTGACGTGGTGATTGGAAGGTGAGGGGGTGTTCCCTGAAATATACAAATATTTAGGGTCTCTTTCTGCCTTTCCAAATTCTGAGAAGACCATGGACAATTCCAGCAAATGAGTCTTTAGATGTGCTTATCAGGACTAGATACCTCAGAGTCCCTTTCCTGCTTCAGATAATGTCTGCAATACATAAGCACAAGGGGCTGATTCAAAGTCAGGCTCCAGTGATTGTCATTGAAAGAAGTCAGAATCTCCTAGATATCATTACATGGGGTGATCTGGAGAACCAGTTTCTCCCTTTACTCTATATAGGAAACACACCTGTATGCTATAGCACCGTTTTGTCAGTGCTGTCCCTTCCTCACTGACTATTGTGGTTCCAACTCATTCGGAGAAGAACCTCAGTTACATGTGTGACGGGTTTGGTCACAGAGACCCCCTTGGGACGGTCACCTCACGTGCTGGAATTACCTCGGAGCCCGTTTCCCCTGCCAACTTGGAACTCCAGAACCCTGCCTTGTTGAGTCAGACACGCCAGCCTGCTGCAACACAGACCCAGGTCTGGTGGCTCTCCCACCCCTCACTGACTCACCACTCCGCTGGGCCGGGCCTAGGAATGACTCACAAGTCTCCCTAGCTGCAGCACCCAATCAGAAGTGAAGGGGGCGGGTGCAACAACAGGACCAATGGAAAAGAGCCGTGGTAGCCGGAACTCAGGGCCTGAAGCTCCCAACCCAGGACAATGGGTCCTAGGAGCCAACCACAATCTGGGACAGTTGCGAGGGCTGTGAGGGTTTCAAAAAAACTCTTGGAAAAAGTTCTTGCAAATAAGAAAAAAAATTACTTGTGTTTTAAGTACCTTTTAAAATGTCCCTAAATACCAGCAGTAGGTGCAGAATATTCAAAGTACTTAAGTACTAATACGTATAGTACTTCAAAATACTAATATACTTAAATACATGGGAACACTGACTGGAATAGAACAGTTCGGTATGATTCTAACAGGAGCCTTTATCCAGCCTGATGGCTGCCATTATGATACATGCAGTTAGTTGAAAACACAGCACTGTCAATGCTAAATGTTCAGAATTCAGGCCCGCAAAGTTCAGGAGTATGGCTTCATCACTGTGAGACTGAAAACAAACCAGCAAATCTTAGGCTCTTTTCCATTTGCCCTCTGGTTTTGGAACCTTTAGGGTTCATTCTACCTTTGCCCATTCCCTAATTTAATCGAGGAATAATTTGTGTGTTATTCGACCAGCTCTGTTTGGTCAAATATTGTGAATCAAATACATTATTCAAAGAAGACTTTTCTGCCATTCAGTGATAAGCAGCCAGTGACCCCTAAATTTTGGGCAGACTGATCAGCTTCCTCTGAAAAATAACAGCCATGCCAGTCAGCTGAATTGTGTTAAACCCTTTGATAAATCGAAAATCCAATAATATTTTACTTTTCTACCACACTCTCCACCAGAGATTTCGAAGTGCTTTATTGAGATCACCATTGTAAAGAAGGCAAGTCTTATTGTTCCCATTTTACAGATAAGACAACCAAGCCAGAGAACAGCTAAGCCTCATTTCCCCATGGACTTCCAAGATGAGTCAAGTACCTAACTCTCCTTTGTACCTTTGGAAGTCTCCCTGAGAGATTCTCCCAGACTTCCTTTGAACAACAGTGGCAGAGCTCAGACCTTAAGCCCGGATATTAAATGCAAGTTCTCTGGGTTTTTAATCAATGCTTTAATTTCATCATGCATTACATTTTAAGGGAGAAATGGAGATGCTACCAGCTATCCTTGCTTAGCTGCCCCTCTGTACATAGGACTTCAGTTCATTTCAGACCCAATTATTCTTGCAATCCATACAAGTCTCTTATCCTATTATTCATTATTTACATGAGAAATGAGGAATCATGTTGTGACGTTGCACTCCACATATTCATGCAAATATGCTTAGGAGTGTAAATATAATGTAACTGGAATATGCTTTATGCAAAAGGTCTCTTGATACATTTATATCAACATTAAGTATTCCATCTAGTATGCTTTGAGTTCCATTCTAAAAATAAGCAAAGATTTTGGAGAGTTGTTTACTTTATTTGAGCTGGTTCACCTTTAACTTCGTAACACACCACTAAATGCTGCAATCCCTGCTGCTTTCTTTTGGGATCTTATCTCATGTTGACTTGAAGATGACTTAGTCTTGAACCAGAGGGAGGCACTACATGGTTGGTTTGTTTGGCTTATGGCAGTATACACCTTTGGAAAACATTGTCTGTAGGGTAGTGCTTTGTGATAGCTGTGGTCTTCCAGCACAGACATAGTCATGATTTCTTCCTGTCTTGGGTGATATTTTCTGTACATTCAGGTGAAGGGGAATTGAGGAATGAAATCTACAGTTACCATGTGGCTCAATGGACCTCAAAGCATGCATAGGCACCCCCACATGCACTCTAGTATTAGTGGTGGAGCAGTTGGTTAAACTGTAACCATGAGCTATGGGAGCATGGAGATGGAAACCCTTCTGTCAAGCAGAGCCACATGCCAGCCAGAAGAGTTAGAGCAAGGAGACGTACTGTGTTCTCATGCGTTACGATGTGTAAGCTACGGGAGGATCTTCCTAGAGTCTTCATCCCTAGATGATTTCACATTTGTAGGGTGCAAGACTTGATTCTCCTTGCCCTGACCGTGTCTCCTTGCCTTTATCTCTGTTCAAGGTGGGTGGTAGCATTTTACCCTTCCTTTGAACAGGACTACGCAAAGTAGAAGGCAGTGGACAATGAGGCCCTTTGTCTTCCTCTCTGTCCAAGTGACTTTTACATGAAGGTTTTAAGTTTAGAGACAAATCCATGTTTTATTTCATGTGGGATTACAAATCCTTTACACATGGTTTTCTTCCATTTCCTGCATGAGCTGCTTCCCAGCTCTGGTTTATTTTGGGCATCTGCTTTGCAATCTTCCCTTAGGTGATCAGAGCACGCCTAAACGGTAACACATAATCTATGTTTATTGACATATGTAACTTTATGGGTGTTTGTGCTTTGTATTTTTGTTGGAAAAACAGCAAGAAAAAAGTTAGAGCTAGAACAATGCAGCCAGCTTGGATGCTGCATGCTGCCTTTTTAACAGATCATATGGAAATACAGTAGACTCTCGATTATCCAGGAGTGAATTAACCAGGATGTGGATTAACCAGGATGTCAAAAAAAAATACACACAACTCGCAGGGCCGGCTCTGGCTTTGCTGCTGCCCCAAACACACACACAAAACCCCTCCACCAGGGCAGAGGAGCCAGTGAACCAACCCCCCCTCCCGCCGACGCAGGGTGGCTGGTGAACCAACCCCCACTCCCTATATCTCCTATGGATGGTGATTATCTGGGATTTTATTAACCAGGATTATTTTTTCCCTATCATCCTGGATAATCGAGAGTCTGCTGTAGCTGGGAAGGAGAGTCTCCCATAATCAATGACCAGTTTTGGAATATGTCTTTTAACCTCTCTCCACTTGAGTTTCCTCATCTGTGAAATCCTGACAGTATTACTGGAAAGGGTGTTAGGAGGCCATATTACATAACATTCATAAAATACCTTGAGAACCTTGGATAGGAAGTGTTCCGAAAATACAAGTTATTATCTTTATTCGTGATTTTGCAGATGCCACCTACGTTACCGGGGTACAATGGGGAAAAAGATTGATGGTACTTGATGAAAACTCCACCCTCGATCCCAGGGAACCTGGATGTTTCTGCCAAAAGTATCAGTAGTGAAATACCTAGTAATGCAGCAGTTTGAATTTTCTCTAATACTGGCCAATATTATGTTTCTGAAGAAAGTACAGAACTACTACAATAGATGGCTATACATTTCTCTAGCTAGTGTAACTGAGGATCTTAATATTGTTTATATTTCCAATCCTTTTTTGAGTCCTCTTTGCCTTAATAATGTCTTGTGGTAATGAGATCCACAGAACAGTTATGTGTTCGGTGAAAAACAAAAAATATGTTTGTTCACTGGATTCAGCAGATGGTTTCTGCCTATAGATATAGCATTTAGTGCTTTTTCTGAAGTTCCTTCACATAAACAGAAGTCTTTTCATTGACTTCGATGTGTTTTGTTCATTGTCATCATTCATTCAAATGTTCATTGTTAGCCGGGTGTGACTGAAAACCAGCCACATGAGCAAAATTTTTAATATATGATGCCTTCAATTAGTAATCCTAATCCATAGGGACATAGGTCACAACTGAGCAAGTTAGACAGAATTCCTCATTCATTTCAGTGGGGACTTCTGCTCAGAAACTGACGGTATGATGCAAACCCATAGTTCATAGGAATTCCCTCCAACATCCTGAGGAGTGAAAATTCAGTCACATGAATGGTGAAGAAGAGAATGGAATGGATTACCAATGCTGAGCAAGGAAGGATGGTCCAGTGGTTAGATAGCTTATGACTCCTGAATTCAAGGCCCTGCTCTGTCGTAGACTTCCTATGTGACCTGATTTTCCTCCTCTGTCAGTCACTAGTTTATATACCTCGATTATAGTACACTTTATTTCCCTTCTCTCTAAACTAACTAGCTCTACCCTTTGTAATCTTTTCACTTATAGAACTCGTGCTCTGTAGTTTTCATTCATAGGACCATAGACATGTAGGGACCTCGAGAGGTCAGCTAGTCCAGGATCAATGAAACATAGATCATCCCTGACAGGAGTTTGTCCATCCTGTTCTTAAAACACCCCCAGTGAAGGGGGTTCCACAGCCTCTCTTGGTAACCTAGTGCTGGAATAGGTTACCAAGGGAGGTTGTGACATCCCTATCACTGAGGTTTTTGCGAACAGGTTAGACCTCTCGGAGATGGTCTAGCTATTCATTGTACATCTCCAGAACTGTTCTGTTTCTGAGGGTGTGTCTCTGAGTTTAGAAGAGGGCATTATAATAATATTAACATTGTTCCCTATTCTTGCTCATTACAATAAGGCTCATACGTGGGTGGGGGAGTGGGGCTGAAAGACAGAGGGCCTATTTCTCCACTCCTTATAGTGCTGTCTAGTCCTGTAGAGCTCTGCTGAGTAAGAGCACCATGGCTGTAAAGTGTTGCCAACTCAGAGAGGTGATCTCCTGACTGCCCAGCGATAAATGGCTGCACAAAGTGCAAGGCTGAGGTGATTTGTACTCCCCAGGACATGCACACTGGAGAGAACGGCCCATAGAGAACCTCTTCCATGACACTACATACGGAAGAAGGTAGATCTGGCCTTTCACCCTTGGTGGGTTTGGTCAATGGAAGAAGATTTTGTTTTAAAATTTCACGTGAGAATTCATTATATGTTTGGC